>JAWUZG010000221.1:29181250-30508333 GCA_036785705.1 Acanthornis magna | reverse complement strand
CCTCCCTTTAAGTGTTTTATTATAGTGGTCATGCTTACAAACAGGTTTCACGTCATGTTGTGTTAAGTAATAGCTGTGTACCTTATAATATGCAAGTAAATAAAAACTTAGCTATAAGGACAGGTACAGTTAAAAAAAAAAGGTACAAGGAATTTTTATTTGCCACTACTTCTCATATTCAAAAAATAGACTGTATGTGTTCCCTTTTGAGAGGAAAAAAAAGCAAAGTGTAGCTAAAGAAAATGGTTTTTATTTTTCACTAAAATTTTGCTTGGAAAAAATTGTCTTAGAGAGCTGTATTCTCTGGCTTCCAAACACTAGGCACTTCCTTTAAAGGAATTGTCTGCCCCCTTGAAGACCAGATTGACCTTGTTAAGTCCTGGAGGCTTTCATTCATCAATAACATATTTAGGCAAATTTGTGGCTTGAGAATGGTCTGCTCAAGCCTCACCTTTATGGTGATATAAATGATTACTATTTTGCAAACAGTGCAAAAGGAGAAACAGTGTCTTGTTTCCAGGTCAGTGTAGAGCCCTACTTCTAAACCAGTACACTGATATTTTCTTACCTTAAGTCTTAAAAGGTTTTATCTCTTTGTGTCTTCTGAAAAATGCCTTTTTCTTTATGCCTTTGCAGAAGCACCTGAGAACACCTGATGTTGTCATAGGAGCAGACACTATTGTGGTAAGAAGTCTTCAGTGATTTAGCATTATTTTAATTTATGACAAGTGTAGAAAATACTTGTATCTTTAGGTTTAAAATTTGAAAGCTTCCTTCACTATGAAATTATATCTGCATTATGATACATCTTTTGGGGATGGTGGGTGTGGCTTTTAGGGGTTTTTTTCCCCTACAAGGTAATTTTTTAAATCTTGAGTGTCAGAAGCCTTGCTACTGGTTTTGGGGACGCTAATGCTGCCATAAGTATTGCCTTAGATCCTCTAATATGTAATGGAAATTCTGTTCTTAGGTGACTTGGCTGTCAAGAAATCCAGATCATGTGAATTGTTCAGTGTTGTGCCTTGTAGTAAGCATCACTTTATACCTGACATCTTCACAGAGAAAGTGAACAGTTAAGGACAGAAAAAGTTGTTACCCTTTTGTTTGGAAGCTGCAGCCACTGGAGGGTAGAGTTTGGCACTTGTGCTTGACACTAAATTATCTGTTCTACCTAAGTAACTGTGCTGCTTGCTCTACTCAGAAGACTCAAGTTTGAAGTCCCGGCTGAAATCATGGTTTAAACATAATTTCTGACCTCAGTTTCTGAAAAGTAAGAAAAAGCAGCACACTCATTCTGTCTTTCTGTTTTAGTCTGTGGATGAGCAGATCCTGGAGAAACCAGTCGATAAGCAAGATGCCTACAGGATGCTATCAAGGTCTGTAGTTTTAAGTAATATATGAAATTTGAAGATTCGCTTTCTCCATCTGTTAGGTTCTCAAAAGTGTCCACAGAAGGGAGGACACATGCAAACATTTTGGGTTTTGTTTTGTTTGTTGTAAGTTTAGTTGGCTAGTCTCTTAATTTGGAATATGAAATGCGCTTAATATTTAGCTTCTTACAGCTCCAGGAAAAACTGCAGACAAGATGATACATCTTTGCATATATATATACATATATATAATGTGTCAAATGAAAAATTTCACACACTGTTTCATCTTACAATTTAGTGTGGAATATTGTGGAGGACAGAAAGTGTGAGATGCTTCTGGTCACATCCAGAAATATCCTGGCTTATCTTTATGAGACTATTCCTTAAATAGCCTCTTCAAAGATTCACATTCGCTCGCTATTTATTATACATCTATTGCTTACACAGCAATAAAGTCCTCAGAACTAATTTACCACAGCGTGGCGCTCCAGAGCCACTACAAGAGAGCCAGAGGTAAGGGAATTTGGGCTCTTCCCTTACACTCTGTCTTGTCATGGAAATGAGGACATATGCTCTAGTTCCCTCCCTATTACTTGTTTAGTCTGAATTGCATTACCTAGCTATTGATTGCCAGCTTTCAGTGAAGATGGCTGTAACAGTAGTGTTTATGCCAATTTATGCATTTAGAATAGTCACTTTCCTGATACACAGTGAATAAGCTGATACCATGGACGACTTTTATACAAGTGATGTTTTGGAGACTTGAAATGACTGCAGGTTTTGATAGTGTTTTTTTATGTAGTTATATTTTTTGTTTCTTTTACCAATGTCTTTTCACTGATATTGAAATAAAATTTGTTTAGGATGCTTGTCAGATCCATTGAGTGATACATTAATATAATGGTCTATTTCTCAGGCTGTAGCGATATAATCACACAGAACATTTCATAAGACTGTTGCTTAATGGACATTTTTTCCCTGACAGGTTGAATGGGAAAGAGCACAGTGTTTTCACAGGGGTGGCTATTATACACTGCCGCAGTAAAGGTATACATGTTATTTTATTAAGAAATATTTTATTAATAAACTTAATATTTGTATTAAAATTACTCTCATGACAGCTTGTACAAGTAAAGAAACAGGATGAAAATGTTTCATATACAGTCTGAATTGGTTTTCTACTCAAGAATTACCTTATCAAAATATAAATTAAAGACTCCCCACAAGAGCCAACCTTCTTCCTGTATTCAGCTTTCACACCATGGGAAGGAAGGTGACAGTGGAGTTTAGAAATACTGTCTCTGAATGCTGTGACACTAATTGAAAAGCCAGTGTAAATTGTGGGATATGCTAAATTAAATTCAAGTAAGGAACTACAGACTGTGAGACAGAGCTGAATGTGATCCATATAAACTTTACTCGTGTGTTGTGTTTACACTAGTTGGTGAATACAGATGGGTGCTGTATATGTAATTACTTCATTTTTCAGTAAAGAAGGGAAGCTTCAGAGCCATTTTTAGGGCATGAGTAACATAATGGCTTAATGCCTCAGATGGTTAAGAAGCTGTAGGGAGTAATACACCAGTGTTCTTTATCAGATCATTTACACAGAAAGGAAGTGGTTTTTATGGAAAGTGTACCATTAATATAATTTGAGGAGTGTTTGAGAGGCATATCTGATAATTGTGCCAATAATGTTTTGGTACAGCTTTTACAGGGAGCGTTCCTCTGACTGGTCTTTCTGTAGACAAATTAACAGTTTTTAATCTTTTCTGGAATGATTGCTCTTAACTCTTGTAAAATAGAAATAAAGTTAGTGATGCAGTACTGCTAATATGCTAGTACAGTAGAGGGAGAGCTGCTGCAAAAGAAATAAAATGAGTTATCAATGGGTTCCTTTGAGCAACTCAGCAATGTAAATAATGCCTTTAACTGTTTACTCTAGGAAGAAAGTTAAGTGCACACAGCTGTAGTAGTGATGCTGTACCATCTCATTTGAAGTTTACAAATTTAAACTGCATCACAGTCAGATTAATAAAAATACCTTCAGTCTGCATATTCCCCAAGAGATGCAATCAACTGAGCAGTTTCTAGAATACATTTTTTAGTTACAGTTTATAATTACAATGTGTTTTTTAACTTGTTAAAGGTGAAATTTTCATCTTGAGCTGCTTGGAGTTTCCTATCAATGCTGAAAGACATAGTAATCTGTCTTCATATGCACCAATTTTCTTATTTCATCTGGGTCACTAAATGTTTGGGTGTTTTGGGCTTTTTTCACACTACCACCATTAGAGGTTGGTTAGTATTCGTCCCTTGGTCTGTACTGTAAATACTACTTCTCCTCAAGCATTTCCACAGCTACCAGAACTGTAGTAACAGGGGATGTTGACCTTGGTCTTCACAGAAAAGAGTAGAGAGAGCTAATAATCTATAATGTGCATGCTCATTTGTGCAAGGTTGTTGCCTTTTGAACGTGTTCCGGAAAAGCCTCTGTGTGCAGTGATAGGAGATTCGCAATGCAGCAGAGTCCATACCTAAGTGTGCAGTACCTTATTGCACCTTTCCTCAGCCACTTCCAGCTACAGAAGTTTGAAATAGTATTGTCATTTTTTGAGAGATTATAGGAAGACAATGGTGATGGTTCCTGCTGGGACTGCTGCATACCCAAGTCTGAAGTGCAGGTGCAACTGCATGTTCTCACTTTTATGACAGCTACATGTTGAACTCTGATGTGTTGTTAAGAGTTCTTTGACAACAGTCATAAAGTTGGAAGGGTGGTTGTGCTGGATATGTGTGCCAGCACCCATAAATAGCTTTGTGTAAGCATTGTTAATTTAAGAATATATTCCACACAGGAAGAGCAGTGTGTTAGCCCTGAGGCAGGACAGCAGAGGTTGAAAGAATAAACTTTTACTGTTTTGGGAAAGGTGACTCCACTATCCCTAAAAAACACTGTTAGTCATTTCATACATCTGCGTAATATACTTAATTTTTCTCAAGCAAAATTGTCAGATGATTGATAAATAAAACTTAGATATTACGCTCTCTAAACAACTATTCCTGTTTCTAATAAGGTCTTTTCCTTTCTGTAGACAATCAGCTAGAGATGGAAATCACCGATTTCTATGAAGAGACTAAAGTAAAATTTTCTGAGCTGTCTGAAGAGCTCTTGTGGGAGTACATTCATAGTGGAGAGCCAATGTAAGTAAGACCCTGATGCCATCACACAACTCTTGAGAGTAGGCCTTAGGGTACATCGTTTAAGCCACCGGTGTAAAACATCTTGTCCTGTGTTTTGTGAAGTTTTGCTCTGTCTATATGATAAATGCATAGGTGATGCAAGGTCACTAGTCTTGTCTAAAGCTGTCATTTCTCCAGTGAAAGTGAGCTACCTTTTTAGAACCCTAATGAATTTGAAAAGTGAAGACTTGAAATACTCTGGATGAGAGCAAGCATTTGTGCAATATACAATTACTTCTCTGTTAGCAGAGGCATTCAGGGATCTTTGATGCCCAAGACAAGATAGTTGTCATTATAAACAGGTGAAAAGAGTAAGTGTTAAATTATTAGGGTATCATGGAACTTTATTGGAAGAAGATAGAGCTCAGTGTATTTAGTCTAAATCACTGCTCTGATGCAAGGAACACCAGCTTAATTTCCACTTATCCTTGTGATAAGTGAAAACACAGTTTATGTGTGTTCCTATGCCAAAGTTGTCCTTTAGCTTATGTGTTTCTGCTGTCCCAGTAATATAATAGTTACTGACATGTGTAGGGAACGTTTAAAAAGACAATATACTAGACAATAGTGATTCCATGGAAGAAATAGGATGAGAACAGAATGCCTAATTTCTGCTCCTAAGATAAAGTTGACTAGATTGCTAAAAATAAAAGGGGGAAGAAGTACTTATTTGGAGGCAACAAGGGAATGTTTGTGACCTTAAGAAATTTGTCTTTCCTTTGTGTTAGCTGAAGCCTTGTGAAGGCATAGTTAGCACTATGGACTGCATATCAGCTGATCTGATGTAACTTTTGTCTCTGTAGCTTCAATTCTGACCATGAAAGAATATAAGTCATGGTGGTTTTTAAACTCATTTGTGCTATAAAACAATAAAGTCATGTTTTACTGGGGAAAGAGAAACCAATGTAGACTTTGGATATATTTCAGTGCTTGTGTGTAAATGAGACATACTTTGTGAACATATAAGGTTAACAGCTTATAGAATAGACTGATGTCAAATTGGGTTGTGTCGACAGAATGTTTTGGCAAGACTACAGCTTGTAAGAAATCTTAGATAGGTTTTTGGAAAGTGATGTGTAGTATGCAGTGGGTCATAAAGTTGCAGTTTAAAGGAGAAATGACCATGGATTTTTAGGAAGAATGTCAGGTTGAAAATTATTTTGGAATATTCTGAATATTTCCTCTGGAAGCAAATATGCTTTAGCCGTGCTTTGCTGCACCAAAATGGCTCATGAGCCGTGCTGGGTTGTTCTGTTCATTCTGCTAAACAGGGTGTGTGCAAGAGTTTCTCAGGGACCAAAGGTTCAGAGAATGTATTTCATTACTCTCTGAGGCAGAAGCCAATTGATCTCTGTTTATATAATCCAGAGGATAGGAAGCATTTGTTCTGACTTTGCAAAGGAACTACTAAACACAGTGTCCTATAAATTTTGCAAAACAGTAGGGAGAAGTATCTCATAGCACTTTTTTTTGGTTGGTTATTTTTGTCCCCTCCTCCATGTCCACCCATACAGGTTATACATGTCTATGCATACAGGTTTTTTAAATACTATATTGCAGTCAAGTGACCATTTCTTAATTTTTTAAAAAATTTTAAATGGCAAATTAATTTTTTGAAATCATATAAGACTTAATGATTTCATGAAAAAAAATAAAAGAAAAATACTATTGCCATTGAGGATTAGATTGAGCTCTTTTTCTAGCAAGAAGAAAATTGGCATATAGTGTTTAAGTCTATCACTGGTGACAGAGATTAATACTAGAAATACATAGCTGACCTAAAGGGTGGGTAAAGAAGGAGGGGAAATTGCTGTCTCAAGATAGTCTGGGATGAAGCTAGGAAAACCCTCAAATTTTGGCTGCAGAAAGATGTTCTGCTTTTTGTTTCATTCCTGTTCCTCTTTCTAACCAAAGATTTTCTGCTTGCTGTCAGGGTTTCTTTCTTCTTTTCCGTCTACCTGTAGAAAGAAGGCTGTGCCACAGTAATCTAACCGTTTTGGACTTGTGTAATGAGTAGACTTAGTTTCTGCCAGCCTCTCTGACCCAGCTTTTTATTTTGTAATCTTTCCCTTATGAACAGCTTTCTCTGTCTCTGCTTACAGCTTCTGCCTGAAAATCCTATGTGGTTTAGTAGCTTTCTTCTGATGGCAGTGAAACGAAAGGGTCCTACTGCAGTCTGGGAAGGAGGTGATTACAAAGCCTGGATATCTAGAGACTTAACTATGAAGTAATGAAATGTAGAACGTAAATGTTCTCTTCAGGATCCAATCCCAGAATATTAAGTGTTGTAGAAAAATAAATAATATGCGGCCAGTTGTGTTAATGTTCTTTCTGGGAGTATGATACCACTGCTTTTGATGTTCGTAATGTTTTTGCCTCCCTGTAAGCATATACCAAAATGACTGCAACTCCATTTAAAAATAAGAAGACATTTTAGTCATTATAATAGTCCTAATTTAGTTGATGTAAGTTGTAAGAATGTTATAAAAGAAGAAATCATTGAAACAATGGCAAAGTTATAAGGTAGCACTTAAAATGCATGACTAAAGGAAAAGCCCTATTCCCCAATTTATCGCAATTCAGAAAATTCTGTTTGCTGGCTACCAATTCTTCTGTTTGTTTTTAGGATGCTATCAGAAAGGGAATCCAGAGATAAGTATTAAAAATGCAAAGAGCAGTTTCTGATCAAATCTGAGATTAAAAAATTAGCAATATTTTTTGTGTAGTAACCTTCTTTCTCAAGCAGTTTGCATAATTCCATGCTACCTTAAGCTAATAGATTTGAGACTGACTGACCTTTGGTTTCTAAGCTTGCTGACGTAGGCTTTCAGATTGTGCTGTTATGTAGGAAACATGCTTTTAACTGCCTTGCTCCTTCTATGAGAACAGTAAAATTGTTGGGTCTATTGCAGCTTATCTGACTTGTATGTATTTCCATTCCACTCTGTGGAATTTTCTTAATTACTCTTAAAGACAAATTAGATTTCCAAGGTTAATTTCTGTGCACATGCACATACTTTAATGTGCCAAATTACCAGTATTGCCATGATATCTAAGAGCACAGTGTTGTGAACCACAACTCCTATCAGATGGTTCCACAAGAGATGAGTAGGGCTAGATGGAGTAGCGGTTCTTGCTTGAATAGGTCGCTCCATCCCAAGAAAGTCCTGTCTTCTCAATCCTCATTTTAGGTATTCCTATGACTGAGATCTGCAAGACACATTCTCCAAACATTTGAATTCTAAGAGGTCATCTCTTTTGAGCTGCTTTGGAATCTAACATTCCTAAAAGCTTTTCAGCCTCTTGTGGAATTGGTTGAGGGTCAGTATGCATCTGGTGACCCAGTGGCAGTGTTGGTCTCGGTGACACTCTTACCTTTTTGGTAGCCAGGACTTGGTGAATACTGGGTGACCTATGACAACACACTCTGACTGCAGTCACTTGCTGCTTAGGTGACTGTGGCACTTGTACTGTCTGAAGCATAAAGATGTTTGGCAATTCACTCTTAGTGGAAATACTAATCCTTATATTTATCTTGTGATTTACAAATTGAAGTGTTGAGCCTAGTCTTTATTCCAGCCTCTGCAGTAGTGGTGGATTTTTAGTGTTCTGTGATATCTCTACTCTTAACCTTAATTGGATCTATGTTGTTTTTGCTTTCCCTTTCCCAGGGACAAAGCTGGTGGATATGGCATCCAAGCCCTCGGTGGAATGTTAGTTGAGTATGTCCACGGAGACTTCTTGAATGTGGTGGGATTTCCTCTGAATCACTTCTGCAAAAAGCTAGCAGAATTGTACTATCCGCCCTCTAAACATAATGTACAACATAAAAAGTATGACTCTATCCCTTCTGTGGACACTTTTGAGAACATAAGTGATGTAGAAGGTGAATCTTCAAATTTCACAGAGCACAAAGGTGCTAGTAAGTTGGACAGCAGTGGG
Organism: Acanthornis magna; assembly: GCA_036785705.1. Classification (NCBI taxonomy): domain Eukaryota; kingdom Metazoa; phylum Chordata; class Aves; order Passeriformes; family Acanthizidae; genus Acanthornis; species Acanthornis magna. The sequence goes on along the minus strand of JAWUZG010000221.1, from coordinate 30,499,778 downwards.
ATTCATTCTTTGGGAGCTGTTTACTCTTCTGAAAACAGTGCTGGTGTCAGAACTGGTTTTACAGTACCTTTGGAAAATCAGAATGGACTGTCACAAAGTGCAGCAAAACTTCCATCCAAAATTCTAGAGCTGATGGATGGTTTTAGAGCTTCAAAGGTAAGGGCAAAAATAAAGTTACTCATTACATTGTTGTCTGATCCATTTGTTTCATTGGACTCCAGTATGTACCAGGTCATGTGAAATACTTGGTCTGGGGAAAGAATGTATTAGTTAGTAAAAAAAGACCGGTGAAGTTCTGGAGAATCTAAGGTAGCTGAAACTTCTGGTGCAGTGCAAACATTATTGGGTTGGGATTTTTGCATTTGCATTTATGCGTTCTATGAAATTTCAGTTACCCATTTTATAATTTTATCTCTTGAGAGGGAAAAGAAGTTGGAGATTTTTTTTACTGATCAGAAGAGCACAACCTAGGTGGAATTTATATACTCTGCAAAGAAAGCATTTAATGTGGTTAACTCACCTGACTTACATACAATTACTATCACAGTTTTATTATATTTCCTTTCTAACTTTTAATACTTTGCCTTAGAATTCTGTGGAAGATCTTAATTTTTATTGCCTTTTGAGATTGTTATTTTTTAATAATCTGTTTGATGTTCCAGATGTGTTTAACTGATAATGTCCATGCTGTATCTGATGGAGGCATGCTCATAACTGTTCACAAATAAGGTCACGTGCTCTGTGTATCAGCCAAGCGTGATGAGAAATGCATAGCTGGACATTTTAAGTACTTCCAGGTTTTCTGCTCATAGTTCCAGTGTAGCAAAGACAATAGTGAAGAAGGAGAAGAAGAAATAAACAGTGAACATTCTAACAGATCACTGGTCTCCATCAAGTTACTTGTGTTTTAGGAAGAGGTCAAAAAAGTACTAAAGTGGCAGTGAAATGCAAACTTGGAACTAAAGATACAGCAACTTTGAGGTGAATGGAAGGAGGCACACCAGACAGTGAACAATAGTTTTGCTGTAACAGTGGAGAGTTGTGCTCAGCTCTGAAGGAAGACTGTAGCGTGATCATGTGGTATAGATCTGTGGGCGTGCTGCTTGTGGGCATCCAAAGCTGTCCTGAGAGGTTTGGAATAAAGTGGCTTTGAGGCTGCTGCATTTGTGAACTTCTTGTGTATCCATAGGGAGTGATGTATTTGCCTGGGTGAGATGATGCCTAGCATTTCTTCAATTTAAGTAAAAATAAGTATGGAGACTCATCAGCATTTGGTTGTACATTACTTATACAGTTCACAGTGATGTGATGCTGGATTCAGTTTTGTGCAGTGAAAGACAGGGGAGGCTGGAAATAGAAGGAAGACCTTTGCTTTTCCACTACTCCAGTCAGTGTAAAGTCATAGTATGAAATACTGAATTGCATGTTGAACTAGTGAGATTTTTTTTCCTGCATCATGGATCTTTGTAAAATTAGTTGCCAGTTGGAATGAAAACTCATCATCTTTCCACTTGCAGAATAGGTTTAAGCACACAAAAGCATTTATTTCCACAAAAACTCTCAAGTTTTTTCATTTTGGTTCTTGTGTCTCTTCAAGAACTTTATAAAGCAGAATAAAATTTGCTGCAGGTGAAGATACTGCTGCCTATTTTAGTCTGAACAGCTGCTATTTCAGAACAGGAGTGGGGATCAGGGTTAAATACTTCCAAGTTTGAAAACTTTCAAGTTTACTATGATCTGAATTTACATAGTCTGATCTGTACTCAGATCTTTGACTTTTTTCTTTAATTTTTTTTTTTTTGTTTGGTTGGTTTTGGTTTTGAACTGAAAATTACTGAAACGTAGGTCAGCCAAGGTTTTAGCCCTATTTTCTCACCTGTTCTTTCTTAACTGTTTTCCAGTTGATATCAGTCCAAAGACTGGGCAGGTCTTGGAAGCCATCTGGTTTTAAACTAGATGTAATTTTCTCAGTATTGTGAAAATCTGAAATACAATAAATTCCAGCTATATGTTCTTATTAGAATAACAGAGGAAACTGTAAAAATAAGTGAAGATGATTGGACACACAGTAGCAGACCTACCTCTCAAAGCTAATCTCTTTTTCTCCAAGTGATTTTTATTGAGCGAAAGTGTTCTTTCCTTGATTACCTCTAGTTTTAAATTTCGTTATGGTTGCTTACAGTTGTAAAGAAATGGATTCTGTGATTGCTGCATATGCCTCCACTCTTGTGCTTTCCATAAGTTCTTCGGTTTTAGGTGTTTTACCTACTTCAGTACAGAAACTGCAGAATTTCAAATTAATTTTGAATGAAGAGGTATATATTACCGCATCACATTAACTTCACTCTCCGTTTTGGTTAGTGTATCTTTAAACAACTTCAGCTAAGGCTTTCAGCTTAAGACAGCCATTGCCTGTGAGCTTTTCTTCAACATCAGGGACTAGCTGTTCTCTTATCCCTATTCCATGTGTACACATCCTGTTATAGTCAAACAGTCATATGGATGGGGAAGTGCTAAATATCTGAATGAAGAAGTGGGTCCTCATACAAAATATGTAGGCTGCATTCCAGAATATTTTGAGTTCCCTTCTCTCCCAAACACCCTTATTAGAAGTTCTGTTACTTGGCCAAGATACTGAAACCGTGTGAGAAGGAAGGGAGCTATTTTTAGGTTTGTTAAACTGTGTTGCAGTAGTTTAACAGTAGTTGTGTAGAATAATTCTAGGCAAACGGTATAGTTCTTTTGTTTTTTAATTGCAGTCATTTAAACACAGCATAACAATTTCTTACCTGCACATAGGCTCTGTTTGTAGCCTCTAAACTGAAGATATTTGATCATCTGAAAGATAAAGGTCCAATGAAGGCTGTGGATGTTGCAAATGATGTTGGAACCTCTGCATGTGGAACTGAAAGACTCCTTGATGCATGTGCTGCTCTTGGATTACTGGAGAAAACACCACAAGGTGATTAATTTATCCCTCCTGCAACTGCATATAGTACTGAAAGACAGGCAGGATTGGAAGAGATGTTTTTAAGGTCACAGGTTCTGACTTGATATTGTGGGTAAATTGGATTTGGGGGACAAGGGATTGTTACAATGCTCCTTTACTTTCATTATTAGTGGCTGGAATTGTTTCATGTGGGGGCAGGCTTTATGTAATGAACACATTCAGGTTTCCTTTGTGGAAACTTTAGATTGTTTTTGCTCTCTGGACATAGTACTGACCAAATTTCTAGGAAAAGGTTGTATGGACAGTCCCAGGGAGTGGTGTAATAGCTCAGATGTGTTATTTGCACTTGAATCACAGCAACGCCATGCAGGACTACAGGCTGGGGCAAAGAGTGGCTGGAAAGCTGCCCAGTGGAAAAGGACCTGGTGGTGGTCAAGCGCAGCTGAGCATGAGCCAGTGTGTGCACAGGTGGCCAAGAAGGCCTGTATCAGCCAATCCTGGCCTGTATCAACAGTAGTGTGGCCAGCAGGACCAGGGCAGTGACTGTGCCCCTGTGCTGGGCACAGCTGAGGCCGCACATTGAATCCTGTGGTCAGTTCTGAGCCTCTCATGACAAGAAAGACACTGAGGTGCTGGAGCACATCCAGAGAAGGGTAATTCAGAAGGGAGCTGATGAAGGTTCTGGAGCACATGTCTGATGAGGAGTGGCTGAGGGAGCTGAGGGTGATAAACCTGAAGAAAAGGAGTGTCAGAGGAGACCTTACTGTTCTCTACAACTACATCTAAGGATGTTGTAGCCGGGTTGGGAGGTGTTCTTTTTTACAAGTAACAAATGACAGGATAAGAGGAAACAGCCTCAAGCTGTGCCAGGGGAGGCTTAGATTGAATATTAGGAAAAATTTCTTCGCTGAAATGATTGCTAAGCATCAGAACAGGCTGCCCAGGGAAGTAGCTGAGTCATCATCCCTGGAGGTATTTAAAAGGTGTGTAGATGTGGTACTTCGGAACCTAGTGAAGTGGTGGACTTAACAGTGCTGGGTTAAAGGTTCTACTTGATAAACTTAGAAGGCTTTTCCATTGAAGTGATTCTATGTTTCTATCTCAAATAATTGTCAAATTCCATTCCCTGCTGCAGTAGTGCAGTCAGTCTTCAGCAGAAGATCAGGCTTTTAATAAGGAGAGTTCTGCAATGTGCCCCTCTTCATGGACAACTTAATTTTAGTGCCCCTAACTGGAACAGTCTGTGAAGGTGTATGTAAGTGAGGGAGTCAGTATTAGGATTAACTTAACTAACAGTCCACACTATGTATTTCTAAGTTTCCATGTGCATCTTTTACATAGTAAGACTTGAAATGGTCAGCTGCCAAGAAAAGGAAATAGAAGAGTCTTTTTAACTCTGTTAGAGTATAAGACAAATGAAAAAGCCCTAAAGGCACAACATAGTGGAGAAAGCTTAAATTCAGGGAAGAAGAAGCCATAATCTAAACAAAAGTACACTCAAGAATGAAGAACTTCTAATACTGTCCCTTGAATATTTGGTATCTAACTGAGGTACTCTGGTTTAGAGTAAAAATACCAAATCAGTGTGTATCTGTATTTTCCAGCATCTAAATTCTTTTTAGAAACTAAGTACTTGCTCCTTTAAGAATGACAAGACTTTTATAATTAATTACATTTGTGCAAAATTCTTACTAATAGATTGTAAGATCTGGATTTGCTAGCTATTTATGCAGGAAAACATGCCTTCAGATTTTAAAGGACAGTTGTAAAGTACTGAAACAAAGCTGGTTACAATTGTTTTCTTCCCATAAGGTTACAGTAATACAGACTCAGCAAATACCTACCTGACCTCAGATGGTAAATACTCACTTCATGGCTACATTATCCATTCTAATGATCACCTTTGGCCCCTCTTCACAAACTTGGAGTCTGCTGTCAAAGAAGGGAGCAGGCAGAATCATCGAGCCTTTGGAAAGAAAACAGATGATCTATTTAAGGTAATATAAACTTATTAGTATCAAAACCAGCTGTGAGGAGCCCAGAACTGATTTAGGGGCAAATGGAGACAGAGCTGTCTGAAGAAAGCTCGTCAGTCTCAGAAATGGTAGAAACACAATGCAACTCACCAGTCCCAGGCTGCTCTTCCCTTCAACTTTAGGCTATGAAATAGTGGAGCAATTACAGAATATATTGGGAAATTCAAGTGCTGACAAAAATTCTTCAGAGGAGGTGTTGCCCATTCCACTGACACACTCTCAGAACAACCTCTGGGCCTGTTTAATTTACGTTTGTGTCCTTTTTATAACACCACGTAGTACCTTACCACACATGCACTCCTTCCATTTTGGATGCCAGTCACTTGATACTGATGTGCATCCAGTTGAGGCTGTACTGTGTAGTCAAAGCTGTTTCATGTTTATGCAGTGGAGAAGGGATCTAATCTCCTTCATGAAGTTTTGTAGTTTTGTAAAAGCTCCAAGCTGATATCTATTGCAGATAAAATTGTAATGCTTCTGCCATCTGTTTCAATCTCTGTGTTACTTCTTTCCCAAAGCTACCCCAGGTGGATGTGTTCAGACTGGAGAATCACTTAGGTTTATAACTAGCCTAACTTGTCAATTACTCATCTGGTGAAGCAGGTTGAGAGGCATAACGATTTGTGCCTGTGTAAGCAGAGAGATCGTAGGGTAAGCAGGAGAATAGGTCAGGGCTTCATCTCTGACAGCGCTGCTTGCTTAAATTGTACTTCAGACTACATCCTGAGGTCCGTAATTTGTATGTGACTTCTAGATGATGATGAAGGCAGTCTCCTGAAGGAGATGTCTGCATCCCTCATGTATAGTCAGTGGAAGGGAATAAGGACTTCTGGAGACCTTCTGCTAGCCTCATATTAATACTTAAATAACTGGAGGACAGAAACCCCATTGGAAATCATTCAAAGGGTCTTTAAAGGGATCCTACTTTGCTTTAGGATTGCTGTTGCAGCAGGTGACTAAATTTATATACAAATAAAGTGGTTTAACGTATGTGAGCTGGATCTCCTCCTTTGTTAAACATCTGTATTATCAACTTTCCTTGGGTGATGCTTGTGTTTCGTTTGGACCTGGGCTCCATATTGTACAGGCATATCTGAGCAGAATATATGGGCTGCCTATAGCACTATGTACACCATAGCCTGGAGATACTTCCACTTCATGGGAGTTGCAAAGCCAGCCATAACTGATGAAATCTGTGTAAAAGTGAGACATAAAGGGATTTGTGTATATGTATCATTTAAAAGGTAAAGGCATGAAGTTGTGTTACTGAATGCTTGCTTCTTCCCTGATTAAAAAAACTAGTATAATCTTTAATATTTCTGATTTATGTTGTGGCCCAATTATTGAGTTATTTTCCCTTCTTGGGACAATAAATGTTTAAATGAAATGAAAGCAATTTGTAAGGGTATCAAGAAGAAGGAACACTTGAGTTTTTCTTTAAGTCTCCTAAATCTGTCCTTTCAAGCTGTTAAAAGTCTGGAGATATCTTGCTGTAGAACAAAGGTGTTAGTAAGTGTATATGAAAGACATACTCCTTTAAAAAGCACTTTTCAGATGACCTCTTTTTCCTCTCTGCTGGCCCAGCTTCAGTGGGCAGAATAGTTGAATTTAACAGCCCTTGGGATATCACCAAGGCCAGGTTCAAATCAGGCAAGTGTATGTCCTCTGAGACACACTGTAAAAGATGTCTGTGTGATCAGAATTCTTGAGGGGATGGAAAGATCTGCTTATCACTACAGTGTAACAGCAAAGGACTTGGGTGAGCAAATAGTCAGTTGCACTTTTAGCAGATCTTATAATTTTAGAATTCTGATGTTCACCACGTGCATCTACTGCCTTGGTTGTACAGTTTTAGTTAACTAATGAAAATAAACTTTATTTGCTCTGCTTTTTTCCCCCTTTTAGGACTATTATCACAGCCAGGAGGTAAAGCAACGTTTTATGGCTGCCATGCACAGCATTGCTCACCTGACAGCAAGAGATGTGGCTACAGCATTTGATCTTTCACAGTTTAAATCTGCTTGTGATTTAGGAGGTATTGCTTGTAATTGAACTTGTATACAAATTAAAGGGAAAAGCTTGATTTCAGTTCCATGTTTAATTACTTAAGAGACATGTATATGTTTTTTCTAGAACTGTAGTAATATTCTCTACTGTTATTTTTCTGATATTGCAATGTCAGGATAAAAGAACAGTGCAGCTAATTGAAAGAAGAGTTACATAAATGGTATATAAGTAGTTTAAAATAAGTGAATGTTTGTCTCAATCAGTTACATTACCTCAATTAGTTACACAATTCAACACAGAAAAGAAGATAGCTTGTGGCTTAGGTGATACAGCATTGGGCTGGGAGTGCCATTTTCAGTAGCATTGTTGCTCTCCTTAGGCATATCCAGGATTTTCAAAAGTAATGAAAGTAGTGAATGACCAGTACTGGGGTGTCAAACTTGAAACGCTGCACTGCTAGAACAAAAGTTTTGATTATTTTATAATGGGTTGGGTTTATATATTGTTGTAGCTATTAGTATCTAAGGTGTCCACCAAATTGTTGAAGACCAATGAATATACCTGAAGAAACTCTTCTTGTTAGCATTCCTTTTTTTGCCTTGTGCTTGGAGCTGCACTGAGGGAGTGTTATTACATAGGGAAGGATCCACTGAAGGAAAAACACTTTATTTAATGCCTGGGGAGGTGGACAGCATGTCAGAGAAATTAACCAAGTACTGGTACATCTGTTGCCACTTGTACAGAGATTCCAAAACTTCACAATCTTTACTGTGATGGACAGTGTTTGTCAATTTCATGTATCAGTGCTTTGTAAATGCTAAACAGTGAGAGGTTCTCTCCTTCAACAAACAAATGCCTTTTAATTTACATTTTCATACTCCCCAAAAAAACCCTGAGGTACTGATATCAAAGGTCACATTAGCAATTCTGTATCAGTAAGGAGCCATGCCTGCGTTCCACAAGCTTTAAAACCTTGCTCTATCAACCAGGAAGTCCTGTTGCCCATGTTAATTGTGGAGCCGTCTGCCTCTAGTTCTGATTGGATGTCTCTATTTTAATGTTACATACAGCCTTGTCCTTAAAATCTAAAAATTCACAGAGAAAATACTTGATTTGACTTCTTTAAACTTTTAACAGGTTGCACTGGAGCTCTGGCTCATGAATTAGTACAAGTATACCCAAATCTCAAGGTCACAGTATTTGACCTTCCAGAAGTCATTGCAAACACCTCTAACTTTCAGCCTTCAGGACAACACACAGCTTCAGTGACATTTGTATCAGGTAAATGTAGCACATGGTCTTTTGTCTGATTTCTGTTATCCTTGAGCACAGAACAGGCTCTTTTGGTGCTGCTCCAGCCCTAAGCATATCTTAGTACAAGGCAATGTAGGTTCACTTACGCTGTATGGGGACATGGTATTTTTTAAAGTCTGTGGGGATAAAAAATGGTTGGAGAATGTAGTTAAATAAGTATGAATTAGTAATTTTTTGAATACCACTGGAAGCAGAGGCTGCATGTCCTTGTCTGAGGCATTTCATTTCTAGACAAGATCAACATGATGAATGCAAAGAACTTGGTTTCCTTTCTTGCTTTAGGCTTGCTCCCCATTTTTGTTACAGAATTCTTGCCTGTGATCTGCTTTTTAACTACACTTATCTGGAAATCAGGGCATACCTGTACCTGTTCATTCTTGTTACTTTCTTTACCTCTGCTGAAGTGCCCTTTTTTTTTTTTTTTTTTTTTTTTGTAATATGTGCTCCGTGGTTTCTGTAGGAATGTACTAAGTCTGTTTTCCAACAGGTGACTTTTTCAAGGATAATCTTCCAGAAGCAGATCTTTACATCCTTTCACGTGTTCTTCATGACTGGCCTGATGAAAAGATACATGTGCTGTTAAGCAAGATATCAGCTGTTTGCAGACCAGGTATGTTTTTTTCATCTTGAGAACTTAAAGGTGCACATTAATGTACCTTTAATGTAATAAGTAATGCTTTTTTAATATGAGCTTACTATATTTTTCTGTTCAATCATACTAGCGTTTGCTTGAATGTCTAGACTTGCATTATGATAGTATCTACTAAGAAAAAGAATGAAACAAAGCTGCAAATTATATGTAATAAGCTTTTACTATAGTTGCAGGCTTCACATACAACTGTATAATCTCCCTAGTCTCTGCCATGCCCAGTCTTTCTTACTAAGCCCTGTATCATCAAATAACTAAGCATGTGCTTATTTCTACACATAAAACTAGTCTAACTAAAGTTGCTTTGGGTTAATCAAGAAGCAGCAGTTTGTTTTGCTATCTCAGTAGAGTCCAGAATATGGTAAACTGGGGGAAGTTCAGTACTACTTTATGCGTACATACCATAAGAAATATGTAGCCTCTTTTACTTTCTACTACATTCGAATCATAGAATCATCAGAGTATCTCAAGTTGGAAGTGACCCATAGGAGCATCAAGTTCAACTCCTTGCCTTTTGAAGGACTAACTTAAACTAGGTCTAAGTTGACTAGACCTAGTCAGCCTAGACATATGACTAAGAATGCCATCCAGATGCTCCTTGAACACTGGTAGGCTTGGTGCTGTGACCAGTTCCCCGGGGAGCCTGTTCCAGTGCCCAACCAGCCTGTGGGTGAAAAGCCTTTTCCTGATATCCAACCTAAACCTCCCCTGAATCAGCTTCATGCTGTTTCCTTGAGTCCTATCACTGGTCACAAGAGTGAAGAGATCAGTACTTGCACTTCTTTTACCCCTTGTGAAGATGTTTTGAAGACCACAATGAGGTCTCCCCTCAGTCTCCTTCAGACTGAACAAACCAAGTGACCTCAGCTGCTCCATATAAGGCTTTTCCTCAAGACCCTTCACCATCCTCACGTCCCTCCTTTGGATGGTCTCTAATAGCTTAATGTCTTTTTTATATTGTGGTGCCCAAAACTGCACACAGCACTCAAGGCCAGGCTGTACCAGCACAGAGTAGAGTGCGAAGATCAGCTGTAGTAGGTACACAATCTTGTGCTTGATGCACCCCAGAACATGGCTGTCCCTTTGGACTGCCAGGGCACACTGCTGACTTGTATTCAGGCAGTATTAAAGATCAAAGAAGACAAAAAGCAGAAAAGCCTGACCACTAAAATCATCTGATTCCTTAATCCAGCTGTAGCCCTGAAGTTTGTTTCAGAGGAGAGCATTCAAAATAAAATTAAGCCCATAAAGTATAATCCTGCTTTATAAATTATGAAAGAAAATTGTGAGTGACTGTCTTCTTATGCAAAGATTGGGGTATGACAGATGCTTACAGGAGTTGTCTGGTTCAAATGAAAGCAAGGCTGAGTTTATGAGCATAGGCAGGAAGTGATCTGAACTTCTGGAGACAGTGCTCTAAATTCTCCCTTCTTTTTAACAATTAAATGGTTGCTTACAGGAAGAAATCACTGAAAGTGTAAAGGTCTTCCACTGATTTCCACTGAAGATCATTAAAAGAATCAGTCTGAGGGGTCCTCTATAACTGTCTCTGAACAAAACACTTAAAAGTTGAAGCTAAAAATACTTACATGGAACCACTTTTGGTTGTTTTGGAAATGCAGGAAGTGCCTTGCTAGTGGCAGAAACTGTGCTTGATGAGCAGAAGACACACCCTTCTGTAGCTGTGCTACAATCCCTCAGTATGACTGAAGGCAAACAGAGAAGCGGCTCAGAATATAAACAGCTACTGGAGAAATACGGATTCACAGATGTACAAATTAAGATCACAGGAAACTTATTAGATGCTGTTCTGTGCTTCAAGAAGAGTCTGTCACTGTAGTGTGCCCAGAAGCAATCTGGGAAGCTGGATTTTTACCCACTTGTGCAATACATCCATCATCAACCAATTCGTGTTGGCAGTTTAGGATCATTTTGGCCCTTTACCTGAAGCATAGTTGTTACAGGCCTCGGATAAAAGTTGGAGTGCAGATTTGGCAGGAATGAATTCTGTGCATTTTAAAAAGTGTGTGGGGCAGGCTGAAACTCCTGTGTGTGAAATACCTTAATGTCCAGTTCTTCTGCAGGCGGTCTTAAGACTATTAGACTTGACATAGTTGTATAGCATGTCAAGTTAAAACTACACGATTGTATTGAGCTACATTAATACCTTCGTTTTCTTGGACCTTAACATTAAAGAGAAATCTCCCTCTGCAGTGTGTTCAGTGGATACTGCTCATTTTTATCAGAAATTAAAAATTAAAAATGAATATTGTACCCTCTGCCTGAGTCTGGGCATGTTAGTCCTCTTTTTCACTGTTGTGTGGGAGTTTAGTCAAAAACATCTCAAGGGTAGTCCTTTAAGCGCTTTTTCTGCAAGCAAAAGTGAAAACAGAACAAGCCTCAAACATGTTCCTACAACAGCTATAATGTCACAGGAACTTCAGCAGCCTCTGACCTCCAGGCACCGAATGTATTTGCACAGGCCGCAGCTGAGAGCTGTTCATATTGCTTACTGTCACTTCTGGGGTTTTCCGAATATGGTTGAATGGCCATATATGCTTTCTGTCTCATTAGCTGAGATGAGTTTTAGGATTTATGTATAAAATCTTGTACGAAAATTAAAAAAGTTTCTTCATGCTTCAGTCTTTAATTGGAGAAGTACATGCTGTATCCTATCTCTTCAAGTAATTTGTCACTAATGTCACTTCTGATGTTTTTCTCTTTCCTGATACTTCATTGATATTTATTTTTTCCTTTTAAAGTGTGCTTTGCAGCAGAAGCCTCTCCAGAGATTAAAGCTGCACTTTCAAACTAGCTTTCTTCTCTATCAGTTGTGAGTTTCTTGCCTGTCACTTGTACAGCAATAGTCCCAATAAACCAGTGTGAAAGAGGCTGTGCCAATACTGAATCAGCAACCTCAGCAAATTAGAGAGGGTTAATGAGAAAGGTTAAGAGTTGCATCTGCCCGGATGTTACTTAATCAGGAGTTACTTTGCTCCTTGACCAATGGCGAAAGAAAAAGTGCCACAGTGATTCAACTCATCTGGAGAAACATGCTTACTTCAGAGCATTTCAAGTGTACAAAATCAGGGAAATATCAGACTTTACCACAGTGTGTTTTTTAATTCTTAACAGAAGGTTTTTATGAGTGGAAATTTGACTGATCTCACCTGTACAGACATTTAAAGTAAATAAGGCTGAATAATCAACAAATGAATATATTTAAAATGTTTCTTTTCTACATTGACATGAAGCTTGATATTAACAGGTTTGTATGTTGAGAGAGACTCATTCCAGCAATCAGATGTGTCTCATTCATGAAGTTCATAATGCTGTTCTTAAAGCTGCTCTAAGCTGTTTGAGTCAGAAACAATCAAATCCTAAAGTTGGCACACCTGTAACTGTCACAGACTTTAAAACTGTGCCCCTAAGTACTATGTCTCTGACTGTAAAATTTGAATAGAATGTCCTTGGCTACCACACAACCTCCCTGTACTCTGTGATTAAGGCACAACAGTAAGCGTTAGTCCCTTGGGCATGGTGTCTGTGGTAATGCACCACAGCTTTGCCCTCTTGGGATAATTAAGTGTTGCAGCAGGCGCCCCAGGGAGGTTGTGGCATCTCTGCTCTTGGAGGCTTCCAAGAAGCTTCCAAGAAGCTACCCTGAAGAAGCTGAGTTGATTGTAGAGCTGTCCTGCTTGGCGTGGGAGGCTGGACTAGGGATCTCCTGTGGTCTCTTTCAGTCTCAGCTGTTCTGCAATCATTTCATGCAGCCCGGTCACCTGAGGAATTATAAGCTCATTTTATTAATACACAAAATGAGTTTTTCAGTTGCTCTGAATATCTTTTGCTGACTGGTAGAAGGAGTGGTTTTGAAAGTCTAACACTGGAAACATTTTCTAAACAATATGCATAACTCAGGAGAATTTTCCTGATGTGAAAACTGAGGGGGGTTAAGCTTTGAAACTTTTTGTTGATTATTAAATGTCTGAGGTGTACAAGTTGGAATGGCTATGAGAAGATTGTCTTAAAGGGCAGAAAGATATGAATGTCATGCAGCACTTAATAATAAAATCACTATGAACTGCTGCTATTTTGATCTGAGTTGGTGGCCTCCTACCCCTACTGTGCCAGAAGAGACCACCACCTAAGATGCAAGGCCAAAAGGCAAATATGTATAGTAATGCTTGTTTTTTCAGTAGCCCTCTCCTGGCTTCCCTTTTTCTCTCACAGGTCTGAATATGGAGGAAAAGACTGTGTAAATAGGATCATTTAAGTTCTGCTCTCTTCCTTTGGTCAGTCCCACCACAAAGAACTTGGGTCCTACAGAAATAACATACAGAATGTATTGAACAGAAACACTGGCTTCTCTGCTTCTATAGTGTTTGCCATCCACTCCTCTGTCTGCTTGGCATCATTTCAATAGGAATGTGAAGCAGCAGTATATCCCAAAGAAATGCATCTCCATTCCTGTCTTACTGTTTTCCATACTCCTCATGCCAAGTCTACAGAAGTCATCCCCTTTTCCCCTGAAAATAGAGACATGACTTGACTTGTGAGTGGTTGATCACTCCATACTGTGAAAGGGAATTTCCTGATGTTGGTGAGAGGAGTGGATTATTCATTTAATAGGGGATTAGTCATTTAATAGTAGAGCAAATCTATAAATGATAAAGGAAATCATCCGGGTCGTGTAGTTTGCACCCCTATCTATATATGGTAGCAAAAATTTTCTTGCCTGATAATGAATTAGAACTGTTGCATGCATTTGTTTTTAAATTAGGCTGTGTGATTTTGCTGGCTGAAATGGTGTTGGATGATGGGAAGAAGAACAGGAGGACAGCTCTGCTGCAGTCTTTGAACATGCTTGTGCAGACAGAGGGAAAGGAGAGAAGTGGTTCTGAATATCAAACCTTGCTGGAACAACATGGATTCACAAATGTCAAAATCAGAATAACAGGAAATTTGTTAGACGTCATTCTCTGTGTTAAAACCTAGAAAAAATGCATTAAGTAGTAAAGTCTGGATGTCTTATACTTGTGTTTGATGTTTTCAATTATGCAAATACATTCTCGGCTTCCCATCAATACCATAAACAAGCAATGTAACAAGAAATGCTATGTCAGCTTTGCGGTGTTACTTTTTAAAAGGGAGAGAGATTGATTACATTTATTTTAGACTTCAGTAAAATGATGCCAGAAGATTCTATGGCTGCACAACATGTGTAGGACACAAATGGTGTCATCAGCCTGATGGCAGTATTCACGCTGCTGAGAAATCACTATTTCTTCAGACTTGGTGCAATTAGAAGAGCAGAGGTTTTAGACCAGCACATACTGCTTTTCCCTCATTTCAGAAGGTTAATGTTGGTATCATTCTAATGGTCCATCACCATCCATTTTATAATCATTTTATGTTACACCCTCTACTGTAAATAAATACTCTCTAATCAAGTCTGGAAACTGCTAGTGCAGTGGTGTAATCAGGATTGGAAACAAGAACTGGAGCAGCAGCTTCCTGAGAGTGTCAAGACAGACTGCTCTGCTTTGTGAGAGGTTTCTGAAAAAAGGCAGTTGTATAAAAGTACAAATTTGTTTTGTGATTGTAACTGGAAATTATGTGAGGGCACCACATTTGTTTCAAGAATATCATCCTATACCTTTTTAGCCCTACTTAATTTGTGAGTTCTTATAAAAGTGGATAGCAGAATATGAGATTAGATAGAGAAAAAAAAGGCGCAGAAACAGAAGAAAAAGCATGGTGATAGAGAAAAAAGGATTTCCCCCAGTTATATGCAGGTGAGCTCCTAAGGTGAACAGAACATGACAACTACTGACTGAACAGTATCCCATTACAAGTTAGGTGCCTTTTACCTTCATTTTTCACATTGATGATACTCAAGATTCTCAGAGTATAAAGTTCTTTTTAAATCAATAGAAAATTTTATGGTGAAAAAGAAGTCTCAGTCTTGTGGACAATGTACTGTGCTAAGAGAGCATTAACATTCAGTTATGAGCTTTTTTTAAAAGGAAAAAAATACCACACTAAGCTGTGTGTGCCTCCCTGAATATATGTACCACAGCCTTGCACAAATTATGTCCAAAATATGGTTTTGCAACACTGCATGTGCCTCACCCTGTGTGAGCACAGGAGTCACTTCACTATCTGTATTGTGATTCAGAATATAGAAGAGCACACAATATACTCTGGATCTTCTGGTGTGCAAGAAAATAGTAGAATGACATATCTTACACAAGTATGTTGTACTAGAGCAGAGATAAAGGCTATGCCCGGCACATGTTCTTCTCACAACATGCCCTCTGAGAAAGATGCTCTCATTTTGAAATCCTGCAAAGTACATACATTTGTAAGCAGTGGTTTCTGGCACCTCAGCTACTGCAACTTTGTGATTCACCAGTCATCTGTTTCAAAAATAGGTTTGGCCTTATTTACTTTGGTTGGAAACATCCATTAAAAGTGAAAGCAGTGAAAGCAGGTGAGTGTGAACTGATGCTCTCCAGCTAGAACAATTTCAATACTTTTAGAAAAAATAAATGTAATTTCAGACCTAAGTTTGACCATTAGGTTTAAAATATCCATTTCAGCATACAGTAAAATTAGTAAAGTTACTGATGGAAACCAGGCCTGTCTTGCTAGGGCTTGAGGCCTTTGAGTGCTTACTCTGGCAGCCTGCAGAGGAGGTTTTCACAGCATCTAACTTTGAGTGCCCATACCAGAAGCTGGAACCACCCTTTCCATTGTCCTTCTATTGTCCCACAGAAAACAGCAACTAAGTCCTTCGGCATTTCATTGTCTTGGTTCAGTTCAGTGACACAGAAAAGCCCCATGATGTGACCCTTGGCACTGGAGTGCTAAGGAGGAGGTGGGAACAGAACTTGGGAACAAGGATATGCCACAGATCAGCATTACCCAGAGGGTGGTGAGCATGGAGCAAAACTCACTGGTGCCCAGACAGTGCCCCAAATCTCCCCTCCACCTGACAGCTGCTGCTGCCTCATGGGGACCCCCTGCAGAAAGCTGTGCCTCTATTCTACACTGGCTTCCAGCAGTTGCCACAGGAGCCGCCCAGTTCACTTGCTTGTGCTGCTCATTGACTACTGCCCAGGCCTGCAGACCCACACCCCAAAGCCAGTGCTCCACCAGCTCACACTCAGCTTCACAGAATCATAGAATCACAGAACCAATTATGTAGGAAAAGAATTCTGAGATCACCAAGTACAACCTGTGATCCAAAACCACCATGTCAACAGATCATGGCACCAAGTGTCATGTCCAGTCTTTCCTTAAACACACTGAGGGACAGTGATTCCACCACTTCTCTGGGCAGTCCATTCCAATGTCTCACCACCCTTTCTGTGAAGAAATTCCTCCTAATGTTCAACCTAATCCTTCTCTGGCACAACTTAAGACTGTGTTCTCTTGTCCTGTCGCTGGTTGCCTGGGAGAAGAGGCCAACCCTAACCGGGCTACAGCCTCCCTTCAGGCAGCTGTAGAGAGTGATGAGGTCTCCCCTGAGGCCTCTCTTATCCAGGCTAAACACCCCCAGCTCCCTCAGCCGCTTCTCACAGGACTTGTGCCTTCGCCAGCTTTGTTGCCCTTATCCGGATCCATGCCAACACCTCAATGTCCTTCCCGGATTAAAGGGCTCAGAACTGGGCACAGTACTCGAGGTGTGGCCTCACCAGTGCCGAGTACAGGGACAGGATCACTGTCCCGGTGCTGTTAGCCAGGGTGCCATTGGCCTTCTTGGCCACCTGGGCACACACTGGTTCATTTTCAGATGCACCAGCACCCCCCGGTCCTTTTCTGCTGGGGAACTTCCCAGGCACTCTGCCGCCAGCCTGTAGCGCTGCGTGGGGTTGTTGTGACCCAAGTGCAGGACCCGGCATTTAGTCTTGTTGAACCTCATACAATTGGTGCCCATCGATCCAGCCCGTCCAGATCCCTCTGCAAAGCCTTCGTGTGGGGCTGTCCGGGGACCCTCTGGGCTGTGCAGGCTGGTGCGGGCGCTACCGACAGCGGCAGAAAGCGATCGCGGGGAGCGCTTGGGAAGGCGACTGTAGTGGGGACAATTGTGCGAGCAGCGGGGTGACCCCAGGCTGCCCCGCGGGGGCCGGGCCGGGGCGGTGGCGGGGCCGGGCCGGGGCGGTGGCGGGGCCGGGGCGCCCCGGGTGACGCGGCGCTGCGACACTGGCGCCGCAGCGGGGGAGAGTGCGAGGGGAGGGTACGCAGGGCGGGGCCCGCCCGCCGCAAGCTCCGCCCCAGGGCGTGACGGCCAATGGGACGGTGGGGGGCGTGGCCAACGCGGCCCGGCATTAAGCCCATGCGCGGGGGCGCTCCCGCCCTTTCCTCTTGAGCGGCAGCGGCGTCTCTCTCCCGGCGGCTCCGGCGCGGCGCGAACATGGCGGACCAGGCCATCTCCTTTCTCAAGGACTTTCTGGCGGGCGGCGTCGCCGCTGCCATCAGCAAGACCGCGGTGGCGCCCATCGAGCGGGTCAAACTCTTGCTCCAGGTCAGCGGCGCGGGCGAGAGCGGGGAGCGCGGGCAGCGCCCCTCACCGTCCCCTGCAGGCGCCGGGCCGGGCGAGGACAGAGGGATGGAGGCGGGGCGGGGGCCGTGGCCACCGCGGGACAAAGGGCGCGAGCGCGGCGGTGGCAGCTGGCGGGAAGGTCACGTGGGTGGCGGCGGGGAAGCCGAAGCCGGTTCCGCCGTGCGGGGCGGGGAGGGGAAGGAAGGCCGGGTCGAGCCGAGGAGGGGCGGCCGCCGCTGGTGTCATTTCCTGCCGCCCCCGCTCCCGGCGCCGAGGGCACGGCGGGGAGGGGAGGGCGGCTGCTCTCCGCCGCCATCTTGGCGACCTTCACGTGACGCGCGCCCGGACTGCGATTGGGCCGCGGCCGGGGCGGGGTCGGGCCGCGTCCGGCGCGCGAGGCCCGGCGTGACCCGGTGGCGCCCCAAGGTGACTCGAGTGACCTTCGCTGCGCCTCTGGCCCCGGCTGCGGCCCTGGCGGTTCCCCCCTCGCCCCCAGTCCCTGTCCCGCTGGCTGGCAGCTCTCTCGGCCTAACGCAGGCCCGCCGCTGTCAGTAGAGGCTCTTGCCTATAGGTAGGCCCGGTCGTGATGTATTTATCTTATACTGGCCTGTGTTCCTCACGGAATTAAATAGGTTGGTAAAGACCTCAGAGATCATGAAGCCCAACCTAATGCCACCATTTAAACGAGACCGCAGCACTAAGTGCCACGTCCAGTCTTAAACACCTCCAGAGACCGTGGCTTCATCTCCCTGGGCAGTCCATTCCAATGTCTAATCACTTTTCATCTGAAGAAGTTCCTCCTAATGTCTGACCTAAACGTTCCTTGGCACAACTTGAGGCTATGTTCTTTTGCCCGGTCAGTCGTTGCCTGGGAGAAGAGGCTGTCCCCCACCTTGCTACCATCTCCTTTCAGGTAGTTGTAGAGAAATTGGTCACAGCTGCCCGTTCCTATTTTGGCAAGTCCTGAGCTCTGAGAAACCTGGGAAGCAATTTTAAGTCCTTTTCTTAAAAATACCACTAATGGCCGTTCAAAATTAACATCTTTGTTTTACAGTAGAAGCAGATCTAAGCCTTGCTGTAGCATAGGCCTGTCAAGGCATGTGGTCAATATACATATTTTTATTTGCAGGTGCAACATGCGAGTAAACAGATTGCTGCTGATAAGCAGTACAAGGGTATCATCGATTGTGTAGTGCGTATTCCAAAGGAACAAGGAATGCTGTCTTTCTGGCGAGGAAACTTGGCAAATGTCATCAGATACTTCCCAACTCAAGCTCTCAACTTTGCCTTCAAGGATAAGTATAAGCAGGTGTTTCTGGGAGGTGTAGACAAGCACACTCAGTTCTGGAGGTATTTTGCTGGTAACCTGGCATCTGGTGGTGCAGCTGGAGCCACTTCCCTCTGCTTTGTCTACCCCTTGGATTTTGCAAGAACCCGTTTGGCTGCTGATGTTGGAAAAGCTGGCGCAGACAGAGAATTCTCTGGTCTCGGGGACTGTCTAGTCAAAATCACCAAGTCTGATGGTGTGCGTGGCTTGTACCAAGGGTTCAATGTCTCTGTCCAAGGCATCATCATCTATAGAGCTGCCTACTTTGGGATCTATGATACCGCAAAAGGTAATATTTCAGCGGGTGTCTGAAAAACCTGTTTTTAGAATTGTATTGTGTGTTTCTGGATATGTGAAGGTGGAGGGGGCTATCGGTGCCACATCTGGCACTTCTGTATTCAAGGAAAAACTTGTGCAAGTGTTGATGGCAGTGGCCTACTTTCAGGTACTGGTTTTGCACTTAAAGCAGTTCTTTTTTGTTCAGTTTAAATACTGTAGCTACATTCGACCAGTTCAAGTGTGTTTAGCAGAATGGGATTGAGCAGTGCTTTTGCAAAGCAGTTGTTAAGCTTGACGTTTGGGCATATATGTCATTGATGGTAGGTTATAGTGTAATGTTATCCACAGGGACAATGACTTAATTTACTGACGTTTCTTTATAAAAAGAGTAGCAAGTAGTCAAAACTTCTCATGCCTGTTTAAAAAGAATGCTTGTTCTTAAATGTTAACCTGTTTTGATTACTGAGAAGGAAATCCTCTAAATATTGTTTCAGTATGTTTAAAGTTTGTGAAGTGTTCTGGAATTTTAAAGTGTGGTTCTACAAGGTTTCAAAACCAGGGCATGTAGTTTCTTTCTAGTTCGTCTAGTAAAAGAGCTGTCATGCAGTGAGTGAACTGAGGAGGATGTGCAAGATAAAAAGCTAATTGCCTTTTTTGTTTTACTGTAGGCATGCTCCCAGATCCCAGAAATACTCACATTGTTATCAGTTGGATGATTGCCCAGACGGTGACTGCTGTGGCTGGCGTGGTCTCCTATCCTTTTGATACAGTGCGACGTAGAATGATGATGCAGTCAGGACGCAAAGGAGGTAGGCTGTAAATCCATGGAGCTGTTACTGCTGTTAAAACAGCATTAACAAGTTCTTTTTTACTAATAGCTATCCTCAGCAGTTACAGTTCATTGTTCCATAAATCTGATCTGTTATATTACACTGAAATGAAATGAGGAAATAGCACTAAGACTCAACGTGTGATTGTCAGGAATTATGCTGAGGACTTTTTATTATGGATTATAAAATAAAAAATAGACTGATTCTGTGCATTGTCAGATTAAACAAAGGTATAAAAAGAAGGCTTAACATTTTTAGTTTGTATTACAGTCTTAAATTGTGGTTTGGGAAATCACAAAGCAGCTAAGTGAAACAGATCAGTTAGTAAAATTCGCCAAGATGAAATAGGAATCCAGACTAACTCTTTGCCCTTTTCCTGCAGCTGATATCATGTACTCTGGAACAATTGACTGCTGGCGGAAGATTGCAAGAGATGAGGGAGGAAAGGCCTTCTTCAAGGGTGCATGGTCTAATGTTCTCAGAGGCATGGGGGGTGCTTTTGTGCTTGTGCTGTACGATGAATTCAAGAAAGTAATTTAAACAGCCTAAATAGAATTGGAAATCAAGTTGAGCAGATCATGTAGAATAACTACCATTATGGACCATTGACCTTCAAGAAATTCCTGTGAGTCTTATTTATCGGAGCCAGATGATACTTCTAGATGGGGCTAGAAACTGACATAGGGGACTGATCCATTTCTCTGTAACATGCATGAAGACACTGAATCTGGCAATTCAGTGTAGCAATTTTTCTTTTCAGCAGTGAGGAGTGAGTGGTGTTGGTTCTGGGTCCAAAGTAGCTAGGTCCAATTTAGGCAGAAAATAATCGTTTGCCTGTGGATCAGTCCCCAGTTTCAAGTCCTATCTTCTAGGACCATAAAATTGTATTTGAAAGCATTTGCTAACAAATCATGTTCTTTTCCACTTGTACTGAAGCACTATGTACCATTTTGCACAGCTGAACATCTAGCAATTTTGTTCTTAAATTGGGGCATTCTGCTGTAAAACAATAAACATACTTACTCAGTCTGTGTTGAAATTATTACATAAAAGCTTTGGGAAAGCCTCTTGTATTTGAAAACTTGTTTCAGATAATGGGTCCTCTGACACCCTTACACTGCATTCTGTAACAAAATAAGCTTTTTAAAAAAACAATTGAATGTGAGCTCTTTAGGGGAGGGGGGAGGCATTGGTTGTACTAATAAATACCACTCCCATTCTTTGTGCCTGATAGTGTATGATGAGCTGCTGCAAGTGGCTTTTTGCATGATTCTTAGAAATTGATTTACAGCTTCTGTGGTTTCAGGTGTGGGGGTGGTTCAGTTGTAGTGCTAGGAAAACCCAAAGTACCAAGGACTGTCAAACAGTAATGCTCTTGCCCTTGGTGAAACAGCCTAAACTTTGTTAAATCAGTATGGAAAGTAACATGGCATTCATGCAAAAACCCAGGAACCCAGTAAATGCCTTCAACTTCTGAATGACTTATATATTGTATTGTTGCTGCTGGTTGGAAATGTTGATTGTGCCATTCAGGATACTGTTGGCCTCATCTGTAGCAGTGGTCAGTAGCTCTATGAAAGGTTGAATTTAATCTGAAAAGAGTTGCAATCTAACAGGTGAAGTTGAAGGGGTGTGGGGGAGGGAATGCATGTGCTTCTATGTAGCTGTAAAATAATAGATCAAGGTAGGTCAGCAGTCAGTATTAACTGATGTTTAGAGATGGTCAGAAGACCAGATGGAGTAATTTGTCATAACTGCTCTTTGAGATAATGTAATACCTATGTGCCGTTCTTCATATGTATATAATCTTTTGTACTTTGTAATCTGCAAAGACATGGTAGAAAGGACCAGTAAAAGAGAAAGAAGGTGTTAATCTTCATGTTTTAAGAACTCTCCCTGTATCTTGAGAAAGGAAAAATCTGTCATTGTATGACTCATTGAAGGCTGACTGAGCTGTCTTGAGTTCTTCTGTGTGCCTTCTGAGATTGCTATTCAAGATGAAGTATTTAAATTACCTGCTTGGCTTTGGCTGATTATTACCTTCTTCTCAAGAGTACTTAACCTTTTTCCTTTCACTGTTGCACAAACACTGCTTTCAGCAACTCTATGTGAATGTTGCTGAAACTTTACACAGCTCCTTTGTACACAAGCTAATGGCAACCTTCATGTACCTACTGCTCGTGGTTCTTACATCCTGTTGGCAGCTCCCTGTGGTGCAGGCAGGTCATTTGGTGTTCACCCTGCCAATCGGTTTGCTGGGGAGCAGGGGAAGACATTTTGTCTATAATAAACACATTGATAAGGGTTTGTTTTTTTCTGTATCAGTGCCTTGCAAGGGTAGAGATAATGATGAAATACCTCCCTGTGAGTGGTGGCCCAAGCTTTGTGAGAGGAGCTGAATGTGGCAGTTCTTTCAGCAGCTCCCAACAGGGACAGGACTTCTACACCCAATCTCCCCTCCAGAACAAGGTTTTAACCAAAAGAAATAGGAAAAGAAATGAATGCAAGTGTAGGTGTTTAATTGGAACTGCAATTTCTCTATGCTGTATATTCAACATGAACTAATTTGTGGTGTTTGGGGTTGTTTTTTTTTAAATATATGGCTTCCCTTAGTCATGCAGCAGCAATTTCCAATGTGTGATGCAGTTTAGGGATGTAAGAGGCAAACAATAAATGAGACTTTTAAAAAAACCCATTTGTTCTCTGCCTTATTGAAATACTCTGAAATTCATTCATTCTGAAAAATATGAACAGGAAAACATCCAAAATTTGTGAAAGAAAATACTGGCATCTAAAGCCTATATTATTTTTAAAAGGCTTTGGTAATAGCATTTGCACCCTTTGAAGGGGATAACTAAAATGTATTTGTGAGGAAATTTTACGTTCATAATTTAGCTATTAAAAATTAGATTTTATTTCAATTCTCACAATTTAGGCTAGATTTTTTTGAAGGCTTTTGATGCTGTGTATTAAGTTACATGTTACAACTGCACAGGATCACTGTTACAGAGGACTGTATTTGCAGTAACTACTGAAATGGCTGACTGATAGACCAGTATTAATAGGTATAATTGACAAGTATAATTTTATTTTCCATTTTTGTCTTGCATAAGGTTGATTGCATATATTGGGATAGTTTGGTGTTGCTGGTTGGAAGATCAAAGAGCAATTTTAAACATTCTAAATAGCTAGTTTCTGCTTTAGAAAATAACTGGGTATATAAAAATGATGGTAAAATTACTGTGGCATTATACAGCAGGGCTGTCAGCCTACAGGAAATCATTATAATGAGAACAAAAAAGCTTCATAGCAATGATAACAAGAAATAACTATACTGGATAGGAGGCGTGTCTCACATTTTGAAGAACCTCCTAGCAAGGTTTAAGCCCATCTTCAAAGTAGGTGCTTGCAGAAAAGCTTAGTTGCCAGGCATTATGGATTTGAACAAAGGGAAAAAGATAAATTTCACAGATTTTTCCCTACTTTTTTCCTCTGCTCCATTTTAAGTGGATTTTAAGGAGACAAACAGTTTTATAGGGATTATGTTCTCTTATGGGCTGATTTGAAGTACTGGTCAGCGGGATCCATAATTTTCTTTCATGTTGGGGAATCAAGTGTGTTTTTGGAAAGCTGGATCATTCTTCAACTGTAGTTATTTCCTCAGTATGACTTTTTGTTGGTAGATCTACATATTCTGTCTAAAGAGAAAGAAAATTCTGTAACACCCAGTAAGCTACAAGTTGCTGTTGGTATCATTCTGATCATTAGTTTCAGCAGTACCAAAGGCATCCTATCTTGCTCTTTTAATACTTCAGAAATGATTGCAAAGGAGGAGAAAACAGTTTTAAGGACAGTTAAGGAATGTTTCAATATGTATGATCAGTACTGACTGTCAGCAGGAGGAGGAAGAGAAGTTGGTTTAGATGCTGGACAACCTTAGCTGAGGCAGTAGAAGGAATTAGTATTGCCTGAATTTTCCATATGTAGGCATTGGCTAGACACGTGGATAGAATATTTTGGTTGGTATCAAACATTTTTGCATTGGCTGACCTGGGGTTCTAGGAGCGTGCATGCTGCTAGATAAGATCATAGTACTCATAGAGCACTTGGAGTTTAAAGTATTGAGGGAAGATAAATAATTTTTTTTTTAAAAGGAGAGATAGTACTGGGGGGAAAAAAGGTTGAAAAAGCAAACTTGCAGTCATACTGAGGGTATGTTGCAGAACATCAAACCAGGGTGTCCTGGGGACTTTTTCTAGGAAATCTTAGGAATGGGTAAAACACTGCAGGGTTTTGTGGTCATGGTGTTTTGTGCTACTTGACTGTTCTCCAAGGAAAATGCACACAGTGTGGCTTGAAAGTTCTTGGAATATATTTAACTCCAGGCAAGAGGCAATAAAACTCAGTAATGGTGAGGAAAGCATTTGGGGAGAGAATGACTAGGAAGTCATTGGTCTGTAGTAAGATTAGTAAAATAAAATGGATTAGAGGAATGGAAGTTTTTTGATGCACTGAGTGATTTGGTTGGTTGGATCTTAGAGCAAATAAGAAAATGGCAATTCTTCAACGTGTTTTAAGGACACAAGTGCAAACAGTGCAGAAAGGGTTTTGTAAATCATGAGGCTTTTCAGTGATCTAGGGAAAAATACTGAGTAACAGGAGAAAAAATGGGAAAATGTGAAAGGTCAGACTAAATGGGCAAAGTGAGGAAATGCAAGCTTTAAAAAGGTGTGATCAGCAAAGGACATTTCAGGTTTCAAAACAGCTCATCAATTCATTAGCACTGTCAGGGAGGGTAGTACTCAGTGGAGAGCTTTTGAAAATGTCCTTTTTGTACTTCATTATTATTTTAATAACTTTGAAGAATTACAGCATTCAATCAGTGTTAAAGGTACTGAGTTTGGAGAGAAAAGGTAAAATAAATTAGGTTTTAACAGTAGATCAGACTGTTGAAACATGTCAGAATCACATGAATTATCTTCGCAGTGCCTGTTGGCAGGTATGAGGCAACGTGAGGGCTTCACTCTACTCTGGCAACTGCTGCTGTATTTCTGCCTGCATGGAAGTGCCTGTGCCATAGTTTACAGACCACATCCACAAAGACCAAGTTACATTCCTACCTGCTTTCTATGAAAGCCAAAGGTGGTTGGTGAAAGCCAGACAGATAAATCAGGCCAATGTGCTGGTGTATAGTTAACAAAACTGGACAGTTTTAGTAGTCAGAGTTTTGGGGATTCTTTGTAAACGATTGAAGGAAAATTTATGTGTCCCCTTTGGAAGCCTCATTGGAACACGTGGTGTTGCCCACTGAGTTGTAGGCAATTAAAGACTAACCTGATTTACTGTCTTCGCTTATGTCTTTGCTTTAGCCAGCTGAGAAAAAGCATCCCCTCACTATGCAGTCAGCATTCAAACCACTGCTCAAATGGACAGATTTGAGAAGAATGAATGGTTTGAAGCCTGGTTGTCATGACGTGTAGGAAGTCAGGAAGAATTACTTGCTGTTGACAGTATGCAAGTGTGTAAGGTACTGTAAACAGGAAAGGAATAAGGGTAAAAAGTAATGTATTTTAAGTGCAGTAAGCCAGGCTGTTAAAAAAAGCTTTTTAAAAGTAAGGCTAATTAAACAGACAGAATAGACTGCACAGGGATGCTACAGTATATTGGTCAAATACAATTTGCACAAAACACTGAAATTGCTAATTCTGTGTTGAATCAAGAGGAAGGTTAGTTAAATTGCTAAGTCTTTCCGGCCCTGTTGATTTGCTTTCAGTGTGACAGGATTTTTACATGGGTAAAGGTCAGGCTTATGATATATATATTCACATTATATTATGACCACTGATGTTTGAAAATGCTAATGGAAAGTGCTTCTTCAGGTTATTTTTAAAGTATGAACAGCAACCTTGCAAAACTGATACACACAGAAATTACTGGTCTCAGTAAAAGTGAAAACTGGTCTTAAAATATGTCTGCAAATACCTACAGGACAATCATTTATTTTAACACTAGCATAGAGCATTTCAGGTTTTAGAGCAGCATATCTTGCATGACAGAAATTAGTTTTGGACCAAATGAAACACTTATTTTTTTAAGTCAGTTTTTCTAGTCTTTGGCCTGTTGTGGTTTGTAATTAACAAATTTGACTGAATTGAAAAGAAGTCATACCTGGATATCTTCATCAGTTAATGCATTAAATTTGTCTCTTGGTTGTGGTATGGGAGGACATATGCTCTTGAAACTGCAGTACCTTTGGGTAGAAAACGGGGTTGTGGAGAAATTTAAAATACTGCTAATATAACTCACACAAACATTTAGTGTTATTACTTAAGGACATTTTTTACTTTCAATATTGAATATATATTGCTCTACAAATTAAATTAGAAGTAAAATATTTTGAGTGAGGTAACCGGTGGGTAACTATTATTACACTTATCGTTTGGATTACTAAAATTTATTTTGTGATTTGAATCACAGTAAATACTTGATTTATCAATGACTTTGAATAAATCATGTGACATAACTGTCACCACTGAGTGAGAAGTTTCATGAAAATAAAAAGACATTAATTTGTCTGGATTTTCTCTGGTATTGTGTACAGCCAATGGCTTCAAAGCAACCTGCACGTTAAATGCTTAAAAGTAAGAACAGAAAAGCTTTCATAGGATATGGTAAAATCAATCACTTAATAACTTCAACAGCCTTTCCCTCTTTTCCACTTAGTTAATTTGCATGCCAAAGGGCCATCCACAGAAATCCTGGTGGTAATAATTCATGACATCGATAATCAGATTATTTAAATTTGCAGGTAGGAAAGTAGGAGGAAGAATGTGTTTTGTATAGATAATACTCTTATCAGTAGTATCTACAGAGAAAAGGCTGATTTACCTTTTGAAAAGACAGCACAGGATAAATGTAATTGAGATTGTTCCAAGTGCAATCAGATATAAAATCACGAAAATAAAGTGATCTTGACCTGAAAAATCCAAGAGAGAGAAACACCTTAGCATGGCAAAAAGCTGCCTTTGTGACTGTATGGTGTAATGATTGCAAATTTTACTAATTTTTTTTAATGTCCCAAAGGACTTCAACTTGACTTTTTTATAGAATTTTGTCAAAAAATGCAGATAGACTTGATGCACTTTAAATTTCTTCAAATATTCAAAATTTACAGAATTAAAATTTAGAGTTTTTTTAAATTCTGGGAGAAGAATAAACAGTTACAGAACAATCAACAGAGCAAAATTAGTGGAAAGGATGAAAATAAAGATACAAAAGGAAGGGGATGATATTCATGGTAAAAACTTAGAGAACTGAGAGGCAGCCTCATCGCAGCAGACCAGAGTGGGTCTATCCTAGTCTGTTCCTGTAGCCCTGGCACCTGAGTAACTGCTGCCTTCACAATCCCAGGTAATCAAAGCCTCTGCTGCCAGAGTATTGGAGCTTTCCTCCATGTTAATAAAATCCACCCAGTTCCTTCCATGTAATTTGGTAAAAAAATAAGATTTTATTAATTTCTGTGACTGTGAGGAAGATAAGGAAGCAAACATGGAAATACTGGAAAAAAAAAAAATTCATAGTCTTACCAAACTCTATGGGTTCACTCCATTCCCCCCAATTTGAGCTTACGAGACAGTTTTTTCCACGTGCTCTGATTTTCAGAATGTATCTTTTTTTCTCATTGTAATTTTGGAATTCATATCTGTCATTCCTTACCTAAAAGCAAAGTAATCAGACTCTGCATTTCACCTCATAGGCAAATACATACCTTGTGGGTAATTTCCTGATATAGTTTATATAAAAAAATAATGCGTATGATTTTTTTAGGTATGTACTAGTTAAATGTTTATCCTGCCACTGAAACTTTCTGGTTTTTAAAGGTTAAAAAACTTCTGTCGTTTATTTAGTCTTTGATTTATTTTATAAAATAAATCCTCAAGAAATCTGAAAGACACAAAGCAAAAACTGGAGAAGTACCCTGTATTTCCCCTGGCAACCTTCATGGTGACTAAGCAGGCATGAATGGTACCTGTGTTTGCTAAAAAGATGTAATGCTTTTGAGACAATACAATAACAGAGAGATATTCTCTAGCCTCATGATACTTTATGCAAAATCTGGAATCTGTCAAGCCCTTCCAAGGCTGAGAGGACCACTAATTTTTCCAAGGAAGATTGACAGTATGTATTAACTTCCACAGGTTTTGAAGATTGTTGTACTCCCTTTGCCTAGCTGTCCTGAACTACAGTGGTTTTATTCCACCAACAAGAAAGAGAGTGTTTCAGATTTTTAGTAAGCAAAATGTCGCATCTGTCAGGAGCAAAATCTATTTGTGCAATAGATAGAATATATGAAATTTGTGAAATGCATGGAAAATTCTGCCTACCCCATCCAAAAAGGATGTTTATATTTAAAGATATCACAGGAACGTATTTTTCTGAATTCTCATTGCTACATTGATAAAAAACTTGTAGTTCTAGAAGTAAGTGTATTTTCTGTAATGGTATGTATATGCTTAAGTAGGCAAAAGCCCAAATTTGTATGTGACAAGAATACTTACACGGGGAAACTGTTTCTCTTCTTCGGGCTCATCCTGCAAAACAAAGGCAAATCTTAATTTTTATAATTTTCTTACCAAATAATCAAATATTTCTCTCTTCTCGTTTTATTGCTTTTGAAGATCATAAGTTATTTTAAACTGAAAAACCAATTGGATATTATTCTCCAGTAATAAAAGCACTTTATTCAGAGTTTTGTCTTCCTACTTTATTATTAGAAAAGGAAGAAAACATTAATTAATTATCAGTAGATGTAAGAAGCTGTATTTGGCACTAAGGGTACTTTTACATACACTATGCATTCTCATCCATATCCAAATTACGCAAGCAATCACATCATCCTACAAACACAGCAGATCTGGAAGCTGTGATTTCACAATAGTTTGATAACCTGGGGCAGAGAATTGAATAGCAAATTTACCCTCCTTCCAGTCAAAGTCCCTGTTAAGACATCTGTCTTATCCATGCTCATGGGTTTTCTGTGCAGAGCAACTTACACATCCTATGCAATCAAAATTTAATTAACTGGAATCAAACACCAGCCTGGATCAAAGAAGCTGAAAATTTTGAAGAAAAGGATAGGTTCCATTTCCTTCAAAAATGAGTGAACAGATTCAACAGCAGTGACTTTTAGCAACTATCTCAGAAAGCATTGAAAAGCTGAAGCCCTGGAAATATCTATCACATGTAATATCAGGAGGATGGCCAGCATTACGGAAAAGTCAGAAAGGTATAACTGGAAGGAATGTCTCTACAGAAAACACACCCACAGTGTGTCTTGCACTACAAAGCAGACTAGTATTTCCCCATCATTCATTGTCAGCTGAGTGCTTTAGCTTAGGACACGATGGAAACCATCAGCTGTGATGGAGCAGTGTGTAAATGAGTTGCTGAAACTTTAACGTGTAGTGCTGTTTTAGCTGCCTTACCTCTGCCGGCCCCTCCTGAAAGGTGTGAGTCCTACCTGCCATCTCCATGTAGGTTCCTCTGGTGCCTCCAGAACCTCAAAGGGCATTTGGCACCTACTGTTCCCCTGCAGGGAGCCCTGATGTCCACTGACTCTTAGGGGATATTCATCCTCCTTTACCTACATTAAGCTGTCTCTGTCTAGGATATGAATTTCATACCCAAATGTAGAAATCTACACTGAACCCCACCCATTCAGACTGTGGCATAGGAAAGAAGAGTTAACATGTATTTCTTTCAAATAAATGTTTTGATAATATTGCTATGTTGTGATCTATATCTTTATGTAAAACTTTCTAAGTATTTCACACAAGATCTTACTGTCAAATTATACCAACCAGCTGGAAAGCTATGGATACTGCAATTGCTCCTTGAAATAGTTACCAAGGTAGATACTATGAATGCATGAAAGATAAAAAGTCCAGATAATCCAAACAGTCTGCAAGCCATTGGTCTTGTTTTTAATCAACAAATGAGATTTAATGAAGTGTTGTTTTATTGCAGTTGTATATTTATGTTTAACCCTTAGCTGATCTTTCCTGTAATGGTCTTGTGCCTGAGGAATTGCTACCATGGTAAGCTTCTGAGCTGCAGAAATTTGTGAGAGGTGGGATGTGAGACCAGCAGAGCTGGAGCAGGAGGACACCACAGTGTATGGGAGAAAAGTTAACGAATAAAGGAGTCAGAATTTACACATTGTAGATATGCATGAGCATAGGTACAGTACCAAAGACAAATAAAGAAATTATTTTTACCTTATTTTGTATGCTAATTTCATACTGAAAACACTTTGCGTTTTCCACATGACTCGTAAGGGGTGCATGCCACGTAATTATGCAACCTGCTGAATCTCCAGTACAATGGGCAGTGACATTTAATGGAGCAGTGAGTATTTCTGAGGAAAAAAGTGGAATAATTAATGTAGGCATGGTCAGTAAACAGCTACAACTCATGCCTTCACAGCAAAATGCATGTGAAGGTGAGGCAACTGATGTACAACTGTGTGCTACTAATGCTAACTAAAGTTATGTGGTAAACAGCAGTAAAATACCTTACCAAAACCTGGGAATATATCACTGCACTTTTTGGGCATCTGAAGTAAATGATGTTTGTGTAAAAAAAATGTATGAAGGGTTTTGTGTAATTCAGTGGAGCAATCAGCAGAGTGCCATTTTCTTCTACATCTGTTTTCCAATTTCATATTGGCAATGCAAGTTTCCATTGGAAAAAGGAAGGAAGTTTTTGTCTGTGTGGTATTATTCATGAAGCATTCAAGGCATCTGAAGTGAAGTGTCTATACATATATATATACATATACATATATATATACACACACTATATACACACACACACACACACACACACAAATATATATATATAAAATTGACTATATTTAATTGACTCCGTGTAACCTAAGTGTCTAACCACTGTAGTCAGCAGAGGCCTCATCAGTAGTGCCCAGGATGTCTGCAGAGCTCTTTGGCTCACCATGGAGCTGGTGTTCTCACCTGGATAGCTCTGAGCTTCACAGCCTGCATCAGCTCCATGCAGGAATCACTCTCACACGAGCATTTCAGACCACATAGGACACTCAGGAGGACCCTGGTATCTCATAGGTCCCAGGCCACATCTGCAAGCCTGGTGGATACCTCAAATATCTGAGTGTGTCTCAAATGGCACTAGAAGCATGTTTTTACGTCATTGAATCACACCCCAGGTTTCTCTTGGAGCTTAAACACCTAGCTCACACAGAGGTACCCACATATTTAACTAACACAGGCTTAACTTGCAAGCTGAACCCTCACTCTGGTTTTAGGAGATGTAGCTCTTGTGGCTCTCAGAGAGGTGTGAGATTCAGGGATGGTAAAATAAGCCCTTAAGAAAGGTGGCCTTGAAAGTCTAACCATTGTGTTTCATTACTTGGAATCCATGGATGTGTCCATACCACTTCTCTGAGCAGTTATTTCAGGCTGCATCTGCCTTTGCTTGTTAAATTTTGGAACTACATTCTGTCAGATGTTGGGAGCAAAGTCAGCCCTGCTGTGCAGGATCCTGCAATGGCTACAGATTTTGTTTTAATCTTCTTTTCAGAGAAAAATTCCCCACTTCCTTATTTTATAAAACAGTAATAAAATGTTCAATTACTTACCAATTTTATACAGGTCAATGTACTCATCATAGAACTGGATCAGGGAGTCTTTGCTAGACCCATTCACCATGAAGTAAGCTTTTGCAGTCCCTATGCTCACGTTTTGGAAGATACATCCCGTATTTCTGCCATTTTCATCTTTAATGTAAAGATCACATTCCGTCTCCTCATCATCTCTGCATATAGCAAAATAGTTTAGTTAAACAAAGTATTTTATTTAAACTGGGATGTGGTGAATGAGAATTCAGACTTCCCTGACTCAAGCAGACCTACTTACCTTGACTTCTGCCAGTAGAGGAAATATTGTGTATCTGCTGGAGCATTCCTTCCTGCCTGCCAAGTGCAGTTCATGAGGAAAATGTTAAAAATCACACAGGAGAAGTTTTCAATGGCCGACCCATTCATGCCTGCAAACACAGGAATATCTGTGGTGAGGAAAACTAATGTGAATCCTCCAAGCTGGAGGATCATGGCACACACTTAGATATGTTAGACACCTGCAAGCCCAGCTGGTTATCGCTTGGGTTAGGAATGACAACTGAGAGAAAACTCTCACTCCATTTTTACTGCCTCTGAACTGTGAAAGCTGTCAGTAAGTGAAGCATATGTAAAGGAAGGCACACTGCCTTTTACACCATCTGTGCTGCTACAGAGAGAAGTATTTCTCCTTTTGCAATTAATGCCCAGGAATCCGCTCCTGATGTGTTTACACAGAGGATTAAAAAATCTGAGGTTTTAAAAGTAAGGTTGGACTTTTTCCTGATTTCCAATCAAGGAGGCTCCTCCTTTGATCTTCCCACCTTCATGTGGGTGACAGTGACTTGTTCTTTTGCTTTTCTGGAACACATTGAAGGGCGAACCTCCTTTCTTTGGAAGGTTCCTTATGGCTGGGCTGTGCAGGCATGCTCAGCCTCCCCCTCTCTTCTCCTTCAACCAATTTTCTTCTTTCTGTCGTATGTCCAACACTCAGTGAAAGGATGGAGGCTTCCTCTGTTACTGACTCCAGCCCTCTCTGGTGCCCCATATAGAGAGCAGCCTTATGGAAGAACAGGGGAATCCTCTGGGGAACCCACATGCTTGGAAGATAGGGCCAGCTGGGGAGGAACAATGAAGTTTTGTGTGTCCTGGCTTGTATTTTGAGGGTCACCATGAGTGTTTCCTCTGTCAAGTCTACAGGAAGGGCTGAGCAGTGAACATTTTCTCTGCTTTGACATGAGCAAGCTGCTAATCCATCACCTCTCTCATGTCTAAATACCCCAGTTAGGCACAGCTGCAGCAGCACTGGTGGCTGTGGAATTCTAATGGAGAACTCTGAGCTGAGAAGGAAGGGGGAAATGGGTCACAATAAACTCACCAACAGCCCAACAGAAAAGTAGCACCAACAGAAAAGCATTTTATAAATAAATAAATAGTAAAATCTTAATTTGTAACAGCCAGAACAGTTATTTGAATCCCTCCTTAAACCACTGTAATTTATTGGCATTTTTGAGCCTTAGAATGAAAGAGATTAATGCAGTAATGGTTACATTTGTTGTAATGCATCTCTTGCAGACTGGTGGAGACATTTGTTACACAGAAAGTAATTTTAACAGATTTACAAAAAAAAAAAAAAAATTAAATAGGAATTACAGAAGTTACCTACTGTGTAAGTAACTGTTTTCTAAGGCAATGTTTACCTTTAAAAGTTTGCAAAGGGAGAAAACCTTAGCCAGACTATATACATTACCTCCAGGGAGAAAGGTGCATTGTTTTGAGATGTTTGTGTCTGGCACTTCAATGATGAAGAATACCCCTTTGTGCAGAGGCATGTGTAGTTCCATTGAAAAGCTGCATAGTGGACTATTCACCTGAAAAGGAAACATGTTGATATTTTATTTCTCTGCTTTTCCTCTTTTCATGTTAGATGATGCTAGCTATTGAAGTGCAACTCAGGAATTTAATTTCACATATGTGTGTGTTTTAGGCTCTCTCCTTTAGCACTCGGGGGTGATGTAGAAGGGAACTGAGGGATCAAAAACATAACTACACAAAAAGCTTTTCAGCTTGGGAGTTGGATGCAACGCTAGTGTGCAATTATTTTAGCAGACTAATAGTACCCCAGTGGCATAACAGAAGATGGATAATAAATAGGGGAGCCAAAAAAGGAATTCAGTCAAAGGATTAAGCAAAATAAATGCCCTAGTCTGACCTGCCCAGGGGTTAAAAAGTTGTATATGGCATTATATTTATAAAGGTATGATGTATTTTGTAATACATGTTTCTAAGGCACCTGCTTTGCTAGGCTAAATAAGCCATCTCTGTCTGTGTCAAGCTTCCTGTTTTTCTCTTTGGATAATGTGGGTTTAAACCATAACCTGTGCTACAGACATGATCCAGTTTACTGTGAAACAGGTAAAGAACTTAAGATAACAAAAATCCATGGCAGTGTTTGCAGAAAGTTTTCAGGGGTCTTCTGTCTCTGTAAAGTCTCTAGAAGTCTCATTTAGTTTCACAGCCCCTTTTTTCAGCAGTTACATCCCTACTCAAGATTCAACATAGGTGCAGTTCAGGATATTACTTCCTTTCCACTTTGGCACCAGAATTTCAGTTCTTTAGTATGCATGGGGTGCTCATCTCACAGTAAATGAACCCTGGCATTGCTGACAGCTTTCCACAGCCCTAGACAGATCAAGCTGCAGACTGCAAACAGCCATGTCAGATGTTATCTGCGTCATTCATTTCTTTCAGAGTAAGTGAAATTGATGAAATGTACAATTGTTTATCGAAATGAATTGCAAGTTTACCTCTTTCCGTATGGTCTCCATGTCCCTGTCCATGGCGGTACATTTGTACTTTGAGAAATTCCTGCTGCTCTCCCAGGACAGTTCCATTTTTCTCCAGTCCACATTCACATTTTTAATAGGCGATTCTTGTGCGTCTGATGAAAGTGTTGCAGCATAAATTCAGTAAAGATATGCTATTGCTTTTGTTGAATGAAAGGGATAGTATCTTTCAGGCTTAAGATGATAATAACTTGCTAATAACTGATAAATGTAGGGTTAAACCTTGTTGCTCAGAGTATATCTGCAAAAACATACTTACACTCCATACACTGGATGTCAGCATGCAAGGGATGAAATAGCATCACATACCACCAAATCATGCAAATGAGTCCAAGAGTGTCAAACATATTTCCTTCTCTGAAAAGAGACAATGAAACCTTCAGGGAAAAAAAAAATTAAAAAATGAAAGGAAAATCATGAAAAAGTGTACTTCGGTTTTGCAAAACTTATTTTTTTAAAATGTTCTTTAGAAAAGTTAAGCAGAGAGTGTGCTTCAGGATGTCTGGCAGGCATCTCTTTTTTGAAGGAACTGAATAGCCATGATACTGCCTATAACAATACAGTAGTTTCAGATGAAGAGGCCAAAGACTCTCATGATGATAAATACACTCACTATATTCAGTGCAGAAACCATGACTTAAAACTACTGTTTTCCCACATGCTGTTTTAACTATACCATCAGAAAGTCAGGTTTTCTTGGTTTCTGATCCTATGAACATCACAATGCATGGTATTAGTAGCTAGAGCAGTGTTGATAAGACAGCAGTTGGCTGTTGCTGGGCAGCATTGGCACAGCATCAGGGCTGTCTCTCCAGCCCCATCTCACCCACTCTGCAGAGGCCAGTAGGATGGGGATGAGCAAGAGGCTGGGAGGGAACCACAGACAGAGATATTCCATATCATATGGCATCATGCTCAGCATTAAAACCTGGGAGAAAGAAGGATTGGGGTGGGATGAGGCACTTGTTATCCAGGCATTTGACTTCCAAAGCAACTGCTGTGTGTACTGAGATCCCCCTGTCCCAGGGAGTGGCTGGATATTGTCTGCTGATGAGAAGTAGAGAACAAAGAACAGGGGAAGTGAGAGAACAGTTGGTGGGCAGTGGGTGACCAGCCAAGGTCAGGGCACCACCATATTTTTTCCCCTTTGATATCACAAATGGCTCTCCACTTTTCAAACTACATAACTCCCACTGTTCCTATAGATTTGCATCCATCCAGAACAGTCTACTTCAAATTTTTGCTTGTTGCAGTGTCAGAAACAGAGGAGTCAGATGTTACAGACCACTGTAGACAATTTAAATTACTAAGGAAGTGTGAGTACCTGCAAAGGGTGACTTCACTTTCATTCATGAGCACTGAGCAAAGCCAGTCAAACACTGGCATCAGCTCTTGTCAAATATTTCTCATCTTATGTACAATTTTCCTTTTCTCAGAGGAGGTAAAACTCTGGAAGATATTTGTCTGTTCACAGCATTATTTTTTTTTTTTCTACATGAAGAAGCAACTCTGGTTAAATTTTTGTTTGTTTTAGCATTGCCTAGTAGTGCAACTTTGTAGTAGCAATCTTCTTGATTACAGATATTACTAAGGATAATTCTAAAGCTAACGCAAATTCTTACAAATTCAGGAAAAAGAGAAACATGGTAATATTTTACTAGTCTGCCCTTGAATATTAATTTTTATGGTCATTTCAGAATGCTGTTTTCAAACTGACTCCACTTGTGGTGAAAGCAAAAACCCATCCAAACGTCCCAAGCAAGTCATCCTATAGTCTTAAATGTTTCCAGAAGGCATGTCACATTTCCTGGAAATTGGTTTGATATGGCATGTTCATCATGGTCTCCAGGACTCAAGCCAAGCCAGGACACCATGCTGGGGTTGCAGAGACAGACTCTTCACTGTAACCTGCTTATCTCTTGCTGCATCCATATTTGTATATCATCATGCTGCAGTAAGGATGTGGCCAAGGCTGCTGCGAAGTGATACTGAAGAATCTCAAGTACAAAGAGTATGGAGGACTGGCCATGAAATGCTCTGTGAGATATGGATCTCAATAGATATTTCTGCTTTCCCATGCTCTCAGGGACCTCCCCAGTAAGGCACGAGAACCTCAAGACCTGTTGTCCTTCTAGTGAGCCTCTTAATCATATTTTTCTCCATTTTGGCCCATCTGTTAAGTCACTCAGTATTTTCTCCTTCCTTTCCTCAACTTTTGTTCTTTTCCTAGGCATCTGTTTTCCTATTCTTTGGCAACTGTCTGCTCACCTTTTCTTTATGTTCTTTGTTTTATTCTTCTTGACATCTCTCTCTTTTTGTTCTCATGCCTCCAGTACCTCCACCCTCACCCAGACAGGTCTTATGCAGACAGGTGTGGTAAAACTCTCTCTGGTCTGAAGACACCTCAGTATTGAGGGTGCCAGAAGGAACACTTATATCAGACTGATTGTGGGTGTTATTTGGAGGATCAGATCAGAAGGACCACATATATTCTGCTGTAAGCAGTATTTCCTCATATTTCATCAAAATAGGAGGCAAAATAGAATCTATTAGGATGAAAATGCCCAAACAGTATGATTTCTTTTTTCTGCTTTGCTTCTTTCCTTTTTCTCCCCTGGTCAGCTTCCCAAGGGTGTGTTTACCCCACTACTCAGGGGAGAGCCCCAGGGGTGACCTGGTTTCCACCATCCTCAACTCTTAGCTCACTCCCTAGCTCTCTCCAGGACACTCTCTCTCTATCCACCTTATCAAGGTGTCAGAAGAAAACACAGTCAGATAGTCTATAGTAGTTTTTACAGAAAGCATGCACTAAATACTGACTTAAGCACCATCAGTTCTTACTCTCTTACTCTACTGAACTCTCTACTCTACTGAACAATGCTGTTGTCTTTGCTCGTGGGCTGTGAGTGCAGGATGCTACCAGAAAATGTCACCTGAGATCAGTGACTTACTTGCTCGAGGGGCAAGTGATCCCCAGAAGAAGAAAGAAATGGAGCCACTGGAGACACTCCAGCCAAGAACCACAAAGATGATTATGGGCTTTGACATATGAGAAGAGGCTGAGAAATCTGGGATTGCTCATCCGGGAGAGATGAAGGCTCAGCAAGGTGTTATCCATGTGCACAAATACCCAACAGTGGGGAATGAGTAAGATGGAGACAGACTCTGCTCAATGCTGACAAATGACTGGACAAGAAGCAATGGACAAAAACTGAAATAATGGAAATTCAATTTAAACACAAGAAAACACCTCTTACCGTGTGGCAGTCAACTGCTTAAACACGTTTTCCAGGAAAGCTGTGAAGTCTTGAGCTATAGCCCTGAGCAACCTGCTGTAGCTGACTGCTCTGAGCAAGAGTTGGGAGTGAACGATTTCCAGAAATGCCTTCCAGCCTCAACTGTTCAATGATTATTTGATTTACTTCTTTTTTTCCCCCTAAGAAATAGAAATCCATGTATTTCTAGTTAGAGTAATTTATAGGAAGGGTACGGGGAATAGCAGCCATCATTTTTTTCAATTATGAAATAGATACCAGATAAAAAATGTCATATAGTGCAACAGATATCATACACATTTCATAGTCTTTCTTGAATCTTGAAGAATGCCTAGAAATTTAATATAAACACATTTCTACTTTTAATCAAATAGGCTAAAGAATTCTCAGATTTTTCTCTAGAATTCCTTAAGATGGAAGGAAGCTAATCTAGATTTTGTACATGTGCAAGAATGACAGTACCTAACTTAATCCCTGGTAAACATTTGCATCTTGAAAAAAGTCTTCTGTGGCACAAGAAAATCAACACACAACATAGAGAGATACATACCTCCTCTTGAAAAAGCTCTCTTCATTTATCTACTTTGATTTTGGTTCACTGCAACAACGACACTGTAACTTGTAGTTGTAGTCACATGCAGAAATCAGTAAGTGTTTTGCTCTGCCAGTTACAGAAAGCATGCACTTTTTATTTACTGCATGACGGTATTAAGTAACAAATGCTGCAAGTTAGAAAGCTGCTCAGTTTATCATTTCCCTTACTGCTTTTGAGCTTCCTTAAATTTCCTGATTGGGAGATGTTATCAGCTTCACATGAAGTGGTGATGCAACTGACTCTTCCTTTCTGATATATCAGATGAACTAAACATTAATAGTCACAATATGCAAACATATTATCCAAAAAAACATGAATGCTCAGTAGAATCATATTGTATGAGTATGCTCACAGAAATACCACTTCTATAAATAAACAAATTTTCATAAATAATATGTTCTGGAAGTAACAGCAGTGTTGTGTGACTACTCCATGTTTAAAGTGACTGTATATGTTGATTATGGCCCCTACACAAGCCCAAGTTCGCCTTTGAGGAAGATCAATCCTTAACAAACAGCCAAGAAAGTTCTGTCTTGCATATTCGCAGGCAAAGAAATGGCAAGGAAAATACGAGACCCAAATTTCTGAATTTTCTCACTGCCCAACTATGGGGTTTTTTTGTTTGGTTCATCTTAGGCTACAATATAATGAGTTTGGTGCAAATGTGTCTGAGTGCAGAAATTGAAAGAAAATATCCAAAGCATTTACTGAATAACACAATGTCATGTTCACGAAAGACTTTGCAGTCATATAAATATGAGAGCCTAAGCCATATTGTTTATCTTCCAGCAACTTCAGATATGGCTCTGTGTCATGCTGAGTGTTAGCCACTTCCCCATTTGTTTTACATGACATCTAACATGCAGTTATGTAATCTGCATGTAACAGACTTTTTTTTTTTGTTTCCTGCTGTTCTTGGATGCTTGTTGGAAGAGAGATTTCAGTTAACCCCCACCTTCCACTCTCAATCCAGGCACAATAGCAAGAAGGTGAAGAATTCCCTTGGCTTCTTAGGAGTGAGGGAGGATCCTAAGTAGTTGGTCTGTTAAAAGAAGAACTGTTCTTAACCCTGCTATCATTGAACAAAAATTCTGGAGTGGGTTTGGAGTTTTTTGCTGGTGTATGTGCTCAGATCCACCAACAGAAAACTACTTCACAGACTTTTTATATTTTAAATGGTTTGCTTTTCAGTCCACACTGCTCAGTCTTGACCACCTTTATCCAGTGATTCCCACTAGAAGGACAAGTTAATATTATTTTCTGTTTTAAAACCTTGGGTGAAAACACCTCGGTAAGTGAAATAAGTAACAGTTTAGTCAGAGCACATGTGAGGCAGGGCTCAGCCGCCGAATTTTGTCTCTAGAACCACATACTAGTATTGGCTCCATCCTTGTCAGCTTTTTCAGTACCTTGGGAACAGGACAGGCATGTTTCAAATCTTCTACTCACTAAAGGACTAAATTTACTTATTCTATGTAGCCTAAAAGCAACACAGCTACTACATGTGTAGTCACACTTCAGTGTGATTTGAAATTGTCTGTTCATCAAACATGCTCTGCTTGGGTACCACCACACACCTCAGTGACCAGTGCCACCTTGATCCATTTGTAAGCCATATGAGGAGCGGCTGATGGAGTTGGGATTGTTTAACCTGCAGAAGAGGAGGCTCAGAGGAGACCTTATTGCTCTCTACAAGCACCTGAAAGGAGCTCACAGCCAGGTGGGGGTCGGCCTCCTCTCCCAGGCAACTATAGAACAGAGGATATAGCGTCCAGCTGCACCAGGGAAAGTTAAGCCTGGTCATCAGGAAGAATTTCTTCAACTGGAAGAGTTCTCAAGCATTGAAATTGGTGGAGTCACCACTCCTGGAAGTGTTCAAGAAATTACTGGATGTGGCACTTAGCTGCATGACTTAGTTCAAAAGGTGGTGTTTGGTCAAGTGTTGGACTCAATGATCCTGGAGGCCTTTTTAAATCTTAATCATTCTGTGATTCAATGATTTTGAACTGAAACCTGAACTAATTTATCAGGGTTCTGCCTGTAACACCCTTCCTGAATCAGTTAAGAATGGTATCCCTTTCCAGGAGAAAACAGGAAACAAATGAAGTGTTTGTTTAGGCTTTATTTAACAAGACCATAATTCCATCTCTTAAGTGTCTTGATACTGTCTTTATTTTACATTACTATTTCCTTCCTCACATTGAGCCACTGAATGGTTGCTCATAGCTCATGGCTAGGTTTTGGTGAACTGGTGCCAAACTATGCCTCACTCTGGCAATTTTGCCCAGGAGGAAAGTTACTGTGGAAGGTTATATAAACCAGTGCAGTCTATTACAACCCCATCACTCTTTTAACAAATTATTGTGAGCATTTCCACTCTGACCACTGCTGCATGGGGAAAATACAAAGATGGTTTACAAGTGTGTTCAGCACAAATTCAGCCTCTTTAAGAAATTTGCTTTGTTGTTCTGATCTGCCGCAAAAAGCTTCCCAGGTGAGTCTTTGACCAAAAGGTAATCATTAACTGAGTCAAAGGCAGGAGGTGTGCCAAGAGCTGTTTGTGTTCAGCTAGAGTATAAGCTGGAGAAAGTACAGCACTGGAAGGCTCCCCAGCACTGGAACATGTCCAGGAACAACTGTTCCCAGCATTAGTTTCGCCAGGATTTACAAGCAATGTCCTGAACAACTCCTGGACATAGTCCAGAGGTTAGCTCGGGCCAGGGCTAATTTCTAAAGGTAGTTTGCATGTGTCCACGTTATTTAGAGGTTTAAGAAAGTGTGTCTGGACTTTTACATGACAATTGGCCTCTGTGTAAGAAAATAGTCCTAGGAATGTTTAGTCTAATAAACAAATGTCTAATATGATTATAAAACAAATCTAAAAATCAAATAGCAATATTCAAATACTTAGTGTAAAAATCTGACCCAATCTCATTTTTCTAGTTGCCCATGCATACTTGAAGAGCTCCAAAGAAACTTCTAGTATGAATTGACCCATTTTTGACAGTAGAACAATGGAATGTAGGCATCAGATTTTTTTTTATTGCATTCATCTCAATAAATTAAATATTAATATTTTTAATATGAGACCAATGCTAGTTATTTTTCCTATTAAAAGGTTACTAAAACTTCTTGAATTAAATATTTCAATCATATTTACAAAATGGAAGATATCCAGCTTACTCAAAGAGTTAAAATTAGCCAAAACTAAAAGCAAATACAATGGCATTTAAAAAGATTGCATGTGAGGTATCATTCTCTCATGGCTGCATTATTGTTTTCTACAATAAAAAGAAGAAAGCGAAGAAAGCCTACATATTATTCCAGACTTTCCACAGAAATATACAGTTGCCTAAGGAATGCACTTTCAGACTCCTCATTTTTTCATCATTGTCTCATGATGTCAGCAACTAATATTATCTCTTCGTATTCAGATGTTATTGACTGAA
This sequence comes from Acanthornis magna, assembly GCA_036785705.1. NCBI lineage: Eukaryota > Metazoa > Chordata > Aves > Passeriformes > Acanthizidae > Acanthornis > Acanthornis magna. Next base: position 30,458,023 of record JAWUZG010000221.1, on the reverse strand, counting down.
TTTTGCTCTCCATCAGCTGAAAGGAAAATAAAAACTTCCATCAGTTTTATACATAATGTTAGGTCAGCCTCTACTTATGGACAATTCTGAGAGTATTTCACCTGCTTTTGCTGTGTGACCACCACAGTCTGTCCTGCTTCTTTACAAAACCCTATTTTGGACTATTTTCTGTCACCTTGCTTTCTGCCATGCATGTGTACTTAGCTAGTGGAGAGTAGCAATTAGCAGAGATGTGCACCTGGAGGGACTCAAGGTGACAGCTTGGAATGGGGGATCTGGTGAGGGGACACAGGGTTGAGACAGTGGGATCAGATATGAGGGACTTTATGGTGGTGGTAAATGAAGAGAGAGTGGATGTACGCTCATCTCACTGGCAAATTCATCCCTGCTCAGCTGGAGAGTGGCAGGGGGACTGTGATTTCTGGGACCCTATTGATGAGACTGCTGCTGGTGTTGATACAGTGTTGGCAGAGGCACCTGTGCTGGCTTTGTGTCTGGCTGCCTCACTGGGCTCTGCTGTGTCACTGTACATGTCTGTGCCTCGTGCTGGGAAAGTGAACAGCTCTCCTGCTGCCTGGATCTGCAATGGGAACATCAGCGTCTCTGCCTGTGACTGGAATGGGAGAAACCCCGTGGTTCTGCAAGAGCACTGCATTTGACTTCTATTAAAAAGCTTGCCTGTTGATTTTGTTTTGTAATTCTTCAGAATACGGCAAAGAGAAGAGTGATCCGCTGTTATAAGTTACTTTTCATTTAAAAATTCATCCAGTGGAGTTTTGTGTGTATTTCACACATTTAATATAAAAACAGGAAGAGAACATACCTCTGGGTTTGTATCAGATAATGTAAAAAAAGCATTTTTTGGTCCTGGGATCTGTGGAAATGCTGCCTTCCAACAGCCAGTCCTGGAAATCAAAATGTATTGAATACAAAATTAAAATTGGATAACTGTAATGTGACAAAACCTGGAACCAGTTCTTATTTTTTTCTTCAGTCTTAGAAATTAATTGAAAAATATACATCATCTCAACACAAAATGAACACATATCAGGAAAACATTATTAATTTGGATTGTAATAGATTCATTTTTGATTAAAGACTTACCAGTAGCAAACTTCCTTCTTTGAAAGAAAAAAGGAATTTTTCCTGCTATGTCACTACAAACAGTGAAAAGTGGGGGTAAAAATTTTAACAATTTGAGAGAGCAGTACCTTCTCTGAATTACTGTATATTTCTGTGCAAAGTACAGCATGTAGTAAAATATCCTTTTTCTCTCTGTTTTTGTTTCATTTACGTGGTTTGTGTTACCTATCCTACAGAGACACCTCTACCTTATTTGTTTAAGAACTTCAGATGCCACACACACCCATACAAATTAACATAAAATAAATGCATAAATTAAGTTTACCTTTTGCAGAACAAAATTGTGATAATTGCCATTAAGGGTGTCACAACTGCTACCACAAGTAAAATCCATACTGATGAAGATATAATTTCTTCATTTCCTGAAAGAGAAAAAATAATTTTTAATTTTTATAGTTATTATTATATCATAGAATTACAGAATCATTGAACAGTTTGGGTTGGAAGTGACCTTTAAAGATCATCCAATTCCAGCCACTCTGCCACAGGCAGGAACGTCTTCCACTAGACCAGGCTGCTCAGAGCCCCAACCTGTCTTTGAACTCTCCCAGGGATGAGGCATCCACAGCCTGTCTGGGCAGCCTGTGCCAGGGCCTCATGACCCTCATAGTGGAGAATTTCTTCCTAAAATAGAATTTAAATCTACACTCTTTCAGTTAGAAGCCGTTCCCCCTCAAACTGTCACTACATGTCCTTGCACAAAGTCCCTCTCCAGCTCTCCTGTAGTCCCTTTATGTACTGAAGGACTGAAACCAGGTGTCTCTGGAGCCTTCTCTTTTCCAGGCTGAACAACACAAACTCTCTCAGATGGTGAGAGGTGCTCCAGCTCTCTGGTCCTTCTTGTGACTCTCCTCTGGACTCACTCCAGCAAGTCCATGTTCTTCCTCTGCTGGGGACCCCAGAGCTGATGCAGCACTGCAGGTGGGGTCACACCAGAGCAGAGGAGCAAAATCGATACAATTGCCTTTCTGGGCTGTGAGTGCACCTTGCTGGGTCATGTCCAGCTTTTCATCCACCAGCATTTCCAAGTCTTTCTCAGCAGAGCTGCTGTCCATTCCTTTACCCCCCCAGCCTGTATTGATGCCAGGGGTTGCCCTGATGCAGGTGCAGCACCTTGAACTTGGTCTTGTTGAACTTCATGCTGTGTGAAACATCTACTGTGGTGACTGACTGTGGTGAATGTCAGCCTGAAAGGTTTCACTTGGTATAAGAATGAACCCTGTAATTTATCATGCTGGCAGAAATGCCCAACAGGAAGAATCAATATTGATCCTTTTTTGTCCACCTCCTGCGGTAAGCAGGACCACATTTCAGCTGCAAATGTCTAACTTTTTAATGCTATTTCTAGTGTTAGAATATTAAAAAATCTATTAAGTCTCTTCCTAGCCTTCTCTGTCGAGTGGTGTGAAACAAAATGTTTGCCAATCCTTTCTACATCCGTGGGTCTGTAGGTGCGCAGCAATGTGAGGTAGACAGGATATCACTGGGAGAAGAGTCGCTCAGGGCATGGATTTGTTCTTACCAAACTCAACAGGTGCACTCCACTCCCCCCAGGATGGGTTCACGAGGCAGGCGTTGCCAGCTGCTCTCATTTTCAAGAGATACTTCTTTCTTGTATTGGATCTTAGAAATGTGTGGCTATTTCCCCCTTCCTAAAAAAACCCACAAAATTGAGTCACTTTTCCTTGTCCCATGCCTCGGAGTCAAGAATATGCACCTGCCATTTAACAGTGAAACTTTTAAGAGGCTATGAAAGCATTGCTTATTGAATGATTTCGTCTGCTGTTCAGACCAAAAAAAAAAAATTATTATTATTATTTATATATGTATGCAAATGTGTATTTCAAAAATAAACTGGCACTCACTAAAGTTTTTACATATAGAAACACTTCATCTTTTACACTATGATTTCTTATGATATGGTTTGATTTACTGATAATTTCCCTAAGCACATGGAGAAGTAGAAAAACATCTTGAACATCACATTTCAGTACTGCTAGGAATGAGTGATTTTAGGAATAAGGTGTCTGTGCATCTGTGTCAGTCTCTGCATTCTGACTTTTCAGAAGAAGCATAACATTCCATCCAAACCTGTAAAATAATTAGATGACTGCAATACTTAATGTTACCAGAATTTACTGCAATACTTTTGCTCTTGGAGACTTTCTGCTTAGAGGTGTGATGTGCAAGCTGCACTGATCAAAAGGAGGTGCAGCAAACCTGGATGACAGCCTCCATCCCAAAAGGGCTTTTGTGGTCTATTTCTTAAACAAAATTAAATTCCTAGGAGAAGCTTTATCTTTTCTCTGGTGTCAGTGATGTGTAACTTCAAATTCTGTTCCAAATATTTGGGAGGGAGAGTGGACAATATAATGAAAAATGGAAGGTTTTTCAAAATACTTACAGAAAAGCAATAAAGTTCTTCCCTTGAATGTATAATAAATTACATATGCTGCGATGATTTAGCAGTTTGACACATTCATGAAATCCATAAATAAGGATCGCATAAAATATAGCACACTGAGCACATACTGATTTAAAGGTATTTGTATACTATTTACTTTTCACAGTTGACAATGAAAGGAACATGTATTGCTGATTGATGGAACAAACAGACTCACTTGTATAGAAGTATATATGGGTTTTCCTCTAGGATTATCCTGTAAATTGAGAGAAAAAAAAAAGCAACTAACTTTATTTTTATCATTGCTTGTTTTATGTTTCAATACTAATTAATTTTTATCTATTGTTCCATTTTCCTGCATTCTCTTTCTTATGTACTTCATGGTTTGTTCAGAAGAACTAATGATTTCTCTAACATTTAGAATATAATACCTAATTCATCTAGAAGGCAAAGTTTATACAGTAATTAATTCTGCTATGGAAAGGTACTTGTTTTCCGTGTCAACACAATTGAAATATAAACTTTATTTCAGATGGGTGATTAAACTGAAAAAAGTGAACCAGACCTGAGTGGAAACGATAAGTTTATTCTTACACACACCAGGGGAAAAAAAAAAAAAGATAAAAATTCTGTGGAATAAACTTTTTAATTTGCATCTAATGTTTTAATTTTACAATAAATGTCACTGTATATAATTGCAAATATTATGTAAATATTGTTTTGGTTTATTTTAGATGAAAATATTTGGGACTGGCATGGATTCACAGATATTTTAGGCTGCCCTCCACTACATTTTTGATAGAATAAAATTTGGTCATCTTTTCTGAATAGCCGTAATAACTACCACGTAATGTAGTGACCACACACAACTATTGACTGCAGACTATATAATCTCCATTAGACTACTAGATATGTATTTTTGTAATTATTTTGCAATACACCATTTTAAAACACAATTCAATTAATCCAGTTTTATTTTATGAAATAATTGCAAGCATGCTCATGTGGCATCTGAACATAAGGCTCTTCAGCCTGGACAAGAAAAGGCTCTGGGGAGAGCTTACAGTACCTTCCAGTACCTAAAGGATCCTTCAGGGAGGCTGGAGAGGGACTTTTCACATGGGTAAGTATTAGTAGCACTTGGGGATTGGCCTTAAACTGAAGGACGGTAGGTTTAGATTAGATACTAGGAAGAAATTCTTTACTGTGCTGGGCAAGGCACTGGACCAGCCTGTGCAGAGAAGCTGTGGATGCCCCATCCCTGGAAGTGTTCAAGGCCAGCTGGATTGGGCTCCAAGTAACTCAGTCTAGTGAAAGGTGTTCCTACCACGGCGGGGGGATTGAATTAGTTGGTCTTTGAGGCCACTTCCAACTCAAACCATTCTAAGATTTTATAAAGCAAGCTGCTGTCCAGGGCACCTTCTAGTATCTGCAGTCAAGCTGAATTATGCACAAGGATCAATCTTTGAGAAATATCTGGCCTATGAGCCCCTTGTTGCTCTTCGTTATAGGCCATGGGGTAACCCAGAAGTTTTCAAGGGTGATTACAGAGCACTGGGGGGGGGGATGGTGAAGGACAGGATGTCCACATGGTGTCTTCTCAGGCCTTCCAGTCAGAGGGAAAGGCTTGAGCAGAATTGCAGTCATCCAGCAGGTCAATACCTGGCTGAATAACAGCTCTCACAGGCAGGGCTTTTTCTTCTATGACCTTGGGATCCTTAGTGAGAAATGGGAGCTACTGAGCAGGCATGGGATGCATCTCGCCAAAGAGGGTGATTGTGTCCTTGCAAACAGGCTTGGTAACCTGGTCCTCCTCCTGCTTATATAGGAGTGCCTTGTGTGCACAGACCTCTGTCTTGGGACGAACCATGAACCAGTAAGGGAACTTGTGTGGAGGCATCAGAGGACAGACCAGCAGAGGTGTTAATGCAGTAGGTGCTTGCTCCAGATCTCACAATCAAGAAAAGGAAGCAGATGAGACCCTCCACAGGAAAGCTCATAGTCCCAGGCCTTAGTATTCAAGGGAAAGTGCCCTGGAGGGCCAAGATACCGGTTGATCTACAAGGACAACCTCCTCAGAGCACAGGAATGATAGAATAGATAGATAAAATCATAGAATTGTTTAGCTTGGAAAAGGCCTCTAAGATCATTGAGTAAAACCATTAACCCAGGACTGCAATGCTCTGACAGACAACTAAACCATGTCTGCAAGTGCCACATTGCTGGGTTAAATGTGTAAGAACGACAAGGAGACAGGCGATGGATGTAAAGCCATAACCCAGGTATTGCTTATAATGAAAACCTTTATGCTTTGCTAAGATCACTATTCTACATTGCAATATATTGTTACTTATGTTGCCTTTGGCTGTATTTTCCCAGAACTTGTTGTGTATTATGTGCTCTACCCTAATCAGCCGTGCATTTTTTGTGTGGTAACTCACAAGGCTATTCATGTAGGCATCATCCTTGGTGCTCATGTGCTGTCTCATAAACTCAAGCCCATTGTCCTCTGTCAAGGGCTGTTGCTCCACAGTGCCAGGGATCTCCTTGCTTGCCCCTTTACCTGACTCAGGAAACTACTGGGGAGCCTTTGCTGGGATGCTGAGGTAATAAAAGTCTTCTTACTATTGCTGTGTGCATTGTGCCTGCCTGGACTCAAACATTTGTTGGTCATATTGTATTGGTAAAAACTCACAAGTTTAGACCTGGAAGTGATAAAGCAATAAATTTGGCAGAAGAATTTTTTTTTGTGGGAAAATCCTCCAAAAATATGATTATAGTTGCATCTTATAAGTCTCAAGGGAGACTACACTGATATATTGCTGGAATAATCGCTGGACCTTGACATAATTAGCTAGGTGAAAACTGCTTACAATTATTTTAAAAAGCTAGAAAATTCAGACAAGGTGTGAATTGAGTATTCTTTATAGAATAAATATTACACATAATAAAATCTATTACAATGTATGTATTTCTTTACTGCAATAGACTTTTATTCCAATGTCACACAGAGTTTTCAATACAGTTTCTTTGTTGCAACAGCCAAGGGATTCAGAGAAGCAATGCTGTTTCAGGGCAGTTATTTGGGCTTGCAGAAAAACTCCTCTATGAAGTAGCAAGCCCAATCCAGACTAAGAAATTCCCATTTCAGAAATCTGGGGAATGCCTTCAATCAACCGCTAAGTGTGTAGCCAAATCTGGGCGTAATTCAGGAAGATTTTTCCTTTGTAGTCTCTGCCACCCTGTGGCCTTTTGTTGTAATTTGCCACAGTGGTTTACATCTACACTTGCAGTGGAACATGGCAGTCGCATTCCTTCCCTATCACTGACAAAAGACTTGTAAAGTCAAGGTCACTCCCCCACTAACCTGCCCCTAATCACACTGCCTTTCTGCTTTCTCTCATGTTTATTTTCTTTTTATTTATCATTATAAATCTTCAGCTTTTGGACCAACAGCTGTGATGTTTATATCTTGATAAGCTATTTGCATTTCATTTTTTGGAGAAATTTCATTCACTTCCATTATCAAACTTTTTAAGTGAATGCACATTTCTCTTTTCACTATTTAAAGCCCAGCTCTGCCCTTCCACTGAGATCCAGTCTCCACTGGAAAGACTCCAATCCAGGGTAACTCCAACAGGTTTCAGTGAAAGGAGTACCTTTTCTGAGTACTGTCACAGACAAAGCTGTGATATGTTCAAATCTTGGTTAATCATGCTTCTCTTTTGGGACTGTCCCAGTCATCCAGTGTTATCTCCAGCAGTATCTTATTTAAGAGAGCAGGGATTAAAAACTAATAAAAATGGGGCAGTATGGCATGACAGAGTTTGGTACGGACCTGAAAAGTGCTGTCACAAAGGAATAAAGTGTTGTGTACGGGGAAGGCTACATCATACAAGAGAGACTGATTTTCTTTTCACCCATGTGTACTGGAGAATGCAAACATACAAATTTATGTTAAGCGTAAGCAAAGACATTCTTACCTTATACTTTATGTTGATTTCATATTTAAAACACTTGTCTTTGTTAGAATGACTTATTTGGGGTCGTTGCCACTGAATGATGCAATCATTTTTAATTTCTTCACAGTTGACTGTGGTACTTGATGGAGGCATGAGTTTTTCTGATATAACCAATAATTCAAATAATTAAAAATGTGATTTTTTTTTATTTGATGTAAGAGAGTGCAACTGCAAGTAACTATCTCTATGAAGAAAGATACTCATTTGTATCTATTATTCTTAGGACCTGTTAGAAATAGTTGAAAGACCGAAGTTTTTTAAATCATGTACACAGGATCAGACAAAAAAACAAAGGACTAAGACAGGGAATATGATACAGGAGCATACTAAGATACAAACCCCCTCCATTTTCTTTTCCAGATGAATAAGGTAGAGTATTGTCTTCTTTTTAAGAGGATGTTTATTACTGTGGATGAACTAGCTGCTGCTATCCCTAAAGTAAAAAATTCAAAGGTCTTTTAAAGCTTTTTTAAATCTAAGCCTCCTCACAATGTCACCTTCTGTGACATGAAGGTGTTGCTTTCATGCTCTTATGAACTATGCAGTTTATTCGCTCCTTGAGAAAGAAATAGCCATACAAATTTAAGAGAGACACCCCATTTTTAGTAGTCTAGCCAACTCCTTCATGTATCTCCCTTCGCTTAACAGATGTAAGCAGAAGTATGCGGACTTTTATATTTTGGTTATTGCCAAAGACTTGATTATTGGGAGAGCAAAACACAGTCACTCATGGCAGAAAGGGTGGCAAAAGGCTGACAGAGAAAAGCTTAATATCAGCTAGACTGCTACCTTACATCAGTCTGGAGGAACAGGCCTGGTCTATTTGTAATGGGCTACTTGGTCAAACAATCTTGTTTTATCTGCCGTAAGTGAAATTAAAGCTCAATTTCTTCTTATAGAATGAAGCCTTTTTTGTTCATTTTTTTAGCACAATACAAAACTAGTGTGACATTTCCAACGAGACTTTGTCACAGTAAAAGTAACTGCACAGGATGCTTTCAAGTACAGCACCACATGTGTAAGGTATGTTGTGCTTGAATTAATGCATTTAAACAGGATTATGGTGCCCTATATGTGATCCCCACTGGCAAGGAAATGCAGACATCAGTGCTCAGATAAACTTCTAAAACGTCTACTCTCTCTCCTCTGTTAAAAGGTATTTGGCCATCACTGAAAGGTCAGCAGGGGAAAGTACAGTTTTTTAAGCCTTGTGGACCTTGCTTGAGAAAAACCTAAACCCATAAGGGTAGATTGCTAAAGAATCTGAGGCAGAATGCAGCTGAGGAACTTTCCTGTTTAATTCCCCTCATTGCTCTTTTGCTTGGGGAATAGGTTTTCTTGAGGAGGTCACACTTTTGTTTTCAACTCTAGGTGAGACAAGGTACATAATTCCTTCTCAGGGATAAATGCTCTACTATTTTCATACAATATTAAATTTTAAAAAAAAAAAAGGCAAAATAAATTATTTACTTACCAATTTTATACAGGTCAATATACTCATCATAGAACTGGATCAGGGAGTGTTTGCTAGACCCATTCACCATGAAGTAAGCTTTTTCAATCCCTATGCTCATGTTTTGGAAGTTACATCCTGTATTTCTGCCATTTTCATCTTTAATGTAAAGCTCACATTCCATCTCCTCATCGTCTCTGCATACAGAAATGTATTTTAGTTAAAGATGGGCACTGGGATGTGGTGAATGAGAATTCAGACTTCCCTGACTCAAGCAGACCTACTTACCTTGACTTCTGCCAGTAGAGGAAATATTGTGTATCTGCTGGAGCATTCCTTCCTGCCTGCCAAGTGCAGTTCATGAGGAAAATATTAAAAATCACACAGGAGAAGTTTTCAATGGCCGACCCATTCATGCCTGCAAACACAGGAATATCTGTGGTGAGGAAAACTAATGTGAATCCTCCAAGCTGGAGGAACATGATACACACTTAGGTATTTTAGACTCCAGCTGGTTATTGCTTGGTTTAGGAACTACATTTTGGTTGCTAACACTGAAAGATATTTGCCCTGACAGATTCAATGAAGATTTTTTATGGATAAATCCTCCAAAGATATGATTATCGTTTCAGCAAAACAATTTGTGTGGAAAAAACTCATGGTCATCTCAGGAACATTGTATAAGCTTTATAGACATATGTTGTGTGTCTGCTATCTTAAGATCTAAAGATTGTTTTTCTATCTGCTATATACGAAGTTAAAGATGAATAGATATCAGGCAGGTGGGTAAATAGGTGCAAAGATAAAACACCATAATATGTCACAGCAATGTCAAACAAATCAAATTACCAGTGTTGAATAAGGTAGGTTTGCTGATGGCTTTAGTTGATGTGCTTTCAAGGATGTAGATCAGATACAAGGAAGAAAAGGTTTACTTTGGGGGCAGTGAGGCGCTGTAACAGGTTGCCCAGAAAAGCTGTGGTTGTACCATCCTTGGAAATGTTCTAGGCTGGGTCAGTTGGGGCATTGAGCAACCAGGTCTACTGGAACATGTCCCTGGAGGGGTTGGAACTAGATGGGTTTCAAGGACCCCTCCAACACAAATCATTCTGCGAGTATGATTCTATGATTGAGGAACAGTGTCTAACTTTTACAAGTTCAGTATCAAGTCCAGTAAAAAATCAAAATTGTCTTAGCATGCAGCAGGTACTTTATTTACAAAAAAACCCTTCATTCAACTTAGTTGCATATATTCCTCTGACAGCTTTTTAGATTCTGTCTGGGACGCCACCCCTGCAGTCCTGGAATTCCTAGAGACTCAGTAAATACCTCAGCAAACAAAAGAGTTGGAAAGAAAAAGATGGACCTACCTTCTATTTCAAAATGTCTTTACCTCTTTTATCTTTCTGTTATAGTCTTCAGGTTCAGAGAAGGTGGAAAGACTATATTTTAAAAGGCTGTATAGCTATAAATAGGGCTGTCTCCCTTGCTGCTTGTGTTTTGGGGAACCGTCTTAGCGTCGGAAGTGTTGCAAAATAAATGTTCATCACTTCCCCCCTGATTCATAGCAAATTTTTGTAATTGCCCAACTCGGGATTACTTACAGCACAAACAAGAAGTTAGCTGGTTAAATTTCCCTTTTTGTTGCCCCAGAGTATGGTGGTGCTTGGGAATCCAGCAAGTGCATAAAAATATGTACTTTTACAGGTATTTCTCGCTAGCTCTAAACAGCACTGAGAAGTATGAAGCATCTTTCTACAAGCCATCTGTGGGGGATGGAAGATGGAGATTCCCCATGGAGGGCATCAGGGCAAGGCCTGGCAGTCCCAGCCCACCTCCAGACCAGATCAGGGCAGCTGGGGACTGGGGACAGCCCCAGCCCTGACCAGCAGGCACCTCCTTGGGGACTGGGATGTGTCATGGGCTGGAGCACAGCTTGGCAGGGCCCATGTCTGGGCAGGGCAGGGCTGTGGGAGCCTGGAGATACCCTAGAGATACCCTGCTGTGGTATCACTGGGATGGGGCTGACGGATTTGGGGGACTGGTGTGAGGTTCTGGGCTCTGGGCAGGGTGGGGGAAGCTCCGGGGGCTGGGCAGGGATAGCCAGGCCTGTGGGAGGGAGATGACAATGCAAACTGCAAATGTTCTTTGAGCAGGTGGAAAAAGAGGATTTCAAATCTTGGGTATGAAGTCTTCAGGTAAGATTTATCGTGATCAAAAAGTGTGATATGGGTTCGTCCCCAGTCCATTTCTCCCAGTGTGAAAATAGCCAAACCACCACTAAAACAGAAAAAATTCCAGGTAGTAAGCCCCCAACTATAAATAGCCACTTCTGGCCCTGCTGCTGAGCATTTGTTACCTCCTCAAGTCACAGCAGTGTGTTTCCTAAAGAAAAGGGTTATTATAAACACTGTAAAACATCAAAAGCTCCCTTATACACTGAAAGGCTTTGCTTCACAGAAGATGATGTAATTTGCCTAATATGGAGATTTTAAATCCATGTATTTTCAATTCTTCACATTGAAATTGAAGCATCACTAGAAAATATAACAACACCAAGATATGTCAACATTTTCCTCTTAAAAACAATCAGATCCATTCTGCTTGGAGTTAAGAACCAGAAGGAAAGAGAACAGTTCGTGTCGTTCTGTACCACTTTGCATTTCTCGGCTACTGTATTTGGAAAAATTCACCTGCTGCCCAGTAGCCTTCCAGGATGCCCCAGGAATTGCCTTTATCAAAATCCCATGGCCATTCCTATCCTACAGCTTATTTGTTGACATATGGAATGATTTAACCATATCAGCAGTAGTTCTTATATATCGGCTATTTGTACATAACTAGGATATAGTTATTCCAAGAGAGGAAGCCAAAGGTTGCACAGTGCTGTCTTTCCTTGCAGACAAAGAGAGCTTACTTTCTAGAGACCCAGAAATGCTTGGGCTCATGAGTATTTCTGCTTCCTGGATTCTGGCTGGAGTGTGAGATTGGTGACTGATGAGCTAGAAGTGGACAGTAGTTTTCTGGTTTCATTCCCTTATATTGACTGTAAATATTAGTTATCCTGAGCAGTCACTGAGGCCAGCCAACACCACAAAGTGTGACCTGTTTTCTTCTCCACAACTCATGTGGTGAGTGAACAGGTGTAGCAAAGCAAGTCTACTTATAATACTGGAAACTTTTTGACTGCAAAATTATTTTCTACCCCCCCCAAAAAAAAAGGAAAAAAAAAGGAAAAAAGAACCTACCTCACTTCTGCTCACATGCAGTACTGAAAGCATAGAGCAAAGCATGAAAAAAGAACCAATGTATTAAGTGTCACTCTATGGTTGTGTTCGCATATTTGAATATATCTGTTATTAATTCAGTGTTAACTGAGGAGATGAACAACTCGCTCTGAGTATCCAGAACATAAAAAACTCCAGTCATCCATAGAATCAAGAATCATGAGAGAATCAACAGAGCCTGGCCTGGTTTTTTTTTTGTTCCAGAGGTAAAGATCTAAGGCAATTGTGGCTTTATAAGGAACAATTTGTGGACATTCACTCTCTTCATAAGCTAGTAGAGAATAAAAATGTGACAAAGTTTTTCTGAAGCATAGTTATGAAACAAAGAATGGGAATGAGGAGCACATAAGTATGGGTACATACATAAGTATGGATATTCTACCAAAAAGCAGATTTAGTCAAATATGCAGCTCATTTTGGTAAGGATCACTATGATTACCCCATCACATTATAGGTGTCAACAGACAAAGCAACTGAAAGCTTGGACATCTGGTCTGAGCCCATGATAGTCATTCAGAGGTAAAAGCAGCCCACTCTCAGAAGTTTCATCGTACTTCCAGATTAAATAAATTCTATACTTAACCATGTAGGTATTTTTTGTATACTGACTGTGCTGTAAAGACAGAAGAAAGGATTTCTGATCCCGAAGAGTGGAAAACTCCACAGTTTATTGTGTCCTCATCTTTGGAAGAAAGCACTCAATTTTGTGGTGGTTACATACTGCACTTCATAGAGAAGGGTAATGACAAGTACCCAAGTAATAAAATCAGAGCTATAAGAAATGTCATGGAGACTCAAATGGGACTCAGGAAAATGAAGGAAGTAAGAGTTTTCATTCGCCTGCCTTTCTCTCTCCTTTTCATGCTCCCAATCTGAAGATGTCCCAAGCCTGTAGAGAAGGCAGCAGGGAAGCAGTGTGTTTCTTTGTGCTCTCTCAGATTATATATCTCTGCAACACAACGAGGAACGCTGGAGTTTGAGGTTTTGGGATTTGGGTACCTAGTTTTTAAACTGGAATATACTGCAGGGGAACAGTCCGAACAGCCCACAAGGACAGTGGTGTTTTTGCAGAAAAGGGAACTGTTCTACCCAGGGGATTTCTTTTCTTGTCTATATTTAGGGCAACTCCTTACTTAAGGCTTTCAAAAATGCAAACAAATTAAAAACAGTTAAAAAATTCCCAAACAAAGGTTGTGCTACCAAAGTCTGCCATCTTTCAGAGGCCAAAAACTGGTGTTGGATGGTCTTGCTATGACCCAGGAGTTGGATGCAAAATGAGAGAGAAAGAGGAAGAGAAAGAAGAATAAAAGAGAGAAGAGAAACATTGGCTGAGACACTAAAGCTGTTAACAGACTTTTGGCTCTACTGGCAGTAAAATCATTGCAGAAACAGGATTAAACCCAACCTTTCTTAAAAATCACAAAAGCTTGAAGAAAAATTTATTGCTGTGACAAAATCAGCAGTGTTCACAAGAACTGCCTGGGTGTTTGCTGTACTGGAGTGTTACAGCTTTTGCATATGTCACAAAAATGCAAAAGGTATACAAGACCCTTAGTTTTTTCCTTGCAGCAAGAACTTTCTAGTTTTCAGCACAGAACAGCAGAGCAGCCATAGGAGACCAGAATAAAGGACTTTTTCCTGTGTGAGCATCCAAGACACTTAGTTAAAATGTTGTAAAGCCTGACTGTCCTTTCCCCCTGATTTTGGGATCTTTGCCCAAGGATGGGAAAGTCATACCTGAGTCCCACACCTACTTCCACCTCTCCTGTTTCATGGATATGATTTATGTTTTTTTCAGTGTGCTGATAGTGAACAAGTCTTCTTAATGACTTTGCGGTCTCATCAGCTTTCACAGTGAAAGCAGTGGGGATGCAAGGGGTGCCCCAATGGCCATCAACTCTGAGTGAAGCAGGATGGAGAGGATCCAGTAGACTGTATCTGTTTAGTTGTCCTTAGATTAAAGTAAGTGTTGGCTTTAGTTGTCCACATTTAATGCAGGCACTTTTATCTTTTGGCAATTATAACGTAAATAGAAGGATCCTGCTCTGGCTCTGTTTTAAAAGACATTTAAAATAATTTTTTATTGAAAGCTCATTTAGAAACACAGAACCATAGAAAAATTTAGTTTCAAAGATGGTCTTTTGATGGTAACCTCGTCTTGTGGAATTTTATCACTGAGAGGACTGTATTTACCATGATAGGATTTCAGCTACTTGAGATGACTTTAACCATCTTGAGACTTGATGGAATTATCGAATCATAGAATACCCTGAGCTGGAAATGACCCAGAAGGATCATTGAGTCCAATTCTTGGCCCCACTCAGGCCAGGCCCAAGAGTCACACCACGTCCCTGAGTGAGTTGTCGAAGCTATTCTTGAACTCTGTCAGGCTGGTGCTGAGACCACTTCTGTGGGGAGCCTGTTCCAGTGCCCAACCACCCTCTGGGTGAAAAACCTTTTCCTAATACCCAACATAAACCTCCCTTGACACAGCTTCAGGCCATTCCCTCAGGTCTTGACACTGGTCGCCACAGGGAAGAGATCAGTGCTTGCCCCTCCTCTTCCCCTCATGAGGGAGCTGTAGACTGAAGTGATGTGTCCTCTCAGTCTCCTCCAGGATGAATAAACCAAGTGACCTCAGCCACTCCTCATATGATTTCTCCTCAAGGGCCCTCACCATCTTTCTAGCCCTTCTTTGGGGGCTAGCTAACGGCTTTATATTTTTACTATGTTGTGGCACCCAATACTACACACAGGACTTGAGGTGAGGCCACCCCAGTGCAGAGTAGAGCAGAGCAGGACAATCCCCTCCCTTGCCCGGCTGGTGATGCTGTGCCTAATGCCCCCTAGGACAGGGTTGGCCCTCCTGGCTGCCAGGTCACTGCTGAATCATGTTCAACTTCATGCAAATGGAAGGTCAAAATATATGATTAGCCTCCAAACTGAGGGTTTTCTCTCATATCTCCTTGTTAATTGGAGGATTCAGGATGTGATGCTTCTGTTTCTTCCAGGTGTTTCAAAAACACACAACCGGCCTGTACCATTTGCTGTTAGCAAGTGACAGGCTTCTGCTGGAGAGTTCAAATGCTCAATTTCCAACATTTTCCACTCCCATACATACACACATATACATCTGTTACCTGTTAGCAATCATACATTAAGTAATTTTTTCATCTAACACAGATATGAAGGGTTGAAAACAGGAGGCAACAAATAGACTTATGAGAAAATTGTATCCTGAACTCTTTAATAGTACTCATTTTGTATGAGCAAGTGATCTTTCTTAAGAGGCTTGATCTTGGCTGGTTTTCAGTGGGCTTTCATACAGATGTCAAATTTTATTCCTGATCACAATCTCAATATGGCTGTACCTTTTTCGAGACACTAAACCACTGGAGAGCCTGAATAAACCCCTTAAGTTTGGTTGTTCTTACTTATTCTTTTGCATGGTGTTGAAAAACATTACAATTACTCCCAAAGCAATACTGAAATATTTTTGCTGAAATGTTGTAGTATTTCTCATAAGAAAACACAGAAATTGTTCAAACTTCAACAAAAAGTGCAGCCGTATACAAATACAAAGAGGCTTTTAAAGATGGGTCCTGCGGAATTGACTCTACATGCAATGCTCTTCTCCCTACTTCCAGGAGTGAGAGAAAATGAAAAACCTGACAGTTTCTGCCAGCAAGATATATATGCTTGAAAAATATCAAGTTGCTCATTTCACTTGCATTCCATCACTTCTTCAATAATTATTGTTTCTTCACTTTCTTGTTGTCTTAATAGATTCATATATTCTGTCTGTTAAAGGAAGAATAAAACATTTTATTAGTGTTTCATGGTCGAGATTAGCCAAGGTCATGATTTATGAATCTCCTGTCATTCAGAGTTGTTATTTATTTTATAGAAGCTATAGCAGGACTCTGTCAATTAGAAGACCAAAGCAGACATGTCTAGATCTTCCATCCATAGCTCCCACAGGAACAAAAGACTTTTCAACTAAAAAGATGGAAAACTCATCTTTTGAAACACAGCAAAATTAACACGATGAAGAAGAGAAAGTAAAAGGATTAATAAAGCCTCACCAGTAATTCAGTGTCCCCACAGACAAATTTTGTCTTCCAGACCTGCCTGCAGCCAACCTAAAGTCTTCTCAATTGCAGCAAATTTCAACATGCTCTCTAGAAGGGCAGCTCCTGCAGTGTTTGTCTGTTTGTTCCGTCTCACGAGTCTTTCCGTTGTTCCACATAAGTTAGCACCTCCCCCCATTCTGCTCTACTTTCTTGCTTACCACACCCAAGAAACTTTTCCTCCATTAGCATCATTGACAATTACTAGCATGGGTCTCAATATAGTCTATAGCAAAGCCACTGTTGATTTTTGTCCCTTCTATACCTGCCTGATTCTGCATTATTATTGTATTGAGAAACTTATGTCCAGCATTATTCTAGTGACAGCGTTTGGCTTATAGGGAGAGCAGGGTGAAACTGTGTATTTTCTCCAATGCTACAGGTAGATGGATGACAATTATTTCAAAATGGAAAAGGTAAAACAAACAAGTTATTTGCATATGGACCTTCTATTTCCATTCCCCAAGAACAAGAAAGAAAAAGAAAATTGATTCTTGCTTCTTTGCATCTTTCTGACACTTAGATCATACCTTTGAGACTAAATTTTAAATTTCAGGCAAATGGAAAGAAAACATACCTCGAAGTCCATTGGAGAGGTCTCACGGAATGGGTCTCTTGGCTGTGGTACTGTAGCAGATGTTTTTTTCAAATAAGCCCTTCTATAGCGACAAAAAAGTTTGGTGAAGAAAAGACTTAGCATGCAAACATATGAACACATACTATATAATAATGTTCCTGATGTATTATTTTATTTTTCTAAGACATGAGTGGTATTCTTCTAAGTCAAAAGTAGTTAAAATTTACATAGGCTGAATACAATGTTATAATTCTGTTGTTCAGAATTTGGATGACAACAATTTATTTTATGACTTACTAAAGCCTTGTAGGAAGTTGATTTTTAAAGTATATTAAAGGGAAATATCATCAAAACACGGAAACAATTTCATATACCACCCATCTACTTTGCAGGATCTGATGGGGGGAAAGCAGTACTGATATAAGGCCTTGTCCCAGTATTGGAAACCATTGTGTTATATTAATCATATAAAAAAGTTGGGATCAGAAGTATAGAGAACACTTGAGGAACATCCAGTATATGATTCCTAGTGTGGATTTTCTCCCTCCCTTGTCTCCTTTAAAAAGAAGAAAGAAATTTTCTGTGGGGGGAAGGAGTGTTATTTCAACTACAGAATAAAAATTTTGCACAAGAAATAAGGCTTACATTGTCATGCAGAGAAAAAAAGTGAGACCTGCTGCCAGCCCTGGTATCAGAAATAGCATATATGATGAAGTAGATGTAAGTTGTTGTCCTCCTGAAAGTCAAGCAATCATCAAAATGTTGGTTAGGATCACAGGATGCGAATGATTGCACAGCTGTGTGCAATCTGCTTTGCATCAGGGTGTCAAGCACTGTGGGAAGGAACGACTTCTTTAGCTTAGCACCTCACTGCCCTGTAGCAAGAGAAAAAATAGGGTGGCTGACAGTAATGGACTGTCTAAACTTGGGCCCTGAGGAACTGAGTCCTACAGAGTGTTTAAATACCCAAGGTGGCAGAGAGCAACAGCGGGAAAAAGGAGTTTATAAAGTCAGGACTAAAGATGGAAGAAGTAAAAGAGCTGGCAACAGACCTTGAAAAGGTCTGCTTTATTCACTATCCCCATGGAAGAAGCACTGTCTTCCAAAAATACTTGGAGAACTCCTTAATATTAAGAGACATGCCAATTCTCCAACACTCTTTGTCCTAACAAATTTATTTGCACTTATCAATGTGTTTCCACCTGTAAGCATGAAGTAATAAATGAGGCAGACAAGTAATAACTGAATTAGGTCAAGGAAAGGATTTTCATTCTTACCAAACTCCACAGGGGTACTCCATTCTCCCCAACTTGGGCTCACTAAACAAAAGCCCGCGTCAGTTGCTCTGATTTTGACGCTGTACCTTTTCTCTGCACTGAAGCTTTCATATAGGTAGGAGTTTTTTTCAACGATTGTTTCCTAAATGCAGAACGAGTGATAATTTTTAAATTATTTTTATATTATTATGATAAAATTTTGCATTTTACATTTATATAGTCTGTCTGTGGACAGACTAGAGTGAAATAACAAAAAGAAAAATTTCCCTTAATAAATTAGATTTTTTTTAATCCTAATTCCTCTTGTTTGAACATTTTTGTTACTGGGTAATATGAAGATTAAATTTTCTGTGTGCTTCCCTGGCTCCTTAGAATCTGCTAAGGAAGGGGACTTGAGGGAAAAAGTGCTTTAAAGAACTGGCATTCCATTACAGTTGATATTTTCAAAACTGAAGTAGAGTTCGATAGCCAGATAATACAGAAGCCAAAAGTAGACTTTTTTGTCTACCATCTTTATACTGGCTTAATCTTTCAGGTGATATTTTCTTGCCTCTTACATCTCAATCCTTTCCAGAGACCATTAATAAAGAAAAAATTCTCCACATTTTTTGTATCTAAGTGTTACACAGAATCATGATCCATATTTATACATTTTTTTGCTAGGAAGTATAAAAGAATGCAAAATGGAAGATTTTGTGAAGTAATATCAAGCTCCACCCATCCAGGTGTTTTTGTACCATGTTCTATAAACAACAGTTTAAAACTTCAGATTTAAAAAGTAAATCAATAAAGAGCATGTGTTGTACATTGAAACAGGTAGTGTGAAACCAAGCCAATTTGGTTAGAGGGTGCTCTGATACAGAAGAAATTTCAATATAGCATAAATATTAGATTAATACAGACTTACTGTTTTAGATGTAGTTTTCATGTTTTTCTCAATATCAGCCTAGCAACAAGAGAAAAGTTTAATTTTTAGGATTATTCTTTCTGTTACTATATAATAAAAATTCTTCTCTCACGAGTGTTTGATTTTCAGGAAAAAAGAAGTATAATATCTTAAATGCCTTCTTTCAAAGATGGTGAAATTATGCTGTTTTTCCACTAAGTGCTTTTTCCTCCCCACTGATGCTCTGAAATATTGTGCCATTAAAATTTGATTGCAGAATTGAGTATCAAAGCACTAAACAAAAAAAGGCTCAGGCTAGTAAAATGTTTACATTTTACTTGTTAAAACAAAGTATCTAAAATTTACTAATAAACCCTGACAATATTTTTCCTTTTTTTTTTTTTTTTGCATGTGTAGCTTTTGTATTCTTAAACATTTAATTTAGCTATGTTATGTCTCCTTTTACTATTTTTTTTTTTTTTAACTCTTGGAGCAACAAGCTCACAAATACTCCCACAAATATTTTGAACTTTATTTTTGAAGGATCTAAAATTCCTTTCCATATTCATACAACCCTTCAAATGAAGGGGATAAGACAGGGTACAGGTTGTATGGTGAAAAGTGTGGAAATAGAGACATACAAAATGCTATTAAAAGTCATACTTATTCTTACCTTGTTTTCTACGACAATCTCATATTTGAAACAACTGCTTTTTTTCACATGACTTGTGAGAGGTGGTTTCCATGAGATACTACATCTATGAGAAGCTTTTGTACAGTTCACTGTGACATTTAATGGAGGGGTGAGTTTTTCTACAATAAAATAATCAGAAGTACTATTGATTAGTAGTAGCTCTTTTCATTCTGCCATTTTAAAAATACAGGCAGATGTTCAAGAAACTGGTCTAAAAAGATGCAATGCATCTTTGGCAGAATTACTATATTAACCCCATATTCTGAAGCAGGACTTCCTGATTTAACACTTCAGTTGAGGAGCCTGGAGCATCAGCTGCAACAGTAAGTAAAATTAAACAAGACTAGCCCCTTATTAGATTTTGCTTAATTCATCATATAATTTATGCAGGTTTGGTTTTATTTCTTGGGTTTAGGGATGTTTTTAATACTGCATTCAAATTAAACAGAAATTTTTTAATTAAAAACATTCTTCCATTCAAAAAAATGGAAGTTTTTGCTCAGTGTTAAGGTTACTCATTCTTTATTGTTATGTGGATGAACAGCATTATGAGATACTGATATAAGACCAATATCTCTATAGACCCACTCAGGAATCCATAGCTAGTTAATCCCAAAAATGACACCTTTCTTTCAGAGAATAAATATTTGACTGAAATGTTCACAATTCTCTGACCTATGATTCCAGATTGTTTCTGTATTCATTAGTTTTTGTTCATTCTTATACTTTAGACTTTTCAGACATCAGGGCTGAGAAAAAGGAAAAAAACCAAAACTGTTATGAGGAGCAATACTTTTTAAATGTATGCTTTTCCCCATGGATGAATTCTTCGTTCCTTTGACATATAATGGGAAATTAAATCAATAAAAAATCCTTACCAATTCGGTATAGCATTATCCTCTCCTCATATGACTGAATGTTTTGTCCACTTCTGGACCCATTTACCAGGAAATAAGCCA
This sequence comes from Acanthornis magna, assembly GCA_036785705.1. NCBI lineage: Eukaryota > Metazoa > Chordata > Aves > Passeriformes > Acanthizidae > Acanthornis > Acanthornis magna. The sequence continues at coordinate 30,437,191 of JAWUZG010000221.1, read as the reverse complement.
CCTTATTTTCTATTGTCACATTTTGGAATTGACATCCTGTGTGCCTTCCACAATTATCTTTGATGTAATTTTGGCATTCTGTGAAATCTTCTTTCCTTTGCATGAAATACTGTGTCAGTTAAAAATTGACAATGTCACATGTCCAACCACAAATCAAAATTCCTGAGATTCAAGCAGACCTACTTACTTCGAGAGCTTCCAGTACAGGAAATATTGGGTATCTTCTGTAGCAGTCCTGCCCACATGCCAGGTGCAGTTCATGAAGGAAACATTAAAAATGACACAGACAAAATTTTCAATGGCTGTCCCATTCATGCCTGCAAACACAGAAAGAATATCCCATGTCCACTCTGCAGAAAGACTGAATAACTGCTCAAATAACACAGATCTTCACAAGATCATTTAGAAATTTTTAGCTACCTGCTTAGCAAATCCGACTGTATATTGTTTGGGTCTTGTAGTTTTGTCCTTAGTTGAAGATGGCAAGGATTTTATTTGTGTTGAGCCATGAGGATTTTCTACCATCATTCCAGAAGCCATAGATGTGACTGGGATTTAACTGAGTCTTTAATCAACTCAAGCAGAGTGATTTAGTGGAAGTTAATAACAGAGACACTCCCCGTAGTGTCCTTTGTTTAGATAGATACAGGCCAGAATATCCATCTAATTAGTGTAAAATCAAGACAAAATTGAAGCAGATGTTTATAGCTTGCTTAAGTTAACTCACAACCTGTACTCACAACCCGAATAAATTCCTTGTGTGTTTCTCCCCTACCAAAAGGTGAGATCTTCAACAGGAAATGAGGAACTTTCAGTGCCTCTTCTTAACAGCTATCATTGTGAATTGAAGGACTGGGCCACAGCTTTCCAAGACTAATCCAATCCCCGTTCATTGAGTTTAAGCACCACATACAAAGTACCTTTGCATGTACCTCTCTAGTTAGCCCTAAAAATCCACATCTGATTCTTACATCTTTGGAAATAAAGGAAATTTTTTCAAGAGATGAGAAAGTTGTCAAAGTACCCGTGGATATCTGGAAAACTTTCTCTCTTCCAAGAGGAAGGTTGAAACTTTTTCAAGAGCTTGGTTCAGCAGCATTCCTTTCAATAGCAGTGTTGGCCTAAGCATCCTCTGCCCTTCCCCATCCTTCAAGGCTCCTTCCTGATTCCATCCTGCCTTCCCAGCTGTGCTAGTGCCACTCTTTGTGGGGCCTTATAATGAGTAGTTTTGAACAAGTGTTCATCATTACAACTAATGCTCCTCTCAGCAGTTTTTTTTTCCTTTTTTTCTTTTTTTTTCATCTGGCACCCTTTATCAGAAGCAATGGAACAAGCTCATCTGAGATGACAGTGTGGGTAAGCAACAGACTCAGAGAACAGCTGTCTAAGCAATTTCTGTAGCTGCAATAAATATTGACCTTTATCTAGTCATTAGATGTATTAAAGTTCTCAGCATGGAGTTGTTTATATCCAATATATGTGTAAATTTATATGTAAATAACAAACCACTTTTGAGAGTTCAGTGATTATGGTACTGTGATGAGGTGATGGAGAGCTTGGACCAGCTCTCTGGTCTGCCACAGATTCACTTTTTGATCCAGAGCCAACCAAGTCTGTGTACATCATGTCCTCATTTACATAACAAGTAGAGAAATTTTCTGCCCATGAAGAAATTGCTTGGTAAATGCAGCAGTCTGAAGTAAGATCACAGGTACTGTGCAAGAATCTTAGAGAGATGGGCTTAAGGAAATAGGGTGAAAAGAACACTTAAAATGTAGTCAAGGAAAACAAAATAAAACCACATCCTTGGACTCTTCATTGATTACCTCAGTTTTTTATATCCAAGAAAAGCATATAGAGATATTGTCAGAAGTTCTTTAGTTAGAACAAGTTCTACAGCCAGAACATTGCTCTGCCTGCAAAGCAGCCACAATCAGCTGCACAGTGTCATGTTCATAGCAACATCAGGCACATGCTGTGAATATGTACAAGTCTCTCTATACTCTTTGCTGACTGGAATTTTTTTCCCAGGTTTTGAGGGCATTTATTTTTCATTTTTATTTATTCACATTTCTGCAGTTATGCCAAAGACAATCTAGCAGAGTAGATAAATATGACTACCCCTCCTGTAAGGTTTATTTTTGAGCCTACTGTATTCACCTAACACTCTCAGCATTATGTTTTTATTTTTAGCAGCGACACCTGGAATAGAGATAAGTTTTCATGAGATTTTTTTCTTGCATTATTTCGAAGAGATACTGATATTTTTCTGTCTCCAGTTTATACTGAGGACTAGCTAAATTGTTCTAGTGTCTTTTTGTTTAACCACTCTTATTTGAAACCCCCCATATTTGTCATTTATCTTTATTTCCTTAAAAAATGGTAGGAGCATATTCTCATTAGTCTTTTCTGTGAGCTGTGATGCAAAACCAAGTTTGGTTTCTCTGTATTGTACTCCTCCTGAACTGCCTCCTGTATTATTTGACGATGATAATAAAATACATAAGTATGTTAATATCCTGTGAAGCATTCTTTGTTTCAGACATAAATAACTAATTTTCACATATTTTGCTATCTTTCAATATATTTGGAATGTTGTTTGACATTCTTTTCATGAAAGAGGTAAGCAACTTAACTGAGATGTGACAATTATGATTGCACCCAGCAGCAAAACAACCCATTGTTTCACATACACACAGCGCTTTAATTTACTTATTTATTTATATATGTCTATTGTGTCAACTTAGATTATCTTGATCTCTTGGGCAGACATTAGAAACAATGTAGGCGCCTTAGGTTCAGAAAAATATCAGAGAAAAGAAAATTTGGTTCTGCAATCATTTGTGGTAAGCAACATTGCCAGCAAGGAAGGACAGGATCTCACCTTTGGGCCTTAAGCCCAAGAGAAATTTTACTTTTATTCAGTGTTTCTTCAGTTAAAAAAAAAAGCATAAACTGTTCTTGACTCTGAGATATAATTGATCAGATACTTTGCAAAGGATGTTAAATAACATACTTGATATTGGAAATGAGAAAAAAAAAGCAATTAAATGACTTTAACCTTTTAAGCTGCCTCTGAAGATGCTGTTAGGTGTGAGGAGGAGTTTTTCTTACCCACACATACCAAAAAGCTGTATAGATACTCACAGGGGAACCAGTAATTCTATACTGCCTTAACTGTCCCTGGAAAAAAACAGCTACTTAAGACTAGTTTATTCAATCTAGTCTAGGACAAGACGAATAAAGGTTTCACTATAAGTCTTTCCTGCCATTCACTAAAAATATAGCCAAGGCTGACCTATCCAGAGGAATCTAACTCTGAGCTATCCACCTTGGTCAGGTAAATCCAAGAGGATTCGTTCCTTTCCTTTCTTGCATCATCTGGAATCCACATGTAATTACTAAACAGAAAGACTGCCACTATTATTTTCTCACCTGAAAACTGAAAATTTATTACTGAAAATGCCTTTTTCTCTTCTTTCTTATACCTTATATCATGTGCTGTTTCTCTTTAGAAAAACAGTTGCAGTAGAAGGACAGTTCTATTTTGCCCAGAGATGTTTCAAACTTCCTTCCACATCTCAAATAGTGCCTGTACAGATTTTGGATCAAAATCTAAAGGAAAATTAAAGTATTTCTGTGTGAAGTTGTTTCCTTCCTGTACTGCAATTTATAAAGTTTCCATGAAAATTGGCTACTGCTAGACTCTTTGCTACAGCACAAGCCACTCTCAGTTACTTCTCAGAGAAACCTGAACCCAAACACTCTTCCACAGGAGATAGTCATGTTAGGAATTCAGAAGCTGAAATTCTACTGCAATGTCTAATTTCATCCAGGTTGATTAGAGAGGTGATTAGATGAGAATTAAAACTGTCCAATAACCTGCTGGCTATGAATAACACATAGCCTTCTATTTTGCCATATTTTGACCCTGCTATGTTTTTTATAGCCAATGAAAAGAAAGGTTTGTAACTGAAAAGAATCCCAAGACATAGACTTTGTTTATATATGATTATTTTGTTAAGGGAAAATCTGTATTGAGTATAGAACATAAGACTAGACCTCTGAGATTTACTTCCCAGCTTTGCATCTGAAAGATTTTGAAAGCCATTTTTGTCAGCTGGAAAATGTGAAATGGAATTATGGCCTATATGTTGGATGTGCTATGAGGATAAAATTGTGCCTGCATTCCTGCAATGTTTTCAGGGAGTTGTGTATATGAAATCTTCTACGTAAGTATCAAGTTCATAAAAAAGACACTGGCATACTTTCATTCTACTGATGCCTAAATGCAGTACTCCTAAAACAGATTTACTTCATATAGTGATTTTACTCTGTGGACGTAAAGTCCTAAAATCCAACCATTTCCAATTTGACTGTGTTTTCAAAAGAAAGTAACACAGGCACTCTTCAATTCTTTAATGCAGGTTTAATTTTACAAACAAAATACTGTTAGGTGGATGAGGCCAGTAATACTGGGAACTCTGCAAATTTTAAAATATATCTATACAATTATTTTCAGATGGAAGAAAAAATATGCCATCAAAATATTAGCTAAGATATTCATCGGATGAAAGCAGGCATTTGTAGGTAGTGTCTATCTACCCCTCACAGCTATTTTAACATTAAAGCTAGCAGAAATAACAAAACTCAGTATTTTATTGCCTAGATTCTTTGGCGTAAAATAAAAGAAAAACAGAAAAAAATAGAAAAGAAAAAGGCAAAAGTAAACCTACCTCCTCCTTGAAAGCCTGTTTCCCTGTGGTGCTTACTGGAATGGAGAACAAAATGATAGAAACTATGAATTTGCCTTGGTATATTTTTGCATGCTGAGACAATGTGATTTCATTGCCTCATTTCCCTTATCCTTACTTCCGTTAAACCATGGAGAGAAGCAGGGTCACTTTCTGCCTTGGGAGACAAATAGGTCAGAATAGGAGGATGCCCTCTTCATTACTTCATTCACATAATTCTCACTCATTCTGTCACACATTTTTCATAAAGGTGTTTGTACAAGGCACCACCTGAAAGGTAGATGAACATGAGTCTTCCTTCTGGCTTGGTTATAGGTCAGGTACCATTGCTCTAAGCCAGGCCACTCTTTTCTGCTTATGGCTTAGGGACCTTGCCCTGTACAGGAGTATCAGAGCAGTGCTCTGGCCTTCAAAAGAGATGTTCCCAGCTTTGTTGTAGCCAGCCTCATTTCATACAGATGGGTAACAAACCATGTCATGTTTCGACAACTGTCCTGCTTGACAGGCGTGCACATTTTTCTGGGCTGGCTTCAACCATTACAATCTGAATTCAACGCTCAGATCAGGAAAAGTTTCTTCATGTGTGCAAATGTCCTGAGTGTACCAAATCAACAGTATGTCGCTTGTCTGTGCTGATGTTCTGGAACTGAGAAGCATAGAACCTACTTTTTCATGTACCCCATAGTACAGTCTGAGTACAGAGTCCTCTGTGTTCCTCATTTTCAAATATTTTTGACAGGAAAATGAAGTTATCAAAGTAAACACCAACATTTAAAAATTATTATTTATAATGTTCACTGAGTGTGCTAATTTTTAGTGCTATATGTCATTGGAGGAGTGGTAAATTATATCAAATCTGTCCTTCTGTCTGTCTGTATCTTGTACATCTTCATTCCCATCTGCCTTTGTCCTTTTTGCGCTTCTGAGCAGAGGAACAATAGGTAGGAGATGGCTCTTGAGATATTTCCTCTTCTTCAGGTCTCAATTCCTCAATTTTATTCATAGACTAAACAGCACGATGCTACCATGTTCCCTGCTAAGATATTTCATTTCAGGACCTGTAGAAATAAGGACTTCTGATTGCTGCTGTGTAGAGGAATTGAAAGAGGTCTGCTGGAGGACTGTGATAATGCTGAGACTTTTGTAACTATTCTGTTTCTGTAATTCTTGTAACTGAACTCTGTTCTGTTCTCCGAACAGTATTATTCTTGGAACCCTGAGTCCCAACACTAGAGAAGCTGGGTGATGGTGTAACTCTTACAGTGAATTTGGTTACTGGAAACTGAGCTAGAATAAAAGCCTAATTTATTTTCCAGTCATTTTTCTTAATAATAAAATTTTTCATATAAATTGGAAAACTTGGAACTTTCAATATTTATGCAGAGTAAACAATATTCTATCAGTTTCAGTATAGGCAATTTAATTATATGGAATGTAAGGCTTCATGATTATGACCAAGATCACCTCTGCAGAGAATATGGGGTACTACATAGCCATCCCAGTCTTGTCAGAGTCTCATAATCAGTGTCTGATGTAGACATGGATGTTTTCACCAAAACAGTCAACCTGATGAAGAGTTTCTCCTTAGCTGCTGTGCAGTCTGAAGGATGATTAGATTTGCTTCATGAAAGGGAAGGGAGTTGCATGCCAGAGTAGACTAAAGGCATCCAAGACCAGCACATTTTACCACAGGCTTTTTGGGTCAGTCTGTATTCTTCTCAAAACCAGAATAATTGTACAACTTTCATATAACTATCTTTGTAGCCTTTAATTTAAAGCATAACAATTCCACAACTTGCATTTAGTCTTCTTCATAGCTAATACTAAGAGTGAATATTGCAGTTACAGTATTAAAGAGGTTAATAATCAAAAGAGAATCTTTCATTCATTTTTTATTCTTTTTCTCTGGTTTAATCTATTTTAAACCAGTCACCTTTTCACACAACCAAGCTATGCTTCAAATCTTACAAGCAGAGTTTATACCCTTACAACAAACAAGGCTAAGAATATGTTGGCTGAATTTGGGTCAACTCTGCAAATACCACCAGGCCTTCTCAAATTACAGAATCAGCTGATTTTGTCCCAAATCCTCCTTTTCATATATTTGTGCCATGTGGTAAAAGCTCTTTGTTTTTTTCTAATAAATAAGACATTCTGAGACTGTAGTGAGGAGATTTATTAAACCTTCTGTATTGCACTTTAGAAGAAAAGGGAAAATTGCAGGATGCTGCAGCTGGTGATATGCTGACCTCACATGGTAAGCAAAGTGTAAGCAGAAATGTGCTAGATATGAATTTGTCTGTAAGAGTGCAGAGCTCTAAACAAATAGCATATCTCAGTATAGGGCTATACAGTAGGTTTGCTTTGCAGTTCTGATCTGGATATTACAATACCTGGAAGCTGAATTATAGTTCAGGTCCTCATTGTGTGGTGGTCATTCATCTACATATTTATTTCCGTTTACAAATATTAATTTTCCTCCTTATTTCCTTTGCTTTCATGGTTCAGCTTGCTCGTGCGTGATCCTAGGCTACCATCATGTGGCCACTTTGAGAATCTTCCCAAGTAACAGAAACAAAGGCTGATTACTCAGCCTGGAAAGCAGCAAGGTACTGCCTGCATACAAGATGAAGGCCACGTGTAGCTTTCGAGGGCTTAATTCTTCTTCTTGATGCTTTGCTTCTCAATGCTTTGCTTCTCAGTCATCCCTTATTTAGACACTCTGTTTGGTTTGTGTCTGTTTTATTCTGCTTTAATTCTCCCCCCTCACATTTACTGAAAAAGCATACCCTAATTTCAGAAGGAAAATTTTTCTGTAAGTAGAAGCATTTGGTCACTCCATGCATTAAACCCTAAAATACATTTCTGCCCACACATTTCAAACTCAGATTCAAATCATCCCTATGTAAATCTCTTCTGTAAGTCCTTTGATACAGTTCCCCACAACAGTCTTGCCTCTAGGTTGGAAAGACATCAGTTTGACAGATGGAAAGTTAGATGTCCATGGAACTGGCTGGATAGGTTCATCCAAAGACTTACAGTCAGTGCCTCAATGCCCAAGTGGAAATCAGTAAAAGAGTGGTGCCACACAAAGATCCATGCTTGGTTGAGCACTATTTGACCTCTTCATCAATGCCATGGCCAGCAGGATCAGGTGCGCCCTTCAGTGAGTTTGTGGATGAAAGCAGGCTGAGTGGTGCAGTTGAGGCTTTAGAAGGAGGGGATATCATCCAGAAGGAGCTTGACAGGCTTGAGGATTGCATTCATGTAAACCTCATGGAGTTGATAATGAACAGGTTGCTCAGAGAAGTTGTGGACACTTCCTTCCTTGGAAGTGTTCAAGGCCAGGTTGGATGGGATTCTGAACAACCTGGTGGCAGGGATGTTTAAATGTCCTTTCTGAGCCAAACCATCCATGATTTTGTGACTCTATAAAATATGATTGCAGTAAACACTCTCCAAAGCTCGTGCTTCTGAGCTATGGTTTCAGACTGTGATTCAAATATGGAAACGTCTGTTTCTATGTTTTTGCAGCAGCCGGGGTAGGAACAGAGATCTCCAGGTCACACAAGGCTATACGGTGAAGGAAAACTTTGCACCAAGTAAAGGTGCTTGTACTGGACTAATTTTTATTATTTTTTTATTCAATGATACAAATAGTAATTTAAAAGAAACTACATGGTTATATACACTGCAGAACTAGCTTGGATTACTCGTTGGAGCACTTTATCAGGAAACAATTCATGTTGGAATTGGAGTCTCCCAAATTTGAAACCTAAATCCAGTCTCCAACAAAAGTGGATATTTATTGTGGTGTTAACACATTTCACCTTAGCCTTTTTCTTCACGTACAACAAATTGTTTAAAAAGTGGAAAATTGGAAATAGTTTTGATAAGGACAGTAGAGCAGAACAGCATTTCACTCACTTGATAAGGATAGTAGAACAGAACAACATCTTATCAAGGACAGTAGAACAGGGCAACACAGCCTTGAAGAAACAGATAAAGGATGTAACCTAGGCAAACAGAAGTCATGCAAAATGCAAGCAGGGTGCCAGCTCAGCTCTGCAAGGCTGACAAAGCAGAAGTTATGCAGAGCAATGATATTGCGCTTATTCAAATGCAGGAATTGAGCAACAACCCCGTAAAAATGACACTGGACATTGAAGACAGACCCCAAAGAACCATATAAGGATTTCCAACAAGGGGTGTGACTATGTAAAATAAAGCCAAGGAAGTGGGGATATCTAATGAATCTGCAATCAGTGCATGTATGATAAAAACTGTTCACCTGACACTCAGGGCACTTGATTAGAGGAAATATCCTCAGAGTGACCAGCATGCTACACCAAAGAATGCCTGTTTTTTAGTGCTCAAAACTGTGTTAGAAGGTTTCCATCCAGCTGATTTCAGTATCAGTTTAGATGAAGGCTTTTAGCTATAGACATTGTTAGCTCCTAGTCCTAGTCCCAGTTTTTATTTTATGATTAGATTTGGTTTTTTATTATTTTAAAAATGTTATTAATATATTTTAATATTTAGTAATTTTTTCCCCAGAATTAAAGCTACATACAGTGGATGTTAAACAAGACCTCAAAGACGGGATTAATTTCAGAAGTGTTGATTAAAACTACATATTGTATTCATGTATAATTTAGTTACATGACTCTGTGCTCATTTCAGATTCTGTGAACAGAAATGGATTAATTCTAGGTGAAAATGAAGAGGATGAGGGGGATATTGTTTTGTCAGAGTGTATTTCTCTTCATTGAAAATAATGATAGCTGAACTGGATTTGTGTAGATACAAATATCTTGACAAAAAAGGCTGAAAATTCTTTAATACAGAATTCCTTTTAAGTTGCAGTGTTTGTTTGATTATTCCTAGCAAGGTGATATACATCAGTCTGAAATTGTGGTTCTAGAGTAGTAAAGTACTTTCTTTCCCATGCACTCAGCATTGTACTATCAGTCCTAGAGAATTTTGCTAAAGTCACTTCCAGTCTAGGCTACTCTGAGTTTTGTGTGAGAATATATTAAGGAAGTAAATTAATTATGTGTTTCCTCTACCTTTCTGTATTTCTTAGAAAACTTGGGCTTATCATGTTCTAAAAGTGAGGTTTTGCATTCGAGCAAATTTGCATATTTCTGTATTTCTTAGAAAACTTGGACTTATCATGTTCTAAAAGTGAAGTTTTGCATTTGAGCTATTTTATTCTTAGGTATACCTCATTCATTGATCTATAGTTCAAGTTTGTGAGATACTATCCAAGCAATTTGTCCTTTTCTCTTGTCTTTCTTTCAAGTCTTTTTAAAAACTATTTGCCTTGTATTTTTCAAGTTGGTGTAGTTTTTCCTATGAGATGTTTAGAAAAGATACAGCCCTTTTAAAACGCTAAATATTGAATAGCTCTTAGTATGCTTTCCACCCATGTTGAGGGCAGTCACTATTAAAAGCAACTCTGTTTATAGTTGTAAAGGAAGCTGAAAAGATCCCAAGTCTGACTGCAGTCCATCCTTACCACGTTGACGTGTCCTTTTCATGTTTAGCAGCCTTCTCTACTGACCTGTTGGTCACAAATTTTCCTGATTTGGCTAATCTTTTTGTTCAAAGGACATGTCCAAAACTCATCCACGTGATCATAGGTCTGATCTAATAGGAGATGATCAATGTTAGTATTTCACCCAGCAGAAGGGCTGAGTTTGAAAGAAAAGCTCCTCTTTAGTAAGTTCTCTGGCAGGTATTTGTAACTCTACATGAGATAAGGCAACAGCTTTAAACTGAAAGATGGAGATTTAGATTGGATATACTTGAAGAAATTCTTTCCTGCGAGGGTGGTGAAGCACTGGAACAGGTTGCCTGTAGAGGCTGGGGACTCACCACTCCTGGAAGTGCTCAAGGTCAGCTTGGATGGAGCTTGGAGCAACCTGGTCTAGGGGACGGCATTGCTGCCCATGGCAGGGAGGTTGGAATGAGATGATCTTTGAGGTCCCTTCCAACACAAACCATCCTGTGATTCTATGGTTCTTCAGAAACAAAACCTTGTTAAACTAGGGAACAATGGTTTAAAAGGAAAAAAAAACATTTAGCCACATACACTTGTCAAATAAAAATGAAGTGGGAGTGGCTAAATTGGTGTGACTCAGACTAATGTAGGGAACAGTTTAAGAGAGTGATGACAACCCTGAATCAGCTGGACAAACTTATGTACTCTTGTATGAATAGAGCCGGTGATATTGTAATTGCGATTAAGTGCTCTAGTAAGGGTTAGTGTAAAAAGTGATGTCTGCAACTGAAAGGGCAAAGATCTGACTGACTTACTAGTTAGCTGAACTGATTGCACACAGGGAGGTGAGTAAGATGGTCTGTGGGAAAAGGGAAGTAACCTCAGACAGAGTGCGGGAAAGGATTCGAAAATGTTAAGGCAAGCTTGATCCATAGTGGAAACTAGAGTTTTGAGAAATCATCTCAGAATGAGGAGTACCTCTCATTGGGACTCCCCAGAAAACTAAATGGGGAGTTATACAAGCTTCACAGTTGAAGTAACATCATAGAGGACTGCATCCTCTCATCTCCTCTATCAGAAAAGCATGCGTGCTTGTGGGACTCAAGGAGTGAATCATGGATGGTCTGCAACAGCTGTGAACCTCTGCCAAAGGTAAGTCCTAACAACATTCCTTTTTAATATGTCAGAAAAATTCACTCCCTTCTCTTAGGTTTCCAGAGGCAGGAACCTTCCCTCCCTCCTCTGTCAAGGAGGTCAGGGCAGTGCCAGAGCAGCCCTCCTCTGTCTGACAGATTTAAACACAGCTTCTCCTCCACCTTTATTGTTTTCTATCAATCCTCAAGCAAAAAACTATGTTTTAGTCAGGAAAATCAAGTACCCTCCACTGTGATACTGAAAAATAACCCCCACCCTGCACTCTCAAATTATTTGCAAGCAAAGGTGTAAATTTCAGATGGCTCTTATTACAAATTTTTCTAAAGTTTGGAATAAAACAGATTTATTAAATATCTAATATTTTAGGATTTTTTCCAAATATTTCCTGATTTATTATTTTTTTGTACTGATGACAAAAACCAGTGCCTGTAGATGGGTCACTCTTTTGGACTTTCTTGTTGAGAATATAGTTGTTTCAGAGCTCATTGCTGTTATGACCCACCCCAGAAGGTGAGGGTAACCCAGGTAGTTATTAAGAGATCTTTTGGGGCAGATTAGAGTGAAATGACACTGAATGGTAGGTGTATATAACTATAACTAACTATAACTATACCAACTATAACTATATATATATATATATGTATGTAGGGTTTATTTTAGAACAATTTTGTTGCAATGGAAAGCAAGTATGTAGCTGTTTGTTTATGAACCATACTAACATTAAAAGATAAAAATGACACTTAAGAAGATATATAAGAAAGGAAGAAAGGAAGAAAGGAAGAAAGGAAGAAAGGAAGAAAGGAAGAAAGAAAGAAAGAAAGAAAGAAAGAAAGAAAGAAAGAAAGAAAGAAAAAGAAAGAAGGTATCACCACTCATAGATCCCAAAGATTGTTGCAATTTCGATGCCCTCAATGCCCGTTGGTCAAAGTGACGGTCACAGTCTTGATCCATTGGGGATGGGGAAAGATTATGAAACACAAAGTTCAATATATATGTTAATATATGTTCAGGTTCAGTGGGAATGCTGAGGTACCCCCCATGGGGCGAGGAGTTTCATGCTGTCTGAGCCAAGACTGTGGATCATGGAGCACCTTGGGGGTGTCTGATGGTTTCTGAAATTCTAATATATTGTAGCTGCCTCTCACTTCAGCTTAGATGAGCCACTTATGGCTCATCAGAAGGGGTTAATACTGTCAGGCCTACATGTGAATGTCCCCATACTTCCCTGGAAGGGAGTTTTCACTCCTGAGTCATTTGGGTAAGGGAGGACACATGACGTGATAAAAAGCTCTGTCCCACCTCACATGATGTGTTTCTTATAGGGAATCCCCAGTCTGTAGCCTGCAGTGGTGGCTGTGCACCCCTCTGCACAGGGGCCTTTACTCTGAGCATTGTCAGTAAAGCACCCGCTGCTTTTGCAAATGGCCAATAGTTTTGAGTCATAAACCATTTTAACATTCCAGTCTCTCACAACTGCTTTTCAATGGGCTTTATTTCTCCATGTATTGACCCCAGGCAGAGACTGAGAGGCCACAAGACCTCAATGGAATAATTTGTATTCATGAGATCCAGGTTAGTAATAAGGAGATAGAAGTATGAACAAGCACAATAACTATGTTGACCAATAGTTAAGACTGACGAGCAGAGTGCCTAGAAATGTATCTTTCCCTAATACAGAATGAATTTTTTAAAATCTCTCTGGGTGAAGCAACCAACAGCAATTATTTTCTTAGATAATTCAGTTGTAAAGAAGTTGACAAATTCTGTAACTGCGAGCAAAAGCTGTTCCACAAACTGGTAGTTTATTTATTTTCACTTGGCAGATGGATGGACATTTTCCCTCTGCCTGTCTCTGATACATTTAATTTCAGCAGACTGGCTGAGAGTCAGTTTTCTTTCAACTCAGTGTTAAATTCTGCTTTTCATTATTGTGCTCTTGGGCAGATAGAGTTTAATAGGGAGGAGCATCACAAGGGTAAGAAACTTTTTCCTAAAATTATGGTTATCGCAGGTGGATAGACCATTTTCCTCGGCATGATTGGTTATGAAATGAACACTGACATACTTGTCTTCACTGAAAATGTCATCTGCACATATATTCAAGATACATAGCTATTGTTTTAATGATAAAAGATAGATCATTCTTTCAAGCCTTAGTATCTTAAGCTGCTTGTAGTCACAACCGTTGTGATGCATTAGTAGTCTGACCATCACCCCAGAGGGAATTTGTGTGCATAATGAAACATCAGCTTCTGACCAGCGTTAGGAGGGTTTTTTTATGTAGTTCATTAAATTTAAAATAGAAATGACAGAATAGTAGCAATTAGCTCTTTCAGATATATCTGGTGTGATTTGGAAAACTTGTGTAATCTCTCTGTGCCTCAATTCCTCACTCAGGAAAGATTAGGGACCTGTTTTTATGTATTCATGCCCTCCCCCATCTCTCCCACTAAATGCAGTACATATCCTAAGGCAGGTGTTAAATGGGTCTGATTTCGTCTAATGGTTTTGTAATGACAACATTAACAGAATTGTGTTTATAATTGAAATCTTTCACTGATTCCTCTTGATTAGCTAAGGCCAAGCACACTTATGTAGTATTGCACTCCTTTATAGGACTCATTCCCACCCCTGAAGCAAAGTCAGCATACCCAACAGTGTACCCCAAACCTGCACATTGCTATCTCATAAATCTCTGCCTATAGGATTTGAGAGAAACTGGAACAGAGGCATTGTATCTAAAGTTGACTTTCGCTGTCAACAGCTGGCTATTCATCGTAGCTGATAATTTTCAGAAAACAAAGAGACACCTCGCCCAGGAAATTACTTTCTCTCACAAACCTTGCATTGGTGTATGTACATACACATAGCTCAAAAAGTGTTACAAAAGTAATCCATGACAAAAGAGATGTTATGTTTTGAGACTGCAGATGCAGAGTAGAAGGCTGCATGGACAGCTGCCAACCCTATTAAATGAAACAGAAACATGAAATCAGCTTTAAAACATTGAGCCACTGCAGTAGAAATTCATGATTTCAAAATTCTCTTCTGCTAACAAGCACATATCACTTTCAGGACCCTCCCTTTATCTTACTGCTATTCTTCAAGCCTGCCTCATTATTCCTTTGCAGTGAAACATTTCATTAACAGCCCAGATTGCTGAAACTTCATTTTCACTTCAGCACAAAGCAAAATATGAGATTTTTCCCTCTTCCTCTGTTGATGTAAACAGAGGTGGAATTAAAGAGCACCCCAAACTCCCCCAGCGTACGACTGCAAGCGTTAGCTGTGTTGGCACAACAAACTAGACTGTGGGGACTGAGAAGGGAAAGACCACATCCTTTAGTCACACGCGTGGGACGTCCTTGGGATGGGCTCCACAAAGGGTTCAGACGACTGCAAGAGAAATGGCTGTCAGGTTCTAAGCATTGCTTAGAGCATGGGCTTTATGAAGTGTTGGCAGTCATTCCTTTTCACAGGCACCTAAACCCTGGCTGAAGTAACTGCAGAGTGCATTGGCTTTATGGATATTTTAATTATATAACTCACTGTTTTGATCAGCCCAAATCCACACGCGGTTCTGATGCATCACTTTGATGGACTGAAACTATTATTCAATTCAGTGTGAGAGTCAATTAAGGATGGAGAAAAGTGTTGAATTCCTACCATTCTTGCTTTCCTGAACAAATTAACAGCATATGAAAATTTAAGGAAAAAAAATCTTTTATTATTTAAAATTTTAAGAAAACTCCAGAAAATATATGTCAGGTAACAAGTTACTTTCCTCTGAAGTCAGCCATGGCAGTGAGTTATGGTCTAAGAAAAGAGGAAGAAACATGCTGCTATCAATTCAATGTACAGACCACACATTAACCAGACAAGATTTACATGTTTTTCTCATAAACAGAAGACACAATGGGAAAATAAGTTTTCTACATTTTAAAAATTAAGCACTGGGCTTGTGGCCAGGTTTGCCACTATTACTATTGGATTTGAGATTCCAAGTCACATCTTTTCACTTGAATACAATGTATTCTAAATATAGTCAAATCTCTCTAGAAACATTTACCTTCCTTTATCTTAGTTTGTTATTAGAAAATTGTGGGTTTTGTACATCCCCACCATAAGATCACGTCTGATTACCACCAGAACAAGGAAGCAGTTATATTCAAGCATTTGAGGTAAAGGCTGTTCATTTCACCCTACCTTGAATAATTAAACTTCAGAAAACACATGGACTTAAATATTTTCTTTTCTAATGTAAGATCAAGATTAGCTTATTGAATCTATGTATCAGGGAAACCTAGATAGAAAATATTCATGGTAATCACTGCCAAAAATATTTTACTGAAAGAAAGAAGCACCCAAAAGACAAAGCAGCAGTTTTTAAGGCTTTACTGTTAATAATCTGAAACATTCCATTGATCTTCTCTATGATGTTTCTATAGTTGGATTTTTTTAACGTGTTTTTAACATACATACTGAAACAATTAAACTATTTCCATACATAACTGCAACAGCCTCTGCCTGGGATGAGAGAGAAGATCTTTAGGTCTCTACCTCTTCACTGAATAAGCCATCAAAGCAAGCAGATTTTATGGGATCCTTCCTTTTCCAACATTTCTCTGCTGTGTGTCCACTATCTAAAGACGGGGAAAAACAAAGAGCCAAAAATGCTCTGGAAAGGATCACACCAGCTAGAAAATGATAAAAATTATATTCCTTGATCTCTCCAGCCCTTTGTAGCAGAGTCTGTGAAATATTTTGTCCAAATTTGGCAATTTTTGAAAAGACAATAAATAATGCATTCTTGTCACCTAAGATTGATTTTGCACCAAAAACTGGGGTCAGAGTCTTAGTGAATAAACTTTTTAATGTGAAAAAAGAGGTGTATCTGTTCCAAACCATATTACCAGGAAAAAAAACCCAAAACATTATTACCCCTCCAAATCCAACTAATGGCAGAAAGCTGGAGTGCAAATTATCAATGTGTATGCATAAAATGGTTGATTTCAAACCCACTTATTATCAAGTCAGCCTATTCCCCCAGAATGACATTCAATAGTTGTCAGTAAGGCTTGCAATTGTATATATGATAACTGCAAATTAATTTACAAAGTAACCCAGTTAAAAGGACAATTTCAGAGATGAGGCTGGGCAAAGCTTCAGATATGAAGAGTTAAACAGACAGTCCTACCTGTTCAAAGTGCAAGATTTATTTGTTCTTTTTCCTCATTTGTTCTGTGACTTTTTTTTTATTTGGTGCACACTGGAACATGCATATTACCCACTAAAAACCAGAAGAACAATGGCAAGTAGGGTAGGATCTTTCTGGGATCCTAATTTCGTAGTCACACTTGAACTGTGTGATTTAATTTCTTCTTTAATCTGACTTCTTCTTGAAAGATAAAAGCTTATTACAATATGTAAAAAGTTTGGAAACCTTTCTTTTTCATATATAAAAAGGCAAAAATAGTTACAGCTCTGACTTCTGAGTTAGCCATGCAGAGATGTGTCTCCTTAGATGTATTTCAAAGAACTTGGGTAAGGTTCCAGTTGGTGTTTGCTTATTCAGAGGTGTGCTGCAGCTCCTCAGTGGGAAGTGGCCCTGGCAATGGCTTTTCTGAGGGAGTGCCTTGTGAAAAGGGAAGTCTCTTGAATCAATTTCTCACTGTAGCCCTAAATTAAGACATTCTCCAGCGCTGGTCTGTCCTGCTTCTCAGCCCAAATGATGCACAGGTACTCAGGATTTAACAAACATTGAAATCAAGGTAAGTTTTGAAAAAATAATATAAATGGTACTCTTCTTTTGACCTTTCAGCTACCAAGAGATTTAAAATTTATTTGACCTATATTGTTTGTTTCATCATTCACTGATCAATTTCTACACTGTTTGTTATCAAATA
The DNA here is from genome assembly GCA_036785705.1 of Acanthornis magna. Taxonomy (NCBI): domain Eukaryota; kingdom Metazoa; phylum Chordata; class Aves; order Passeriformes; family Acanthizidae; genus Acanthornis; species Acanthornis magna. The sequence continues at coordinate 30,419,870 of JAWUZG010000221.1, read as the reverse complement.
TGGGATGGGGATGGGGAGTGTTGAAAAATATGACTTGACAACCTTAAAAGAAGTGTAAGTTTTAGGTAGTCTTAATCAGACAAATAGTCCCAGTGATTTCCTTTACCTAAGACTGTGCATTAGAGCAATGAATAAAAGATTTAATTGTTTAATTGTTGAATTTCCTTTCTTAATTAGACACAATGAAATTTTCAAGACAACTTGAAAGTGTCTTTTTTGACAAATTTAAGGGGTTTTTTTTTCAAAGAAAATGTATGTATATAAAAACTATTTCTTAAAAAATTAATTCTTACATTTAGGAGGATATGATAATCAACCCCAGAGACTTTTCAAAAATGGCTTTATTCAGACACATGGACAGTATCAATTTAAAATTAAAGAGTTTATTTTCCTGCCACCTAAAGCAACAGCTCTTAAGTTTTGTGAATCTTATTTTAGCTATTTTCATTTTTCTTGCCCTGACTGTCTACTTCCCAAATTCACCAGGTGGGCTTTGTACGAAGAGTTACAATCTCTGCAGCTGCAGTGGTGGATGGGCTGGTTTCTCCCTTCTGTTCTCTTCCCTTTCTTTTACCCCAATAACCCATTACTGTAAACCAGACATTGCTGGGCAGCAACCAACACGTTTTGGTTGTAGCTGAAGCTCAGAAATGAAAGAAAACGGATAAATAATTTTTTTTTTTTTTAAGAAAAGGTAAAATACGTATAGAACTTTTTAAAAACTTTTAAAAAACCCAAACCAAGACATTTTTGACAGGACACTGCTTGGAAAGTATTTTGGTTTAGGGGTTTTTTGGGGTTTTTTGGGGTTTTTTGGGGGTTTTTTTTGTTTGTTTGTTTTTTGTTTCTTTAATTTTGTTTGGTTTTTGTTTGGGTTTTTTGTTTGTTTTGTTTGGTTTTGTTTGGTTTTGTTTGGTTTGGTTTTTTGGGTTTTTTTGTTTGTTTGTTTGTTTTTCTTTATGGTTATTTTTAGGTTATTTAGATTGTTGAGATAGTTTTTATCCCACTAGATTAACTGCACCATATGCAAGTACCTTTGGCTAGTGTGCTTTTTTCCAGAGACAAAAGAACCAGGGAGTCTTATTAGAAAAAAATTGTCAGGAATAAATTTCATTTTGCACATCATTGACTGAATTTCAGCACTACAAACTAACTCAAAGCTCTTTGTGGCACAGGATGAGGACTCCAAAGTCCTGTCTGCATATATCTGAGAACAAATCTGTGATGATCTGTCTTCCAGCTCATCTATGCTGGCATAAACGAAAATACATATTCTTTGACAAGTTGTGAATCAAAATCTTTTTATGTATGGACAGATTTTTGTTCCCTCCTGGTCACTTTGGGTGTAATTATGCTGCAGTGCTTTCACTTTACTGTTTTCTGTGGACTAATTAATTGTATATAAACATCAGAAATACCCTTTGGGGTCAGTCCAGCTGTCCTTTTGCTGTTGTGCCTGCAGCAGTAACAGGAGATGTTACTCAGAAATAATCCACAAGTCTGGCCATCTCCTGCAGCCCATTCTCTAAGTATTCCCCCAGCACCTGCAGCTGCTGAATTAGGGATGTGAGCTTGTACACACATTTCTGGTACTTTTTAGTAGCTCTCCATGTAGGTGCTTTCCCTGCATTTGCCTGGTCCTGTTTGCAGGCTGCTCATACTGCTCACCATCACAGCGCCCCTGGGAGAACGTGCAAGAGTTCATTGCTCACTGAGTGGAGAAGAGCCTCTACGTCCTCTACAAAAGGTACTCCTAGGAACAACTCACCTGAAATGTCTCCCCTGAAATGTCTTTCTCTGACTCAGGTTAGTTGACGTTTTTCTAAGTTTATTCAGACTTACTTTAAAAATCTTCCTTGTTGGCCCCCGTGTGTCCTCTCCCCAACTAAATGCATTTACACTGCCACACAGATTATGTCCATTTTTGTTTCTAACATCAAACATTGTTGCTGTAAGATTTATTTTGTTCCTTTTCCTGTTCCACATCCCCTTTTGACTTGTGTCTTCAAAAATAGTCAAGTTAATATTAGCCACAAATATTTTAGTGTTTTCCATCCTCATATTTCCCTTTCTCCTAATTTAAATAAAGTACTTACATGTTCCTAGCACTGTTTTCAATTGCTCCATTCCATGGAGAGGGATGAGCATGTCAAATAGTAAACCACCAAAACTCCTTGTTTTTATTTTATATTTTATTTTATGTTTTATATTTACCCTGACTTTTTCTCTTGCCACATACCATACCAGGAGTACCACTAATGGCACAGCTCACCCCTTCCCTCTCCAAACAATTAGAATTGGCTTCTTACTTGGGCACATCAAGCAGGAGAATTCAGTCTTTTTGCTGACCATCTGCATGCACATTGTAGCTGCTGCTGGTGCTACAACTGAGATCAGTCCAGAATCAACCAGATGGGGAAACCTCTGCCTTAGAGCTTCTTAGTATGATTTTTTCACAGCACTTCATAAACAATGACAGCATTCATTAAGTGATCTCTTTTTCACTGCATTTTGACAAAATAACATTATAATTTAATCATACTGAATAAGTATGTATTTTTAAGTATATGTTTATTTCTTTTTTTTCCCAGGAAACCTCATTGCAGATTTTTTTGATGTGCTGAATATTCACACATTTTCCATTACATGGCCAGTACCACTTGTTAGCCAATGTATTGTGAACATTTTGATATGGCTCCAGGTGCTGATCCCTGGATACAATATGTTTGAGAATTGAAAACTGAAAACAATCAGAGCCAAGATAAATCAGTTAGTGAGTGAGAGTCTCTGAGCAGGAAGGCATATGAACTCAGAAGGTCTCAAACATTGTTTTACATTAAAACAACTTTTGAATGAATGAATGCGTGAAACCTTAAGAGAAACAGCAGTGCTGTCTTGCTAAACTTTGATCAGTCTGAATCTGTTTGTTCACTGTATTCCAAGTTTAGCAAACACCTGAAATACCCTTGCTGATGCTCACTTTTTCAAATGGCAGGATTCATCTCCTCTTACAGTTCATATTCTCCTAAGCCAGGTAACACAAATCACAGTCTAGAAATGACAGTTCTCTACAGTCACAAGAGGCTAGATAACATACAGAAATAGAGCTACTGGGCTTGTATCTATATGTAGTTATGACAGGTGGGCCCTGCCTAGTGACTGGAGTCAGTAGTGTCAGATCTGTGGTCTTGGCTTAAAATCCAAGCTGTGCCCTCGCTCAAAACCAGTGCACGATGGCACATGTCCTCTCTGGCCCTGGCACCAGTTAAAGAGTGGGCCTGAGTACAAACATCCTGGGAACAGCAGGCACCAATCAACGAGACCTGTCAAGCATATCTCATTTCATATTTGTGTTTTGTACTTTAGACACCTTTTAAGCATCTGCGTGACCCTTTCCTAATATTTCACAGATGCGAAATGAAAACATCGTGTCCTAGCTATTTTTTCAACTGAACTTGGAACTAAAGAGTCTCAGTGTCTTCAGACTGTGGCCCAAAGCATTTGCTATGGCACGTGTCACAGTCATTCCCGTCCTGCTGATATTAAGCTTTTTCCAGCGTAAGACACTTTTTTCCACAATCCTGGCAAGTGGACAACAAGATGTAAAAGGTAAGTGGAGTATAAAGTAACAGTTCATCCTGCACTAACCATCCCAGATGTCTAATCTGAACTTGCCAAGCTTCTTTCTACAGCCCACAGAGAGCAACAGAAACCTCCATTAGGAGAGGTGCTCAAAACATGAAAAGTGAATCAACTAATTTTGAGTGCTGCAGAGATCAGCGTGATTCTCACTGCTGAAAGTCATATTTGACAAAGCTCAGAAATTCCTGTTCCATATAAGAACAGAGATCCTGGTAGAGCTACTGGGCATGCAAGCCTTGCTGAGAGGAAAATCCTTTGTGTAAACAGTGGAGGATCCTCTTTCTCTCTGTAATATCATTGTAATTGCAGATGCACTTAGGCTACGTAATGTTCTGTGGATCACCAAGAATGATTCAAGAGTCATTTTGTCCTGGAACAATAACCTCACAAAAGAAGAAACCAAGAAATACACTGTGAAGTATATTTTGATTTATAAGTTCTTCAATACCACTACGGAAAGAAAAGTAAGTTCTTCCGAGGTTACACATAGTTTAAAGTGAAATAATATATTGCCTCATTCAGTAGATAAATTTGCATAATTTCCCTTTCAATGCTTAGAACCGTCTACCTTCATGGAATTTCTTCTTCCTCTGCATAGGAAAGACTGCGGGAGAAGGAAAAAATAATACATCTTAAATTACACTCTGGTTTTAATGCTAAAGTTAAGACACAACTTTTTGCAAAAGAAACAGAAGACATAATTAAGGAAAGTGACTGGACAGAATTTACTTACAAGGCACCTCCAGGTCAGCTATTTCCTACTTCTTAAGTCATCCAAGCATTTATGATAATGTCCTGTCTTACTTGGGGAATTTATGAAATCTCATTATTATCTTCTGCTCCTTTTTTTTTTTTTACAGTTATGTTAAGAATATGGTTCATAATACCTTGAGATATTGCAGAATTTTTTCCTCTATTAGATGTGTTCAGATTCAGAAAACTCCAATTCTGTTAAGCAAGATGTCAGTATGACCCAACAACTCTTTTCATTTTCCCTAGCAACTTATGAAGTTTGCCTTCTGTATCACATTATTTCAGCAAATCTTAAAAGAACAGGGTTTTTCATTTATTTTTAAGCGGTTTGGTAAGGCTGTGGTGGTAGTAGCAGACATGCTTCCCAGTTTTCACTGTCTAAACAGAAAAAGATTATTTTTTCTCACTGAGCACATTTTCATGCTTCTAGAAATAAGGCTATATAATAGGTTTGTAAAGGCAATCATTATACTGTTATTAGGAAATCAATGTAAAATAAATATGACTCTTTCTTTTACCATTTCTGTGTTGCAGTCTACATTCAGAATCTTTCATGCATCATATATAATATTTCTTTTTTCAATTGCACCTGGCATATCAAGGCAGAAGCTCCTGAAGATATCCAGATTTTTGCCTCATACAGGTATGTTTAGCAAAATAATCATGAAACCATGATTTTGGCCCTAAATCTTTGATTTAAAAAACTTATACTTTCTTCTCACAGACATGTAGGAAAAGTTTTTGCATGCCAGCAATACATAAAAAATGCAAGGAAGAAAAATATTGGATGCTATATGAAAGAAATATATTTCCAACCATCAAGGAAAATCAATTTAAATATAACTGTGAGAGATCTGAGAAACAGTTCAAGAAGACTGTCTTATTACAAAGCTTTCACACCTCAGGCAATAGGTAAGAATTGTCTATTGTTGTCTATTAGGAGAAGTTCATTTATTGGTTATTTCATGGAAAACAAAAGAAGGAAATAGGTGTGACAAGGTCATAATAATAATTCTAACTATTTAAGCATTTCTCTCTGTGGGAATGTTACACAAAGATTAAACAAAACTGGTTATGGCTCAGGTTTTAATTTTTTTTCGCTGATTTAATAACATTGTTTATCTATAATTCTGATTTTTTAAAAAAAAGATAAACCAATGTGAGAAAATCATATTTAAAAGAATTATACCCTTCTTTTGCTAATTTCTTTCTCTTTTCTATCTTTTTTTTAATAGTGCTGAGCAAGCGTGATTGAGAAAAAGAGCATAAATAGTCACAAGCCTCATTTATATCCTAAATTTAAGAATATGGATGTTCTCAAACATTAGTAATATTTTTATTTATTTTTTAAGTTAAAAATATCTTGGCAGTTATTTTTAATTATCAACAGTTTTGAATGATCATATAAAATTACTTTTCCTTACTTCTCTGGGAAGTTTGAATTAATCTCATGGGTAAGAAATTCACCTGAATTTTAGCACAGATTGCAGATTCAAATGCCTTTTAAGTCATCAACATATTGATCATATTCCAGACCTGCAACCTGGGAATCAGTCATATCTCAAGGGATAGCAAAAATATAATTCAAAACTATAAAAAATTATTCAGAGTTAGATCTCATTTAATCTTTTCTAAGACATTAGAATTGTTTGCTTTACCTAAAGCTTTACACCGCAATCAGAGCCAGCTATGAGCTGACATAAAGCAAAAGGCTGAAAAGAACTTGCTGCCTATTCTTGATTTCCTTGCAGAAAGGAAACATGGCCTGGGAACAGTATTTCAGAGACCAAACCAAAAAAAAGCTGCTGCTTACTCTTCTCATGGCTTGTGACCCTTCATGGCTCATGGTATGCCCCCATCCTGAAAGGCTGCTAGAGCAAGCACAGCACGGAGCAGTCGTGCTGCCACTCAGCCTCTCTGTCTCTCTCTGCTTTTTCTCACTGGCACCACAGTGCAGCTGTGTCATCCCCAGACCTCGCTGACCCCGTCTACAGAAATTTGCCATGCACTTCTGCCTCTGCCAGGAGGGTTTTTCAGAAAGCTCCAGCTGCAGTTCTTCGTTTCACAGTAATGCAGCAGCAGCTGGGAAGGATTGAAGATGCTTGACTACTGCAGCACACACTGAGGATCAGAGCCCTAACATGATAAAAAACAACTGTAGACTTGCTTATATAAATCCAAAGCTAAAATCCTGGGACTCAAATGTCCCTTGCTTCCAATTCTGCACTTCCTCCATAGCAAGTGCTTGCCTGCTCATTTACAGGAGAGAGAAAGAGAGGTATTTCTTAAGCATCTACAGAAATCTTCATGTATTGAATCAGACAGGTTCTCTGGGCAGCAGGTTGTTCAGAGAAGTTGTGGATGCCCCATCCTTGGAGTGTGCAAGGACATTTTGGATGGGGCTCTGAGCAACCTGGTCTAGTGGGAGGTGGCTCTGCCCATGGCAGGAGAGTTGGAACTAGATGATCTTTAAGGTCCCTTCCAACCCAAATTAATCTATGATTCTCTGAAAATCGAGGTCTCGTCAACACCAACACAGACTCTGGAGAGGGCTAGTTCCTCCTGCCCACTCTTGCTGCCTTTCCTAGAAAGATATGTGAAAAATCCCCAACTCCACCTCTTTATTTTGAGACACTTAGAGAGCAGAAACGTCCAAGAAAATGTGTCACTTCAAAGAAAATGTCTCCTTTGGGTGTGGCAAACTACAAAATACTCAACTGTGTATTTTAAGGACTAATGAACTTTCATTTGTTTTACATCAGCATAAATGTGAGAAAGAGCATGAGGTACAGAAGGTCTCTCTGTGCTTTTTAATTTTTCAGAGAAGCTGAACCCACCCATCAACGTCTCAGTTTCCCTTGAAAACAGAAGTATTAAAATTCACTGGAAACCTCCACCTACTATTGGTTCAGCAAGTAAGAAGTGTTTTTTGTACCAAGTGAAAATAACAGATCATAAGGTAATCAGTTTTTTGGAAATACACTTGGTGTGTATAACATCCATAAAAACAAGGCATCCCTCGGATTTAACAGAATTTAATCTCAAATTTTAAAGAAATCTTGTTGTCTTTAATGAATAATCAAACTTGTCTTTCTGGTAAAAAATGAAAAATCAATACATTTTATCAAATCTTTCGGAGTCAGGCTTTCATTGAAGTGAATTGGATGGTTTTTTTCTTCTATATTAAATTTGAATTGTACATTAGTATCACATAGACTGTATTGACTTTTTTTGTTATAGAAATAGAAGTATTGTCTGAAAGATAGGAAGGGTTGACAAGTACCATGGGAAACAAGATTAGAATTTGAAATATTGGTTAAGTCTGAAAGCAACAAGGTGAAACTCAGTAATAAAGAAAATCCTATTATTCGGAAATACAGGTCAAACATGTGAACACAAAATAAGGAATTAAAATATAGGCGGCAACACAGAAGAAAAAAGGTCTGTGGATTACACTGAACCACAAACTGAGTCAACCTCTCTGTATTCTTAGGCAAAGGTCAAATGTTATTCAAGTGTATTATGACCATCATGTCACTTGGAAGATGTAGGCTGTGACTAATTTGCCCATCTACATGCTGAGTTTCGCCTGAAGTTTCATATTGGGCTTTGGGCACCACAAAATATTAATAGACACCAGAACTGGAAAAGTCCTAAAGGGAAGAGAAAGAAGTGATCTTGTACACTGGGTCAAATGCACACCACACGAGTCAGTATGAGAATAACAGATCATGCTTTCCCTAAGGGCAAGGAAGCAAAGATTCCATGCCTTTCTGTGTATGAGATTCATACTTTCTACTTCTTTGCAACCTTCTAAAATCACTTTTAATTTTTACATGCAAGAATTTTCTCTCTTGCTTTCTATTTTTCTATTCCTTCTTCAATTCTTGTAATTGTTTATTTACAGAAGTTTTCTTCTGTTTTCAAAAGTGGTAGATGGTTTAGAGATACCTCTGCTTTAAACTCCACCACTCATGTTTGGACTTGATGTTTTGAAGTGATGTGCTTTCTTTCATAGGCACAAGTACAGATCTTTCAGGGTAGTCACAAAAATAGTGGACATCCTTCAGCTGAAAAATACAATATTTTATTCTACCAGAGAAGCAAGTTTAGCACACTACACACACCAAAATCTTGAAAATTGCAGTTCCATAGTTACTGCATTCATCCTGTACGTGATGTGATAAAAAATGGAAAGGGAATTGGTGTTTTCAAATTCTCACTGTCCTGCCATACATGATACCTCCTTCCATCTTATCAGTTCCAGTCTCTCTTCATGTTCAGTTCTGAGTTTTAATACACATCAGATGAGAATCAAATTGTGTCTGGGCATAAGAACTTGTTCTGAAAATCTCTTCCTTCTAGTTAGGGATGTAAATAATAGTGTTTGACATGCCTAGTTTATATCTGTTAGAACTGCAATGCAAAATCATTCAAAATAAACCTCTAAATCTCTCTTGATAGATTGTAAATGTCACTGCAGAGAACTATAAGTATCCATTTCATAAGCCAGCAAAAAAATGCACAGCACAAGTGAGGGTAAAGAAAGAGATTTGCATAGCAAACAAGATCTGGAGCGAATGGAGTGAACCAGTATTTATTCACGATGGTAAGCTATCATGTACTTACTATTCAAAACTGTCATCATCAGTTATGTTTCCACCATTCAATATATTTCCTTCATTATTACCTCTGTTCCCCTCCAGGCGGTGTTATTGGGTCACAGCAGTACCTGGGAGTCCATGGCACAACCCAGGCTCACACTGCTCCACTGTAGTGGAGTCCTCAGTCTGAGTTCTACTTCCCTGGCTTTACGGGGCTGTTCTGAGTTAAATTACACCCAACCTTTGACAGCCCTTAAGAAACAATAATGGTCAGCAGCTGACAAGGTCCCAACACCACGATCCCCTCAGCCCCTGCAGGACTGTCCTGCAAAGGACGGCCCAAGCATCTCTAAAAGTGTTTTCAACTGGAGTTAGTAAGCCAAGAAATCGACAAAAGTCATAGCGTTCATCAAACCACGTAGTCTTTAAGGACTAAGCCTAAGATTCCTTTTATTACATTGGTGGAATAATTTCTTATCTGACAGAGGTGGGGAATGGTTTAGCTCTCCTTTAAATATATGCACTCTGACCCCTACAGCTCACTTGAGCACTAAGTAAACAGGAGCCTTGAAATATTTTACCTTCACTCACTATGAAGATATTTTAACTCTGGTGTGCTTACAAGGGAAACTTGTGCTTTCCACGTTGAGAAAAATGGAAAGTCACAAAAATAGTGGACTGCAGATGCTTCCTGACATTAGGTGAGGCAGAGGAGAATAGTACAATGGTGTGATGCTGTATTTATAGAGAGAAACTTGTGTCTGTGTGTTGACATATAAAAAAAAAGTACAGTACTATTGATAGGAAAACAAAACAGGTATTTTGGAATATGTCTTTTTTGATCTATTGAGCTTTAAATACATATTTATCTGAGGACAGGTAATGCCAGGCCGGACATTACTATTTTTTGAAATGTATTGAATGTAAGTTCAGTTATGGGGTTTACTGGATGTTGGCTGTCCACTCTATCAGATGCCTCACTATATCCTACAGGTCTGCTGAAATAGTTTTTGGCCCAAATTCATTCATTTAATTTCAAAAACATTCCTCTTGAAATAGCTGGAGAGAGAAACCTAATTGCCCTTTATCCTCACTCTGGTGAAGGAGACAACATTTCAGGCCATGAGAGTCTTGCATTGCTCTTCAGATGTTCTCCTTCCCAGTGAAGACAGAGAGAGCCTAGGACCACAGCATGGCCTAGGAGGGGTCTGCCTACTCTGTCTGCCTGGCATCAGGCTGGACACATCTGACGTGCAAATAGGGGAAATAAGAAGAGTTTTTCTGGGTGAAGTAATGTAGATTTACTTGCTCCCTGCCAGCCTTTCACCAGAAGAAGGAAATGGAGCTGAGCCGTCACCCATTCTGGTTCCTTTGCTCTCAGCATCTGCCAGTCTACTTTGGCTGTTTTCAACACTGCTGCTTTCCCAGCTTCCTCTACAGCTGTTGTTGAGGTTCAATAATCACAGCATGTTTCCTCCACTTCAGAAAAGTTTATGATGAGCAAGATCACCATAGCTCACAAGGTGTAATATCTGCATGTGTTCAGTTCAGCATAATTTACCCTGGAGCACACTGCACACATGCACAGTTCATGTGATGCAGCAATTTCCCTCCTTGCTACTTAGGAAGGATCAATGGCTCTTATAAATAAATCCATGAACACATTCCATTGGACAGTCATGTGCTCAGCCAAATCTCTTTAAATACCTCCTTTGATGCCCAGACAAATTTTTCTGTTGATTTTACTCTGTCTTCTGTGGAAATTATTCTATCTGCTTCTAACTGGGGACATGTATAAATTGACTTTATTCAAGTAGCCTGAAATAAAGAACATCCATTCAATATTTTTATTTTGAAATGTATCAATTTTTCTGGTGTTGCAGAATATCTTTCCACTGAAAGCCTTGAAGAAGCACGGCATGACCTGCTTTTTGTTTGCTTCTCCATGACTTTCCACTGTTTCATCTAGGAAATGTGCAACATTTCTTTAAGAATGCATTTTATAAAGGCATTTCAGCCTCCATTTAAAAAAAAAGCTGAAACATCAAAATGAAATAACATAATTCAAAACATAACTAAAATATTTGTTCTGAAATGTTCCTTTGACATGAAAAGAATTTGCTAATTTTCTCATGGGGAAAGCATTCATTCTCCATTGGTATTAGCATATGCCCTTGGAAAAAACCACCCAATTTAACCTGAACTGAGCTGTCTACTACAGAAACTTTCTGCTAAAAAAAGAAATGTTTGATCAGCTTTATTCATATGTAGAAACTTCAAATAATTGGTCTAATTTTTAGAGCTGATGAGCATTCATAGATCACTTTGAAGTTAATAGTAATTCAGAGGTGTTCTGTATTTTTGCAAACCAAGCCACTTGTTTTGGTTTCAAAGTTCTGTTATTTCTGTCAAACTTAAAGCATTTGAATCTGAAAAAAAAAAACCCACCATGAAATGGTATACCCAGAAGAATAAACGTGCTTCTTTTTCTTGCTGCTTTCCAAAATGCAAGAAGTAAGAAAGCAGGAGAAGCAAACCTCTTTGTGGTTCAGCTGATGATAAGACCAGAGCTTCCTCTTCTCCTGGGTGTGTGCATGATATAGGGGTAGCAGAATAATGCAAAGCAATTACCACAAACAAAAAAAATTCTACTACACAGTCCAGAGGTTCTTCGGAATAAGCTTTCTGAGCCCTCATCTCAGAAAGCAAGAAGAAAACAACTTCCTTTTCATTTTAGAGTGAATAAAGAGTAGTTTTGTACTTTACAGAAGATAAAGCATATTCTTATAAGTTCTGCCCCTGAGTTTTTGAGTTTTTTCCTTGGTTTCATATCAAATTTGTGGAAACAGATGGGTTAAAACTCAGAACTTTTGTTCTATTCTTTAGTTCTTTGATTTTGATCTAGACTGATCCTAAAACTACTGTTTAAATGGCCTCAGACTATTAACATTTTAAGACCTGTACCTGCCTGTTTTTCTTCAAAGTACTTAGTTAAAACCAATCCAAATTAGTTGCGGTTCTAAAGCTAGAATTAAACAAAAAATAAAATTTGCCAGAAAAACATTTCTGAGTCAATGAAATACATTGATATTTTGGTGTTTCGAGTATTTTGGAGGAAGAAATGCAAGATACAAGGCAGTAGTATTTGTTGAGCAGTATAAATATGTATTGATGCCACTTCTTTAGGACTATGCCAAGCAGGATTAAAAATGTAAGTACAATAGAATCCAAATGTTGTTTCTTGAGTCAAAGAGAACGTTTTGTTTGACAAAATGCTTTTATTTTCATTTTGCCTTAAATCAGTTACAGCTGCGAAGCGGTGAGGAGGCAGGAGCAGGGGACCCATGGTGTGTGGAGATGGGAGGCAGCAACAGTAGGAACTCTGGAGCAGCTGGAGCAGCAGCAGGACTGCCAATAGCAGATGGACAGAGGGTTTGATACCCAGGGGAATCAAGGCTGTGTGGAAGTATCCAATGGCAGGACAGGCCATGCCCAGCATATGAGAGCAGGATTCCAGGAAAAGGAGGGAATGGAATCTATTGGAGAGGAATGAAACAAGCGGCAGTGCTGGACAAAGGCAGCAGGAAGGCTGAGAGCTAAAAGGAGGAAGGAACAGTGTTAAAGTCAGAAGACCTTTTCCCCTAAAAACCTCGAGGAAATGTTTATTTAAATCTGTGACAGTTTAGGAGTAGTGCAATATTTATGCATCTATATGTAATTCATCCATTTATGAGCTAGCCTAGCCTCTCCCATATAATTAACATTACTTTTCCCTCTTTTATTTTTAAGGAAAGACAGTGGATATCCTCCTGCTAAGCCTCACATTGTTTTGTCCTCTGATTTTCCTTGGAGGTTTGCTGATGTATGCATGTAGAAGGTAGTGTACATTTCTGGATGGCTATATCAATTTCTGGTGGAAGACGGGTCAGGATGAGGGTAAATCATACAATGGATAAAAGTCAAACACAGATTTTCTCAGATAATTTATGTTTACAAGACGCAGTTAATTGTGCATTTCCAACTACTGTCTAACAAAGCAGTGCTTGGCATTATGACCTAGTGTAAAACACTGAGACTTATAACACTTCTCTTTCAGCTCCTACCACAGAACCCCGCAGATCCAGTCTCACACCTTGCTCTCAGATGTCTCTCTGCCACTATAAATGACATTTTTTAATCTCCCTCTGACAGCTGCCTCTCTATCCTCAGTATGACTTTAACCTGTGCTTTCACAGGTTCTGCATTCAAGGCCACCAATGTTAATCAGGCCAAAGATGAACAGCATGCCATGCTGTCCAATTTCATTTCATAATCCATGGGTGTTATGAAAGCTGTCTTTCACCCTAAGCTGGGCCGTTTGCAAGAAATAGATAAAAAAGGGAAGTCAGGCTGCTGGAAGGAATTTACTTTGCTGTACTATTAATAACATTAGAAGAGCAAAGTAATCGTAGTGGTCCTACACTCACGTATTGGTTAATGCAGCGAACTGTCTCCATGACACTACTTTTCTGCCTGGCTAACAAGCTTTCCTATTGACATGGCAGCAAAGGCTTTCTTGAACTGAGAAATAAACTTGTTCAGGATACGATGATAACCCAATAAACATTAACATTTGGAAGATGAAGTATGTAAATGGAACCTCTATTAAAAGTAGATTTATTATTCTACTAATGAACAATTATTGTTCCTGATTTGTGTAAAACAAGTTATCAATTTTTAGTTATGGAAAGAACACATAGGACTAATTTTTTAAGCTATAGTAGCATGCCACAAGTTCTCACTTTGGTTGGAAATAATATTTGTGTAGAAATCATAGGTTTGTGTATATCCATCCAGTCCTTTTAAAACTCTTGGAGGTTAGAAACCAGCCAGCTGAAGAAAAGCTAGGGAAAATGTTGAGAAAATATCTACAGTGAAAAAATGAAAAAAAAAGTTTAAATGGCTTTAGAAATAGTAGATACCTGTCTTGGAATTGGAATATATATTACAAAGCATTAATGTCTGATCTGCTCCTCCAGACAAGAATAGTTGCGTGCCTGTATCTCTGTCTTGTAGGTATAGATGCCTGGAAGTTATAACCACGCCTGTTCCACATCCTTCAGATAATATCAAAATCTGGTTAGCAGATGAGACTCACCACCAGGTACTGTGGCTGTCTTTTTTCTCTCACTACATTGACACGCATGGTACTACTTGCAATTGGAACGGTAAACATTGTGCTTGGAGCAGCAAGTAATTTTAAAGTTCTTTAAAGTTTAAAAAAAAAGGGGAAAAGGCATGCACAACATTTACAGCAAAGCCAGAAGAGAACAGAAACTTGTGGAGGTTACAGGACAATGACCTCAGTAGACAGGATGGAGAGAATCCTCAGGGGAGTAAAATGTCTAATGTGCCTCAAGGTGTTTCTGCATATCCACACTTAGTGGGCCAACATTTTAACGAGTGATTACCCTGACTCCCTGAAGAATAGTCAGTTATGGGATATTCTATCAGCCAGTATATGGGATATACATGTAAGCATGTAGGCCAGTTATCAAAAGGAATTTTTTTGTGGAGATCTGCAAATCATTGGCTGTGCTGTAGTAAATGTGCACATTCTTACAGCAAACAGGAGGAGGCTCCACAATGCACGCAACATGACCTCCCTCACCTGTGCCCCTCTGCGGGACAAAGCTGTTTGGAGAGGTGTTTAAAAGAGCTGATGTGCTGTAAATTCAGATGCTTGCTTATCTCATGCCAGATTACAAGTCTTTAGTTGCCTTGGAAAAACAAAGACTAAATATTTACAATAATTTTGTGACTGTCATCAGTGGAGCTCCTTGGCTTGCACATTCAATTTTTCTTATTACTGTCTGTCATTGTGTGAGTTACAGGAAAAAAATGTGCTAGTCAGGCAGTTTAGAGCTGTGTAACTCCAGAGAAGCTACACAGTGAACTGTGCTTTAGGAGGCACAGTAAGGTTGCTTCTTATCTGGTTTTGCAACATGAGGAGAAAGCACAGGTGTGCCCAAACTATGGGGTTTTTTTTTGTGGAAAACACCATTGAACTAGAAAGCTGTAATGAGGATTTTCTCTGCTTTTTTGTGCTCAAAATATTTGTTCAGAGCCTCTGCAGTATTTCTGTTAATTTTACTCTATCCTGCCATATTATTGTACTTACACTGCAATATCAAAATATCTTCTAGTAGCGCATTCAGCAATTCAACTAGCAATTCCCAGTGTGCTCCCTTATGCTGTTTTCTTTCCCAAGGGAAAGATGTATGCCTTCCAATATTGTGTTTTGGGGTTTTTTTTTTTATATCTACGTGATTGCAAACTATGACAGAAACCACAGATCATCTCAATACAGGAATCATAATTTGTGTTGTGAGGCAAGTGGAATGGGTTGTTTTGTTTTATTTTACCTTCTCAAAACAAATTTATGGGGAAAATGATGTGCGTATTCTATATAATCAAATGACAAATTACAAGATTGAAGAGTTTTGAACTTGGACCTGGAGTTCATTCAAGCCTTGGGCTTGCTCCCCAGAGCAGACTGTGCTGCTCTTCTTCATTACAGTCATCTTCTCACAAAAGCTCAGGAGCTCCAGAACTGACCTGAAGCCAAGTCTCTTATTCTCAAGATCCAGAATAATTCCTATTACACTTCTGGTCAATATAATTTGACCAAATTTGATGCTAAAGATGCCATATTGACCCTGAGCTCAGCTGGTTAAAGAGAATATTTATCATCTTTTCTGTGTAAAATCCTGCTCACCCATTTTTACCACTAATTGTGAGCAAATTAACTGATAATACCCATTTTGGCTGTGAATATGGGCTGGTAGAATATAAAGACAGAAGCATCACTATCAAGTTTATATTCTACATATCCCTTCATGTTAGAACTGTGTAAGCTGCTATGACAGGGTCTTTGTATTCAATACATAAATAAAATCCCATCGTAATCAATAATCACCACAAAAACGATATTTAATATTTCTGACAGAGAAAGAAGCGATTTCTGTCCCCAAACTGTTACAAACACTGAATAAACGGGAAGACTTCAGCAGAGCAGGGTAATTACTGTCTTCATGATAGTAACAAATGGCTTGGATGACACTGTGATCTTGTGATTAAAGTGACTGTTGATGGCACTTCTAGGACAGATAAATTAAATAAAACACGTGGAACTTATCAGTATTTCATATATTACTGACACATGAAGTAGCGAAGACATTGGCTTTGGACACTCTGAAAGATTCAAGACAACTGTGGGGAATGGTGCTCAGATAATCTGTTTTACCCAACAAATAAATACAATCCCTGAAAGCGAGACTGTGTCTTGGATGTAAACCCTAGGTACAGAGTCATAGCATCCTGGAGAGTGCCAAGCAATAAAATTAAGGTTCAGAACAACTAAGCAAATTTGCCTGTGAGCAACCTGTAGACTGAGAGAGTAATTCATATAATCTTTGTATTCCAGTTGCAAAAGAGTTAAGTAATCTGTACTAACCCCAGATATGCCAAATAAATAGAGCGCTTGTGACAATGTACAGAATTTTTAATATTGCTGAATGCAGATGTTGGGCATAATGCAATTTTTCTCCAACAGCAACATATGTCAATGCAAATGGAGATGCACTCAGAGGTTACTGTCGGAATACCAGAAGAGAACAGAGATAAGAACATTCAACTACAGAAACGTTTGCAGGAATTAATGTTAGAAGACCTATAGAGATGATATGCCTTTTCTTATCTGCATGCAGGAGTACCTTTCTATGCGGTGGACAATATTCTAACAGATCAAAGAGCAGCTGACATGGGAGTTTGTCTGAGCCCAATAATTTGAAGTATTTTGTGCTCTGGCATTATGCAACTGTTAAAATTAGCTTTGGATCACAAACACAAAGCGGTATCTTGAAGTTTGTCTCAAAAAAGACTGATCTTCAGCGAGTAAAATTACAGCGTCTCAGACAATATGAGCAGATATTGAGGTCTGCTTGGGTTAAAATGTAATTAGTGTTTCATAATGCTACAATAGCTTCCAAGTACTGTCTGATAGATCAAGACCTTTTGAAGATTGGCTGTTCATAATAATCTGATACCAGCTATAAAATTCAAAATCTGATTGAAGTGGTCATGAGAAATGGTGGAAGCAGTGAATGTTTCTGGAAGCAGCAAGAGAATCTCAGAAGCCTTCTCTAAAACTCCAAACAAAAATCCCTTTCTGAGTCACTGCATTTTGTAAGCACACATCAACCAGAAAGAAGAGATACATGTGAAGACACAGGGTCTTTTAATGCTGCGGATTTTGCAGTTGGTGAAATAAGTAAAACAAGAAAACTTTAGATGAGGTAGAGAAAACAAAGTTTTCTGTTGCATTGTGATTGTTTAAATTAGTTTAACTCAGAGAAGTTAAAGTTCAGAACTGACCAATTTGTGCTATTTATTTTCCCCTGTCCTTTTAAAGAAATCTTTCCTACTGATTCCATGAGGTGATGAGCTATGCTAGTCCATTTTCAGGTACACAATCAGGGCAGATTATTTTAACTCTTAGTTGAGAGAGTGTTTATTTGAATAGAAGAGAAGGCATTGATTTTGCGAAGAAGATATTTCTTTTTTGTAGGTGGGACATACAAATCAATGATGGACATAATTTTCTGGAAGGCTTGGAAGTTACCTAAAAATTACTTGCTTTCATTACTGATAATATTTTTCCATGTCAGAAAAATATTGTTTGGAAGAAATAACAATATAAAAATTTTGTTTGTGCTTTTTAAACATAAAATTTCTAAGATATGCTTCAGCGCAGAGTTTTGATTCATCTGAATGTGCTTTCCTGTGTTGGGAAAAAGTCTCTCTCACCACAATGGAGAAGATCACACTATTTCTCCTTTATAACTAAGAATGACTTGTGACAAGTGGAAAGCTCAAGCCAGAAATGTCTGAACAACAAAAGGACTATAAATTGCTTTGTTTGCCGTAAGATCCGGTTAATGACCTCAAAAGAGCAATCAGCTTTAGTAGGTAGTGTAACCTTTCCTCTTGCATTGTGTTTTTTACAGAAGGTAAGCTTGGCCTTACCTCTGAACATCAGGGCTCTTCCCTCCGTACCTGTCAGCCTGATGCCACACAAATCATCAGGGAGAAGGTAAAATGTAGATACTGAGTCAAGTTTCAGTGAGACAACTCCTGTCTTGAGTACTGAGAGGAAAGCCCTCAGTCAACATAATAATTTTTCGTTTGGATAGTCAAACACCATGTGTGTGGATAGACAATACAAATTATTTCATCGTCCAATGTACAGACATGTTTTCTCAAGAAGAGGGAAAAGAATTCCTACTTTCTGATAAAAATCTTTAGAGGAGGCATTTAGAAAGTGTCATGAACTTACAGATTCCTTTCTGGTGAGGATATAGAATGGATGAAATGAAAAAAATCACAACGCAAATGAGGCAAGAGTGGTAGAGGGGCACTACACTGGCCACTCACATCTGGAACACAGACTTCAGAGAGTAAAATCAGGCCACAGCAAATATTTTATTGTTCCTTCAAATATATTTTATATACATATATTTTATATAGTTTTGGCTTGCAGTGCTTGAAGCCCAAAAGCAGTGCCCGGATTCAAAATAAGACAGAGAACATACAGATTAAAGTAATTTTATTATTTTATCTGAAAATAGAAGAATTAAATAGAATTCTTTCAAAATTGCTTTTTTTACAAGAAGCCTTGTTCAATACACAGAGCTTGCCCACATGAACACGACAGCCTCCAGAGACACATCACATGAAACAATATTAAATCAGTTGTATTGAATAGTAATCCTAAAGTGCAAATTTGATAATACAGAATCTAGAATCTGGACCCTTCCAAGAAGCAGTTGACCAATGTATTCATAAAATGGTATAGCTTTTCCTTAAAATAAAATATTAATCTAAACCTATCCAAGACCTCTTCTCCAACAGGGGATTAATGTGCAATGTATACATAAAGAAAGGTAACGATCTGAAAGCAAAATTATACCACACTCCATGCGGCATTAAACACTTCAGTATATACAAAATACTCAGCAAGTTTGCTGACGACACCAAGAGCATTGGTGTAGTAGACATGTCTGAGGGACTGGATGTCATCCTGAAGGACTTGGAGAAACTCTAGCAGCTGGCCCACGGAAATGTCATGAGGTTGAAGAAGACCAGCACCACAAGGTGCTGCACCTGTGTCAGGGCAACCCCTGTATCAACACAGGTCTGGGGATGAACAGATCCAGAGCAGTGATGCAGAGAAGGAGTTGGAGGTGCTGGTGGATGAGAGGCTGGACACGATCCAGCAATGTTCACTCACAGCCCAGAAAGCAAATCATGTCCTGGGCTGCATTCAAAGCAGCATGGACAGCAGGGTAAGTGATGTGATTTTCCCCCTCTGCTCCACTCCTGTGAGACCCTGCCTGAAGTCCTGTGTCCACTTCTGGAGTCCTCAGCACAGGAAAGGCATGGACCTGTTGGAGCAGAAGAGAGCTGCAAAAATGGTCAGGGGGCTGAAGCACCTGTCCTGTGAAGACAGGCTGAGAGAGTTTGGGTTGTTCAGCCTGGAGAAGAGGTTGGTTTCAGGGAGACCTTACAGCACCTTCCAATACCTAAAGGGGCCTGACCAGAGAGCTGAGGAAGGACTTTTTACAAGAACATGTAGTGGCAGGGCAAGGGGGAATGGGGGTAGATTTAGATTAGATTTTTACTGCTTCTATTGTGGGGCAGTAGAACAAGCTGCCCAGAGAGGTTGTGAATGCCCCATCCCTGATGGTGTTCAAGTCCAGGTTGGATGGGACTTTGAGCAACCTGGTCTAGTGGAATGTGTCGCTGTCCATGGCAGGGGGCTGGAAGTAGATGGTCTTTAGGATCCAATCCAAATGATTCTATGATTCTCTGAAAGTCTTACTCAGCTTGGCTTGCTTGCTCCTGTCAATGAAGCTCTTGCCTTTACCTTACTGGTAAATGACACTCCTGTGTATAAGATTTCACCTTCTGGTACTGAAGTGGGACCTGATGAGACACTGGGCAGAGCATTACACATAGATTGCTCTTCCTCTCCACTTATGCATGCACAGAATCAAAATCCCTTTTATAGGCGTCATAAAACCCGGTGATAATGTCACAATTATCTGATTTTATGCTTTTAACTCCAAGTCCCCACTTTGGTCAAGTACATATAGCACACAGGATCTCGGGGCTAGGAGCACTATTTAGTGTTTGTGTTTTTTCCTGAACATCAGTGACTATGGAGGTATTGGACATACCTTACTGAAGCTTCTGAAGGAAAAAAAAACAAAACCCTTCTCTTTGCTTTTAGAGGAGAATAATTGCAAGAGGATGATGGGAGTCAGCAAGGCAACCCACAGCCTTGAGACTCTGCACGAAGGCTGGTCTGGTTGCCACCTACCATATGAGCAAGCTGCTTTTAGTCAGAAATGCTCCTCAAGTTTTCAGACTGGTTCAATTTGGTGCAAGTCTTCTGCTTTAACTGTGCTGAGATAATTGAAGAAGTCCACCTCCTGCTCTAAATTGAAGATCTGACCTTTATTAGGGACAAGATACACTACAAGATACAAGATTTTAATTTTTGCTGCCTCAGGTTTGGGTGTCTAATCAAACAGAGCTGGCCACGGCCCTGGGATATTGAGAGAAGATCTCCACCACTCTCAGCCTAGAACAGGTGTCCAAGAAAGGATGACCACCTCTTTCTTATTAGATACTAGATGATCAGAGTAGATGCCCACATTTTCTTGACCTAATTATTCTGGCTTTCTCTACCCAGCTGAAAGAAGATATATTGGCCAAAGAACAGCTAGGCATCTCACAGATGTCTCTTCAGACCAACAATATTAAGTCAGCAATAGCAGTTTTGGTCAGAAATACCCTTGTTCAAGAGCAAGGGCAGAGAAACTTGGGCCACAGTGTACTTGTTTGGCTTCTGACTGTCACTTGTTTTTTAACCAATGGAGAAAATGAGAAATGGGGTGATAATACTAATATTCTAGACAGCAATTGCTAACAGATACTCATTTCATCCTTGATTTTGTGCAAAGGGATATTATGTGGGCTACTATGTTCTCCAGTTTTTAAACTACAAAACTGCTTGCTACAGGATGTCGAAAATGTACATGAGCTCAAAAGGAATCTCAACAAAACTATGAAAAACGTCTATTAAAGACTCATTAGATACAAAATCAACTCTTCTGACTCATGTGGTTATCTGCTCATAAATTGCAGGACACAGGGAGAATACTGCTGTCCTCTCTTTTTCTCCCTGGAATCCTGCTACAGGCACTACTTAAGAGAAAATGGACCACTGGTCAGGGTCAGCCATTTCTTTAGAGCAGTTGGAGGAATGGTTGAGGTATTGTATGAGTTTCCAGACTGAGGGATTAAGGAACTCTCTGCTAATGTTGAAACCAAGTGTGTCAGGATCTTTGTCTTCAGGAGAATAGTAAAACTGCTCAGCTAACTTCTAAACCCCAAAAAACAGCAGAACTGTGTGGTTTCAGAAAGTCACCCAGTTCATCATCACTGATGAACTTCCTCTTCCAGGCAAACTTTATTTGCCCAGACTTTCAGTGAGAGTTTGGTAAGGGTCTTTATCCACTTGCATAATTTCAGTACCATCTTGATTCACAAGGTGTTTTTTGTAGAACAAAGTGTTTTATTTAAAACACACAGGATGGGAAAGCATTATCCCTGGTCCCTTTTAGACATTTAATTAAAAAAAATAGTGATGTATATACCATGGACCATTTCAACATCTGGAAAAAATAGAAAGAGATGGACACAAGCAAAATTATGTCCACTTTCCTCAGGCTGGGGAGAATTTACAGTAACATATATTCATTATGTTGTTATATAGTCAGCTTTGATTCATTGAAAACCTGTCCAGCTTGACTGAAGAGTCTGGAAGGTATGAGGTCTTCTGGGTTATATAGAAACTGTAAATTATTTGCATCATACATCTTTCAATTTATTTTTTTGTGAAAACCAATAAAGAATAAAATAACAGGATACCTGTCTCATATGTAGCATATATTTTGGGTTCCTTGACATTAAAGATAGTGTCTGTTACAGGCAAAGGCAGTGCTTCATGAGAAGGCTAGCGGTTGTAATATGAAACTAAGAGGCTTCAAGATAACCTGTTTGGGGAATTTTTCTTGTTCATCTCCTGCCCTATTTTTATCCCAGGGACTTGTAATAATAGTGTTGATGAAAGCAATTTCTAGTAATGGAAATTAGGGCACTGCTGGCCTTTGCTGGAGCACAGAGTTGCCAGGGCCAGTCCACCGGTGAATGATAGGTTTCTTCCCTCAGATCTCTAGAGCAATGGGTTAGATGTACCAGCACAAGGAGGTTTGGGGTAGAGGCAGCACACTTCAGATGATTAAGTTAGTGGAAATGTGATAATTACCAGACCATGGTGATTATTGACTTAGTAAGACAGTATGTCCTGTGATATCTTTAAATGTTGCTTTTCTGGGGCATCTCAGGCCCTTACTTGGAGCACTGCGGATGAGGTGGTACTTTGAAACAAATGGGAGCTCGTCTCACTAGAAATAACCCTTTTCAGTTGCCTTTTATGTGCCTGTCTTTTTTTAGTGTGAGTGGATTTTAAACACTAGGTGTCAGTCAGTCACTTCTCAAAAGCATGCTCTCAAGTACTAGCACATTTGTCTTTGGCAGCTAAAACTTTTAAAGAGATAATGTACAATAATGTCCACATTAAATAATAATTACAATCATGCCAAAGTCATATGAGGCAATTATTCCATAGGGCTGTTTAGCAGCCAAACAGATCCCAGAGCCTGGAAATGTCAAGAAAACCCTTTTGTAGAAAGATCCTTGCACAGTATGTGGTGAGTATTCACACTGTCACGGTAAAATATTTGTTAATCTGTTGTCTAATGCTACAGGTGACTGATAACGCCCTCTTTTTTTCACCCATTCTACTTCGGCTTCTGCACCATTTCTAAAAACCTTATGTTTCAAAAGAAAGGACACCCATCCTGACCTGTGGAGGTTGGTCCCCACAGGGCATCATTGGCATACAGAAACTTATACCTGCAACCAGGCAAAGCTGTTGTGAGAGCTGAGGGCTGTTTAAGCAAAATGCTCATGTTGACAGTAGCTTGAGAATTACTCCTTTTGCCAGTTGTCCAAACAGGCCATTTTTCTGGTGTTGAGCTGCAGCAAGAGCCACTGGACTTAATAGGGCAGGCCTCTCAGGAGCGCCATACTGAGGATCTCCACTTTGTGGGTCTGGATTTTAGTGATCCAGAACCTCAAGAAATGCAGAAAATTGAGCTGTCTCCAGAGAATAATGCTATACAAGTGGAGCTGTCTGCTTAGGCACTGCTGTGTGACCACAGACATACTGCCTCAGGACCCAAACACAAATGTCCTCACTCAGCCCCCAGCATGGATACCTAGGATATCTCTGCTGTGTGACTTGGGCACCCGGCTTTCCATCCGGATTGCATCACGGACCTGTCCCAAATGCTCACAGCTCCACTAGATGGCAGGACATGTGGATCCTCTGGGTCATTGAAACAGTTTCTGTAATTTGGCTTTGTAGTTATGGAGGTTTTTTTATTAATCTCTTCAACTACAATTTGATTCAGTAATGTCAATAGTCCTCCAAAAATCTATTACTTATTCTTGAAACACATTCAGACTGTCTTTCTTTCCTGGATTCATGTATGTGTTTAATTTCAAATACTGAACTATTAAGACAATGCCACTGTGTAGCTTGAATGGAAACTTACTCTAGAGTGCATGAAGAAACGTATTTTACAATTATGGTCTTTATCTTTTTATACATATATTTAAAATTACTACATCTCTGCTGTGAAGCTCGGAGGAGAAATATCTTTTATGACATGCTGACTCCACAATATACAATTTTTTTCACCCAACCCGTGATAGCCCAGGTTGCTAGGCTCTTGATTGTCTGATCCTAGAGTACTAAAATTTGGATTAGTGTAGCTCTCAGTCCACAGATTTAAGAACCACTGAGGATATGTCACTAGAGAAGGCAGGTAACAGCTTTCAGGCTAAAAGAACAGAGCTGGATTTTTCAGTGCTCTGTACTTTGTGAGAGGATACATCCATGTGCAGGACTTCCCCATGAGAGCAATTGCCTTTCAACCCACTCTTCACTCATCCTGCCAGAACACAGGTCACTGCAACAGGTGAGGCGACCAGACAACCAGCCTCTTTGATGTCTAGATCATTTATGTTTGGGTCTTTTTTATTTTATTTGGTTTGTTGAATCTCACGGCAGGGCTTCAGTACTTTTTTTCCCTGGTGATAGAAAGAAACAGCAATGAATGAGTTCCTCATCTATGGGCACAGAGATGTCTTCCTTCTGTGATTGCTTTCTTGTTCCCTTTACTTCAGGGTACTTTTGCAGCTGCACATCACCATGATGGCCATGGCAGCTCCTCAAATCAAAGAAATCTAGACATATTTGTATTACAGCTTTCTGCCAAGATGACAGCTGTCCTGCATGGAGTAAAACACAAACACCTATATCCAGATTCATTCCACTCAAGTAAGGTGCATCTGTTAGAAAACCAGAACCCTTCCATATCCCATGGAGAAAGACAGACATCACCAAAGGACAGTTCATGCCACATGAGGATGGCTGTTTTCTTCTACTTTTCTCCCAAGACTTGCTCCCACTCTTGCAAGAGCTTCAGTTCAACCTATAAAGTTAGTTGAAAATAAGGAAAAAGCATTCTTTGTTATATCAAACAGCACAAATAGATAACATAGTTAAAATGTAGAAAAAACCAAGATGAAGAAAACATTACAGTGATGAATAAGAAAATGGCTCTCAGGTGCCCTGCCTCTTCAAACCTGTTTTCTTACCATATAAACCCATTAGTTTTAAAGTTCTGTTATTTTTATAATTCTCTTGTGCACTTGCAAGACTGATAACCATCACCAAAAATGCCCTCCGGGGTGCTTGGAATAGCCATTTATGACTCCGTCTGAAGCCAGTCCAGAAAAGTGGATGGATTTTGAGCTCATTATCTGCTTGAAGCCTAAGACTGACCTAGTGTCACAAGTGTTGTCTTTGCCTCACTCAGAACTAGAGCATGTGATACTAAACTTATATGATCTATGAGATACAGTCATAAGCAAAAATCATATCCTTCCAAATTATCCTGTGGATCTTTTGTTCCAAAATGGCTATACAAAGCTGAGTTTGGTGTTTTACTGCTCAAGTAGAACAAAAGAACACTACCGTAACAAAAGAGCTCTACATTCTTTGCCTATGGGGATCCTTTCATGGCTACGAATGTTGAATGAATTGGCCTGTCACAGAGTCTGCCCTATCCCTTCATGACTACTTCTTTAATGTTTTTGAACACTGAATATTTAGTTGTCTTTCACCTCCAGTCAATCCAACTGAATCTGGCCAGCGGGATTAAGAGGGAAAAAGAGGTGACTAAGAGATGTAAGTCTGTGTACACACACAGCAGGATCAGTCCAATTTTGTTTACCTAATAAAGCAGGTAAACTCAAAGTTCTTGAAGACACACTACTATTCTGAAAAATGAAATTATCAAAACACTAATATATATGCATAAGATCTGACCTGGAAATAAGCTGGATATATTTATTTAACTCAATTAAATCTGTCTCATGCATACTAAGCAAACTTCAGCTAATGAGCTGATTGGCTTGCTTCATACTTAATAGCTTTGAAGACTAGATTTTATTTTTGTAATCAATAAAGAATAAAAGAATTCTCTGATTTCCTCTGTAGAAGGTCTTTTCTAAGGGACACTGAGTGAAAGGGCTCTCTGAAAAATAAAATCATTTCTTTTACAATGCATCTAAAACCAGGAAATTGTCAAGGAAACCAAATGAGATAAACACTGAGCTGCTTGGAAATAACATGGGTTAATTAAATCTCTTTTAAAAACCATGTAACTCGTTTCTGTGGTTGCACACATCCTAAAGATGTGTTCAGCTCTGTCATTGAAATATAATTTTTGCACTTGTGCTGAATGCAAATCAAACAATTATGAAATCTTTATGAGGTCACACCAACCTTACTCTCAAAGACATTGATAGCAGAGTTCTCACTGAGTACCTAGAATTTCTTTATTCCATTGAACCACTGGGAAGTTAGTTCTTGAATATGGTTCTTGCAGAAAGCCTGGCTGTTCAGCATAGCAAGGTAGAAACTGATATCGGAGTCCAGTCTCATCCACAGAAGGAGGGAGAGGTAGGTGCCACCTGAGCATCACATCAGAATGAAGAAATATTTTCCTAGGCTTAAAAAGCCAGTATAGTTGTGCAAGCAGGAACTATTTCAAAACAAATCTGAAGCTCTTGAAACAAATGGTATTTAAATATTGCAGAATCACACTGTAGAAAAGATTAAAATATATTAGTTTTGGTTATCTGGCTGGGGTTAGTTAGCTGGGGTTTCGTTTTTTTCTGTTTTGTTTCTTTTCTTTTTTTTTTTTTTCCAAAGCCAGATGATACATGATATAAAACAGCAATTTGATTTGTTGAATCATAACACAAACATCCTGTCAAGAAAAACTGATGGTCTATCTATTTTTTTTCCAATGTAGTGAGTGGGTATGCTTTATTTGTTAGTTTCAAAAATTTTTGGAATTATTGTGGTAAAAAAGTACAAGCCAGAATATATTATAATGACACTGTAAAACTTCAGGGTGTATCAGTGGCTCAAAAACTGCCTGCAAGTTTGTTTGTCCAACTCAAGAAGCATAAAATACATCTAGAAAGCAAAAGGCAACAGAGGTAAAAGATGTGAAGCAGCTTGCACTTGAGCAAGAATTATGTGGCCTAGGACCCTTCAGCCTGTAACCAAGTAAGTGGAAGGATGGTTACACTGGTTATAAACTAAACAACCGGCTAGAAACTACACAAATCAGATACTTCTCTTCCAACATGCATTGTTAATCATTAAACACCATTTCCAATGAGTGCTATGAATGTTGATGAACATGGGTTCAAAAGGTGATTCAAAAATCTCATACAGTAAGCCTGAATTCATCAAGAACTGTCAAACACACTTCTGTAACTTAACAAGCCACTGAGCTACAGCCCTGTTTTGGGCTGGGATAGATTAAATTTTCTTCTTAACCAAACAGAGAGAAGGAGGCTGCATGCTACATTTCTTACATTTTTCCCTTGGCCTTTCAGGGTGTGCCAGCTGGAGGATTGATTGCTTTGGCAGTGCCAGGTGCCCTCCTCACCTGTACTGGGATCTCATCCTTGCCATGGAGCTCTCCAGACTGGATACGGAGGGGCTGAGGGTGTCTGCTGCCTTCTCGGGGAGGAGTGGGCTTTTGGGAGACCAAGCCATGTTCTCCCGGGAAGGGAATAGAGAAGAGACTTGGAACAGAGCTCCTACCTCTTTTTCCTTGTGCACCTCTTGGCAAGGGCAAGAAAACATATAAACTTTGAAGTGTAGATAAGCTTATCACCTTTGATAAGAGCATGAGTAGGTGCAGCCTATATCTTCTTCCTGGAATCTGTTTACTGAAAGTCTGTAGAAAGTTCCTAAAAATGGTGATTATTAAAATAAGAACCTGGCACAGTAACAATGTCATACAGAGCAGCCATCCATGCCTTTGGACAGGGACACATGGCCTTCTGTGGCCTTTTGTAGTGGC
Organism: Acanthornis magna; assembly: GCA_036785705.1. Classification (NCBI taxonomy): domain Eukaryota; kingdom Metazoa; phylum Chordata; class Aves; order Passeriformes; family Acanthizidae; genus Acanthornis; species Acanthornis magna. Next base: position 30,392,182 of record JAWUZG010000221.1, on the reverse strand, counting down.
AGGGCTATTACTGCTGGATTGTGGCTGCAAGCACAGCAGTGGCTGCAGCAGCTTTCATCTCTGCATGTGAATTCAGAGGTGTGTCAGCCAGAACTGCTGGGCAAATTTCATCTCTTGAACTCTCTCCTCTATCTTCTTCCTTTCCCCTTGAAAAGTTCTGCCTGAGCATGGATGGGGAACGGAGAGAATCCATTTTGTTTAAAACAAAACTTTAAACTTGCTCAGTGTGTTCTGCTTTCTTTGTTTTGCTGCTTGATAAAGGAGATAATAAAATTGGAGATAAGAGAAAAAAGAAGAAAGTTCTATCTTGATCTGTTTGGTTTTTTCCCCTGTAAGTAGATTGTATTACGTGTCACTAAACTTTGCTTCTCTTTCTTAATGTGACATTGATTTCAGCAGAATTTATTAGTTGCATTGTTGTTCAGTTTATCATCCCTGCTAACGTGAATGTATTCATCCCTAAGTTATGTTTGCATTTCAACAGAGAACTGGGATAAATCATGAGCCTGACTGACACTAGGATTGCTATGCATGGTGAGAGGGGTGGCAGAGATGGCTGCAGCCACCCACAGCTCTCCTTGCAATGTAGGGTGTGCTTTTTCTTCAGTAAATGAATGATGAAAATGTTGTCTTTCGTAGTTTCATGGTTGATAACTGAGGGATGGGGAGAAAAACAGAAAAATTCCACTTCATAGGCTCGCACTGTAGGCCACAATTTACACCAGGGGAAAGTAAGGTAAAACTTAAGCAATTCCATTATAACATTGTTTTCCACTCATGCAGAAGAGCAGGGAAACAATGCCTGTACTGAAACACACTGAACATTCAGCCTGATCCTTCTAAGGCTGTGAGCTTTGGTCCTCTTGTCACATTAAGTGAACCAAGAAAGCCTCTGACCTGAAAGGCACTCAGTTAAAGCAACATAAATGGGTTTATAAGGGAGAGGCGCAGAGGAGCAGTGGAGGTGGGAGGCCTGTATTTATTGTTTCTAAATCTCTTAAAGATAGAATTTGCTGGCTTTAGAATTGCTTTTCATAGGCAATGCAAATTGATAGACAGGTGACATTCCAACCTCTTGTGGGTGTGCAATCCTAGCAAGCCCTTTTTAGTTAGAATCTCCACAACCAGTTGTTATGATTATTCCACATCGCTGAAGCACCTTCTACAGCAAGCATGTAACTGGTATTGGGCAAAGGGTTGGGCCAAACAGTATTTCCCTGCAGTTATCCATGGACTCATGAAATTTTCTGTAGCTGAATGGGTTTCAGAAAAGAAAAGCATGGGATATAACTACCTAGTTCTGAAATATCAATGTAGCATAGAAACTATTTTGCTTCCTTTCATGTGCACAGGGACTCTGTCATACCCAAACACCAGTTCAAAAGAGAAAATTTTCAGGAAAAACAGATACAAATTTTCAGCCTGATTTTCCACACCAGTACATATTTTAAACAGAAGTAAGTAGAAAACATAATCTTGAAAAAATGTTTTTTAACAAAAGCAAAATCTTTCCTTCCAGCTCCAAAAAAATGTGATCTTTCCATGAGCCCCCCCAGCCTCTACTTGCCCTTTCCAGATTTCCTTCTAAAAAATACTAAGGGGAAAAAAAAGACCCTAAATACATGTTCTTCCTCTTTAAATCTAATTTGATAAAGACTGCCACTCTCCATTCTCCATATGCCTGCTGGTCATGGCCATCACAAAGTTAATATTGTTACCAGAAATGAGCTCAACTTAACTCAAAACATGTGTTTGCTTGTACAACAGCATTTTAAAAAACTTTGCTTATATTTCCCCACCCTCAACTTTTCTATGGTTTGTTTGAAAACAACATTTGAAATTCAATTATATTTGGTACAACTCTGAGAAGGGCCCCTGCTTCCTTTTTAAAACAACTCACAGAGAAAATAAAATGGGGGCTGTTGTGAAAAAAAACGAGCTGCTACCAGTGCAAAAGACTGTAGAGACTGGCTTTCCCCTTCCTCCTTAAGCAGATTTACCCATTTAGGAACATTATTTTGTGCTCATTTCCAGTTAGTTTTGTACTGAAGGGTCTTCTCAGCAGTCAGTAAAGACTGCAGCTAGATCAGGGGATAACAAAGCAAGAAAATTTCCTGGCTGAAGAGTCTCTCTCCAGCCCAAAAATAGCTGGCGTTTGTGAAAAAGTGGACAAAGACTCTACCTAGACACAGTAGCCTAAAATATTGCCTTGCTTTGAGTATTTTTCTGGTTTTGGTCTTCTAGATTCAGGCACTCTTCAGCATAATCAGTCATTAAATGGCATGAGAACATTTTGTTGTTATTATATTAGTTCAGATAGCAAAAGATGAACACCGTGGACCTCATTCCTGGATGCAAAATTTTCTTCCCTGAAGACAGAGGAATGCCATTCTCCAGAGAGATGGATGGCATCTCCATCCTCTTTACTACAGGACTGTAGTAAAGGTGTATGGAGTATATAAATAGTTCACTCATGCCTCCTCACCTGAGCAGCTCTTCCCTCCAGACCTGCTTTAAATCATCAGTACTACTTAGAGCAAAAATAACCCAAGAGTAACAGAAAAAGTACCTTCTGAAATTCAAGATTCTGATACAATTGCTCAGAAACACTGGCAAAGTGGGACCTGAGGGAGTAGAAACATATTTAGCTAGGTGATGATGAGCAGCCATTTGTTCAGTGCAAGGGATTATCATTAAATGTCCACTTGCCACAGCTGCAAACAGCCCAAGCTCACACCAGAGCATTATAACCCATTCTGCTATACCCGACTAAGATAACGTAGACAGGATAGAAAGCTCTCATAAAATGTTGAGCACCATCTGTTGAGTATTGAGACAGCATCATTTTTAAGGAGACCCCAAACTTTGGATGAACATGATATGGGACTTCTTAGAAAGGCTTGGCAGGTAGATGTGAGGAGTTTCCTCTGTACTAGAAATTCACCTCTGAACAACATGAGAAAGAAAACAAAGAAATGAAATCTTATTAAATGAAACACATTAAAAAAAAAAAAGACATCATTCAAACCTCAGTCATAAAAGACAAATATTGAATTCTAGTGTAGACTTTTAAAAAATACGTAGGATTATTATCACTCTTTATGACAATGGCAAGAAAAAATATGTATAAGAAAAAATTTCTGGTGTTGAATTTTCATCACTGTTTTAATCTTCTGAAAAAGTTGCATTTTGATACCATGGGCTGAAACAAAGGGAAATAGTTCACGTTACAGTTGGTTGGGATTTCTTAGTTCAAAACACAAACCAGAGGTAAAACGGAATGCATGAAGTTAACTTTCCTTTCCAATCTTATGTTCATAAAATTTTACATATACGGGTTCACTCGAGAAGAGATGAAAGAAGTTGTCAAACACCACAAGACTAACATGAATCAACATAATTCTGCATCAACCAGTAATATGTAAAACAGAAGTCTGAGGTTTCTGAAACCTCAAGACACTCAGACACGTTTCACTAAAAATTTCAATTTTTGCTGCTTTATTACCCTAAATAGTATTTTTTAGTAATATAGAACTAATTAAAATATATGACTATAAATAAAAATGCAGCACTAAACAAAGCTCATAATCAAGAGAGAGACACAGATGTTTACGTGTTATTCTTGCATATTTTTATGGAGCCAGCTGTGCTGGATAAACATAGATGCCTGAACTTCTCCAGCCAAAACTCAGTCTGGAAAAGCGGCCAAATGACAAAACCAAACACTATATACTGCATACACATACTTACCAGAGTGGCACTTGACAAGCATTCAGAAAATTTACCTGAAATCAGATCTTTCTGATTTGAAACATTTCTATCTTTGTGAAAACCATAACAATGCAAAACACTTTAAAAAAAAAAAAAAAAGAAACATTGTCATTTTTCTACAAAGAAAGTAAGAAAATGGCAGTTACCCATTAAAAGATTTCTGTCATATTCCCATTTTTAACAGGAAGATTTTAATACTGAAAAAGCTTTGTTAAGTCTATGCAAGAATATGCAATGATGCAAAGTTTGTCAAGAAAGGCAAACTCACAGACCTGGAAAAAACCACAGAGAAGTTTTAAGCACGGAAACTTTTGCAAACCTGAAGTGGAGCCAGCAATCCTAAGGCTGCACAGAGGCTGCGAACAATTGCTATAGGTTTAACATAAGTATGTTCATCAGAAAGTTGTAGTGAACAGACAAGGAGGAAACGAGAAGGTCTTAAATCCTGCCATAAAGAGAGACAACTGATGTTAAATGCGAACTTGAATGAATAAAATAAACTGACTGTTGGAGAAACTCAAAACAGATGATTGTCATTTTCTAAACCAGTTGGATGACAGGTGATTTCTTGTTTCCGTTAATTTGCACACAGATGAAATTAGAATTTAGTCTGATCAGACCCACCATGTTTTCCTTGGAAGATAGGGGAAGGGAGACAAGGGGAAAGAAGAAGGGGTGATAGGGTATTTTAGGATTTTGTTTTAGTTTGCTTTGGTTTGTTTTTAGAGAGGGAACTAGATTGTTTCTACATCTTTGCAAACCTACCAGTATTTAAAATACAATTATCCAACATGAATCTCAGGTGCTGAAATGCTGGACTTTATGGTGTCAACACCAGGGGCTAAAAGACGGACAGCTTAGGTGACATTCTTTAGGTTTCTGCTGAACTTTTCATGGGGTCTAAAGAGTTTATCCCAAATGCTTCTGTTCTTTTCCAACATATTCTCTTGGTTTCACAAACACAAAAAATATAATCTTCCAATAGCTGAAATAATTCAGTTATAATCAGGACCTCCAGGCAATTTCCTAACTACATGATTTATCCTCGTGACTGGCACACATAGTCTTACACATGCAAACAGCTCAATTGAAGGGAATGATATATCCTCAGTGGGGAAAAAACAAATTTGTGACATTGGGTCTGGAAGAGATATTTTGCCAGTTCTGTGGCCTTCATTTGAAGGTTCTTTAAAAAGTACTAAATTATTGATTTTATCACTTGGAATATATATAAATATTTATAAAATATCTAGTTTGCAATTTGAAAAAAAAAGTGAAATATCCATTTAAAATAAATGATCTAGAAATAGGTTATAAAGTATAAAATAAGTTGTACTGAATTTTCTCTTTATTTTGTCATCTTTGTTTTAGGATAAGCAACACCTAATGAGCATCTGAACTACAGAAAAAAACATCACCAGGAGCAATTAAATACAAGCTTTTGCTTTTCAAGTTGACAAATGCATATTATGGCTTCATTTGCAACAAATGGTAAAAGAGAATTAAGTTTTTACATATGCGTGATATTTGCAGACTTAGAAATCATCGATGAATCTATCTGGATCAGTCAATGGCCAAAGCACTCTGAAAGACTCTGGATTATCACCACTCCATTGTGGCACTGTCTGACAGCACATCTCAGATCAGGCATTAAAATGGCAATTTAAGGATGCCAATCATCCAAAAAGCATTAGGCATCACTCTGGCTAAAAACTTGGTTGTGGTGTGTTGGCTCTTCATTCCCTCCTCTGCCAGGCAATATATGGGACTGTTTAATCTGCCAGTGGTGCAACCAAAGTTGAGCAGAAAATTAAAAGCTCTCCACAGATAACTCTGCCTCCACAAGATTTGTACTAAAATTTGAGGAGTGCCAAGGTAATCAAAATAACCATTCATATGCCTAGCTAGGCATTGTGTCTAATTTTACTGAGCTTATTTAATTTTCTAAATCACTTTGGGACACAGGCTGGTATAAATGCAAGAAATTCATATAATGAAACTAAAATATTATGCCTAGGAAAAATGCCAAGATTCATAACCATTCCCCCAGCTAAATTCTACTTTGCCTGATTTTCTGAATTAAGTGGTGGTAATTTTGTGCCTAATATGCATTCCTAGTTAACATGCTTGTCTCTATAAATTCTGTAATTGCTTATTCAAACAAGGCAACAGGCATATAACACATAATTGGTGTACACATTTACCTCATTTGCATCAGTAGTCGCTCTAATTTCGTGTCACACTGATTATGTGTGAAATCATGAGTATATTTTGGAAGACATTTGAAACCCAAACACAAAACAGAGGCACAACGTAAGTTTCTAAATCAATAATCTTTTTCTCTCACCTTTAATATGTTTTCATTCCATGGTACTATTCTGCATTCTTGTGCATTTACTTCTGTTTGTCTGTTTATTTTTGCATTCATTAGCTCACTGTCCTGTAACCAGGTCTGTAGAAGATTGTTAATTATTTCCACTAATAATTCCCACAGTACTCCTGTGTCAGCTAAATGGTGCTTGTGTACTTCTGTGTGTGCTCGAAGAGGCCTAGCATTTTCAATAAGATAAGGCTGTAGTGTTTCCATCCAGACATGGCTACCTTCTGTACAGGAAAGTTTTCTCTAAACATAGTTGATGTTTTTGAACACTATTTATTTGGCCCTCCCAGCTATTGACATTCTTTTTGCTATTTTTTTATTAAAACCCATTAAAATCTGGTTTTGAGATTTTAATTTAATTTTTTCATTTAATGAAATCAGAACTTTGGGGAAATTAACATTTTAACTTTTGAGAGCTTTACAGTTGCTAATTTAAATGCTTTAAAAATAATTACATATAAGTTTAAATAATGTTTTTCATATTAATTCTGTTTGCTAACTGAATACAAACAATAAAATTAAAAGAGAAAAAAAGACTGAACCCCTTATTGATGGAATGAGTTAAAGGAAGCTATGCTTCATTTCATTCTGGAACAAAACACAGGACAAAAACAGAGCACTAGTGTAATTTAACAAGGTGAAACACAGACAGCTCTAGTTTTGCTGGAGCTGTTAAGATGGGAGAGCTGGAGCTGATTCTGCTTTTTCAATGCCTGTGCCTGACTGTATAACTTTTCAGCTCAGCTCTGCATGAACTCAAATGCTGATTTTTAAAATTTATCTGGCTTTTGACTTTTCAGTACTCAGGCATTCAAAGCCATTTTATTTCCCTGTATTCCCCAGGGCGTCCAAACTTGCGATCCACAAAGTTGCTATTCATTAGTCCAACATCTAACCAGTGATAGCAGAGTATTAATTTAAATAGATGCTATTTTCTCTTGAGGAGTGTGTGGAGGACTTTATCCCCACACAGTCCATCCCCATTCTCACACTCAAAAATGTGTGATCAAATGGCTGTGTCCTCCTGTGCAAGAGGCTGAGTTTGAAGCCCGAGTGCAGGGCTGGAGCTGTCGCACTCCCAGAGCCACTCCTGACCCCACATGGGATGGAGTCTCAAGGAGCACTGGACAGAGGCTGTGCCGGTGGACAGCGCTGCCTCCCCGAGACCTCCCTGGCACAGTCAGTAAGTCAGGACTCTCGCCAGCTAGTGCTTTACATCTGGTCAAACCCAAGAAAAAAATACCAGTTATGGGTTCAGTCTGTGATGCTTATGGCATGAAGTCCGTCATCTGAAGCCACTTGAGCATAGACAGAGACTCCATCTGCTGTGAGGGTTCTTTCACTTGTTGAGTGTGTATGATTTACTAATGTAAACCAACTCTTACAAGTGGGAGTAAGCCAGGAAGGCAGATTAACTGCTATATTAGGCTCCCAGGATAGTGGAGGGTAATAACTATGTAACATTCTGAGGTGTATACTGAAATCGCTTTTGAAATCTCATTTTATTGGATCCAGAAATATGAACTCTAGGTGTCTGATTCATCCCAGGGTAAAACAATAAAATACATGAGTATGTTCATATGTCTACATAGCAATAATCTGTCCTGGGATATGGTTACACACGTATTTATGCATCTATTTATATAGAAGCTACACATGCTCAAGGGCACAAAAACACTAGGAAAGAACTAAGTCTTAAATGGTAAGATCTAAGGATAATCAGCCCCTGAGCTGAAAGAGAGAAACAGGGACCAGAATGAAGCCCCCACAATCCGGCAGGAAATGGTCCCTAGGAATACTGCCCAAAGCCAGGTGACACAGTTGGCTTGTCCTCCCTCTTCCTCTGTCTGCAAGACACAAATAACTTTATTATGTATGTCTGCAAATGAAAAATTGCCTTGACCTTGACACTATGTGGAAAGACAGATGTAGTTCAGAGTGCCTCAAAAGATCCTATTTTTAACACATAGGGGACACAATCTCTTGTGTAAGTTATAAAAAGTGGTCATTTCACGTATTTCTTTTGTGAATATTAGAAAACCTTGTTTTTTATATTTTAGTTAATTTCTGTCAAACCTGGCAAATTTTCAGTAGTTCTCATTTACTGAAACACTTGCATTTAGCTTGCCAGATGCTGGAGGCTTTCCCAGCTATTGCTCATCATTGGAAGACATGATTTCCCCTGATCCCCCCAGCAACAGCAGCTCTGACACCAGCCTGCTGCTATAGAAGAAGCTCTGCTCCTTCCTGGATGGCCTCAAGCAACGCTTCAGAGAGCTGGGCACTTGTTAGGGTGCCTGGTCTGCTTGTTTTAAGAGTCACAGCAGGCTTTCGTGAAAAGTACTTGCTCTTAGGCAGATCGAAATCACCATTCATGAAACAGAGGTTAAGTTAAAGTGGAAATATGCCTGTTCTGGAGGGCACGTTCAAAAGAGTTGATGCTAAAAGAATTGGGTGAAGAAGTGAAGAAAACAAACAACATGATCTCCCTAGTGCAAGAACAAAACTTGAAGGCTTTGTTTCTGTTTTCAGATGACATCCTGTAGGTGACTTCTTGGTCTTCGAGGTCAGGGATCTCTGCTCCCTGCTTGCTGCTCAGTGCAGATAACAATCTTCAGAGCAAATCCTTTCTAGATAAACTTTAACAGCTAATCTGTAGCTCTTCTCGGGTTCTCCAAAGCTTTAGTATAATTCAAAAGCCCTTCCCAGGGCTCATACTCTAGCAAAACCCACTAGTCTTCAACAGCCTGGAAAAGTAAAGATTGTTGCCATCTCTAGTAAATGCTACTTTTGCTGTGCATTGTGCTGTCTGCACAGGATCTGTTTGCCTTTCCTTGACTCTGTTAGGGGCACAAATCCACCACTGTGACTGAGGTGTACTTTTCTCCTGAGAGCAACATTGCCATAAGGAGATTCTGTTCCCTGCTCTCATATTCTGATTTCTGCACTGCCTTGCAACTGGCCTAAAATATTTGTTGATTTTAATCTTAATTTAAATTAATTCAATACCTGATTTCAAGGTCAAGGGAACACTGTTCATAACATATTTGATGTTATCAGATTTTGTGCAAGAATTAAACTCAGGAGCACTAAAATATATTTAAACAGTGATTGCAGTTGGGAATATTTTTAGGACAGTGGTGGAATGTGCAAGTTTTCAGGAGCAGAAACTTCATGAGAGATTTAATCTGTTATGAAAATTAGAATGAACTGTTCACTGTGTCACAGAACTCAATTGCAAATACCAACTTTACAGATCTTTCTGTGATTGAATTTAGCTTGTTAGAGATGAAAAGTTATGATTCTCAGTCAAAGTCCATGTGGGATAAGAATTGTAATGATATGAGAAAGCAAATAAAAACTCTCAATAAAAAAATATCAACAGAGATCAGTTCCAGTTCAAAAAATAAAATCCTATGTTTCCAAAATTCTTTGCTCAGTAGTTGCAAAAGAATGGAATTTTTAGTATGTTGTAATTTTGGAGCATCTTATTCTTACCTAAAAAAGAATACAGAAGTCAATGCAATAAACTGTCTGAGGAACAAAGTTAGTGTGGTACCTGTGTCTTTCAAACCAAATACCTGAGACAAGGATTAAAATGCTTTTCATAGATAAGAATCTGTAGCCATCTCAGTACATCATGAGATTATTGACTACTCAATCTACCATTATTCCACACTGATATGGTCTTCTAAAACAAAAAGTTTTCTTTCAGATGCCACAAAACATTCGTTGTTAAGTTGAGCACAGACAATAAGACTGGAAAGCATTTAGCATGTTTCAACACAGCCTCCACCTGGCAAGCTTCTGAAACACCAATATATCAGCAATGGGTAAAGTCTGGTGGTGTTTGGCTTCTTCAGGGTAAGTCAGTGTATGTTGACAATGGATCCTAATTTCTTGAAATTAACTTCTTTCTGGAAGGTTATGAGCACTGGTGCTGGTGCTTTGCTGGTGCTGTACCTGGAATGACTGCAGTCACACAAGAGGCTGCAGGAATAGCCTGTCACTTGGCCTTTTCCAGTGAAAATCCCAAACAGTTGTAAACAACGTAATAGATCTACTTCAATAATCTAGTTTGACTCAGAATGTCAAATTTGGCACTCAATAGCAGAAAAATCCAACAATTCCATTTAGTCACAATACTATGAAAGTAACTGCATTCATAAGAAGCTAAAAGTAATATGGAAAATGTCATTCTTAACATTCTTATCTTACTTTCGGTATCTTCTGTATAACTGCATGCGCAGATGCTTCTCCGGAAGAGCTTTTAAACTGAATCCTTATCTCCTCCCCCCATCACTGTCTGCAGCAGTCAGGGGAGGAGGGGGAGGGAAGCCAGATGGAAATCCCAGGGTGCACTTCACGGAGTTTCCTGACAATTTGGGACTCAGCAGCGTGTGCAGGAACCTTCAACACCTTAAGAGAACATCAGCATGAATCAGTGCCTGCCTGGTGCCCCATCTGCTTTGTGCCCTAGAGACGATCCACATGTTGCAGGTAAAACCCTCTTTCCTGGGTGTCACCTGCTTTCCTTGCAGTCTTATCCCTCATATGTCACCCTTGGGGACAGTATCTATTCACTACAAACACAGAAGGAAGTCAAAACCAAACCTTATTCTTTTCCTCCTGTACCCTTTCTAACATCTTAGCTTCCACTGAAGTCAAGTTTCACACGAGCTTGCTAAATGAAAACAGAATGCCACTGTGGACTGCAGGGGCTCAAATGGTGACAGCGTGAAGAACGAGACTTCACTTCGTAGAGTTTAAACTCTTTATTATTAAAAGAAAACAACTAACAATAGGGGATGCCCACAAGACAAACTGGCAGCACTGGGTGAGTGGCTGGCCTGGCCAGAGGCACACATCCCAGGGCACATGCAGCCTCTTTATCCTCTTTGAATGTCAGCCAAGACACCTGGATACATCTGGATACGTTGGTCCAATTGCAGGTGCAGGCTTCCCCGGTCTGCCCCTGGGTCTGCCCATCTGGGGCTGCCTGACCTGGCCCCGCCCCATGGAGCATGCCCAGGTGTGGGGCCGGGAGGGATCTCTCCTTGACTGGCATCCTGATTGACATTCGCTGCAGAACTCTCTAGAAGTTCTGCTTCATTGGCCATTTTACCCCAGTTTCTCAACATTATCAAATACCCATAAAAAGGGAGGGCACAAGGAAAGGAAAATACTAACCAGAACATTGCCATTTACCAAACAGTTAACCAATCAACTCATTAATGCATCATAAACGTTCATAATTAACCAATTGACACTGAAACATTTATAACTTGGTAATTCACTTATTAACCAATTTCATATACAAAAGTCAACCTTCCCCCAGGTCATTTATAACAACAGTGATAGTCATTAATCTATGCAATAGATAGGTCAATGGGACATAAAAGTTGATTTTCAGAAACAATGCTATTTCTCTCATGATTTGAGAGTCAGGCCAGGACTCCCATTGTGCAGCCCCAGCTAGTGAGTAACTTATGGGAGGTGTTTCACTGCTTTGCCTTGCATGTTTTTTTGGATGTACTCCAAAGGAGTTCAAACTCTGAAAGATTAAGTAGTGCCCAGACATATTCCTGATGTGGTCTCCTGCCCACTGTACTCAACAGGTGAGGACTCGGGGAGAAGTGAGATACACGGGATGAAATAGCTTCATGGTGGGAGAAGGAAAGAGTACTGGTTTTATATTGACTCCATTACTTGTTCTTTCTTTTTAGCAATGGGAGCACCAGTGACTAGATTGAAGTTTCTTGCTTTCTCCAATTTTTTTTTTTTTTAAGTACAGAAAAGGTACATAGATAGAAGGATGTACTCACTTTAAGTACAATATGTTTCCTTCCAGAAATGTATTCCAAAATGTATATTTAGGTTTTCTCTTTTTCCATGCAATCCACCTTATTTTCCTACCTATTATGGCTTATATATTCTTTAAAAAGTCAGACCTTTTTCCCATATATATATTTATTATCATTCCCATTGCATTCCTCTCAGCTTCTTTACCATTTTAGGGAACTGGAATAAAGCCCCTCGTCTGCAACGCAATTGTTCCTGGATGACAGCCCCGCGTTTTACCAGGAAAGACCAAGGGAAGATGTGTTCGATATTTTGAAAAAGAATGTGCCAAAGGACTCAAAACTTCAAAAATAAGTCAAAATACTCCATAATAGGAGATGGAACCAGCAGACTTCTTCAAAGGAGAGTAACTGATACTCACAAAAATTATCTTTAGCCTCTAATCTTTCCTAGCATTACAGGACTGTAATACTGCAGTTATGTAATTGCATAGTCTTATTTATTATTAATGTATATTTATGTATATTAAATAATGAGAAACCTAATCTTTTGTAATTTTAAGGATTATGCAATCAAAAGGTCTTCATAAATTCACATGTACACAACTATTCTGTTTTTTACAGATTGTTTTATAGATCGCATGGTAAAATTTACTTTGGTCATTTTGACTTTTAATTGAAGGACCTCGCCTGATGTTGATATAAATAGATAGGAAAAGAGAAAGAGAATAGAAGTGTAACTGACTGTCAGATTTCCACTTGATGCAAAATACTCCAAAAATTGAGAATGTCCCCAGGAGAGAAACAGGTTCTGTTGCATGCCTGAATTTGTATTTCCATTATTCTCTCCCCCAGAAAGCAAAAGCATAACATGAAGAACAAAAATGTATTACTTATTACAAATGTTTTTAAGGATACACACAGCAAGGATAAAATTTAACAAACCAATGCAGTAAAAAATGGAACATGCACTATTAACTGGAATAATGAGAAGACTTTTTTGAAATGAAACAGGTAATCCTTTCCATCAAACAAATTGTCGTATACTACCCATTATTATTTTTTAATTATAATATTTCAGTGTTATTTAACTTGGACTATTCATTATTAGTTTTGTAGAGGTCCTTGCTTGTGTCTGACTTTTAAAAAAATTTGTTTAACTTCAGCCAAAAGAGTACTTTTTTTATTTTTCTTTTAGGTTCAGAGTTGACATTGAGAAATATTTCTTTACTGAGAGGGAAGTCAAACACTTGACCAGGCTCTTCCTAGAGAGATGGTCAATACCCCAAGCCTGTCAGTGTTTAAGAGATATTTGGATAATGCCATTAATACCAGACTTTAGCTTCTGGTCAGTCTTGAAGTAGTCAGGTAGTTGAACTAGATGGTTGTTACAGTTCCCTTCCAACTGATATATTCTATTCTATTCTAGTCTAGTCTAGTCTAGTCTATTTTTTAAAGACTACACATTTTTAGTTGCTGATGGAACATTCATGTTGACTTCTTTTGTTGTTGTTGTAATGAGCAAGCATGTTTATTCTTTTAGGGAAGGATTTGAAATTTGTATGGGAGCAGTTATTGTCGGTACCAGACGTTAACAAAGTAAAGAACTTCCATTGTTTAGACAAAGGCCCTGCATAGCATGAGACTCATTCAGCAGCAGCTCTGCGTCTTCCTTAGTCATCCCTTTACTGTTTATGTACTTGTGGATCCTTTCTTATTGCCTTTCACATCCCTTAACAGGGTCACCTCCATGTTAGTCTTGACTTCTCTGACCCTGCAAGATCAACCAGATTCCAATGTGTTGGAAATGTGTGGAATCCATTTCATATCTCATTACAGACAGGAGTTTCTTGCCCACCCATGCAGTCTTCCTGCCATCTTTGCTTGATGTTTTCCCTTCACTTCTTTCCTGTCATTCATTAAAAAGACTAGGAAAGGCCAAGCCATGATGACACAAGGGAAGACCTCCAAGTGACACTTTTTGAAGTGATTGTACAAGAGTGTGAATTTTAAAAATGCCAGGGACACTTGAAGATTACTTCCCTAAGCTTTTCCTATGGGTAGAAGATGGGTCCAAAATGTACAGTAGAGGTCTTTACACGTGCACTTTGCAGCATATTAAAACAGGGAATCAGGTTCTTCTGTCACAACAATGGGCTGCACTGTCTCAACTGGACTAAACTGATTTGTCATGGAGTGATGGGACTCACTATTTTATTTAAAGGGGTCACTGTTTCCTTTGTCCCACTCACTCAAAGCACACTGAAATCACATCCTGTTAATGCTAAAAATTACAGGGGGTCATTTCTGCAAAAAGAGATAATCTTGCTATTTTTCGGGGCTTTATGTGGAGTCTGTTGGCAAGGCCATGAATAAGTAAGAAACAATAAATGAAAATTACTCACAGGCTGTTGATTATTTTGGTTCTAAGGGAATTAAAACTAAACTGAGACAATTTGCTTTGCTGATCTATGAGGTGATCCAAGACCCATTTAACATCACCAATGAAATAATAGAAAGGGGAATAAAAAGAGAGGAAGGAAGCTGATGAAAGTCAGTGAGGGTGCTGGAGGCTGCAGCTGGCAAGTGCAGCCACAGGAGAGCTGCTGCTGTGGGTGGAGGAGCTGGAGAAGGGCCAAGATCTGTTTGTATGGTTTGATCCAAAATGCAAAATGAAGTCAAAAGGGCTTCTTTTAATTCAGCTGCATTATTTGCATTGTTCTCATCCTCTGCATGTCTTGCTAAGAATTTTCTCTTCTGGCAGTCAGCATCAGAAGCCCTGGCTGCTAATTTTCATCTCTCCTTCACCATTTGCTTTCACTATTCCTGTCTGAAGTTGCAGGAGGGATCTTCTTTTCTCAGGCCAAACAATCCAACACTGCACTGTGTGTGAGCCCTGAAGAGGGGACACAGTGTGACAATGCCCTGTCCTCTTGGGAGCAATGGCCCAGAGGACATGGGCAAGTTAAACAACCACACTCCTGCAGGCAGGAAGAAAAAATCCTCGGGGAGAACAGATCCCACAGTTCACGAGCAGCTTTTCAGATCATGGACTAGGATCATGAAAAAAACCAAATCAGGTAATCAGAGCTGGCTTCCAGTAAGCAGAACCTAAGGCAGACAGTTGGGCCAGTGTCTGCCTGCATGGGGAGGGGGTGGGAGGTGCCCAAGCCCTACATCCCTCTGGTGCCAAATCTGATATTTCTCCCAGCAGTAGCAAAAATAGCTCAACAGTGCATCAGCTTAATATAAGCAGTTTGTTTGACCCAGATATTGTCATTTTTATTCCCCAGGATCTCAGCCCTAGGTTTGGGTTCCAAAGAAGTAAAAAGAGAAATTTTGACTAATTTTTTTTTTACCTCAGCATATGAAAAAGAAGACAAGACTGGTGGGAGGGATAATTACTTGTGGTACCAGCATTCCTGGTGGAAGGAAATGGTGAGTGGAAATGCAGTGCTGACACCTGAGAATTAGACCTTGTTTTAGATGTAGGGTCTCAAAATCAAAATACTTAGAATCCAGAAGGTATTCTAGATATCTTTTCATTGTTTGTTGTCTTCCTCTATTCCTTTCCTCCAAGCAATGATCTGCCTTAGGAGGTCTGCAGTCCAGTGTGTTTTACCTGTGTGAAAAGCAGAAACGGACAAATTTGGCTCCATCACACTCACGTGTTCTCTAAGTAGAGATAAGACTCATTTTTTGGAAGAAAAATGTGTTTTTAACTTAAATGGGGACATGTGGCAGTTGCCATGTCCTGGGGAATCAGAGGATTTTGGACCTTTGCCTTTGTTTATCTCACTGACTTTCGCAATGCTGACTGTGGAAACCTTGAGTGATTTCAGCTTTCCATTTACTATCACCTATGACCTAGTTTAGTATTTCACTTTTGTGTTGCTTGTTATCTTAGTTCCAGGAATTAATGCCTCCCTGGAGGAACTTGATCAAAGCAGGGACCAGACAGTTAACAGAATGCTGCATGTATGTCAGACAGTCATGCTGGGGTTTCCAAGAATCACTGAGATTTGAACAGGTCTTCCTGGGACATGCAGACTTTGATGATATGACTAAGCTGAAAAGGGTCTCGTTGGACAAACAGTGCCTTTGGGTTAAAAAGGACAGTGAACATTTTAGGGAAGGATCTAAGAGGAATGAAAGCAAGCCTAAACAAAAATCATGGCAGCACTTCTGGGTGTATTCTCAGCCATCTGAACCTAGTACCAGGCATGGCAGACAAAGTTCTACTCCCGAGAAATTTGAAGAATAATGTAGTCCGGGGTTCTCTGGCAGGCAGCATGGTGTGTGTGCACCATGACTCCCAAGTGCAGAAGAGACTGGGAGCTCCTGGAGAGAGTCCAGAAGAGGGTGACAAAGAGGATAAGGGTGACTGGAGCATCTCTCTCTTAGGAGGAAGGGCTCAGGGAGCTGGGCCTGTTCAGCCTCAAGAAGAGATGACTGAGATAACATTGATATCTGTTAGTATCTAAAGGGATGGTACCAAGAGGATGGACCAGGCTTGTCAGTGGTGACAAGCAATAGGACAAGAGGCAATGGGCAGAAACTGATGCCCAGAAAATTCCACCTGAACATGAAGAACTTTACTCTGCATGTGACTGCACACTGGAACAGATTGCCCAGAGAGGGTGGGGAGTCTCCCTCACTGGAGATATTCAAGAACCATTTGGACACAGCGCTGTGCAATGTGCTCTGGCATGTCCCTGCTTGAGCAGGGAGGTTGGACCAGATGACGCCCTGTGGTCCCTTCCAACCCTGCCTGTTCTGTGACTCTGTGGTTGATTCTGTGACTGTGATTTTTTGTGGTCACAGCTCTACACAGCTACCTGGTCCTGGTTTGCATCAGGGCTATGGTCTCCTCTGATTGACACAGCTGTGAGAAGATAAAGCTGGCAAAAGAGATACTCATATTCTGAGGATTTCTTTTTTTTTTTACATTGTATGAAGAAGGTCCTGCACTTCTGATTTGTTTGTAGCTATAGATATGCCATTTTTTTATTTCCTGTTGTCATTTCCTCCAGTTCCCTTCAGCATCTGGTATAAAGTGATCAAATAGTAAGTCCAGAGATTACGATTACTCATCTCTTCACAGTCTCTTGTGTCATTACAACCATGAGACTCATCTTTCAAGCATATTCAATGATCTTCATACTGGGCAACCATGTGGCTTCTCAGTCACAATCTTCTGGTAAGTACAAATCCCCAGATATTTATTTAAGAAATTGATATATCAGCTAGCAATATTTCTGTGTCTATTTTACCTCATATGTTACAATATTCAGTGCTTTTTTTGATGAAAAGAATGACCCAAACAAAAATTAATATTCAGCAGAAATGAAAGTGGTCTCTAAAATAAAAAAAAGATAACAGTTTTCTATGAAAGTTTTCTAACAGAGTAGATTGCAGCCAAAAAAGACTAGCTTTCACTGAACAAAGATGGATAGAACAGATTCAAGGTAAGACTTCTGCACTTATTATGCTGAAAGGATGAACACTGTGTGAAAAGATCAGCAATATGTTGCTCCTGAGAAAGCATCAAGGTAAAATTACTATTACACAGCAAAATTAATAAAGACCAGTTGTTTGGCTGCCTAGGAACATCTCTGTTTTAGGTATTTGTCAAAGATAAATGCATTATTGCAGAAATCAAACATAAAGCCTAATACCTACGCCAAAAATCTAATCTTCACTCTAGTTAATTTCCCACAAGTTCCCTATAATTCACTTTAAAAGGAAAAAGAAATTTTTTTAAGTTGTGATGTCATCCTAACAACCTATAAATCAGCTCTCTGTTCTGCCATATATATGACAAATACTATTTTTGACAATGTTGCACCACCTGATTCTCCAGGGTTTATTGTCCCTGTGAATCACTGGCTGTCCCGTGAGGGAAGGTGACTTCCCTGCCCTGAGATGGCAATCACCTATAGCCATGCTGTGCTGATGGCATGCCTTTGTGGAACAAAAATTGAAAATTACAGTTGTGATGCTTATTTGACGCAAAGTGTTGTGATGCCTAGTAATGGTCAATTTGGTTGGTTTTTTTAATTTCTGAAAAAAACCCCAGAATACTGAGTTTAACGGATTCTAAGAACTATGCTATAATAGTTTGTTATAATATTATACCTTGTCTCAAAATGTCTATAGAAAACTTTCACTTGCTTTTCCTCTTCTTGAAAAGATGTTTTCTATTCATTCTCTGTCCTGTGCATTCAATTCAGCAGTCTGGTGTACAAGTGGCACTTTCGCCTACATTTGTTCCTATTAAAAAAATGAAACTGTTCATCATTGACCAGTAGTATTAAGGATAACTAAAGACTATAGGTTCAGATCTGGCTCTTGCTCTCCAGTAGTTTCTGTACAGTGTACTGCAATATGTGGAAGTTCGACATGTGGTTACTTATCAGGTTTCATCAGTGTAAGGAAATCAAAAGTGGTTTTTCTTCTTTGTTATGTATCAATGAGGTTGCAACTGTTCCAGTACATGCATGTTCCATTCTGTTATCTTTGCAGATTGATATTCTGCCTCTCCCTTTCCCTTTTTAAATTTGTTCCATGACATTTAGCCTTTTCACACCTTCCCTTTCCGTAGTATTTTTTCTCAGTAATAAACTTTGAAAAATAGAAAGGAGGTGGAATGTACTTGCTCGTATTCTTGCTCATGCTTGTATCTGCATAATTTTTTGCTTAAGGAAATTTCTTTTCTTTCCCCTGTAAAAGCACTTTCTCCATACAGCATAGTGGTATTTTCTGTGCTTCTCTGTCCTGAGAAGAATTAGGTGCCTAGCAGGGCCTGTGAGGATAAAGTCTTGTGTGGAACCTTACCAGTCCCTGCCTGGTTTCATGGAAGGTCTAGACTTGGATAATTCTCTCTGAAGCTCTTGCTCCAGGGCACTGGTGTGTGTCCTGCAGCACTGCAGCAGGCTGCATACTTAGATAGACCAGCAGGTCATCCTCAGACAGAAAGTTGTGACACCTTTTTTAGCCCAGGGACTGCCTATTCATAATATTTTTGACCTTTTCATCTACCCATTATCATAATAAAAAAGAATAATTGTAAGTGTTTTGCTTTGCTGTATTGTATGCCTCCAGGATCATAATTAGAAGAAGGCTTTAAATAATTGGAAATTACTGTGGGAGAGCTGACATATCAGCTGAGAATGATACTTGTCACAACTGAATTTAGAAAAAATCCTTCATAAATAAAGGGAGAGAAATGGTCTCCTCTATTCTCTTTCTCTTTCCACTATCAGAAGATACAAATAATTTTGCCTGCAGAAGTAGAGGTGTATAGTTGCTTAAAACCAAACACCTTTTCAGTTAATGGCAAGGGAAACATCATGAAAAAGAAAAAAGCATATTTCAGATAAACTGTAGATATCCTCAGAAGATTTGATGGCAATTTAATCTAAACTTTAAAGAAACTCACTTAAGTTACACATCTTTTCATGTTGAAATTTAAATTATGCAACATATACATGTTATAATTTGAAAAGATACATGTAAATGCTGTATATTTACAAAAAATACTGCCCATACTACATTCAAAAAGGTTTCAAAACTCGTGAAATTAGGAAGCACAGAAGAAAATTTCTCTGACTAGAGCTCTGAAACCAAAGTTTTTAATGAGAAAAGATTGTTAAGATTCTGTCCTACATACCTACTTAATTATGTTGAGACTGATTTCTCGTGAAATTCTTTAAAATTAGGGCACAGGAAAGAATATGTATATATCACCAGATGGTTTATTACAATTCCTATTCCATTTCAATTAACTTTTTATTTATTGTTAAAGACTTTAATAATGTATTGCCCTCTGTTTTAGTACATAAATAACAGCAGTTGTTGGAGTTTATATTTTTAAGTTAAAATCCCAGCATTTTAGTTCATGATATGTAGGGATTTTTTTTTGAGAAAAAGGTCTTTACTGTGAAAGTTGTGAGGCACTGGAAGAGGTTGCACAGAGAACTTTTAGGTGCCCCGTCTCTGGAATTGTTCAAGGCCAGGTGGGAGCTCTGAGCAGCCTGGTCTAGTGGAAGGTTCAAAAACATGCCCTACAAACAGCATTTTGCTTTCTGGTATCGTGCCCAACTATTGTACACATAGAAACAGCATCAGAAATGGATTTTGAAATTAATTACCCTTGAAAATATGTAATTAAGAAAGCAAGTACTCTTCTTGCTCTTATTTTCATAATTGAAGCATGATCATTAGCAGTTCTTTCTCAAAGTGAAAATACTTACAATCAGACTAATTATCCAAAAGTAGAAAGTATGTATTTTGCTGCTTCTAAAGGGAGTTGAAAGGATTCATTCTATAGCCATAAAATTATCTCAGGACAGTACAATATTCTCCCTTCACTAATATATATTTTTTTTATAATGCCAATTTTATTTAAGGATGGAGAATATGTAATTATACACTTAATACACATTAAATATACATTTAACTACTTTTATAGAAAATCAAAGTCCAAGAAGTCATGGATTTTAGTTACACTATATACAGCAAAGCACAACTATGCTAAAGTAGTCCATAAAAATTAAAATGTGTTAGTGCAATTGCAGACCAAGAATCCACCGTTAGGCACTTTGCCACCATATTTCTTAGTAGCTTTAGCAAAGTACAAGATCACCTCTTAGACCTACAGAAGGGAATTACAAAGATCTTGACGTCTTAGGAAAAATGAGCTACATAGATGATTTGTTGCAACAGAGGTAGAACTGGCTGGATAAACTCCATTTTATTACGCCTTCTAAGGTTTTTAACTTCTGGTTTTGCCTCAACATGTAAATAAAATTTTCTGTTTGAGAAAACAATACAGAACAAGTTTGCAGGCATTAGGTAGGAGATGGAGGAGTTAGTTTCAAGTCCTTCTCTTGAATAAGAGCAGATTTTTTTTCCACAGGTCCATGAATCACATAGCAGAAACCTGAAGGTACATCTAGCCAGCATGTCCTGGATTTCTGTCATAGCTGACTTGAATGATTTTGACAAAACAATGAGTTACAACACAAATACACATCTACTAAAATGTTCTGACTAACTCTAATTAGAATCGTCATAAAACATACAGATATAGGCAGGACACAGAGATACAGGCAGGAAAATAGGAAAAATGCTTACTTGAACCCATGTCTTTCTCACATTATTAGTGTTGCTTACAGAGCAAAAGATAACAACTGTGAGAAGAGTTATTCCCGATTCCCAGGAAACAACCAGGATGACTGAATGTGTTGAAAAACTCAAAAGAAATATTTTAAAATTTTAAACCCCTTCAAAAGTCCAGAGGGGCATAAAATGTACACAGCAATCAAAGCTAAAATCCTCTTTTCTCCTTCTAGACAGGAATATTCCAGCAAAGGTTTTTAGAGGTAGACACTTCACAGCTGGGGACAGCAGTCTACAAATTTTGCCTTCAAGTCGTTTCTTGATGATATGTTCTCTTCCTCTTTGTTCATTCAAGTAAATACTATTTCACATCTTATAGAATGTAAAATAAATAATTCTTGGTATAGAATGGGTTTATAATTTCCTTGTATTTTGGCTGTTCTTATGTCTTCTTACTTTATGATCATCTGAACCTATTGCATACATATCTCTGAAATGCTGATCACCTACTAAGGTCAAGGGATGCTTTTCATACTCGCTCCTGAAATCATATTCTCTGTAAATGTCCTGGGCAGGTTGCAAAGATGACATCAACGCCACAATAATCAACTTCAATAATGAGAAGATGCAGATCACATGGGCAACAAGAGAGCTTTTCCCCTATGAGAATGTGTCATTTTCTTACACGTGAGTATTGTCAGTGCCTATTCCTCTCTTGTTAAAGGATTTACCTTGGGAGAATGAAATATCCAAGTCCATTTGAGTCTTCTGTGAACTAGAAATGCTTTTAACATTTGTTAATATCCAGCATGAAACCTGTTTCTATTCACAACCTGCTACAGAAGTGTACAGATCAATAAACCTGGTGAGTAATCAGTCACAAAGGCGTGATATGAAAGATTTGTCCCTCTTCTGTCATTGTGTTAAATGCTAATGCTAATTACACTATTGAAAGTGGTTTTCCCACACATGTGTATAAATTTTCCTTATTAACAGACATCATTAATGACTAACAGAAGTATAATATTTTGGTTAAAGACAGTCATAGTGCTTTTCTTTCTGGGTTGTATATGTGAAAGAACTTTTCACAGTACAATCTTGGAAACAGGATCATGAGAGCATCTGTTTGAGCATCATTCTCTTATTAGAAAACAACAGCATGAAGGAAACAATTGCTTCAGACTGCATCGAAACCCAGGGCTAGAAATTCAGTGAAGCTTGGGTGATGAATTCCCTCACACCACTATGAAATTTGTCACTTCAAGAAATACTATGCTCAGACTTTCCTTGGTAGAAGCATTTGAAAAAGAAAAAGAGCAGTAACAAAAATTAATAAACTTGTGTTAATTGTTAAGTTTTCTATTTACCAATATTATTTCCTTTACAGATTTGATGAAGGCAAGCACAAAGTTTGGAAGCCATGTACCACCTATTTATTGGATCAAGATTATAATTCTGGATGTCTTTTTAAGACAGAAGGACCCACCCTTGCCATCTCTATCAGGAACAACAACGGAAGTGAAGAGCTTTTTTGTAAAAAATTAAAATCTGATTTTTACAGTAAGTATGAAAAATCACAGCTACTTTGGTAGCTTTGGTATTGTCACTGATTCTCCAGTTCTCTGAGTTTGAGAAGAAATCAGTTATAGGACATATAAAATGTCAATAGAGTGCATGCCAAAACAAAACTATAGTTACTTCAGGTTGATTTTTGTTCCCTGCTGTCACCAGTAGTTACACAGGCTTGTGTGCAGCTGCAGCTAAGTGAAATAACACCGGACAGACAGATTTGTCCCAAAATACAGTTTCAAAATCCAAATGAGAATACTAAAAAATTATATACGAGTGTGCTTTGTCTAATTCAAGTCTGCTCATCAAGAAAATTAATAAAAGTGATAGTTTTTTGTCTTAGAGCTGGCTGTGTGATCTTTCTCATACTTTGAACCTTCATTCTTTTGCCATCTTTCATACAATGTGAGGTAGCAAACTACTCCTTATGAAACATGCAGTCACAAAACTATCATTGGATGCCAATAGAAATTAGTTGAGTGTCTCTGATATAGTCTGGCAGAGTAAAAGGGACATCCTACTAATAGTAGAGAGATGATTTTCCTGTTTTTATTAAATTCTTCCTGTCCCCAAATACATATTTCACATGTAGTGTGAGATTAGTTTATAAAAAACTTCTAGAATTTCACATAGTTACATCATTCAAAGTGCAGGGATTATTTTCTAATAGAAATCACACAGAAGATATACAATGGAGAAATGTCTGAAAAAAATTCCAAATTTATTAATAATGTTTTAGCAAAAGGGATTAAACACAAACCTGCCAAGGCATCAAATTTTAAGAATACTTTTATATCTCATAATTTTACCAATATCTGCCAACTTATGGAAAACTGCAGCCTGGTGCTCAATTTTTTGCTATTAAACACCCACTGATAATAAAATTGATTTCAAAAGGGTTAGGTGACAAAGGACAAATATCAAAGATCAGACTAAAGTCTTTAGGAATACAAAAAGGCAACTAGAAGGTTTGGGAAAGAAGGTGGCTCTCTTCTCACCCCTTTATTTCCCACTGCTGAAGACTTAACAGCTGCACAGGTCAAACCATGGAGTTGTCTTCTGACCATCTGAAAAGAGTGAGGCGTAGATTCTGTTGTGCACAGGTAGGAACCCAGTGCTTTTGCAGATGCCCCACCATATCCCACACAGCCTCCAGCAGCTACACAAGCCTGTCTTGGAGGTTTTATGGTACTGAATTTGTCGCCTAATTTCCAGTGAAGAAGCTTTTTTCCGTCTCTGGATTGCAGGGAGCGTGAGAAGACTGAAGTCTTTCTTTAAGTAGTTACAATAGGTTCCTCCCACGAGACAGTTACTACCTTTGAAAGTGGCACCTGGAATGGTGAACAGCATCACGGTGTCCAGCTCTGTTTTGATATTTAATAGGCAGCTCAGCTGCAAAAGCAAAACCTCCAAGAAGAAAGTCCACCTTCTTCACTTACTACTCAGTGAAATATTGAGTAAACGAAGGAACAAAAAATATTTTGACTGTAAAGTGCTTTTTAGGATGCCATAGCAAAATTTGTTTCTCTTCTTCTTAGTAAAGCCTAATAGGCCAGAAAATGTGACCTTCTTCTGGGAAGAGGACACCGTTACTGTAAGCTGTAAAAAACCAGAGAGAGCTGCGTGGTGTTTGAGACTTGAGCTTCAATACAAAAGCAAGTTTGACAAAGAGTGGGAAGTGAGTTGGATGTCACATTTTTAATCGACATTGAAAAGAGTTGGATGTATTTTTAACCAACAGAAAAAGGAACTGGAAAGTAGCACACCCATAGAATAAAAAATACAGTTGTTTCCAAATTTTCTCCCACCCTATATTTTCAAGTGTAGCTGGTAGCAGAAAACATCTAGATTTTTAGGACCCTGGATTTCTGCCATGCCAGAAATAATTTACTTTACAAGTAATAGGCAATTATCACCCAAAAAGCCGAGGGCAGTCTCAGGAAAAAGTCATACATTCAGAATAGACAAGTTTGGAAAGATAGAAGCAGAAAGTAGATTAGGGAAAAGAAGAGACAAAAGGAAGAAAAACGAATGAAATAGTATATAAAAAAAGAAATTACATAGGATTTTTATTTATCCTAAACTTAGCTACTAAGTATTTGCAAATATTATTTCCCTATCTTAAACCTTTCCATTCTCAAATATATCTTGTAAATATTTTGTGGATTGGAGCGTCTTTGTATATTGTAAATATGCAACTGTAATATAGTGCACTATGCAATGATGGTTATGACCTTCAGCTCAATACCATATATGAGGAATGGATGTGAATAGTCAATCAAGAAAAAGTATTCCTCATAACTCAGAGACGCTAACATTCAGTTCCGAGGTTTTGCATTGGCCTATCCCTTATCCTAGCTGTGATCAGGGTAAGTGGAGCATTTTGAAGAGCTGTCTTGAAAACCAGAATTAACAACGATACACCTTCTTTCTCAGTCCAGAACTTCTAAGTGTTGCAGTATTGAAGAGCAAGGCTTTGATCCAAGCAAGTGCTACTCTTTCCGGGTCAGACTGAGAAGGCTGGTACCATACTGCAACGTGGTTAATTACAGCAGTGACTGGGAAGCAGAAACATTTTGGATGAATGGCACGTTATTAGGTAACAGCTAATACATACATATATATATTATAATATTGTCTAAGTGCAAAAGAGGAATGGGTGACTGCAAAAGAAGCTGGGAACATGCAGAAAATGAATGTTGCAATATTGTGCTCCATCTTGTGCTATCAAAGTTCATGTGAATGTTTAATTGCCTGTGTTTAATTCTGTTCACCTTGTTCCTGCTGATGGCCCATAATGCTATAAATTTATGTCATAATCAGCAAAGTTAAGAGTATTCTTATTATATGTGTGTTAGAATAGTGTCTAGGATTTTCCAGTGACAGTCATGTGATACATGGGGGATCTGTGGGTGTGGGTGTGAGTGTTGAAGGTGGATAGCCCACATTTGATATCAAACCTGAACCCTAAGAAAAATCCTTGATGCCCAGTTTTTGAAGGCAGGCTGTTTTGCAAGTACATCCAGTTGAACTACAGGACCACAGGTCACAGAAGTGTGATGCTCAAGGGTGCTGGATTGATAGAAACAAGGAGGATGGGGAAAAAGAGATTGAAGGGAAGCAAAGCCAGTATCAGCACTGCTTTCCTACCAGACAGTTGCATTTACCTGTGTGATTGACTTTAATTAGATTGTCAATGTAAACAGTATTTCTACTGCTTATCAAAACAAAAACCCAGATTTGCTGTAGTAAAAAAAAACCACTGCACTCCGTAAATACACATTTATATTACCTAAGCACAAAACGTCACCCACTAGGCTTTATCAGAATAATGAAGCCCTCAGGTGTCCAGTGTAACAAGCTCTGAATTCTCTAAAATGCTATTAGTGCTATTAGCTCACTTGAAGACAATCTATGTACACAAAGCTGGGATGAAATCCTGGAGCAGAGGTGTCCTGTGCACTCATGGCCGCAGCGGTCACCCACAGAGAAAACTCTTCCACTACGCAAATTGTGAGCCTGCAAGCATGTCCTGAGGTGTGGTTAAGAAATATGGGCAATGTCTTCCTCTGCACCTCTGAGAGCAGACAAGTAGTCAGCCTTACCTGAACCATCTGGCCAGAGGCTGTCAGCAGGTACCTGCGAGGAAGGAAAGCACATGGGTGACAGACTAGGTGGTTAAGACATTCTCTGTGTCCCTGGATCAGAACTGACATTGACACTGCCCCTTCCCTGGGACAAGCAGTTTTCTTCAGGACTTTAATGAGTTACTGCCTCCAAATCTACAATCAGGTGAAACCATGACGCTTCAAGAAGTTTCATAAATTCTGAAGACCATACTTGGGGGCGAGGGGTGAGTGGGGCACAATCTTACCTGCAGCTTCCTGGCAGCTAAACAGAGCAGGGAGGTGGAATGGGCTGGACAGTTGCTCCTGTATGAATAATCATTTTAAGGTTTTGCAGTTTTTGTGGAGACCAAAAGGTCAGTAGTAGGAGGCACAGTTTTGAGGCCACATTATAAAAGCTGCAGGAAAAACACTGAGAATGCAGAAAAATGCACAAATGCATTCATTTTATATACCTTCGTGTTAGGTGCTAGCCTGCCAATAGTTGCTTTCTGGGCATGAGCTCCTGTGGTTTGCTGATCTTTGTTTGCTGGAATTGTTTGATTTCTGTTGGGAGAAAAGACATTTGGGCTACACTTGCATTTGTAAACTTGCATTTGCAGCTTTAGCGATTGTAAGCAGTCATATGTAATACAAATCTTAGCGCAAAGTTGCTTTACCACTGTCAAGGCAATGTGATGAAGATGAGTAGAAATACTTGATTCATTCATAATGCATCTACATGGTCTGTAAGACCCTTCCTTTGTCCTGTACTAGGTTAATTTAGGTAAGTAAAAGATCAATTTTATTTCATTGTAAGGTTTGGGGAACTAGGGATTTTCTCTTCAGTCTCAATTGAACAATTAAACTTTTCTTATTTGTCCTTCAAAACTTTTCTGGTTTTGTTTGTTTTTTCTTGATTTTTGTTTTGTTTCTGTTTGGGATTTTTTAATTTTGTTTTCTGGGTTTTGTTTGTTTGTTTGTTTGTTTCTTTTTAAACAAAAGCCAACATTATAGCATGATTATGAACATTTACAGTTAAAGCAAAAAAATTTTTTTACATACTCTTTTTGTGATTATTCTTAGATTCATGTGATGATGATATAACTTCCCAGTCAAACACAGTAACTGTTTTAAGTTGTTTGCTGGCAGCACTTTTAATGATGCTTATCCTCCTGATTCTTCTGTGTAAATGGCAGAGGTAAATATGGTTTTATTGGTTACTAATAAATAGCTATGTCATGAAAATAGAGCTATCATTTGGGATGAAGCCTCTTAGTGGTCAAAATTCTTACCAGATAAATGAAGTCATGGTGAAGATGCAGAAGTCAGTAGCTTAATTGCTATTTGAGGAATAATGCATCCTGTCCTTCCAAAAACCAAGGCCTTTAATTTACAAAACTGAAACAATTCTGGTAAACGACAATGTTTCAGGATAAAATTCTGTCCCTTCCACTTAATTTCTTCTCTTTTTTAGAAATCTAGTTAAATCCTGAGAAGTCAATTATTCTAGCTACCTCTTCTAAAAGAGCATTTTTTCGTGCAACCTTCATCAATCTCAGTGCCTGTTTGCAGTAGGATAAAACAAGCTTGAGTGCATTCAGCTTTAATAAGACTACATCAATATTTAGATTGGCAGTTGAATAATGCTGTTCATGGTTAGAATTTAAAATTTTAAAAAACCCAAACAACTACCAAACAACAAGCAAACCTGCAAAGGCCCCATATTTTGGCTATTTTAGTGGAAGAAAAAAGCCAACAATGACATATTTTCAGAGATGAAAGTATTTGCACCTCTGATCACCCTTTTAGTTAATAAACTAAGTTTTTTCTCCTGCACTTCTATGTTTCACATTTATGTTTGTGTTCACTAAGTCAGCTAATAGAGTTGGTTGCTACACCATCTTCCTTGTCTAGGGGAAGGTGACCAGAGAGTGCAAGCTCTGACTACTGCATTGAGCAGAAGGGCACATGCTGACTTGCTGGAAGGTTCTGGAAAGTCTGGATTTTGCTAGACTGGGGTTGGGTTGAAAATTCATCAATAAATACACTTAGTCTGGTGGTGTTATCAGACTGTTATAACTGCTTTTTGACTTTAGAAGACATTTTAAAGAAATCAAGAACAGAATTCTGTCATGTTAAATATATTTGTGGGTACAGAACTGTTCTGAAGTAGATTTTTGCATGAATAACAGTGCTATAACAAAACATCGATTTGTACTTTCTTTTCCTTTCTGCAGGGTTCGGATGTCAGTCCTGCCTGCTATACCAGATCCAAAATACCTATTTGCTGATCTCTTCAATGATCATAATGGAAACGTCCAGGTAAACATCACCTTTTCAGCAGGGCTGTAAACTCTGCAGTATTGAGAATAATTTGAGAGTAGATACTGATTCTTGCTCTGCATAGACATTACCACAAGAACTATCTGACCCAAGATGAAAGCCCCAAAGCCCTTCCATCATGCAGCATCACCAAGAGAATCCACAGAGCAAATACCAGAGCTCGTACAATCAGTGCAGTGTTGCTTTGGAACTGTGAAAAGACACTTGTTATCGAGACAGAGAAACTGCTGGAGAAGAATTTAAGGGTGTCTAGAGGCACAATATCCATGGAAATGACACTGTGATGTCTGCATCTTTTCCTGCACATGATAGGTCAGGGAGCTTGCTTCGATATGATCTTGTTCTTTATGTTTGTGAAGTGCTGAGTGTGTGAGTGCTGAGACACTGAGGGCATTCATGCCTTTGGAGGTAGCAGCCACAGTAGAAAACATCCTCTCTTAGCCATAGAGGTGCATGTTCACTAAACCTTTAGACACGGAATGGCCATCAAATTAATAGATTGAAGTTTTTGCTTTTGTTTTCGTCATGCTTCTTATGAGTTCCTGACGTCACATATGTGATGTACTTTTCTGTATTAGCTGTATTAGTGTTTACCTTAATTGCTAGTAAGTTTCCTCTGAGGGAAAACAGGTTAAATATTTACATTTTTAAACCCAATGAAATATCAAAAAACATTTTTTTCAATGACAAGCTGAAAACATTTTATATAAAAGAGAGTTTTAAATTCAAAGTGAAGAAGAATGATACAAATTCAAATTAGTACTGAAGCATTAATACACATATGCTATGTTGCCTAAATCTTCATCTAAACTTAGTCTTAATTTAGATTAAGTCAGGGCTTGGGTCAAAGAATGCATGAGCCTATCAGAGAGGGAACATCAGATATTTTAAACATCCAAGGTTTTCTAAGGGCCCTAATTAAATACAAAGATGTATTTAATGTTGTCTCAATAATAAGTAGGAGTTTGTATGCAGTTCTGGAATCCTGTCTGCTTCCTGCCATTCTGTCTTTCTTTCGTCCTGCTATCTTACGTCCTGCTTCTCTACATTGCTCCTTTTCATCTCCTCCATTGTGCCTTATCCTGGAAAGGTGCCAATACGGAAGGAAAATTGGTGTCTGTACGACCAGCTTTCTTTTGATAGATAATTAATCTCTGCCAACATTAACACTTTAACTTTTCTAGGAATGGCTAGACAAAAATGACCATGTGGTGCTGCAAACCAAGCTGGAGTATGAAGAACCAGAGTCCATCACTGAGGCAGAAAGCCAGCAAGAAGACGGGAAGAACAGTGACAAACAGGGGCCCTTGGAAAAAAATTTCTCTTTCTCAGGAGCAGCTGAAAACAGTGATGACAAAGCAGCTCAGATTGCTTGCCTGATACCAGCATCCAACACTACGGCTTCTTTTGCTGGCTTCCATATTTTAATGAATGATGACATGTATGTGATGTTATAAAAGCTTCATAATGCAGAAGGTGTTAGGAAATTCCATAAAAGATCCTGATGCGTTTGGGAGAGTGACTGAATAGAAAAGGTCATCATGATAAGATTCACATCAAGAAAGACACTGGGCTGTGTTATCTGTTTTTAGGTCTGTACTTTCCCAACAGTTAGGATCCCTGGGGCAGACTCAGTGTTTGAAACAGACTCCTGATAATTTATAGAGTTAAGATTTGTTCTTCTAATTGTGGTTTATCCCTAAGCCCCATTTTCCTGCTATGGACAGGAGAGAACAGGAGCTCCTCCATAATATACGTCAGCAGAGTTGAGACTTAGTCCCTCCATTTAAGGAGTGTGTAGAGCACGGCAAACTACACTGTTGTTCTTCCAAAATGAAGAGAGAAAAAAAAGAGATTTTGCCATCTCACATAGAGTTATTTTTGTTGTGTAACTTTGCATTTCACGGCACACCTTAAAGGTTTTATAGAGAAGGAATAAGTCCCATGTCTAAGAAAAGAAGAACAAGGATGTACAGGGTTGAATCACATTTTA
Organism: Acanthornis magna; assembly: GCA_036785705.1. NCBI lineage: Eukaryota > Metazoa > Chordata > Aves > Passeriformes > Acanthizidae > Acanthornis > Acanthornis magna. Next base: position 30,361,594 of record JAWUZG010000221.1, on the reverse strand, counting down.
GCCTGCTACTGCTGCGTAGGCAGCTTCCTCCAGAACAGCAGGGCTTCAGGTGTTTCCTCTGAAGGTTATGTCCTCTGTATCTTACAGTCTTTGAATAGTCAGCATCTTATAGCCTTTATTTTAGAAAGCTGAGGTTCATTTTGAACAGTATTTATGTGTAAAACTGAGTCACATTTATTTCAAACTCAGGTTTACTGCAGCTCTAGACCCAAATTAAGACTTCTTATTCATATTACACATACTAATCTCTTGGGTTTTGTTAGAAAATGGGGGGTTTGGGGTTTTTCTGACAAGTTTTAAAAAACAAGTTTAAAACAACATTCTAAAATTTTCTAAACATATCATCTTTTAAAATATGTTTAATTTCAAATTAAAATGCAATATACTTAAATTTCAATATATTAAAATGCAATAAAAGCAATCATATTTCAGAAAAAAAATCTTGACTGTTCTGAGTTTCTCCATATCATATCGTTGCCTGCAGAGCTAACTAGATACTTTAATTAAACCACTTTCTTTGGATAAATACTTGTCTCTCTGAATTCAAAATGTTTTAGTAAGTTTTCCTGAATTTTTACAGTGAAAAAAAAGAGGAGAAAATCATGTTGAATTGTTCTGTTTAAGCAGCTTTCATGAAATGTTCTAATCATGTAAGTTTTTAGTACAAATTGTATCTTGTATTATGTTTTATAGACAGGGTTTTTTTGTGCATGTATACAACCATACTAACATTGTATATAACAGATTAGAAATAAAACAAATAAAACACCCACATATCTCAAATATTTATTAAAGAAATGTCCCCTATGAAGAAAATAAATCATAGGGAATTATTGATATTCCAAACAAAGTTTCTCCCCACTCCCCCACAATTTAAGGAACAGGAAAGGTCTTCTCCCAAATACTGATGATTCTATCAAACACATTAGAAGAAGACATATACCAGGTTAGCCATGATCATTGTCTGAAGGTATTGGAGGCTTCCCTAACCACGCCTTTCCATCTGCCATCTTCCACCATTTTGTCATCACTTTTTCTTCAGTCTCCTCTCCTCTCCTCTCCTCTCCTCTCCTCTCCTCTCCTCTCCTCTCCTCTCCTCTCCTCTCCTCTCCTCCCGTTTCCCCGATTGTCATACAGACACGCATCCCACCTCTCAGAGCAGACTTCTACAAACGAGCATATTAAACAACCAGACAGGAAAAGTCCTGTTCAGTTCCCCACAGTGAGAACAAGGGTACACAGTAAATTTCACATCTTCAGTCTTATTTATTCAAAACTTGTCATCTTCTTCAAAGGCAAGAGTCCCTCAGATTCCACATCTTGTTCCCTCATTATACCCCAAAGAAAGGGAAAGGCTTCATACGGTAGGCCAGACTAATTGAACTGTATTTTCTCAACAGCAGAACAAACATGCTGTATATTTTATCCTCATGCAATTTATGTGCTAGCTATACCAGTACCAGGCCAATTTATATTGATAGATCGAATATCTTTATCGTTTGCTTTGCTTTTCATGTCTGATTTTCAGTGAGAGGAAGAATAGGAGGAAATCTTGTTTTTGTTAAGTAACAGAACTTATTGAAATCAGTCTTGTAACTTCTGCTTTCCTTTTTTTTGCTTGCCTTTTTTTTTTTACAATAGTGGTTTTTAATTTATTTTGACATATGCTTTGCTCAATTATCAAATGCATAATTTTTAACAGAAAATGGTTGCTTCTTTTGCAATAAACCTAGAATATTCTTACAGTGTATTTAGGAAAGCTTTCCAAACCATTCTTCTGGGTTTTTTTAGTAGCTTACATTTTTACATTTACTAAACTCAGCCATGCAAAACATAGTTTATTTTGCTTTTCGGTTTTTCTGAAAACAATGTGAACTGCAAAGGTGAAACTGGAGGGTCATTGGAGGGTCATGCTCATTGAATGCTTGACAGACTAGACTAGATAAAGTCTTTTTTTTTTTTTTTTAATTGAAAATCCACACAGGCCTAAACTTGTCAAAATACCAAGGGCAAGAAGTCAGCATTTTCCATGGGAAAAGAAAATGTGACCCTAATTGACCTTTCGTCACCGAATATCTAAGTAGAGATCTATCACTGACTAATCTAGCGGCCAAAACAGCAGTATTGTGCAATAAGAAGAAATTCAATAACAACTCCTCCTCTCCTGGAAATTTCTTGTAACCCTTATGATTTGAGAGGTGGGTTACTGTCACCTGCACAGCTTGCTCCTCCTTGCTGGAAACTGCTGGCACAAGGTTTTGCGGGTGGGAAATAGCAGCTGTACACTCACCCTGAGCAGCAGCTGCTCCCTCCATGCATCCACACTTGCAATATTGCAAGCCTGGAGAGGAGCCTAAACACGTAACATGAGAGGTTGCATCTCTTTGGGGTTCCTCTCTCCTCCTTACCTGGTTTGTCAGGTCCAGGGGAGCAGGCAGAGGCAGAGCCTATCTTTCCTCCACACCCTGGAGCTCTGTCATGGTTGCAAACAAAGGAGCCTGTGTCCCTTTCCTAGTGAAATAACACAATTTCTTTTTCAAATCAAAATCCCCTGGTTTAGGGACAGGTTTCGTGTTTACTTGCTCTGTGTCTGGGGCTTCTGAATTCTTAGTCTTAGAAGATAAATGTGGAAAAGAAACAATATGCACCATATTAAAATAAAATTAAAATCTCCCCATATATAGGCAGGCTGAAAATGTCAGAAGATGAATATCTTTACATTTCTGAAGTACATAATGTCAAATAAAAGAGGGAAAAAACGTTGTCTCATGACTATTTTATTACTTTTTCTTTCTCTCTGTTTTCTTTGTATCAGTATGCCCCAGTATCACCCTTTTTTGATAAATGTTTTCCTGTTCTACATTGCTCTTCAAAAGACTTCTGTTAAAAAGTAGCATTTATCACTGTTTTCCTGGAAGGTTATTAAAGGGAAGAGCATATTCAGTTTCAGATTTTTGATAAGAAAGCTAGATGGGCTGATTCATTGTAGACAATAGATCTTGCAGGGTCTACAGACAGAATGAGCTCTCTGCATTAACTTTCTCCACTGCTAGGAAATGTTATAAATGAGGGGAAGCATTTCAGCACAACCCCCTTAAAGGATAGGATATCCCTAAAACACTTAGGAAATGCCATTAGTATATCTCTTAACTGCGGAGGAGGTTAGAGTCACTAACAGTAAAGTGGAGAGGGACATATATTACCTGTGCTGCTGTATCTTGGCACAAGCAGCTCCGCTTTGTCCAGTGATTTTTTTAGTGTGATGAGGTATATGGAAAAAGCATCAGTCCACTTTTTGGTGGTTGTCTGCATCCCTGGGCTGTAGAGTCATATATCCTCTTACCCCTCTGAGGCAGCCAGTCTGAAAGAGGGTTGTTTATTCCCTGTGAAAGAGCTGAGCTTCCAAAGAAGGGTGGGAACAGCATATACAAATGCACCATAGTTTTTAATGAGTATAGGAGGCCCTTCTTACTAAAAGGAGCAGTGAGGGCCTGACTTTTACACACCCTGTGAATCCTTTAAATGTTGAGCTATAAGGTTAAGCAGGGAGAGGGAGAGAGGAGGCCCTCTCTAGGTAAGAGGTAAGGGAAAAGTTCAATTCTGCATGCACAAGGAGGCCAGTTTAAAGCTGTGCTTGGTCAATGATAACAGTAAATAATGCCTTCCACCTGAAATTCCTAAAGGACGGATTTTCAAGTATTCTACCTCAATTTAAATGCATTCATGTAGGCAGTGGGACACCACAGCCACTTACCAGGTCACACAGGCATTGCCCAGAATCTCTCAGATACCCAAGAGAAACACAGACCAGCACAGCAGAACCAGGCATGCTGGTCTGCTAGGCAAACAACTACATTTCCAATGCATTAAATTGTCATGGACCAGATGAAACTAATCAATACAGACAAAAGTTCACCTCTGTTTTACAGTAAATCTTGCCATGAGCAATGGTGTTACCATTAGAAAATTGATGTGTTTTGGGATTTCTCTCTCTTTAGGTAGCTCAGTTATCATTTCCATATGAAAGATTCTTCATCCAGAAGTTATGAAGTTGATACAGGTTTACTGTGGGCCTACTAATACCTGCTCCACTTTTGAGTATGATACCTTTGTGTATTGAGTTTGCCTGGGGTTTTTACATAATAAACAAGGAGAGAATGCCCCAAACAGCCTGGCTTCAGGTTTGCGTATCAATCAATAGAAAAGCTGAATACAGCAAACCCACTGGAAACAGATGTTTTTGCTTCCTATCATATTCTGCAGATGTTGTTCATAAAGAAACTAAAGCTGAGTTGGGGAGCTTCTTGTGCAATTTTCCCCCCTTTCATTCCAAAATATTTGAACTTCAGTACAAAAAAGTAAACAAAGGGTCTAGCAGATGGCTGATAGCGGAGTTATCGTTCATGGTATCTCAGTGCGTGCAAATGTCTCATGTCTCTTGCATGCTGTTCTGCAGAAATAGCAGGTGTTAGATCACAATCAACAGCACAAAGGATTTAAACACCCAGGTACTGGAAAAGATCTCCACATCAGAAAAGACTCAGTGGGTTACCACCCCCCAGACTAAAACAGGTAGCACAAGTAACACCCTCTAGATTAAAAACAAGAGGTGAAAGAGGCAGTCGGAAGAGAGTCTGTATTTCGTCTCAATTTTGATTACACAAGAAATGTGAAGTTATTCTACATCTTGGGTTGAAATTAATTAAGTCAGAATTGTTTTCAAAGTTAGCACCCTGGCTGAGGTGCTCCTTCTGCTAACATGGCACTCAGTGGGAGGACTGTCCTCAGCAGTGAACTCAAGGGAATGGGGACAAAGTGGAAGCATTTAAGTGCCGTAGCATTGAAAAAGCTTGGACAATTGAATGATGTGTTTGAATAGCACAATTTTACCTCTAATGTTATGTATCAGCCTTTTACAGCACCTTTTGCTTTGATGTGAATATGTGTTTAAAGAGACCACAGAAAATATTTTGCAACACACCCATAAATCTACTTCAGTATTAATGGGCTTGGTTGTATGTCAAGGTGGAGTTTGGCTTCATTTCGCCATATTCTGCTTGGCAGCTGGCAGAATCTGATACCTGTTGAATGCAGAAGGAAAACCCAGTTGATATTTATTCTGTGGCAAGATATTTTGATGTGGTTCTTTGAAGCTGAGGAACTAAATGAGTTCAGAGAACCTAAGTAACCTTTTGTTCCAGTGCTGCTTAGACACCAACAGGGGAATTCACAGAAAAATTTAATTATTCCTTTAAGAAAAGGAAGAGCAATTTGACTGGAAGGCCACTTTTGAAAGTGATGACTAGATGTCTTGATTATGTAAGGTTTTTTGTGATTTTGTACTTCAAATACATTAACTGCACCACAGGGTAAGAAAATTTATAACCAGTGAACTACAGACATCTCCATTTGCTGTTAAATTCCAAATTTTATTCCGGATATTGTTTAAGAATGTTGTGGTTTAACCCCAGCCAGCAACTAAGTACCATGCCCCACACACACCCCCACCCCACACCTCCTGGAGAAGTGGGGAGGAGAATGCGAATAAAAATGGGTATAACCTGTAGTTTAAAATAAGAAAATATTAGTAGTTGATTTAAAATATGATGATAATAATAATAGTAATAATCATAATAATAAATGAGTAAAACAAAAAGAGAGATAGGAATAAAACCCAAGAAAGATAAGTGAAGCAGTTGCTCAGCACCTACTGACCGATGCATAGCCCAGCCCAGAACAGTGATTGGCTCCTACCAGCCAATTCCCCCCAGTTAATATACTGAGCATGGCTTTCTAGGGTATGGAATATCCCTTTGAACAGTTCTGGTCAGCTGCCCTGGCCATGCTTCTTCCCAACTTCCTGTGCACATGCTCACTGGCAGAACATAGGAAACTTAAAAGTCCTTAACTTAGGGTAAACACTACTTAGAACAGCTAAAATATTGGTTTATTATCAACATTATTTTCATGCTAAATCAAAAACTCAGCACTACTAGGGAGAAAATTAACTCTATTGCAGCTGAAGCCATGGCAAAAAAAGACACTCAGTCATTCCTAGAGTTGAGCAGAGGGGAAGGACCACCTACTTCTGTGTGCTGGCAAAGCTCTGTCCGATGCAGCTCAGGATGTCATTGGCTTTCTTTCCTGCAAGGCTGCATTTCTGGCTCATGATCAGCTTGTTTTCTACTAGCTTTGCCTTCCCTGAAAAGTTGTGTTCCAGTGGTCGTCCCCAAGCCTCTGCTACTCCCCAGGTACAGGACTTTGCACTTCTTTTTGCTGAACTTCATAAAGTTCCCATCACCCTGTTTCTCTAGCCTTTCAAGATCACTGTCTAAAGGTATGCATTTTATTTTGCAAGGGTGACACTTCTATGTCAGTGCAAAATTCATGGCTCATCAGCTCTTTGATCTGCACTGGCATAAGAAGTGGTACATTGTGGAGGGTGGTGGTTGGTAACACCCATTGTTATAACAACAGCATAATAAATTATCATTTCTCATGCTTAGTGAGGTAGTATTTAAGAGAAAACTGAAACACTGTTATAATAGAAACCGTGCAAAGAACGCACAGAATTACAGACAACGTCTACAGAGAGGCAAAAGGTGAACTAAAATCGAAGCAGGGAATTAGATAGGTGAGGAAAGGATAGCACACATGTTGTAGTAAACTTAGATCTCACACAGTAGACAACAAATCTTTTTGATGTCTTGATGTGATTTTGCTCTTACGGCTTTCAAATAAACACAAGTTGAAGATGAAATACAAATACTCTGACATCATTCACACATTCTGTCAGCATTTACATTGGTGTTTGCAGCTCAGTCTTTGAAGACAAGAAAGAAATTTTGCAAACAAAGTCAGCCTGAGGGGCAAAATGATTTAGCAAATCTAATAAAAATAAGTCCTCTAGGACACAGATAAGCTATTGGACCACACACCAGTGTAGAATGCATCTTAGCAGGATCAGATGTGTTTCTGTTCTTGTAGTACTCTGACAATACAGTTAGCTGCCTCTGGGTATTTTGGAAAAATATCATGATCACAACGTCCTATGTTATTTTGAATAGAAGTTCAGTTTAATCCTTCAGCATATTGACTTTTTAAGTGCAAGAAACCTTAAGGCTTCTTAGAGACTAAATGAGCATGCAGATCATACTGAGGAGGACTATAAAAAGTGGTACATAGCTGAAGACAACCTTGCTGGTCAGAAAAATTGACACAGCAAATTACAGTGTTTGATGAAGATAAAGGGGTAATTTGATTTCTGTAGGTTTTTGCTTAAAACATCAATAAGCAACATGCACATCACATAGTCTCAAAATAAGACCTGATTTTCTCTCTGATTACGTGAGAATACCTTGAAGTAGTCAGTATTTCTTCCACCAAACCTAGCCTGCAAAATTATTCAAGATACTTTCCCTCAGAACAGGTGATTCTCCATGGTGGAATCATCCCACCAAGTACAGTGAAATCTTTAGGGATAAAAACTTTCATGCTGCTTATGTTTACAGTCCAGTGGGACATGTAAACAAGATTTTAATTTCTGCCTGGTATAATACTATATACAAGCCATATAACACGTGAAATGATGACAAGTACAATAGTCATCGCAACGTTTTCTCTAGACAAATGTTTAAAAAATGAGGCCAAGATAATCTTTCAGGTGTTTACAAATAAGAGAAGATGAGCTCTCCATTTTGTATAGCATTACTTCTACCTTTTCAAAAGGAGAGAACTATGTTTGCATTGTTATTCTACATACAATAAAGATGATTATAGCACACTTCAGAGGAACATTTTTTATTTCTGGATCTCTAGTACTTATTTTCTTTTCCAAAGTCTCCAGTAAAGAGGTCTCAATTATATCATCATGGTATCTGAAAATAGAATTATTAGTTTAAGAAACATAAAGCATATAAACTAAATTTCCACTGCCTATACTAAGCTCAGATTAAAGCTTGAGTTCTACAGTAACAGTACCCATTGGCCTACTTGGAAGATTTTTTTCACCTATTTGTATGAAGTATATACTGGTAATGGTAGAACAGGATACCAAAATTTTTGTTTGATTCAGCACGATAATTCCTATGTTCTTGTTTGCCTTTAACACTGAAGTTTGGAGAGTTTCAAATACCCCTATGGACATGCAGTAGTCTTACAGGACCCATACAATGAGCAATGAGCTTTCTTGTTCATTAAAAACTGCCATCATCTGAACACAAGTTAAAAAAATCTGATTGAGGAAAACTACATAAAGATTCATTGGGTTCTCTTACTCGTACTGGTGAGCCCATACACAATCAAGGGTGAGAGAAAGTACTGACAAAAGACAGCAATTATACCTGTGGTTCCTTTTAGTGTAGTATCATTTTTCATTGACTGCTGGGTATTTCAGATGATACATACCCTACACAATCAACAATTAAATGACAGAGGAAGTTTCTTCCTTTAAGTCAGGTGAGCAGTGCAGGTCAGATTGAGCATCAAGTTGCAAGTAGTTAAATGTAAGTATCTGAATGCAGAGATTGGATTTAGTTTAACACGGATGGGTTTCTGGCCTCACCTGAGATGTTCATAGCATTGTTCCTGGTCTCTGACAGTCACACCAGACCTCACAGTTTTTCAGCAAGGAGGCAGTAATCTGCCTAATGTCTAATGAAAAATGTCAGTAACTGCCCATGAGCTGCAGTAAGATAGGTCTTTGGGCAGTACTTTCACCTTGACGTCCAGGAACAATGTTCTAGACAAACAGTGTGACATCCTTAACAGTCTTTCCAAAAGCAAACTGGTATGAAAGCAGGACACCTATCTTGCTGAGTACATCAAGTGTTGGTTGTCTCATATCCAGTCAAGGAAATTATCTAGTGATATCCCCATAGAAACCAACAGATAGCTCTAGAGAGTAGTCCACATCATCTGAGATCCCATCAGTCTGAATAACTTCTAGGGCTTCCTGCTTTCTCTCCACTGACTAGAATGCAGCTAAAGTGGCCAACTCCTGCCTGAATGTCAAAAATGCAGCTGTCACTGGTTATTGTGTTTTGCTTTTTATACAGGAGGGACTGAAACCTTATATCATCAGGTTAAATATTTCTTGAAAATGGACCCTTATAAACTAAGAGGCTTCTAAGAAATATGTACAATGAATGTCTTTAGCCATTGCACAAATGTTTCAAAAGGACATTCCCCTATACAACAGCTACTCATTAAAGAGCATTTGCCTACACTCATAGGAAAAATAGCAAAGAAAGCATAGGAAGATGTCAAATTTCCCCAGATCAGTCATCAGGTTTGTCCATTAGGAAAAAAACTTCTTTCCAGCAGACACATGAAAGAAGTTCTTAAGTGATCATTCACACATAGTGTATGTTTTGCCTCCATCCCATCTTCAAAGCATCCCCTGGTGGTCCATTCATAGGTATGACACAGTCTTTTTCTTCTACCCCCACTTAAAAGTCCGTCCTCCGTCTCAACCAATAGCTTCCATGTGAATACGGGATTTCCCCAGGGAAGTATTAGCAGAAATCTAAAACAAGTTTTGATGTTCCAATAAGATAATATGAGACCACATGGACAGTTTTCCCTAGGAAATATTAAATGCAGATTCTTTTGACCTTAAGAAATAAGATACTATAACAATTTAATACAATTCTCTGAAAAAAGAAAATAAATAATAGTAAATGAAAACATACCAAATATGAATATTTTTAACATGGGTAGAGACATTCCACATTATATTTACTTGTTTTCTTTTGAGGCAGAGCTTTTCTGGTCTGGATTATTAAAAATACTTTTATCTGAATAATTTATTCTTTCAAAGCTTTTATAACCATTCAGAAAATTTTAAAAGCTGAATATCTTCTTTTATGAATCTATCTCCACATATGGCCATCTGAAATCAGGTCCATGACATCAGAGCTGGAATATCATTCAAGTCGCTTAAAAGCATTGCTGGTCAAAACTAAGATCATTAAGTCTATAAAATCTCACTTGTGTGACAGATCTCACTCCCACAGAAGCATAGCACAGTTATAAGTGACACATTCACATGTTGATTATATGACTTCACTAACTCTGTCATGTTGCTGTGACAGAGGAACCAACATAGTTTGTTATGATGAGGACATGGAGCATTTTGCCACAGTTTTAAACAGAGGAATCAAGAACATGCCATCAGCAGATAGGTCTTCCCTGACTAATTATTTAAGCAAATATCTGTCATTGATATTATTGCATGATTTGCAATAACTGCAAAATATAATTGAAAATATTTTTCGTTTCTAATGGGAGTCTGGTAACGTTCAGGATGTGTTTATAGTGCAGGAAGTTTGCAACAGAAATTATGTTAGCTTAAATTCATATCACTACACAGTATGAAACTCAATAGTTCTTTAAAGCTTGGCAACCTTCAACTATAGAGGTGAAAAATCCCATGCCATAGAACTGCTGAAGGAAAGTTTTGCCTCTGTTATGCTTTTTGGTTTTAGGGTTTTTTGTAACACAGTTTACTTTGTTGTTCAGCATAAATGGTGTAGCTACCTCTGAGAATGATGCTGCATAAAATATACTTTAGAACACATTACAAAAAGAAAATAAAATGAAAAGAGAAAATTGTGTCTTGGATGTTTTCTGGCTTCTAGAAAATTTGGTATAAAGATCATATTCATATAAGGACTGTGCCTTGTACTGTGCATATTTGCCCAAACCCCCCCAATTATAAACTTGAGAAAAATCATACACCTCCTACCTTTCTGAAACCTCACACACTCTGAAAAATCTTGCCAGTCTCAAAACTAAATGGAATCAGAACCATAGAATCACTTAGTTGGAAAAGGCCTCTGAAACCATCAAGTCCAGCACTAACCCAGCACTACCGTCCTGCATTAAACCATGTTCCCAAGTGCCACATCTACACATTTTTGAACACTTTCAGGGATGGCGATTCCACCACTTCCCTGGGCAACTTATTCCCATTTCTGCCACACTTACGGTGAAGAAATTTTTCTTAATATCTGATATAAACATTCTCTGGTCCAACTTGAGGCCATTCCCTCTTGTCCTTGAAGGATTGAGAATACTACTTGTGCTCCATATCCTTGAGCCAGCCATATAAAATATGTGTATAGGAAAAGGTCAGTGCCACAGATTTCCTACTGCTCTCCAATATATCTACACCCCTTAACAAGTCTGCCAGTGTAAAATCAACTGCTTTTGAGTCTCAGTATTTCTGCTGTGTTGCGAGCCTCCCAAGTCGCTAGTCAAATGTGTTCCTCCACCCCCCTCTAGTGGGAGGTCCACAGAGCAAGTGTGTCCTCCCTTTCTTGGTTTCCAAATACTTTGAAGAATAAAGGGCTGCTCTGCACACCCAATAACCACAGCTCTGCTTCAGTGATTCTGCTTGTGTGGGGACACATGCATACATGGGTTCTGTTCCATTTACCACATTTTTACCACATCCTCTGTGTTCAAATTAATTAGTTCTAAGCCACGAGGCTCCATTGAAAGAATCTTTAAATCTCAAAATTGCCCAGCAGTCCAACATTATGAAGTGTTCACATAAAGTTAAGTTTAATTCATCACTATATGAATATGTGTTTTGCCTAAGGATTGAAATTAAAGATCATAAAGCTCCCACTTCATTAAAAACATAGGACGAACTGTGCTTGGACATGAATCAGTTTTGTGTCATGACTGAAGATCACTTGATGCCTTGGAGATGGGCACTGCATGCGGCAGATGAACAAAAGACATTGCGATAAAAGTCACTGAATGTTCCTAGAAAACGAGTTGCATCCTGTCTTTGTAAGAGATTTTCTTATAAAATAATATAAATTTTATATTCTTACATTTTGGACTTACAACTTGTGATTCTGAAGTCTTTTTTTTGTTTGAAGAATTGCTGAGCTTTTGCAGCAGTGACTAAGATAAATAGGAGCACTACTCTGAACATACATGCTGCTACATACTCTGAGAAATCAGACCTCGGGCATCTCAAATTATCACCCCAAATTAGCTGGCACTTTTGACAATTCCCTATCTGTAAAATGAGGAGAAAAATACCACAGGGACATTATGAAGATAAATTCATTAATTTCTGTTAATAAGTAGGATACTATGAAAAAAAAAGCACCAGGGAAAAGCCCATTAGGAAATTAATAATTATGTATTCAGTGCAAGGTTTGGATGGTGTGCAGAAAATTAGGCATGGGGACATATATTAAGTGATGAGAAGAGAAAGAAATACTGCATGGCTGATCATTCTGGGAACACAGTCTCCCTTGTGCACTGAGGGAAGCAGGACCCCTGTGAGTGAACATGACTGTGCCATTAATGACTGCATTAACACAGGCCACTGCAATTTTCTTCCTTCTCTCTTTCTGACTTTGTAATTGTAACATTTCTTTACTAAGTGTATGATGGGATGATAAGCATATATTTAGAATATGAAATAAATTGCTTAATGTTACAGATGGGAAATTGATATCTCCCAACTTAACAAATTCTAGGATTTCTCTAATTTTTTTATCCAGTAAAACCTGTTAAATCTGTGGGAAAACCAGAAGGAATACCACTTTGGATATCACTGAAAATGCAAGGATGACCTTGCACAACCATTAATCCTTTTCTTGCATCAGTATTGTTTGCTTTATGCATGAAATAAAGCACAGGTCACCCTGTATATGACAGGAGTCAAAAAAATCTGTGATTCCTCAGAAGCTGAGCAAGGTAAGAAGAGCTGGCATGCAGAAAGCCTGCTTCAGGCATTGAGCATACTCTGCAGAAAATGAAGCTGAAGAAGTCTTTGAAGATGGAGTTTGTATGAGCCTTATTTTTAGAAGAACATGCACGTGGTTACTCAGAGATTAGAGGAGCCAACCTCTTTAAAAGTTTTGAAGAGGTGATTTCCAGAGTTTTATAGCCTAAACATATATGAATTAATTTTTTCTCTCTCCCCAAGGAAAATAATAAATATTTCTTAGGTATAATGACATTTTATTTAGAATTTCAAGCCATTTCCACAGACTGGAAGTGGAATAGCTCTATCTTTGAAAAAAAATTTTACATCAGTTCTAATGCTGAACTATGTCACCAAGTTTCTGACAGAAGTGGGGGTGAAAGCCTGGGCAGCAGACACAGAGGAAAAAAGTTAGCAAAGTTCAAAGTGGCTGAAAGCACCTTTCCAGGAAACTGTAGTACAAATCTGAAATTGTGTTACTCTCAGAGCCACCTGTGATAAAACTGTTGTGACACATCACAGAAGCTTTCAGACAAGCATAATGGACATCAAACAGATCAGAGGTCTCCCCAATAAATACGACTCTTCTGTCAGCATCTCAGCATCTCAGTCATCTGTAGCTGATTGCTCTGCCAACCTACCTTCTGATTACCTCTCCCTGCTAGGTTAACTGATTTTAAACATCTGCCTTCAAACTGTCAGACAAGTTGGTTCAAAGCTCACCTTAGTCAGTAAAAAGAAATTAAAATTGGTTTCACTGCAGAGAGTATCTGTTGGCAATGACCTTCTCAGCCACAGGGGCTGAAGGGGCTCATCAGCTCCTCCTGCATCAGCTGCAGTGATTGGGTGGGGGCTGGCTTTCAGTAGCTGGAAGAGACACGACTAAGATCAGAAGATCATCTTGCCTTCTTCTCCGTAAGGGTTAGATTAGTTTTTGAGACAAACTGTAATACTTCTCAGCTGAATAAAAATTTCAGGCAGAAGAGGTAGTACAAGAAGGTCATCACGCGAGTGGCCCACGGTAGATTTTCAGCCCTCAATGCTGTGAAGAAACAGTTTGATTATTTTACTTTTTCTTTTCCTTTTAATTTTGAAGTACTGCCCACTGACAATCCTCATAATACTCTCTCCAAAATGCAGTGGGGACAAATTCGCTAATCTGAGTAAGTACCTAATCATGAGGAAATTACCTCCTGGGTGTAACAGAAGGCCTTTAAAGGAGTGGAGCTGGTAAAACATCTCTGAAAGACCTCCCTGAAGGGAGGGCTTGCATGCTTAGGTGCCTGAAGCTAACAGGAAATCCATTTGTTAAAATGTTCCATGTATATATGTTCTTCTGGAATTGTTCATACCTGGATTTCTCATGGTGCTGAAAACGCAACCAATATCTCTGCTAACCTAAAATAGTAGTTTCTAGAAAAATTATTTGGCATGAGTTTTATTTCTTCTTGAGAGGAAACAAATATACTTTTATCTGCAAATGAATGTGTGTGTGAATGTATGTTTGAATGTGTGTGTGTGTGTGTATGCGTGTGTGTGTACATAGTATATATAAAAAGCTTAATTTCATCTGGTAACTTATTGGTTAGTCATCAAGCTTTATAAAGATAATGTAGTCCATGCCGAAGACTGGCCTTTATTAGTTAGTGGAATAGTAGCCAAGTGCCTCTGGAAATTTGGACAGCATTAGGCTTCATCAAAATAAATTCAAGATTATATGAGCCTGACAGGGGCCAGTTTTAGCTAAAATGTGGAAAGGTTGCAACATGGACTTATAGACATGCTGATTTTCCAACATAAAATGAACATTTTTGCATTAAGGTTCCTGATTAAGCAACTTAGCACCAAAGCAAATTGCCAAGAAATATGCAGGGGAAGATATTGTTTTGTTTTTAGGTTTATTTCTGTTATTGCTTTATTTTTGATAAAAAAAGGACTTCTGCTTTATGTGAGGTTTACCCTGTAAACCAACCCATGTAGCAATTCTCAGCTGAGTGGCATATTTACCCTGAATGATCTTCATTTCTAATGTGACACGGTGTAAGTGATTATTTTCCTCTTTGTCAGGAGGCTGCATAGCGATGGTCATTGGTGCTCGGACATAAAATGCTAAATCAGCAGAAAGAAATAAGACAAAACTTTTGCTCGGTGTAGAATGCCACATAATCAGCTGAACTGCTGCGTTAAGTGTAGCCAAGCCAGAGGAACAGGCTAAAACCAATGGCTGTGATGAATGATGTGACAAAAGAATCTGACTAAATAAGGGGTCTGTTCAGGAAAAATTAGGCTTCAGCACTACTAATGCTTATTAGGCTCCGATTGGTGTCTCCAATCTCAGTAACAATCACTGTTGCGAAGGAAGGAAGGAGGATGAAATTCGGTTCTGTTACTTTAGAGTGAGGAAATTGAGTTAGCAATCCCAATGGATACAGTTGTCAGCATGAGAACCCCAATTGGATGGGGAAGACTAAGAAGAAGCCTGAGATTCTGCTATACTTACAAACATGGTGAGTTTCACTGCCTCAGAAAGACAAAGGCCAGGGGCAGCTTGGCATTGCTACACATGAAGAATCAATCAATGCTCCTAAAGCACCTTGGCACATGTTGGATCAGAATAGGGGTGGTGAGGGATGAGAAAATGAGACCCACAATGCATATGTGAAGCAGAGGTGGCCTTTCAGCCCTCCCTGCTCTCGTCTGACACAGCACTTGGAGTGTTAGGCTGTCATTCAGAAAGGACCACTGGAAGGGAGCTGTGCCATCTAGGAGAGATGGAGTGGTACCTACTGCAGAGGAAAAACAGTTCATTGAAGTTCTAGCAGCCAACCAGAAGCCCACATGTGATTGATGGGAATTTTCCCATAAATCCCTCTAACTGTTCAGATTGGCCCTTTCGGATCTCTCTTTCAGTGTTACCATTTTCTGTTCAATTGATACCACCTGAAGCTTGGTCAGCTACTCTTTTGGTTCTAGGGTTGGTTTCTAGGTGCTCTGAACATTTTGCTGTTGCTCAGAGATAATTTTTTATTTCCTGCAAGAACTGTCTCATGATTTTTTACAGCTCTGAATACTGATAGTCATCAAGCACTGCATTTATACTTTAAAAATGAAGTAGAAGTGATTTTAATCACTTCTATATATTTCTGAAGAGGGAAGAAATAAATAATGTATTGTTCGGGCATTAATGAAGTTAAAATTTCAGTAGTTTTATTCTAATATCAAAATGTTAATAGTGAATTAATAGCGTTATTCCCAAAAGTATAAAATGAACAAAAGAGAGAACACTATATTACAGGCATTGATTCTCAAACTAAAACAGAAGATACCTAAATTCAGAAAATATCTATTTTCTCAAAATTAATACCAATCCCAAAATCCCCCTTTTTCCTCTTCCATATCATTTAGTCTTTTATATTTATCTTCTAGATTTTGGGGGTAAAGCTGCCTGTTGAGCTTCCTTGGAGATATTTAGGAACAAGGGACATTGAGAAATGTTTCTCGTCTGAGTGGAGGATTGGTCAATGGAAGTGGTCAAAGAATCAAGCCTGACAGAGTTCGGGGCAGGGATGGACTGTGCTCTGAAGTTACATAGTTTAGTTTTAGCTAGTCCTGTGAGGAACTGGGAGTTGGATGGACTTGATGATTCTTTTGGGTCCCTTCCAACTTCAGATATTCTATGACCCTATGGTTCTTATGAACATCCATGAATTCCACAGGGATATAATGAATACTTAGTCTCTTCCCACAAAGGCCAAAGAATAAAAGTGTTTGATATCCTCAGGTCAATCGCTATTTGGGACTGCCTTATGGCAGAGAGAGCAACTACACAGTGAAGTTGAGGACACTTGCACAGTCACAGGTATGGTTAAGGAAGGCAATCAGGAATAGTGAGTGTATCTCTTGGAAAGAGCTCAATGACATATTTATCCAGACAACTCAAGAAACAGCAGCAAGCAGTCCTACAAATACACCAGACAACTAGACAAATGCCTAAGGCTGAAGTTGTTATAACTTTATAGAAGAAATCACTGGTGACAAGTTTTCTGGAGGTCAAATCATCTTCACTATCTAGGGAAACTTCATATCATCTAATATTACTATTAGTATTCAAAGTATCTGATTTGGGATATAGGTTTACTGAATCTATAGTATGTCTTGTACACCTTCAACAAACATTCCATATTTCTAAATATCTGTGCCTCTTCTTCTTTACAATCTGCCTTGATAGAATCATTTCTTTACTATCAGTATATCCCATAATATATTTTCATGACTAACGGGAAACAGAGGTATGAAAATTTCCTTAAACATTTGAGCAGAATTTTTACCAGAAGTTATTCACTGGAATGATAGCTGATTCTGTTGGTTTCCTTTTCTATTCTGCACAAAATTAATTTTCTCACATGAGTGCTTAGTAAACATTGATGTCAACTACAATGGTAATTCCTCCCCAGCACCCTTGGACTGCTAAGCATAACCCCCAAGAGACAGAAAAGGGAGATTCTTTCTCGACAGCTATTCCAGAAAATTGCATTGCTGATAGGCAATGCATTGATCCTGACTTGAGATGGCTTTTATTGGCATATTTCGTGCTATTTTCTCTGTCCAAAAGAAGTGGAAAATATATCGTCTTACTGCCATTCCATCTCAGTATCTTCCCTAAAGTCTTTCTAAAGTGATCTTCTGCTTAAATCTCCCTGTTCCATCCATTTTATTTATTAATTTATTTAAAGAATAATGCTTTTCCTAAAATGCTTTAGGAAAATTTTTTAAATTTATTTAAAGAATAATGCTTTTCCTAAAGAAGTTAACTAGTATGCATAAGCAATTTCTTGTAGTTATTCAGTGCTTTACAAATAACTTGACTAAATTAGTAGCTTTTACTTTTTACTAATCTTTTTTTTTCTCTTAGCAATTTTTTTTAACAAAGTACCTCATGTTATTCTGCTCCAGTCCATACCTAAGAATACTACGAATACAGTTTGTCAATCAATATATGGATTTATGCCATTCTTCAACTTTGCATGAAATAATGGCTCACTAGGCTGAGAAAGCTGTGAAAATTATCTTTGAATATCAGTATAATGCAATGTTTACATGCTTGGTCATATTTGATGACTCCTCCAGGTGACATAAATATCCACACTTTAAAGATGCACCTATCTATTAAAGGTCAGCTTTGAAGTGGAAAAAGAAATTTAAGAAACACATTTCTTTTAATGGTGACTGCTCTTTCCCCTGGAAAAGATCTCTCTTTCTTCCCCTTACTTAACAGCTTTCATTATTTGAAACCTGCAGCAGGTACTGGGAGAATTGTTTTGTGAAAGTATCCCATTTATGATGTTACTATTGCATCATGGTTACTCTTTTTTTGTCACTGAGAACAAAAAGTTTATGATCCTCATGAATTATATAGTTTTTCCTAATATAGTGAATAAGTGGTCACCAGGGTCTCTTCAGAAGGCTGCAACAGATAGATGAGAAAATTTACATGCTGCCATACTTTCCTGTAAGCTTTTTACCTAGGCATCTTATTACATTTTTAACTCAATTGTATTTGTAGTTTTCCATTTTTTTTTCTTTCTTTTTTTTTCTTTTTTAAAAATTTTCTTAAAAATGCAGCCATCTAACTTTTCTGGTTTGTCATTATTTATTCTAGGTTGAGAAGCACAGCTTTCTTTACATGTTTGCACTTTTAAAGAAGGTGACCTTGTACAGATAATCACATGACCCATTCATGTTCATCTGCTGCTTTCAAACAAAAATTGCTAAAGCTCAGAATTCCCCAGGTAGCACAAACAACAACAGTGAAAATGTGCATTAGTCTTATTAAATCTGAGAAAATTTTCGTTCTGAACCACACAAATTCCAGGATGCCTATAAAATGCAAAAAAAGAAAAAAATGTAGCTAATTTTATCTGCAAAGTATTTTGTAAAATAATATTTTTTTTTTTCACTTCCAATGATTTTTCTTCACAAACAGAATATCCCTGAGAGATACACTTTCAACTTTTCCAAAGTTGCTCATTTACTTTGCAGCTTTGGATTCTGACAGACACACATCTTGCTTGGCTGGGAAAGAATTTGTTTCTTAGACCATCAACTTTCTCACCAGTTAGTAAAATTTTATTTATTACATTTCTCTTTTGGTTCCTAATAAGGATGTCTGGTGTAATGCACTTCTGCAGAAAGTCTCTATTTTCATTTGTAGTTGAAGCATGTATAAACATGAAGACAACCTCTTCCCCCAGCCCCAAGCTTTGAAAATTTGAGATCTACAGAACTGCTCAAAAAATACAGTCTCTTTTGAACTTTATGCTAATATCTTACTATCTCTAATTAAAATGATTGCCAAACCAGGCATTATCTCTGAAGCCACCTTGTTACAGATCTGCCTGTCCTTTTCTTTGTCACATTTTAAATGTTTTTACTGTATCTTAAAGTTTGTTCCATTTTACTAATTTGCAGGATGTCCAATTTCTTCTCACTTCCAATAATTTTGTACAGCTGTTAAACACTCTAAATTTATTCTATTTCTAGGATTCTGACAGATATTGTTTCTTATTAGTTCTTGTTATCTTTTTTAAAGAGGGAAAATTCAGTAACAAAGATATCTCTCATTACTGCTTGCCAGAAACTCACAACATTTTTTCATCTATTTAATCTATTGTATTTTCTTTTAGAAATTTCAAAAAATGCCTGTATAATTCTTGTAATTTTTATGAGGGCACAGGGTATAATTCTGCTTGGACTTTGCACTGTTTGCTTTTTGATTATCAGCACATTAACTCCAACTGTAAGTGATGATGACAGCTGAATGTTGAGAAGTATTTGGGAGGGAGGATATCCATACATTCTGTATTGTGGCAGTGAATGGTATGGTGAGTTCTAATTTCAGAGTTAATAATTTTCCAAACACTGTTCAGATCTCATGTTTCTAATACTTTTCTAGCTCTTTGTGTCACTTCCTTTGTCCAGTTCTCTACTCCCTTGACCTACAGGGGCAGTTTATGGCATTTCAGCAGTCCCTTGCTCTCTGAATTTATTAAGATACCTTAAAAACAATAAAAATAAAATAATTGATTCTGCTTATGGCTCACAGGAAAACTATTGCTTCTCATTCCTCTTTAGATGACCTTTAGTCTGCCTCTTTTTTCTTCAGACTATCTCCTAAAACCAAAGTGACTTCTGACTGACTTTCATTTTCTCAGTTAGTTCTTGTAGAGAACAATGTGCTGTGTGTGTATGTTGTTCCTAGCTATATTTTTGTATCCCCAGCTTTCAAATGGGTTTGGTTTACAGTCTATTACCCAGTATATCTACCTGTATTGCTTGTAAAACCTTTTTCTTGACAGGGCTATTTGGACCTTTAACTTTTATAAGTGTAATTTTTATTGACTTAAAAATCCACAGTTTATCAGCCCATACTCTCTTAAACCTTTTGTTTTGACAGTATAATTCCAACCCTGTCAGACTAAGACCTGCCAATATAATGTTAAGCTGTAGTATTGAGTGGCTTAAAACTGGCTTTTGCTTTTTTACAATAAAGATATAATAAATTTCCTGATCATTTCTCAGTCTCTCAGTATATATGGATTTCTATTTTTACTTCTTTCATCATTGTATAAAAATTAGCTCCAAAAATTAACTTTTTAACCATAGTCCCAAACAGATAAATATGTCTTCTCAGGCAATTCCTCAGCCCCTGCTGCTTCCTTATTTCAAATGCCCATCTCTGTGGACCCCCGAATAATCCTTTCCACAAATCTATTTTCTTTTTCCCTTAACAATGGAAACTCACCCTCACCCTGGACTGGTGAAAAACAACCATCCTCACTTCATCTTCCAGGTAAAGATCCACCTGGAGGGTTTCAGTCTGTCACCGGGATGAAGAAGCAGCATTGTATAAAGACAATGCTGTTTGGGCAGAACTGGGAGGGTATTACTCCTTGTTGCAGGTCATCCTCCATTTCCTTTCCTGTGTTAATCTATTCTTATCTCTCTATTCTTTCCACTTGGGTTTAGAATGGTGCTTTACAATACCCATATTTCTCCATATGTCTGTGTTGTGGTTTGTTGTTTTTTTTCTCCAGTTTCATGTTCCCACTGAAATTATGCACGGCTCACTCACTTCCCCCTCCTCTCCCCTCTGGCATGAACTGGAGAGAAGAATTGGAGGCACAAAAAGTGAAAATCACGGATTGAGATAAAGAACAATTTACTGGAAACAGCAATAAGATAAGAAAATGAACAGTAACAGCAACAATATTAATGACAAAAGTGTACAAGAGAGAGATGAGCAATTCACGGCTCAGGTATCAGATAACTGAAGTTAAACCAGAGAGGAAAGGATGGTGCATTTTTCCTGGCATATCCATTTAAAGGGTTTCACATTGTACATATTTCTTCAGGTTTCAGTCACAACATATTTGCTCAAGTGGAATGAAGTCAGATGCTCATTTTCATATAGTTCTGACAGTATTTTTCATTTTGTGTAAATCAGAAAGTAGAGGCTTTCAAAACAGCCTGTCATATTCATTATACTCCCCATGATTTTGTTTACCACTCAGCAACAAATCAGAGAGAGAAAGGATGGAAGGAGAGCACAAGAGAGAGAACACATATTGTTTTATAAATTGCAAGACATACAAATAAGTATCTTGGTAACTGCAGTACTAGTTTGACCAAACAGAAAAAATATATTGCACAAATGATCTGGAAATGGATGTGTACACTAAATATTTCAAAATTGCTTGATCATCTGAGAAATACTTGCAACTATCTCAACAAAACTCTGGATTTTCCAGGTTAGGTATTTAAAGTTTCAGTCAAAACAATATTTTCTACCTCTTTTATTATTTTTGCACAAGTGGAAAATACTTCTCTTTTCCTGAGCCCCCACAATCCAAGGCAGAATTCATCTGACTGAATGAAGAGCTGTTTGACTATACTAATATACTCCTTGTAAAGCCAATGCAGGTAAACAAGGATTTCTAGGATACGATTCTTTTCTTAATGAAGATAGCTATAGTGAGTCAAGTGAATGATGAATGAAGCAGCCCATATATCTCTATTAATTGTAAGGAAAGTCTAGGATACAAGAAGAATCCCCCATATGCCTCAGCTATACTTATATACACAATAAATAATATAAACTACTGGCCAATATGCATGTTCTTGAAATTGAAAAGGATCACTACAATCACATAATCTGATTCCTAGTAATTTACATGATAATCTTTTCACTGAGTTAAATAACTTGTGACCCAATGAAAAAAGTCCATTTCTCCCTATCTGCCTTCTTCATCCTATGGGATAAAACTATTAGACCATCTTAAATTTAAAGTCAAAATCTAATGTTAAGAAGCTATTTATTAGAGTCTGGAGCATTTCCATGACACAATTAGTAGGTTTGCTTTCAGCCCCTTACCCAAAAATATGTATTGCCTACTTACTTTATAGCCCTCTTTGTAAAACAGTAGAGCCTAATACTCAATGCCCTGAAAATCACTTCATATTTCTAAACTTATGGTGAAAGTAAGATTTTTTGGGGTTTAGAGTTACTTTAGTTTGGTATTTTATATACATTTCATTATATTGTGAAACTGCTTTTGTTTTGCCTTTTTATTGTAGTGCTAAATTTGGCTTTAGATTTTAATAACCGTGGTGCTTTGAGACCATGCTGACAGGTATTTTATCAATTTATTCTATTATTACTCTGCCCAAAGGCTCACCTCATTTTCAGCAAAAGCCACTTATTTTTTGTGGAGTCATCATTTTTCCCCTCTATTCATTCATCCTCCCTTTTGCCCAGACTTTTGTTTCTCATTGAGAAGAGCAGCTATATCTAAAGCATGGCTCTATCTGGTAGGAAAATTCTACATTGCAACTTGCCTGGTGCCACCCTGCTCAGAAGCCAAGGTACCAGGAACCACATCGTGTGTACCCTGACACTAGGAAAGTGTAGTATAAGAGACATATGAAGGACCACATTTGGGAATTTATATTGGGTTTGAAAGTACCCAAAATATATATCCAAAATTTGAAAGTTTTCATCCCTGCTTTCATAACTCTCCCAGCTACTAAAGCTAGATTTGAGGAGATGGGAGAGTGTTTAATCTAGCAGTGAGAGATTAATTTCTTACATGTTATTTGTGTTAAGGGAAGGAAAATCTCACTGAACCACAAATCTCTTAAGCTTTTTCATGAGAGAGGAGACCTTTTCAAGTTCTCACTTTGAGACTTTCAACTAAACTCTTAATTTTCACCTCTGGGCCCATAAATTGTGAGCTCTTCTGTGGTCACTAAGGACACATCTTTTCAGAGTGAAGATTAAACTTCCAGAAACAGAGAAACTCTGTTTTTGCCTGGACAGCATGAGGCATATATGGCTCCACGGTATTGTTCTGGATTTGTGCCATTGTCAGCCTTGCGAAGGCATGCTGCCCTATCATCCCGATCATCAGTGAAGACATTAAATAGGGCTGAACCCAGTACTGATCCCTGGCCTATACCACTGGTTACTGGCCTCTGAC
Organism: Acanthornis magna; assembly: GCA_036785705.1. NCBI lineage: Eukaryota > Metazoa > Chordata > Aves > Passeriformes > Acanthizidae > Acanthornis > Acanthornis magna. The sequence continues at coordinate 30,338,323 of JAWUZG010000221.1, read as the reverse complement.
TAGCACTGCCCTTTGGGTTTGGCCATTCAGAGAGTTTTCAGTCCACATCACGGGTCATGCAGCCACCCTATGGCTTCATCAGCCTCCCTCTGAGAATGTTATGGGAGACAGTATTGAAAGCCTTTCTGAAGTCAAGGTAAACAACATCCACTGCTCCCTCTACCAAGGGGAGAGAAAGGACTTTCAGAAAGTCTTAGTCTTAGTCTCTGAGCAAAACTAATCCATCAAATAAACTGGTTTATGGTGTGAAATTAAAAAAAAATTCATAAATTATCCTTTACTGCTTCAAGAGAATAGTTCTTCTATCCCTTTTTTGCAGAAGGGAGGATAAAGATAGACTCTTCTAAGGAGATTGAAAGTGGGACATTTACATTGGATTGCTTCTATAATTCTACAACTGCTTTTCTTTCTACAACCACAAAGGCAGCCTAGAATACAGTTCTATATTTGGACCTCAGCTAATTTCCTAAAGCTAGATGGGCTGAAATCAGGCTACAATTTAAAGTGCATTTTTCACCACTGCATACCTTAGCATTTTGCTGCCTCAGTGTGTTTGAGTAGAACGGTTTAACATAATTGCTAGTCATTTGGCTAGGATGCTGAGTACTGAGATGGTAATATTTGCAGATGATGCATTTACTTAAATGACCAGGGCTGAATTATCTGTCACTACCCTTTCTTGAAACAAAATATGAATTATGTAAAATGCTGATCTGACTTGGCATTTCCTGTACAGCGTACTCCCTGCCTGATGCCTACACTGAGCCTTTATCATTCTTGACTAAAATCCATAAAACCCACCAGCAACAGCAGCAGAAAATTCTCCAGTGGATTTCGCACATTGCTCTCTTTCATGGAATCAAAGTCCTGCTGAAAAGGAGACAGAAGTCTGGGGCAATTTCTGGCATTTAGGTGTTGAGAAAAGAAGAATACAGACGTATTATGAACCTGACTTCTGCTCAAAACATTTGGGATTTTTTCAGAGGAAAATTTTCAAAAGTTTCCTGATCTTTGTTGGAACATTGTTCTACAGCAAAATCCCTTAGCTGCCTTCTCTCAGCCAAGAAAGCTTTATTCCCAGTTTTCACACATTTTGCTCTGGATTCCTGGCTCAGAGAGAGAAAGGAAAAGAGGCTCAACCACTAAATATTTTCCAAGGAAGAAAGATGGCCATATTGTCTTGCAGCATCTCAAAACCTGTGCGCCCAGTGCCAGCCAGCAAACAGAAGTGAAAAGGCACATAGACACTTATCAGTTTTGATTTTTTTTTTTCCAAATACTTGAGCTTATGAAGGTACTCTTATTTTATCCACATAAATTTTCAACTGTCCAAATAAAATTAGCTGTCAAGTCAAGAGCTATGCAAACATTGGACATTTTTTTCTTTGCTTCAACACCAAAGCACAGTGGGACGAAAATTAAGAGAATACCTCTTACTTACTCTCTACAGTTTAAAGACAGGTCTATATTTGCCAGGGATCAAGCATGGAGTAACTTTAATAACAACACAAGACAGAGTACTATAACCCAGGTTCATAAGTTTCTTTTTCGTTGCTTCAACAAAACCACCACTTAAATCAAACTCTCCTTAAGAAATGCTGATCTGCAGAATATTACCAGATGGGTCTCCTGCCTTCTGAAGAAAGGGGGAAATGAGAGAGCCTCATGTTTAACGGCATATGAAAGAAGAAATACAATGTGTAAACTTTCCACTGACGGATATAATAGTGTTCTCACTTTTAAAGAAAAACAGTACTTCCTAGCAGGAGGCCTGCAAGAAATTTAACAATTACTCAAGATTTAGTTGGGCAGCATGGCATTTTCAAACATGTGCAGAGTCTGTTATTTTTTGTAATTAAATTAATTTAAATAATAAATAATGTAATTAAAATACATTTGGACGGTGCAATCCCTAGGGCTGGAACTGTGTGCAGAGGAGTGATGCATATTCAATGTGAAGTTTAATGAGTAAGAAAATGCAGAATCCTGGAAATCTGGTAATGCACAATATAGTTTTGGCACTCTCCCCCTTCTCCCCCATTCCTTTTCAGAGTAAAAGAGGGCCCAATTTACCAAATCAGGCTTTAAATCATTCACAACTCTCTTTTCCTAAAAAGGAAATATTGCTAGTGTTTAGGATTTTTTTAGCACAACATGTGGTTACCCAAATGTTTCCCTACAATAGTCCTAGTGAAAAGTGATAGGAAATTGACTCTGTAACCCTGTAAAGGCAATGTTTACTTTACTATCATCAGAATTTTACAGACTGTAGGAAATCATTACTTGTCTCTTCATTTCAAGGCTGACCCTGATTAAAAACTCCTGCTGGGATTTTCAGAAGAGACTAATACTGTCAGAGCTTTGCTTTTAGGGACCATCACCATTCTTGATTTTCTAAGGTTGTTTGCTGAGCATTTTCTGAATATCAGCTCTGTTAAGCCCTGCAACAAAAACTGAGGGTCCCCAGTCCCTCTCCCTAACTCGCTGAAGATGTTCAGTTTTGATGTTCAGTTTTCTTGATGTTGCCTGTCAGATAAATACAGTTTTATCTCTGTGGTTTAGGCTGCTGATTGCATGCAGAAGGACTTGGCTCTTCAAGCATGTTTTTCCCCATGACTGGATCAGGCATAGAGTACGATCCAGCTAGCTTTGCCTTTGGGCAAGGGGCAGGGCTGGAGCCAAGGAGGTGCGAGGATTTTCCCTTGCCTAAGCAGGGGTGCTGCAAGGTATATTCCTCCCAGGTACCAGGGTTTGCTCCTTTGCAAAAGGACAACGGGAGCCCTACTGTCTGGCCAGGTCAGGATGGCAAACCTCATGTGACCCCAAGCAGTCAGGGTGAGTCAGGGCTGCCCTCACCCTGTCATGGGGCAGTACCCATGATAAAATGTCAGCCTAGCCAGGCTCTGATATTCTGCACACTTTGTGGGCTACAAAAAGCTTATGCTGCTGAGTTTTCTGATTTCACAACCATTCAATATTAAACATTTTCATTGGGCTTTCTTTGTGTGTGTGTGTGTGTGTGTGTGTGTGTATGCACGTGTGTGTGGCTTTTGCCCCCTTACAAGCCCCAGTTCTTGTAGCAAGAGAAGCTGAGTTTCTCCTAAAAAATGTCTGCCAGGATGATTGACGAAAATTTAAAACACAGGATTGTAAAGATTCAAAAACCAGATGAATAAAATAAAATAAGATTAAAAAGAGCTCCTTACATTTTTATTGTTGTCTTAAGTGCTGATGGTTGTAAGGCCTGTCTAATGGTTTCAGGAGGCCTGAGTCAGGGGTTTGAAATCATTAGCAATATTGATGCCTCTAAGAAGTGAATGCTTAATACTGCTTTTTTTGTGGCTGGGCAAATTACTGTTCAGCCTGCTACTTTGCTTATAGACAAAAGAGCCTTTGTTTCAAGTGCTAAAGTTCATGGACTTGGTGCTGAAGACCCAGGAAAATATCATGACATGTGAATATGGTGTACACATGTGTATGTGGCCACTTTCTATTATATTTAGTGATTATCAGTATTTACATACCAGAGTAATTCAAGGTTTGAAATAAGTGATCACAGAGCAGCCGAGGGATAGCTCCCCCGAGTGTTTTAAAGACTCCATCACTGGGAATAGGCTGTGTGCACATGTCCTTTTCCATCCCTGCTGTGTCAAATATTCCAAACTATAAGCTTAAGAGGTTCTTAAGAAATGAAAGTAGTGACTGGTTTAAAGTTCTTGTGATTGTTCAGAATAAGGGGTATTCTGTGTCTGTTTCAAGTTTTAGGCATGTCACAGAAAAGTATTCCCACCTCTAACATTGACTGAGCTCACTGGAAACTTAGTGTGCCTACGCTGGAGTTCGGCTTGTGATTGTTTACGCATGTGTGGGACCCCTTCCCTAAATATTTCCTTCAATATTGTATTAATTTCAAAGTTTTTAGTGTGTTTACAAAAACTCATAATATAATATCCAGCTGCAGATGATAGAAGGGTATTTTCACCATTCAGTGAAATGTAGCCACTTCCATTCCGCAGCACTGCTTTCTGTGTTGGGGACATGGAAGGATCTCCAAGTGATCAGAAGGTGGCAGCAGATCTCTGTTTCATTTCTCTTGAGGCGACCTCAACCTCTCAGAAAGAGAGAAAAGAAGAAAGGAAAGAAAAAAGTTTTAAATTAACTCAATGAAGAAAAATGGTAACTCAACTTTAATGCCACTGGTAGCTATGAAAGGATTGTCTCTGACCTCTGCTGATCGCATTGCACTCATTCCATGGTAGGTCCCTCACCAAATGCCTTGAAAATTCATCAGAGAAGGGGAAGCATCCTCAGTGTGAATGGTAGTCTGGGAAGTGGCCAAACTTCCAGCCTCAGTTAACGCGCAACCAAGGGCAAAAGTTGTCTCGGTTCTCGCACCAAACACACAAGCATTGTATCTTTACTCACACTGGACAAATACAAATATACACAAGCCTGACGCATCTGTAGTTGAGCCAGTGGGTTGGGTGATGCAGCTGTCATCCCTTCCAGGAGCAAAACCCGTTTGCCTTTGCATCCCCTCTGAGAGTAATGCCTGGACAGATGTAAAGGAACAGCTTCTTTTATTCAAAGGGAAAGTTGCTCCTTTTTTCTGTGAACCATGTTCAGGGAAGTCTGCAGTAGGGTCACAATGGATCCTCCTCAGATGGGGAGCCTTCCCTCTGCACAGGAGTCCCCAGGCAGTGTCCAGGCCACATAAGAGCCAGGAATGGGAGCAGGTGCCCTTTGCAGCCCCATCATGCTTGCTTTGGGTGCTCGCCTGCTGGACAGGTGCCTGCAGCCTTCCCATCTTCCCTGAGAAGGCAAAGACTTATAGGATTTAAAATCCCACATTTCTGTGAATCTTGATGAATGTGTCTACAGAGGCACCCCCAAAAAATCCCAGCTCATAATAGAGACAAAGTATGAGGAATTACTGATGTTCCTCTCCATGTCCTGACTCTTCCTGTTTTTGCTGCATTGCCCTTTTCAGTAAACTTATTTTTTCCCTTTTGATCCGTGGATACTACTTACACATTGCAACTGCTCCAGTCTATGAGCCACTGACACAGAAGGTTCACTGTTAAAAAGGAAAAGAATTTGAAGGGGAAGGAGGGAACTGCTTAATAACAGCACTAAAAAGGCCATAATTAATGATTTGGCTGTAAAGGTGAGAAGCTGACGCCCAACATTTACTAAATAGTGTATTGTTGAAAAGGGAAACTTCATCTGTGGTAATATTTTTAAGCAGGTGAGGAGGAGCTTACCAATGAAAGGGAAGCTTTCTTTCTCTAGGTTGATCTTAGGTGTCAAAACACATTTTAAATGATCTTATTTCCACTGGTGCAAGGCAGCCAGCTTTGTTTGTTCGAGGACTGTCTCTGATTGTTTAACTTAGTTACTCTGGAAATAAACCAAGGCACCAGGTTTGATTCACAGATACCTAAATCCAAAGGAGAGTGGCATGAGCCTCTCACCTGACTACAACATAAGCCACACTCTTTCAACTGCATCAAATCCAGTGATGTGGGTGATTAATTTAAAATACATCTGTTATGAAAATAACCAGGTTTGACTTAAGGACTGCATGGGAGGTAGCGGAAGAGTCCTGATGATTGGCTACCAGCACAGTCAAACACTGTACCTAATTTCCAGGTTGGGTGCTCCTAACTGATACAGGAAAGGAAGCAGATGCAGAGTCACAAGGACAGTTAATAAATTAATACATTCACAGAAACTTGGTCAAAAAGGTATCGGCTATCTAGAACAGGAAATGGAAAATCTTGTGCATCTGTCCATCAAGATTTGCATTGCTCCACGCACTCCACAGTTTTCTTATGTCTGCTGCTTGCATCTACCATCAAGAAATTCTCAAGTTCTCAATTTGTCAGTATTCAGAACTTTGCTTCAGATAAGAATATATTCCACTGGACAATGTTAAATAAATCATAATGTACAGATCAAGCTGATAGCTGTCTTCTTCTTGACCAGCTTCTCATGTTAAGGACTCTGCACCTACCCTCATCTCTGATTTTCAGCAGATACAATTGAACTCAACACCAGTGGGGTCAGTGAAGTTATATTACATGGCTCTCCATTCATAACTAAAAGCAGAATCTAGCCTTTAGCTTTAAAGTATTTTAATTCCATTTAATTACAATGTTAATTTTTATGATGGTTATTTTAATTTGGTGTGAGTATAATTAAAATATAATATACTTCGTAGAAATTATTATAAAAATTCTTTTTCCTCCTTCCTAGAAGAGGGAGAGAGTTCAGAAAGACTATTTCTAGCAGATCCTTTTTAAAACATCATCTCAGTTGAAATGAAGGATAACACACAAAAGGCCCAACCACTAGCATGAAAAGAAAAAGAGGAAAATAATGAGACAAGCAGTTCTTAGCAAAGGCTTCAAAGGGTGATGCTGTTTGGTGGAGTTATGCCAGATTAGTATTATGAAATCCTTCAGAATAATTTACAGGAAGAAGTTAATTTTTTAAGAAGGGGGTGTCACTAGTAGAAACAGTGAAGTATTGTTAAAAGATGTGGTTTTGGAAAGGAGGTTGGAATCTAATCATTCAGATCCTTGAGGTAGGAAGAATAAAGGAAAGAGATTTGGAATAGTTTTCTGCCAAACTAGTCAACAGATGTCTCAGGGCCAGGACTTAGCCTGTAAGGACACTCTTCTGCCTTGGGGAACACTGATCAGTCAGCAACAAACTTGTTTCTATATCATATTGAAGGAGGGAAAGGTGCCGATCTGGGTTTGGTCTGGTCAACTGGAGCAGCACTGGAGCAATATGTCTATATCTGTTTGGCCTCATAACACCTGACTGGGAATACAAATAGCTTTTAGAATATGAAACTTGGCTATCCATGCTTTAGAGGATGAAAGAAACCCCAAGCAGGTGTGAGGGGCAGGCTGAGAGACATTGAGTCCACCTCTAGCAACTGAAACTGAAACTGATATGAACTAAAGACACTTTGTCCCTCTGGGGGTTAAACCTGAGGTAAGAATGAGTACAAGATATTTTATAAGACTAAAGGATGTTGATTTCCCTTGCATTATAATTATGACATGAAAGCATTTCCATTTACTCTCTTTTTTCTAAAATGGTAATAACCTGAGCTGATTGTTACTATTATTTATAGACTTAGTCATACTTAAATATTTGCTTTCTAAGTTTGACTAAACTCTTGGTTGAATGAAAAAAAAAATTCCATGATTTTTACAAGTTACAAGGAATATACTATTACACTCATAGCTCTATAGAGAAAGTAATATGAACACAGGACACAAAGTACAAGACAAAGTTCCAATGAGAGATGACAAAAAGGTATTATACTTTATGCTGGTAGAAACAACTTGTAGGTCAGTCTCCTGTCTTTTCATATCATGTTGTCTTTACACATGCATGGCTGCATTGACTCCAGTCCCAATTTTCCTGATGTAGACTTGTGCTAGAGAATAACTGCAGTCAAGACTATCATGGTCTCTTGTGTATCTATGTGAATGAAAAACACTGCCTCTGATATATTTAGAAGGTAAGAAGTCATACAGAATGCATGGAATAGCAGCTACATTACTAATCTGAAATGTTGTTCACTAAAGATAGCACTGCTGAAGAAAATAAGTTCTGAGCCATTAAATACTAAGTAAGTGTTCCTAGAATTATAGAATCATACAATGATTTGGGTTGGAAGGGAACTTAATGATTATCTAGTTCCAAGCACCCTACCATGGGCAGGGACACCTTCAACTAGACCAGGTTGCTCCATCCAACCTGGCCTTGAACACTTCCCAGGGATGGGGCATCCACAACCTCTCTGAACAACCTGTGCCAGTGCCCCACCATCCTCACAGTAAAGAATTTCTTCCTAACATCTAATGTAAACCTAGTCTCCTTCCATTTGAAGCCATTCCCCCTTTTCCTGTTGCTACATGCCCTATCAGTAGCCTCTAAGTAGTCTCTCCCCAGCAATATTGTAGGCTCCTTTTAGGAACTGGAAGGTTGCAATTAGGTCACCCCAAAGCCTTCTCTTCTCCAGACTGAACAATCCCAGTTCTCAAAAATTGTCTCTGAATAGGACGACTTAAGATTACCCTTTTTTAAAATACTGATGACTCATCAAAAGTTAAATGTTTGTTTACCTGGAAATTGGGAAAGCAATAAGAAGTCCTGATTACCTCTCTCAAGCTATGACACTTGAGCTACAACTCCACACTACACCAGCTGGCAGAATAGAGAGTGATTTCACCAAAAGATAAGGAGGATTCTGTTTCCTGCCTTAGTTCTTCCTGACCTGAATGCATCCACCTTCAAAACACATCACAAAGACCATTTTTTCTGAAGCACATTTTCTGGAGAAGACAGACCATCTGAAAAAAAAAACAAAACTGGATAGAAATAATTTTGCTATTGCAAAAAAAAACCTGCTAGCAGTTTTTCAGATACTGCTTTTTTGTATCTCAGAATTAAGCTCTTTAGAAGTGAAGCATTGGTCATACAGGTAGGCTGTACAGATGAGGAAAACCACAAGAAAACTAAGAATGTCATAATATATCAGATCAAAGGTCCATTCCATCTAATACCTTCTAATAGAAGATAAAAAAAGTCAAAATTAATCACGACACTTTTGTGAAACACATTCCCCAGTCTCTATTGATTTATGGCTCAAGAGCTCCTTTGCATGTGATCTTTGCATTTGAATGAAAAAAACACTGTATAGCCTGCAGTGGAGGGAGGGGGCAGGTGTTTAGGGAAAATGATGGCTGAGAATACAGTAGAGGAGTTAAGAGCAGGAGGAGAGAGCAGGCATCTTCCCTGGTTTCAATAAAATTGGGACACTGACCTCAAGCACAGGGAAAATGCACCTTTTGAGTTACCAGTATTTGTCTTCTTACTCACAGCATTCTGTAGGTCTTGTCATGTAAACTCTCATTAAATCTGTGAGACCATCTACAGGGTACACTATTACCCCCTTTTTGTATCAGGCTCAATAGCTCACCTAAACAATCAGAACTTTTTCTGAGTCCTGTGGATGATGTAGCTTGGACTTTTTCTGATGTCCACTTGAGATGATATGAGCTACAGTGAAAACCTTTTAAATATGTTCTTTTATATACCTACTGTTTGCTAGTAGGAGCAATATTTAGAGTAGGGAAGGACAGGTGGTGACAAGAATGTTTTATTTCCCAGTAAAAAGGAAATATTTTAAGAGTTCTTTCTATGGCAGTAAAGCAGGGACTATTTAAACCTGACATCCTTATTTATAATGAGTGCACTTTGATCTGTAAACAATCCTTAAAAATTAAGTAGGGATATTGCTTTTAATAGTTCGTTTGCTAGTCCTGACCTACAGGTGTGCACAAAGTGAACATTTTTCCTACTGCAGTCAATTGACTTCCCCTGATTTACAGCATTTTCACTCCCTGTTCCATGTGCTCCAGAGGTTTGAGTTCCATTTCTCTATTTGGACTTGACCTGGATTTATTTTATTTAATTTTATTCCCCAACTACTCCAGGCAGCAAGATAAGAATTACTTTCACACATGACTCTCTGTTTGCACAACACTTGCTTCCACTTAGTAAGAAATACATGATTATTTCAAGTTACATTTCCTTGGAAAAACAATGGTTTAATTTGAGCCGTGAAATGTTCCTTTACATTCCTTTTTTTCCCAACCTTTTTCAATATGAAGCTTCAATTAAAATCTAAAAGGCTGACTCAAGTTTTATACCTAGTTCTGTTTGTGCACTTGGGGTTTCTCCTGAACTTGGTACTAAATGGTCATTTTAGAGACACATTTCATCCAAAATTCAGTAGCTCTCTGAGAGAGCCGTGCACCATTTCTGTGTGCTATCATTTCCCCAGGGACTTCCCAGGTGTGAGTTTCTGTGCTTTGGATGGATAGGAGGAAAGATGAGAAGGCGGGAAACATGGACCATGCTTCTTAGCCTGATGAAACACACTGATATGGAAGCCGTAATGAAATTGTTGTGACATCTGCTTTTCTGAGAGAGGACTCTGGGACAACTAGGAACTGAGTAAGTACTGATAATTCTGTTAGTCTATGCAATCACAGAGAACAAACAATAATAGGAAAGTGAAGGGGATCCACCTTATCATCTATGTTCATAATGCATTTTAGGCAAAAAAGGCAACTTCCTCTGGCTCCTCACTTTGGTTAAACGACATTAAAGTTACAATTTCAGTTCCTGAAAGAAGAATTTTTGGCAAATCCCACAAGAGAAACCTAGAAAAATGTGGTTCATTACAGCACACATTTCTCCAGAAGGAAGCATGAGTGTGTTCTTGTTAAAAAATCAGGGTACAGGAATTACTCTGCAGCCCCACAGCCCGCAACCTCAAACAAGGCTGTTGGCAGCCCACTGCTTGCAGAAGGTCCCTTCTGTAAATCTGAAATCCAAATACAAGAACACCATATCCGGTGCAGTGACTTTGATATATCAGTTACATTTAACCAGGTTGTTCTATTATCAGTCATCCTATTGTGAAGGTAAGGAGCTCAGCATAGATGCCATGCTTTCCAGACTGTTTTTATGCCCTCAGCTGATGAAACGCACATGAACACAGCTATGGCACTGTTGGCACAGTAGGAAGTTAAAGACACTTCAGTTACACCTGCACCACATCCCTGGATGCAGTGTCTGTGTGCTACACAACATCACATCCTGCTCCTCCTGGGTTGTGCTCCTGCTGGCACTGACATTTCATACTGTCTGTGCTGATAGCCTGTGTCCTGCACCTACAGGTTTCTCTTTCCTGAGGCTCCCAACACAGTCTTCAAATACAAGGTCTCAACAGGACAAGCTGTTCAGAGCTGAGTGTAAAACCATCTGTAGCCCGAGGCTCTTCATTCCTTTGATTGAAAGAGAAGATGAGCCTGACATCAGTGACAATCTCACTAATTCAGGTAAAGAGTTGGAACTGGCCTCATTTTTACTGTAAATGAGATTACTTTTATGTGACACAGAACTTATTTGCTTGGTTTGCCATGTGTAACACAAGTTCATTGCAGAGGGTTGAATGAACATGGCACTCAAAAATTTGTGAGGAATAACAAACTTCAAAAATGCCTTCAGTGCAACAGCATTAGAATCAAGAAGTATATAAATTACTCCTTTATGAAGTTGCATAAAACAAAAGATGGCAGGCATCTCATTTTTACTTTTCATAAGAAGTACTTCAGGAGCTAAAAACAGAATCACAACTATGGCAAACCCCTACCAATCTTTTTCTACGAGTAAGAGGAATTATTTAGAATGTTCCTCTTTTAAATTAAAAAGTGTGCTTCAGCAATTCTTTTTAATTATTAGGAAATATTTTTTTTGTTGAATTTATCCTTCTTGCATATTCATCAAAGCCCATTTAATTTTTTTCTGGCATGAACATAGAACATTTTGTATAGGCCTGATCTGCATTCACATCAGTACAGACATGGCTGTGGGTGTTTGGTTTCCTTTTGAAATAGTGAAACTTGTACAAGTGCTATAGTGGACTGTTAGGATGGAGACACTTGCTCTTGGTTTCATGACAGCAGTCCAAATTTCTGCAGTAGACAAGGCCTTGATATGTGTAGTAAAAATGAAATGCTGATCTTAATCAGCCTATTAAGGACACTCTGCTCTTGCCTTTGATTACTTAATTGTACTTTACTATAGGAGAATGTCTCTCTCCTGCCAAAGTCAAGACCAATGTTCATAATAGAAAGAACAAATATTTGTAAGTTACAGACTGTATCTTTAGGGACATCCTAGAGCCAGAAAGGAAAGCATAATGAGGAAAAAACAGGAGTGAATTTTTTTTGTCACTTACCATAAACATCAGAACAGAAAGAAGTTAAAAACCCTGAAAGCTAAAACACTAGCTATAGTCACGCTTTTGGCTAATTCAGGTTGTTTGCTCTTCATTTCAATTTTAATGACTCACTAAGGTGTGTGACTACAACTGGCTATTATCCTTTTAATCATAATGTTTCCAAGACAATACTTGAATTTAGTGCTCTCAAAATGTAAACATAGGATTTTTGTTACATTTTGGACAGTTTTATCTAGATGAAGGTACATATTTGCATTCAGTATCAGCCTGCTCATAATATATCTTTATCCCCGTTTCTCAGAGGGACGCTATTTGCTTCCCTGTAGGAACAGATACATTCAAAATAGGCACCTTGAAACACAATCACCTAGATTTGCAAGTTTATTCAGCTCCCAGAATGAAATCTTGAAGACAAATTGGACAAAAAGCATTTAATCTAATGCATGCAGAATTGGTTGTCTTACAGTGTGAATCCAAATGCTCAGTGTACTTGAGCTAACTCACAGATGAGATGGAATTGGCTGAAGGAAAATGGGAGGGGGGAGAGAGAGATTAAGAGACACAGAGAGAGGGAGAGAGAGAGAGAGAGAGAGAGAGAGAGAGAGAGAGAGAGAGAGAGAGAGAGGAAATAGGAAATCTCAAACTCTGGTCAGAACATCAAAAGCTGTTACTTTGTGTTTTGTTCAATGATTTTTTGATATAAAGGAGTATTTATCTGTTTTATCTGAAACTGTCACTGGATAAAATATATAAACAGGGCACTCCTAGGAGAAAATGAGATGTGGAATTTTGAATCATGTCAAATAGAAAAGAATAAATGTGGGCCTCCTGTGACCTGGTCAAATGCTCTCTAGCTATCACCTTGGTGGACAATCAGTGTGCCCAAACCATCTCCTGCTACAGTCCCTCTGTGATCTGTCATGAGTTTTTTCTATATGCAAGGCCTTCTGTCCAAGTGCTTTTGGTGGGCTCTTTGAACACAAGCTTGCTTGGCAGCTTCGGGGGCCTTGGAAGAAGAAGACTGCCCTCTGAATTCTCCTCAGATTTTGCTGTGAGACAGAGCCCAGGTAAACTATAGTTCTTAGCCTGGAGACTGCTTTGGTTTCCTGGGAGCCTTCAGCAAGAAAAAGTTGTGAAATCTTCACAGCTGGGGGCAACTTCCTTAGCATTTTCAGTTATTTTTCAATTTACTTTATGTGAATAATGCCTCATTTTGGAACCTGATCTCAAGTGCTATGAACCCTTACTTTGGACAAAGAAGGAGACCATGTCGAGAGCCACAAATGTGAGAAGCAAATGGAGGAAGAAAATAAGAGTTTTAGGAAGTGAACACAGAGCTAATAGATAACATTAGGTGAATTTCACCTCATAAGTTATGGTTTAACTCTTGTATTAACCACCAATTCTAAATACTCCTTTGCACACATAATGTTTGAGACAAAAAAAACCTCATAATTTGTCCAGGCTACTAAACTGAATCTAGAAAGGAACAAGTAAAATCATAAGATGTTGGGTTTTTTCAATACAATCCATGCACAGCTGTAAGCTATTCTCTTTGCAGCTTTGACAGAACATCAACTACAGCCATTCTGTAGCTTTAGGATGATAAATCAGAGGGGCCTATGGAAGGAATGGACATCAATAAGATGCAGAAAATAACAAATGAGTTCCCCTTTTAACTTTTATGTTGAAATGTTCAGTGTCCTGTGCCCCAAAGCTACATAATAAGGAAAACAAACTTTCAAAGAGCTTTCAAAGTTTGCAAGGATCACCTCTGTGTATTTCCAGTCAGCAATAAAGCTACAAGTGCTATAGAACACATGGTTGACTAATAAAGAAAAATTAATGAAATTTAGAAAATCTTGTGTCCTAGCAGACTACAGAACCACATAAACTGACACTTAGACTCTTCAATGGCATTTTAAGTGTAGGAAGGATTTGTGTCATAGAAACATGGGAGTCAGAGTCAAAAAATGTATGGCTTGTTACATGGGTTTGTCCTCTGTCAAGGAAATTGCTGATGGCAATAAACTTTTAGGGCTTTCTTTGGTAAAATAAGTCTCTCATTCAGGTAGAATCATTCCTCATAGTCGCTCACCCCGCCCAAACACAGATATTTCCACTGTAAAGGGGAACCCATATCAGATTTTCTTCTACTTTCATCCTTTTACCTCTAGATTATATATTTTCTACTGTCCAAAATAAAATCCATTCTGTCTTCAGGTGGGCTCAAGGTAACTACTTGTGTATCTAATTTTTGTTTCTTCCAGCATTCTGAGACAGTGCTTTTTTATTTTGTAATCCATTAAATGAACCAATCAATTTATTTTCAATAAAAAACTTCAATATAGGAACAAAATATCATAGGGCAGTGCCCAAAACAGCCCAATGGCATAATACTTTCTCAATACAGACACACTAAGAAGAATGTGGAGCTTTGTACTATATACTGTCATTCTTAAGTCTCTCTGCAGTATTTGTTTCTTCCTTCTATAGAATACCTGCCTTTGGCATGACAGAGTTTTTCCCTGCCTGTATCAGTTTTCTCAGATTGATCCTCAGTTTATTTTGTCCTGTCCATATGCTCTCTCTTTATTTTTCCTCTATTGTTTGAATCTTCTTTCCAATTTAGCATTAACTGTGAATTTAATTAAACTGTGGTCATTAATGTTCACTTTATATGCCTCACTAACTGAATCCCTCTTCTAGTTCTTAAAGACACTTAAATAAATAAAACCTAATAGAGATCCCTGTGGTACCTCACTAGACACTTTAACCTAGTTTGATACTTGCTACTTAACTGTTTACCAAGCTCCTTTGAACACTCTTCAAACCACAGAAGAGCATGTATATTCAAACCAAACTGAATTAATTTTTTAGTCCAATTTTCATGAGACTCCATATTGAATGCTTTAGCTGAATGCAAATAACTTACATGTCTCACTTTCCCTTTTATCTGTGGAGGTGCTGATTCTTCAACACTTATGATCATGCATAATTTTAAGCATGTGTTTAAAGTAAATGAAAGTAAACACTACTTGCAGTTAAATGAGTCATGCACATGCTTGCAAGATGGTGGCTTACTTTCCTTCCTCAAAAAATGGTTATTGTAAATATAGCATTTATTGTACTTCACATCTTTATCTCCAGAAATGCAATCCCCCTAAAGATAAATGCAAAGAGATGTGTCATGCCAAAATTCTCAGTGACAGGTAAGTCTCAATTTTGCTTAGTAGCATATTTAAGGGGGAAAAAAATGCAGAAATAGTGCAGTCATAAAGGATAAAAACAATAAACTCACACACCAATAACCAAAGATTTTACAAAAACTCATGAAGAAAAAACAATGAGAAAAATCATTTGAATGGCACATACCCGCTCAAACTAAAGATTAAAACTAATGTTCTCCTATCAGAACATGCAGCTGTGTTCTTGCCAACATTAGTGTTAAAGTTGTCAAAAGTTAGGCCAAAACTTTAAAATATATATGACAGTGTCAGACACGCTTATCTTTTACTGTAGACTTCAATAAAAATACTTCCAATTTCTATACAACTGGTTTCTCAGCCCTTTCAATTTACAGTATCATGAAAAAAAAAAGCATTACACACCAGAACAGGAATTTAAATATATACAATTCCTTTAAATTTAAAATGTGAGAGTAAACTAAAAGGTCCAGATTGAATAAAATTAGCTTGCCTTTCAAGGGCAAAATTAGGGGGGGAAAAAAGAGAGGATCAGAGCAGGGATTTACTATGAAAAAAAGTAAAAAATCATCAACCAATTTACAGGTGACTTTGTTCACAGACCTTGACATCTTTCCATTTCAAAAAGCAAAGTCCAAATTATCCTTGCTCTCCAGCAGTGGATCTGACATCTTCTGCACCAGGACTGACTGATGATGAGCCGTGTCATGAACACAGTGCCTTTTGTTGCAACAAATGGCTCATGGCAGGGATGCTGGCTGAGATGACGGGTTCCCTTGCATCCCATACAACAGGAGCACTGGTACAAAGCTTTTGAAGTTTCTTGAGAATGGAATCCTGATGGAAAGGGGTAAAGTAAAATGTTTAGAGATGGTCAGAGAAATGAAAAAATGAGCACAAAACACATCTGGTGAGAGACACTTTAAAAATCATGTCCTCAAAATCTTAAGTTGCTTGATGAGAAATACTGAATGCATGATACAATTATATGCACATCTGGGACAAATACATTTTACTCTAGCAGAGGTGAGTAGAAGGACAATGGTTCCTTTAACAAAATGTGTGAAGAAAGAAATTTGCTCTTAATTTGGAGATTGGCAAAGAGATTTCCTCATTAAACTCTTTACTTACAGGAAAATTAGACAATTAAGAAAATAAAAATCAATGAGGAAGAAAGAAGTAATTATATTACTTTAACCATGATGTCAGAAGTGACTATTTTGTCTGTTCAAAAGTACCAATTTAATTTCAAATAATCTAGACACATACATCTGTTTATGTAAATATGTGTGTACAATTTCATTTGCAGTTGTCTATGTACTTTATAAGTAGATAATATATTGAGAAGAATATATTACGTTATTTTACTTAAAATAAATAGGTAGCTTCCTATATATATAACGTTTATTTTTTTATGTAAATGTTTTAAATAAATTAATGTTACTCAATTCAACTGAACAGAATAAATAACAAAACAAGTTTTATTTAAAATAAATAAACTAGGATACTCTGAGACCAGCGAAAATTACTCTAAGTGCAAGTGGCAGACTGGGGAACTGAACCCAGAAGTGCTAAGTGATGCCAACAGTGATTAGATTGCCTCTGAGAATCGAATAATGAGCAAAACTCTTGGGACATAGATATGAGGAAGGAAACTCTCTAAGAACTTCCACCCTTAGATCTCTTTCGTGCCTACAATCCTGCTCCCATCGAGCATTTCAGCAGCTCCTGTGTCAGCTTTGCTTAGCCATCTTCAAGGATCTTTAAATTTTACCCTGGTACCTTTTGCTTGAGTAACTGCTGTTCAGCTCCATTGAGATCAAAATGAAGCAGCTCGGAAAAAATCACAAAGATCCTTATCAAAACCATAATGAAGAAATTATGGTTCTCTGCCCTGTAATCCTGATCACACACCTCCTGAGAGGATTGTTTCCTCTCAGGTCAAACAACTTCTGCCAAATATTTCAGTGGGACAGTGCAAGCTAAAATCTACGTAGGAATAAACGTAAAGCATATTTGTTGTAGCAAGAAAACTACAATATTCAATTTGGTTTTCATTTCTGTCCTGTGTGCTATGAGTTGGAAACTTTACTCTATCCTTTGAGAATCCTACTTTGTGTGGATATAAATTATGGACCTAACCATCCTATGGAGCGGTAGAGTGTAACACAAAATATAAAGTCCAGTTGGGTTGAACACTCTCTTACATTTCAGGCAACGTTATTCACATGAAATAAAATGCATTAGTTCAAGTGAATTAGGAATTCTTTCATTTTTATGACAATCCTGTATTCTCCCTATATTGTAATTTTCTTCATTGGAGTGAGCAAATGTGAGAAAAATTAGCAATAAATGTTTTAATTTTTTACTATAAATAAATATTTCCATTTACATAAATAATATATAAATTATATACTATAAATAAACATTATCAATATTATATGAGTACAGATGTTTCCATGCTTGTTTCATCTGTATGAAACAGCACATTATTTTCATTCTTTAAAAAATAATTGAAGACAGATATGGCTGCTAAATTGTTTACCGCTCGCACATAGAATTACCAATTTATTTTGATTTTTTAAATTGTTTTTTTCTTTTCAGTTTTTCCACAGGGAAAGTGGTTCTATGTTAGGCCTTTCTCTTAGCAAAACTTTTGTTTCATCCTTTCTTGCTTTTTTTAAGGGAAAATGTGATATTGTCTTATCTGAACTTTCTATCTTTAAATCTTACTTATGAGATTTCCTGTATGTCATGCTGGGCTATCAATAGTCCTTCAAGCAGACACCAATCAACACCAATGAAGACTGCATATGTTACAATCCAATCCCTTTATATTGTATTTCATTTACTCCACAAACTTAATTATCTGGACTGCTCTATTATCGAATCAGCCCCAAAAGACCAATTTCCCATGTCTTACACATATTTATCGGATTTGAAGACTTCCTGAATGTTGTATTATAATGCTAATTAGTGTAGTGTTTGATTGTTTAAACAAATCACTTACCCTTTGTTGACAGTTAGTATGGCTAATGAACCCATAATTTTATAACTTTTGGAGGCTTCTTTCCTAAGGTGTGCTCAAACACCAGAGATGATACAAAACTATCTCCAAAGGTCTCTTCCAGCAGACAGGACTGCCTATATGCTTTGAACTGTATTGACACATGCCTAATCTTTAAAAGAGGCCTTGCCTGTCAGGAAAGAGCTTGTAGAGATAAGAGACTAATTCTACTCTATTCCCTGTCAGATGTCACAGAACAGCAACACTGAGGAAATTCAGATCTTAATATAGAGCTTTGGTCAACGGCTACTGCTAATTCTGTCTACCTCCAGCAAATAATTATGCTGACCAGAAATAAAATAGTTTAATTAATCAGTGTAATATCTCTGTTCCACATACACCTGCATTTTTTCATCATGGTGAAAGCATGTATTTTCAAATTTTTAGATGGCCAAAAGGGGTCTCATTTTTTCCTAAGATCTGGAAAAAGTGTTTGCTGCTTCTTACCACATAAAGTGTAGCTTTTAGGATCAAACACTAAGAAAGCAGACATTGCGATAAAACATTTCCATTCATAGATATATACTATTAACATGAGAGTAAAAGTAACACACTGAAATTGCAAACAAATGTAGTCCAAAGCCAACATGGAAAAGGCAGTGTTTTTCCACACAGTGTTTTTTTTTCTCCTGTAAATTATTAACCTACCAGAGCATCTAAACACAGTTCTCTCTGTTTCCCCAGACTAAATAACAATTTTCACTATCTTCATTGGAAACCTGCAAAAGAAACAATAAATTCCTTCCAAAGCATTTACAAATATTAAAGTAATCTTGTTCAGCCCTGCTACAAAACTCTCAGCTGGGCAGCCATGGTAACATCTCTTTGGTATCTTTGGTATAAGCACCCCTTCATTATAAGCAATTCCCTACTAACTCAGTTCGATCCCTCCAGCATCTTTCTACACTGCAGAGTATTTGTGTCTTCATTTTTGTCCTTTGCTTGTGGCACATGGCCTGGAGAGGGCCTTCTGAGAAGTCACAAGATCTTTATAGTCTCAATAGCCCAACACTTGACCTCTAGGGAACGCTCCTGCTTTCAAGTCTTCTGTGACAGGAGTGAAAAGAGGCAACACTAGCTCAGGGAACGCCTGGGGGTAGCACCTTTTCCTATTGTTGTTAAACCTCCATTTCACAACAGATAGCATCAGATAAAGTATTGTTCTCTGTTATTGCACTGGAGTCCTGCTACAATGGCTTTTTTTTGGAGTGGATGATCAAGATTCCTGATTTTAATGGCTGTTGAAGAAGCTTTGAATCATAAAGTGGAGGCCCAAAACACATTGATCAGGTTCTCTTGAAAGTCTTTGGATTTGGATTTTGGCTTTTCTTTTTTTTTTCCCTTTCTTTTTGTAATTTAAACAACAAAGGCAGAGGCTGAGATGCAGGATTCTGAGATGCTCTCAAATGCTATCTTTTTATTAAAATGAGATAAAAAGCAAAATGTTGTCAGGGGAAGGCATAAGGAAAAGAGTAATTCTTAGAGAAAAAATGTTTTAAGAACAGCTCATGGGACTCTGAAAGATTCTGTCTATTCATTTTTTTTCTGTTTTACAATTTATACATTATTTTAATTTTATTCATCTTTGCTTTACCAGGACATTCAGTAAACTAACTATGCTCCAATCCTCATCACATCAATAGGAAGTCAGTACATGAAATAAAAACACATTATTTTTCCATACTGTAATAAGAAGTTAATGTACCGTAGTACGTACTCAGTTGTCTTTTTTACATCAACATTACCCTCAAACACTTTACTTGAGCTCTTTGTCATTCTTCTGCTGAGATTAATTCTCATAACCAATATTATTATGCTTCATGAAACCAAAATAATATAATGTACAGCTTGCTTGCTTAGGGAAGAGGAGTGTGTCTTGTCTTTGCATTGCAGTATCTATTCCTGTTCTAAGGACAAAAGTGCTGCATGGCACAACTAGTCACTGGTCACTGTCCAGGACAGGAAAACCATCATATCTCTTTTTCACTCTGCATTATTTTGTTGGTTTGGTTTTTTTCACTAATAAAAGAAAAAAATCAAAAGCAACCAAACAACCAAGCAAAGAAAAAGCCCACCAAGATCCAGGAGGGGATCACATGCAGCTGGGTGTCATTCTAACCTGAAATTGTGGATGGGTTTGAGTGTGTTTCACGGAATATAGCTGAGAAGCACCATAGCACCACAGTTTAGGCAGAACTTCTAAGACTTATGACTTCTTACTATATTGAATGCAGAGGTTTACACTCAGGCAAGTTGACGCCCCAAGATATTAAGCGATCACGCTTATTCTAGATAAATACATAATGAGTAATTCAAGTATAATACTACCTAATTTTGGCTTAAAACAAAAGGAGAAATAATTTTAAATCCATCTTCACTTTGCAATGAATGATGGCACCTACAGTCAAGCTTATTCCTGCCATATCTGGCAAAATATAAAAACTAAAAAGCAAATCAAGCATGAACTATTAGGGAAGGAATTCAAAGAACTACTTGTAGTCCAAAGCAGAAGTCTGTTAATCATCTTGGGCTGGGTAGGTCCTCTGATTGTGGCTGTTGTCTGAGAGCTGCTCAAGAAATGTTATTTAGTACAAGGAAAACCATGTCAACAACTTGACAGTGTACAAGACTGCATTTTAGTGCTATGAAATTTTACAGACACCATCTAATTTACTAGAACATGTGCACTTGCTTTCTCCCTTGCTCTTTCAACCAGATTAGTCTTCCCCCTAGTGCCAGCACCGTAGAGCTGTTGTTTCGTGAAGCTGAAGCCTCTCTAATGGGCAAAAATATACAATACCAGCCAGCAAAACTGATTTTTCTATGATAGAAGGAGCATCTGTTGCATTGTCCACCACAGGGATAGTGAAGTCATGCTGTGATCTTGCATCATATGTAGCACTTGGGAAGTTATAGGATGATCCACCTAAGCAGTTACACCATTCAATGGGTATCACGCCATTCTAGTTTCAGATGACTCCACAGTCCAGTCAGATTTCACTATTGGATATCTATTCTTCACTAGTCCTTATAAATTCTAACTGAGGCTGAGGATACACAAAGAAGAGAAATAGCCAGTGACTTGCCAAAACCATGATGGCTTTCTAATTTCATGTCTTCTATCCAGTCTTTTGTGGGGCTTTCCCTTCCTGAATCGGATAGGCAAGATGTAGCATTACGCACTCTAACCATGATGAAATTTTGGAGTTTATGATTTCACTTTGCTACTGCCAGTATTTCTATCGCAGTACTGGCAGGAAGTTCCAGCCAGGAGTAGGATCCCAATGTGTTAAACCTACATAAACACACAGAAAGATGTAGATATCACCTTAAGAACAATCCAGGGCAAAACTTATAATGGATGCGAAAAACAGACCTAGCAAGTTGCATGCGGCAAACGAGGTGAAAAATCGAACCAGTCTGCAAGATGTCACTGGTTGATGGTAACTCTTGGGAGGAAAACACGGCTGCCAATTCAGACATCCTGGTTACTGCAGTGCGAACTGCAGGCTCTGCTGCAGAAAAGTTCTGCTCAAAAACAGCCCCTAGACACTGCACTAAATACTCTGAATGGATCTGATGCTTATTGGAAAAAGTGCACCTTCTAGTTCATTTACCTCTAAGCTGAGAAAGAAGAGTATAATTGAACATGCTTCCCTCTTTAGAGCAATTTGTTCATGAACATTGTTACCCTGAAAGCAAGCGGGCATAAAAAGAGCTCCTTCCTCAACCGGGGAAAGAATGTGAGCACATTCTTACACAGCCTGTGTACAGGAAATCATTCACAAACCTTCAAAGGCATTGACGGGGGAAGGGAAGAGGCTGGAATGGCATTCCTTGGGCAAGAGCACATGAAAGTCTGGTTGTATTAGTGTAATATATTACACAAATGTGACACAAAAATGTTCATGGATTACACTTCCTTCACTGTATCATATTAGCACCTCATCATCCCAGCCTACCACAAACAGATGCTAACAAGATATGAGAAGAGAGCTAGAATATGCTGAGGTTTCTGTCTCACATTAGTAGTGTGCATAATATACTGTGATTCCGCTTGCCAACATGTGATGCACAAATTACTAATGCATAATCTTTGAAAAGAACCGAAACAAAACAAGACATTAGTATGAAAAGTGTGTTTACAATGTGCTGCAAAAATGAAAACGTGTGCTCTGTGTGGAGAAAATCTATCCCACCTCCTGCAAGATCACAAAGATAAAGAGGAGAGTGTTAAAGTCCCTAACTGGTACTCACTAGAAATGCACTGTTCCTTTCCAGTGAGTTTCTTAAGATACTTTCGAGAAAGTCTTAAGGCATTGATTTACTCAAATTGTATTATTTTAGCAGGGTCCATATGGTTTTTATTTAACTGGATCTTTTCTTTGCGAGTAAAGTTGGCCTTGGTGTTGAATCCGAGGATACAGAAAAGAATCAGTCACGTGCCAGCCCAAGCTCCAGCAAAGCCTCTGGGAGATCTCGACTCAATAGACTTTCTTCCTTACATTCATTACATAAGATGATATTACACATAGACAACAGCCTTATTATACTGCCTAATTACCTTTTAAAGGGCCAAAAGGCTATGCAGATGCACATGCACACATTAATACAGTAAAATGTACTTTTGCCCCATGCAGCCTTACTTGCCATTTAGAGACAAAATCCATGAATTATTCCTGTGTGTATTTGAAGATGCCTTTTTTTCATGAGCCACAGATGAAATTTGCAGCTGCTGAAGAAACAGCCTTCTAGACTGCCATCTCAAGTGCTTTACTGCACAAGAATATGTGGGAAATTATTATTATTAATAATAACAGTAATAATATAGAATGAAATGCACACTACATAAACTGGGTTAAGCTGTGCATCAAAAGTTTATTTTTGTTTGGTTTTAATATATTTACATGGGGGAAATAAATATGACAGATAAAATCTCCTTGGCTTTCCCTCTCGCAATGGTAATTATGCCAGGCCTTCAGTGCAGTAAGGTTACGATTATACAACCCTGTTTCTGGTTTCCTCTAGACATATGTGCAATATATACATTGCACATAAATTGGCTCAGGCTAATTATTTTTAAATAACATGTATGCTTTTAAAAATAGTAAGCAAAAATGGAACTGCCTAAATCTATTGTGGGTCATGTTTTGTTTTTCCCCAGGCATTAAAAACCTGTGTCTGATCTTTTCTGGAAAACATTTTTGAGGGGGGCAGGGTAGGGGGAAGATTTCCTCTCAGGTTGAAAACCAGATATGCTTTGCCCTGTTCTGTGTCCATCACAGCCACAGTGCTCCGGTTTGAACAGAATCTCATCTGTTAGAACTCAAATATGAAGTTGCAGCCCGAAAGGATTTTTTTTAATCACATAATTATAAATAAGGGGTTATAAGGGATGATTGGACACAAACCTGTTTTTATTATTTTGGAAAAACTTGCTTTTCAAACAGCTGAAATATAAGTTTTCAAAAATTTGTTATTTGTAACATAAGCCACAGCTCTTTATTTCACAATGCATAACAAGCATGTTGTGAGAGGAAAACTGTAGCTGCTGGTGACATAACAGTGAATGAGCACAATGGTGGCATTTCAAGTCGGGATAGGTACTTTTGTCAGGGACATCAAAAATGCTGGCAACAGCAAAGTCACAATCATATGAAAGTGCTGGGAAAGGTGTAACGCACTGATGTCTCAGCACCACTGTCATCTACCTCCAGGAATCTGATGCTCCCAAGGGCTTCAAGGAGTGGCTGGACTCCTTCCATGGCTTCTGTAATGCCATTACTGAAGTGCATATGCCTTTTTCTCAGTTGATTTCACTGTTTTTAGCACCCTGTAGCATTGAGAGAAGCTCAAAGAGCACACATTGGAAAAAGAACTATACATGGAATTACTAGGAAACAATGGGCCCTGTGATGAAGTTTACACATCTAACCATTTGGGCTAAGTATCTGTCCTAGGATTAGAGAGCAGGAGAGCAGTGGATGGTCACGGTCTACGAGAAGCCAGAAATCCCAGTTCCCAATTCTCTGTCCAATCCTAGAGGTCTAATCACTTTACACACTCCTTTTTGTACCTGGTTCCTATCTCACATTTGACATATTTGAAATAACAAAGAGAGAAAAAAATTGATACATTTATGGTATTTAGTTAAACTTCATGAACGTTAAATAAAAACTGAAAGGGTTCATCACTGTGATTCAGACTCCATTCTCTCTGTCACGCAAAAAAGGTGGGGAGCAAGGAGCTCAAGTCACACTGCCAAGTGTATTCACGTTCAAAGGCTTTTTTTCTACAGAGAGTTGGATGGGAGGAGTCTGAGTTTTCCTCACATGGTATTTGCTTATTTGGCTATCACTGGTTGACATTATGTCAGCTAGTTAATGAATGAATCTGGTTTTATAGCTTATGCACTTGTGTCTAGAGGTCACCCTACGCATATTTTCACAAATTAGAAAAATAAATTAATTAATTATACTTATTTTCTACTGGGAAACTGTGCACCTGAAATAACAACTATTTTCTCCAATGTATTTAGCTGTGCTCTGCCAGAAGGCATTTCTTCCCTCGCTCTTGGCTGAAAAGCCCTACTAGCCAGCAAGTTGCAACCAGGCGCTGTTCAGTAATAATTACTTTATAAACTCTCCTATACACAGCTAGCCCCAAGTTACCAGCTACTTCCAACCAACACATTTTAATTCTCTAGCTAAATGAGGCGTCTTTTTCCCCTCATGTTATGTATTTATTTTGCAGATGATGTTTATCTGCCTAAATTCAGGCCACCTGTGCAGGTACAGAAGGAAAGATGCTCACCTCCCATGTAGAGTTTCTCCTGCCCTGCTGCATTCTCACTTAAGGCCACTTGACCAGGCCAGGCAGGTGGGAAATGGTGGCCATTGGTGCAAGGTTTGGAGACTTAATTTTCCAGGGGTGACGGAGATTAAAAATTAAAGCCCCATTTCCCAAGTTTATTTTTGATTTAGGAAAAATCACAACTCCTAGACAACCTGCTTGGGGGGGGGTGGGAAGTAACAAAAAGTAATGAACATATATTTACTACAAATCAAAACCAATTTTAAATAATTTTCCTTTCCTTAAATTTTCCAAGACTTTCCTCTTGGAATTTTTCCTTTGCTTGGCTACATCATTCTCAAAAGAATTGTGTCGAAGATGATAATGCAGCAAAAACCTTTCTGATAGGTAAGATAACACCTCTTTTGACTAACATATGATATTAATTTCAGAACTGAAATCAACTTAAGATTTGGTTGGAGTTTTTTTCCCTTATGCAGCCTCATACTGATTTTGCATATTAGTCTGGTCACTTTTAGCAAAAACTATATGTGAAACATATATTGTATAATAAAGCCGATTTTGTATCTTGTTTTCTACATAATTTCTGAAGCAACACAGTTATTTTTAAAACTGAGAATTTTGTATATGCTGTGTATATAATCAGCTACATCCTAGGTGAGAAACTTTCTCCTAGCCTCCTTATATATTTTTTTACCATTCTAATTTGTCTTTTGCATTCTGGGAGATTTAAAATCACAATGATTTCTCCAAACTTGTAGCCCAGTCTGGGAAGTGTCCTAAATATCAGATCTGCTTGCTAAATAAATTCAAAACATACCTTTGAAAAACGTCACATATTCTGTAAACCTATATAATCTGATATTGTTTTATAGAGCAATTTATGAAGAAGAAAAGTCATCTACAAGCACAAGCTGAAATAGTGATCTTTCTTACAGACGGATAGAAAGTAACTACATGTAGTTTTTTGACTACTTTTCAAATTTCCTGGAAACCTTTATTATTATTTTTAGCACTATATTTATTTAGCCTCCTTCTGAATAATTGTTCAACAAGGAAATTTTATGAAGCTACAGATTAGATCCAGATGAAAAATTGCACTTCCTTAATGTTGATGATTGTTTTGTAAAATTCCTTTAAAAGTGCACTCCTATATGATTTTTCTTGCTTCACTCCTTCCTTTCAAAATACTTTAAAAAATCTGTAAGTATACTTGTTACTACCAAGGGACTTTCAAGATTAATACACATTATTCATATTCCCTAAACACAGATTTGACTAATATGCTCTATACTCGCTGCCATCACACTTATAAATGTACATTAACTGAATGCAATTTCAAAGAAAAATATTCCTAATCTTTTCAATAAAAGAGGGAATAACTGGTAATAATGGCAGTATTTGGTATATTTCAACTCTTTTTCTAAATGCAGAGTTTCCATATGCTATGATTTTGGCAGTTCTGTTAAATAATTTTCATAAACTTTGTTTGATCCATGACGTAGTATTATTCATTTGCACTGTGGCATATCTGAACAATGTCATTACTGATTATTGGTCTTTTACATGACACTACTTTTGTCCTGTCACTACATAACTCTTGAGCTCACGGAAATGAAATTAATTTTCCATTGTATTGAAACACACTAGCTTTTCTTTTTTTTTTCCTCTTTTCATGAGCAAACTAAGCTGTACAAATGTTCACATAAAGCCAAGGCAATAGGGGGATAAAAGCAGATGAAGACAATTCATTTGAAAATCAAAGCCGTGCTCACAGAAATATGTTGGCAGGATTCACCCAGCTCTATTTCAGAGTTGTTTAAACACTGTATAGAGCAGAAGAGGAACAGGAGTAACGGTTTCTCCTGGAATCAGTTCAATCAATTAATCTGTCTCTTTTTTTCCTTCGATCATTTAATTACCACTGCAGAAAAGCAGGGGGAATTAAGTCACAAAATAACCATTCATACAACATGATGGATCTAACTGAAGTCTTTGTAAGAGATCAGATCCTGGGGTAAGGCTGAACCAGCCTCATCCCACCCAGTTGCATGCTGGCAGGGTGCACTGCACTGGCTGCTGACTTTGGATGAGAGCTTCTGCACAAAGACTGGATTTTCTTGCCTATGTGGCTAAACCCAGACATCACGCCGGCAGTGAGATTTGGCGGTGGTGGCTCTCTGAGCTGTAGAGGAAGGGGCACCCCCATGCTGGGAGGGAGGCCTAGGCCAAGTTGGTGTCTTTGGCGCAGCAGCACTTGGCACCAGAGGAGAACCTGTGGGCCCACCTACACTCAGGGAGTGCTTCTCCACTGGAAACACACATTTCTTACCTGTTTTTCTTTTCCTGTTTCTTGCTGCTGCACGGTCCCAGTCCAACCTGGCAGCAGGCCTTGGGTCCCCTCTCCTGCAGGAGGCAGAAGGCACACAAAGAGCAGCCTCTCCCGGGCTGGGCTCGTTTTCGTGCTGGAGCTGCTGCCCTCCCAGAGCCCTCCGGCACTCTCCTCCCACCTGCCCTTGCTGGGCCAGGGGAGAGGGAAGGAAAGGTGCAATGCGTGGATGCAGACCTGCCACAAGCCGCAGGGCAGGGCAGGCTGCACCATGCCATGTGCAGCTCCCCCACAGCCATCCTTCTTGGCTTTCACCACGGTCAGCATCCCACCCTATCCTTGGTTAGGGTTTTTCCCCCCATCATAGTACAAAACTCGAGTGTGTTATTAAACTGGCGAGCCCCAAGGCAGTGCAGACCCCTTCAGCTCACTCACACAAGTGGTGTGTGCTGCGTGAATATGGGGGACAAGCTCCTGGCCCCAGCAGCGGGGCTGCACTGGGGCAGGTGCCTGCCAGGGGCAATGCTGGGGCAATGCCAGGAGCAATAGCGGGGACAGAGAAGCTTGGCGTGCTCTCCTCCCCCTCCGTCGCTAAAGCAGCGCAGCTTCCAGCCGCTCCGCGTTCCTTCGTGCCCGGGCGGCCAGGCCGCGGCTCCCCGGCAGAGGGCGAGCGGCCCCCGCCGATGCGCACCGCCGCCTGGGCCCGGCTGCGCCGCGATGGACAAGGCTATTTATGTTCTAGTCATATCAAAAGACTTTCAGTTAGGGATTCTTTGTTGTTCTTGGTTTGGTCTCGTTGGTTATTTTTTTTTTTGTTGTTGTTGTTGTTTTTTTCAACCATAGGTACCAAACTCCCCCCGGGTAATCAATTTCCTGAAATTCTTCAAGGCTTCGTAAGCTGTAACAATGAATATCATAACCAGCAAGGATTTTAATTTCCTTATTGTGTTATTTAAGCAATGAGACATGACAAGGTTTGTGCTATGCTGGGATGTTGCCGTGCCTCGGGTGAGTTATGTTCGGCAGGAGGCCGAAAATCAAGAGCTGAAACCACCTGGAAAGAGGGTCTGTCCCGGGATGCTGCACAGTTTTTGGCATCATACAGTGGGCCTGTGTGAGTAGGCTCAAGACAAAAAAAAAATTTTTACAAAAATGAATTAAGGAAGAAATGCAAAAATATAAATAATTTCCGTCTTTTCATGGCACCATAAGCCATAAAAGAGCATCTCTTATTTAATCTTCATTTAGTTTTTCCCCCTACTGGCTTAAAAATGAAAAATAAGCAATATAAATTAATTAAAATTAATTAATTCTCTAATATCCTAATTTCATTATTTTTTTAATATCCTACAATTTCATAAAATCTCCCCAGATTTCTAAACTAAACATATGTAAAACAGAATTAAAATTGTTTAAATCTTAGGTCCTTCAGCTTCATCTGGCTAAAATTCTGAGGCTTTGTTTCTGGTTTTCACTGATTTTCAGAAATGCAAGTCTTCTCTTGTCCTTGCTACAGAATATTTTATTTAGAAAAAGGATGTTGTCTTATGTTTCTCCTATGAGCTATTTTATTATATTTCATATTGTCTGTTTTCTATCTCTTGTCACCTGATGGTTAAAAATGTGTATCCCATATTTGTGTCTGAAACATTCCTCCTGTTTCAATTGCTGCAGCAACAGTAAAATCAGTTAAACCTCCTGGAAGAGAAACCAAAGGAGTTGTTCCTGTTTGAATCAGTGTGCAGCGGTGTGAGGAGTTTCCCTGTGCTGACAGCACATTCTAGGTGAGGAATCCTCTTTTTAGGCAGAATTCACATTTAAAGTCCACCTTTGAAGATGGCAGAACATTGCACAAGTTATACAAGGTATTGTTACACGAGGGCCAGAGAAACCTTGACTCTTTGTCTGCAAAATAAACCAGTCAAATCACAAGTATTTTGCAAAGATGTGCCCCAATCCCAATCTCTCCGACTCAAGCCATAACAGATGCAACTCACACAAAGTTACACATGTGTGGAAGTGTTTGCAAAATGAGGAGCTTGACTTTTGAAATTTTTTTTCAGCTGTTAAACTTAAATGCTTTAGGAAAGGAGACAGAGAAGTTAGGAGTCTGGCAACTAGTGCTGAAAATACTCACTGGTCTCAGTGAGTGTAAAACTCTCAGAATGAAGCCCCACTAAAAAAAGCCAGATACAGGTGTGAAGTATTGGAGGAAAGAGGCAGATAGGAGCCCTAGACAGAGAAAGGAGGGCAAAGGAGGGTAAAGGCAGAGCAACACATAGGGAGAAGAGAGAAATGGAGAGAAGAGAGGAACAGGAGAAAGTGGTAGGAGTCAAAATCAACTTGAGAAGATGACTTTCCAGATACAAATGTCATTCAACATGTATGTTGTGAGGTTTCTTCCTAGACGAGAGGTGTTGGAAAAAGTTGACAGAAGCTTTGTCAAAAAAGTTTCATTACATGTCACCTATTCAGTGATGTATTGTTAAAAACAAGAGTTACTGCAAAAGCAAGAAGCCACACTGATACCAAGCAATTTAAAGGCACCCAAAGCCAAAGGGTTGGTCTAGTTGATGGGCACTCGCTGATCATCCACATTATGACGTGGAGCAGAAAAAGCAAGCAACGTGGTCTCATAGGGCTGCATCAGGATAAGATCCTTGTCCTTTACAACAGCTGGAGCTCTTAGTGCCACTTGACATCAATTTAGGAGCGTGTTTGCCTGCTATTTGTAGAGAAATTCAAGGACCCCATAATTTTAGATAACTTGTCTCACCATGCAGGAATAAGAAATTGCATCCATTTTGTTGGAGCCAAAATAACATGGAGAACTGTATTGAAGGCCATCTTGACAGCTATTTATGTTAGTCAAAGTACACTATGTACTTTTAATTATAGCTGTACCATTCTTACTGCCACAGATAAAGCTGTGTCAGCACTTTCATTAAAAACCCCTATTTTTAGGGGTTTATCACTCAGCTGTTAAATTTCGCTTTAGGCTGAAACTCGGCATGCAAAGACTCAGCCTGCAAGCACTTTTTTTTCTTTTCTTTTAGAAATACAAAAATCCCCTAAAATTTTTGGTCACCCTTTATTTTATAGGAAAGCAGATTTTAACATTCAGTCATTTTTATCTCTGAAAAAGTTTCATTATTTGAATTTTACACACTTGTCCATTATATGTCATGCTGCATTTTTAAAAATAGCACTTCTTTTATTCATTTTGGCAAATTGGCTACTGTCCATAAGCAGTAACTATTTTTAATCATGTTTTTAAGCATATATCCATATTTATATTGTTATGATCCATGCTCTGGACTCTGTAAGGAATAGTAAATGACAGGCCATGTAGGCTTGAGCACAGAGAAAGAACCACGACAGCTGTTAGTTTGCAAAACCCACACAACTCTGAGTGTAGTCTTCAGCTCATTAGCATAATTAATTTTTAATAATGACAGCATTCATTTTTTTCCTGCATGTAGGGCCTTCTCCCACCAGTCCCTACATAGACAGAGCTCACTTTTATCCTATCAGTGGAAGAGGGCTCATGTCCTTCACTAGTGTCCTGTGAACAAAACTGTGCTCTCTTGCTGAAGAGGTGGTTATGCCCTGGCACCAGCACAACTGATCCATAGGGAACAGAGGTTCTGGCAAGTCTGGGATTGCTCCCTGAGTCCTGCTTGTTTTACCACAGACACCAAAAGGGAGATGCTTTTGGTATCTCGAAATGGCCCACAGAGGGAGATTCTATAATTCTATGTTTCTATGATGCTTCCAGCCTCAACCCACTAAATGAATGTTAAATCATATCCTTTGACAAGATTTTTTCTGCTCTAAAAACACCATTATTGATCAAGGAAATAAGAATTTAAATAAATTACATGGCTTACCTTTGGTGTTTTCTCTTTGTATTTTCAAAATAATTATCTAAAATATTTCTGACCTAACCTGTAAACTACAGATTATTTTCTAGCTTTCTCTTAAGTCCATTGATAAAATTAAGCTCTGGATGTCATTCTGGGCAACAGTCATGATGTGTCTTTAGGAAATACCATATGTCAATGCAGAATTTGGCCAGCTCTGCTAAGTAAAAATGAATGCTTTTTAAAAACACCTGATCTAAGTTCGTGTGTGGTCAACAGCACTGATTCCATTCATGTCCTACCTGTGCTTCTCTTATTTTAATTTGGCTGAATGGCTATTGCCTGTCTCACCAGAGATGCAGTGGAAAAAAAAAATGGAATGAAGACCCACTAAATAGCAATATATGTATAGACTTGTAAACATGATCAGCTTGATCTTTAAGCGTCTATCAAGTCAGAGCTCGTGCAGACTTCAGAGGGGTTCTAGCTTTATGGCTGCCTGAAAATCCGGTCCTTTGATTGAGCACCGAACCACAGCAATCCCTTCCCACTGGAACTAATACATCTCCATTCTCACTGACCGCTTTTGCTCTTACTCATCACAGCAGTAGGATTTAACCTGTGCAATTTGTGGCTTGCAGGTTTGACATTGCTTTAAAAAGTACTTCAAGCTGATCCTTTTAAATTCTAGCAAAGCAATTATGGTGTGTGCTGACACCATTTGAAGAAGACGCTGTAACCCTCTTGACCAGGGACATCCACATTTCCCTGGTTTTTTACACAAGCTCACAAATATAGACCTGCAGGAATCCAGGGGAGCACAAACATTTCTTCACTTTAGTCTGGCTATAATCCACACTAGAGAAGGAAACATCATTAGTAATCAACACTAGTAAACTCACAAGAACCCCTTGTGCTGGCAGCCTAAACTAGAACCAGTATGGTGACAAGAACAGGTGACAGGTAAAAATCAGCCCTAGTGCCCACAGGCTGTGCACTGGCTCATGACATTAAACCACTCTTCTAAATAACATTACCACTGCCACCAAAAGGAAAAGCAAAATGGAGCCAGGTTTTATTACCAAGAAGGCACTCTCCTTCTCGCGGCAGACAGGAAGGGGAGGGGTCTGGTTATTGTTGCAGATTTTTCCCCCTCTTTCTCCAGGTCTTTAATCCCAGACTTGGCTTGTTGCGCTTCAAATTGAAATATCCTGAACAGATGTAAAAACACATGTGAGCCACTGCTCACAAGCTGTGCAAAGCTTTGTTTCATCTGCTGATGATGTGAGCCTAAAGGAGATCTTTTTAAAATTTCATCACTATTCAAAAGGATAATTAATACGTACCCCCAGGCTTTGATTATGCTATACCCAGTGTGTACTGCTGGTACAAAAATAATGAGGCTCTCATCAGGCCGAATGAATACTTGCAGCAAACATTCAGTTTCCATAAGAAATTTAAGATTCAGCGGCGGTACCATGTAGGTGGCTTAATCTAATTTTAATTTGTAACACAATACAATAGATAAGATCATTTGTTTGTAACCAGCACAGGCATTTTGTTTACATGAAACCCCAGTCAGCATTCAGCAGATGGTCTTTTTAAAGGCTTAATTGAAGTTTTCTAATCTAACCTTTTTTTCCTCCATTACAAAGGGGAAAATAAGAGAAAAAAAAAGAGAGAGAAAAAGAAAAGAAGGGAACTAAGGCAACTACAAGGAAGTAGAAAAATAGCTGTAAACCCCTTTTGCAGGGAAAACACAGAAGAACATTTCTGCCTGCTGTCAGATGCAGGTTCAGACAGAGCCAGGAAGATGCTGAGGTCAGAGTTTTTAAGCAGCTCCAGAGGTGTTTGGATAGGGCCTTTGCCCCCACCTCTGGTGCTAGTGTGAAGGTAGGCAACAAATTACTGCCCCTGCCACAGCTGCTGTTCTGCCTCTGCCAGGCTCCTGATGTTAGTTAGCTACCTGAGCTTTTCCGCAGGTCAAGCATCTCCTCACGCCTGCCTTCTCAGAGGCTCATTATTAGATTATAATTTCTGTGTACGTTCTGCATTCAACTGTTCTGATTTCAGTCTCCTTCTGGCCTGTCCCTGCTGCCCTCGATATTGCCACACTGACCACAATAAACACTTTTCTCCTCACTGGCTCCAGGCTGCCTCTGGCAGCCTTCCAGTGATGCGTGCTGGAATACAACCTTTCCCAAACATTTAAATCTTCCTCACATAGTGTATATTCGAAGAGTTTGCCTCACAGGGATTTCTAACAAAAAAATCAAGTGAGGCCTTCATTTTCCTTTTTAGAGGCCATGTGGAGCACACAGAGGGCAGAATTCAGGCTCTGGGTCCTTTGGGAGTGGTGTGCTACCAGTGTGCTGGTGCAGAGAAGCCCCTGTGCTCCCTTGTCTTTACTGGTGCCATGGCTTTGCTGGCATTGCAGTGAGCTCAGCAGGGCTGGCACTGCAGATAGCGTAAACTCCCTGTCTGTGTTGATCTGATCTCACTGCCACCACCTCTGCAATAAGGATGCTATTAATGCCCCCATGGCACAGTTCCAGAGCTTTACTTGCTGAGTTATGGAAGAGGTAAGAAATGTATACCACGTAATAAAGAGTAATGAGTTTTACTCATTGTAAATGACTTGAGAACAGTGGTGTGGACTTTTTATTAAACAGAGAACTATTCACCACTGAGGAATAAACAGGCACTGCGTGCTTATAACACCATCATAAAAACTGGTGTAGGTTGGATTGCTACCTGGTGATTCACAACCATAAGGGCAGAAATTGAAGAAGAGGGCAATCAAAATAGAAATCAACCGGTAATTCCACTGGCCTAGTTTTCCTTTAGGCACAATCCATGCCTACACAGTTGTCCATGGAGAGATATGCATCCGAATGAATCTTTGTGCCCTAAGCCAGAAGGAGACAAGCCATCTTCAAATCAAGAGCCATACCACTGCGTAACAACAGTGAAGGGGCCAAGCTAATAACACTAAACTTTACAGTGATATAATGACCATCCGTGTAAGTGAAGGACTTTCCATTAAATGATTTATATGCTTAAAGAAAACAAATATCAGTGTTAGAATAAAAATATCCTCCAAATAGCACACAAGCCAGCTGGACTTGTAAGGTCAGATTCAGCACTTCACTCATGCAACCATGTGTTTTTTGGCAACAGGGTACAGATTAAGTCCTGCTGACTCAAAATCCACTACGTGGAGGGGACACTAACAGGTGTGCCCACACAAAATTTGGAAAAAGTCATAGGATCTCACAGAAAAAACCCCTCATGAGTGATAGATCTATATTTTAAATCAGTGTTGTTCTAAGTCCATGTTCTTTTCCTGAGAAAATACTACCATTTTTGAAGTTAATTTGACTGAACTAGTCATTTAGGAAGAAGCCGCAATGGTTATCAGTGTTCACACCGTGAGGCTGACACCATCATTAATTGCTTATTGGGGCTGCACCATGGAATCACCTCACTCTCAGTGAAACAGTCCTGATTTACAGCCAATTTGATTTGTCTGTGCTTCACCATGACTGTAAGAAGTTCTTCTCCAAATGACACCTGTAACACCAGAAGAGATGGAAAATACCTTGTTAGCTGTCAGCCATAAGTGAGCTGACTTTATATCCTCATTTTAGGCAGCCCTTAGGAATTAAGATGGTGATACACTCTCTTGCACATCTCATTCCAGGAGAGCACGATGACAAACATGAGCAGAGATAGGATGTCATGGGTTATGGGTGCAGCAGAAGGTTAGAGAGATAGAGATACACAATAACTTCAATGATTTCCAATTATATAAATGGAAGCCTATGTACAGAGGATGATTTAGACACTAGAAGAAAATTAATACAAATTCAGGACTAGGAGTCCTCCCAAGGAGAACATAAACTGGAAAGCATTTCTTGAACTGCTTTTCTGAAATGAAACACAGCAAAATCCATTAAACACAAAATATATAACTTGATGGGGCTTTTCCTAACACTGTTATTTTGGTATGCTGTGAGGGCATTCAAATAGAGACCTTAATGTAAGATGTTCTATTCAAGAACAAAGAAAGCATCTTTGGATATAAGGCTTCATTTTGTTAATTTCATTGTATTTCATCAATTTAACCTTCAAAGACCTTTGGCTGTGCAATACTTTGATACTATAATGTTCACTTTAAACCTAATATTTTCAACATAGCATGCAGGGATTTCTCCTCATCCTAGTGAGTTACATAGTTCAAACTCTGTGTAAGTTATTTGAAAGCACAGGTTCCTGTAATTCTACAGGAATGTGGAAAATAAAGATATGGAATGCAAATGTTTATTGACTAAAAAACATACATCAGGGATAACCAATGCCACATTGCTTTCCACTAGCATATTAGAGGCAGGAGCATGAGAGACACAGAAGTGGGCTTCTACATTTTTTTACATAATAGAGCCCTCAAAATAGAGCTTCTTCTGAGTGACAGGCCTGCCTGCTGTGAATACAGAGATAGTCCCAACAAAACTAGGAATGCAGGGGAGAGGCATGGGAGAGGGGAGAGACCTTTTCCAAACCAGCCATCAAAATGGAGCATTGTCCCAAAATATTTCCATGGCAACACTCTGACATAACTTTGGGGAGCATGGTTTCTTCTCTCTCCTTTCATGGGTCTTAAACCCAGAGTAACACAAATTAACTGGACTTCAAACTGGTGTCACTTCTCTTGTGTCTCTGGCTAGGCAATACCCCTCCAGAACAGCTGGAAGCCCATGGATCCTTTGAAGATCCTTATTTAAGGTCCTTGTTCTGTGAAAATATCAGGCCTACAGATTAAATATGTCTGACACATCAAAGAGGCATGTCACCCTAGTTGTTTTATACAAACCATTGGATGAATGATCAGAAGAATTCAGCTTGTAGTGTTTCTTGCAGTATAAAGAACAAGCCTTTCATAATCCAGATCCTTTGTGAAGTACCATATCTGCTTTCTAAGAAGGAGCAGTTCATAACCAGTTGGAAAATACATAAGAAAGTATGTCAGACATAAAATTTCTGTTTACATTGGTTGTGCACATATTGCAAATATAAGTCTCTAGCTTGAGATTGAAAACCATGTACCTTAGATAATACATACTTCTATTTAAAGGACATGACCTCTTTTGGGACTGGTTTAATAAGAGATGTCAGCCTTTTGAAAGTGCAAGATTCATTTAATGTACCTTTCTTGGCTGTGAATCTTAGAAAAGTTGGCATTTTTACAAAGTTGCTTTCCCCTACTTGAATCTGAATGCAAACCCATTGCCAAGATGGGATTCTGTAACTTGACGTCTGTTCACGTTGATTTGCAGGTAGACTGAAGGGACAGCATGTAATGTCCAAACTCTTAGGAAAGTGGAATGTATTCCCCTGTGATCAAATTGAGATTTAATTGTCACATGAGCTAAAGAATCAGTCTACAGTATCTGAGGAATTCTGATCTATTAAGCCATTGAACCTATCCTGTTCCACTCAAGTCATCCAGCATTTTACGTGAACCAGCCCAAATCAGAAGGACATATTACAGAGGAGTTCTTTTCAAGATGGAGGCTTCCATGGGCTAGTTCATTGCAGGATGTTTGTCTTCTACCTAGCGTATCTAGTGATTAGTTACTCTAACTGCCTAATTCACATCCAAATACCCTGGTACTGCTGCCACTGAGGACACAACTGACCTTCTATGGTCAGTACTAAGAGATGTATCTATTTGCACCATGCAGTGTAAATTGAATAACCAGGTTTTCATTCAGAATGCAATGGAAACTACAGCCTGATAGGTTTCAGGGTTTCCTGGAAATGGAAAGCTGTGAAAAAGTATTCCAAACTATCTATGGACAGGCAAAAAATGAAAGACATGGCTTGTAGGTGTGGAATAAGACCGCAGCTGTGTACAGATACTTTACATTTGATGATGAGACAATCCCCCAGGTCTTTCTATTAAAAGCATGGATGGGCAAGCAAGTTTTAATGTGCATACAGACAAGGCATAGAAAGAGCTGCAAACCAGACCAGCATAGAAGAGCTACAAGCTTGCTGCATTTACAGTGCTGTGAGGTTATGCAAGAGAGGACATCCTTCTTGTCTCTGCAGGATCCATACCATCTCTTTTTTTGCTGGGTGTCAAGGGAGTCTCTGCATGAGCCAGCTTGGGATGATCACTAATAAGGTTGCAAAGGAGAAAGTTACAATAGCTCTTTTGTGGTTGGTTTGTTGGGGTTTATTTCTGACACTTAACAGCTAAATACCCTTATCTTGTATTATCTTGATATTGAACAAGCTATACTGTTCATATTATGCACAATTTTGTTATTTTTAATTTCCGTTGCTTTATACACACATAAAGAAGCTGAAATGCAAGCTGCAAGTCTTTCTATTGAGATCTCCATGAGCTAAAACTCATTGGAGCCCCCACTGAAAGCCTTGGGCCACTTTCTGGCTTCAAGATCCTGAAGCAGATTTGCTGTTCCAGAGACCCTAACACGTAAAAGTCTGGAAGGATCAGCCTTGGTGAGACCAGAGTTATGAAACAGAGACTGCTTTTTGTTTTCTGGTAATGCACAGGTACATTGAGAGTAAAAAGACTGAGCTTGGTTTCGAACGCCCCAAAACACTGATAGTTACTAAATATGATATATGGGCTTCCTGATAGAGCGTGACTCTGAAGCAGTCTTCTAAATGTCATAATGTCCACTTAGTCACTGCCCTATGCTTCTCCCTGGACCAGCACCAGCAGACTTAAGTAAATGGACTGATTGTGACACAGAAATAAAAATGTTTGTATGTCAGTCAATAGACTTTGAAAGGTCACATAAATAATCAAGAGGCACTAGGAGACACTACTGTAAATGCAGTATCAGAGGCTGATGCTCTAATTCGTATTTAAGGTGTCTTATCTGCCTGCTAAAATGCTGTGTCACAGGGACTTTGGCAATCGTAGTACACAGCGCTAGGCAGAGTTCAGTGAGGATCAGAACATACCACATGCAGCTAGTCAGATAGCATTTCAGGGCCCAACTGCAGCTAAATTTTCAGTGTCTAAATGTCTGCATAGAGGATGGACAGAGGTGACTACCTCTTGCAAAAACATGCTTGATTGTGGAAGTCAGAAGTTAGTCTTCTGGATGTCTAGCAAGTCTTTGCAGTGTAACTCAGCATTCTAACTTCAGGACATCAATCATCAGGATTTTCCTACCATAATGAACAAAACACTCAAGCAGAAGTATCTATCAGGAAAAAAAAATCCAAAGAGATGTTTATCCTTGAAGGAATGCATTCAAATTTCCACCTAGTCCTGCTATTTGGTTCCTTTGAGTGAAGGCAGATATGGATTCAGGCTTGATATTCAGATACCCATTCTGCAGTTGATCTCATTTGTTTCTTCCAAACAAAAGAACATTCTGCAGTCCTTTCCCTTCTTTACCCCCACACATTGTTCTACTAAGGTAAATGATCAAATCCAAATCCCGGGTTAATGAGTGCCAATCATAGTTTCAGCCCCTGTTTCAGGCTTGGCAACAAGTTCCCCGAGCCTTAGCAAACAATTATCATTCAGCTACTGTAGAAATTGATTCTTGGGTTGACGAGAGCAGTCCTCCCTCGGCTGGTAAGGTCCTGCCATGGGAAGCAATTACTGCAAGATGCCAGCTGACAGACTCATTCCGTGGAAAGTCAGGTTGTCTTGATCCTCAGGCACTCTCTAGGCAAATTGTATCCTTACACTCATCTCAAACCTCTTACGAACTGTTGGCTTCTATCAGGAAAAATGGATTGTTCCCTTTGTTTCTGTGGCATTTGATAGAATAAATCTGGACATCCTGCCTGCACAATAAGGAGATTTAATTTTAAAATTCTTACACCAAAATGCTTCAGTATGATAAAAAAAAAAAAAAAAGAAAAAGAAAAAAAAAAGAGAATCATAAAGCAATGAAGATTGCTGCTTGCCTTGGGAGCATTAATACAGCGCAGCTAGTAGGACATTTTTTTGTGCATAAAGAGACCCAAATACCCTCGGCAATGGCCTGTCTTTACTGATCATAATTTTCTTTCCCTCCTAATTTTCAAATAGTTTGTAGTAACACTTTCACATCACTTTGCCTGACATCTTTTGGTTATTAGTTTGGGGATTTTTAAAATCCTTTGTTATTCCAAGGTGGCAACTGGAAAAAAAAGCAAAGATTTACTGCTTAATTAGCTCTTCTGACAATGTCTGAATAATGATTGAGATTTTGCCAAACACCAGTGAGACAGAGACACTTAGCCAGTATCAGCTAACAAAAGAAGGTGGTATTTAAAGTCAGCAAAAAACATTTAGTCTTGATATCTATCTTTAGATAATTGAAATATAAGACTGGCTAAATAAACAAGTAGTAAACCATTTCAAATACTGCACTTTAAATACTGTTGGTAGAGAAAAAACATTCTTTTTCATAACTTCATAAAATAACTCCTGAATAATATATTTGTTGTTGATTAAGGCACAAGTTCATGGAAGATTTATCCCTGACTTTAAAAACTGCCAACCCCAATGACACCAAAATATAAAAAGAAAGCTAATAGGAAGAAAAAACAAGATGTAAGGACTTCTTGACCTCACCTAGATTCTAAGTTTTACCCTGAGGTACCTGGAAAAGTGCTGGAAGCAGCAGGGGTGATGTGAGCCTTTAAGGTGATAAAGACAAATATTACAGTAAATGGGCATTTGCAGTCACAGATAGCTGAGAAAAGAGGGAACCCATGATGGCCAATTTAAAACGTGTTTTGATTGAGAAGTGCCACATCTGCAAAGAGAGTCTATAATGTCTCCAGAGAGTCAAAAACATTCACGTGGAGTAATATTAGTTAATATTGCTACTTTTGCTATAGCTATTAATCCATCAGTTCTGCTGAAATTTTTAGGATGTAAGAAGAGTTTAAAAATATATTTTAGGTCCAAATCTCTATGGCATCAAGCATCCAGTGTGCTCAATAGAGCTAAGCAGGCTTTTAAAAACTGAGAATAGGGCTGGGCTCTTTTTCAAATTCTGATGAAACATTTGTCAGAATTTTCCCTAATTAATTTTCAGTCTTTTTAGAGTTTTTATTCCCCTTGAAAAAACCTTTTACAATATATTTTCACCTTTTCTTTTTGCATTAACTGCATTTCAGATTCACTGAGTGCTGAGTGCACCCTTAGAAAGCCTTTTAACCTGGCTGGTAAGTTAAAACTTTCTAAATCTCACATGCCCACAGGGTTTCCCACCTTAATTAATTAATAACCCCCTCCTTGTCCTTTTTACTGGGTCATGAATTAATTTAAAAAGTTAATTATGCAATTTTTTCCTCTCCCTTTACTTATGCCTTCCCTGTGTCCATTGGCTATAAACAATGTAGGAATAGAGCCATATAAGCAGGAATGGTCGTTGTAAGCTTTGGACTGCTGAAAAAAGAGAAAAAAAATCCAAACATATCTCATCCCTGGTTTTCCCTTCTCCCTTTTTTGTTCTGTTCTCTATAGCAGGTTTTGTGGAGAACAATAAAACCCACCAAAAACTTCAGTTATAAATTGAGTTTGGTTTTTTAATAAAAACAAAAACAGAAAAAGAAATAACTATAGATGTAAGTAGGCAGAGACCATCAGGTGGGGGGGAAAAAAACCATCACCAAAAGAAGCAAACGGCTTTATTTCCTTCAACTGATGTACTTAATACATTATTTAGAGTGTAAGAGGGTTTACAGAAGGCAACTGACTCATGTAGGATAGGTAGGTATAAAAAATGCTGGTTTGATGTGTTTCTTTTTAGGCATATAGAAACAAGTAGAATAACAGTCTACAACAGCTTTTCATACCCTCCATGAGTGATGTGCAGACCAAAAAAACCTGTTGGCAATTTTTTTCATCATCTCTAAAAATGTCCTCTCTAAATTTTTACTACCAATGGGCCTAAAGAAAAGTCGTAGCCATTCTTTGATTTTTGTCAATGCCCAAGAGATGAAAATGAACTGTGAGAGACTGTCAGTCCCCAAAGCCTCCCAAATACATCCTTAAGGATGCACCTACAAACAGAAACCCCTAAATTAGCCTGAGCAATGAGTGCAGCAATTTTCCAAGTATGTAAGATTGGAAAGTATTTCCTAAGTCAGGTTGTTCAGTGTTCACTATGATGGTCAGTCAACAAAATAAGATGTTGCTTTCTCTTTGTCCAGTATTCTAGTTAATATAATCAGAAAGCTTTACCACCCAGCCCCACATGGATTCAGTGTGTTTTACCAACTTATCTAGGTAGGGTGCAGAAAACCCCCAGGACTTAGTTAACAATAATGTTTCCTCTTTGACAAGTGAGGGAGCTGAGACACAGAAAAACGTACCCATTGAGACTATGGTGCAGACAGGAATAGGATCCGACATCTGAATCCCTGTCCACAGCTGTAGCCACCAGATACATTGCAGAATGTTTCTTTTTAGCATTACTGTTTCAGAGATTAATATTTCATACAATCATCAAGACAAAGGACAAAGGTTGCCATAAGGCTGCAATATTCTGTACAGGAAGTAGTATCTACAGAAAGAACACTTGCATCAAATCTAACACTCACAGCAGGGACCATTTATCTTGGCACATTGCCCATTAAAGCCATTGCTTCCTTCTTTTCCTTCTTCTTCTTCTTCTGGCGAAGTGACAAATTTCAAACCATAAGAACATCTTAACTTTGTAAGTAGATAACAGGAAATATGACTATGAATGAACCTGCTCTGAGGATTAGCTGAGGTGAATGCCCGTTGAAAATGCATAAAGGTTTCAAATGTTACTCATGTCACTAAGGGGACGCTGCATATTCATTAAGGTATCACAAGGAGCTCATTTCATATTAATGGAGAGGTCATACATCCTTCCAGAGGAATTCCACTGCAGAGCTGCACAAATCAACGTGCTATTGTTTTAAGTGTTACCAATTTAAACCTCTCTAAATTCACAGAACACCCTGAATCTGCAAAATGATTTAGTCACTAAGAAAAATGTTGGTGACTCTTTTTCATCTTGCAGAGGTATAACAGAAATGTAGTAAGTGTTTTTATATATTGAAACTCAATTCAAACTGCACACTAGGTATTCCCTTTTAGTGCTCAGGAAAGCTGTAGATATTATTTAACACACACACACACACACACACACACACACACACACACACATATATGTATATATCTGTGGTATCAGTGTTCTAAGACCATTTTACTTAACTACAATACAGGCAGTTTAAAATTTATACAAAGTTCACTTTTCTGATCCTTTTAATGTTTACACAAGTTCCATTGCCTTCTCATGACTGAAACAGCCAAAAGCTTTGCAGATATGTACCATATAAGGATCTTTAATGCTTAATATTTTGATAACTGATAACATATAATTATTCAGTACATAAATTTTGTTTCCAGGTATAACATAATGTCTTCCCTCTGTTTTTACGTGTTGGGATAATGAAGCAGTGCTAACAACACAGATCTAAATCTTTCTCCCCTTTGCAGGACAAAAGTACCCCAGTGTTTTATGTTACTGAAATGTATTTTCAATGGAGCTGATTGGAAACTACTCAGGCAGATTAGGTGCCATAAGAAATTGGTACTTAATTGAACCAGTAGTACTTTGCATTTGAGGAAGAGCCTAGAGGTCCTTTTTGGTAACAGTGAAAGGTTGCATGTCCCCACATGTAGGAACACACATATGTTTCTGTTCACAGGTTTGCCAGGGCAGCAAACTCTTGTGCACCCATCCTCATGAATCTGTAGTTATGATGGAGCTGCCACTTTGAACATGAATTTCACATTTTCAAAGAGTCAGGCTGGCTGCCTCCCCAGAAGAGTCTACACCCTGGCCATGTCATCCTGCTGAATGGTGGCCTTTCTTCATAGCACAACAGCATGGCTGGGCATTACTGAAGGCACAGCCAAACTAGCTGTAACCTCTTGGGGAGGAGGGAACAGCACACCTGTGAGAATCTAGAAGCCAACACACATCACAGCCGGGGAGTGATTTGCCTGTTGGTCTCAGTTTGCCACAGTCCTGCCTGAGCTGCTGTTGAGGCAGACTTGGTTCTGACTATGCAGCTGCATGAAGGATCCCTCTGCCTGGCTGTCAGGCACACAGAGAGCCAGATGTTTTGGAAGTCCAGATGCCTAGGGAGGAAGGGAAGAAACAGGGATTTGTCCCAAGCCTAAATCCTACAAGCCTGGCAGCTATCAGTCAAAGTGGCATAAGCATGTCAGTGCTTCTCAGCTTTCTGCTTAAGAGCAGTTATGAAGCTGACTAGAGTCTAGTCAATATTTCTCTCACTAGCTCTCTGTGGAGGGGAAGATAAAAGTAAGCAATGGTCTTACTTTAGAAACAATGTTCACATGAGTTTCCTCCATGAAATTTTTCAGAATTTCCATTATGTGATGTATTCTGAATAACTGGAAATTGTGCTAAGTGAGAAACAAAACCAAGTTCTCTCTGCCAAAATTTCTGTGAAAGGTAAAATTTTGTGTTTCAGCCAGCTATAATTTCAAGTAGGTGTTCTTGAGTAAAGAAACATTTGCAACACATTTTTATATAAGATGGAAAAAAATAGTCATGAATTACTGATGGAGTCAGAGGTCTGCCAGGATGTTACTGTCCAAGACAGTTCTTCAGACATTGTTAATTATATGCAGTGGTCCCTGAAATTTGGTCTATTTTGACTTTTACTCCATTCTGTCATCCCATTTCCATGCCCCAGAGCCCCTTCCTTTCCTCTCTTCTTCCATGCTGCCTTCTGGGTTTTGCAGCTTATTGAGAAATGAGACCCTCCCACACAATAGTTATACAGTTAGAAACATATTTGAATACACATTTAAGAAACATAGTCTGTGTCATGCTGCTATGATACCCACTTAAAATTGTTTAGATTAATGACAGTTACATGCCTAATTTATTACTGTAATTATTGTGATAATTTAGAGAAGATAAATGGATATCTATTAGAATTTAATGTAAAAAGCTGTAGTTAGTCTGCTTCAGAGAGGAGAGAAAGCCAATGCACATAACTGAAAATCCATTAAGCCAATTATAATGTTACTGAGGCAGAAAATGTACAGCCATATAAAATACACCCATGACTTTTGCATAACTGTACCCTAAGCATGTAAACTCATCTGTCAGATTCCTTCATTAATTTAATAAACATATCAAGGCAAAAATTAATTAATGCACATAGTTCAGGCTGAGAGTTAGGGTGGGGAGATGGGGGAGAATAAAATTTTTTTGCCATTGAGCAATTATCATGTAAATAAAACAGCAGCAAAAGCGTTGGAAGAGACTTACAGGAGAGGAGGGTACACTGCTAATCATGGCATAGGTTTTCTTAGGTATTCCCAGAAGTGTTAAAAGCTGTCTTGGTGCAATTAAAAAAATAATATTTAAAAAAAAAATGAAGAAGACAGCAATTGCTATCACCTATTTACTGTCACATTAATTCAGCTGCTCCTGAGATGCCATCTGTATCAGGAGAGCGAGGGTGTCACTAGCTTTACGATCCATCAGGAGAAGTGAGAGCACTGTTCTGTTTGATGGCTCTGATAATGGAAAGAAGCTAAGCAATTGCAACAGATACATCATAGATTTTCTCATAATTACCTGACCTGTTACACTGTGTCACTCTGCCGCCAAACACACTGTTTTTATGTCAGAAGCTGTATGGGCATTCTTTACTTTGATCATTCTGTATTCTGCAGATGTCAGCATTACTGTATTT
This sequence comes from Acanthornis magna, assembly GCA_036785705.1. Classification (NCBI taxonomy): domain Eukaryota; kingdom Metazoa; phylum Chordata; class Aves; order Passeriformes; family Acanthizidae; genus Acanthornis; species Acanthornis magna. Next base: position 30,293,436 of record JAWUZG010000221.1, on the reverse strand, counting down.
TAATTGACTCTGGGGTAGCATTAAAAAGCACCTTCTATTTCAGTTGCTTAGACCTGATGAGACTGACAACCTGGCATTTATGAACATTAGGCCTTCATGGTAACTGTGTCAGGAACTGTGTTTTTCCTAAATCCCCTAGGTACAAATAGCAAACTGATGTTAGTAAACCAGTTGAAAAAAAACCAGTGTCTATGCAAAGAGGACCCCTGACATTCTCTAGCCATGAAGATGGCAAACCTTTTCATTAAAATAGATTCTCATGTCAAAAGTGCACATTATATACAATGTGCAATTAAGAATTGACCGGAGTGCTGAAAGAGGGCTAGAGCTGGTGAGGACAGAAGTTGTGGCAAAAAGTGCTGGTAACTTCAAAACAGGAATTTCTTGACAACTTCCATATTCCCAGTATGCCCCGTTAGCCAGGATCATGTTTCCTCCTCCTGCAGGAAGAGACAGGTAGTTCTTTCAGTACTTAGCTTTCTTTGCAGCATGCAGTGTAATCCACAGGAATGACAGATAAAATGGCAGAAATTTTACAGGCTGCTGAATGGAACTACTTTTTTTTTTTTTAGAAATATTCTTGGCTGAGTAAAAGTAAATTTGACTGCATGTGAATTGTCCATATTTCCCACTAGGCTTTACCCAACAATTTCTTTCCTAAGAAATCCAGAAACTCTACAGGTACCATCAAGGGTACCAGCAAGATGTTGAGCTTGCTGCTTGACTTATTGTCAATAGCTACCAATAATTACAGGAGAAGTGAAACTCAGAGCCTCAGCATTCAGTCCTTGTCTCCTTCACTGCTGCTGCTTTAACTAACATTGAACAATGTATTGTGAACCATCTCTTGCTTCATTGCTAACACACAAGGACAGCGTGCCTTTCCCCCATCACTCCCATGGGCAGGGATGCTCTCCTCACTCCTCCTCAGGTTCTGATGACCCTGGGTGCAAATTATGCTTACTGTTAAGGTTCTGCCAGTCAGATACCAATAGACTTGATGGTTGTTGCTCTTCAAGTCCCAGCAGTATCACTGCATTATTCCCTTGCTGATAAACTACGTCACAATACTGATGAGCTGTGGTAAATACATCTGCCTTCAGACATTAAAAGGTTATCATGTTGTGCATATGTTGATAGATCAGTCATGTGCAACGCCAAGTGGTATGAGGGACCTAATTAGCGCATTTATTTTGAGTATTGTACTCACAAGGGTCCCAGAATAAATCTGCAAACTAAAAGTCTAAAGTAACCATCTAGGAATCTAGATTAGTCTGCACACAACTTTTCTGTAACTAGCTCTTGGCACATATCAGGACCATGGTGGATTATGCTTTCAGCATTTGCTTTCTGGGTAGTTTTTGCAATGGTGTTTATAAATCACACTGACTGTCGGTGAACTGTACCAACTGCTCTAGAGGGCTGACTTTAACATAGCAATAAGGAGGGTGTCATTATCAAGCTAGTAACACCTTCAGAATTTCATGTAGAATCAAATGTCTATTTGCATTGTATATCTGTAATTGTATCTTTGGTCCATTGTAAAACGAACTGGGATCAGTTTTGTGACCTAGTGACCAGAACCAACAAACGACAGAAGACAAGCTGCCCATTCAGTACGGTAATACCAAAGGATATTCCCATTCCACTCTGTAGAGGTAGGGAGGCTACTTTACACGTGAAGTGAAGTGTAAGTGAGGTCATCTACCCATTTTGCAGCCCACAGTTTGAAAAGAATGGTAAAAAATTGAACCATACATAAGAGTCACAGAAATGTTTAAAGACACATAAAGTGTCCTCTCTAAGAAGAAAAGAGCAAGTAGAGTTTTTAGAAAAATAAGACTGAGAGATAAACTACACTCTACACTCTTACTATAGGAGTGTCTGTGGGAAAAATATAGCAGCTTCTGTCAGACTCAACACTCTTACAAATTCAGGCCTTGTAACAACCACTGGCTGGAATTTGAAGGCAAGAATACTACGGTATGTTTTTGTAACAGTAACTATGATTGACCACTAGAACAACTCAAGAAATTATTAATAGTTCACCTTTAGCTTCCTAAAAAACATGTTTAAATGTAAATAAAAAAATGTTTAAATTGTGGATTACTGTATTTAACACATGTTTATCTGTTCAGCAGTGTAGATGCTTGGCTAATTCTTTCCAGCCTTAAACTCTGACTTTTCTCCTTCTCTCCTCCCCACCCCCAACCTCCATGCTACAAGGCATATGGGGAAATCCTGGTAGAATCATTCACTAGGCTCTCCCTTAGGCTCACAGATACCTAACTGAGCATCCTTGAGTTCCTTGCCTATAGTGATGAGACTCATTCAAACCCTTGCGCTTAAAAGCAAAAGAGAACATATTTCAAGGAACATATTTCAGTTCACAGTCAGTTACAATATTTCACATAAAATGTATAAGAATGTCTGGAATAGGTCAGAGCATCTAGTTATATATCCTGTCTCTGTCAGTGAATGATATCAGCTATCTGGGAAAGATAATGAAAATCAGAACACATGTAATGATGCTTCCTCCCCAGTACAGACTTACAGAAAACAGCTGACTAAAGTTTGAGATCTTCCTGAGCAAGAACTGATATTTTTCTACTGCAAAGTCTTGCACAATTTTTTTTTTTCTTCAGCAGCTGTTTGGAACCTATGTATTCTTTCACACTATTTTCCACACTATTTGTGACAAGAAAGTACAAAATTAGAAATTACCCATATTTTCCTTTTGAAATTCTCAGCAACATATTGACGCCCCTTAATTCCTGTATTGGAGGAGACAGTGAACTGTTCCAAATAGACTTTCCTTTCAAAACTTTTCAGATCTCCACTATTTCCTCACTTGTGGTTTTTTTCCCCAGATCTAGATATTATTTGAATCTATAGTATCTAGTCCCTTTCCTTGACAACAAAGGATATCCTTATGGTTTTCCTAGTGTTTTAACTGGTGCAAAGAGAACTTTAATGATTATGAGGCTTCCCCATGCATTCTATGGGGAACTGTTCTGAATTCTGGCAGAGTTCATCCCAGGGACCTGCCTTATGTGACAGAAGGGAAAGCAGACAGGTTGCTGCAGTCCTTGTGATGACTTTCTATTGTTGGTTACCTCCGATTAAGGGAAGATGAATACCATTAGAAGAAACCAAGAGTGAATGACCAAATGAGGCTCTGCCAATTGTTTAGTTTCCATCACAATAAAGCCAAAAGTCTTTTAAATATCATACAGAGTAGATATTTAGATGAATTCTAATACCAGTTTTAGGTATGGTAGTCTTAACAAAGTTATTCAGAGAAGGTTGGTGTTTTCTTCAGTTTTTGGGGTTTTTTCCTCCCTACCAGAGGAAATTGTAATTTATCTTTCTCGATTCTTTCCTGTGATATCTTAAAAGCAACACTTGCATATTGTGAAAAAATTACAATACGTAGAAAAAACATACTCCAGTATTAGAATGGTTCTTCCCATAAATTAATAGAAGATTTTGCCACCTAGGACTGCCAACTCCAACATCTTGGAGCAGGCATGCAAAGATAATTGAGGACAATTCTGAGAGAAAGATGGATCCCAAGGTATTCGAAGCCCTGAGGTAACAAGTTGGCCTGAAAATCTAGTGGGAGGGGAAAAGTAATTAGATGTTCCAAGTAAATTGCCCCAGATTTATTGATATTGATTTAAAATCCAGATAATCCTCTGTATTATTTCCAAAGGAACTGAGCAACAGTCTTATTTTAAAAAATTATGATAAAGCAGCACTAGTCACTGATTGTTCCTACTGCACACACCCAACCACTGTAATACTTTCCCTTTACAAACTTTCAGCAAAAGCAAGGAACAAGAATGCTCTATAAAAACCAAAAAATATGAAATAACAAATTAATTTCTTGTTCTTACCTGCCACTGATAGGGAAATGTATGCCTCATTATTGAAATTTTTCAGCTGATCCATATTGTGTGTCTACTTATTAACCTTTTCAACCAACTTTCCTTAGCACAGGACAAAGTATCAAAGGCAATTCAGTCTCACCTAACCCTTTAATATTTTTATTTTCAAAGGGGTAATAGGTGTTCTGAGGTAAATAAATCCCATTTGTTTAGTGTCCTTCTGGCACAGACAGTCATGAGGCATTTGGTTATTCCCTGAGTTTTAGAGCACACTGAAATTATGACAACTGATCTAAAAAGTGGTTAGGTTTGTCTCTGCCAAAGGCCTGTACCAAGGCCTTCAAGGTTCTCACCCCAAACTGTTGTTACAAATGATGATAACCAAATGTTCTTGTTAAGGGTATTCACAGCTAGTCACCTTTTTGAAATAATTACAAATAAGAGCTATGGCAGAGAATTATGCAGCCCAATCACATTATTCTAGAAAAGCCTTCCCTTTCATTGCCTTTGGTTTCACACCTTTCCAGTTTATTGTGCCTACTTTTAAGGGGCAAGGTCACCAGCACTGCCTACTCTGGACCACTTGTTGTTCTCCTTCTTCTGGGACAGCAGTAGCACAAAAACATGGTTTGAGAGGGAATTACAGCTTGTAAAGGGCAACACACAGACATCAGGGGTGGCCCTGCTGGGGTGACAGACCTATTGATGAACTAACTACTAGAAGTCTCCTTTGTCTTATTTCAAGCTAGCTATTTCCTATATGGGGCTAACAACCTGTAGTGCTTGGTATTGCAGAAGTGGTTCCCCCACCCAGTGGTGAATAAACTCAGTGGTTTATTTTTTGGGCACCATTTCATCGTTCTGCAGCTGCAGTAAATCACAGATTAGTAATGGTGTCATGTGTGTAATTTCTGGAAGATATATGAGGCATGGGAAGCTATGAAACAAGGAAATGATGCTTAGATAAAGAACAAAGACCTCTATACAGTTTTCCATTTTTGTGGTTAGCTGATCCTATTGGATCCCATGTTGTCTCAGCACTCTCCATTCAGTGCTGGATTTTCTTTTTTTAAAAAAACAAACCTCCTTTAATGCTTTGCCTGACAATATTTTACAGAAGAAATATGGAAAATATGCTTTCATTCTTGGGGAGAGGAAGGGAGGAGAAGTGATTTACCTACATGCTTACACTGATTCATAAGCTTAAGATGTTTTCTGATTATATACAATCTCCACAACCTCTAGCAAATTGATCCATGACACTTCCCATTTCATTTTTTTTCTTTTGTAATTCAGCAACTTTTGTATTTTCACTGCAGCTTTTTACTGTAAAGTCCCTTCAGGTGGGAACACCGCCTTCCTCCTCATTTTGCTTTCATACATTATATACCTTACAAAGACTCATAATGAAACTCTCTCAACTCTTTTAAGCTTCCCTGTGAGAGAGAGATGCAACTCCACTCATGAGTGACTTTATTGTATTACAGTACTTTGATTTTCTCATGTTAAGTCTACTAACACTCAATGTGAACAGGTCAAATCCAGCAATGTTTTTCCTGTAGATCAACAATAGGATCTTATGAACTCCCATGTGGTTCGGGAGATCAAAGAAGATTACAAATGGTACCTTTTGTATGAATGTTTTGCTTTCCAAAAACCTGTAAGCCGTTTGGAAATGTCTGCTGTGTGAGGCATGCAAGAACTCTGTCATGGAGGATGTTGATAGCTCTGTTCCATGGAGTTAGCACAGCTGTAGATAAAGTGGAATGGAGAAATTGTACAAAGAAGATTTAAAATATTATCTACAAAAGAACAGATAGGCAGATTACTAAATATAATTTGATTGAAAACACATTTAAGGACAGATTTCTGGCTGCAAATCCCAAAGATGTTATAAAAACCTACGTGACAATCTATTTTGACTCCAAGGCCAAAAATCACTCAGGTCAAGGGGGAACTCTTGACAGGCTTCAATAGAGGCTGGGACCTGGAGCATAGTCTGCAAGAGGAAAAATTCCTCACCTGACTTGTGTATAGTGTGGGTTATATAAAAGTGATTAAGAAATCAGCCACCATACCATTTCAGTGTTAATATCACAGAAACACTGCCAATTATTGAGTCACTGACCTAATTTAGAACCAAGGTATTACTGGCGAATTGGATGATAATAAATACTAGAAGTGATGAAGGAAGATGAGAAGTTTTGAGCCAACAAGTCACTCTCTTATTAGGGAATCTGGAAAATATATTGCTCAGTCTGGCAAAAAGCAGGCAATTAGCACCACTTCTATCTCAGTAAAAGTGGGGGCTTAGCAAGCTTAGTTACTGTCTGCACTGGCAGGGCCTAAAAGATTACTTGGATGGATGTAGGTTAGGCGAACACATCAACCAGACTGAAACCTTCTAGCCAGCATGAATGGAAAACAAAGGTTCAGTCTCAGATCTGTGTCCATGGACAATGAAATCTTAACTCCCATGACCACTTCTGTTTGTGCTACCACACAAATATGTACGCTTTTTCAAGCTTTTTGTGTGCTACCCCCTGAGAGCAGGTGTAGCAGACATCTTTCAAGGATAAGACTAGAAGGCCTGCTCAAAAGATCACATCAGATGAGAGAGGCACTCCTTGAATAGCCTTACAGAGAAATGTTGGGGAGGAGGGCTGCAGCTGGGCACTGGCACCCAGGGAGGGATGGGGCATGGAGTGAGGGAAGAGTATGAGGGAAAGATGCACCCACTCCTGACTCTTGCTCTCGGGAGGCTTTGAGGACCCTCTCACCTTTTGTGCTTTCCAGAAAGATGCAATACACATATCTGGATGCAAAAGGATTTCTGATAGCAAGAGAAGACTATGGGACTTCTTTAATAGAGATGAATATCTGCATTCTCAGGGAATGTGGGACATGACTGGCACATCCCTAGTAACTCTTGTAACTAATGAGCATCTGGAGATTTTGTTTTGTGTTTCAGAAAGAATTATTTAATTAAACAATTGAAAAGGCCTTTACATAACAGGATTTTTCATCTGCTAAAATAATTTAACTGTTCATTTTTTATCAAAGGAATAAAAGTAAATGCATGCTTGTTAATTGTTTTGATAAGGATAGTAAACTGAATTATTGGGAGGAAAAGAGGAGGGAAATATGCAGCATTGAAATATGTATTCTTAATAAAAATAAAAGTTTCTTCTTAAGGATGAAAAAGAAAAGTCTAAAAGCACATGTTCACCAGAATGAAGCCATGCAGCAATGTATAAAAACAATTGCAGAAATGAGAATCAAGGAACAGGCAATGCAGTTGGCAATGTTCATCCCAGACAGAGAAATAGATAGAAAAATACAGAAGTAATATGTGCTTTTGCATTAAGAAAGAATAATATGCTGCAAAAGAAAGAGCTGTGTGACCAGAAATGCATCTGAAGGTGTTGAGAAAGTCAACAAAAAGAAAGAAAACAGAGCAGCATTTGGCTATGGCCACTCATCTGAATGGCTACATTCCCTGGGGAAAAAAGTTTGCCCTTTATTTTATTTAGTGTGTGTTCACAGCCTTGCTGATGACCTGTGCAGAAACACTTCTGTGTATATTTGATACTCATGCATTTTGCTTGATGGAAGACTGCAGAATTAGATCATGGGCCAAAATCTTGGCTCTGCTGAAGCCAGTGGCAAAAATATCCTAGCTTTTGGCTAATCTACTTACTGTCTCAACCAGTTCTCTGTTACAAGTCCTAATCCTTTTCCAAACTGCTTTAAAAAGGACTTTACTCTGACTGAAGAAGTAAGAAAAAATTGTCCTGCATGTAATACTAAATCTGCCATTTTTCTGCTTACTTCTCAACTGTAAGTGCCTGCACATATTTATTCTTTAACCAGACATAAAAAATACATCAATATTCCTGCTCCTTGTGATCTGGTAGGTTAAACCATCTGCTAAATTTTGTAAATACATTAAAGAGATCTCCTTGAAATAAAATAATCTAATTTTAGCATATATATATCTTCAGTAATATGAGTAAAAAAAAAATAATGTACATGATTAAAGCAGTGAGAGTTTATTCTGCAGCTGAATGAGGTACTGGCACAATTTCCCTGTAAAATCTGGAACACTTGGTGTATGTTACTGAGATTTATGAATGACAGGCACGACCAAAGTCTGTCATGTACTCCTCTTCTATTATAGCCACTGAATGGCTATGTGATGGAGCATCAAAGCCCTTCAAATGTATGCTTTTCTTGGCTGTTCTTGGGTTAGGCTCTGTGTGGATTCAACTCTGATGATAAGCCCTTGAAACTGTACAGGCATTTTGATCACAGAAAAGCAAAATGCTGTCTATGAATCTAAACTGCAGTGAACTAGATCCTCCATAATGTTAGTGAACTAGGTAAGTGTTTCAAAGGCTGTCTAACTCTTCTTCAACATCAATTGCCAAACTCCATCTAAGAAGTTTTTACATAGGAACAGAGAGCAAATATTTTAAACTCCTTTCCTTTTTTTTTCTTTTTTTTTTTTCCTCACAAAGACATGCCAGAATGCCCATTTTTTAATAATAATGAATGAGTAGTCCCAATTGAAGCTCTCCTTTCAATCAAGGCCACAGGCTAAAAACCTAAAAGACAATGGTAGTGTGAGCCTCCTGGGATCTTGGACTGCTGCATTATTCCATCTCTGATGTGCAAACCTAAGACATAACAAGAGTTAAAAAGGCTGTGTCAGGAATATCAACTCTGACATTTCTCTTTGTCACTAATTTTGTACAGTTATGTTACTGAACTCCACATAAGCAGTTCATTTATACCTTGGAAAAGGAGGGAAGGAAAAACAAACATCATGTGTAACAATAATGTAGGAGGCAGCAAATTTTGTATCAACAATTCTGCCATAGTATAAGGGCATAGATGTGTTTCAGTGTTTTAAAGGAAGCTTCATAAGTGAATCTTTAAAAATTAGCCATGCTACCATACGCGTATAGATAGATTTGTCTAGCTTCAGCTTTTCCCTGATGGCCATTTCTGCAGTATGTATGAAAGGGCCTTACAACAAATTATATTGTATTCGTACAAACACAGAATCATTTGCTGCCTCCTTTGTAAGGCTGTCTTGCATGTATCTGCACACATATCAGAATATATACACAATATATACAAAATATAACAGCATATATTTTGTATAATTTCTACTGAGAAAGTTTAGTAGGATTTAACTACCAAACATCCTTAATCTGACAGTTTTTAAGTAAATTTAATAAGAAGAAAAGGTCTATACATTTGTATTTTGACCGTGGTTTTATCTGTATCTGTAGATTGATATGTTCAAGGAAAGCATTTCCGGTTCTAGTTTAATTTAATTTTTTCTTTAAACTCAGTCCCTGAATGATTACTGGGAAAACATATGTTTATTTTCCAATATTTGTCAAACACTGGATTAAACACTGTGTGAACAAAAAGGTGCTGAGCAGAAATTGCCAGGTGAGACCCAGTACAAGAGCCACCCTGTCACACCTTTGACCCTGCGCATGCAGCTGGCATCACACAGATGCTTGGAGACATGGCAAATGTCCTAGCCCAGCTTCCATCTGCTGTAAAAAACATGCAGGCACAAAGGGGAGCCCAGTTAAGCCTGGTGAAATTGCTGTTGTGCCCTCTGGATGCCAGAGACAACCTGCAAAAGGCAGCAACAAAGCTGCCCGTATGCCCTTTGTTTTCGCACCATCATAGCTAAGCTGTGCGGCCTTATTTAACAGGACTGACAGCATAACCTACATGGAACAGCTTTTTCGACCAGTTCTGAGCATTGATTGTACTTTATTTATTAGGCACTTGAGCTATCAAAGGGAAAAAGTGCCCGTGGCAAGCTAGGTTGCAGTAACAATCTGTGCATTTTAAACTGTCTGCATCTACTTAGTTACTATAACTACTCCCAACTGCGTGATTAAATACAAATGATGTTTCCATATATTAACTGCAACCTTCTCTCCAATATGTGCTGAACATGATACTTAAAACATAAGATCCTTGAATGGAATAATATTTATGGGAGTAATTTCCCAAACGTGTATGATTATCACTTGCAGGGATGTATACACCAGTTAAAATCCACAGTATGATGAGAAATAATTTCCAATCTGCTGAGAATGGAAACAGAATTAAAATTCTGCTTCTCCACAAAGAAATCTCTCATATAAATCATCTAACTGTTTGTCACTCAGACATTAATATAGTGCTCAAATGTGTGAATTCCACATACCATTTATGTATAAACGTTATCTATTTTACTATATTAATATGTACTACTGTTTTAGATAGTGGATTTAATCTTTGAAATTACCTTTGATTCCTGTTCTATTAAAAAAACCGAACACAAAAAACCCAACAATGCTCCCCAACCAAATCAAACCACAAATCATGAAACCAAATCATTAATCAATGAACTTCTGATCCTTAATGAAGTAGAACTGTTAATGTATTTTGTACAGAAGAGCAAGTAAGCCACTGAGGTAAATTAAAAATGGGATAAAATTAAGAACGGTAGATCACTCCAAATCAACCAGTTATCTCCCTCTTCTGCTTAGCAAGCAAGGGAAATTTGATAGCTCTATTTAGTCAGAATCTTCATAACTAATTGGATGGGGCATGTAAAAATGGTTAGTAAAACAAAGCAAGCAACAGAAATCTATTGCTCAGAAGATGAAGGAAGAAGGGGCAACATGAAGTGCAAGACATATTCCAGTTCTGAGCTCTAAAACTGATTCTGAGTGACTGTAGGCATCACTTAGATTTCATACTTTTGACTGTAGTTCATATATTGAGCTTTTCTCGCATGTTTTATTCACAGTCTGTTTAACCACAGAATGAGCAATACGAGAGAGACACTGGCATGAGAATGGCAAACATGCTGCCAGGATGCAGAAAGAGATGAGTGTCCAGTAGGGAAAGAACTGCTGACTTTGCACATGACATCGGGATTAGCTAAATCTGAAGTCATGTGTGCTTCACAGCCCCATTCAAAAAGACTCACAGAGGAGCAGATGCAGGGGGGCTCTGTGGGTGATGGGAGGAACAATGCTCAGATCAAAACTGACTGACAGTGGTCTGAAGGAGGACCACCATGTTGTCAGCTTCCTCAGCCTACTCTGATAACTGGGCATTACTGAAAACTGTTGCTGAAATCTCCCTCAACATGGTTTAGGAAGATTATCCTTCAGTGCCTGTGCTCCACTCCTGAGATAGAGAGAACTGAGGGCATCTCTCCATGTTTGTTCTTTTGGGAAAAAATTGTGTGTGGGTGTCTTTTATGTCATGCTTGGTGCACCAAGAGATGGTGTATCAGTTTCCAAGATCTTATTTCAGAATTTTAAAAATAGGTTAAAAAAAAAATCCCCCTGAACATCATTGAAATAAAGAAAAAAATGCTGGCACTTAAAATTCCTTGCCCTTGTGTATGGCACAGAGGATTGAAAGTAGTACTGATTTCTGCTTTCAGGCTGCACTTACAAAGCAGAGCTGTAGAGAATTTCAACTTTTCTCTCTTCTGACAGATGCTGTTGATCTCACCATCTACTGTTACTTCTTTTAGTCCACAGTGAACAAGTGTCTATCAATGCATCCCATGCAAATGCAACTGCTTGCATGAGACTCATCAGCTGGGAGGATTGTCTGGTCAAAGCAAATAGTGTATTACTCCTAAAGGAACAAATGTGCTCTAAGGTAGAAGGGTTAGAGGTGTTATCTCACTTTGGCAAAGGATGAAGCAGGAGAAGATTACTTACCCTTCTTCCTAATCCTCTTCTATGGAGAAGAGTCTTTCTTCTCCATATAGTGTGTGTCCTAGAAGAGGCAGGACCATTACAAGCACTCCAAAGAAAACGATCAGAGAAAAATAATAAGTCCATATGGTAGAATAATCTTTAAGAAATGTGAATCTCAGATTTTTATGCTACATAGTAACTGCTGTTACAAAAGTTGAGGGGAACTTTTTATTAATATTAAAAATATTCCTTGAGCAAACCTGAAACAAAATGGACTCACAAAGAAATAAAAAACCTGATATAACTTGTATCTAGCATATTTTTATCTATTAAAATCTAAGTAGACTAAGTTTTACATTACCTCATATTCTTTCTTCTTAGGTATGCATGATTCTGAGATGTAGAGCAGATTGAACATGTCAAAGTCGGCAATTTCTGTTTATTTTTGTTTATTGCTTTTTATTTCCTTTCTTTTCTTTCCTGGCTGGACAACAAATATCACACCTAACATTTCAAGTTTAAGGAATACAAGCTGCTCTTGTGATGACCACTGCATTTAGAGAAAAGCATTGAATCTGACAGATTTGTGTAAGAAAGGGGTTTTGTAGTTAAATGTTTTGTGTTTCTTTATCATTGTGCTTACAATATCAGTAATATATTTTGCTTGAGTTCTAAAAATATAGCCTTTTTGGATTCAGTCCTTAATGAAAACAGAGTATTATACCATGAAAGGTGACCTGTTGAAGGCAAAGTGCTAATAAGTTGCAGATTGTTCAACATGACCTAAACCCTTTTTTTATTGAAAATGAGATCTACAAAGGTACTTTGTAACATGTTTCATAAGGTCTTAATTTTGCCCAGCACTAACAGGCCCATTAAATCTACTTAGAATCTGGATTACAAGAAAACAAGGATATTTGTCTTCTCTTTTACCTTTTTCTGAAAGTAAAAATGCATGCCTTGCATACTGCCTTAAGATGTTTCCTAAAGAAACAAAAGAAACTTGCTAAAACCTCCTCTCTGGGGGAAGATGTACAGAGAAAAAGGCAGGGCCAGGGGGGCAGAGGATGAGCTGTAGAACTGACTTCCTTTTTTACCATTAATTATGGTTGATTGTGCAGGTCACAAGAGGCTTAATGGGCACTCTCCTGATGGAGACAAATGGTTGGCTGCATGGAGCAGCCACAAAACCTGACACACTCCAGTCCCTGCCTGGATACAAAAGCAGTCACATTTCAGTTTCACCCATGTCACGGGTGAATCAATGGCGAGCAGTGGAGCTGCTGTCACTGCTGCTCACCAGGGTTTCTGCTGTTGTGCCATTGGGACTTTGCAGAGCCACCCTTCAGCCCTCAATTCACTTCTTAGACTCACCTACTGGTGCTGGTCCCACATCTGAGCCATTAATTCTTCAATGCCACTTAAGTTTTTTAAGAGCTCATAGTGTTGAGTGTTGGGGTGCCTTGGCTTAGCGATGTCACAAGAAAATAAATCAGTCTGTAGCATTAGAAATTTATCCACAGAATCACCGTCTGACCCAGTTTACAGCTCCCCCTGTTCAAGGAATGCCCACCTGCTCAGACAGCACCCTACTAGGGGTCCTCCAATACCTCCTAACAAATCAAAGGCCGGGTGTTGTTGTCTAGATTTACAATCTGTTAGGATCAATCACCTCAACCGTATTTACCTCCAAGCAGGAAAATTAGGTTGGGATCTGTGAGGGCAGGAAATGATTTCTAGAAAGCTCTGAGGGCATCTTCCTCAATGTTCACATCTGTTCTGCTGCCATCTCTTCTGCTTCACTTCTTTTCTGTGAAGACCAACTGGCAGGCCAAATGAACTAAGAGAAGAGGACAAGGTTTTACTTGGACCCATGATAAGGGGGCAAGAGTTTCACCCTTGTCAGCAGCCCTCTTTCTGACCTCAAGCACATCTCTCAGGTCACCAACACCTGTGCAGGGGTGGGTGCAGCCCCCAGTAGCCTCAGGGCATGCTTTACCCTTTGGAATTTGTGCCGGTCATGCATGGTACTGACACTCTCCTATGTAACATCTTGGGAGAACCATGCATTGTTGAGAGAAACCAAAATTCTGAGCAAGATGTGATACTCCACCTGTCTTTTTCTCTAATATTCATACCTTCATGAGGGTAGTTCATTCAATATTTAGTGATTATGCACTCAGGGAGAGCTGGAAACTCAGGGGACTCAGATCTGCTTATGAAGCACAAGGATCCTTATGGAGTCTATGGATATTTATGGACCCTCATCCCACTAATTAATTCACATCCCACACATAATTCATTTATAAACATAGCATAAAAATCATTCCTTTAACAGTTTTAAGGTTACCTGAAGTATATATTCAGACTGGAAAGGAAGATGCAGGAAAGTCATCAGTGGGTATTGTTTTCACATAATACAACAGAATCATGACTCCAGTTCCCCACTTGTAAAGCTGCTGGTAGCACAATGTGGGCTGTTTGTTCATACTTTCCTCATCCCAACAAGCAGGAGAAAAGGTGGAAACTGCCTCATGCAACTTTCTTGGGCCTGTTTCCATTTACAGTGGGCACCAGTCAGGTATTCTGAACTCCTGGTGCCAGTAGGTTTCCTCTCCTCTTTCCTGATGTGTTTAGGTCTCCCTGGCACAGGGATCTCATTGGTGCAGCAGCAGCAGCTCATGAGCCCAAGATTAGGGTTATTTGCAGCCTGTCATATAAATGGGCTCATTTGAAGGGAAAAATTTGAGGAAAGAGTTTATGGAAATGACTAAGTTTGCATTATTAGGATTTAATGCTATGGGTGATCTATACAAATAACAGTTTACCTTGTGGGGGTGGATTCTGCAATTTCTTATTCCTCCATTTTCATAAAAAGACTTCAAATCCTCCTTTTAGTAAATTCCTTCAGTTTATGCTTTGCTAGACTTTTCCTAGAGAGTTTCTGAGAGAAATTCTCAGATGGTTATAGCCCTGGTTGTTGCCTTAGTGGGATAAAAGTGGCCAAAGCCTCTGCCCTGACCTCAGCAGCTTGCAGAAGTGTAACTCAACTTTACACTTGTGTCTTGTGGAAGAACTGAGAGAGCTGATAGGAATGGATGGCACAAGTGTCCCAGGAACACATTGTCACACAACATTTTGTCATCACACAGACTCCTGTGGAGACACCAGTAGTTACCCCCTCCTCAGCCTGAGACTGGCACCTGCTCCTCAGCCCAGCTCAGCCACAAAGCTTGGCCAGCAAAATTCCGTCCCCACTACACACAAGTACAGCTGTGTGCATGGTGGTTTGCTTACTCCAGGAAAGATGTGCAGCAGAGCAGGGATATAAGGCAGCTCTATTGACTGTCAGGCCTCTGCTCTAACCTCTAGAGCACACTCCATAAATGCTTGAATATTTAATAAAATCTTCTGGGTGTCTGCTTCCTGCAACACTAACTGTTTTAAAGTATTCATGGGTTATTTGTTTATGACTATTAAACAAATCTATTAAACACTCTGCATTATTTTTAGTTAAATTTTGTTTTTTTCCCCTTTCGCTTTAATAATTGATATTGTTTTGGATACATAAATATGTCCTAAGAGTATTTGTCATTTCCTAATGTTTACAGTGGGGATATTTTTTTTCTATAAAACTGTGGGATTTTTCTTCCATATAGAGTATGCTTTTCTGTTGCATGCACATTTCAGAAACAGTCACACACACTGCATCTGGCAAAGGCATGTGAATTTGCAGGAATTGCAGTTAATGCTGTTTGGAAAACCTCATGCTTTAATTTCTCACTCATCATGTGGTTACAGAGAACAAGGACATCCTTGTATGAAATATTACAGAATTATGTTAAGTGATGGACAAAAAAATTTCTGGCATGCTCCTATCTATTTCAAGAACTACTGAATTAGGACTTTATGTCTAACATACTGAGAATAGACAGGACGGTGCAAAGGGGAAAAAAAGAGTTCAGAGGAACATGAGAGTCTCTTAGATAAGGGGCTTATTGCATCAAACTCAGAAATTAAATTGGTTTTAATGAAAACTTCTTATTTTATGTAAAGACTGGGTGGAAATTCTGAGCTTCTCTCTGTCTAAATTTTGCAGATAGAAATAGTCAGGAAAGTCAAGAAAGAGCTGAAACACTCCAACTCTAAATTGTTAATAAGTTCTGGATGTCATTTTCTATGCTTCTCCTAGCTTCAAGAAAAAGAATAAATAAAACAGATAAAAAGAAACTGAATCTGCTCTAGAATGAGCACTTTTATTTAAAAAAAATCCTAAAGTCACTGGATTCCTCTTGGCATGGAGCTGGTGAAAATTGTGTGGATTCACTGAGGAAATGCTTCTTATAGGCAGTTGCCATCTGATATGGTCACAGATCAAAATTACAATATGTTGCTGCTAGTGGGAAAGGGGACAACTGCAGGGCAGTCTTGCTCAGGAAAAGTGCAAGGAGGAAAAAAAAGAAAAAAAAAATTGGCTCCTGAAAGACCAGAAAGGGAATGAAGCTTTTGCTTTGCATTCCTATGATGTTGACCCTGTGTGGCAGGCAAATGTGAGTCTGCTGGGATGCCTGGGACTAGATCCCAAAGGAGTGTCCCAGTTTTTTTGGATGAGACCCTTCACTCCACCTGATGTTACTGTCATCTTGCTGTGCCCTTGCTTCTGTGGCAGAGGAGTGAGAACGAAACAGCTGATGACAGTGGAGAATCAACTATTAGACACTCAGATAACTTCTTGTGATGGCACAGTACCTGGCTTTTTGCACACAAAGGGACAAGACTTCACAACGTATCACTGTAACTTAACATTTACCTATGATGTCTTCTAAACCAGAAAAAGGAGAAAATGCATGGATATGGAAGAACACTTGGAATAATGCAATATACAAATTGGATGTGTCTAATGTCCAGTGAATCTCTGAAAAAAGCCAAGAGGGAAAAAATCACAATTCCATTAAAAAATGAAGGCAAATTAGACCACCGTTTGACTTACTTGAGCAATATTAAGCAAGAGAATAAAAATTACATGTGCTTTTACACATCAGTACTGAAAAATGAGCCAGGAGATAAATTTTCTGGAGACAGTAGATGGCTGCTTCCTGGAATGAAAAGGCTCAGAAATCACAAGAAAGGAGGGTCTTTTGGATATAATCTGGAGTGATATACAGGACCCAATAGTGACTACAGTACTGAATTTCAAGAAGAGAAACTGTGTACACAATGGGGTAACTGGTCAAAAATGAACAAATAAAAAGGCAAAAACCTCATAAAAGCAGCTGTCCAAAACAAAAGAAGCCTAGGAGCAGCCTGCAGGCTGTTGAAAAATTAAGTGCTAGAAGCCAGGTAAAAAATGTGCCACAATTCAGAAAGAAAACAAAGCAATCCAGAAAGTCCCTTCAAGCCTTAACTGGAAAGTCATGCAGGCTATCACATGGAAAAACATGAAAAAAATAAAAGAAACAAAAGGAAATCTGGCCTAGAAAAGAAGAACAGTAAAACCCATACACACAGCAAGCAGAAAGTAAATTTAAAAAAAGCCAAGAATAGATGAAAAGAAAGTGAAGAGTATGACAAGGAGCTCCCCAAAGCCAGCCATGTCAGGAAGAGGGCTCAGGGGATTAGTGAGATCCTGTGGCCACCAGAGTGTAGAGAGGGGACAGAGGCCAGGGTAACTC
This sequence comes from Acanthornis magna, assembly GCA_036785705.1. NCBI lineage: Eukaryota > Metazoa > Chordata > Aves > Passeriformes > Acanthizidae > Acanthornis > Acanthornis magna. The sequence continues at coordinate 30,276,129 of JAWUZG010000221.1, read as the reverse complement.
CCATGTACTGAAGAGCCTAGAGGGGTCTGGAGCCCCATGACTCTGCCTCCAGTTCTGCCCACCAACAACCCATGCCAGTGCTGGCTGTGCTCAGCAAGGATGTGGGAAAGCAGATGCACAGTAAAAACTGCAAGTCTGTCTTGGGCAGACAACAGATCACTATCTAAGAAAGCCCAGGAAAACCCCACAAAACTGAATGAGTTGGAAAAAAGGGGCGGATGAGCTCCAGAACCAAGAAACGCAGGATAGTGCATTTCAAGATTGTAATCTAAACCACGTTTGTATGACACTGAAACCTGAGCTGTCAATGCCAGCTGTAACTAAGTTTCAACTACCAAAAAGAGACCTTGGAGTCATCACTGGCTGATTTTCTAAATCGTTGTCTCAAATGACAGTGAAATATGCAATAGGGAATAATATTGGGTATCATCGAGCCAAAACATCAGAAAGGCATTATCCCTGAGAGCAAGACAGGCTTTTTGCCACCATATTAAGCTAGAATGTGTCATACCTCAAGTGCTGTGTGTGCAGTCCTGGCTCGGTGATTTAGGAAGGACTTAGTGGAGCTGGAGGTGACACAGGAGAGAAGTAATTAAAAGGATCCAGGGGATGAGATAACTGGCTTCCAAAAGGATACAAAGTTTTGGAACTCTTAATTTTGAACTGCAAGAATAAAAATGACACCATCAGGAGGATGCTGTGTAAACGGGATGCAAAGCTCTTATTGACTGAGCCCTTGAAGTTGATGAAGCAAAGAGCTGCCTGATTTAAAGCAAGTGCTCTTTTACTGAACGCATATGAACTCTTGTACCTTGCTCCCACAGTGAGGGTGAAGGCAAGCAGTACCAGCAGCCTGAGAAAGGGAGAAGAAAAGTTCCTGAAAAACAGGTCTGTAAACAGATAGCAGGAGAACTAAACAGGAAAATGCCTATAACATCCCTAATCTAACAGTTGCAGGAATGGGTGCAGTGTGAAGGAAGTGGTCTGGCATGACCATGTGGCCATGCTCATGTGTTACATGCCTGGTCATTGTTTCGGGAGACAGGGCCAGGCTGGATGGGCATTCAGTTCTATTCAGGTGGGAATATCTTCTCTTGTATTCTTGTATAATGGGAGGATTGGAGTGGGTGAAATGGATTTAGTGAAATGGATTGAGTGAAATGCATGATTCCAGACTGCACCAAGGAATATTCTTGTCTGTATTCATCTGTGTACCTACCCTCGAATCCCATTTGTATGGAAATTGATGAAAGAAATGGTTATATGCCTGTTGGTTCTAGCTATCCCAGCTACAGCAGCAGCTCATGCCAAAAAGAAATTAAACTACAAATACACCCAGCCTGCAGTTCAAAATTGCTTAGATTTCTTCTATCAATTGACAGAAAGGTGTTGTCATTGGAATGGAAACAAACAAAAACCTTACTCTAGCAGAAATATGCTTACTAGTAAAAAATACTTGGAGGGTGAGCTCAAGCCCTTGCATTTGAGGTCATCTTGTGAATTTTTCAACTTCTGAGCTACCTTCTTGTAGAAAGCAGAGCTTTTCCCACTATTTTTATAGCTATTCCTAATTAGCTTCTGTTTCAGCCCTCATGCCATTTGCTGAACTCTGTAACTATTTGCTCAGCTTTCTTCCATTTACCCCGACCACATCCAAACATTTTTCTTTACTTCTTTGCTTCTGTGTACTGCCCTCAGAGGCAACATTCTGATCTGCCAGATCAGGGCAGCTGAGATCACTGATTTAACCTGCTTTAACATCTTCTTAGATAAAGTGTGGGAATCACTCTAGGTTGCAATTCCTTCCTTCCTTCCTTCCTTCCTTCCTTCCTTCCTTCCTTCCTTCCTTCCTTCCTTCCTTCCTTCCTTCCTTCCTTCCTTCCTTCCTTCCTTCCTTCCTTCCTTCCTTCCTTCCTTCCTTCCTTCCTTCCTTCCTTCCTCCCCTCCCCTCCCCTCCCCTCCCCTCCCCTCCCCTCCCCTCCCCTCCCCTCCCCTCCCCTCCCCTCCCCTCCCCTTCCCTTCCCTTCCCTTCCCTTCCCTTCCCTTCCCTTCCCTTCCCTTCCCTTCCCTTCCCTTCCCTTCCCTTCCCTTCCCTTCCCTTCCCTTCCCTTCCCTTCCCTTCCCTTCCCTTCCCTTCCCTTCCCTTCCCTTCCCTTCCCTTCCCTTCTCCTTGTAAAAGGCCACCACTGATTTCACTCCCTGCCTTGTTATTCTGAGCCTTCCCTAGATTTGTTCCACTTTCCCTCTACAGAGCCATTTGCTTTCATGGAGTAATATACATGTGTGTGTATATATATATGTATATCGTGATACACATGAGTACACTCAGGCTGCACAGACACTGGAGGGCTGACCATTAGGAAGGAATAGCTTTGCTCTTTACTAACAAGGTGACTGTTCCTTGAAGAGGCGTGTGTGGTATTTCTGGGTTTTTACTTCTAAACTAGCCTAGGAATGTGAGGCAGGGCAGTCCTTTGGCACAGAGAAGCTGCGGTTGGTTTCACATGGGTCAAGTGGGGTGATGGCCCTGTGGTGTAAAATCACATTGCCTTTTCATGTCAGGGTAGCTGGCTCATGTCCTTCCTTCCCCAGTTCTTGTCTGAGTGTGTGTCAATAAGTTACTTGATCCATGCTCTTGCACCAGTCTCTTGAGCTTAACTGCCTGAGAAAATTTGGAAGCATGAAAGCAGTCGATCTTTGTGGGCTGTTTAAAGTCTCCTTCTATCAGGAAATATCAGTGTTTGCACAGCAGAAATCAGCGGAGAGAGAATGAAAGGAAAACATGAAAGAGCTACAAATTATGTTAACGCTAAAGTCACAAGTAAAAAATTACTATGATGTATTAAAAGCACTTCCTCCTACAAGCATTTGTATTTCCTCCTTAACTTTCAAGCCCATAAAACACACGAACACTGAAGGGAAAATGGGAAAAGCCCACTGGATACTCATTTACTACCAACACGGACAGCTGCAGACACTGCAACGCAGCAGCAGACACACTGCCCCACAATTATTGCTGCTCCCATGGCACCAAAATACATGCAGCTCAAACCTTGTCAATAAATTTGTTTCACATTTTTCTAGAAAGCTCTTGAGGCTGGTTTGTGAAAGAGAACTAACCACCCACTCCCTCTTGGCAGCCCATGGTCCTTGTGTGATACAGTGGTGAGGTTGTCCCAGTGCTCTTGCTGAGGTCTCTTCTCCACCCCCTTTTTAAAGTGAGCTTCAGCTCTCCCTGCTGCCTTTATTTGGGGTAGAATAGACAGCACATTCAGAGTGATATACTTACTTTAATACTGTCATAAACAGATTTTATGGCAGCAAAATCATTTCCAGCCAGACCTTTGGCAAAACATAAAGAATCCACACTAAGCTTATGATTTCTTCTATGATGTCTCAGACATAAAAAGGGAGAATAGATTTTTTGTGTGTGTGTGTCTCATGCTGAGTGCCTTTCTAGAGCTTCTCACACAGGTGCTGTTTTCCAACTTAATGCTTAAGTGTTTCTAAGCTCAATCTGTTCACTATGCCTTAAAATTGCCTCCTTGGGCATCTCTAATAACACCTCTTCTGGCTCAGAGGCTATATTTTGTCTTTTTCTTTCTATCTTTCCACATTATTTTTTCCAGAGCAAAGTATATTCAGGAAATTATATCCTATTTTGAAAGCAGGTTTACAGCTTGACTACTAGAAGAATCACAGAGTGGAGAAACTTAATTTTGAGTATCTTCTTAGAGTTTGTGCTGGTTTGGTAGTGGAGATGCTAGTGAGGAGGAGAAATTAACGGAATAAAAGAGGATAAGTAAAGACTGGTACCATGAAATGATATATCTGGATAGCCTAGATCTTGCCAATTAGCTTGTAGAGTTGGCTTATGGCTCACAGAAATATGCTGCATCTTTTTAGAAAATGAATGCTCCTTAGAAAACTGAGATTCTATTTTATTGCTTTATACATAACTTCTAAGTCATCTTGAGCAGACAGCTGTGGCTTTGCTATTTTTACTACTGTGCTTGGGAAGTTGTTCTTTCTTACTGGCAGGGCCTGCCACTCAGACCATGTCAGGTGGGAGGACAGGCTTTGACTATTGATAACTTTCCCACATTTCCTGCAGTTCTAGATATTCTTGATACTTGTCTCTGTTTCCAATCAGATGTGGATATGCAACCCAATTTGCAAAAGGAGCAGTTTGGTCTGTGTTTTCATATTAATATGGTCTGCTGCATTCTTCATTTTTGATGAATGTGAACCCATCTAAGCTTCCAAATCCCAAACTTCCAAAAAAAAGTAGATGTGAAAATATGAGGAGTCAAATTTGCAAAAGAAAACAGTACAGTCTAACACAAAGGAACCTATTTTCGTTTAGGTTTGAATATTAACCTCTATTTAGTTTTTCCTCTCTCTGGAAATTATTTTATTAAACATTCTAGCTGAATGTAACATGTAGAAGTGACTAAGGCTCCCCTTTACTCATGGAGCAAAGGCTTCATGACAGCTGCCTCTGTGAGATTTACACCCTATGAAATTTCAGTCCAAACTTCAAATCTACAAACCAATTCAACTGCTGATGTTGAACCTCTTTCAATACAGAACTTGAATCTAAGCACTTCTTGTTCCCATGTTTAAAATATATGGATCATGTGTAAAAGTAAATGTAATGCATTAATTGCTAACATGCTGTCTCAGTATTCTAAACCCAAGTTTATTTTAAAAGCGAAACTCTATTAGTAATTAATATTGATGCTGTTTGATCTCAGAAAATCCTCTGAGTCTAGGGCAATTCAAAGTGCACAGCATATAAAGTTAGGGATGCATGCTGAAACTCTAAAAATAAAACAGAGGATGCAAAGACATGAAAAATAGTCAAGAATTCTGGAAGAATTCACATGCCTATTGACGTTCATTTTGATAAAGAATCTATAGGAAATACTGAGCTGTGGATTCCAAGGTGACAGGGAAGCTGTAAGGTGGGAAGACCAGGAATATAGCAAAAAATGTGAGTGCCTTCTACAAGAAATATTTTTTATTTGAAAGGCAGCAAGGAAAAGAACTCAGTGGATAAACTTTGCCAAAAATTAGAGCATTTTTCTGGCTGATAGAGCACCAGAGCAATATAAAATGGAATAAAAGCTGATGAATCACTGTCATTTCTATTGGTAAAAAAGCAATACAAGATCCTTCAATGTCAACATTAGATATGAAATGTGTTTCTTGCCGTATTAAATTGCATTTTATTGAAACAGCCAAGGTATGTTTTAACTCTTGACTACTCAGAGTGTTCACATTCATACTGCATGACACAGAGCATAACCTTTTTGATAACAAAAGGGTTCACAGGAGACCACAGACCCATTAGAGGCCACATGGTGAGTTATCACGTGCTTGTTGGGGGTCATTCCTCAGGGAGAGGAATGAGGTTGCTGGTGAGAAGCCCTGGATTGAGATTCAAATTAAAGCTAGCTGGTCTTGGCATCCAGGAGCACAGGAAACAGGGAACACCACAAGGAAAATCAGGGGCAATCACAAAATGAGTAAACATTATTTAAGTTTTACTATGGGTTTCTTAAAGAAACTCTTGAAGAAACACTAAAAGATGTGTAAGGCTTAACCAAGGTACCAAGGAAAAACTGATTGTGAAAAGTAGGCTTAGGGTTGAGCCCGAAAAGAGTTGTGAGTAAAATGTTGGTGGGTGAAAGATATATGTTGGAGCAGATAAGGAGTTGTACATTGTTTTATTGGGAACTTGAGATGCTTTATAGCACTAAAAGAGAGGAGAAAATAAAACTAATCGGCTGGAAGACTCGGCCCTCCACACATACACTGCTAGAGTTTACGTCCCCAGAGACATTCCAGCATAGTGAATTTTATCATACAATATTATTGCCTACTATCAAAATTGTCTAAGCATTAGAAAACACTGGGTTTAAGTTCCTTTAAAAAAAAAAAAAAGTCAAGTCATTAAAAAAGGATTTTAAAGTGTTTAGAAATTTAAAAAATATAACTATTTAAAATATCTATTCTTACTGTGATCAGAAATAAAAATAAATAATACCATTGTCATGCTGATGCTGCATGTCAGTTAATCTGTTAGGGGCAGATTCAAAATCTACTGAAGGTGATAATGCAAATTCTACCTGATCTGATAGGTTCTTAGTAATTTCATATACTTCTCATTGCTTTTCTTTCCATACATAAGCTTTCATTTTTTTAGTACCAATTCTAGCTTCTTAACCCACAGAATATATTTATTTTTCTACCTATTAATGATGCTTTCTTATTGGCCTTTTGTGTGACTGTGGCTTTTTTAAAGACATAAAATGATGCATTATCTTTGCAAGGGGCCTCTCCACTGCCCCGATGTTCATTACAGAATCCACATACCCATCACCCTCCTCTCTACATGGCCTTATTTGCCTGAAAGTAATATAATTACATTTATATGCCATCTATTTCATCTGTGTTTCGTGCTAGTTAAATCAGTTTCTTATGCATTTGTTTCATGCATTCACCACAAATTGATATGTATAACCTATGCATATATTCATCTCGTCAAGTATTCATGTACTGGGTTCCTGTGTTCATTATTGACAGAAATTATTCATCCTAACGAATCCATGGGAACACCAGAAAGAGCACATAACACAAAAATAACTTAAATTATACAAAATGTACTAGGAAATGTCTGTGTGTGTGTGTGTGTGTCTGTGTGTCTGTGTGTGTGTCTGTGTCTGTGTCTAAAACTAGCTCAGACTGAAAAAGAAGAAAACCTAAAAGAACATTTGTGCATGTTGGCTGGATGTGTGGATTTATAGAGCCCTTTTACCTTTCCAGCAATGTGATCAGAAGGATCCATGTGCCAAGTGTACAATTTTTTCAGAAAAATAAGCAAACAGCACTTTGCACAGTCATTATATGGTGGTTAGAGCCCTCCCAAATACAGAAAGGGGAAATCAGCAACCATTAACCCCCTTTAGCTTCCAAATTTATTCAGTGATTAAAAAATACTTCTATTATATGTATGACTGGTAATGGAGCTCTTTGGGGTGGTCTGTGGGGATATTGCCTATGGGTTGGTTGTGCCTTTTTCAAGAAGTGTTCAGGTCCAGAGTATATCACTAGGCAGCTTCCCCCAGTTAGAAAGAGCCAGCCTTTGCTGCTGGATGGGCAGCAGCATGAAGGAGTCACAATACACAGCAGTGAAGCAGAGCAGGGGACTGATGTGTCTGAAGATGGCAAGGGCTGTACTGCCACCCCCTTGCCCAGCTGGTGAGCATTGCAGGACACTGCAGAGTGGCTGAAGGCAACTTTTACAACTTGCAGGTTATGTAGGATGTGTGGAGGATAATGTTTCTGAAATTATGACAAGGTTAAGAGAAGCAAGAAGCCCCCTAAAATCTTCTGCACTAATCTCATGTGCTAGAACAGAAACACCTAGCCTCTGTTGTCCAGCTATCTTCTCAATTAATTCGTAAGATTTTTAAGGAAGGGCTACCTAGACATACAATATTCTACAAAATAGGACTTTGACACTTGAGTGGATTGGCCATGTAGTGCTGATTGCCTCTTTTTACTGCTTTGATCCCAAGATCTTAAAGTACTTTATAAATATTAATGAATAAAGACTCCGAAATATTCAGTCATTGTGTTTATGCTGTTGCTCATGTCACAGATGGGGGCAAACATATTAAGGCCACAATTTATTCCACCTTGCTTTACATTTCTGTAGATGAGTGAGTTATTGCAGTTCTCCTTCATATTCAGGGAAGGAAATGAGAATTTTTAAGGTGTGACTCATTTAATCTATTTTATACATTTATTTATAAGGAAAGGAATGATGCTGTAGAGCTATCTGTTTCTCTGCATCACCTGTGAAGGGGCTCTTAAGGTGACTCACACAGATTTAAACACATTGTGTTTGCTAAGAGAGGGACCCTCAGTTTTAGCTGAGCCCCACTCTCCTATTTTCCACTACCATGCTTTGGTTATATGACAAATACTACTCATATTACAGAAGGTTCCCTGATATTGTATTAGTGTATTTGTTAGTAACTGATAAGAAAAATAGGAAGATAGTAAATTTTCTGTCTGTAGTCAAAAACTAACAGATTACTGGCAAATTTAAAGGTTATTAGACCAGTGTCACTCTCTGGAAAATAATGGAAATGCTATCATTAAATGTCATTATTCAAGAAATGTAGGATTTTATCAGCAGTCACTATATTGTTGGGGAAAATGTTAACAGAGAAATCCCTCATATTTTTTTTATGCTTGGATAAAAAGATTTACCACATATAAACATCTAAAAAGATGCAAAGTACTTTAAAAATGTTGCAAAATATAATATTTTTATTAGTGAATACTAGTGAAACATTTACCTGTAATCAAAAATATCATGGCAATCATTGAGCATTTGCCTGAGAAATGGGGAGAATGATTTCTTCCTATAAATATTTTTATAGGGAGAAAATACGGGGGGGTAGAGTTCTAGATTTTTATTGGAAATGCTTCTTAGAAATACAAAACCCTAAGTATCTGTAAAATGAAGGAAAGACGAGGAAGAGAATGACAAGACTGCTCTTTTCCAATTCTGGATGTCGACTTGGCTCACAGATAAGCTGGAAACTCTGAATGAAGTTCCTGGTTGATTTGTACCTCAAAGACAGACTTCAGGTTTTGGCTGCAGACTAAATAAAGCTGCATGTTGTTATTGTTATCATTAATTATCTTTGTCTATTGCTTTGTGATTCTGGATTGGAAGCAAACTGTGAGTTCTGCAAAAGTAGTCTCCTCTGTATCAAACTAAGAATTTCTTTTTTTTATTAGGACAGCAATAAAGCATCTAGTATGACAGGAAGGTATTCGTTATGAGAGGAAGATGGGATAGATGCAGAAAAATGACAGAGATGCAGAAAGGAATAAACAAAAGACTACAGTCAGTTGAGCTGAAAGATGCAGCTACTGATTTGAATTAAATTCCTAATAAGAATCCCGAAGGTTTGATCTTGGCACTAATATTATCTAGTATTTAGCATTTAGGATTTTCAATAATAACTTCAGCACAGGAATCAGTAGGTTCTGCCATTAAACTGCTGATGACATAGAGGTGGCTGTTATTCTCATTAGAGAAGAACACTGGAAGAACATAAAAGAAGACCCAGGTAATCAAGAGAGCAAGAGAACTAAAAATGTAAGTAGACTAGTATTGAGATCAAGGAAAGTGGGGACTACCAACGAGAACTTTTGCAAAAGGCTGTTGCTTTAAGATAAAAGAGCTAGGTCATGTCCATTAGACAAACACAGGATGAGCTTCAGCTGCTAAAATAGATACTGCTGTTAGAAAAGGCATTGCAGACATCATCTGTGTGTATCTGACAGCCATAACTAACTGGGTGAAGAATGCATGAGAGGTATCTATGGCTTTTAACATATGTTTGGTTTAGAATGAGGTTTCATGTCTTCCAGAGTTGATTGCTTCCTTGCATTAGCTATGTAGATGAAGTTTTGGGTGACTGATGACCCAATTTCCAAACCATTTTCCTGAGTTCAGTCCCACTCCTTGACTTTCAGTGACAGATTAACAATACAGTGAATACTACCTTTCTACCTTGAAAGAAGAAAAAAACAGATATAAACTGACCATAAAATACTGAGGCTTAAAATCTGAAGAATTTATACCAACATCCCAGGACTGAGAATCTGACCATTATGCCCAGTAGATACGTAGGGAGTAAACAACCTAAACTTACAAGGGAATTTCTTATGTTTGTGAGCAGATGCTCATTGTGATATGACTGGTCCCATGATAACAGGGTCTGAAGTCAATGGGTTTTCATTTCTACATTCACTGTTTCTCTCTTTGGAACAGAATCGTTACTAAATACATTTGTTAGCTATTAATTATTAATTGTTTACACATTGATTGTAAGTAAGGGAGATTCTTTTTTAATATTATATGAACATTCTAAAGTTTTATTGGCTAAGTGAACAATGTTCTTTCCAAGAATGTCCCTGTAACTGCACAACATTCTCTTTCAAATGCTGTTGCCATTTGACTTAAGTAATTCACATGCAGCCACAAATATTTCATTTTCTAAAATGAAACATAATGGTCAAGGATTCAAAATGTTTTCACAACTTCATGTAGATGAAAGCTATCTGAACATGAAGAAAATCCTTTTTTATGTGTGTCTGGAAATACTAGTACTTTTATGTGAAAGACATAAAAAATGTATAATTCTGCATACCCACCTTTATGTTATTGTGTTAGCCTTCCCCTGATTTACATGAGGCAGAGGATAACTATAACACAAAAAGTATGTCACAAGGCAATGCATAATGGGACTGAAACAGATGTACAGATTTTATGCTGAGGTACATGCAGGCATTGCCAGAGAAATGCGAGTTGAAATCTTCTCCACTGAAAAGTTTGAAACTTAAATGGTATTGACTTGATAAAAATGTTAACTTTTAGCCATTTGAAATTTAAACACGTAGAGTAAACCAATGATATCAGCTTCTGCCCTAAATGCAGTAGAAGTCAATAAGCATTTCCAGCAGGTGATTCATTTCACCTATCTGAGGAATTTGCCATAAGAATTTGCTCTCTGATGATGCTTGTCATTTTCCAAAGAGAAATACTACATGATGCTGTTTTATTTATTGCCTTATTTCTATTAAGCTAACATCAAGTGAAGTGAAATCTATCCATCTGTGAAAAAAACATTTATTTTTTTCCCTACACTAGCCCACAGGTATTTAATTGCTGTAATCACAAGTAAGAACAAGAACCTAGACTGAGCAATCCCCACCAATTGTCTAAACAATTTTGCTTGTGCCGTTAGCAGCCTGCCAGTGCTGATCTGAACGTCTTGTTCTTCCTATTCTGGAAGTGTTTAACTTTCTGTTTCTATTATTGCAAATACATCCCATTTACAGGTCAATGGGACAAGTAACCCAACAGAGCCAAAAACCCACCTTCTTTTAGGGACAATTCATGAAATGCAATCTCTTTCTAGATCAATATTGGAGACCTCTGACTTTTGAAAAAAAAAGCATAGTTTGAGGCATGCTTGGCTGTCTGATGAGAATACAATTGATAAAGTTTTGCAATTTCTAGCATTATCACTTGGAGCAATTTAAAACATGTTGAAGAAACAGTTCCAAATTTTCTATGATTATTAAAAAATCTACTGCTTGGCTTTTTGCTCCCACTGTAAAGCATCCCAGGATATCTCTATGACAACATACACTCATTCAAGCACAACTTAAGCACTTTTAGGGCTTAGAAGTCCTCAAGTGGAAGAAGCAGCTTATGTTTGAATATTTCTGTTAGAAAGGTTAATTGGGCAGGTTGCCATAATGACATATCTGGCAGTCAATGAAGGAGATTCCACATTCTTGATATTTGATACTGGAATATGGTAAGCAGCCACGTCTGTGGGTTTCTTTTGAGTTTTTAGCTTGACTGCTTAGAAGAGAATCCATGACTAGCTTTTCTAGCTGAATGAAAATTTCCAAATTAATTAGGGTTATGTGACACAAGTGTAAATGGCTGACTAGAAAGTGGGTGAACAAGGGTATCTGGCAACCTCTTATTCTAGAATATTCCAAGAGTATGAAAGCGAATCAAAGATGGGGGAAATAATCTTTCAAGAGTTTCCACTTGGATCAAATTACTGCGATAAGAAGAAATGCCACCATGATAGCTGCCATAGTGTAACTATGCAGGGAGATTAACAGATTCATTGTGCCTTGAAGGCTGCAATTTAAACAGCATTCTGTAACTTAACACATTTAAACACTGAGCAGGATATACTTTCTGAATAAAAGATTAAGACTTCATATATCAAAAAGACTTGCCCATTCTTCATGCTGCCACAGTGAGATAGCCCAGGTGATGGAAGAGGAAATGCCCATTCTGAGGTATACCTATAACATCTGATTATTACATTTCAGTAGCTGATATTTTTTGATGAATGCCTGAACATCCAGCAGAGAGAGGGTTTTTTCCCCCTCTACACAACAGCTGTGCCTTTTGAATCACACAGATTGGCTGAGAGGAGGTGACACTCCCCAGGCCAAACATCATTCAGCACTGGCTGAGCTCTCTAGAATGTAAATGCATCGTCTTGATAGTCTTGCTTGAAAGACATCTGTAGTCATGGCACAAATATAAAGAGCAAGGGCAGAGCATGACGGATTACAGTTGTTGGGTAGAAAAAGACACAATTCTTGGAAATATTTAAGTCTACTGCAGAAGCAATCACCACCACAATCCCAGCTGCACAGGAATGAGAAGTAGATCCAAGAACAATTATAGCAAATCTTTGACAACGCACCATGAATTAACTGTGGGTTTGATACAAATAACCTGTATTACTTTCTGTATGGTCACAAACATAAATACTAGTGTGGAGGAAATGTTGGCTCTTCTTCTTGGATGATTTGTATTTCTATAGCCTGCTATGAAGACGACACAAAAGATTTATATGTCTGGGGATGCTTCTCAAAAAGTAATCCAGTCTAATATCTGAAAGCTACCTAAGTGAATTCTTATCACAAAATTTTGTGAGACTCTTCTGTTTACCTCCCACAGCAGCAGTATGTAGGCACCTCTTGTTCTCTTACCTCACAGCAAGGACAAGAGCAGTTTAAGAAAAGGGAAAGAACTGTCTGGAATCTCAGGGTTATAGCTATACCAATATAATACACCATATGATAATAGGGTGGGTTTCCTCCTGTACATATGATTGGATTATCTTCCTCCAGAACAGGCTAATCTCGTAACTGCCTTTTGGAGACAGTCTTTATCTTAGGGACACCCCTATGTCCCTAAGTATTCCTCAAGGCCAACTCAGGAAACAGCTATCTGATACAGGGCAGAACCTTGTCAAGGGCTGTGCTAGGAATTTACACTTATGGACGTTTGCACATCAGCATTTGAGTCTGCACAGGCTCTGTGAAGTCTACTCAAAGTCCTGTTGCTGAAGGAAAATGCAGGCAAGGCTACACAGAAGCAGTTTCCATCCTCATCATGGCTTAATATCTTTGAGAGAAGAGAGTAGCTGCAGATGGTTGCTGCAATGTGACAATGTGGACTTTGCCAGGTACAAAATTTGCAATAACAGGAAAGAGGTTGTATGTTTTGCTTCCTTTTCATCTTTGTAGTTCAGACTGTGGGTACAGGTGAAACCTATTAAACCCCTGTGGCTAAAGTATTCAATTTCTGCTGCATGCTCAACAGAAGTGGGACGCATATGGACAAGGAATTCCAGTAACTCCCTTTCTCCTTATTCATTGCCTTCCACTCTAATAAGAATGGTTGATTAAAAGGGAAGGGTTTCCTTGAAAGGTGCCACACACAGAGTTAATCTGCTCTTCAGTGGGAGCTGCACCACCCCACCAGCCAGAAACAGTTTCCATAACCACCTGTGTCTGTCAACAGCAGTGCTGCCAAAAGACCGCAGTCACCTTAACGGGCCATTGAGGAGCTGGCACTTAGTCCCCGCCCTGTGGATGGCTTTGAAGAACAAGATGACTGGTTAAAAATTAAATAAGTTAGAAGACAGGAGACTTCAAGGTAGTAGGTTTAGTATTGGCAGGAAATAGTGAATGTGGAGGCTGGTTTTTTGGAAAGTAAAGATGGACAGGACTATCTGGTGCTTTTCTTCTGCATCACAACACATCCATGTGCCTGTCTCTTGGAAGGAATTAATTTTTTTTCTCATTTTATGCTCTGTATATTCCTACAGAATTAATAAGTTGAATTCACATTTTATATTGCCTTCTACTGACCCACTGAATTGTTGGTTATCTCCTTCCAGCTACAATGAGCTATATCACACATACACAGTACAATTCCTTTCTAACTCTGAATCCAATGATTTTTCACAATGGCTCTTTTTCTCTCAAAGCAGCTGTTATTTCTCTGCCTTTTGATGGGTATCTTTTGCTTCTTATTTTACCTAAAATATACACTGGTCATACCTGTCTTGATATTCATGCAATGGTTGAGGCTCAAAGGCACTTCTGGAGACTGACTAGTACAACACCTGCTCAGGGAAAGGTCAGCTAGAACAGATTACCCAGGATGGTGTCCATCTGAAATTGAGTAGCTACAATGATGAGACTCCACAACCTTTCTGGCCAAGCTGTTCCCTTCTTTGACCACCCTGTCCATAACAGATTTCTTTCCTATGTTTAAATGGAGTTTCCTGTGTTTCAGCTTGTGACAATTGCCTCTTATCCTGTCAGGGAGCACTTGGAGAGGAATCTGGCTCCATCTTCTCTGAGACCCTTCCCTTCTTAATCAGGCATTTTTACACATGGTTAAAATCCCACTGAGCCTTCATTTCTCCAAGCTGAAGAGGTTCAGATGTCTTTGAGATTTCCTATAAGACATGTACTCCAACCCTTAGTCTGGAGGACCCTACACCGGATTCACTCCAATATGTCTATGTCTTTCTTGTATATATCTACTGCAGCACTCAGCTGTGTGAGTTATCCCATTTCACCCCCCTGATCCTAGTGAGTTCATAGTTCTGTAACTGCACGTAAACATCAATTCCTTCTCTTTGTTATCCATGCTGCAGACATTGGTGTATAGCACTTCAGAAAAGTACTTTGTTGTCTTGATTTCACAGGCCAAGTGTGTGTGTTTCTCTATAATGCCAGCCTCTTAGCTTTTCATTTTTGTGCACGTACACTCAACATGGGCACACTTGTGCCTGTTTTTTTAATTAAAATATCTTCCCTGTCCACATCAACTTGTGCCTATTTGCCAACTCAATCCACATTGCTTGAGTATCCTTGATTTTCCTACAACATAACTTTTTGAAAGATATGTCTGCTTTTTTATTTATTTGGAAGAGCTCTCAAAGATTACCCATATGATGGAAATCCTTCCAAAAGCAGTTGTTCATTTAATAAAAGGTCTTTCTATAAAATGGTCCATCTAATGCAAAGTACTAAGAGACTTCCAAAGTTGTCATCTGATCATGCTAAGAAGGTGTCCAGAAAGCTTGAACAGGATTTCAGAGTGTCAGGAGACATACACTGAAGGTTACAAAACCTCTGGAAATGATGGGAAATCATTGCCTTTCTCATGCATTTTATATTTTCCCTAATGGAATACTATTTCGGGAAAGAAATTCAGGAAACTAAGAGAGAATATTACATTCTAGTGGGTGGCATCCCTGCCCATTGCAGGGTTGGAGAGTGGAGGGGTTGGAACTACAAGATCTTTAAGGTTCCTTCCATCCCAAACCACTCTGTGATTCTATAATTTTCAGAGTGATTTCTACCATCTTTATTTTCTATGACAGAGATGAATGACTTTATTCTCTTCCAACAGAAGCCTCAACTCTCTTTTAGAGATCATATGGAAACAAATTTGCTTTGGTTCAACTATTAGAAAAGTTTATATTGATTCTTCCTTTCCCTTTTTTTTTTAAATGACAAGCACCATACACCATTGAGCACTGTACACCGCAGTTTAACTGCTGTAATATGAACCTATATTCCAAAGGAAAACCATATCTTATTTGGTCAGGGAATTTATGTTCTACAACACTTATGTGACCCTGGCTGTAATGAAAGAAAGGGACTTTAAAGTAGCTAAGGCTTTTGGAGCTTGCTAAATAGTCAAAACTACAGCTATTGTAGGCATGTGAACTCACAATCACCTTTTTTCTTATTGGCAGGCAGAGATCCTCTGGAGTATAATAACGAGAAAAAGCCTCTCTGACTCTGTTGTGGCGGCTTTGCTGAGGGTGGTAGTGACAAGATCAAATGCCATTTTGGCACTTATTTTAGGTATGCTGAGTCTCACTAAGTTGTACAAATACACTAGTGGTCTTATGCTACCGGCCTCCGGATCAGCACGAAATATCGAATGAGATCAAAGAGGTGATGGAATCTACTGAAATAATAAGAATGGATGATGATAAATGACCCCAAAGAGTCTGGTCAAATATCACAATAAGACAAGTTTAAAACAAAAAAATCTTAATTTAAATGAGCATGTCCTGGGACAGCTACTTTGTCCTATGATATCCAAGTAGAGACGTTTTCTTTACCTTAGTCTCTTTTGTCTCATGCTACAAAAAATGCAAAAGCAAAATGCTTGACATTATATATCAAAATAACATTCAATATTATTGAAATCTGTTTGTGTGCAACTCAGGTTTAGAAAGCTGAGAACACAGATACGTGGGAAGATAATTTGAAAGTGAGGAAAATAAAATCCGTCAGCTCAGTGTGGGTGCAGCATGAACAAAGCACAGCATCAAGTACTGCACTGTACATTACAAGACTATGAGCTCACATGGAACATAAGTGTGCATGTGTAACTATCTACACACCTAATAAATGGCTCTAGCAGCAAATGTTTTCAAACAGACATTTTCAGAAGGAAAACCTTTTGAATTTATCTGGCTTCTTTATACTTGCAATTAATTAATTAATTACTTGTTTCCATTGAATGAATCCATCATATTACATACAAAGTACCAGTCAGAGCTCATATTGAGTTATTCCTGCTATCCAGATATTGAAGAGAGCTGTATTCACCTTAGTCGTAGTAATTCCAGGCAGTAGCTCAGTGTATCCTAATTATTTTTAACTGCCAAAAATCTATCTGATTAAAGATAATTGATATGCACACTAGTGGAGAATAAACAATTCTAGTATTTTGGTAATTTCTAGACCCACCCTACAAAAGATTTTTAATAGCACACACACAGAGAAAGAAATCCAGCTTTACACAGCAACACTGCAAGGAAGAATGATAATTCTAGACACAAAATATTTAGGAAAGGCCGTTGCTAAACTCTCATATCTAGGTAACACCTGAATGAAATCAATGGAAAGGCACCTGATATCAGATATCATACTATTATCTAACAGAACAGCTAAACACTTACTCAAGATCCAGATCCTACAATTCTGTTACTTATTCAAATACTGTCTATTCACTGATTTCAACGCTGAAATATTTGCAGCACCCTACTGGGACACAAATACTGTGTTAAAGTGATGTTAGTAGATTGCATGTATATGTTGTATACAGGGAACTGGACACCTTCATGTGGGTGGTAGATGATGGATGAATGCCAGTGCAATGGCAATTCCTGGAATACATATGTTCTGCAATGACAAAAATTGACAGGGAACCATTGCAGACATGCTGTCTGTGTGTCTCAGCCATGTTTCCACTCTGTTTCAGAAGGAAAGGATTATTGCTTGATGACATCGTGATAGAAGTTTTTTTCTGTACTCACAATTTGCATCTTACTTACAAAAACCATAACTCAACTCCCAGTCAGCGGGTATATTTTATTGCTTTATGTGGAAACAGTTGCTACAACTAAGTACAGCAGTCTGTAGAATACAAAAAAAAATTTAAAAAAAAAAATCTAACAACTGTCAGTAGTAGCATTCAAGAAGATGCTCCATCATGAGTTCTAAAAGTAGCACAATGTATTTTTCCAAGTAAGTGGCTTATTTTACAAAGTTAAGTAGGTTTTTGGCTGTGTTGTTTTTGTCGCAGTCGTGGGAGTGTTGATGTTTCTTTTGGTATCTAATTTAACACATGGACATTCCAGCCAGTTCTCACTGACTGCTTTGTACAGCCCTGTGGATTATGCACTTGGCTTTGTTTCAGGAATCTATAAATACAAAGCCTGTTGAGTATGTGATTTCATACAAAGTTCTATCCATACTTATTTGCTTTCTATGAGCACCGAAATGGGTGAATGCATTCTTGCTATTTAATTATGCTGCTGTCAAACCACTGCTCCCAAGAAACTGTGATATCTGATAAAAAATATTTGACATCAATAAAAAAAGCAAGTTAGAAAACTGTACGGTCATACAAAAGGTGTGATAGCTACAAAGAGAGCCAACTTACAAAGGGGTTAGTGATTCACCCAGCCAAGTTAAACAAGACACAATTGGGGCTAATTGACTTCCCTCCTTCGACCTCCCAAGTATGAGTTTATGAAAGCCTGGAAAGCTAAATTAACCCCAATTGTGTCTTGTTTGACTTGGCTATTTAGGTTAAATGGATAACCCTTTTGTGACTTGGCTCTTTTTGTAGATATAACACCTTTGGATAATTAACATTCCCTCTTTCCCACCTTTTTAAAACAGCTTTTGCCTTAGTTTACATGTTTTGATTGTGATGAAAGAAGAAGAAAAACTACATTTTTGAGAAGCTTCTCACAGAATAAAACAAAATAAGAAACATGAAAGCACATTAGAAATAATTACAAGGTAGCAATTCACAGCAGGGATTCAAGGATGATATGGGGACTGCAGCAAGAAACTGGCATGACTTAGAGTAAGTTAGGTATAGCTACACAAAAGAAGAAATCTCACCATTTATCAAACAGCACGTAGTATCAAGCCACCCAGTTCACGCTGTTATATCCAAATTCAGACTTTTACTGGTAAGCATGAGTATGAAGCTGTTCCCCTGACTTTCGCAGATGCTGTTAAGCACTCAGAGTATACGGAATAAGATTATAACTAAAATGCTCAAACAGGAGTTGAAGAGTCTTGTGTAGGTTCTATCTGCTCAGATAATTTCCTTTTTATTGAAGTGTTAACTTTGGGGAATGCCTCAATAGTGTGTCTTTATATGAACTGAAGATAGCTATGGAATGATTTGGGTTGGAAAGGACCTTAAAGATTATCTTGTTTGAAAGCCCGTGCCATGGGCCGGGACACCATGAAAAGGAATCAAGATGTTGTCATTGAACCACTGGCAGATTTAAATGGCAGCTCCTCACAAATTTATGGTATGAAAATAGAGAGTCGATTTGAGGCAGGGAAAGTTTCATGGATTATACCTGTGGAATTTTCTCTGTATCAGTATCTGAAAAGCTGCAGTGTTCTCTGACCTTGCAAGGCATGTGAATGAACAACATGCTCATGGCAGAAGCAGCATCTGGAGATGGTTGTGTAAGGTAGGTATTGAGGTAAATCACTGTCTGGAGATGCTTCTCATTTTCCTGTGACTATAGAAGGAGCCTACATGACTGGCTTCAATAGATGAGGTTATTGAAATAAATCCACCCTGAAGCACTCAATACAGGCCATACATCAGCATTCCTGAAATTATACCGGCCTAGTACAATCAGGTCCATAAGAGTTAAAGAAAATGAATATGTTAAATGAACATAGGATGTGTTAGTGGAATATTCTGTGATTTATTTAATGATAACTGTGGTCCTGGGAACACACATCTTTGTAAAATCTGGGAAGGATGAAGCATAAGAACTCAAAGCTGTCCACTGACTTTTTTTAATAATCAGATATTGTATAAGGAGTTTTATGAGCCACACTCTTTTGTGAAACCAGCAAGAATAAAAGACGAACAAACATTGTTAGACGTCCACATACCATCTAGCTAATACAGAATTATAAATGTGCAAAACTTTGAAAGGAACAAAAAAGGATGACTTGCCTCTAACATAACACAGACGTGTTTATATGCTTGTATCAGAGAGTCTTTGCATTTGTACTACAGTCTTCTGAGGCTGTCCTAGCAAGCTATTAAAAACCCAGACCATAATATTAATAGCAAGTATAGAGACAAATGTAGTTACTAATATTAAGGATTATTCATAATATGCTGGTTCAGAAAATTATGTAAGCTTCAAAAAGAAGAAGTGAGAATTCCAAAGAGTTTATCAGTGTGAAGAGATTCAAAGTGGGGGCTGTTTGCTTCTTTCCTTGCCTGGTTTTGTAATCAGCCAGTTTTCTAAGAGCATCTAATTCCTGATTAGGAACTGAGGTTTTCTCAGCTTCCTACAGTTCAAGACAAGACTTTATCAGCTGCTCCCATCAGTTGTCTCCATGGATCAGCTCAGAGTTTGGGATGTATACAGTTGATAACCACTGCTGGCCAGGGGAATGCTGTGACTTTCAGAACCACAGAGCTGTAAAACTCATGTTAACAGAAGGTTGCAATCAGTTTCTGAGGTCAGAAAAGTTCTTTTGTTCTTTCTATGCTAAGATTTGTCAATTGATTTTTTGTCTATTAGGCAAAGTAATGTGTTGATAACTAAAACCTGTAGTGTCTCAGCTCAGCCTAGTTTGCATAGGTATATTAGAGAGCAATGTGTTTGTTCAATGACCTTTTTTGTCAGTACTGAAATTTCTGTACTGATTAAATCTTAACTCATTATTTGTACACTCAGGGTGCTCCATACTTCAAGAGAGAAAAACAACAGAATCCAAACTGTCCTGACTTTCTGAATGGGCAAAGTCACAGGTTCTGTCGGGATCTGGCTTTTAAATAGCCGTCATACAAATGGAATAATGACTTTAAATTCCATTTTTAGATCCTAGAGCATTCAAAGTAGGAAAATTCAGGTTTAGTGCTTACAGTCTGAGCCCCTCTTAATTTAAACGGAAAGCTTTCCAGTACTAACAGAGGATTAAAAAACCAGAGCAAACAATTTATTTGGAAAGTAAAGCTGCCTTGATATCTCATGTCATCCCACTGCTTTTGAGTGAAAGGTATTCTGCAAACAGATGCAAGTTTTAACCAAAGAGCTTGTGCTGGAAATCTGCTTGCCAAATGTCCCACTGTTCAGTTTATGCGTCCACAGTTAAAATAAAGGCAGAGAATGAGTTAGAAAATATGATTCTTTTTGAACTTTGTCCAACAGTTGCTGCAGAATTGGTTTTAAATTTTTGGATTTTTTTTTTTTTAATATTGAAATGTAGTCAGTGAAAATTATTATTTGTAATGGGCTTTTCAAATTTTCTTCCCAAAGGTGCCATAGTTCAGGACGCATGTCCCTTCCACCCTGTCCCATTCCAGCTACCAAGCACTTTCTTTTCATGCGTATAATGATTATCAACTTATTTTTCAGCTAAGGGGGGAAGAGGAGGGGGAATTTAAACTGCCTGCCTGACAGTGCTTTCAAATGGTGATGAAATGTCTTCTTCGTATCTGAAGAGAACATGATTATTAGCACTGAATCTGACAGACACGATTTCTGAATATTTTTGTGGCATTAATTTAAATCAATGTAATGTTTGAAAACATTTCAGCCCCTCAAACAGCTGATGCAGCTTAGATTCAATTATAACAAATTGCAACACACTGTCAAGTCTTTTTACCAAGTCATTAGTCAGGGATTTTGAATGCACGGCCTCCGAACGGAGTTCGACTGGCTGACAGCTCTAATTGTTGGGAACCGCTAAAGGATTGCCAATGAACTGGGGGATCTGTTGGGCCTGTAGCTTTCTTCAAGGATGAAATTTTTGAAAACTTTCACAAGATCAAAGCGGCATAACAGGGACCATTTGCTAAATTGTCAGCAGCGGAGTGAAGCAGTCTGAGTCCCAGCTTTAAAGCTCAAGCTTCAGTAGAAAACACCATGTGCCTCCTGCCCCTGAGCTTTTTTCATGTGTCAGTAAAACCATAGTGAGAAACAATGACTTGAAGAAAGAGCCTCAGAACCACCATGGCCGCTATGGCTTAATTAGGAGGAACAGGAAGGGAGACGAAAATTCCTCTGTTAGTGGGTACAAGAAGGATGAAGTGTCCAGCACTGTTACAATCAGCCCCACAGTTACCTGGTTTGCAGCTTCTAAACCTATTAATGACCAGAGAGGGTCATGATAGCACAGGAGCAACATGAAGACTTCTTCCCCAAAAAGACGGGCAGTGGAGTTGCCAGATTTGCCTTCAGGACCCAAGGAAAGGTTGGTCTCACTGAAGGCTTTGCCATCAATGTCAGGGAGAGCAGAACTTTCCCCTCCGGCACCTGCTCCAGCACCCACAGCAGGCAGCAGGAATGTTCCCATTGAGCCATGTTGGACACCGAATCCATCCCTGTTGTGCTGGCCAGCATTCTGCAGCCAGCGAATCGCTCCCAGCTGCTGCTGCTCAACAAATAGGTTGCCTCATGTTACTCAGAGGCAGAAAGCCAATGCAGCGAAGGGAAACTTTTAAACTGATCTTAAAAGAAAAGAAAGATATGAAAACCTGTCTCCATCACTCCCATCTGGTTTATATTTTCCTTTCATATTCAAGTCTTATTTAAGTCTGTTCATTTTTTTTTTGCTCCTTCTCATTGAAATTTACTATGGTATCCTTTTACCAAAAGAAAATAATGCCTGCTGAGCTACAGTAACATTGGTCAATTACCCAAATGTCTTAATATAGAAGTCTGCCGGGGGGAAAGAATGTTTGAAATAAGATTTACATTATTACTTCTTTAAATTAACACTTCAACAGGACTCAAGAAAAAACAAACTCTTTCCTCCTCACACTGTGTGAGGTACAGTACCAAGCTGCTATCCTCCCCAAGACAAACCGTGCTTAAAAAACAACACAGAAAGGCATATAGTGAAAAATTTTTGGAGTGCCTGAAACAGGCACCGTGATTTTGAACATCATTACGGTGTGTAGTGCCTTGAATATGAATTTTGCATCTCACACCTCCTTCTAGAAACATACTTCCTATCTCTATTACACTCCCTCTCTCTACCAACACACGTCAGCCATATGAACCTTCTGAACTAATGCTGCTTACTCTTTCTATAGGGTTTCTATAGGCTCTGGTCAGCAGATGTGGAAGAGATTTCCTTGAAAAAACTTCTCAGGGAAATATGAGCAATTTATACCTGTCCTCTGCTATAACTTTCATTTATAGTCAAAGATTCAATCTGAAACTAGGACATGCTTACTTCTTTTTTAAAATAGAGTTCTTAAATTAGATATTTATATTAACAAGCTGATCAACCTGTGAGAGAGTTGCAGTAGTATAATAGTCATTATCAATTTTCAACAGATGATCAAGGAAGAGAATCCCATTCATTTATGCATGGGGATTGGTTTATACACTCAATCTACCACTGATTTAATAGCAGCAGAAAATTCACAAAAAGATCTAATACTTCTTGGTTCAGCTATTAGTACACTAATAGCCACAGATACTGAGTTGTATTTTGGATGAAAATTTAAATTACTAAACTAACTTGAAACATTCCCCAGTTTTCATTAGGAAAACTCATATGGGTGGTTTTCCTCTCTCCTAATTTTCAGGATCTAGACTAAGTTAATGATCAGGATTCCCTCTATACCTGTTGAGTAAGTCACCCTACTTGCCTTCAACACATATCCTGTGACTGGAAAAATGTAGTAGAGCATCTGTCTTCCTCAGTTGGCTCTAGAGGGAGCCCAAATGACAAAATTGGACTATACACCCAATTTTTAGAGTTTAAGTCAGGGCATAGAAAACCCAGCTGAGAGAGCCTAATGACCTGGTTTTGGACTCACTGAGAAGTCATTCAGTTCAGTTCCAGCAAGACATGGCTGGTGCAGGTGGGAGAACAGTGAAGTGAAGACAATATCAAATCAGAATTGCAACAGTGCATACTCTCCAGCCTCTCAAAGAGTAAATTTCACACTGATAATCTTCTCTACCTTATCTTAGAGTCCCACTGGGACATAAACACCAGGTTCTTTTTCTGGGGTTTTCATGCCAGTCCAGGCTGAGTGAGTATCGTCAATCCTGAGCAACAAACACAACCTGTAGTAGTGTTATCCAACTGCTTTGCTTTTGGAGCATTGAACCAAAGTGTAGGAGTGCTTCTCTAACCTAGGGTGACCATAAGCCTTGATTCACAAGATAAGATGCTCTAGTCAGTTCACTCTCATGGATTTTATATTTTTATATCGAGCAGCTTCTGTCCAGGTTGTCCCACAGCCTGGGAACTGGGACACTTCAATTCTAGTCTGTGATCCAGTAAATGCTTACTATGAAATATGCGGTGAAGGAAGAGTTTCAGCATAATACTACTGGAAAGAATTCATGTCTGTGAATTCAAAGTGAAGCCTGGATTTCAGAAATCAACTGTCAGAGCTCAGTTTATTTTAGAACAAGCTTCTCTCTCTAGCTACCCTACTGAATAGCACCCGAAACTCTTGTCAGGCTGCTTTTTGCAGATCCTGGTCAGGGATGCCTCAATCTTCCTGGAGCCTCTGTAGCAACTCCATAAACCTAATCCAAGACCCTGAATTACTCAAGTGACCAAAAGCCTGACTGTTATTGCAGGGCAAGTGCTGTAGCATCTGACTTCTCCCGTGGCTCTAGTCTCAGTGGGCACTGCTCCTCAGCTGTGCACAGTCCACTGAGCCCCTGGGGCACACCACCTACTCTCTGGCTTCTTGGGCCAGCTCCCTCAGCTCTCTGACACAAAACCCGGGCACACTTTGGAGGACAGCTCACTCTGGAAAGCAGGTAGGACAGGCTAGCATTAAGTTTGTCTTCTCCTAGTTAAAAACCTCAATGTTGTTTCAGAGGAATTTGTGCTGACAGCCAGTTACATGCTTTCTGGCTACCCCTAGGATGTGCTATATGTGCCCTCAGTTTCAAGCTACAAAAACATTTTTCTGGCTCGCTGCAGTACGGTGACTCTTTATTTCATGCACTCTGAGCTAACTAATTACACAAAAAATAAATTTCATGGGTTGGGAGACTAGAACCTCAAAGAAATATGGGACCAAATAATATGTAATACCAATGCAGCTCTAGAGGACGTTGATCCCAAGCAGCCAGGATACATACACTCTGTGCCACATGTCCTCAAGCCCAGAGGTGAGCACCTCTCCCTATTTTAATTTATTGATATAGATATCTCATCGAATCATAAAATTGTTGAGGCTGACAAAGGCCTTTAAGATTATCAAGTCCAAAGGTCAGCCTGGCACCACCACCATGTTCACCATTAAACCATGTCCTCAAGTGCCCTACCCACATGTTTTTTGAACACTCTCAGGGATGGTGACTTCCCTAGTTCCCTAGGCACTCTGTTCCAATGCATTCCCTTTCCATCAGTACTTTTTCCTAATAGCTAATCTAAACCTCCTTTGGTGCAAAGCCATTTCCTCTTATCCTGTCACTTTTGCCTGGGAGCAGAGACTGACACCCACCTCACTATGATCACCTTTCAAGTAGCTGTAGAGCAGTAAGGTCTCCCTTAAGCCTCCTTTTCTCCAGGCTGAAAAAAAACCCCACTTTCCTGACTTGCTCCTCATCAGACTTGTACTTCAAACCTTCACCAGCTCCATTGCTCTTGTCTGGGCCAGCCCCAGCACCTCAGCTTCTTTCCTGTAGTGAGGGGACCAGAACAGAACACCAGATTTGAGGTGAGGCCTCACCAGTGCTGAGCACAAGGGCACAATCCCTTCCCTGGTCCTGCTGGCCACACTATTCCTGACACAGGCCAGGATGGCATTGGCCTTCTTGGCCACCTGGTGTTGTTTACCATGGTTAGTATGTACAGATCATATTAGTTTTGAGTTGTCCCTCTTTATCTGAAAACCAGATATTCTTCCTTACACCCCACCTAGATGCTGTAAAGTCCCAAGACACTTATTAAATAACCCTTTACAAGGATTAAGCACAAGGTGTACACTGTTGTGGAAGGCAGTTCCACACTAGCTGGGTTCAGCAGCTCTTGGGGGAAGTGGCACAAGTCTTGATGCCTACTCAAAAGCTGTTACTTATACCTGAATTGTACAGCTCTGGTAGTACCTGGACCAAGAGCTTGACTTCAGTTTATGAAGTCAAACTACAATGTTTAGTAATGGCCTTTCTTCCTGTTTTTTCCTGCTCCTCTTGTGCTTCCTCAGAAAAGAACTCGGACCTGAATCTCTGTTTACAGAAACTGCTGTTTACCAACTGTTGTAAAGTGTTACCTCTTCCATTTAATTCCAATTTACTAATAAAAAATATCCCTTCTGTCAGGAAAAAGCAATTTTCCTCTATCTGTGTCTCGAAACATAAGAAAACAAAACAGATGCTTGTTGCATTTAATAAAGAACATGCATATGCATTGAAAAAAACTTCTAGCTTATTTTTGTGATGCCAATATTTAATTATGTTCATTTTGCATTTTTAATTAGAAGGCAGAACAGATGGTGAAGGCGCAAAGTAAAGGAAAGTGTCCATTCATATAACCTGCTACGTGATGCCAGCAAATTCCTGTGCTTAGAGCCTGATCCAAGCTCTACTGAATCCAGCATGAGTGTATCTGTCGAATATCAGGGGTCTGGAGGAGACCACAGAGCAGGGCTTTGCTGGAATCAGTTTTCCTCATGTGTGCATGGTAAATATATTTCTCTCACAGTTGGATTGGTTTTTTCTGACTTTAAGGCAAAATTTGGTTCAGGTTCTTATGGGTGACCTTATTTCTTGCTTGCTTTCCTAAAAATAGAAATTAACTGTTTCGGTAGAATTAATTTCAGTTCCAATCCTTAGCTGGGAAAAATGTCTCCCTGTATATTGTGCCCTAACAATAACAATTCATGCATTTAATGTCATAAGAGAAAGCCAGATAAAAGTTATTTAGATTGTTTTCAACAAGACTGAATGGTGGAAGCTCAAACAGAACAAAATTTGGTTTTGCATTTCATTGAAAAGCACATAAAATGAACCTCTGTACTTACTCATTTCACAAATTAAATGTTTGTTTCTTTCCCTTTTTAAAAATATGGCAATTTTACCCAAAGAATTTTAAATAGATCAAGTAGCCACATATATGCTAGACAAAAAAGTGGAATTTTCAGTCAAATGAAATATTTACATTGACCCAAATTTAATTTCTGTGTGCATGTGTTATGGGTGTGTTTGACTGCAAGTTTTTTAAAGTGTGTGTGATTCATCATTTGTCTGACATCAGTCACAATGATATTTCTCCTGATCTCCCAGCAGGAAATGGATGTTCTTAATCAATATGTCATGAACTTTAGCTATATAAATGGCACTGCTGAGACTGACAGTAGAATATTAAAGCATGTCAACAAATTTAAGAGTGCTCAGAAGAAACTGTTATTTGAGGGCTTCAAAACAATCTTACAGTAAACTCGATCTCTTTAGCTCATGAAAAAGATCAAGAGGTAACTTGATTGTGATGTGTAACTTATTAGTAAGAACTGTTAAAGGGAAATTAAAGCCTTTGAGACAAATTCATATTATTAGTAAGAAACATTTCTAACAGAGAGTGTAATTAAGTAATGGAAGAACATACCAAGAGCAGTGCATTGTCTTCTGCCTCTTGAAGTCACCCAATCAAGAATAAATAGAGAATGTAATTTAATCCAATCATTTCTAGTCATCTTTGATTCATAGTAGAGGGAGAAGAAAGAATCAATCCCCATATAGTGAATTTAAGTCTATTGAAAATATGCTTCCTTTTCTCGATAATCTTTTGCAGATCCTCTTAAAAGGAGTCTGCCACTTTGAGTCAAGCACAAATTATTAGTCTCAGTTCTGGGGAAACTGACTCTACAGATGTTCTGAGTAGGTGGTCTCCTGGTGCTCTCTGACCTTTAAAGTCCATGAATCAGGAATTTTTCATATCTATGTATTTGTTTATAAAATATCATTACATATAGGTACAACTGCATTGATTAATTACATATGCTTTTCAATAATAGGAAAGAACTACCAGCACAGTACAAACAGCAAATTACTAACATTTTCAGGAAAAAAAATTCAATGAGCTTCAGACACAGAATTAGTCACTGAAGAGATCTGTGCATAATTTGGCAATAACTAATAAGCCCAAGAATTTTGCAGTCTATTTGAGAACAATTTGCAAAGAGAAAACAAAGCAAAATTCTTCAGATAAATTATTCATTTGAATTAGTCATTTAGCTCTAGTAAGGAGTTGTAGACTTTTTGAAAATATGTGGCAAGGGGATACAGTTTTAAAGAGGTTGAAGCAAAAATACTCTGCTCTTCTAGAGTTTGTTTCATCACATGTTCTCAAGGCACTTAATCATTAATTATGCTGAATATTAATTATAACCATTTTACATTTGAATAAACTGAGGCACACACAGTGCTTTGCCTATGCTCACACGAAAAGGGCATAAAAGTTGGGAAAAAAATCTATCATCTCACTAACCATTAAATGTGCTTCCTGTCACTATTCTCTTAAACTTTGCTACCCCATTACATTGTTAAACTATGTTTCTGAGGGGAACAAGTGTTACGTGACCACAATGGGTTTTTATTCTCTTATTGACAAGGGCAGAAAAATTTCAGAAGACAGAAATCTCACAATTATTGCGGAAGGTGTTTACTTGACCAGCTACAGAAATCTTCTGTGCAGATGTCTACGTCTGAATCTGTCACTATAATCTTCTTTAAGGTCAGAGGCAAGGAATAGGCACATATAGGCTGGAAATCACCTATATGTGCCTATTGGTTGGTGCCTACTCTTGCCAGATGCTCTCCAGAGTGCCCTCAGGCTAGTCATTTCAGATGTAAGCAGAACCACTGAGTTCTGCATGTTGGGAAGAGCGCCTGTGGATCATCTGCTCCTGCTGAGATGACCACAAACTTAGATAAGGTTGCTCAGGGCAGTGAGTTTCTGAATAGCTACAAGGATGTTCTTGAGGATATGGCTAAAGCTAGATGCAATGATCCCCAGTGTGATTTGTAACATTCCTTGAAAGAGGCAGCCTGACGGAACAGAGATCCCAGACACACACGTGAGATAAAACAATATATTGAACACAAGGAGTAGGATTCAGTCAGCCAAACAGGTGCTATGGAGTGCAGAGAGGTGCAGGTCTCTCTGTCTTTCTTCATACCTGACAATCCGGATGGATTTCTCTGATGCTCTTAAGGCAACTCAAATGGCCCAGGGTGCCTATTCCTTATGCAAGAGCTTGCTGTCTGGATTGTAGCACTTCAAGACTCACACAACTGGACACTGAAGTCTCCAGTGGCCATGTCTAGGTGTAATCTAGGCTCCTACTCTGCCACTGTCATTAATACAGAGCCTGAAGAGATGTTTCACTCTGCATGAGATAGACATGCATCTTCGAGGATCTGAATAACTTCTCAAATTTATTACTCTGTACTAAATCTAATGCCAGTGCTGGAGTATGGAATTGAATCCCAGTTGTCTTGAGCTCCCTGACTCACCAAATTGCCAGAATACACTATTATATTTTCATGAGATATATAATCCATGATGCTTAGGAAGCATGTTGTGAAGTAGATCAGTAAATGCTGGTGTTAAATGTTTACAACTGATTAAGATGACAAGTATGCTAAATATTGTGATCTCATATAGATAACAGGAAAAAAAAAGTGGAACTTGGGCCTCAAAGCATCTGCTAAAATTGGACATGTTTGGATGTAGGCAGAGCTCCAAAATTACTACCACTGTTACTGTAAAACTAGCAAAGAATTCTGATTTAGAAGTAAAATATACATCCTGTTATTTATAAACCAGGAGGAAGAGCAAAGAATATATCTTTGTAAACATTTGTTAACATTGTGGTTTTGAAAATATGAAGTGAGTAGTCATTCAAACCCTGGTCCCATTTTCTCCTAGCTTCAGGTTTGATCCATCAGTACTACCACTTTGCCCACTAATTTCAGATTTTTTTGGTTTTAAGGGCAAAGTTATGCCATGTTCATAATTTGGAAACCATACTGCCTACATAATGAAATCTTTCTCAAAAGGCGTTTACAAATTATTTAAGAGTCTCTGGCTTGAACCACAGTTTATAGAGGTGTCAACATGATTCAGCATATCATGAGCCCTTCATTTCTTCAAAGGGTGTGAGAGATCAAGAGATGCCCTTCAGCCCTTCTCCAAATTGTTGTTTTGAGCCCTTCTTTGATTAAGAGAGTTCCTTATCTAGTTCCTGAAGGTTCAAAGGAGTGGGTTTTTCTGGGTATGTTGACCAAATGTGATTTGATTTGAGTGTAAAATAGTACCTCAGATACTTGCTATGAGACAGGTTTCATTGCAAACACATTTTCATTCCAAACATAGAAAAAAGTACCTTATGAACACTCCCATGTCTTCCATGTCACTGCTTCAAATTCTTCTGTCTACATGCAACAATAGATTTATTCCCAATTTGTGAATTTATTTGTAGCCATTGTAATTTCAAATTCCTTCTTGTTGGCTTCAAGTTTATAGAACAGAGTTAACCAGACAATGCTTTACTTATTATTATCAAGTGAATAAAAATCTGCCCAGTTCCTAAATTTTTTAAATATTTGACATGTATGTTACCATACAGTTCCTATTCTTTATTTCTATTTCCAAGTCTTGGCTTACTTTGGATGCCTTCCTTGCATAATTGTTGATTTTTTGTATTATGGACCTTCACATTTAGGGCGCTCTGGCAGCCATACAGGAACAGTTTCTATTTTGGAGTTAGTTGGAAAAAATCTGAAAAGTTTTGCTAAGTATGGCCCAGAAATCTCCCCCTGGAAACACAAGTACTAAAGAATGGTAGTTGTATGAAAGATGCTCCAACACAGTATGTATGAGAGGAAGTAAAGCAGAAGTACTTATTATGAAAAAATTAAATAAAAGCTCCTGTATATTTCATTTGTTGTATTTCTTTCATATGTGCTGCAAAACCTACTTTGATTTGTATGGTATATTTTCAAGTCATATGGCACTGTAAAATACCATCACTTATGAAAAAAGCACACATATAATATAAATATATAAGTAGCACAAGTATGTCAATTTTTTCCTGTATGATAATAGATTACTATAAGGTTCCAGTCATGAAGTTAAACATCCTGGAGTAGTTAAACAGGAATTTTGCCCCAAAGCAAGTGTATAAGCTATGTGAATATTAAGAAGCCAGATGACATGCACAGATAGCTACAGAAGGCTGGATGGATCAATGACGAGCTCTATCAGCTCTGTTTGTTAAAGTGCAAAGCTTTGAAGAAGAAGAGAAAAAAGACTTGATTTTGGTATAAGGAAATGATTATTCTCATGAGAAATTTGATCCAGTACTTGTAATGTCTTTTCCCTGTTATTAAGTCACATCAATAATATTGTCTGATAGTATTTTCCTTAAATATAATATGAGTGCTATTAGTATTATGTGTGCTAGTGTGTGTGCAATCCAAGAGCAACCCGATAAAAGGAGAAGATACTTAACAGCTCATTTAACCCTCTTAATAACATTTAAGTGATGATATATGTATTATGACAAAGTAAAACAACTGTTAAAAATAACATGAAGAAAATATATCTGTAATTTTTTTTTTAATCAATCAGGTATAAGGACTTCTAACATCCTCAGGCTTACCACTGTTATTTAAAGAAAAATCAGTGGAAAATATAAGGAGCATTAGTCCTTTTGAAAGAACATAGTATCATCTGGAGGTTGTTTCTAGCCTCACAAATTCACTGACACATTTTTCATGATCGTTTCATCTCAGATATCTCACCAGCAGTGATTCAGGAGAAATGTTTGTGACAAATGTTATTTTTTTAGTAAATACAGTGAAAAATTGGAGACTGATAATTTTGACCTTGAACCAAACATTAGCATTAGACACCTGATTAGAGCAACTGTATTTAGCTAATCAGCTAACAGAACTAATACTACATATCAATGTCAAACTGATTTACTCCTTAACCAAATAGATTTGTGCAATGTCAACCTATTCACACTATGCACATATGTATTTTGTAGGGTACAGGCCTAAGAATCTTCATATTCTAAAATTCTATTTTTTAATACCATTAAGTGCTTCAAACAATTTTGCAGTTAATAAATAATCAGTAAAATTACTTACTGAAACACTGATTTAAGAAAATAAAATTATGCAAGAATTTTTTATTGGTGCACTGTTTGACCCAATTTTCAAATCTCCTTAGTAGCCTACAGGGCTATGGAATAACATAATCTGGAACTTGGGCAATAAAAAAACATGGGTTTTAGAAAGAAATCCTTTTGGCGGAAGAGTGTGAAAACCCTGTAAAAATTATGTGCCTCACTAGTTGGTATTTTAAGAATGTTTTTGCAGCTCTGTCAGGCTACTCAGGTAGATCAGTTAGGCAAGTGATTAGAACTGATACATGCAATTTTGATCATCAGAGCATATCTAAAACAATAGTCGAAGACTTTAACTTTCTAACAGTCCTCCAGTACTTCTTGAGGGTTCTAGTCATAGAGAGGTAATTGCTGCCTGTCTCCAAGTTTGAGGTAAAAAACAGCAGAGCAAATGCACTGTATGGCCTGGTGGTGATTAGCTTACAGAGAAAAGGAGACAGATGTCATTAAAGCAACGATGGGAGTTCTGGATTCCTCAGAAAATTATTCCACACACAACAATGAAGAAAATGAAACATGAGGTTGCAATGGTACAATTGCAAAGAAACTAGAAGGGAAAGGATGATGACAACAAGAACCATCAAAATTAAATAAAAGTATGTAAAAAGTATAATTTGCAGTGTATCTCTCTGGCCTCTAGCACAAAAAAAATATCCACTGTCTAATGGAATGTGTCTCATTGGACCTTGACTTTTTTCCACTAGCTATCAGTGAGCAACTTCTGATTAGACAATGTGTGTTTTGCATCCATCTCAGACTGGTCTAGTTCCAGTTTGCTAACATCCATTAGTCCTTTGACTTAATTTCCTTAAAAAGAAAAGCAATTTGTGCTCTCCAAGGCCTCGCTGTAATGAGCACTACAGCAGAGTAAGCAAGGACTCAAGGACTACTGAGGGATGGTCTTCTGATACAAACAGAAGCTCCAGTGTCAGGCACTTAAGTCTCTCTCTCACTGCAACCCTCAGTAATTTCTTCCTGTGGAAGTATTTGTATATCCTGAGCAATTGCATAAAGCAGTCCTTGATGGAAAACAAGTATACAAAAGAGAAACACTTGTTAGTGCGGACATATAAATAATTTACAGCAAGGTAAATTTAGCATATGAGCCATTAATTAGTCCTCTGTAAGTTCACACCTAGTTACTTATTTAAAAGCATATGCTGTAAGTTTTTCAAGGTTCTTTTCTTCAGCCATCAAAATAACTTTGTAGTTCTTCCTTTAACTTGTCACAAAATTTCAACACCATTTTAACAATTCAACCTGTAATCACAGGTACCTCTATGGTTTAAAATTAGCTAGTAACCTGTTAAAAGGTAGATCTTACTTCAGATCCTTGGTTTTTTCCCCATTATCTCATCTGTGATTAATTTTTCCAGATCATTTCATTACAAACACCTTCTACTTTCAACCCATTTCCTCTGCAAAGTCCATCTTCGAGCTGAATTGTGCTGTCCTTTTGGGCCCCATAGTGTGGCTAGGGGAGATTCCTAAATTCTGCTCTCGGGACTATGCTAATAAATCTAGACAATACAGTGGAAAAACACTTTAAAACCCCATCTTAGTCCATGAAATTCATTGGCTCACAAGTCTCAGTAGCAATCTAAAGTTTCAAGTAATCTCAGGTATCTCTTTGTTCTTTTATCTTTCCTAAACAATGTAATTATATGCATATCGAAACTCATAATCTATTGTAAGGAGTAGATCTAGGGGAATTCTGAAAACACCAGGCTTCCATTCCAAAATTAAAAATCCACTTAGGAGATGACTTAAACCTATTTCCTCTGTTTTATAGATGAGTTCCTTCAATGCATTTCTCCTGTATCACAAAAATTTGCAAGTTTAGGTATCGTTATTTGATTCAGAGAGCAACCAATCATTTTTTAATTTCAGGATAGATTCCACAGATGAGGCAATAGATTTCCCTAATGTGATACTTTCTATTGTTAGTTGGAACAGCAGATAAGCATCTTGGATACAACACAACAGTCTTGCTTTGATTTATTATCTACAGTAGAGGGCCAATATTTTTTTAGTAAATGGAAGCCAATTTTGGAAGGAAAAAAAAAGCTCAAAAGAAAATAAAATCCCTTGGTATTAATTTGGTAAGTCAATTCATGATCTGGTAAGACAGCATTCAGTGTAGCTGATAATATATTCCAGGGATGGACAAGCACACCAGGCCTGATCCAGGGCCAAGGGAAAGCTACAGATGGTCCTGCAGTAAAAGGGATGGGATTAAATCTGACTAGTATTTTAAAGCTAAGATAGAAAACCGGAGATGGGAAAGATAAATGCAAAATTCATTATATTATCCTGTGAAAGAACGCTTATTATTTCTGTTCATTCTTCAGTCTCATGACTTCCACTTCTTGACCTTTTCGAAGACAGAGGTAAGAACTTGTTTTTCTCCAGCCCTCAGGCACTTCTCCTATTTGTCAGGATCATTCTTCACAATGACATCTGCCAGATCCCTTTGCACTCATGAGTTCATCCCACCAGAGTCTAAGGACTTAAATGTGTCCAACTTGCTTGCGTATTCTCTAACCTGGTTCTCTTCCACCAAGGGTAAGTCTACATTGCTCCAGGCTCTCCTTCTCCTTGTCAATGCCTGGGTTTTCTGAAGGTTAGTGTTACTGGTAAAGCTTGACATGAAGAAAACATTCAATTCCTGTGTCACCAGGTCCTCTGCCACATTCAGCAATGGACCCATATTTTCCACAGCTTTTCTTCTGCCACTTACAGAAATATTTCCTGTTGACTTTTTCAACCATTAGAAAATAGAACTTCCATTCACTTTCCTAACCACACCTCATGCATGGACAGTGCCTCTGTATTTTCATGCTGTCTGTACCTTCTTCCACCTCCTGTATGCTTCATTTTTATTTCTAATTTTGGCCAGGAGCTCCTTGTTCATCTGCACAGGGATTCTGGAAAGTTTGCCTGTCTCTCCCATGAAGCCTGTATCCCCTTCAGCTAGGCAAATGCTCAGAGCATCAGCACTGAAAGAGTCACAGCCAATGAAGTAGTTTAGGAAGTGGTCATCAAAGAATCTAACTGCATATGGGAATAAATTCTGCATCACAGAGTTGTTAACATAATTGTTACAGGCAAGTGTCATACAACATATATATTTTTGCTGTAAAGAGCAAATGAATTATCCTTGTTTAGTTGACTTTTTGGTAAAGATAATTAAAAAATGTTAGCAAACACAGCATACATAGTTTCTCTCAGCTTCCTCATTCAGCATTTAATGCCTTTTTTATTTTTCATGGCCAGGTGGATTTCCAGGTCCTGCAAGATATGAATGAGAATAACAGAGTGGTAGAGAGGAAAGTTTGTCATGCATGCAGTGTATGAAAATTATACAACTACACACTACTCTTGTGAGGAGAAGACATCATTTAAAATTCATATATTTACTACTAAAAATTAGATAGTAATTTGGTAGTGTTACTATACAGGTATAAAAGGTTCCAACCATCAGTCGTTTTTCAACTCTGTGAAGTTTTGATTCTTCTCTCAGTTTAAAAGGTCTTAGAGGAAGAACATTTAAATATACACAAATTCATACACTCATCTAATGTCAAAGTTAAAGCAAAAAAGTACAGTCCGGGAAGACAGAATTACCTTGTAATTCAGAGAAAAAGATTAAGGATTTATCTGATGATGTGGTAATATTCATTATCAATTACTTGTATAATATATTTCTTTATTCATAAGAGTCTCTTAAGTGTTTGTATGGGATTCAACTGACTGCACGTCAGAATCTATAGCGCAGATGTCTACATCTCTGTTAATCAGTGTGGGTCTATTTATAGCTAATGGAAAGAAACAGACATTTCTAGAAAGTCATTCGTCTTGTCCCAAAGTAGACATCTATATTTAGTGAAAACTGTCACCCCTGGAAACTGTTTCTCTCATTAGTGTAGAGGGAGTTCAGGATTATTAGGTCATATGTAGACACCCACAATCAGATGTAGACATTTAAAGTCATGGTAATGAAGATTTCCTTGCTTGCCCTCTGTGCAAATGACCTAAATGTCAGGTGTTATCATGTAGCTTAGCTCAGTACAGGCTGTTCCAAATTGCATGATATACCTTGATATTAAACGGTGTGCAAATTTAAAACAGGGACTCCTGTTTACATACAAAAAGTCTTGTATTCAACAACACTACACCTTCTTTTATAGCTTTCCTGTCCTTTTGCCTCACACTGGACTGGAGCATGGACTAGCACCAGAAGGATTATGGGATGGTGGTTCAGGAATACACATGGGTGTTTCATTACCAGAGCTCCCTAGGTTCAAAACCTTCCTGTTAGCCAAAAGCTTAGAGAAAACTTACGTGTTCATCCAATTTGTCTCCTTGCTTATTTTTACAAAAGCTTTATAATTTTCTTTATTGCACCATGCTTTCTGACTAAAAACTCAATTTTCAGAATAATTCAAAGACAACATACCGTCAAAGGGGGTATCACTCCATTCGGGGTTTCAGTGTAAGTTCAAGCACTTGATCTCTAAGGCTTGATTTAAATTGTGGGAGATGGAAATATTTCTGATCTCATGAGTCCATATTCACACACCTGCCATGTCTCTACTGAACCTTGGATATATAGAGAGAATTATTCTTTTTTTTTTTTTTTTCTCAACTATTCCTGCCTCATTTTGGTTTCTTTTCTGGAAAGGTGAAAAATCTTGTGTGTAAGGTAGGTGGGAGCCCTGATGCTCCCACTTTAGTACCCAGCGGAGACATCTGACGGATTCCAGTTTTCAGATGTTCCACAACCTACGTCTTCTCGACCTGATTTCACAATTAAAAGCTTAAGCAGGTGGTGGTGGGAAGAGTCATCTCAATGATATCCCAGAATAGAACTGTTTTCTTTATTTTGAGAAATAATACACAAAGCAAGTCCAGCTCAGAGCAGAGGGCAAGGAGCAAAGAAGTTTGCATCACTGAGTTATCACGGTGGGGAGAGCTGGCTAAGCAGAGCTCCATTTCTCAAATTACATTTAGACAGGTCTAACACCTAGGGCTTCTCAGGAGGACTTGTCAGGTAAGAAAAGAAAATACTGGCATGATTCTCAATTGTTTCTCATTTGTTAGTGGTCACTCTAACTCAGTGTGACAAGAGAATGTCTGCAAGTAGGTGTGACTGAGTCCTGTCTGACTGAAACGGGATATATTTGCACAACTGCAGAAGAATGAATACCATTACCAAGAGACTGCAGAATGTGTATAAATTAGGGCACTGAGCTATGGGAAAAGGTACTGGTCCAGTGCTGAATGGCCCCAGATCTTGTGTATGTTTCAGTTTGAATCCATGTTTAAAAATAACAGGAGTTATGGAAGCATATATTACTCCAACTCCCAGAATAGCCCTAAGGAACTGTGTATGTTTACAAGATACTGTTAGTTATACAGTGACTTTTTCCCACTAGATAGTACGAGAAGGTTTTTATATTTTTTTATTAAATGTGATCATGATATAGAAATATGAACATTTCATGTAACTGATTCATTAGCTCAGATAGTACACATCCATTTGTGGCTTTGCAACATCAAAACATTCCTATTTTTCCATTAATTAATGTGTAGACATTTACAGTACATCTACATATAAGTGGCAGCAAGCTTCTGAAGCTGTTACATGTCCTAGAATATTTGCACGTTTTGTCTGGTAAGGAATATTGACAAGTGCCAATGGGTGCAGTGAAAGAAATTGACAGTATAAAGCCAGCCTTTCTTCCTCACTGTCTGTGGGGATTAGAGAAACAAGGCACTGAACACAAGAGAGGATTTTTTTCTTTCCTGATGTAATAATTCTATGTAAATGATGTTTCAGGTAGCCTAGTGAAATTGGCATCTGAAATGGAAAGGAGGTAATTTAAAATCTAGATGTGAATAAATTCACAGCATCTGATACAGAATGCTGTGAATAAGTGTTTAACTTTCAAATAACCTGTAATTTAATGTAAAGGTTTTAAATTAAATGAATACAGTTTTAGGGCATGGAGTGGAATTCAGGATTTCCAACTCCCGCCCCAAAAAACAGCCATTAGTACCCAAGCTTCCAATTAATTTTGAGCTGCATGCGGTACAGCACTGGTTTAACAATTCTGAACAGAAAGGTTTGAAACTAGATAACAACCTGTGGGCTGTAAACAGAGTAGGCTTAACTCTTGCTGATTTTAATGTGGTCTGATCAAGCAGACTGTAAATGAAAGACTCTGCTCTAGTTTGCCCACTAATTTGAATTGCGCTCATTTGACTTGTTTCCAATACCAGCATTATTACCTAAGCATTTATAGGATCATAAATGAAGAATGAAAAATATCTTGAAAGATGTATGATGGGTTTTTCTTCTTAAACTAAATGTGCATAAAAAGAATATTCCTGGAGATGAAATGGAGACTTTTGTATAAAAAAATAGGCTGCTCTCTAACAATAGTCCCTTATTGTTTATGAAATTTCCCACTAATTGCCTATTCAACCAACCTTTCCCTGACCCCTTTACTTCTTTACTTTTTTTTTCACCACATATGTAGGGTTGCTGGTCATATGGATTGTGTTTAATGGAAGCTGAGGGACATGCAAAGTTTGGATGGAAGAAAACTGAAAATTAGAAAAATAGCAATAGTCTACTTTAAAAATATTTCAGAACCCAGGAGTATGCTGACAGAGTCACCTGACTGGGGAAAGTTTTTACAGGCTGCCATCATTGCCTAGATTTATTCATATTTACTGTTAGCAATAGTTACTGCACTGTTATGATAAGCTCCTCATGCGCATTGTAGATATTTCCTCAGTCAGCCCTTCCTCCTTCACATGGGACAAAAATTGCTTTTGTAGGGTGAGATACCACAGAACAATAAGACATTTTATGAAGCCAAGACGTCGCTGATTGTGTCCTTTTTACTGGCGTGTAACTTTGCTGCTTCATTGCCAAACCCTTCGTTACAAGGCGAATGTCAGGACAAAAGCAGAAAGTGTGAGGACAGGCCCTGTGGGGAGCTCCACAGCTCCTGAGACAACAGGCGAAATCTGAGGTGCTGCCTCACCACTCTCCATGGCTCTCGTTCCAACATTGTCCCAGTTGCTGCTCTCCTTGTCATCTCATCATCCTGAAACACACTGCCTAACAAGAGAGGATACCCATGAAAGTTTTCTTGCCGGACGAGCAGCTCCACCTGGTCTCCTGAGGCCTTGGGAGTGTGAAATTGCAAGACAAAATGCTGGTGGAGAGGAAGGGACCAGTTTGGTGAGGGAATGGGCAAACCACAAGCCCTGGCTTGAGGCTTTGTCCAGATGCAATGCTGGAGGAAGTTTCCCCGGGTCACAGAATGGGTGGGATGGAGAGGTAGCAGTCTTTTGAGGCTTGCTCAGCGAGATGGATGAGGAGACTGTTGTGAGGTTGTGGTCAGAGGGTGCGGATCTGGCAAGAAAACTACAAATCAGGAACACACTTATCTGGAAATTATCTTATTTTCCTATGAAACACAGATGGAAGAATGAAATGAAATAACATACGGTAAGAGCATATAAAATTAACAATAAATAAGCAACTGCCTGCTCAGTTCTACTCTTCTCTACAAAACAGATACTTAAACAAATCCAGACAGATACTCAGGTTTCTCACTGAGCACAAAATGTTTGGAATTTTGACACCTGTTTTGATGTATACAGGCACAGCAGGTTATGAAACAACATATGAGTAACACCGACAATAGAAAAATGAAAAAAAAATCAATGTGTAAATTTAATTTTGATTTACTCAGATGGCATATCAGCATTTTCTGAAAGTCAGCTTTTGATGTATTTTCCTTCCATATCAAAGCAAAGGTTAGTCCATGATCACTGGAATTAATACAGCCTCCTATCCTATGGTTTTATAATCTTTAAATAATCAACTATCTCATGATAACAATAATTTCAATTCCCTTCTGTGTGTTTTCTGGTTAACAGACAAGCCCTGGTTCATCTGGAGATAAATGTGGGATGTTCAGCTGGCCAGTCCTTATGTGCCTGTCACACCTGGCAGCAGAGGAGCTGCTTTCAATCTCCTCTGACAAGACAGTGATATGCCTAAAAATTACAGAAAGTAATTAACTTTGAGTCCTCTACTCCCTTTTTGGTTTGTAGGGTTTTTTTTGTTTTTCTCTTTGGTTGGTTGGTTGGTTGGTTTTTGGTTTTGGTTTGGGTATTTTTTTTTGTTTGGTTTGGTTTTTTTGTTTGTTTGGCTTTTTTTGTTGTTGTTTTGTTTGGTTTGGGGTTTTTTTGTTGATAGGTTGGGTTTTCTTCACCTATTTTAATAAAAATTGTCCAGTATGCTGGGAAATTACTTAGGAAGACTGACAAGTGAGATGAATAAACAGCACAGTCTCCTGTTTATAGCTTTTGGGATGAAAAAATTCAGTTTGGGCATGTTTGGATTTTGGTTTTTGGGGGTGTTTTTTGTTGGTTTTGTTGTTGTTTTGTTGTTGTTTTGTTGGGGTTTTTGTTGGTTTTTTGTTTGATTTTTTATTTTTAAATTGTATTTCTGTTGAAGTTTTTTTTATCATGAGTACCTAATACTGAAAGTCTCCAAGGTACATGTGGCTATAGTCTATTAAACACGCAATTCTTTACAAAATTAGACAGTTCATCATCATCTGGTTCATAGTGGGACTGCAAAAAAAGGAACTGTTTGCAAAAGCCATTCGTCAGAAACATCCTGAAAAGGCAAACATTTGTTCATGTTTTAAGTGGAAAATAAATGGTGAAAAAACAAGCAAACAAACTGATTTGTTTGCAATACAGTCTGAATTAATTGCCTAAATTAATTAATTTGGCCAGCATAACCACAGATAATTAATTTGGCCAACATAACCTTTGGCTTTTGGCCAAAAAAATTCATGCTTGAGTTTTTTTAAGCTTGCCAAGTATGCAACTGGATACAGCCTTTACAAGAGCAGGACACTGGCTTTCACCTCAGAGGCAGCAGGTCTGCTTGCAAGGCTGGTCCAAACATTCAGGGCACTGCTTCCCATCAGGGCCAGGGTACCTCAGAAGTGTCCCTTTGCCTTGTGACCGTGACCACGTCCTGCTGTATCCTGAGCTCTCTTTGGAGCCCTTGTGTGCAATCCTAACCCAGCCTGACCGTGACTTCATTTAACTTGTGAGAGCTGGAGAAGGATTGTACAATTGCCCTATATGGCATCATTTCAGCTCAAAGGAATTTACATTCCAGTGGAAGAAAGAATGCTTGCTGTCTACATAGTAAACCAGAAATGAGGAATCCCATGTTGGAGATATTTGACTGAATGTCTACCAGTTTTCTGCAGTATTTGTAGAATGTCTCAAAGCTTGGAGTTTCCACCTCACCTTATTCTGACACTTCATTGTTTAATTTTTCTGTACTTTAGAATGAAAATAAATCCCAATAAATTGGACTCATAAAAATGTAATAATTCCTTTCCAGAGCATTATATTGCCTTTTGTTATGCACCGCTTACATTATTCGCTGCATTGTTTACCACACTTTATAGTGACATCTCAAAAGGCACCAGCGAAATAAGTAGCACAGCCTATTTAACTTAAGAATGTTTTCAGAAATGTTTATGAACCACTGGCTAGTCATGTTTAAAACATTTTTTCTCAAGAAAGCAGCATTAACAAATCAGTTTTGCTGATATCATTAGGCATTTTGCAAATGTTTGCTGAATATGTTGAATATTGATATTAGTTTCTATAGAAAGCTGACTGCAATAATTTTTTAAAATTTTTTAAATTTTTTTTAGCATATCTTTTAACTGGATTTGGAATATAGTATGACATGGTCATGTATTCATATTTTTTATCTGTCTTGAGTGCACATAGTATACCTTATTTATTTATTGGGATAAAAATGATCCGTAATTCTAACAAAAATTCTTAAATGATAAAAAAATATGAATAATATTGGGATTACATGTGAAACAAACACAACCAACAAATGAGAAATTTTTTTGGAGACAAGTCATAAAATGTTTGTTTACTTTGTGTTCTTGGACTACCATTCCTAAACCCACACTATTAGAAGATGAAATAAAGAAGGTAATTAACTTCTGATGTTATTAACTGATAGAATTTACAGTATCTCACAGGTTTCAGAGAAAATATTAAATTCTCAGGCAGCAAGAAATAAGCAGTGACTCAAGGCATCCTAAACTTTTCCAACAGACTTTTACTCATTATTAGACTAAGCCTTTAAATGTGAGTACATCCATACCATGTATGTGTATGAAGCTCTGCAGGATACCTCTGTTTTTCTGTTGGCAGAAATGAAAACATTTTTTTTGACCCACATTCTTAGCAGTTTATAGACTAGTCCTCTATTTCATTATCATGAAAACACCAAAGTCTACAACCAGAACAGGAAATTTCACACACACCTCTCTCTCTGGAGTGCAACAACCATAATGGTTTCGTTATCCTCAGATGCTACGTGCAGCAACTGGTCCTTTCAGGAGGGGATTTGGTTTGTTGCTTGGCATGTTCCAGTTGACTGTAATTCCTCAATACCTACACATATTTCTTAAGCTTTTGGGCTTACTTTCATAGTAGATCTCCATTTGTCTACCACAGCAGGAAGTTAAACCAGGTTCCTTGTAATTGGTTTATTTCCTTAGGGCTAAATTAGGTTTCTACATTTTGAAGCACAGGAGGATGACTAACAGACTTGACTTTTAGCTGTGAAGAAGGAGGTGTTATGACTGGAACGTGTTACTGTAGGAAGTGAACTTCAAAGCACAAAGGAGGAGAAGTGCCAAGCTCCCTCTTGACAGACACCTAAACCACCAGATAAATAGACCTCCCACTTAACTAAACTCAGAATAATAATGAATTACAGCACGGGAAAACTGTGCCCTCTTTCCATTAGCTGTGCAACTGCAGCGTCTTTGCTTTCCCAAATACTATACATATATATTTACAAACTTACAGGCTTTATTTCCTGATGGCAGAATATCAGTGGCAATATAACTGAGCTGGAGCACACATACCTACATAAATTGACACACTGTTTTTTTTAAAAATTACTTTTGGGTTTGCTGGTTTTCGTTAGAAAAAACCAACAGCATAGTAAGAAGGGAGACATTGTCATTTATTTATCCTCTTCAAGGGGATCCGTACAAAATGAGCAAAACTGAAAAAAAAATTGTATTGCTATTTCCGCCTTGTTCATGTGTACTTCTGGTTTTCTTTACTAAGTCTTTCATTTCCTTTCCTGTACTTCATTGAAGAGTTTGATTTGTGCCTTCAACCAATAGCATTTCTGTGGTCTGTTAGGAGGTTTTGTTTAGGTTTGTTTAGACTTTTTTTTATGATTTTGAGAAATTGTTTCACACCAAACTAAATTTTTTTACTTTCCTGGTGTTTTAAAAACTGTTATGGGAAAATGCAGCTTTTTTTATAATGTAAGTTATTTTAATGTATTACTTTTTCTTAGTTTTAGTTTTCACTTCTGAGAATCAAAAGGAGTGAAACTACATTTTCAAAAAGGCAGTTAAAAACTGTGTGACAGTGAAACAAAATCTATTTTGACACAACAGTGCCATTTGAAATCTCTAGAAATTTAGCAGAATTTTAGTAAATTGAGGTATT
Source organism: Acanthornis magna (assembly GCA_036785705.1). Classification (NCBI taxonomy): domain Eukaryota; kingdom Metazoa; phylum Chordata; class Aves; order Passeriformes; family Acanthizidae; genus Acanthornis; species Acanthornis magna. The sequence goes on along the minus strand of JAWUZG010000221.1, from coordinate 30,232,862 downwards.
TGGTAAGTACAGGAAAATAGATCTTCTATGCATAACAATTTTTCCACAGGAATATACTTTTTTCCTGTTTTTTTCTTTTTTTAGATGGAAAAAGTGTATTCTTTTTTCAGATAGAGAGATTGTTGAGGAAAGATGTAGAGATAAGGTGAAAGCTATGTAATTCCTTGCCTTCCTATGCGCTTCCTAACTGGGACACAGTTATTTATAGGTAAAACAAGATTTTAGGTGAATAAAAATATTTCTTGATAAGGACAGAATTAACACATTATTGGTTTGGAACATCTTTATGCAGTTGTCACTACACTGATGCTATGGGATGCACCCTTTTTGAATGTGGAAGTTCGCCTCACTTAAATATGAATTATCACAATAGTCGTAATTACTTTTGTATGAAAATTGCACTTGACTAATAGATAAGCCTGAAAACAACACCCTCTAAATGAACATTTGCATTTTGGGAGGTACATTCAGAACAGGTCTAGGCTTTTTTTTTTACAAGATAAAGGAAGTGAAGGCCCCATCATGCCCCTGTAAGATAACCACATGAGAGTTGAAACATCCTCCAAGTCAGGCAGGTGTTTGAACTTAGGTGCTTTATCATCTGAGTGCTCTCCAACATGTACCAAGCTTCAGAGGCTCCTAGGAACAATCTCAAGGACTGCCAAGAGGTTACCTGCACAGCTACCTGTGACCCTGATCACCAATGTCTGGCTCTAGTCACATCCAGGGAAAACACCCTTCATGAACTTCTAGGAGCTCAGTGTCTTCTTTTCAACTTGGCAGAAGGTCATTCTCTCATTCAAACCCCAGAATAAATTTTCCAGACTATCTTTCTACCGAAGATTAACTCATGTATGTTTTCTTAAAAGCCCCCGCTTACAAACCTTGGAAAGCAGGGCCTGCTTTTCTCATCCTGCTGTGTTAGGACACGCCACACCCATGGGGTTGGAATGCCCTGGTGTGTCTGGGTAAAGATGGATCTCTGGGATGGTGAACAGGCAGCTACCTGGGTCAGGGGATCTGCACCCACGTCTGAATGGTTGAGAATTGCCTCTGTAACTGGGAAAGTAACCTGAGCAAGTCAAGGTATTCCAATTCAGTAGACAGTTTTATAATGGGGTGACAGAATGACGATGTGTGGTTACTGTTTTTGTGGAAGTTCTACAACTTGCAAATAATGTATAAGATCTTGAACACAAACATTCCGACAACAGTGATGGTTGTGACTCCAGTCTCATCTCATGCTTCTTCTCAGCACCTGCTGTTCTTCATTGAGATCCAGAAGATTTAGAAAGATTTGTCCTTCCCCAGATTAGGCTATACTTCTGAAAATGTTTTGGCATGCTGCACGTACACTGACTGAAATCTTATGGGCCTGCTTGCAAAATCAAAATTATAACTTCTGCAAGTTCATCTTATAACCACAGACCTGGGAGATACATATAGAGAAATATATTTTTGTCCTCTGATATTTTTGCACAGTAAAGACTTTGTTCTGATAAATGAATTCATGGCAGCCCATAATGTACTATTCGTGTGTGCAAGACCACTTCAGTTGCTCTTTGGGCAGTTACAGTCGCTAGAGTTTGTAAAAACTCATTTATTTAATGGGATGTTATTAGATCTGTTTATTCAAAAAGAAAGATAACATCAGAGCGGTTGCCCAAACAGATTGACTACAGGTTTGCATTTAGGCATCATTATAAATATTGACAATGTTTTGTAAAGCCCCTTGGAATTTGTGTTTTATGGTAGAAAGACGTACTTCTTTCAGGAAGGAAACAAAACTGGGAAACTACCATTAGGCTCAGATAAAATCTAATGTGCCTCTTTCATGCCCAAATATTTTGACTTTAATAAGAGTTCCTGCTGCACATACCATATAAATTAGAAAACAAGATTTTCATCCTTTTCCTCAATACTTGTCCATCTTCTCTACAGATGAAGCATTACTGCCCCAAAACCTGAGAAATGTGTTTCTTTTAAAAAATAAAACTTTGTTTAAAGAAGACTGCAGGGGCATGAAGCAGTCTCAGTTTCCTAATGTTCAGAAGACATTCAAGATGTGTGCTTGGCTCTAACATTGTTCCAGCTCCCTTACCAGGAAAACGGGAACATTAGAAGTAATTACAGAATTCCCGCAGCTCCCATTGACAGCAGAATCCTGTTGTATCCCTGCTTGGTAAGAAGAGACTAAGAGAGTGCCTTGCAGAGCTCCCAGTGAAAAGAGACAAGACAAACTGAAAACAGGACAAAGCTTTTTTGTTTGTCATAATTGTCATTTTTACTACCAAACGGATAACACTGCTTATAACCGTGCCATAATTAGTACAACCACTGAAGAGAAAATATGCCAACAAGACACTTGGAAAGGAAAATGAAGGGCCTAAGTTAAAAAGAATAATTTTACTCATTTACCACCAAGGTTTTATGAAAACAGACCTTTTGTTTAAAATATTTCTGAAAGAATAAAGAATGTGGCTTTCTTCTCCGTTATGTGAATTAAAATATTCCAGTATTATTTTAAAATCTTCATCGGAGGTTTTTTTCCCTGAACTTCACCTATAATTTATTGAACTAAAAGCTGTCTTATTGACTTTCCATTCTTCTTTCAGAACTTCACTGAGCTTCCATTACACTATGTTCTTTTGAGTTTGCTTGCTGTGGTTCATTCCCAATGAAATATGTACTCATTCAAACATGACGAGAAAAATAGAAAGTCCCTTTTATTTGAGTGTTTTTGTATAATCAGGTTACCACTGCCAAGGATAAAATATTTGTTATTGTGTTCAGTCAGGCATTCTTGGGTTTGGGATCCTTTTTTCTAGTGGTAAGAATCTTTACATAGCAGGCACCCTATTTGTTGGGGAAGTAACTCCCCAGTCTTAACACACACACAAAAATGCAGCCAACAAAAACCAGAAACATTCATCAATGGCTCCTCAATACCACTCCTCAAGTGACAGGGTTTTCTGGACTTTCCAACTTTCTGGAAGAGAAGCCTGTCAGGGAGCCTGAGAGCCGCCCTCTATTCCACTTCCTAGTCTGCACAGTCAGAAATTAACTGAGGCATTTCTACATTGCCTGAAAACATGGTCTCATCTTCCCTTGGAGTGTTTCTCAGACAATGGGAGGGTCCCCCAACCTTGTCTTCACCAGCCAATTCAGGTTTTCAGAAGGCTCCTGAGCTTGTGCCACACTCCTGGCAGCATCCAGAGCACCTTGAGCTGCCCAAGAGTGCCAAATAGGTGCCCTTATTCAACCAAACCCTACCAATGAGCTTCTGTAACACCTTGGATTTCTAGATATCAAGATTATCACCCTTGTGTATGCCTGGAGCAATGGAAGCAGGCAGTTCTGTATTTTCTTCTCCCACGTTCCTAACCACATAGGTGCATATCACATTTAGTTCAAAAGTGCAGAGGTAGCAAATACACAATAATCTGTCTTTATCCATGGAAGCATTCTCCATTATTAAGCACATCAGATAGCTGGCAAGGCTCTGTTCCTCAAAAAGTCTCTCTGAATGCTCAGATTCTTGAATATTTTGTATTGTTCTTTTGTTGTTGTTTGTTTGTTTGTTTGTTTGTTTGTTTGTTTGTTTTTTGGCTTGTTCTTGTTCCTGAGAACAAAATCTTTAAAAACTGGGCATCCTCTAAATGTTTATGATACAATAATACTGGTGCGCGCACTGCACAAATTGTCTGCACCCAGACCATAAAGCCAACACCGTCTCAGATGCTTCAGATTTACTTCATAGGCACAGATTCATTGCTGGGAATGTTTTCAGTATGTCAGGTGCTATCTCGGACTGCTGTACAGGCAACTTCATGGGCAGATGTTCAAAGACTGGGCCTAGTACAGGCCACAAGTCTGGTGTTTTCTGAAAGGATTCACTGAGCTCATACTGTAGAACTACATTGGATGGGTGATGTAGATTCCTCTGTGACTTCTGAGTGTGTGGCAGCCTCTCAGACCTGTTGTAAATGCTTAATTACATCTGACTTGATAGTTCTAGCAAAATCTCTGTCATTCTTGGAGGAGGGAAGAACATGAAAAAAAAACCCATTAAGACAAACCACAGAAAATCTTGAGGGTTAAAAAAACAACTTGTTCTGTATTGGACCAAAGTGAATGCATTTTCTTGCCCTTTCTTGTTGATGCTGTCAGTATATCCTCGCCTTTGCATCCAGCACAAGGAACACATGCTCTCTCACCTCCCATACTTCCTTTTACTTTACCAATAACTCTCAACCCAATGCAATTTAATCAAAAGGTCTTGAGTCTTTTTTAAAGACTATTGTAGTGGTTTCTGCACAAAGAAAGTTTGCTTAAATTGTTGGGATAAAGGAGATTGCAGTGGGAGGCACTGATAGGATGAGATGAGCCAGCTGGCAGATTTTATTTTAACTGAGGCAAACACCAGTTTCAATATAATCAGCCAGGAAATTCGAGCAGCCCTTGAAAACTCAGGACATTCCCAGAAATAGTAACATCTGGTCATCATAAAGATTACATTGGTAGATTCCAGTTATATTTGAGATAGGAGCTCTGTAAGGCGAGCACTTACAGTAATTGTTTCATTTCTTTTTTTTTCTCCTGCAGTACTTCTTGAACAGCTTAAATAGGAAACTTGATCTTCACTGGGTACTTTGCCATTGTCTGCTTCACAGCAAATTTCCTCTGAAGGTCTAACTTGGGTTTATTTGCTGGAGTTTCATTTCCCTGTAAAACCTGCCCTGCAACATGGAGAGGAAATTAAGGTACTGGTCTTTCCACTTTTCCTCTTCATCACTTTCCCTTGTGGTAAGAAACACTGATTAAAAAGAAAAAGTTTATTTAGCCAAAGTGAAAATCAATAGCATCAGTCAGGTATCTGTTAAAAATAAATAAATTATACTTCTCTTTGGCTTCTATCAGCTACCTTTCCTTTTCAGGACCTGCAAACAAGATGAAGTAACAACTCGCTCTGGTTTACCTGCCCTAGTCTTAATAACTTTCTGGTAATAAATGAAACCTGGAATTTATTTATTTACTCTAGAAGTTCTGCTAACTAAATTGCTTTTGCAGTATAAGACAGCACTTGTTCATAACTAAGTAACTCATTGTGCCTGACAACGGGTTAATGGGCCAAAACAACTCATTTTGAGAGTGTTGGCTGTTTTGGTCCAGCAAACTCATTCCAGAATCTCACACATCCTACATTCCCTTCGCACATCTGGACTCTGCACAGACAAAGTTTTCTTTCATATAAACTGTTTATTGTTCTGTGAGATTGATGCCGTTAATATTGGCTTTCAGAATGACAGATTAGCATCACCAGTTAATCAGGGCTATTAGCAGATAAATATCTGTAATTTAATCACTACAGGAATTTCTTTTCCAATAATAAGATTTACAAATGCAAGTGATTAAGTAATTAGCTTACATCTCCATAGATTACAATTCCTCTGAGCTTTCTTCTCTCACTTTTTTTCCCAAAAGATTTCAGTATTTAATTAAAGTAACTACTCCCTCCTTTACATGGTCTTTGTACGCACATGTGAGAAGTGGGATGGTTTTTTTTCCAAACCAAACTGCACCTTTTGTACATAATCCCACAAGGATCCCCCATTTCCGCACCATCTCTCTCCAAGGGTTAATACCCACCCTGCCAGTCTTTGCAGCTATAATCTTTCCCAGTACTTTTCCCAATCCATGCAGCAAGTGGGGTGCACAAGGGGAAAGAATAATTTACAGGAAGGGGGGAAAAATTGCCAATGGAAAAATTGTGTGCACTTGATAAAATAAGAGCCTGGCTTGCTAAAACAGTCTATCCAAACACTTCTCAAGGATCCCTTTGTTGCCTTTCCACTGACTTGGCCCTAGGGCAAAAGGCAAGTTCTACTCCTTCCAAACTTATATTCTCCTATTTGCAGAGTAATTTGACAGTTACTGTTAATTTCCTAAATGCAACATGAAAGCTGTTGAGGGAAGCCTGAAAAAAGGGGGGGGGAAGAAGAAATTCATAAAGAACAGCAGAGAATATGGACAAAATTGCTTCCATGTGTGGTGCAGAGGCACAGCTTGGGCAGAGATCTGTGGCCTTCCCGAGTTTGACCTCTTGAGGCAGTGCCAGTTTACAGGAGAAAAAGCATTGCTCTTTAATGAAGGCCTAATTTTTATTGCCACTCCATCGACTTCAAAGTGTTTCAGGTTGCCAAACATAATTTCACTGGAGGTATTTTCAGGTGCAGAGCAAATACTTCATAAATAATTTCCTCATTAGATTACAAATTCCATTTAAAAAGTGAAAGGGGGGGGCTTGCTTTTCGAAGGATTTCTTGGAAGCTGATTAAAAAATCTTTCAGAGGGATTCTTTATGACTTTAATTCTGAAAGAAAATAATTAAACAGTTTTAATTTTTTATTTATATTTTTAAATGAACATGTAGCTTGGTAAGATGACCAAATATGGTGGAGATGTTTTAATATGCTCTCAATTAAAACATATAATCCAATGCCTGTGTGCCTTTCCTTTTTGGTCTCCTTATCCTCAAATTGCTACCAAGCCCAGTGACTGCCAGCAACCCAGTGTCAGCCTCATTGGGGCCCCAATTAACTATGTAGATCTGTCATACTTCTACATTTTTCATGTTACTCCTCTCCTTGAGTAAAAATGTCTGTAATTAAAATGTGCTTCCCTACATACTCTTTATCACACCCCCCCGCCCCGTGCAGCAGGCGCAGGGAGCTGCTGGGGCTGACAAAGTGCTGCTGTCAGTCACAGCGAGCTGGGATGATGTGCGCCGTGTTTATGTTTAACGCACTTTGTGGGCTGAGATGGGCCCACTAGCAAGGCAGAAGGGAGGCTGGTGGGGAGGGGATGGAAGCCAGGAAAGCTCCCATCCCAGCACTCCTGATGAATTACAGCACCAGCAGTCTGTGTCTCCCAGCCTGTCGCTGCAGTGTCTCTGTCAGAGCCACTGCTGTGACCGTGCTAAACTTTAACACCTCAGCATTTGTAAGCCACCCTCTACTCACTGGACAGAAATAGAAATGCCAAGCGGTACTTGGGCGCAGAGCAGGTCTATCACTTTTTAGTTTAGTCTGCTTTCTCTTGCCAATAATTCTGCAAATTTAACTGGTTATAGTTTTTCACTATTTCCTCTCATGAAGGTTCAGTTACCCTAAAACACAAGGAAAAAGTGAAAACCATTTATAAGAAGAAAGGTAGGGAATTACTGATTGTTTTGATAGAGTTAAATTAATTTTCCATTTCTTTTTGCAGGGGAGTGCTGGTTGGAAGATGAAAGTTAGCATAAATATTGCAGAAAATATTTTCTTCTGTTGTCACCTTGAAAACCAGCTGGGTTTGATTAGATTATAGACTTTTAAAACTGATATATATAGCAGTTTATATACTGCAGCTGTATACCTGCAGTAGAGCTTGTTGGAGGGTTCTTATCTCTAAATCTGCACTGGGCAGGCTCCAGACTCAAATCCTGGTGTCTGAGCCTTTGCTTGGCTACCAAACACCCATCTTAAAAAAAACATAAATTCACAGGTCATAGCAAAAGTGATCATTTTGATGCTTCAAGACCAGTGAAATGGTGAAATTTTTTTATTGATTGTGGATAATTGTATTCTGTTGTTTCACACTTCTGAAGTGAACGCCACTAGCATCCCGCACTCAGGTTACAAAGTTAGACAGCTCTGGAGTTGCTAAGAGTCCCTTTTCTGGTGGTTCTTTTGGACTATGTGTCTCCCATTCAGGATGAATGTATCCAGAAAAATACTTTACTGCTCTCTAAGCAAAGAGACTACAAAAAATAAAGCTGAGATTCATGGTTTTTCATGTTTCTTTGACATATAACAAAGGCATGGCATAAGGCACTGAGAAAGTAGTTATAACTCAGAGAGAGTGGCAGCTTTCTATTTCCACCAGTTACTGCTCTAGAGTAAATTATAGAGATATGTATGATGGATCTAAAAAGACCTCTGATTCAGACAGCTGAAAAACAATTTTGTCTTTCAGCCTAAAACAATTTTGCTGAAAAACCCCAAACAAATAAACCTAAAACCTTAAAGCTATAGTCAAGATAAAACAAAGATTGAAATGAAGAGCCATTCTACTCTAGGAGAAATAAGAAATATGTTGGTTTAGGCATTCTGAGCACAAGATACACTATTCAAATATCACACTACTTTTGCTGAGAAGGTATGGCAGAAAGGATAGATGAATGTAAGTGGCAGAACAGCTTTTTTTGCTTTTTCACTGGCTAATTAAAATAGTGGGTTACTTTGGGTTCATCTGCATTAGCATTTCAATTCATATCTGGAGTTTATCTTTCAACCAAAAATTTCCAGTTTCCCCATTTGCTGTTATTTGATTCATACCATAGAATGGCTCAGAATGGTAAAACAGCATCAAATGAAACTAAACTGAAGGATGCAGTCCAAGAACGTCTAATGCAGTGCAACCTTCACAGAAATTCAGTTTGCAGGCTGATTTAGTTGATTCACCGACTTAATTCAAGTTTCATACAGTGTGGACCTCAGTCCTTCAGCCCCAACTGCTTTGCTCTGTAGACCTGTTCCTTTTCATCTGTATTGTCTTGACTGAAGGATACCACATAGCCCTATAACACCACAGAATGCAGGACTGAGATTGCAGAAATTGCTTTTCTTCTGCGATGTCAAAAATTTGATTCCAGTTATCTTCAGTTATTCATTTAGCCTAATTTTTTTTCAAGCTATTTATGCTTGTATGCTGTGTCAGGGGGAAAAGAAAGGTCTAAATTGGAATGAAATTGGTGATAATGCAATACTAAGGAGAAATTTAGGCTCTATGAACAGAGACAAGAATATGGGACCTAGTGAAAGGGGAACTCTCAGAGTAAAGCACCGTCTGCATTGCTGGCCATGCAAAACTAGAAAGATGAATGAAGTTGCAGTGGAAATTCAGTGTAGGGCCATTTTTTCTGAGGAGATAGCTGAACATGATATTTCCATTTTTCTTCTCTTTTAAGTCTAATTTAAATTCTAATGACTAATGTTTTACATAAGAGAGGTCCTTGCTACAGCCATAAAAATATTGGAATTTTTTCCTAATATTGCACAGTACATTGCTATATTAGCCAAAGGCTGCTGTGATACAGCCAGGTTCAGATCATACTATCTATAATACAGAACGTCTGCAATTTTTCTTGTTTCCCTGGTAACAACTGTAAATGCACTGACTCCCCGGACTGCTCCACCCCTCCTGCTGCTGATGTCAGGCACAGGAGAGGCACATGTGCAACTCAGCTCTGTACCTGTCAAACCAGGCGGACGTTCTGTTTGATCACCCATGGTTTGGTCCCACAAAGACCATTCATTTGGTGATCAGAGGGCAGTGTTAATTTAGTCAGATATCAGGATACCAGGCTGGGGGCGGGGTGGCGGGGCAGGGGGGAGAAAAAAATTCACCCACTTGTGCTTTGGTTTTAATCAACAAAGAGAATGGGGAGGCTAAGAGAGCTATCGTGGCTAGAACTGAGGCAAGGTACTCCTTGCTGATGAAATGAGGATCAGCGCCATTTCTGTTAATGTCAATAATTTCTGATAATTGGGTGCTGCCCAATGCCAAAGTATTCTCAAATTCCATACTCTGTTGCATGCATGCCAGCAGGGTTCAGCATGAATAATGTTAATACAATGAAGAGGGAAGGAATGAATGAGGATTTTCCATGTGTTAGCTGACAGGATCACTTTGAAACAAATGACCAGTCCTTATTAATGCAGCTATTATTTTGATAAACCAACAAGAATGAATGTGGTGTTCATGAAAATGTGATATGCAACATTGTAGGAATCCCACTGTAATTTTACAATTAATTAAGGTACCTGTAGCAGTTATTGGAAAAGATTATGATCTGACCTTAATACTCATGTACTAAGCTGGCACACTGCCTATTTTCAGCTCAGCATTAATGAAGATAAGCATTTGTATGCAAGTCTGTCTCATCGTCATTTTGTTCTGTGTGAGTTTATTTAGATAATTCACCATTTGCCTTAGCAATTACGAGTCATCATACTGCAACAGTGAGGTTTTGTGTGCTAAGGTTTATTTTATTTTTCATCATCACCCATGGAAGTGCATACAGTTCACCGTGATAATGCTGAAGTTTATTTGGTGACTATGAATCACAATAGTAACTTTTTTTTTTTGCAGTGGCCATCCATCCTGCTTCCCTTCTTTTTCAATATCAATATTAATGGTACCCCAGGTAATCCCAAGTGTCATCAATGTCTGTGTTCAGGTAACAGAATTGAACCACTGAACACCTGTTTGTTTCCTGACTCATGTGTTTTCTCACAATTTGTACACAGTGTTAAATAAAGAATGCAGAAGTCCCAATACAGAATATATTTTAACGTGGAAGTAATGTGCACAAAATGTTCTGATGCCCAAAATTTTAAGACATACCAAAAAGGCATAGAAAAATGCACTAGCCAATTACAACTACTAGTTTCACATAAAGAAAACATTTATCAGCTCCCTTCAAGTGTGGACATTAACTAGGCAGCTCAATTTTTCCAGTACTTGTAAACTCTCCAAAATGGGTTGACACACCACTGGCTGAAATGAGAATTTAATGCATGCTCCAATTATTTTCATTACCAAATTCCTAAAATATTTTTCTTTTTTTTCTTTTTTTTGGTCTTCTACTTTTTTTCTTTTTTTTTTTTTTTTTTTTTTTTTATTCCTACCAACTGGGATTCAGAAGTTGCTGTAGTGCTATCTAACTTCTAATATTAAAAATTCTGTCTCATAAAAAGTGGATCTAACAGGCATCAAAGACTTTCATTCCACTGCGATTTGAATGGTAAAAAATGTAAAAGTGCAGATCTACACACCTTAATATTCTCAATAAGACTTTCCATCTTACATCTTTTCATCCTTTAACTGGATGTGACTGCCAATTGGGTTCATATTAAAAAGTAATAAACTTGTACTGGACATCGTATAGGTATTTTTATAGGTATCTATGTAATTGAGGACAAATGACATCTTGATTAAATTATAATTCAAGCAGATGCATTTCAATAGCATTATTTTTTCCACTTAGCTACATTAATGGTTTAACATTCAGTCTCTTCCACCTCATGCATTTGCCTGCATTTCCAGTAAGATCTCAATGAAACCAGAATTCTGTCTCTTCAAAAGCTAAGTTGCTTAATAAATGCTGTTTATTGATCTCATGACATGCACTGTCCTCAAGATCCAGTTTATTTGAACAAATTCTTTTTTTATTGTAGCTTCTCTTACAAATCATAATTATATATTGTATATCTTTAATTCATAACAACGGCAAGCATGTATCTATTACTCTGTATACCTGTAGAATAAATCAAAATTTTCCACATCAAACTCACATAAGAAGAATTTAATTAAAGCGATATAATCTATCAGATATTTAAAAACGCAAATCTTAGACCCTTTGAGCTGTCCTACATGTCCATCCTCCATTTTTCAAACTGCTTATGAAACTAGAGAGGAATTTTACAACATGTTCTCATCATTGACAAATCATTCCTGGCACATCAAGGAAGGAAAGTTAATTGCTGAGACAGTTAAACCTGTTTTTCATGGGCTTCAGAATAGAATCCCACCTTAAATATTTGGACTGTTTATGGTTATTGAAATTCTGGCCAAAAGGTATTCTAAACAACTTAAAGACTAAAACTGATCTGCACAAACTATTACAGAATTCACTCCAGGAAGTTCTGCTTATAAATTTTGATATAAACCTGAGAAGCATTAATGAAAAAAGAGTGCCCAATGAGAGCTCAAAAGGAATGAGCCTCATTTTGTTCCTTCTGATATCAAGGTATGGGTTTCCAAGCAAGCAGGACAAGAAGCAAGCCCACAAAATAATAGAAGAACAAAAAAAAAAAAAAAAAAAAAAAAGAGCAATGGTTTTGGACTCTATACCTAGAAGAAACAGCTGCATCTTCTTTTCCAAGTGGAGATGGAAAAAAGCTCCTATCCATTGCTGTTACTTGAAAGGACTGATGTCTGTTCTAACGTGCTCCTTCAGTTGTAAACCTGAGTGAAAAATGGCAAATGCACTTTGCAGTATAAGATGCTGGTATGATCTTCAGAAGTTTGTCTTAGAGTTCTTTTTAGTAAAATCCTCAAGTTATAACAGAAACTAATCTTTTCCAGTTGTATAGTGATTCTGTCGCATACTTTTCCCAAAGTAAATTTTTTATTGTTTAAACAATGCCCTGAATGTCATTTAATGCTTAGTAGTATTACAGTAATTCTTAATACTCAGTTTCCAGACTAATACTTAATACTCAGTTTCCAGACAGACTTATAATTCCCTTTTTCTGGATTGTGAATTTTCTTACTTAGAAGGCCTATGCTCCCGTATGCTCAACCCAAAATTCCCACTTTCTGTCCAATGATGATATTAAACTCCAGGAAATTATTTCTATGTAAAATAAGCTACCTCACCTCTTCACCCAGAGCAGAACTTCTCTGACCAAGTTTTTAATTTATACTAACTCCTAACATCACAGAGGTCTGTCACTTGTATTCTTGTACAACTTCCCACCTTCCCCCCTCAAAAAAAACCTCTGACAAACCAGAAATATAACATTTGTTCATTGAGAAAAAAGAAAAATGTGAAAACAGCACATCAGCCTGGACTGGTGGTAAAGCTAGGTGTTTTTTGTTTCCCCAATCAAAGTTATATTATGCAGAGTAAGTAAATAATAAAATAAGATAATCAGAATTCAGTGGAACTCTTGAAAATGGTAAGGTTAAAAGTACTTTTGTGTAATGACACATTCTGTGCAAAATACCAGTGAGCACAGTATGGGACAGTAGTACTAGAACAAAAGTTTTCTAATTTCCTTACAGCACCCATTTGCTTTTCTAAGGAAATACTCTTCAACTGACTATTAGTCTTTGTCAATGTTGAATACATATTTTCCCAAGATATTAGTCTTTTGACAAGCAGCTGAGTAACATGAGGATGCTGCTGCAGTGAAATGATTTGTCCATTCATTTACTCATTTGCGCATTAGTAGCTTTGTAAATATCAGAAGAAGTTTGTTGGACTTAGGCTCATTTCTGAGACCAACCTCTTTTCTCTCTCCTGTAGGTCTCAAGAAAAAACTTTTATTTACAAATTGGCCTGTATTTTTGAGGGGAAAAGTTTCTTCTGAGATTTGTTTTAATTACCACAGCATATCTCCCACAGAGCTTGTTTTTCTTCTCCTGTGAGCCTTTGTAAAATTCTTTCTCCAGCCTCGTGAACCAGCCCACCTGGCTACATTAGGGAAGGGTGAAAAAACTGAATAATGCGGGAGCTGTGATATTCTAGGGGTGAACAGTGGTACACCCCATCCAAAATCAGGGTAGATGTGTAATGTTGCATGTACCTAGCCAGAAACTTTGTGTCTCCTAGGTTATTTTGACTGAGGTCAGAGTGTTTTGGTTGGGGGGTCTCTTTGTCCTCTTCCAAAGACTACAACTCCAGCCCCAGTGAGACAATACTGTTGTGACAAAAACCTGAGTAAAAGTTACTAATAGGTAATACTTAATACTACTTGTTGGCAAGAATATTTTTCCTTTTTCTAGATATAGCATAAGAGAGGTTTTGAGGTTTTTTTTAATATTTTGGTAATTTCTGATACCTTATGTGACTGATTTACAGTTAATCATCTCCATGCTATCTTCTCTCATATCACCTCTCTCCTAAATTCAATAAAATGTTACCTTATTAATTTCCATTTGTTTCACCTCTGAGGAAACACTCCAGAAGTAACGACACACTTAGTAAGATCAGTTTCTAAGTTCTACCCTTCCAACCACTACAGATCTTTATGGAAAAGTCTAAAATTACTGTGCAGAATCTGACAGGTCAGGGTTTTGCTCTCTGAGAGAGGGAAATTATGTGTATGAGAAAAAAAGGAAAAAAAAGAACAAAACTTTAAGGGATAAATATTACTGTTATATAGGGGTAAGCTTAGCTTGGAATACAAATACATATCTCCTGACAAGTTTTTTATGACTGAACAAAGGTAAGTGCAAAAATACTTCCTTCCCAAAGCCAGAGATTCAAGAAAGGTGATTAATTCCACTAGTAGGAGAATGCATTCTTTTCTCTGGAAAGTAATGAAAGAAAGATAGTCTGCCAGTACTCTGTAAGCTGTCATGAAATAAAAAGTAGCAGATACTAAATGGAATTCTTCCTCTATCATAGAACTAGACACTGTCCTACCTCTGGGAATCATGAATACAAGTCCTACTGAGATTTGTCCTACTTTATTTTTTTATTGTAAACCATCCTACACCTATATTTTATTTCTCTCATTTTTAGAAGCAAACCTCAAAGACAATTTTTTGCAATATTCTTTAAAAAAAGACCAAATTTATTTAATTACTAGTAGTTAACCACTAGTAATTCTATTCTAACCTGGGTTTCTCAGAAGTCATATTCAGGTGAACAAATAAGACTTTGAGCTGCATTGAAGTCCAAAATTTTCAAAACTTAAGTGTGCTGACACAATTAGACAATCAAAAATTGCACAGATCTCTCCTGTTTTGAACTAGTTCCAGGAAAGAGCTTCCTGTCACTAGACTGATGTTTTTTCTTGAAGCAATTATCATTCATCTGTCTGAAGATTAGCAGTTCTAAAGGACTAAGCCGTAGTTTAACATTATCAGTAGAAAGAACTATGTAATGTTTATTATCAGATAATTTTTAAAGGTTTTGTGCTATCTTATTGAAAGACAGTTTATGCTGATGATAATATATCTAAGGGGTCTATATCTATCTCTCTGGTTTAGTTGAAGAGGACAAAATCAGTGCTTTGCACTACAATAAACTTGCCAGAGCTCTGGAGGAAGATCTTTTCTCCTGAGAGGACAGTGGCCAGATTCAGAACTTAGTCACCTACTGAGCATCTAATACATGCTATTTATAAACTCGAGTTCCCAGAACAAAGAGTATGGATTGTCTAAATCAATCAGTGCTGTGCTTCCACACAGTGAGCAAGAGGTTACTCAGGAGCCAGCAGCTGACCACAGGTATCTCTGACCCAGTAGACCAAGGTAAAGTAATGCTGGAAAGAAGATTTTCCCTCGGTCAAGGAGGATTACGTTAGAGAACACCTAGGAAAACTTGACCTCCACAAGTCCATGGGCCCTGATGGGATTCATCTACGAGTGCTGAGAGAGGTGGCAAACACCACAGGTAGGCTGCTCATGATCATCTTTGAAAGGTCATGGAGGTCAGGAGAGATGCCTGAAGACTGGGGGGAAAAAAAAAATCACCCCAGTCCTTTCAAAAAGGGCAAGGAGGAAGATGCAAGGAACTACAAGCTAGTCAGCCTCACCTCAATCCTTGGAAAGGTGATAGAGTCCCTCATTCTTGAGGCCAGGATAACTTCAGGCACCAGCACAGACTGGGGGCTGACCTGCTGGAAAGCAGTTCTGTGGAGAAGGACCTGAGGGTCCTGGTGGTCTTGGATAAAGTTTCAGATTTCTGCACAGTTTTGATAGGTGATGGATCCTACAGACAATGAGATTCTTACTTCTCCAAGTCAGAGTACTTTGTGCTATGTAACAGAACTTGAAAGTCTAGAAATAAGTGCTTATTCTGAATTTTGTTATCTCTAGAGCAAAATCTAAGCAAAACTACCTTGTGATAAGGTTTGAAATTTCTCTGATGTTTCATTTTAAATACTAAAATGCAGTGATATGTCTCTGCTGATATAAGACTCTTTTTCACTAGGTACAAATTAAATTTACAACTCAGTTGGTATGGAAGTTAATGGCTCCATTTCATAGAAAAAGAGATGAGAGCATTCTTGAGCAATTGTATTCTAAAACTAACAGTTAGCTACATCATACCTCATGCCAAAAATATAGGAGATATGGATGTCCATGGGAGATACACAATTTCCTAGAAAAATAAAAGTCTCCATTGTTTGTTTTGGTTACCAAAAATTCTCTCAAGTTTCTTAAGGTACTTGAAGATTAGATGAAAAACTGTCAAGAGAGTTGTGCTTTTCTGGTCACAAATAGCATTCTCCACTGAACCATATATTCAGGATAAATCTCATAATTAATGTAGACACATCCAGGTTTGGGAATTTTATTGTCAATACTATAACATAATTTGGTTTTACCCCAAGTTCCTCTTTTCTTTTCTTTTCCTCTCAGTAGAATTCAAGGACATTTTTGGAGGATGATCCTTTTTCTTGGGAAGTAGCCAAGGTTTTGAATAATAAAATGTGACAATAATTAAAAAATAGTTTGAGTGGGCTAATGGACTATGATCCACTGAGTCATGGGTTTCAGAGCAGGTGTCTGACTGCAAGCCAACTGTGAGGTTTGTTTTTTCTAGTCACGTGTCAATGTATGTTGCATCGTGTGTGTCTCTCTTGGAAGCAGATGTGATTTTTTAATGTTGCTTTCTGCTTTTTTGCTTTTATCCAACATCTGTATTCTCTATTTGCTTTTCTCTAAACCCAAAATACATAACTTTTTTTTTTGCTTGAAATGGAATTAAATCTGTAACTGGACTGATGAAAAGAGGATGATCTGGAGTTATTTGGGTTTAAGTAACCTTCTAAACTGAGGACATGAAACTGAAAAGCAAATTTGACTTTCATTTGTGGTATCTTATAACAGGTAGACACAGGGAAAAAAAGTATTATGTACTCGGTATTATCTTTGGAGTGGCTGCGAAGCAACACTTGGGAAACATCCATTAATATCTTTCCTGAGAAAGAATATGTTTTTCAGGGCCTTCCGGAGGCACAAGATGAGGCTCAAGTGAATCTGAGTCACTTCTGGTAAAAATGCCCATTAAACCTGCCAGAACTAACCCATGCAACAATGCTGATTACTCTGTGGACTAGGACTGTGAAGTCGTTTCCATTTAAGGGTTCATGGGCATTTCCAGCATTATGTATTGGTATACCTGGACTGAATGTGAGCCAAGGTACGAGCCCCAAAAGAGAGCAAATGCCAGATTACTGGACTAGAAATGCAGAGAAGAGAAGAGTAGTAAAGTCCTACAGAAGGAATGTGAGGCTGCTTCAGAGTAGTCCACTTACCATTCTGTATATCTTGACACCTACACACCCCTTATGGACTTGCTGTGGTAAAACCCCTGTAAGCAGCTAAGCACCTCCCATCTGCCTGCTCACTCCTCCCATCCAGTGGGGTGGGGGAAAGAATTGGGAGAGTAAAAGTACAAAACTTCATGGGATGAGATAAAGAGCTTTTAATGGATAAAACAAAAGCCACATGCACAAGCAAAGCAAAATAAGGGTCATTCACTACTTTGCTTTGGAAAAGAGACCTTTAGCCATTTCCACAGGTAGGGCTTCATCACACCTAATGGTTTCATTGGAAGACAAACAACATGACTCCAAATATCTCCCCTTCCCCCCTCTTCCCCTGTATTTTATTGCTGAGCACAACCTCATATGGTATGGAATATTCCTTTGGTCAGTTGGAGTCAGCTGTCCCAGCAGTGTCCCCTCCCAATTTTTTGTACACCCCCAGCCTGTTCACTGGTCGGACAGCATGAGGAGCAGAAAAGGCCTTGACTCTGTGCAAGCCCTGCTCAGTGATAGCTAAAACATCCTTATATTATAAACCCTACTTTCTTCACAAATCTGAAACATAGCACCATGCAAGACACTATGAAGAAAATCAACTCTATCCCAGCCAAAATGAGAGGGGGTTTAATGGGTTCTCAGACTGTGCATTCAGCTCTTCCACAGTATCCCCTCTGCCGCATTCAGAGTGTGCAAATCTCCCAGAGCTGAAATTTGTTTTAGGTAGTGCACAATTTTATCATAAGGCCCTGAGAAGCTGCTACACCCAACTGCTGCAAAAGTGCCCTTGGATGCTGCAACTTACTCTAGAACAGCTTATACACCTTGTTATACATTATTATGCTCTGCAGCAACTCTGCAGCTCCTTATATGCTGATAGGATCTTTTCAGTTACAGTATAAGTTTTCTACAAAAACATTTGGAAAGGGAAATATTGCTAAAGCTCAAGCAATGTCCGATTTCATATCCAAATCAGACCACATGATGAGCTGTGTCTGATTTCTGCACAGAAACATGAAATGTTTCTTTCCAGCAAGGCATGAAACCAGGCATGATTCACATGGTATATACTTTTGTTTTGAACTTTTGCAGAATTCTGTTCTGTATCTCATTACCAGTCCCCAAGAGACACCCCGTCTCTAGCCCTTAAATGGGGATTTTGTCAGGAAGTGTCTCATATACCACAAAGCAAGGTTTCGGGTTCTGGCAAATCAGATATGTGAAGGAAAGTGGATAAATGGTGTCGGAGATGAGCTTTCATAAACAATTTATGTGTGTGCATTTCTCATGGAGAAACAATGAGGAAATAATTTGAAATAACACAAGGGTACATCTCTAAATGTGTTTTTGCAAGATTATAAAGACAGAAGTATTAACCCATGTTAGACTAGACTGCAATATTTGGTGTATTTATTGCCTGGCTCTTGCCACAGGACTGTTTGTATGCTCTTTTGCTAAGCTAATCAGGTGCCACTACAGTCTTCATCTTCTTGCGGCCAGGTGTCCAGATTTTTTGTATGGGAAACAGAATGCTTTACTTTAAACTAACGCTGCTTAAAGGTGTGAATTACAGGCTTCCTGAAATCTCAGTCTCCAGAAAAATCTGACTATGCATTTTGTAATCAGAGCAGCATACAAAATTGTTCTGTGGGAAAATAATAGGGAAAACACAAACTCATTCTGCGCTCCAGCCTATCAGAATTATATCTCACAAAATATGAACAAATACTCTTTTTAAAAACAATTCATCCATCCTGCAATCTTAAATGCTTCCAGGTTTACAGATTTAATTTGAATTATTTCCCCAAAAAGGATTCATGGTTTTTATCAGATTTTTTCTTTCCAGTCCAGAGATTCAAACAGTAGCCACCAGGCAGCTATCCATGCTGGGTACCGTAAGGTTTTCCAAGTATCTTTTACATTCCTCTTCTATATTACTCATTTTTCTTAATCTAAGCTCCATTTTTCTTATTATTTTATAGTAAAAAGTCAGCAAGAGCAAACAGGGTAAACTTCTGTTTGCTTTCACGCTTGAGGCTCACTGGAGACCACCGAAAGGTCCTGGATGTTGCTCATGCACTACATAGCATTCCTGGTTGGGTGAACTCCATTAATGTTAGCACAGCCTCTCCAGTTCATAGGTAGCTATTCTAAAGCAGTAGGCATAAAGAGATAGCAAAGTGAGCAATAGATTAGGTAGATTTACGGTGAATCTAAAGTTAAAAAGACAATAGATGCAGACTTTACAAATTTTACAATATTTACAAATATTTACAATATTTACAAATTCTGTACTGGGGAGTGGAACTGTGAACGGCAGCCATTATTCTAGCGTTGTGTTTATTTGAGTAAACAAGGTTGCTCTTGAGCTGGGATGTACTTTTAGCATTCTAGGAATGCAATACTGTCCAATTCACCACCATTTCTATAATGTGTCTTCATGTTTTTCTCCCACACCACTCCAGATGTATGTGTTACATGCCTCTTTACCGCGAAGTTGTGCAGAATGAATTAAGGAGCAACCAAAGCACTACACTGTGTGTCTTGCCTCAGATTTGATAGGAAAAGGAATTTTCAAGATTTGCTATTTCTTTCTCTTTCAACTTATTACAGCATAGTGCAACTCCAGCAATATTTGACCTCAGCTTACACTGGTCTCATCTCCTGTTACCTGTCAGCCCTTTGGAGGCTTCACTGACCTTCATTTTAAACTGCTTCTCATATGAACAACAGTGCATATATTCAAATGTAATGATTTCAAATATATCTGATTCAACGCGACAAAGTCATATCTTATCCAAAATGCTTTCTGATTTATTGTTACTGTTTGAAGACTACATTTATCAGCCTGATTGTGTTAGCAGAGCAGCTAATAAACCAATTTGCTTACTCTTTGACAGCCTTAGGTAAATATGAATGGGTAAGAACCAAGATTAAAAACCTTCCATGTTGCAGAGGCTGAAACTAGTTCAAAGTAAACATTTAGGAAAAAAAAATTAGAATTATTATAAGGTGCAGCAGGTAGCCTAGCAATTATTTAATAGTTTCTGCCACAGAGGATGCACAGTAATATTGCCTGTCCTGAAGTGATTAAAAAGTCATATACCCTACATCCACCACTACAGCATTTTTCAAATTCAATCACTGCTTAACAGTTGAAAATAATACTTTTCAACAGGTTAGGAAAAGAGAGGAAGAACTATATAATCTCTGGCTAATATTCCAGAGACTACTGAAAATTGTAGCAATGGCTTTTGGACAAGATGCCAGTAGCACAAAGTTCAAAACTACAACGTTATTTAAACTATGCTTGATATTTTCATACCTGCAAAAAGTTAGTGCATAAGTTTTGCATGTTATCCCAAACTATGCTCACCACTTCCATGTCCCTTCCTCTTGTGGCAACACAGATGAATTAGTAGCATGAATTGTATATGTATACACACACATATATATACACACATATATATACATATATACATATACACATACATACATACATACATACATACAGAGAGAGAGAGAGAGAGCGCACGTGTAGCCTGGCAATGTATATATCTATATCTGAGCTATGCTTCTGTAGGTTCTCTGAGTTTCAATGGAGCTCCTAGGAGGTAATTCATTAGACTAATGTCTCTAGCCAGACATGTGTTGAGTTGGTGCTCCCTATGTGCTCTTACACAAAGCTGGTCCAAGTCAATTTTTCCTAATACAGGGTCAGGAAAAATTGGATATAGGATGATAATTTTGATGAACACAGTTAAAGATGATACACTTCCAAAGGTTTATACAAAGATAGGGCGTTCGGTACACATTATAAGTAAAAATGAACCATATACAGATAACCTAATTTTTTAACCAATGTTTGGAATCTGTGGCTGAAATGCACTTTTTTCTTCTCTAATGTTGATTACAAGTTTTTCAGAAGTCTGAAAATGACTGAATATTTTTCTCTATTCTTTCTTTCTTAATTCTTTCCTTCTCTTTACACGTTACAGCAATCCCAAATCACAACATTTGCAAAGATATCATCAGACTTGGCAAATCTGCCTTAAAAACATGAAAATAGCCCATATTCACAGTTGAATTAGATCCATTCTGTATTTAGATATGAACAAACCCTCTGAGACATGGGTAGACATGGGAATTCTTTCAGCTTGATGGAAATCTAATGCCTGTAATCATCCATACCCAGCAGAATTTCTATAATTTAGTCAGTTGAGGACAAAAGATTAAAATTACTTTGAGTACACTGATCTTGCTCAGTAAAAAAGAGCCAAAGATCAAACTACTTTTAGAGAGCACCTTTCACCTTCATCCTCACTTTTCACATCTTTTAGATGTTAGGCTTCTCTCTGATTGGTTAGGGATGCACCACCTTCCCCAAGACAAAACATTTGGGTGGTTGAAAAAGCCAATTTCCACCACAAACAACTCCCCCCAAGAAGACTGAATTAAAGTGAAGCAGTTTGGCTCCCCCATCCACATTGAGTTCAAGAATCCTTCCTCAACACAACAAAAGCACTCAATGGTGTTTTTATGACTGGTGGTGACTTTATGGTCAGATCTTTAATGAACTGGAAGAAGCCCAATGTTCTAGTGACTTACAGGTGGAATTGTGTAGTACCTTTTTCTTTTTTTTTTTGCTTTATTTTATGGTCATTTGAATCTGAAAACATGGAAGAGCTAAAAAGAACAGCAAACCTCTATGTAAGTCTGAGATGCATGTGTCACCTGGGATATAGCAAAGTAGGTATGTTTCTGCATGTGATCTGTCTACTGAAACAATTTGCCCCCAGAAAGAAGATGCATAATGCAGCTATTTGCCTAGCCTAGGCACTAGTTAGAAATTCCCTGTATAGACCACCTGGCACAGGCAGGAGGACTTCAGAGTCACAGGAGTAGCTCTTTCAAGGAAAGGTTCTGTGGGAAGACCTAAAGTACCTTTATAGGCCAAGCCATTCTCTGCAGGCAGAAGGGGTGGCCACATCAAATCCATTTTTCAGCCTGCTCCTAAGGATGAGTTACATACCTGCTCTCCATTGCTTCAGTAATATTTCACTTCTTGTCAGCTCAGGGACTGTAATTCTGAGTCTGGAGTTAATATTGTATCCTCAGCTTTGACTTTGAGCACATCTGCAGAAATGTGGGAGCAGTCTTCACATCAGCAAAGTTCTCTGTTCAGGCTGAGGAGGGGAGAAAAATGCATTCATTGCATTCAATGAGAGTCTGCTGCACTCCTGTGGTGAGAGATGCTGGTATTTAAGACAACTTGGGTATCTCTGCACACCACTGCACTCTTCTGGGTAGACCTTCCATGTTGCTTGATGTGCTCCTTCCAGCCCACATTGGCAAACAGCTCCTATGTATGGTCTTCAGACATTTCACAGAAACAAAACCACAGAAACAACACCGCAACACAAAGCAAACAGACAGGGCTAACACTTCACTGTAGTTGAGGGGTTTTTCTCACTTCTCCGAAAAGTCCAGGAGTTAGACAATAATAGAGTAGAAAGTGTTGTGAGACTTCTCATTCCTGTTCATTTCATGGTAGGTTTTCAGAGTGATTTCATTTTCACACCAGCAAAAGGAACCTTCTCTCAGCATCACAGATGTATTTCCTGGGTTTATCCTTTTCACTCTACTTATCTTATGACTATTGTGTATATCCTCTTGCACCTATTCAGAAAGGTGCTGGAAACAGTAAACTGTGCTACCTTCCATTCAGGTCTCTGTTCAACACTCCAGTGGCTGCTGAGCAGGGTGTCTTGTCCATACTGACAGGGTTTGTTTGAACTAGAAGCTTAGAGATGAGTTATCATTCCCCTGAGCTATCCTTTACCCCCTTTCATTTTTAATCCATGCAGTTTTGTCCACCAATTTGGCTGGCCACATTTTTATTTTGACAGGGAAAAATACATATCCTAGTGTTGAAAGTTCCCTTCTTTCGTTCTAACTAAAAATTCCTGATTTCCTTTTCCCCTTCTAATTAATTTTCCGCAACAATCTCCACCCCTTTTAGCTGTCTACTCATAGTATTCCCTAAGTTAACATTAATTAACATGCCTTATCCAAATGTACTTCGTATTTTAAATAGATAAGACTCCATTCCTTTGAAGTAGTCATAATATTTGACAAGAAGCTTTCTCTTCCCCTTCCCCACCCCCTCCCCAAATGAATGCAATACCCTCGGAAAGGTCTGGATGCTCCACTGCAGTCTAGGGGGAGGGAGGAAGACATCTGTGTGCATACATAGGTACACTTACGGATTTGCATATGTTTGCATGAGTACTTATGTATGTGGCCATTCTGAAAATCCAAACCTGCCACAAAGCCAAAGCTGCACAGGTCTCCTCCAGCCCTGCTGAGCCAACAGTCCTTGGCCCTGACCTGAAGAGATCCCCTCTGCAGATGCAAAATATTTGCATCTTATTAAGGAAGAAGATAAGCTACTTTTCTAGAACTGTAAAGTTTGTGCAGCATGAAAGGGTAACTAATTTGTGAGCAGGAAAAGAGTAGAGCCACATTTCTGTCAAGAGAGAGGGGTAGAGAGGAAAGAAGTACTGCATATTATTAAGCTACTTGATCACATATGTCTTTTCAAAGGAGAGAAGGAGACATTAGCAGCAAACAGAGGAACATTGTCATCTGCAAACATAAATATTTCAGATTTCAGGTACACTGGGAATGTCATTAATGTAAAAACTGACAGGAAGGGGCCCTGGAGTCAGCAATGACCGTGGGAGGCACTTCAAGAGACAGAAGAAGGGGCTCTGACAACAAGCACTGTAATAATAATAATAAACTCCTTTGAAAGTCATGCAGGAGAAAGGTAGAAAATCAGGACAAAGCAGCTGTATCCCTGTATTTCAGTTCGAGTTTGGAGAGGCGGGAGGAAAGGAAGAACCTGGCTCTTTGCAGTGTTAAGTGCTCTTGTTGCTGGGGGTTAAATAAGTTAGTGCCTGTGGCATGCCCTCCATCCTACAACAGAGAAAAGGTGATCAATACATTCAAGTAGACCCTTGCCAGTGAGCTGGTGAGATGAAGAGCAGACATAAATGGAGCAATTAATTAGAAATAATTTAGATTTAAGGTGGAGACGAATGATATTACTTGCTAACAGGGTCAACAGATAGAGATTAAATAGGAGCTTCAGCCACATGATGTGTTATTCTCTGTCAGCCAGAATATTGTCCTGGAAGGCTGGACAGGCAACAGAATGAAGGGGTGAAAGGGTCAGCAATTGATGTAGAGAGTATGGGCTAATTCTTTATTGAATGAACATCTAAGTAGGATGGTCAGAGTCTTTCTTCTTGGTCCTATTATGCATCTAAAGTGCTCATTTTAATGAACTAACCAGACACTAAACTGCTTAGCAAAATTTAAAAAAGAAAACAAACAAAAACCTACAACAGATTGTATGAGAAATTTCACTTCCTTTTGTGAATGAAAGGTATTCATATATGAACTTGGGATATGAATGTTCAGTACTAGATAACCCCCACTTTATTCACTATCAGGATTAACAAGGATTATTTATTTCATATCTACATTATAGAATTACACAGACATCCCTGTGTAGCTATTGGAGGGTTTAGACCTATAATTAAAAAAATAAAATGAGCATAATAAGTAATATTTTTGACAGCTGTCATTTAGTTTTTCATTATTTATGATGAACTTGTATCACATACTAGTAAATGTACTTTAGTATGCTTTAGTATATTTTTAATGAAGTCTTAATGGTTCTGAATCTCAGTACGACACCCTGCTATTATATATTTTCTGAGAAATAGGAAGAGACAAACCAAAATATTATGGATGCAAATTACCACATGGTAGGGAGTGAGGACCTCCTGTATTATTATTGCCACTTCTTCAAGCAAAAAACTGAAATTGAAGAAATTGAAGACATTGAAGACATTGAAGAAATTGAAGAAATTGAAGAAATTGAAGAAATTGAAATTCTTCAAGCATTTCTGGTGAGGATGGGAGGTGGAAGGGGGGAAACAATAAAAGGCAAGCTTGTTGCTCTTTCAAATTGGTCCTGATCCAAAGCAGGAGCCCTAAAGAACTTCCCTCATCTAAATTTCCAGACTGGAACCAATCGGTTGACCTTTGGCCTTTTATAACTGCCCTAGAAGCTCTGAGTATTAAAGGAAATATATTTAAAAAGCATGTCTTCATTTGTTTTAATGTTTTGAAATTTACCATGCTAATCAGTAAGTTAGAATAATCTTGAAATATTAACTGGCCATTTGTAATCTTTTTATCAACTACAAAGAACACGTAAATGGATCCCAGGTTTCCTCCCTGGGGGAGATAAGGAGTTTTTCAACTGATACCTCCATGGCTGGAAAGCCTGGGATCACTCCACAACACGTGGAGACTTCCAGACATTTTTACATGCGCTGAACGAATAATGTTTGTCTTTAATAATGTCCTCTCCAGATAGAATTTACCCAAATGTAAGCAACTTTGCATTACTCAAACACTTGAAAATAATGCAAAGATCCAGGACAAAAATGCAAACCAGACAGCAAAAATACTGTGCTATAGTTGAGCTTGATTCTTGCTAAAGTGGTTTATACAGGTGTCTGAAGGGCTGAACTGAAATCTAATGACAACCATCTGACACGATGAGTACCTGGACTGTCTTCTGTGGGCTGATTAAGATGTGCTTAACCCAAATAAAACTTTTAAAGGATCCTAGAGCAGAAAAATAACAGAAGCAGCACCTTATTTTAGTTATTGCATTTTAAAAGGAAAAGACACGTATCTAATATACAAAGGAATAAGGTGAGTCTCAGGCAAGTCAATTTTAGTGAAGAGTGCAGCATTATTTCTCTAAACAATACATCAAGCAGAAGAACAAAGGTAAGAGAAAGATTTACTTCTTCAATAAGTAGTAAGCAACACGATTTCACTCAGTGTTGAAGGAGATAAACACAATTCTTCCATTCAGATATGATAAAGGCTACCAATAAAAACACAAAAAGTAAGACATATATTGTCTGATGCTGCTGTAAATGGCCAGAAGATGCTCTGATTTGGGGTAGTTACCTATTCACAATGCTCTAACTTTGACTGGCAGTTTCTGTTATGCGTTATTTTGGCATACAAGAACAAGATGGTGCCTGCATCTGCTCCTGGAAAACGAGAAGCAAACGTTGTCTCACTGATGTTGCTAAAAGACAACAGAGCTCCAAGGGGACACATATATCCATAATGGTAACACACTTATGCCATATGCATTTTAGTTGAATGATGGTAATCCACTGTCCACATTAGTGACGAACTGAAAGAAATTAAGGGAAGTCTACAAAATGTACACAGGTAACAACAGAGGGGCTAATTCTTACAAGGACAGATTAGAAGAATCAAACTAAAATGTTGTGCAGATATTATCAACCACTACCAATCTTAAAGGCACAAGCATAAAAAAAAAAAAACCAAACCAAAAAAAAGAGTTTCCTTCTAGAATTGCAAAATGTAGGACAGTGTAATAGCGAAACACCACCCATGAGACAAGATCCTCCCTCTACATGCCTACAGTGCTGCCAAAATCTGCATAGGAAGAGGAATGAATAGTTTAACTCACAAAATTGTTTTTATGCATAAATATCAGTGGCATAAGAGTTATCAGGCTGAAAAAAAACCTGAGAATGCATTTTGTGGTTTTTTGTCATCACACTTTTTCTCTGTTCATCCTTCCCACTTACTCTACCAGTAACTCCTAAATCTATTGCTCAGTTTCAACATCCTTGAGGGGGAGTGTTATTCTCAAAGATATGTAATATCTATACATATTCTTAAAATATATGTTCAGATAACAGATACCCTGCTCAGAGAAAAAAATTATAGGATGAGTCAGAAAACTGAATGCACACAGCAGAAAGACATTACAACGCTAAAATCATGGAAGAAGAATTGTAATTTGATCAGGGGACTGTATCTTATTAGATATTAGACAATATAAACACAAGGAACTAATTAATTTTAAAAAAAAAAGACCCACACAAAAACACCAAACAACTGCAAACTGCAAAGTCCAAGAATTTTGTGTCCAGATGTAGATACAAGGAAGATTTCCAAGCACTTGTTAGTGAAGAGCCAGTGAACCTCCTCCATAGTCTTGAGAGCTACATGGATGACCTCCACTGGTGCCTACTCTAGGCTGAGCTGAGAGCATCCTCAGACAACTTTGACTTTATTGACAAGTTGGTCACAGGCTGTAATAGCAATGGTCTTCAGTGGCATTATAGACATATATATTTAGGCAACTTAACTGAGCTCTGAAAACTATCTTAAATTTTGTTCCACTGATAGTAGATCTGCTAGCATTTCTGTGCTTTCTAAACATTTTTCTTCCTGTTCTTTTACTGTTGTCATTCTGCCATGATCAGATTACTGCAACAAGCACATCTGTCACTGCCATCTTTGTAGGCTGCCATCTCTACACAGGTTTTATACATTTCTTTTTACCTGCCACATTTTCTTGTGTGGCTATGGGCACATAATAAGCACAGACATCCTTGAGCATGCACCACAAAACAGATTACTACAGCTTTAGAATACATGTGAATAAGATTACAGTGAGAAAGGTGCTAATGTAACTCAAGGAATTTTTAAGCAAAATATATATGTGCACTTCATAATAATTCTGAAGGCATAAATAATATCTAATACATCTAGGATTTTGTTGCTTATCACACACTCTTGTTTTGCTGATTCTCTAATGCCTCTAATGTAGTCATATGCATCTATTGAAATCAGTACTCGTATAAAAATATAGCTTCATATTTCTTCATATACATTTGGAGATTTTTAAAGATAAACTTCCAAGACAAAGATGGAGAGAAACTATTTTTTAACTTTTTTTTTTTCCTGACATGTTGTACACATGGTGAGAACAAATTTAAACAGTAAGCTGGAATAGAATGCAAAAATTGTTTGAGAGAAAGTATCCCACATGATTTGCAAATACTTTTTAATTCCCTACAATTGGAATTAAGACTGTAGGAACCACCAAAACACTTCCTTGTGCTTAAGTGAGAAAAATTTTAGAAGACTGAAAGCGAGGACCAATGTAGCAAGAGCAAATAATATTTAAAAAAATGAGTTTTCTTAGTGACCAAAATCAACAAGGACATTTATGTCACATGGTCATTGATGATTTGATGCCTTGTGGTAGCTCTCAGAGTGAGAAAGTACAGAGGAGTTCTTCAGGACAGAAGTCATTGATGTACTGCGTGTGAACAACGAACTACATTGACCAGCTTAACCATTTGAGTAAAGAAAACGGAAGATAAACTTGGAGTTCAGTGCCTTTTAAATCCCAAGGCTGATGTTAGCTGGTGCATGGACATCTCTGACATTCTGCAATAGGGGGCAAAGCAGTTAAGTGTCCCTAAAGATGGTTTTCAAAGATGAAGAGCCACAGATGTCCAGAGGTGAACAGTCAGAAAAATGGTGACTCTTGTGATGGAGAGACGAATCCATGCCTGTTCACATACAGTGGCTTTAACCTGCTGCAAAAATGGGACAGGGAAATTAAATGAGTGAAAAGGTTGCATTAGGCAAAATTAGGTTGTTCACCCACAGTCTGGCAGGATTAATCCTCACACAGTTCACCTACCCAAATCCTCCTGTTTGTTCAGGCTTTGTGCCAAGATGAGAGAAGTATTTCCGATAGGCAGGCTGCAGGCTTCAAGTATTTATAAACGGGGGAAAGAAAAGGATCTGAAAGATCCTTCAGATTGCTCACATAACTATTAAACTCATGTGGAACATGGTGTCAACCCCTGAATGCACTGAGAAAAGGAAGCATTCAATGAGGAAAATTTAATAAAAACAAACATATTCTGATAGGATTACAGCATCAAAAGTGCATGTGTTCGACATGTTTTTATTTCTCTTTAAAATTAGAAAAAGTATCTTTGCTTGATGCATCCTGTAGGGCACTAAGCCAGAAAACATTGTTATACTATTTCTTGCTTCATAAAGAATTTCATTTAAACTATGAACCTTGTGATAGGTAATTATATGCAGGAAGCAGAGCACATATGAATTTTATATTTATGGTCTACACTGAGGTCACAATTTAAATTCTAAAAACTGCCTTCAGAAATACCAGTTAGTGTGTCGTTTTTATTTTAATTGCATTTCCTCCCCTCTGGTACAGCATGATCAACTGAAAATCAGAACACATGTTTTATGTAACATATTTAAAATCTAGCAATAAACTACTACCATCCATATAAACATTAAACCCATTTGGAATGCTGCTAACGGAGAAGGGGGGAGGTCGTGGGAGGTGCTAGTAGATCCTTTTGCCCAGGAGAAGAAAGCAGCATTAAAAAATTTTCACATCCTCCTCATAACAACTGCTGTTAATGAACTGCTCTCCCTCTTCCCATGGCGCAATCACTGTAACTTTTTATTTCCAAATACAGATATCTTTAAAAAAAGATTTACCAATTTTTTTATTGTTTTTTTAGGCCAGTGAAATAGAAATATGTCAGTTCGTTTTGTTGCAGCAAGTAATGGCACCAGAACCAGTTGGGGCTCAGAGAGGATCTAGTTCCACATCCCATCCAGTCAGGACTATGGGACTGCCAGTATTCGAGGTTGTGTTGTTTTTCCCCAAGGGTCTATTTTTTCGAAGTTTAATACTGCATGTGGTCTCAGATTTGGGAGCTGCACCTGAACCCTAATGCTGACCTTGTACTGGCTGTATGCAGTACCCACAAAACTCAGAGTGCCCTTTGCATACTGACTTTTGCATGTGAGCTGTGGCTGGTCTCCAAAATGTTGGCAGTGACTGCTCTTACCAAGATGGGTGTGTGGTTACAACACCTTCATGGCAAGGAGATGTGTTCTGTCAATTACCGTTAGCAGTCCTGCTGAGAAACCCCTCCTTCTGCTCTCTGTGTCCAGGTGTTAATCCTTCACTCCACAAAAACTGTGTGGGCAGGCTGGGGCATTCATCTAGACTCCTTCTGTACTCAAGCAGAAAAAAAAAAATCCACTGGAGGGAGATTCAACTCATCATAAAACCTGATAAGTCCCCAGGCAGATGTGATAAATGTCTGGAAAGAAGACTCTGTTCACACCACTGAAAGCATGGGACAACACCCTGAGAGTTAGAAGACCAAGTGGAAAGAATCTTATGCAAAACAGTTAAATAGTTGTTAAATGAACATCTTTCAGACTATCTTCATTCATGTAAGCAAAGTTTTTAACTCTGGCCTGGAAGAACACATTCCAAAGAGGAGCAATTTAGCTTCCATGAGCTATTTGGTCTCTTCACTGCGAGTGATGACAGGACTAGACATTGCAATGACATTTTTATGTGACAACTTTTTCACTAAAATTCAGTGAGCTATCAGTTCTTTGTGACAGCTCAGGGCAGCAATCAAACAGGGATGGTCAGACAGTTTCAGATTATTTTAATTTAATTTTTTTTGTATTTTCTTATCTGCTATTCTAAAGGAAATGTCTGGATGTTCAAGACTCCATCAGTGTGATTGGAACAGGATATACACCTTTGACCTTGAATTTTAAAATACACCATATAACAAAACTCCCTGCTATCTAGTTTCTATCATACCTTCATCATTTGTCATAGAAAATTTTTTTATTGACTTAACATTGATACTTAACATACATATGCTGAAGCTGAAAGAGCCGGTTCCTCAACTGGTACAAGTCAGACTATTTCTATTAACATAAATTGAAGCTGACTGATTTATACCACCTGACAAAAGAGACCAGTATGTAATAAAAATCTGAAAGGCCCTTACATTTTACCTGACACTTACAGAGGTTTTAATCAAATTCTACATTTGCTTGTTTGATTTTTGGCATAAGAGAAATTTTTTCTTAGTGTTTATTGTGCCTAAGGATTAAAACAAAAAAAAAAAAGCCCAAAAACCAAAACCACATAGTAAAGTGTTACAATTCAAAAGTAAGTTATCTGTGTGATAATTAAAAACAAAAAGAAGCCATGAGCAAAAACCAAATCAAACTGCCAGTTGACATACATCAGAGAGCAATGACATCTTATATAGGGGACTCACATCTTCACTCCGGCCTCAGTGGGACTTTTCATGGCATGGAGATAACTACACATGGGAATAGAAATATTTACCCAGGCGAAAATGAATGCCAGCTCTTTAAAAATAAAACAATAGGTTTTGAGACATTATTGTCTGAATTTCCTGACACAAACATAAGAAACATTGAAAAACATAGTCTTGGGTCTTTAAATTTTCACTACATAATTTTAAATACAAAGACATTACCTATGGCTAAGAAAGTCCTAGAACCATAAATCACGAAGGAAGGATGAGAGGATATTTTGGAAAACTATAATGATATATCAGTCTTGTTCTTGGATTACTCCCTAGGCATTTGTTATAGGCTGTATGTGGATGAGGAGAGTGGGGTTTTGGGCCTTGGTCTGATCCAATAAAGTTATGATTGCACTCTTCCGTTCAACTGACAACTGAATAGCATGTGACCTCACAGTCTGAAAACAAATTAAGTCCTCAAAAGTGCAATCGAAATAGGATTGTAAATTGACTGAAACTTTTTACTTGAGGGGATTGCTATGAAGCTCATAGCGTTGCGTTTGAAATTCTCTGATTTTTTAACTAAAAATAAATGAAAGATCAGAAACAAAACAGTGCATTTGGCAATGCAATCAAATGTTTTGTCTTTTTAAAAATTTTTCCAATGATAGAAAACCAGAAAATTTTGACACTGGATATTTTTAAAAGATATTTCAAATCCTGAAAAATTAGCCATTTTCAAAACTGAAATAAGCACTAAAAGATCAGTTGAAGCAGAGTCAGAAATACCCGTTTCCCACATGATTATGGCATTTGCACACAGCTGACGGTATTAGCACTTTCAGTTTGTAGAGTGACTGGATCACTGGAAGATTTGAGAGTCTTCTAAATCTTAGACAGTAGGAAAACATTGGTTTCATGTCCTTGCTCTCTATGCAACATAATATTAGGGATATAGTAAAATACAACATCTGAACTCCAGAAACCACACTCAGTAATTTGAGCAAATGTGCAAATGCAAACAATAGAAAATAGGGAATCCCACGAGGCAGGCTAAAGACTATTTAAAGGAATGGTGTCTAATTCATATATATTACAGTTTCTTTTATAGTGAATCTGTAAATAACTTTTCATTGTAATATGTTATGAGGCACAAGAACATATGCTGTGTTGGATTCCAAATATATGATCTCTGCTGCATTCCTTTCATCAAATCATTATATAATTCTGTCAGCAAGAACAATCAAGTTTGATGTGCTTAAGTGTTCACAGGACTGAGCTTGGATAATCTAAAAGTTCATTCCCTTAACATGGGTATCATAATTTTGCATGGGAAAGTACTTGATCTCTTAGAATGGTAAATAAAAGGATTGATTTTTTTTAAATTACTATACCAGTTTGGTTGTTTAATTTCGAACCATTGTTTTTTCCATTAAAAAAAAATATCTGCAATACTGAAGTTACTTAGTTAATTTTCATTGTAATTCAGGATCCACATTTCTTGGCTGAGCCAACAGAAATGGAATTCTGAGCCAACCAGAAATGGCAATTCACAAAGTTTTACAGTAGCCAGCAGAAGTCAGTCAATATACATCTGAAAAAGAGCTGTTTTTAAGATTGAATATTTCCACAACCAGTAACACACAAGAAACAAATATAATTCACACAAATAATCTTAATGAATTCAAGTTGAGCATGAAAAGACAATATTTATAGATAATACAAATGCCAGAGTGATCAGAGGATCATATTACAGAAGTGATCATGTTTTAGTCACTTAGCTAAAGCATTTCTAATGATGGAGGTTTACCTGACTAAATAATGACAACCCTGATCTCTATAACTCAGTTGGTTTCTCCAGGCTCCTGTTACAGACAACTGAAAGAAGCAGGTACTTCATTCTTTTCCAAACAGTGTCTGAAACAGGTCAGATGAACAGTGACCTTAGAGTGACTATTCCTCTCCATTTCACTAGGCAGCGTAAGAAAGCACAGCTCTGAGAGTTTCACTGTTCTTACCACATTCCCTAGAGCTGAATTTTCATCCATATTTTGGTCTGTTTATCTGAATAAAATGAAAAAGTAATATGGGTTTCCTTTTTAGACATTGTCATTCTTTCAAAATCTTTAATGACTATTACAAAATGAGTTTTCTTTTAGTATCTGATGCTCTTCTTTTTCTTTTCAAATAAACCATCTTGCAGAATATCTTGCCTTCAACTTCCCCTTTTCCATCGAAATAATAATAATAATTTTGCCTGAAGAACAGGAGAGCTAATGACTCATAACTTTGAAATAGATTGTAATAATTCACCTGAATTTTATCTGATATAGTTTGTGCCTTAGAAGATCTGAAACTAAAGAAAAGAGATTATGATACAGATGTAATATATGCACATGTTTATTCCCCTGAAGGCACTACATTTGCACCGGCAGAAAGGAGAACAGAAACATTCCACAGATGTTAGTGCTTTTCTCTCCAAAATTTTCTAAAACCTTCTGTACACCTAATTATGTTTACTCTTAAATTTTTGTCTAGGTGATACATAGATGAGTCAGGTTCAAACCAATTTGAGAGGTACTGCTTTATACACTGCAGTGGATCCAACACAAAGAATTGCTCTTCTTAGGCAGGAACAGGAACTCGGCTATCAGTCTCCTTAGGCATCACCTGGGCTATTCAAAGAGTAATTCCTCTGGTGTGATTTGTTCTCATTTTTCATAGAAACATTAAAAAAATGTTTGGAATGGAAACAGGAAATTTCTTAACATCTTGGAATTTTTATGAGAGGGGAGCATCATTTCCCCTCTGGTTTTATGAGTAGCTGCTTTTACTTTTTTAGCTATATATTTATAATCAATACAAGTAAGTATGATAAGATAAACTGAATACTTGATGGTTCACTTAACCAGAATCAACTGTGAATGAAAAAAAATATTTTTGTTATAACAGAAAGTAAAAAACTACTTAGTGAGATTTGTTTCCAGTTCTGGCATTCAAAAGAGTAAGGAATTAAAAATAAATTTAAAAAAACCAAAATAAAACAAACCGAAAAGAAAAAATGCAAATGTATTTATATAACCAACATTAGCAGAAGAATCCAACTATTGATTATTTACTGGCCATAGATTAGAAACATCACCATCATGTTCATACCCCAAACTGAGTATTATCCAGGGAATCTATTCTAGAATAAAATTCAGTTACTTACAGTTGTTACACAAGAAAAAGGCTTGCAATTCTCATAAAAATTCAACACAGAACACCCATTTGTTTTAAGACTGGGAGAAACCCATTTTACAGCAGAGAATGATTTGTGCTTAATTAGCTTAGAGTCAACTACTGATAGCAGTTTTAAGTTCCCATGTTCCCTGCAGAAATCTCATCTTTGACTTTCCTCCTTGGAAAGCTGCATAACCACTTCAGACAAGTATCA
Organism: Acanthornis magna; assembly: GCA_036785705.1. Lineage (NCBI taxonomy): Eukaryota > Metazoa > Chordata > Aves > Passeriformes > Acanthizidae > Acanthornis > Acanthornis magna. The sequence continues at coordinate 30,198,237 of JAWUZG010000221.1, read as the reverse complement.
AAATGAAAGGAAAGGGGCTTCTGCAGATATGGAAATCCTTCAGTGGAGCTGGGCAGGATAGATCTTCCAGTAACTCTCCAGCATCTGTCCTTCTGCCCAGCAGTGAACATGGAAGGTGATGCAGGATTTAGTTAATTACCCTGAAATAGGACCAGGAGGTGCAGAGGCAGTGCACAAGGCAGCTGGGTGTATGTCCTGATAAGTTCTTATCAGACTCTTTCCTGATCGTTTTGACCTTGTCCCTGCCCCCTTGCAGTTCCCTCGCTCAAGATGTCAGAACCACAGGTCTGAAAAATCAAGCACTTTACACAGCAGGCCTTGTTACTGTAATGGCAGGTGCAGAGAGAGGAAAGAAGGGAAATGCATTTTGAGTCACAGTTGTAGAAATGTAGTAAATTGCAGGTGCAAGTAAATATTTTGGGCTAATTAACTAAAATCAGCCTTCAGAGGTATTTCAAAGTGCCTAGAGCTGCAAAATATTTTTAATAATTTCATCCAGATTCTTAACTCTTTGTGTTCAAAGTAATTATTATCATTGTTTGTTTTCCACTGGCCGTTGAAAAGGTGTAGACAACTCATACATAACACAAGGATCATAAATTGGGCAGCAGCCTGAATTTCCTCTACCCAAACCTATGTCACCTACACTTGAGAAACTTCTTGAATATTTCCCATGCACAGCTCAGGCAGAATTTGCAAGTACTGAAAATCTCAGGAGAATGCCAGATCTTATCAGATGTTCTAAGATGGTTTAGCGAAGTCTGGATAAACAAGCAGTGTTTTAGTTGTCTTACTAAACTGTATTTTCGAAGTTCACCCATCACTTATCATAGTCTGATAGCTTGTCAGAGATCATTGCAAAGAATTCCCCACTGTAAATAAAAGCTGTATGAATACAACTAGTTATAATACTTTGGATTTAAATGGATGTATTTTTGGCTAGAGGGTTCTGTCAACATTTATCAGGGAGATGGGCATACATTTTATGTTGTTTTGGTTCCACAGCTAATTTGGACAGCAAAATGAGATTTCCTTGTAATGAGTACAAAGCCACCTGCTTTGTCTCTTTGGAGGAATTTAAAATATTTAGGATATGAAGTGTAAGTATATCATAAGAGTTCTCATAAATATCAGCAGGAAAGCTGTCTAGGCATAGACATCTCCTGAGTAAAAGAATCAGTATTTAATAGCTCTCTTAATCTCACTTAATGTTAATGGACAATTGGAGGAAACTACTCATCTGGAAATTACTTCAGCAAATTAAACATGGCCAAACATCTTTGCTTAAGTGAATTTGAAAGGAAACCATCCATCTTAGATGGGATTTTAGAGAAGTATCCACAATCTGAAGACTGTATGTCAGTTTAGTAAATGAAAGTCACTTATGAGCTTACATCAATGTAATGCATGCTCAATCCATGCCTAGACAGAGCTCAATTACCCATCTCTTAGCTGACAAACTCCACTTACAAGCAATGTGCCTCAAAAACTATTGAGAAACATAAGCTTTTCAATGCTGTACTAACTCTATACATGATATTTGGTGTTTTATAAATTATTTTTTCAGACAAGACTTGCTCAAGTTTCTTGCTCCTGTTTTGTACAGGGCTATCACCCCAAGGGTTAATTATTATGTATGTCATGCCATATTCCACCTCCACAAGGACATCACTGAATTTCACAAATATGTACAACTTTAATGTAATTAAAAATGTTCTTATACAGCTTTAAAATGTGTGTTTACCCACCTTCCTTACGAATCAGTATATTTGAAAGTATTTTGGTGAGGTGATTAAATGTTACTCAGCACCATTTTGCTAAGAAAGAAGTTGAGGTACAATACAATTGTCTGCTTTGGAAAAGGTACCTATAAACACAGTCCTGAATTCACTTTCTGTCTTTAGAAAAGGCAGCACATTGTGGTTCTAACCCCAGTGCACGACTGAAGGGGCAATGATCAGGCAGGAGGTTGAAAGGCTATGAAACCCATGGTTTGTCTTCACATTGAACATGACTCTGCCAGGGAAGGTATTGGCACAGGACATGAGGGAGGCCAAAAATAAATGTGTTCAAACATTATAGAGCTACCTCGAGGATACATTCATTGGTGGCTATCAGCATCATGGAGACGGTATGATCTCTGCCTCAGCAAGTCTCTAAATTGCTAATTGAAATAAAAAACCCTGTATTTGGCAGAAATTCCTCAAAGTATGATCTGCTTGGAACTCTTTGATAAGCATCTGTCAACTGGTGTTGAAAAAGCATTAGACTGCCTAGAAAAGACATCCTTATGTAAACTTCCATTAAAAAACCCAAGCAGATCACTGGGGATGTTGTAGACAAGGAGGATGGAAGTTTGAAAAATTGTAGACCTCATTAATTTTATACTTGTATTTTCTTCCTGCACACATTCTTCATCTTTTTAAGGTTCAAGTCTTTGAATTTCAATTAAATGCAAAATTTGTGTAAATAAAAGCTGTGTATACTAATTTGTTGCATTTTAGGAGTCCACTGAGCTACTTTTATAACCCTTTATTTCATCACTTATTTTAGCCCATAATCATCCATGGGAAGTTTTGATCATTGACTTATATTCAGCTCACAAAGTAAATCAGAGAATATTTTTGACAGTAGGAGACTGCATTTACTCCTAGCAAATTCTAATCACTTTTAGTTAAATTACACTCAACATGAATTTTGACTGGAGTGTTTATTTACTTTGAAATGGATAAACAAATTTTTAAGTGCCTACTAATAACTCCGTTTAGGTATCTGATGATAAATTAATTCTTCATGTAGCTCTGTGGAAACCAGTGGGGATGAACTTGATCTATTTAATTTCTATTTGAGAAGAAGGATTTGGAACCATATCATACATTAGTTTCCGAGCACTCTCCTAGATTTTAACACTGTAACTGGTATAAATGAATATGCATATGTTGATTATACGATGAAGGAAAGGGGGTACCAAATCTATGCATAATACATCAAAAGAAGCCTGCAGGATTCAAGGATCTATAAAAATTATTAGAAAGAAGAAAGTTTAAATTCTTTTTTATTTCTGATGGTTCAAATAAGATCCAAATGTTGACATGGATATATTCTTCAACATTTCTCTAACATACTAAAAGAATTAATGGTACCCTAGAAGTACAAGATGATCAGCCACCACGGTGGAGTGTTAAAAGGCCAATTTTAGCTCTAATTCCACTAATGAAGTCTAATTCCACTGTAAGTCAACAAAATTAGATCCATTTTATATAATTATTTAATTTAGATTGTTGACTCTCAGCTTTGCAAGCAGACTGTACAATTGTCTTGCAGAAGGAAAAAATACACTCAACATCTAAAAAATTTTCTAGCAGTATTGTTGTGTATATATAACTTGAAACACATTGTAAAAACTGACATAACTGAATTTATATACAGTATTTTACTTTTTTAGCCAATCATTCTATTATAGGAGTTCATGTGTTTCTAGGTTTCATTATTGCCATCCTATTACCAAAAAAATCTAGAAAATAAATCTCAGCATGTAAACACTGTATTAAGCTTGAGTTTCTCATTTTTCCAGAATTTATCAGATAAATTTAAAATCAGATTAGTATCATATCTTTGGACATTTGGTTCGTGTTCCTTACAGTTCTCATGTATTTATCAACTTTTCATTGAAGAAGTCTCTGGTGTATTTTTAATCTCTTTTCAGTTCATGCTTTTTCAATTTTCAGTTGATATGAAGGATAGATATTTAAACACAGTTTGCAGCAGGATTTAAAGAAGCTGTTTCTCTTACTTAGACTAAACTCATGTAAACATATGCCATTGTTCTTCAAATTAGGAACAGAACTTCTTGTATAGAAAAAAAAAAGAAATCTAGGGTATGTCTTGAAGGAAGAGAGTCAAAAAAGGAAAAATAATTGCTCTGATTCATGCAAAAACATCTCACATCTAGTTTTAGTTTTCACTTTCCCTTGAGTGAACTTATCCTTTCTTATATATCCTTTGCTATGAAATGAAGGATATCTGACATGCAGGACAAAGAAATGTATACATCACACTGAGTAGCTTATGATATAATCAGGAAAATGTTACCTAATGTAGAATCAGGCCATGGCTGAGTAAATCATAATTTAATCATATCCAAATATAGGATAACCTGTCTTTTTGATGGTAAATATTCCAATGAGGGAAGTAAAAGGAGGAAGGGTAAGTTGTCAGAACCAGGTAAGTACCGGAGGGAAACTCCCATCTGGCTTCACCCTCATACAACCACAATTTTTCACAGCAGTGTAAAGCCAACAGAAATAACTAATTTATTCTGTGAACTGTGAATAAAGTTTTTGGTGAATCAGATCCAAACTTCTTTTTGCACGGTAAGAAAATTCGTGATAGCTCTTGTTCTCTCAATAATTTACTGGCATGCATAGAGGTGTATCTAGGATGAGGCACTATTTTTCTTGCACTGAAAGAATCCAACTTTACTAATACATTAACAAGACTCATTTCCTGTAGTACTTGTGGAGCACACCAAAGAAGGGAAATTGTGTCCAGAGGTTTTGGCCTGTCTAGACTGAGTATGTAGGCACATGTTTTTCTTCTCCAGATCGGCACACCATAGCATACAAACGTGCCAGCTGCTTCCCCTTGCTGGCTGAAAATCTTATCACCGCACAAAGCAGACCAAACATTTCAGAAAACCTCAAAGCGCTGGAGCAGGCTTCACCTCGTCCATGTGTTGGAAGCAGAGCTTGAGTCCTCCATCACCAAACATTGCTACAGGAGGTGTTACGGACCGGGTGAGAGCAGTAGACCCAAGCTGCCCATGCATTGTTCATGAACAAGTGGCATTTAGCTCACCTTGAGTTGTAACTTGCATATAAATTTCAGGGAGCTCATGTCTGAGCCTTCACCCATTAACAAGAACCAATTAGTCAGACAAAAGCTCTCTTCAGAAAATTAACTAAATATTATACCAAGCCAGTTCTCACTTTGTGGAGAGCAGAGAAGTGAGTAAATGTGTAATAGGCCAAAAGTGAAATTGCTATTCTGTCTAAAATAGTTTATAACAGCTAAATACTGCAGCAAATTGTAGTTCTAAATGGTGATGGGAATGGGCTTTTGGCAAATCCATGTGATATTTCTGCTCTACTGTCATGCTTGGTCTGACAGCTGCTATTGCTTGACAGTCATTTCAGTAAATATGAATATTATTTTCTTCTCCTACAGGTAAAAATAATGTTTTACATTAACAGTATATACATTCACTTTTCCATTTATAACAATAAAAGCATATACTTCCTGAAGAAATTCTACCTATATTTACAAAGGTGGACAGGGAAAAAACACGTAAAAACACCAATATCTTGCCTACCAATAAAAAGACAAAAGAAACAAAAGAGTTCTTATTAGAAAGTGTTGGGTTTTTTTTCAAAAGGTACTGACAATTTATACTGAAAAATGAAGAAACCAGTCACTCACATACAGCTCTTCCTTGCAAGAGATAGAGTATATACTTAAAGGCTTTAGACACTTAGGGTGAAATCCACAGCAACTAAATTTGACACCTAAAATATACCCAAATTGTTCTTCTTGATGCACAGTCCTGATGTCTAGGCTCTCTAGAGCTGCTGCAGAAATAGGCAGATGCCTCCAACAGCTTGATGCCCATACTTTCAGCCTGAATTAGATGGACTGGATTTCATTAGATGGACACCGGTTTTTCATCTGGTTATCTGACCTGCCCTTCTCTCATCTCAAAAGCAATCTAGGCCAAGTTTGGGGAATTTTTTAGGAATTATAAAACCAAGGACTAGCTCATGTTTTTTAACAAAAGCTAAAATCAAGCAGTGGGAAAACTTCCCCTTTAGTCCCAACATCCTGATCACATTGCAGGTAGAATCAATATTTTTGTAATAGGTGCTTATTTTTAATGCCAAATTTTGCAGTCTGTCATTGAAAAATGGGCAGGATGGATGCATTACATGTATACTGCTGGAGGAATTAATTTCCAAAGAGAAAGCTGTACAGTGGGATGCTCCCTGGATGGGGCCATACATCTTTTCCACCAGATGTGCCCAGAGTCATTCCCAGGAATAAGGAGTACAGCCACTAACCACATCCTCCTGAAAGATCAGGCCCTCAGGAATCTGACCCAATTGCTATGAAAACATTTTTCAGTGGCTGAAGAACATGTGCTCCAACACATAGTTAAGGAGAGTTTTGCTTTCTTTTTAGTTTAATTTTGTTCTCTGTGATTCAGAAGAGCAAATGCAAGTCCCACTAATGCTGCCTAGGGAAGGTGCAATACCTGAAGCCACCCAAATGACAGCAACTGTATCCCAACACACTTTGCCAAGCAGCACATGTTCTTGACTCCAGGAAATCCCATGTCAATGGAAGTGAAATGTAAAAGACATGCATAAGCTCTATTAGGAGTTGGCTCCTCAGCTGATTAAAAGAAAGGAGTCAGTTCACTGAAGTCAGTACAGCTGCAATAATTTATACTAGCTCAGAACCCAGCCTAAGCTTCTTTAATGCATGTGGTTTTATTTCTTAATAATTTATTAAGCATGGTTTAAAAGACAAATCATTGATGGTGATTCCTGTCAGAGAGAAAGCTTTCATGCTAGCTGCATTGTGTCTGACAAGGCAACACATTCGGTGGTCCAGCCTCTATTGTACACAAAGGGTGGAATTCAATTGCTTAAACACTGGCGTGTGCTGCCACTTGAGACATCTCAGGCCACCCCACCTGGTCTCCAGCTGCCTGTCTGGGAGGACACAGGTCTCTTGTAAGTCCTGTGACATACCTGTCAGCCCAATGCAGATGTCTTGGGTATCCTGGGGTATATCAAAAGGCACTACACACTTATGTTCAGGCTACTGAATGCCTCCTAAGGACTGCAAGAATAGCCAAAATAATGTGTATTTCACTAGTCGTCTTGATTTGTTGTCCGCTTCTTTTACTGTTTTAAAGAGCCTTTGCTAACAGCCTTGAATTCACTACCATTTTTATAAGATAAATTTTTTTAAGCACAGGCATTTTTTTTTGCAATGCCTTAGCTCTGCTGGGGGCTATGCAAAATAAAAAATATTATGCAGCTCAGTAAGTCAAAAATAAAGCAAACAGGTAGCTCAGCTTTCTAACCCCATGGCAGACTACCATCTGTAAAAGCAAAAGCTTGCTAAAATGACAGATTTTATTTACAAGTTTACTAGAAGCAAAATTAATTCCCCCTGGCTTTGGAAAAATGGTTCAGCACCAGATTGCAGATAGCTAAGAATCAAACATGAGTAGGGGTTCACATCTGAGAAAGGTGCAAAAGCTCTCACTGCAGTGAATGGCATCTAGAGCTCAATTTACACACACCATAAAACATCATATTTCGCCTTCTTCTAAAGGGTGCTGATCTTCTGCAGACACAGAACATGGAAAAGGTCTCATGCATGTTAAGACATGCCTGATTGCAGTGGATAGCTGTGTTTAGGAAATCATAGCATGCCCAGTTACACAGAATTGGGATTACAGAGAGCTATGTGCTCCTCCTGAAAAGGGCATCTAAGGCTGGAATCACTCAGAGGAACACAGTAATATTTTATGCACTCTGTTGCCTTAGACATTCACAAGGGCTGGAGGGCATGACACCACACTTTCAGATTAGCCCATGGCTGGAAGTGCCTAAAATTTCAGGCTTTAAAAACTGCATGGTTAAGCAACCATGGTCTAGTCTTGACTTACATAAATACCAATAAGTAAATCTGCTAATGACAATGTGGCAGCTCTGACCCAAGGTTTTAACAGATTAATTGTGAAGGCTAGAAATAGTTATGCCTATATATATAAACAATTTTAAACGCTCTTTTTAAACCAGGATTTGCTTTATATGTTCAGTGCATCATTAATATGCAGTGTACTTAATAATCTAGAACAAATATTTCTCCTTCAACAGTTTATGTCAACAAATGAAAACTCCGTAATGTGCATTGTGAAGACCCACTCAATCTTAACTCCAAAACCCACTGGAAAAACTATAGAAGATCTTCTCTAATCCAGTCAGCTGTACTTAATTTTCTGCTGGTATTTTATAAATTCTGTAAACTTGGATGGGATAATATGCTTCTTCTGGCTGGCTGCTTTTCTTTTCTTGTTTTCATTTCTGAGTGTAATGCTTTCATTGCTTGTGAACAGAGCAGATTCTTGAAATCACTGAAGCAGTACCTCCATGACCATCTAATTACCTTTCTGAAAAGCAACAATTTTCTAGATGATTAATTTTTTTAATATTTAGATAATTTTCATGTGAAGCTTTTTCAGTTGAAGCCTTTTCATGAGCCCAAACTTCTGATGGAGTCATCTGTATCTCTTAATGCGGCAAAATCAAGCTCAAGTTTTTGTCTTAATAACAAAGTCAGTACAATTCTTTAAAAAAATTTAAAGAATTCCTGTGGGTTTACTTTGGAAGAGGTGCTGGATTTAAATATTAAAGACTCAACAGTATTAAAGGCCACAAAACAACAATATCATTGAATTGAATAGTTTCTAGAGAGCATTTTGATATATAATTTATATATGTAAATTATTTAGTACTTATGCAAAATAGTCTATTATGAAGCACCCCTGTGCTGTGAATGGCACTTCAGCCCATGGACTCATCAACTGGTAATAAAATAAATATTGAGATAAAATTTGGGCTTAGTTGAAATCTATGATGGCATTAAGATGCAGAGAAATTTTGAGAGCTTCCTTTTGTACTGAAGATTTAATAATAAAATCATCTATGCATTTAATGAAATTGCCTTAATAATGTGAATGTTCTGGAATAAATCTCAGTCAAAATTGCAATTCATATCATTATTGGCCTCACTTGAACAATGAGGATTTTTTTAGTTATTGTTGTACACAAAAGTACTAGTCTGTCCTAGAGATCTAGGTACCTAAATAGGAAAAAATAAAAAAAAAATAAAAATTCTAGTCACCATTTAAACAGAGTCTGTCAGCATGCCAAGCACAACCACAAAAAAATCCAAGAAGGGAACCACAGACCATCCTTCTCTTCAAAACAGAAAGGAACAATGCTAGTTTGCCTAATTAAAAGAAAGGGAGGAAAGACAGCGCTTATCAAACCTAAGCTGTCATTATTACCAGAGATTTAGCTGAGCACTCCCTTGGTTCACTGTTTTGAAACAGCAGGACAGTACCAGTGAAATTTAAATGTCTTGCTGGAAATCACTGCCTACTCACTGGGTGGAAATTTCAAGGGATTGTGAACAACATTCAGCCCTGGGGGAGTGACAAAAATTTTTGTAAGGAACCTGCATACATATTGGCAATCACTGAACCACTGATTTCTAGCAAGATGTGAAAGGAATAGACCTTTCCCTCGCTGTAATTGAGTTCATCTTTGACGAGATGAAGACAATACTATGGATTTTGATTAAAACATAACTTGACTATGCCGGGGATAAATCAAAGGTCAAACATCAAGTGTCCAGCAATTTCCTTATGTTGGTCCTAGTAGGTCACTTCTACATAAAACTGAATACACAGAAATTTTTGTATTTTAGACAGAAAGCTTTCAAAAGGAATAGGAATGGAGCACTAGGGAGGATTTCATAGGTCATCCAATGTGCTTCCCAGTTGTCTGACTAGGGTTTTCTGTCCTTTCTACTGAAATAACCTCTCAAAGCTACACCAGAACCTCACTTTTTTTGTACCAGGGCTTTCTTTTACTCAATGTTATTAGTTAGTCTAAGGAATTTTTCTCCCTCTCTATTGTGTGTTTCAACATACACACTTTCATTTTTTTTATTTGGTGTAATCACATCCTCTTTACACCTCCTCTCCACTAAGCTATGCAAATTATAGTCTTTCTCTTCTAATCAACCTCTTCATCCTCTGAGCATCTTAATTCACCCTGTTCAAGATGAATTTATTGGTTTTGAACACTGGGCAGTAGTTCAGCATTATATGTGAGATCTTGAAAAGCTTTGCACCATAGTAGCAATGCCATTCTTCTGGTATTGGAAAATGTTTGATACCTCTAACAGAAGATCACAAATTTCTTGCATCCCAGCAACTTTCATAGCATATTCCTTTATTTTATTTATGATCAATAATGTGGTATTCCCCTCTCATATAAGTGTTCCCCAGAGTGTAGGAAGTAAATTGGACTTTGGGGTTGGATTTAACTTCTGTTGTAATTTCAGAACAAAGGATTAAGGATGGCCTAAGATGGCCTAAAAAAAAAAAAAGAAATATTCTGACAATAGGTAGCTCTGTACAATAATTATTTAATCTAATTGCCAAAGCTACTCACAGCACATATGGAACTGAGTTTGAAATCACTGCCATAGCAATAACAAATACAGCCTTATGATCCTTCTAGACTTCTGCAAAATGGTTGTTGAAGATTTTAATGCACAGGCACCTAGAATCATTGGCAGGGCCACATCAGATTCACAGCTCTTCTAGGAAATCAAAGAAATAGTGCAAAAATGAAAGAAGAAAGCCTCCTGGGAGGAACTTTCAATGCCAGCTACCTGGTTTTGTTGCCAGTCATGAATACAGTCATGAAGAAACTGCAATAATACAACTAGATTGCAATTATCTCTGAGAAATAAATTTGATCCAGCATACTCAGAGGTAAATCCAACTCACACTGAATAATCACTCCCAGCTATTCAGCTGAGGGCACTTCTGTTTCAAGACAGGGCTGGGAAGAGGGAACTTGCTTAGACCAAAAATCACTGAAGAAAAAAAAGACATTATTCCAAATCTTGAACTTTCTAATTCCCTCTTATACAAAACAAATATCCTAATGGTACTTCCTCTCCTTTCAGCATCTGCAGCCAAGGCAGGAAAGAGAAATGCCAAACTAAAGTGACATTGCAGTTTTGACAAGCCAAAACTTTTTAGCAGGGCCTGTTGTGATAGCTCAAGGGAGATTGATTTAAAACTGGAGGAGGGTCAATTTAGATTCTATATACAGACTAAGTTTTTTACAGTGAGGGTGGTAAAACATTAGAACAGGTTGCCCAGAGAGGTGACAGATGCCCCCTCCCTCGAAGCATTCAAGGTTAAATTGGACAGGGCTCTGAGCAATTTCATCTAGTGGAAGATGTCCCTGGTCATTGAAGAAGGATTGGACTAGATGACTTTTAAAGGTCCCTTGCAACCCAAACCATTCTATCATTCTATGAAAACAAGATCAGGACAACATGGAAACCTTGTGAAGATGTCTGTACTTGGGTATCTTTCAGTTTTCTTTCAATAATGCAGTTTTCAGATAAGAAATGAAGAAACAATCAAAAATGTGTCTCTTCTTCTCTGAAAAAGCAATCTGTAAAGGCTAGTTTTGCAAGGTCAGAACACTCATAGAAGGAAAATATCTTGCACTGCTTGAAATTCAACCTATAGTTCATTAAAAATCTAATTGAACCTATAGTTCATTAAAAATCTAATTGAACCATTAAAAATCTAATTGGAAAGTGAAAATAAAACTGAGAATTAATTACTTATGTTTAGGAATTGGTCAGCAACTCTTTCTGGGTTGAGGTCTCATTCTGCAATAGACCAGCAACATTGAGTGGAAGAAATACAATTGGCTGAATTTCTATTTTGATACTGACCACTGCACAAAGCATTGACGTTTATTGTATTAACTCTGAAATATTTTGGTTTTCTCATGGCCTTAAAATTGTACCATTGTGTGACAAATAATGCAGAAAATTAAATTCTTTTAAAAAAATGTGATCTTAGTAATTGACTACTGAGTCCAGTGAAAGTCTCTTTTGGGTAACGAAGGTTGGATTTAGCAGCACTAAGTGCTCAGGAAGAATAGAGCTTGGTGATTTCCAGCCATTGTAATATTCACGGTAATACTGACCTCAGAAAATCTCACCAAACTACAAATATTCAGCCAGGAGAATAAATGTTTTTATATTACATGGCAATATATAGTTTTATTACCATCATTTTCCCTGTATTACCTACCCTCTCTTCAGACAGCCAGATACCGGCAGCAGCTTTAGGAGTGAGAAGTCTTTACATTTCTATTTAATGACCATCTGCAGACTCTTTTTCTTCCTAAAACAGTATTATTTCTTTTAAAAAAACCTAAAATAACACCCCATTTTATTAGGAGTTTATTGGTTTGGTGAAGAGAAGAGAGAGAAGAGAAAAGAGAAGAGAAGAGAAGAGAAGAGAAGAGAAGAGAAGAGAAGAGAAGAGAAGAGAAGAGAAGAGAAGAGAAGAGAAGAGAAGAGAAGAGAAGAGAAGAGAAGAGAAGAGAAGAGAAGAGAAGAGAAAAGTGATGTGTCTTAAAATTTGATATCTGGACCAATACTTTTCCTGGCATAAGTCTAAAGCCAAGCTTAAATGTCCGCCTCAGATCCAGAAGCTATAGAAAAATAACACCAGTCGGGAAAGGCACTTGAGGCCAACTGGAAGTTTTTAGAAACTCACTGTATGCTTCAGTCTGTGTTAGTTCTTCCAAAATGATGGCACTAGATGAAAGGCATACAGGAATGAAAATAACCAAGAGTGAATACAACTAGTATTTGGCCACATAAAATAAATTACCAGTTAAAATAGATATGTTTAGTTAAAATAACAGGCCACTGTGAAATGGTACTCTTCTTCTTTTCCTTATTTTCCTTTTCCTTTTCCTTTTCCTTTTCCTTTTCCTTTTCCTTTCCTTTTCCTTTCCTTTTCCCTTTTCCTTTTCCTTCCCTTCCACATGTAATACAAATTTAAGGAGCTAGGACGGAGAACACTGTTCACATCATTCTGGTGCTAAGACTTAAATCTCCAGCTTTTTTAACTCCCATTGGGCAAAAGCATGAAAGAGAAATAAATCTTTACAAGTTGACATGAGCACAGAGTGAAGAGAGGAACTAAAAATATGCTAGTGGTCTAATGCTGTCCATAAATCACTAGAAAAGAAGAGGGTCTGTTGTCATATGCCTCAGGCATTGCTATAAAGTAGGTAGGGGAAAGAAAATCTATCCATAGGGTAAGTTATATACCATTTTTATAGTGCTTAACCTTTTTTTGGGTTGCAGAATTTTCTGAGTGGTGCATACAAAAGACGACGAGATGGAGACAGAAATAGAAAGGGAGAGATAGCAGTCTTATCTCTCAAGAAGAAAGAACTGGCTTTCCAAATTTCATTGGGCTTTGGGCATTGACCATAGCAGAGCCACACACATGCACAACACAGCCTAGAGAAACTGGTGTGCTCTATCAGACTCCCTCTCTGAGAGCAGAATTCATAACATCCATTTATTCTCCTGCCATCCAGACTGTCTTGGTGGGAGTCAAACCTTCTGAATGGGATTCACAGGTAGCAGGAGTGAGATGGGGCAACTAATGCAGCCAGTGAGAAATGTCAAGGAGAGAGAACATCTTTGATTTAAATATTATTCTTATCCTCCAACTTAGTGTTTCTGTAAAATGGGGATCTAAATTCCCAACTTGTATCTGGAACAGGAGGCTAACCAATGTGCACAGTCAAAGTACGGATGGAGATTCCACCTTAACAGCCAAAGGTCATGTGAGACTGCCAGATTCAAATTTTCTTCAGATTATCAGGGCTTTTTTGTCCCAATTTAAAGTGAACACCAAACTAATTAATATCAATAATCAGCCACATCAGATAATAAGAATTATGGAGGAATGCAATGCTTGTTTGTTTCTTTGTTTATTAAAGTTCCTTTCCATATAATCAGCTTTTGTTACCAGACTAAAAAATCCCTGAACAAAATAGGTTGACTGGGATGAAAAAGTCTTTTCCACTGTGAAGTTACCTTGGGGAAATAAACCAAGCAAAGCAATATTTCAAAAGAAAACAAATAAATTACATCGAAATGAAAATGGTGGGTTTTTTTAGCAAACTGAAATCGATTTGATGATTTTTGCATTGAAATAATCTTGGGTCTTTTCTGGAGTTTTTTAAGTCTGTCGAAACATGGACAAGGATAAGATTCATTTGATTAAAAGCGTATTTTCACATTAGATTTCCTTGCGACACAGTCAATGGTTTCTGCATAGATTTACTTGAAATTATTCCCTCTATGCGAACACTTTATAAAAATATTGCTCCTCTCTTCCTTGCCAAAGCAACAGCAGTGCTAAATAAACTCAATGAAAATGACACTTTAGTTAAGAGAAAGGCTATTAAAAGAGCTAAAAGTGTTTATGATAAACTCTCTGCTGGCTGTTAGAAAAACTCTCTGTGATCAGTATCGTATATAGCCTGTTACTGGAAAGTAGATAAACTGCTGAAGTGATACCATCTGGCATATCCTATGCTCCAAATAACAATTATCATCTGAATATACTGAAAGATAACTACATTGTTGACTTTTTTCCTGTGGGGCTTTGTCTAAATTATTTTTTATTAAAAAATAACATAAAGCCCAATGGAATTTAACCTGTAGGATTTTTTTTGACCCATGTTAAGGACAGCAAACTACTGACTGATTACCAGAAAATATTGTAAGACATTTCCCTAGTGTCTCTCTTTTTTTTTGCTTTCTATCTGTATTTGTAATTACTTTCCTGGCTGCCTATCTGTTTGGTAGCCCAGCAATTGTTGTATCTCATTCAAACCATACTTGCATATTTTTTAGATTGTTACATAATACCGAGTTCCTGATTTGCAATGCATAATGCCCTGTCTCCTGTGATAACTTTGTCTGCTTCACGGGAGAGATATTGCCTACAAAAGCCACCAGCAGCACAGTGAGGTAGCACTTCTTGGTTAGTGCACAACTTTTTAACTTTTCGGCACGGGAAGGAGGGCGGAAACACATACTGCTGCTGTTGCCCTGTTATATTGTGGACTGTAATTTTAAAACTAGGGGACAGGAGACCAGCACTAGGTCTGCAGGAAGTCACATTCTGTGGGGGAAAGATAGCTGAATTGAATATCAGCTTGTTTATGTGTTGTACCCAGAGTCACCGGAAGAGGCCTGCAGCTATTTAGGGAACACAGAAGATGAAACCAGAAGGAGAACTGGACTAGTGGAAGATTAAAGAACAGGAAGTCCAAAAAGAGCCTTAAAGTTAAAGCTGAACATTTTGGCACAAAAGAAGGAACAATCTATTAAAAGACTTGAGAAAGATTAGCATGGGCAAAATAAAATGTTATTTCCAATGAAAAGGAAATCACATTAATTTGAGAGTTTGTGGTATTGTGGTTTTGGTTTCGCTCTTTTTTATACAAATAAGTACATATATTGGAAATTCCTATTTTTTTCAATAGCTTGTTTGCTATATGTAGGTTGTGGGCCCAAAAAGTTGACCTTGTTGTCTCTCTCCTGCCCAACTTCACCAGGCCCAAGTGCCCTGCTTTGCCCTTCACAGAGCATGCCAGAGACATTCGATGCCACATGTGCCTAGACCCTTGGATGAGTCATGCCAACCAAGGGTTTTCTGGGAGGAGACAGAGACAAAATTATGACTAGGAGGTACAAGCCCTCACCTCAGACAAGAGACTTAAGAGAAACCATTGGATACAGTGGGACAATCTTGTCCCACCGCAGGAGGCTTTCTTCTGCCAGCACTCCTTTTTCTGTCTCTAAAGTTGTCTCCCTGACTCTTCACTTGAAGGCAAAAATTGATAACGATTTTATCTAATTATAATGAAACTAGTAAGTGGAAAACTATCTCCCAGGTTAACAGCTCTTCTGTTAGATAGGTTTTATTTATGCTAGGCTGGAACCAGTTAAAAAGCTGCTGTGTTAAATGTACAGGCTATATAGGGCTGCATGAGCCCACTTTACTGAGGCTAACTTTATTTTATCCTTGACCAATGTTTATTGAGCCACAGTAAGGCTACTGTAAATAATTAAAAGACGTCTTTGTTTCCTTTCTAGTTTGTGTGTTGTAGGGTTGTTTTATTGTTGTTGGGTGGCAAGTTACAAGGATTTCCTAGGCCAGCTCATTTATTTTATTTGGCTATTGGGCCTTGTTGCCATTTGGAAATTTCCTGATTTTGGTTGTATTTTCTGGGCTGCTTTCAGAGGCCTTTGAGCATGAGCAATTTAAAGGGAGAAACTTTGATGGTTAATAAAAGACTGTGGCTTTTGGCAAAAGCCTCACACAGCAGCCCTGCTGCCACCCTGCAACTCTTGGCACTGACACCACGAGCATCCTAACCCTTCATTCTCTTGACATCATGAAACTAAAAGTGATGAGGGAGATCA
Organism: Acanthornis magna; assembly: GCA_036785705.1. Classification (NCBI taxonomy): domain Eukaryota; kingdom Metazoa; phylum Chordata; class Aves; order Passeriformes; family Acanthizidae; genus Acanthornis; species Acanthornis magna. The sequence goes on along the minus strand of JAWUZG010000221.1, from coordinate 30,182,028 downwards.
GGAGATGAAGAGCAGAGGCTGCCTAACAATAAGTTCATGAATTATCACAGTCCCAAAGGAAGTCTTTTTTTCCTTCATAAAATACACAGGGAAAAAAAGACTGAGAAGCCCATATAAGTGACCCCAGCTCACGGCAGACACCTGCAACAGAACACATCATTGACACCAACTCTTCCTGGTCACTGCGTAGGTCCTAAATATTCAGTCTTTTTTCTCCTGATAGTGCAGGAGTGGAGGAGATGGAGAGTTTGAAAGTAGAAATATCAACAAATGCATTATTGATGGCAGGTGGAAGGAACTTCTGGTGGTGGAGACCTGAAGAGTTCTTTTAATGCCACCCATGTCAAAGAGAGTCCACTTGGGGGATATTCAAGAACTGTGTAGATGCAAACCTGTGCAATGTGCTTCAGGATGAACAAGCTTGAGCAAGAAGGCTGGACCAGATGACCCACTGTGGTACCAACCAAGCTGACCAATTCTGAGATTTTGTGATTTGCAGAATTAGTGCAATGCAACATTAGTATTGGTTTCCTCATTCACGAGAATGAAGTCTAAAAGGTGATGCACAACAATAAGGTACAAAGGATGAATTTTGCATTTTCCAGTCTGATTATTCCACTCAACCACACTCTGATTCTATATCACACATTCAAAAATGAACCATACACTTCCTCCCACCTTCAAAGCCTTCTTAAGAAGACATCATCATTCAGGCCAAAGAACAGATGAGGAAATTCATAGTAAATAAGTCTAAATCCAGCCTGATTTTGTTTAGTCTATGTCCTTTCAGCTGTGACAGCTGATGGTGCCAGTTAGTATGAACTGTGCCACTGCCTCTGTGCTACGGCTGTATTTTGCAGGCTGGGATGCTGAACTGACAAACAGGTTTTGCTGTTTGCCATGTGCTCCTGCATTTGCTCATCCATCTGGATTGATATGCCTAGCAAGAGATTAGCTCAACAGGCCCTTGATCCTTTGCAAAGGCCTCTAGGCAGTTCCGTCTCACACACAATAAATAATAAATAACTTTAATGGAATGCCAAGAATGTCATTAATAATTTTCAGATATGTAATTCATATTTAGAAGCATTTCAGACATTATAAAATGCTCATGGACTGTAGACATGGAAACGATTGTGTGACAAAGAAGGAATCATGGCCAGTAAGAATGTGTCACAATTGTTGTTTGGGGTTTTGGTGGGGGCTTTTTTTTGCTCTGTTGTTTTTTTTTTTTTACCTGAGACTAATTAGAACTGACTGAAAACTTGACAGATGAACACTGATAAAAACTGAGCTTATAACTTAAAAGCTCATGGCCATGAACAGGACTACTGAGGTTGTTCAAGGCTAATGATATCAATACAAGTAGTCCATGCAAGCAATGTGAGTGTAGAGTTAATAAATGAGTCATTACAGATGGTCTGAATGTGAAATCAATTGACAGCAAATGGGTCCATGGAAACATACATAAATAGTATGCAACAATTTGTATGGAGGAATGTCACTAATAAATGACCAAAAGCACCCACAGAGAAGGCTATTAAAGTTGTTATTTACCATTGAAACACAAAATAGCACTGTCAGTTGTATGTATAAAGAGATGAACAATCAAGTTGCATTTTTTACTGTGTTGGGGCCATTTTAGTAGAGACTTACCTCAGACTACTAGAAACTCCTCCTTCAGTTACTGAAGTTAAAAAATAAGATTTTCCAAATCAAATCCCAAGTCATTGAACCACCTCAGCTTATGCAAGACTTTCTTGTTCTGGCATATTGTTCATGTGATATCAGGAACAGGCCTTGTCTATAATGAAAGAAATCAAAAAGAATTTTACATGTTTATTCTTGCAAACTGATGAACAAACCTAGAAAGCTAAGCCTATAGTTAAAATATATTCATGATGGCCAGAGGACCAGTATTTTCTGGATTGAAACTTAAGGCAAAATATTGGCGGCGGTCTGAAAACCAGCAAATCCTTGTGCTGGAACAACCAGCTGAGGGGAGTTGGGGCAGGAGTCCATCTGAAACAACAGTTATTTAAATGCAGGTGTCCCTAGATTGGTACCTGTGCTCACTTTGTAGTCAGTACAATCAATCATTCTCAATACACTGCTCACCCAATTCCCTTTGACGTGGCAGTTGTCAACCCATGCAGAGCATCTGTCCTGATATAGAAACCAGTTGCCATTCCAGTAATGGAGCTGTAATGGATGGGTCACCAGAGGTGCATGGATCCTGTGTCACCTCTGCCAGACTTACGCAGATGTTTTGGTTACTACAAGGCATCTTAGGTAGCACAAGGCATCTAAGATTAAATGCAAAGAAATCTAGAGGTATTTTCAACAGATGAAAAATAGGGGTCCACTTAAGGCTGAGTGATAGAAGGCCAAATTTTATTTTTATTTTTAATAAATTTAACCCTGTTAATCCTTTAAGTAATTCCAGAGGACAAGATTTGTGTTCCCAAACACTGTTGCTGACCACCATATGAGACACCCCACGGTATTCAAAATGTCTGCTTATAACTTGCAGATAAGACACAGGGCTTTGGGAAAACATTTGCGTTTTCCAAGAGGGTTCGATGAGTTGTCTAAATATAGTTTTCTTTCTACTATCTCCTGTGATACCCCAGTTTACCTCACCTGGCCTCCATCTGTAGCTCTAGAGGGCATATGTGTCCCAAAGTCCCTGTGGTGCTTCTATCAGCCATGTGGATTTTTTGCTTATATTGGAGCATCACAAATAGCACTGAGCACTTACATTTAGTCAGCTGAACCAATGAAGACCACTGCTAAAAAACAAATGGCACGATAGATGGAGGTATAGGCAGCAAGAAGCATAAAGGCTCTTTTTTGGACCACTGGATTTGGACCAGCAATGAAATGCCTTACATTAAACCACAGCTGCTGAGTTCACCTCAGATAATTAGTAGGTGTAATTTAGATGTTGTTTTCAATCTCATTTTTGAAACAGTCATTTCAAGATGATGCCACAAAAGAGAATAAAATAGCTCATTCATGGGAACTACATGCTGCTTGAAGTGCCAGTTGCAGATTTGTTATAGATATTCCCCATCTTGACATCTTTCCACACTCTTCTCTTTAGTAAATGTCAAAGCACTGTAATTAATATCTGTAAGTAGGTATTTGTAAATTATTTTAACAGGTTTTAAAATTATTTTAACTGGTGCTTAGAACACTGCAACTGTGTAACGCTTCTTTTTGTGAAACTATGCTTAAGTAAGAAATCAAACATAGAGCAAGTGCCTAGAACTCTGTAAACAGTAAAGATACAATTAATCATAAAAAACCACAAAAAAGTTAATGCATTCATATTCCAGAAAAATGAGAAAAAGATTTTCTTCTTTTTCCTATCTTTTTACACTATCAGTCTCCCAGGGGATTGGGATTTTCTTTCCTTCCTATACTGAGATTATTTTTCAGTGTTAATGCATCACAATACAGCAACACAATATTCGATTAGTGACCATTGATATGAAAAAGAAAGGATATCGATATATATTACTCATATCTTTTGTAAGGTACTAGAGGGGCAACAAATGGAAAAGACATGACTGGTTAGAAAACACACACAAAATACTACAAAAGTAATCAGTTTTCCTGTTACTTAATGCATTCAGCATGGCACTAGGAGTGTGATAATATCTTAAAAGCTAAACTGTGCCATGAAGTATTTTAAAATGTAACAGAAAAAGTACTTTTATAATATTTTAAATGTATCTTCATAATGTCACAGGTACTTAAGCATAAGTGTAACAGAAGTTTTATTATACTAAATATATGGAAGATATGTTACTTTCAGAGTAGAAGGATAGGTGATGAATGAGGGCTTTTGCTGAGTTCAGTGCTTGAAATATAACTAATACATCAAAACACTCTTTATTTACAGTAGTAGATGTGACCTTTAAAATTACAGCATTGAAGGGTCACTCATCCTGAAGTCCAAACTAGAAGAAACACAAAATTTTCTGATATCTGTCGTAAGTCTCAACTAATATTTTTAGGACATGATATACAAGACTATAAAGGCTTTTCCACTGTGCCTTTGGCCCAGCTTCCTTAGAAATTATCTTATGTAAGATCAAGTAAGACACTGAAGCTAAGGCTTCAGATTTAGATAATTTTGATGGTGACTTCTAAGTCAGATGAATGAGCTGCTTGTTAAATTTACAGTATTTAGTCATTGAAAACTTTCAGTATTATCAAAGCCCAGGACATTTTTCTTAAAAGCCCCTTACCTCAGATTCACTTCCTTTCTCATTTAAAAACAGACATACTTAATTTATTTCCAGGCCATCATACTGGCTCCAGTGCTGGTGTTAACAGTCATTAGTCCCAAGCTGTTCCATAATCACTACAGCATCAGCTGAGCCTCTGAATTTATACAGCTTCAGAAGCTTTTACTGTAGCCTGCTCATTTTGAGGAGAGGAAAAGGACTCCCACTCTGACTCACACGAATTTCATTGGGAATTATTCCATTTATGTGAAGCAGAAAGGTGTCTTTTTCAAAGATACAGTGCCTGCTCTAAGAAAAGCATGGATAATTCTTTGACGGCGTATGCTTATATTTTTCAGTTTTACACACGGAAGTTAGTATGAAGTGTAATTGAAAACACAAATAATTAATGTATTACTGGCACATGAGTTAGATGTAGTTTCTTGAGTTGTTGGCTTACGCCTGTGGGAACAGCAGGGTGGCATATTTTTCATGTGGTTTACGATTCAAGCTGTTTTAAATATTACTGAGCACCAAAAAAAGTAGTAACTTAAGTCCATTAGGCTTAAGAATTTCCTTCTTGGATTGTACCTGGGAGTAGCCAACTAAAACCACAGTATTCTACTCATCCTTCTAGAATTACTTAGTAGATTTTTAGGCTTTCTGATATGCTCATTTCCATGCTATCTGACAAACTGCAAGTTCATTGTTGTATTAGCAAATACATCGGTGAGGTTCAGAGTGGCTTGTTTAAATCCCACAGGAGGTCAGGAGCAGTACCTGACTGGAAGGTTAGATCTTCTCAGGTCTAGACTTGTATCTGAACAACTCCTATTTAAATTGTTGATGACTAATTCATTAACACAAACTTTTCCCTTGTAGTGGCGAAATAAACCCAAAGGGCACACTCATGATTTCTCTGGATTCTGCAAATCTCATAAATATTTTCAGAATCAAGAGATATATATTTGAGAAAGCAAACCGAGTCCAGCTCCACAGCAGGACAAAAGTGGCAAGCCGCCTGTGAACCTCAGAAGGTTCAGAGGCTCAGTTTGAAGACCTACCAAAATGTTCGAATACTTGTACAGAGTTTATCCAAACGATCTGAACCCTCAAGAATGCAGACATGGGCCTCTTGAGAACAGATATTTCAGTTAGATTTCCATTAGTTTGTGTTGCCTTTTATACCAGATACATGCAACAAAACCTGCCTTTGTTTTGAGTTTGCGTTGTTTTTTGGTTTGGGTGTTTTGTTTTTGTTTTTGTTTTTTTTTGCTGGAGAGGTCTAAGTGGAGCCAGAAGCACCACTCAGAAACACAGATTTACACTGAAATAAAGTGCACTGGGAAGTTTATCTAAACGCGTCAAGGTTTGGTTTGAATTTCCAAGAGCGTCTATGTGCTTATGCACACACACACATGCGTGTAACTTATTTTTCAGTCTATACTTGCTGGCCCATTCAGAAGGGATACTATTACAATTAATTCTCCACAGCCCCCAGGGATGGGAAAGTAGCCACCTGGTACCTCAACACATTGCTATTTGAACATTTTTCATTAACGCCCAAGAATCCAGCCAAGTCAGAAATTGCTTTCAATACCTGGTTGCCCCCACAACTGAAGGAAATTGCAGCTACCCAGCGTCGATGTCGGCAGGCTCAGTATGCTGCTCACTCAGCTGCCTGTCTGGGAGGGGAGCCTGCTGCACGTTTAGGGAGCAATTGCTGATGCAGTTGTTAGCATTGCTATCTCTAAGTCATACACTTTAAAGAGCCACTGAATTGGCATCATTCATTCACTCTCCGTGTGTGAGGACGGGGCACCATGGGAAGGCCTCAATGATTGATGGAGGTAGGACCAGTCCGTTACCTTTCCAATGCATTGAGAGGGTAGGATTGCAAAACGCTATCTGCTGCACAAAGTGCTAATTTGCCAACCATTGTTGAATAATCAGATGGAAGATAACAGGCTTTTATTTTTCAATGCTTGCTCTAATATTTTTGGTATTTGTCCTCCTCTGTCATATCCTTCATAATAAAAGCTGACTTTTTAAAAAAAATCTGAAAAAAATTCCCACTTTGGGTACCCAGGTTCTCGAGAAACAAGGTTCCGTATCTATCTTAGCTTCTGAAATCCACAAGAAAAAAGTGAATGAAAACTCCTCTTCATGCTTGGCACAAAAGAAAGCCCAAGGGGTATCTGATTAGCTATAACTTTTGACAGTGCTGCCCACAGACGTGTGACTAGTAAATTGGCACCATCAGGTAACACTGCTTTCTTAAAATTTTTCTTGTTTTCAATAAAATTATTCAGCAAATGTCATGACCTTTTAACCCTTTACACCTTTCAAGGGCATATGAATATGGAAAAATAAGCACAGGAAAAGTTTTAGAAACTTATCCTGTTCAGTCAATGTACAGGGCAATCTTTCTCAGATTTTCTAAATATAGCTGGTTTTAGTCACAAATTTTGAACCTAATAGCCTTAACACATTGTACAAAAATATTTGCTCAGGTTCATTGTTCACAAGCATTTTCCTTTCAGCCCTCCTCCCTCTTGCCCCATACTTTCTCCCCTTAACTAAACACATAGGAAATTAACGAAGTCTGTGACATAACAAGTGGCAATTCATAAATTCATTAGATTAAAAAAGACTAGTAACATAGCAATTCCTTTAATAGGTTTCCTTCCAATCTCCAATTTACATTTCTGTCTGCCCTGGCAAAGATATTACTTCGTTAAGACTTTTTTTTCTTCCCCTAAATTAGAGAAATGTTAATGACTTCTCTTATTTATTGCTTCCATATGCAAGTAGTTATCTTTCTTGCAAATGGAAATGAGACCCAAAATTGCAACAAATGGGGCCAAGCCGCTGAGTGCATATGTTCCTTTTTGGAGAAAGTACACATGCCTGATCGAATTAACTTTAACCTCTCTGTCCATTGAACAGACATCCTCTAATGTGGGGGCTTTTAAAACTGTTCTCGTTAAATTTATTTTGAATCGCTGAGAACACTCTATCACGGTTTCAGCAAATAACCTCTGATAATATTAAACACCTGGTAAGCACAGTACCCAAGGGACCCCGTGCTGCCGTGTTTGACCTGTGACCTCCGGCAGTGAAGTTCGGCCCTTGTGATCCACTTGGATTCAGACAAGAAAGCTATTCTGAAGGAAAACACCTGCTTGCGAGGGCTGACCCCAAGCCAGTGCATGGTTGAAAAAAGTCAGCTGGGTAGAAAGAGACCAGAGCCCCATGCAGGTGTTTCCTACAGCACCACACACCTTAAAAACAAGGAAAAATAAAGGATAATGTGGGTAACAGTTAGGCACTCTCTCACCTGTTTATTTGGATTAGTGTCGCTTGAGCTCCTCCCATCCCAGTGGATGTCAAGGAAATGAAGAAGAACTTAATGGTTCTGCGTTGCTGAGGCTCCAGGGACTTAGATTTGGACAGCAGAGGACCCCATCTTGGTGGACTCCCATAAGACTTACAGATACTGTGAAAGACAAATCTGGAGGCCTCATCCTTTCTTTCCTACCCACAGCCTTTGCTGCAATTTCCATGTTCAGAACAAAAACAAAAAAACAGTGGATGTCTTCTTCCTTGGAAGGGTCTTTTTGGCTCTTATTTTCCTGTAATTGAGATGTCCTTTCAAATAATCTACCTCTTTTTTAGAAATGCTTTGTAAATTAAGGGTTAAGAGCACCAAAACCAGAACTTCTTGCTAGGAAAGATGAAGATGAAAAACATTCATTTGCTGAGTTAAGGTTTTTACAACAATTCATTTTATGCAGTGTGATAATGACTCTTTTTAAGTAGAGTGGGCCCTACTTTCAGCCAGGTTTTTTTAGTCAAATGTCACATCACTCATTTTTGTCAGCAGGTCTGCAGAGTGACAGGGCAATGAGTGGAAAATATTTAATCTATCCCTTTATTTATTAAGTGAGTATCACAAAATAAGATGACAGGGATGGAAACCTCACCCTTTTGAAATTCTTCTGTTAATTTCTTCATACATTCTTCTCCAAGGTCACTGTTCAATGAGGGACTTGAATGTCTCTCACTCACACAGCCAAGGGCTCTCAACACACCTCCATTCACCTGATGAGAGCACCATTAGCTGGCATCAATAAAACCCTTCCATTCCCAACAGTCTCAGACTCTGGAACTCTGAGATATTAAACAGCCAATTCCAGACCATTTAAAAAGAGCTGGGTGGCAGTAGTAGGGGGAAAAGAGAATTCTTCTGCAAGAAAAATTCAGCTATGACTTGACAGAATTCATTTCAGCTTGGCTTTTTATAGCACTCAGATCTGAACTGCTTTCCATCACTCTGCCAAAGGCAGGGTTTGTATGCCTGTCCTAGATATGAGGGGCCAACGCAGTGTTCCTTGCTCAACTAGTCTCATTAATACAAGTGGATTTAAAAAAAATTTAAAAAAAAAAGGAGAAAGGAAGAAAGGAAGAAAAGAAAGGAAAAAAAAAAGGAAACAAAGAAGAAATTATTGGCAAGCAGAGTGGTACTAGCAATTTGCCTTCATCTTTTGCCCAGCATCTTGAGTCTGATAAAGACCAACATCTGAAAACAATCATTGAAGCATATTAGGGGTTTTTTCCAAGTCATATCAAACTACAGTGTAATAATGAGACATTTATTCTGTGGTATTTTAGGGTTTAAACAATTTGCAATCTACTTCCAAGATGACTGAGATGGAAGCAGGAAGAACACAAGTTCTTTAAGTAACTTCCTCACTGTTCCCTAGTCATACACTGGGAACACTTGACACCCAATTGCATTCATCCTGCTGGAAGTAAATGCAAGTCATCACTTCACATAAGGCTCTTGGTATGATTTCTGCCAGGGCTGATAACAATGTCCTATTGCTGATGAGCCTCTGTCAGTTTCATTTAGCAGTGAGAATGTCAAATTGTCAAGTGTTTTTAAGAGTGGAAGGTGAGAGACAACCAGTACCAATTTCAGTTGGAGCCAGAGGGTTGAATCCCCCCCACACGTCCTCACTATACAGGGTAACTGAATGTGATGGGAGGCTGTAGCCACTGGAAAAACAGTGAAGACATTTTTTAAGATTACGCTCCTGGGAGTGTAAAAGGACAGTATCTTTGCTTATTCTTTAGAGAAACTCCAGGCTGTCTCTAACAACAGCATAAAAATTAAATTAAATCCAGACATTAGACCTGAATATTCCTAGTCCATCTGTAAGTCCTCTGTTCTTAGGGGACTTCCTTCTGCCTGCCTATAACATTCCTATTGCTTTAACTTCCCTACTGTTCCCAAATAGTGATGCGCAGTCATTATTCCATAGAGAACGAAATCTGTCCTGTAAAGAATCACAATAGGTAATCACGTTGCTTATGCTGTGCTCACACATTAAAGCAATGACAATGCAACTCAGGTCCAGCTTTGCACCACTGTCCCCAGCAAGGCTCCCTGGGCTGAATGAGCACAGGGACACAGAGTTGGATTTATCTCACCTGCATTCCTCCAAGGTCCCCTGTACTTCTTGCCAACAGAGAAAGCAAGGTGCCTCTGAGGTTCCTGACCATTTAAATAGCCAGAAAAAGCCTCAGACAAGGGGGCTGCCTAGCAGAAACATAAAGGAGAATTTACACTTGGAATTTAGGACTGCTGAAAGTAATCTGTATCCTTTTGCATCTCTCAGGGAATTTCTTTCAGGCTGAGCCTGGCAGGGAAGCCAGTCTACTACAAGTCACTTCCTTACTGTTCTGCAGCCAAGAGACATGTCACCTTTCAGGACTATTAGCTTGGTGGCTTTCACTAAATATGGAGACAAAGCACACAGAAAAATACCACCATAAAGACAGCCTTCCTCTTTAATAATCTTTGTCTCCTGGTTTAACCTCAAGTAATTAACTTTCCACACTGTTTTAATAGTTTGCTCTCCACCATTAGCTACCTATTCCAAACCTTCTCTGCATGAGCAGAGCCCTACCACAGTACACAAGACACTTCACCTGATTCAGTCCCCAGACTATCCCTTTATTTCCCATGTGCTGGATACATGTTTAGTTTCCTCACTTCTCCTAGTCTCATGCATGTTGTGCCATGGCATTGTCCACATGGCAGTCTCAGTTTCCAGCTGAGAACTAATCTTAGCAGGAGCTTTTCTATAAAGTTTTATTCACTGTTTTGCAGTCTGAAATAATTACTACTGTCTCTCAATTTTTAGGTGTTAATGACAATTTTGTGAGAGGGGAAGGAGTAAATCATAAAGAGGCTGTGTTTTGTCTTTCCTCAACATCTGTCTCAAGTGCTCTGCCTAAAGTGTTCTATTGAATTTAGGAACGGTTATTTATTTATTTTAAATTGATTTTTTTTTTCCTCTTGCTTTGCTCTCACGAGTAAAATAAAAAAGGAAAACAGCTGCTTGAGATAAAATCATTCTGCACAACAGCCACCTGGTAATGAGACTATCCAAATTGTTAACAGTAAGGATAAAAGTCAACAAAGACTTTTAGAAAATATGTCTATTCTTTTGGTCTTGGGCATATGCTACCCTCTAATTAATGTAGTAAAGGCTTTTTTTTCCTCACTGCAAAGGTAAATTTTTCCAAAGATGCTTAACATAGCCTTTAATGAAGAAACAGGTTTAAGAGACAAAGCTGGAGAGCAGTGACTCATTTAGTTTGGTACAGCAAAGCTGTATTGCCTTACTAAGGTTTTCTCTAAAGTGTTTAAAGGTGCAGCATTTTCATATCGTACTACACCATCTGCATCAAGCTTGGATGAGACAAAGCACAGTACAAAATACTGCTCTTATGTACTCAAGGAAGAATAGATTTATGCAGGCATGAAGGGAATCCCATCAGGATTATCTCCTTTATCATCTTTTGAAACATCATCTTGATTTTTTAACACTGGAGTTTCTTCTCTCCTCCACTTATAAGAAATCTGTACTTCTACAATGAAGAACAACTGGGACACAACCACAAAGACGGTGGGATGGTCTTAACTCCACTGTTAAAACACGTTCAGAAAGAAAAAAGAAAAAAAAAAAAAAAAAGAAAATAATTGATAGACCTTGAAAAGAAAAGCAGCACCTCTCCAGTTGCTCTCTAATCAGTCCCAGGTACAGATTTACTATGGTTTAAGAAGGAAAGCAGAATTGTTTTTACTACTGCTTGCCAAATGCATAATTGTTGCTGTTTAGGAAAGAATGTTCTCCTTTTTCCCAGCTTGTTGGAGTGGTAAATTATCCTTTCCTTAGTTTTGTGGGAAAACACATTCTCTCTGGAAAGCAAACCTAATACTCTACATACTTTGATTTTTACGCCCTTTCTATTAAACAAGTTTAGCTGAGTAATATGTGATCTCCTTTGGAACTACACATGTGTATAATCAAATCAAAGACCTGACACAGGTCTCCACATAACATACAGTATTTTAAATACCATCATTCAAACAACTGGTGATGAATTTAGAAAAGCTCTCACCTGCCATTCTGGAAAGGTTCACTCAAGCAAGTCTGAAAAGGCAAAGAGAAAAAGAAGGAAAAAGAAGGTGCATAAATTATTGTAGCCCTGGGGCAGTGTGAGAGTTTTACAGGGCTATTTATTTTGCTTTTCAATAAAAATGTGTAATAGACCCACTGGACCTATTACTTGCCCACTGGACCCATTACCTCTATTGAACAAGGGTAGCCTAGCTTAAAGAGAGGGGTGATTGGCAGCCAAGCTTCCGCCAGTCCAGCCAGGGCTGCACCAGGGCTGCAGCTCCTGCTAGCCTGCCTCCCACCTTCCCACAGTGAGAAAATGCAGACAGACAGAGAGGCTGCAGGAAGCCCTGGTGTCACAGTGGCAGCAGAAAAGCACATTATGGCCATGAAGAAAAGCAGGTGAGAGCTTTTTTTTGTTCAGCCAAGCATCTTCACAACCTGAAGCTGTTTAACAGGACAGGTTTGACCAGGCAGAGCTGCAGCTGGGACATGATGTCCTCAAGTATTTGTCCTCAAGGTAATCTGTCCTTCTTGAGTTGTCCTTCTTGGTCTAGCAAGATGCTGAGCACCAGGACCCCAACCTGCCCGAGCACAAAAGTACAGGCTTATACTTAGAGTTACACACATACAAAAGTGCTCTCCAGCTAAATCTTTCCTTGTTTTCCAAACTCCGATTAAATTCTTGTCATGGCGTTCAGTACTTTTGAAGGTTAAACACATTTTACACAAATATTCAGACTTCATGCAATTGCTAAATAATTAATCCTTGTAAACACAAAATTTAGAAAAACCTGTTTAATACTGGCAAATATAAATTAAATATTTCATATTAGTTAAAGTCTCACATTACTGATGTCCTCTTTGTGTTGGTGCAAAGTGATACAGAGACAACATCATACTTTGCTTGTATTCTTACCAAGCCTGGTATGTGGCAGGAATGTGAAAGTACCCAGCAGTTTCCCAGGGAAGGTCCACAGAATTACAGCATTCCTAGAAAAAACGGAATAAAAGAAAACTTACGACACCACTAGAAAAACTGCTACAAAATTTATTCCAGACAAAATAGCTCTCACACTCCATGAATTCAGAACGTTCAGGTGTGTTTCTCCTGGGAGAAAGAGGAGAAATAAATTGTAATAACATAAATCCTTAACATAAAAAGAATAAATAGAAGGAAAAGTTGTAAGGTTGTTTTTGGTTTTTTTTTCATCTTGTTCAGTTAGTTTGTCTGGGTTTTTTAAAACTTCTTTATTTTTAAGTTATCTTTAGCTCATCAAGGATGCATTTTACTTAAACATAATATCAAAATCTACCAGCGTAGCCATAAAAGATGGTATTATGCAATGCAGCACCCACCTTTATAAAATTTTTTGCATGTGCACACTTCAAAAACTCTTTCAAGAAAAACAAGTATTCTCTATTTGTTTTCTATAATTGTGAAAACTGATGCGAAATGGTTTACTTGTCCAAGGAGATATTGCCAGTCATAGGAATGGAAGTGTTGGAGATCTCTGTTCCTTCAGCACATGGAGATTGCAGTTCCATTGCTATTGCAAACAGCTTCAACAGATTTGCTTCAGTTTGCAGTACTGAAGCCCTCCCAAAATTCCTCTGGTTCACTTGTGTCTAGAACTCACCACAAAACTCTGGGTAGAAGAACATTTCTTCGGTAGAACTTTTGTTCTTTTTCTGGGTTTGTTTTTGGTAGAATTTTGTATGAAGATGCCTCAAGATATCGTGATCTGCAGAGTTGTGTCAAGGCATAGTGGTGTCCTCACATCTCAGCCGCTCCCCCTGTCACCTGTCCGTTCCTCAGTCTGTGCTGCATCAGATAAGAATCTTACAGTGCCAGGCTTGAAGCCTTCCTAATCCCCATTACTGCTAACTTTGGTCCCAGTGCATCAAAGATCAATTTGGAAGCAGTGAAGGTGCACCCCTGGCCAGTACTTGTATGAAACGAGAGTACTCGCATACACATATGCTTGGCACCTTCCCCAAAAGGCCACAGGAAACAGATGCTCCTCAATTTCCATCAGAACACGTGTTCATGCAGCACACTTTTTCTACTGTTTTAATTCAGCCTCTAATTCTTCTTTTTAAGGCATTTATTAGTAATTAATAATAATAATAACAATAATAACAATAATAACAATAATAATAATAATAAATGGGTTGTGTTATAGGTCCTTCTCCTTGCCTATAATATAGAACTACTTGTTGGTACAGAAGCAAGCTTGAGGAAAGAAGAGTGGTGGTTCTCACTCTTTGAATACTGGTATATATACATGTTGGAACTGATGTTTTTATAATTTCACACAGGAAAAAAGAAATCTAGATTAGAAATTTTCTAGTTTAGAATCTTCTAGATTGTTTTTGGAAATTCTGTGAATGACAACTAGAAATCTGGAATGCACTTAGATATTTGCTATTTGTTTTCTTTTTATTGCATAAAGCAATCAAAGGAGGGAGATTTCTATTTAAGAGCTAAGTAGGCTGCCAATGGTGATTTGTACTTTAATATTTTTGAATATTTTTGGTTGTTTTCGTCTATATAAAAACATCATAAAGATTGGATGCAACGTGAGCATGAAGCAGAGGATAAACTGGAATGAAATTCAGCCCCTGGGCTGGAGTCTAAAGCTGTAAAACAATCCTTCCCAGCCACTGTCTTGGCCCATAAATTGGGAATGAAGCCACTGAACTTTCTATTCCTTTTTAAGGGCAGTGAGAATGACTCACATGTAGCTGCCAAACCAAAGCATTTTTTTAAAAAAGTTGGCTCAGCCTGAACTAAATTAAACAGGTTTTGTTTCTTCTTGAAGAAATGAAGGAAAAAAAAAGAAAAAAGTGTTTGGGTCAATTGGGAACAGAATACTTCATTTAGAGGCACTGCATATAAAAGCAAATGAAGCAAAGAGACAGGTCCCAGAAGGAGAGAGATGGTTCACTCCTCGTATCCAAGAGCCCAGTAGTTAAAGCACCATATAGGACACAGGAGACCTGCATTCCACACTCCTTGTGAGAATTTAATGGATAGCCTCACTCCCAGTCTATAGCTACTTCTGCCATATGTTAATCTCATTTTCCAAAATGAAGGCTATTACATGGAACTGCACATGGGGGACATGGGGAAGAAAGGACTCAGTTAGTGACACAGACCATCACACAGCCACATAGACTGAAAAGGACCTCAAGAGCTCTCTGGGCCCACCTTCTACTCAGAGGAGGTCTATTCAAATCAGGCTGCGCAGGACTATGTCCAGTTTAATCATGAGCAACTCCAAGGACAGAGATCCCACAGATTCACTGGATAACCTCTTCCTGTGTTTGACCAACCTCATGTTTGATCAAAAAAAAAAAGTCTTATATCAAGAATTTTTGGATTTTCATGTGTTTCAGTGCCACTTGAATTTTGTCCCATCCCTGCACACATCTGGAAAGAGTTTGGCTTTGTCTTCTTTCCTGCTAGGTAACAGTAGACAGCAAAGAGATCCCTCTTAAAACTTCTCCAGGATTAGCAGATCCAAATGCTCCAGCCCCTCCTATACAGCACTGTGCTCCAGTCCCTAATCAGCTTGGTAGCCACTCATGGATCTTGCTATGTGGACTGAGAAACCCCAAACTGGGCACAATATTTCACAAGTGCCAGATAGAGGAGAAGGGTCATTTCCTCCACCTTTGACTCGGTAAGGAAAGAGCCAACACAAGGAAGTCTGGTGACAGGACCAGGGGGAACGGATTCAAACAGAAAGAGAGTAGGTTTAGATTAGATATTAGAAAAAAAAATCTTTACAGTGAGGGTAGTGAAGTGCTGAAAGAGGTAGCCCATAGAAGGTGTGGATGCCCCGTGCCTGGAAGTGTTCAAGGCCAGGCTGGATGGAGCCCAGAGGAACTGGGTGTAGTGAAAGGTGTCCCTGCCCATGGCAGGGGCGCTTGAATCAGATGATCTTTACGCCTTCCAACCTGAACCGTGCTATGATTCTATGATTTTTTAAAATTTTTTTTCATGGTGAAAAGCTTGGAATTTTCAAGTGGCCATCACCTTATTGTCCTCTGGTATGTGTCACTGATTAATATAATAATGGTATTACATCAGTAAGAACTGTCTTGCAAAGAGCAGAAAAGGTTTTTTGATTGCTGAGCAGGCAGTGGTAGGATGGGAGTGGCGAAATATTCGGGATTAGTTAAGATTAACCAAACATTAGTACCTCTAAAATGAAAGAGGAGAACGCTATAATCTTTAAAAACATATCATGAAGTGGTGTCACAGAGGGAGCAACAAGCCAAGGAAATTGTGTGGCACCTAATGACATGCATTCAAAGAGCTTCCCCCAAGGAGTGACTGACAGCACTACAAATTGCTTCACCATTTCAGCTCAGTTACAAATGCAGCCATGCAAAGATGGCTGGAAACCTCTCTTTCACTTGCCCATACATGCGTGTATATGCGCATTCCCCCACAGACACACACAGACATCTGAAGTGTACTGTAAATTTCCATAATGTGCTTAAGGATATGAGGAATTATTAAAAAAGGCTAATTACAATCACCGCCTCTTTTATACTGTCCCACACATTGCAGAGATTCCTTGAAAGCTCACTTACCCTTTCATACCTTGTCTCCTGATAAAACACAGAACTGTGGCTTATAGACTTGTGCTATGGGTTTGTCCTAATTTAAAAACACCATGCAAACTCTTTGCATGCTTTTGTTGGGAGAAGGAAAAACAAATACTGCAGGAGTATCCCTGTGTTATATGATGTATTTCTACAAAGATCATATGAATGTAACAGATATTTTGGGTGATTATAGCCTAGAAATCTTCTCTTTAAGCAGGGTATGAATCATATAAAGCAACACAGCACACCATATGGGCATTGAAAAAATTTTTTTTTCAAACTGAAATTTGTTAAAATCTTTTTATATTCCGAATAAAAGTCAAAGCGTGTCAATGTAATTCTGAAAGACAACACCTTCAATTTCCTCAAATGTTAGAATTTTCACTTCAGTTGGATTTATGAATAATGTGCATATAAGCAATTTATGTGTGTGTGTATGTGTGTTATATGATAAATATACAAAAATATATATTTATGCATATGTACCATCATCTAACACTAAAATTATATTATTCTTCTTTAGACAAGTATTGAAATAATTCAAGAAAAAGGATCCAAAGCATGTGGTTCATAAAATTCAGAGAGCACTAAAATACATATCTGCCTTGTGTAGACTCTCAGCAGCATCATTAACACCAACAAACCTACACCTCAGATAGATTATCACTGCAGAGGTATAGTTTGGGAGAAAGGTGTGTGTACAAGTACCGTTCCACAAACTAATTTGTGTGGACACAGACTCTCCCTTTAGTGCTGTGAACAGCAGATGATTTACACTGAGTTCAAGGGCATACTCTGCTGGAACAGGGTTTCACATGGAGTACCCGATGAGGTCATGAGACCTTGCCTTGTGGCTGTGATTTGGGGCACACTTCTGAGCCCGGGGTTTGTGTGTTGAAGCCTCCACACTGACTGTGCCATTAGCTGTAACTGGCTTTGTGCAGAAGGCTGACAAATACAGTATCTGACACTGTACATCTGCTGGTACCCAAGGTTTGTCTCTGTTCACCTCACTTACCCAGAGAGCAGATTCGTTGGCAGACCACAGCCTGAGAGCAGCCAGTCGGTTTTGTCTCTGGGCATGTTAAGCACTTTTCAGTGGCCCCTTACAACGTGCCTGACCACAGAGGATCCAACATGCTCCGGCTGCTAGGAAATGGCAGCACTGCAGTTAGCACTTGTAGGCTTCTTTGCCAAGGTCATCTCAACTTTTTGTGAAGTCCCTCAAAATGCTATGTAGGCTTAATTGCAACATAAGCAGTCATGACTCCTACCTGACAAAGATAATGGGTTCAGGGTTTCAAAAAAAGAGCTTTCCATTCAAAACTAGCACACTCTCTTTCCTCTCCCTTAAGTAAACTTTTATTGGAGTTTTTATTTTTGCCTTCACATTACTTAGGTCATAGAATCACAGAATCACAGAATTACAGAGTCATAGAATCATAGAATGTCTTGGGTTGGAAGAGACCTTAAAGATCATCTAGTACCAACTCCCCTGCCATGGGCAGGGACATTTTCCACTAGGCCAAGTTCCTCTGAGCACCATCCAGTGTGGTCAGGTGGGGTCTCACCAGAGCAGAGTAGAGGGGCAGAATCCCCTCCCTCGCCCTGTTGGCCACACTAGTTTTGATGCAGCCCAGGACATGATTGGCTTTCTGGGCTGTGAGCGCACATTGCTGGATCATGCCCAGCCTCTCATGATCATGAAGCATCCCCAAGGCCTTCTCGGCAGGGCTGCTCTCAATCTCTCCGTTCCTCAGCCTGTATTGATAACAGGGGTTGCCCTGACAGAGGTACGGTGCCTTGTACTTGGGCTTGTTAATCCTCATGAGATTCCCATGGGCCCACTTCTTCAGCTTGTTCAGGTCGCTCTGGATGCCATACCATCCTTCAGGTGTGGTAACAGCATCACTCAGCTCAGTGTCATCTACAAGTTTGTTGAGGGTGCAGTTGATCTCTTTTGTTTGTGTCACTGATGAAGATATTTGTCGTGGGTTTGACCCTGGCTAAATGCCAGGCACCTACGACGTCTGCTCTCTATGCTCTCTCCTGCTGCAGCTATGCAGAGGAGAGGGAAAATTAACACAAAACACTGGACTTATGAGTTGAGATAAGACCACTGATAAGGGGACGCACTAGATTCAGGGCAAAAGCAGGCGGGGAAACTTAAAGTTGCAAAAAAAAGTGATTTATTAGTCTAACAGAGTCGGAGGATAAATCAGAGATAAAAATAAGCTCTCAAGACACCGTTTCTTCACTGACCC
Organism: Acanthornis magna; assembly: GCA_036785705.1. Lineage (NCBI taxonomy): Eukaryota > Metazoa > Chordata > Aves > Passeriformes > Acanthizidae > Acanthornis > Acanthornis magna. Next base: position 30,163,428 of record JAWUZG010000221.1, on the reverse strand, counting down.
CCCTTCCCTCTTAAGGCACCGCTTCCCAGCTCACCCCCTCCCACCTTTCTAACTAACCAACAACTCCCAGGCAGGGGCAGGGTGTGGGGTTTTTTCTTTAAGTCAGTCCATCACAATTCTTCTACTACAGACACTGTTTCTCTATTCGCCCCCTCCTTCCATTCAACCAGCAGATTCGGGTTGGGGCAAGATATGTGGCTTTTCTTAGTCAGTCCAACGCCACAATTCTTCTGCTACAAACGCTGTTTTCCTGCTCACCCCTCTCCCTATTAAGGCCGTTTCTCAACTCACCCCCTCCCTCCTTCCTTCTAACCAACAGCTCCGGGGTGGGGGCAGGGCATGGGGGTTTTTCCTTTGGTCAGGGTCAGTCCATCAGGGGAAAAGAATCCTCTACTTAGCCATGGGGGTCCCTCCCACAAGAGACAGTCCTCTGCGAACTTCTTTGGCGTGGGTCCAATCTCACAAGCAGCCCCGCCCGATTGCTGCTGTCCGAGATTCTCTCCAGGTTGCAGAATTCCAAGCCGAGGCCAGGCTGTTTCCATCCCGGGAGCAAGGCCTTTCTCTCTCCTGCAAGGCTTTTGCAACTCTCAGTCTCTGGGACTCCCACTGGATCACAGCTTCCTGCAGGCTTCCACCTGCTCCTCTGGCGTGGGCACCTCCCCACAGGCTGTGGGGGTTTCTCTGCATCCCCTGGACTCCATGGGCTGCAGGGGGACCACCTGTTCCCCCCATGGTCTTCACCACGGCTGGCAGAGGGTTTTCAGCTCCGGCGCCTGGAGCATCTCCTCCCCCACCTTCTCCACTGACCTTGGTGCCTCCATGTTGTTCTCCCTCACATATTTTTACCTCCTCCTCCTCCTTCCCTGGCTACAAAGAAGTGCGTGCTTACCTTGTTTTGATTTCTTCTTAAATATGTTTTCACAGAGGCGTAACTAACATCTCTAATTGGCCCAGGTTTGGCCAGCAGCATGTCCATCATCTTCAGAGCCATCAGAGATTGGCTCTGCTGGACACGGTGGAGAAATTTCCAGAACCTTTACTCAGGACATGCAGGAGCCATCTTTGTACCCCACCCTATCCACTGGCAAAAACTGGGCCAGGCAAAACTACCACAATATTAAATAACACTGGTCCCAGTATGGGCTCCTGAGGGGCACCACTTGTCACCGATGCCCATTGGGACTCTGAGATATTGACCACTGCCCTCTGGATGTGACCATCCAACCACTTTCTTACCCATCAAAGAGTCCACCCACCAAATCCACCTCTCTCCAACCCAGAAAGAAGGAGATTGTGGGGGATTGTTTCAAAGGCCTTAGAGAAGACCAGATAAATTACATCAGTAGCCTTTCCCTTGTCCACTGCTGTATTCACTTTAGCATAGAAGGCCACTAGGTTGGTCAGACAGGACTTGCCCTTGCTGAAGCTGTGCTGGCTGTCTCAAATCACCTCCCTGTTCTCCATATGTCTTAGCACAGCTTCTAGGACGATCTGTTCCATGACCTTCCCAGTCACAAAGCTGAGACGGGCAGGTGGTAGTTCCCAAGGTTCTCCTTTCCACCCTTTTTAAAGATGGGTAAAATTCTTCCCTTTTTTTAGTCACCTGGGACTTCACTTGACTTCCATGACTTTTCAAATATCATGGAGAGTGGTCTGGCTTGTAAATCATACATTAGTACCCAGGTTCTTGTCAGTCTCCTTTAAATATTGCTAAAGGTTTAATGCCTTACAATTCACCAGTCTCGATGTTCATAAACCACTAGGAAATTATTCATGCCTAGGCTAACTCTTTACAGGTGTTCTGTGACTGATTGTAATATGTTGTGAAATACAGAATATTAGACTCTGTTGGAAGACCATCAATGGTATTTTTGATAAAAGGAGAACTAATATTTGGTCTGTAAAACTTAATTGCTTCACAGCCCTTATTTCTTTTCACTGTTCAGACATTTGCATTCACTCATAGCAGGCACACATGCATTTAACTCACAACACTATCAGCAGAACTGGGCTACTACTCGCTGCATGTATGAGTTTGTATCTCCATGTATTCCTATAAGGATATAATTCTGTGCACATGTTTACATACAATGCACACACTGAGCCATGTCTCACTTTTGCTCGGTACAATGTCTGTTTCTCTTATCTAGAGATGGCAGTTATATTGGGATTTCAGTTACTTCCAGGAAGGACTAATTAAGAATCTTAATTTTAGCTTTGGACATGCAGATCAGATTTTGCCAACAAAATTAAAAATACAGTATCTGACCCTGTACTTTATGTAATAGGCTATCAATAAAATTCTTTCAATTCTACAAATGCGACAAAACTAAAGTTGAATTAATTTCACTTCCTTTTAGCTATATAAAAATAGAGCATCCTGCCTAAGCTGGTCACTGTGGCTAGATATAATGTCACTGCAAGGAGCAATAAACCTGTAGAGGGCAATTGATCCTCAAAATGGACATCTAAAATAGATGGAATGAACTGCCTCCAAAATGCATGAGTGCCTCTAACTGCAGTGACTACAAATGGAGTCTACATGTCCATTTGAAATAGGATACCCCACTGTTGGATGGCTGAAATTAGGCTGAGACATATCCCACCTGTAAAAAAGAATTTCTTGCCAAGAAAAATTCATTAATATCACAAGTATCTTTAAAGATGGCTAAGCATCTCTGGTTCTGCTGAGATGCATCTTAAGGAACTCCAAGTCTGGGTGGTAGCAAGTAGGAAAGGCGGCAGGAAGCATCTCAAAAATTAAGCTGTTACTGCGTTTCTCAATGTCTTTGAAATGTGTCGGTAACAAATATAAATAATCTAAAAAACTAAGATGTTTTCCCAACAACTTCAGAAACCTCAGCTGGAAGGCAGCATTGCCATTTAGCAACTGCCCCTTAATAGAAGTTTTAGTATTCCTGTATTGCTGTAGGGTGAAAAGAAATGCCAGCTGGAAAGCAACATGACAAATGAAGGCAAGGACATTGCAGTACACACTGCAAATACAGAGAGGTGACCTGCAGGCTTCAAGAATCCTGTCTCCAGAGTTAAAGTAACAGAGACTTAGAAACACAGGCTATAAATGACTGATGACATTCAGTATGGTTCTTTCATGCTGCTCGCAGCCCTACGCACCGGACAACCAGTCTGGCCTAATTTCAAAGTCTCTGCCAATGATAAATAACAAATGTTAAAAATCTGTTGTACAAAAGCCTCAAAGTCATGGTTGCTACAAAGGGCAAAATAAAAAAAAAAAACCAACAACCAAAAAACCATACAGAAAGTCAAGAGCATTGCCAATAGCATAGATGATAAATCCTGGAGGCCTAAGGAAAGTAAATAGTTAAAGGTTATTTAGAAAGGGCAGAAAAAAAGGTCATTATCCAGAAGTTGAATAAGCTACAGTGTACATATATATATATGTATATATATGTATTAGGTACATAGGAAGGTGTGTAGGTAGATAGATAGTTTGATGGATACAGAAATAGATAGATGATAGATAGATAGATAGATAGATAGATAGATAGATAGATAGACAGATAGATAGACAGATAGAGAGAAGAATGTAGGAAGAACTTCCAAAGAATGTCTAATGACTGACCTGAACCTGAGCAGAAAAGTATGATTAACTGAAGGATATGAAATACCTTGAAATGCTTTTATCCTAAATAACTAACACTTCGTTTTATTACTCAGTTTAAGAGAGCAGGCACAAGACTGGTACAGTCATATCATGAGAATGAGCATTTGGCAAACCATGGGCTAGTCCAAAAGAACAAGGGCCAGCAGGTCTGTGAGATAAGAGCTACATGCCTGATCATAGAGGGTGAGTCAAGTCAAGTAGATTTGTAGCTTGGAATTTCTAAGCCAACTTAAATATCATATTGATTAGAAAGACACTTAGTATAGGGGCAAGAATATTCCAGATTTAACCCCTTGGCTTGAACACAGCAATAACTTCTGCAGACTGAGCTTTGTGCACTGTGAGAAGTTCCAGTGACTTCAAAGGGAGTCAGTATGCCAGGTAAAGCACGTGTGCAAGTCTTTACAGGATGTAAAAACTCCACTAAAACTGCCTTAACTATCAAACAGCATACGTAGTCCCGACTGAGTTTGGCAAAATATGCAGATGTTCATATCGCAGGAAAATACACCATTTATATTAAGATGCTTTTATGTAAGTGTCTGCCCTAAAGAAGGTAGATATAAAAATTTTAGCCATCCCCATGCCTTCTTGGAACTGCTCCAGCTATACACGGATATCATACCACCATACTTCAGGGTCAGATACCTGAGCAACAATGTGTCTGGTACTTGCTTGGATCAGTAATTTACGCCAAGAATTTGGGCTCTAGAAAATCTATTGAGAAAACAGAAGTGCTAACTACAACTTCGGAAAAATATCTCTTAGGTCTCTTGAACGAATATTTTGCCATTCATGAGCTCATTTTTTTTGTTCACATTTTGGTAACAGAAGACAAAATAATTGGTATGAAAAGTTATGAGGTATTAGATAAAGGTCAGATGCCAAATTATATCAAATTATACATAAAGGTATTTCCTGTGATTTAATGTATCAGCAAAATATGCATATTTTACTATTTCTACCATATTCTGTACCAACATGGAAATAAAGAAGAAATTGAACAAAGAAAATGCAAAAAACTTAGCTCATTATCATGAGTATCTCTTTTTACCATGTTCATTCCAATTCAATCCTCTTTAGTAAACTAGAGAGACAATTGCCTAATTACAGGTAATTAAAGGTTTTTCTCTATCAGAAGAGGTGACATGTGATATCTGATTTTTAATTATGAATAAATCTTGGTCTATTCATACCTGTAGTCTCCTAATTAACTTCTAAAATATTTATGAAGGGTTTAAGAAAACAGCCCTGGATTTAATTTTATGTTTCTTAGCAGTGTTGTTAATAGCATAATGGATATTATATGGGGAACTATAAGCTATTTTAATTATCCAGTTATTTGGGTATAAAACAATCCATGACTACTAAGGAAAAGAAAAATGTCTTAGCAGAACCTCAGCTGGTATAACTCAGTATTTAAGTTTCTAAGCTTATTTACTTGCAAACTTCAGCATAAGTGGTTTTCATGTCTGAATAATATTCTTACAGAGACTGTTATAGCAAACTGGAACACAATTCAACTTTGGGTTAGATTTTTCGTTATCATCCGGGGATTAGCAAAAATATCTAATAAATCCTAAATGTGCCTAACAATCTATTGTTCTTATGTCCATAGATACAATCCTGTCCATAGGTATACCCTGCTGGAATGCCTATAAATATGTGCACATATGCTAGCAAATAACACATACAGGTTTAAAAATTGGTAATCAAATGTCAATATATTGCAGCGAGTTAGATTACCAGCAAATGTTTTAGTAATTAACAGTAGAATATTATGCAATCAAAAACAAAAGACTTACTTCCTGATCTACACCATGTCCATACTTTACACATATTTTTCACATAAAATGTAAGAACGGGTGTGATGGCAGCACACATTCATTATTTGTGCAGACACACCATTTTCAACAAGCTAAGTAAAAACATCCAGCAGCAGCAGTGTGTGGGAAACTATTTTACATACAAGAACTCATTTTCATATGGGTTCATTTTTACAGTAATTTTTTTGGAGACTAGGGGGGAAAAGCGCCTGAATAAAGTTGATTTTAGCCTAGGTTACTGTGGGGGAAAATACATGCAGAGACACCCAAGTACTACTGAATAACATTGTTTGGTTTTGATCAACCAAATATGTGTGCTTGAAAAAACATGACATAAATATTATCTGGTGGGGAAAAAAATGATCACACAGGATACAATTGCCGAGTTTTACTTTGTTCATAAAAACAGTTTCTGAAACTGCAGAATTTTTAGTCTGACAGTGTGTACTTGCACATATAAAGCAAATGAAAGTCTGAAAGATGAATTCTCCCATTCACAAACAATCTAAAGGGGAAGTATGGAAAAAAGATTATACAGTTTAATGTATTTGTATATAGCATTATAAGGGCTATGTAAGACTGTATTCTGGTTTTATAGAAATATAGCATACCAGAAAATGCTATTATATTCTCACATGAATCCACCATCATAATAAAAAATGACTTCTTTGATTTCAGGGAAATACACCTTCTACTGATTATGGAACATAAATTCACTTTACACTTTTGAAATGCATCCAAAAGAGCTGAATCACAGCAGTTTTCAGTGGAAATACCAATAAACAACATGGTTTTACATGCATATGTAAAAATTAAATACTCGTTTAAGGCTAAAATGTGACTAAACTATTTTAAATGGCTTCTCCATTTCACAAACCGCAAGCACCTACACAAAATTAGTCAGCGTCCAATGACTTTAAAAAACACCGAAACAATAACCATAAAACTTTAACCTCATCCTTAACCTCATCCTGCCATGCACTTACTCTTGCTACAGTTTTACATGTATTTATTATCAGTAATTTTATTGATACTACTCAATCATTCCTCCCCTGTGCCCTGATCTTTCTTTATGACACCTTGTCTACTGTTGGATCTCATTCTAAACCCAATTCACTCTAATAGTATCAAACAATGAATAATGCAACACTAAACTCGTATAAACAGCAGTGATATTCTGCATGCTCATCTCCCACCTCCTGCACCATGGTTTAGGTGCACACAACTGAAAGATCAGTTTCCAATCTTGGTTTTACACCATGCGGTTATTTCCTCTGAACTTCTGGAAATTATTTGCAGCTGGTTAACATCAAGCATTTGACTGGCAAATGTCTACAAGTCTGGGATCTCAGTTTATTAATTAATGAAGGGGCTATGAAGAAGTGATGGGAGAGGGCAGAGGGAAGATGGCGAACCATCTCCTTTCCACCTTCACAAAGAATGCGTGCTGAAGCTAAGGTATGGAAGACAGATGAACAGTTAACTTCTATATGGTGCTGCAATACGTAGTGACACAAAGCTGCTGGCTCCAGCAGGGTCTGCACACACAAAAAGGATCGGCATGTTTTAACAGACATCAGTGTAGAGTCAGGACCAAATGCCAAACAATGCAAACCCCTTTCATAACCCCCCCAGTACTGCTTTCTGGAGAGTTTAGATGAGCAATTGCTAATTACATACATGGGTTGCTGAGAGCGGGTTCTCTGCTTGCAAATCCCAAAGGCAAGGGATTATGGGGAATATCTGGCAGAGAACTTAAGTGCTTTAGGAACATGTCGTGGAAAGTTCAAAGCACACTTGGCAGTGCCATTTAAGGATTGCATTTAACACAGAATAGAGCTCGATTAAATAAAAATGAGAACGTGGCACTAGCTCAGGATAGTTTATTGTATGATAGTGATGTTTGAGCAGCACTCAAAGAAGCTTTGTGCTGCATGTGTGAGTAGATGCAACTGGAAACCAAGATAGTATTTTACATGTAGATTATTGATGTAGATTATTAATATACACACACTAGTATTAATATAAATTTTCATATATAAAAAAGAATTTCCATGTACTTATAAACATGCATCTGTGTGTGTATATATCTGTGTGTGTGTCTCCATGTATATGTGTGTCTCCATATGAGCGTACATACACATAACAGGAAATAAAAAGATTTTCTGCAGAGACATGAATTTTCAAACCAGAATGTGGCATTTGCCTGGGTGTGCATATATAATCTTTGGTTGCTAGTAGCTGTAGTTAAATTAGAAGCATTTCTAAGGCTGTTACATTTTTTAAGGACCATTAGTCCTTCCGGAGCTCAAGCTATGTGAATAACAAATGTATCAGTCATACTGCAATGGATAAACGGAACCACAAACATAAACTTTTAAAGCCTTGCTGTTTCTCTCTGAAGGAACTTTAATCTGCGCTTTGCCAGTCTGTGCACTTATTCCTGGCTGTTGAGCAATGTGCCGAGCTTGTTTCAAGGGTTTACACTTGCAACCTAAAAATCAATTATATGAAAAACAATAAAAAATATTCTTATTGCATGCCAAAAAAAAAAAAAAAAAGAAAAAAAAAAAAGATACAAAAGGTTAAGCAGAGCAGCCGGCATCTGCACACTAATGACATGATTGTTATGATAGGTGTTTGCTTTACCCTGGAGTGGTAACATTATAATTCATCCACTGCTGAATGAGTGGGGACAATTAATGCAGTCAATGTGTCCCACGTGTTCCCTGCAGCATTAACAAGGCAGCTCCAGGCCCCTCGGCATACACGGGGCTGAAAATTGAGCCGGCTCTCGCGCTGAATGTGATCCTGATTACCTCCGCGGGGGCCACCTGCTGCTTCGTGCCTGCTGGTTTTGTGCGCGGGCCGCCTCTGCCCGCGGGGCCCCCGGGGAGCGCGGCCCGGGCCGCGGGCAGCTGACACCAATCTGTCGAGCCCCACGTGCCCGGCAGCGACACGCTGCACTTGGCCACGCCGAGACACCCCGGCAGGGCAGGGCAGGGCAGGGCAGGGCGCTGCCCCAGCGCTGCTTTGTGAGCCGCGACAAGCGGCGCTGCTGGCCGCGGGTGGCCCGTGGTGCCTGCGTGCCCCGGGATGCCGCGGTGATGCCGCGGTGATGCCGCGGTGCTGCGCTCCGTGCGATGCTGGCGGATTCTTCTGGCGGCCAAAATGCTCTGAGGCTGTGGGGCTGAAGATGGCTGTGGCACCTGTGTACGGTGGGAGGCCAAATGCTTGAGTCCTGAAGTCTGTCTGTGTCCAGTGATAATGGAGACAAAGTTTTCCTCTAGTTGTCGCAGTGCTCCTAAAGTAAACCCACGGAACAACGTGAAACCCGGCTTCCATCTCTGGGCCAGCAAGTGGTGGGCCCTCACTGCCCCCTGCTCAGGTATTGACAGGTGAGGACCATGCTTGTCCTATTTTTATCTTCTCAGCCTATCGCCGGGGCAAAAGCAGGAGGGCTCCTGCGAGGCTGCGATCAGTTCTGCAGGTCTGTGCCGCTGCAGCTGCGGCCAGAGGGGCACTGGGCAGCAGCCAGGATCAGGGATCCCCGCCTGAGAACAGGAGTCAGAAGAGAGAGGTGAAAGAGCTGAGTGGTGCCAGGTTAGCGCTGCTGTGCTGCAGGGTGCCAAACACAGGTTTCATTATTCTGTAGTGAGAGCTTCTTGCACAGGAAGTTTGGAGGGGTTTAGCAATCTGCTTTCCTTTGCCCTCTGCTAAGTGAAGGGCATTTGCTTCATGAATATTCCATTACCCTGCTGTTCCCTGCAAGCCCTCAACCAACTTTTGAAAATAAACAAGTGTACACACTTCTAGGCAACAACATCCAGGCCTTGCTTTCTTTTTTTCTCCTTTCTTCTAAATAGTAAAAAATGCCAGATTTTTTTGCATGTAATTCATAATCTCTTAGATCTCATACACAATACAAAAGTGTACTGCAGATAGGTCCCAAGGAACTATCATCTCCTCATGCCAGGCTATTAATCTTCAGTTTACCAATTTAAATTATTTTAAGAAACTCACTTCTTCCTTAATGCTTTCCAACAAGGGCCTCAAAACTCCTTTCAAAAGTATATTTTGATTCCTGGAGAATATGCCACCCATCAACATTATAAATCTGAACTCCTATGATTACCTGTGTTACTGCACAAGCCAGCTGGATCCTGGCCAGGATCATTTTCTCTATTTGTAGACCACACAGCCAAGCTCACACGTAAGAAATAGAGGAATTTCTATGTATTATCCATATTAATTATTTGTATTCAACTGAGGCTGGACTCATTGTGATATGTATTTTAACAGATGTGTCATTCATATAAATGTGCAAGAAGTGGAATTTCAGTTCTGGGGGGATATTTGTGTTTCCAGACCTTCTTGCTTTTTGTTCAAGATGGGCACCAAAATCTACTTAAAATAACAGCAGAAAAAAAATATAACCAATATTGTTGGGGTTTTTTTCCCATTCTGCACATCTAAGCCACTTTCAAATATGGCTTTTAATCTAATATTTAGCTGATTCACCCATTCTTATTATGAGATGGGGTGTCTAAGTTTGCAATCTTAGACTTCTGTGTCTTGTCATTTCTCAAGAAAATGGAGATAAGATGACTTGCCTCAGGGAGAGAACTGGAAGGTAGGTCTGATGCTATCACAAAGGGCTCAGATAATGGCATGTCTGTGTACTTGTAGGTAGATAGAAGAATGTTTGGTGGAAATTATCCAAAAAAAGTAATAAGGTGATACCATTCAAAATTTGGAGCGTAAAAGGAGCAAGGAAAGGAAGATGATTCCTCCACAAATAATAAAAGGAAATTGGTAAGTAAAATACAAGCTTTCAAAAAAGAAACCCTTTTTATTTTGCTTTTGCTAACAATGGAATGATATTTTTATGTGAAAAAAAACCCAGTCTTTTAAAGGAAACAAAATTGTACTCTGAGAATTGTCACTCATTAAAAGTATTTCTCAACTGGGTCCACAAGGCAAGAAAACTCAAATGCCCTAACTCCCAGACCAGAGCCCACCCACCGAGTTATTTGCCTCCCCAGAGGAAACAGATCATTTTGATGCCATGAAAATAATATTAGTGCACAAAATTCAGATTCCTAAGGATATTAGCATCTTTTCAGTCCTGAATTAATGAACAAATTTAGTTCAGAGTTGCAACAAGCACTTTTTTTTACTGTGTGATAACCAATTCAAAATGAATTTATCGGCTTCCATCTGCTATTATGAAAACTACCAAAATTAGAGCTTTTAGTAAAGAAACCTGAAAACTGCAGTCATTGAACTTTCAGCTAGAAGCAAGGCTTGGTAACTCCAGGCTGTAAATAATTCCCTTTCTCTGAGGACTCGATAAAAAGTTAGACGTATAGTGCTGTGTGATCAATTGTTTTTACCTGCAGCTGGTCAGGTCAGGAGGACCAGAAGAAAGGCTATGGCAGCACAGCCAGTGAATAAATTGTTGGCTTGACCCAGAGTGTAGACAGTTTGTTCTGAAAAATATACCATCATATATATGGCCAAGTGTACTGCACCATACTGTGGCGGCTTTGCTCAGGGCTCTATTCAGACTTCTCTGTCTAGAAAATAAAAATACAGTGTGAATAAGATTCAGACCTTTATTTTGAATCAAACCAAATGGCATTTAAGATTTTCTCCAAGATGAGTCAATTCGTATTCATTTCAGCAGGAGCATAATTGAGTAGATGAGTGTTCAGCCCCAAAAGCTGTGTGAAGTCATGTTTAAGCCATTATTGTAGACCTAGCAGGTCCTAGGAAATGGGAATCTCAAAGTTTCAACGGGTTCTTTACTTCAGTTTTGAAGAAATTTTGTATGTGTCCCACAGATTTTTTGCTAAATCTACACTAGATCCTGGCTGAAGTTTAAATGGCCTTTATATCCCTCTTTCCTTAAAACTTTGCTTCCTCCGGTTTCGTGTGTATTGAAGCCCCTACCTGAATCTTGTAGAGAGTATCAATTTGGAGTCAAAGCACTGAGATCAGGAATTGCTTTCATGCTTCTCAGCTTCACTTCCTGGAGTGCCCAGTTTGTGGAGTAAAACCTCTGTTGTATTTCAGTGAAGGTCAGCAATTGGATTCTTCCCCGTGTGGTTACATGAGACACCCGAACAGAGGTAACCTTTGTCAGTCAGGCACAGTCCTGCCTCCATAATGCCCATTTGATAAATTATACATGGGTACCTAATGTACTCTCATAAATGATTATAGGCTCTTATAGCCGTGTGTTTTATGGTGATATGTCATGGCACAGAAACAGACAATATATTGTCCCAGAAGACGCCATGAACTCTGAGATGGCATTACAAATTCTACCAGTAAAACATAACAAATTAAGAGCTCTAAAAGTAGAATACTTGACAACGCCTCCCTTCATTGAAGAAAACGTTCCTAATGAAAGCGAGTTGTTGCAGCAATCGGTGCATTGGTGAGCGAGAGACAGGGTTTGATTTAGGATCCCCTCTGGCTCTCTTTTTCCCCAAGCAATCAGGAGGAGCTTTGAGTGCTCAGTCCCTAGGGAAAGGCAAGCCTTACATCACTTACCAACCACGCCTCGTGTGATTAAGGGAAGAGGTAGGAGCTTTCGAAAGGATTTTTGTCCAGTCCTTTTCACGAGGAGGAGGCTGAATAATGTCTTCAAATTGTGGCCTTAAAACATACCTAGAAAGGTGGAATGAAGAAGGGTGAGTGGAATCAAATACCTGAAAGATGCAATAGCCACATCCTGTCCCAGGGACAAAATGCAGTGAGAAAATTTAGGACCCCTTCAAATGGGTCTGCTTTTTGTCTCAAGATGAATATTAATCATTTAGGATGCTGCTCTCCAACATATGTTACAGCTATACCTAGAAGGAGCTGTAGGACAGCACTCAGCAAAAGGTTCTACTCAGTGTCAGAAGGGCTGCCACAACTGCACCCATGGACTCTGAAGTTTTCTTTATCCACCAAAGTGCAAAAATGATGGCACTCACAAAGGAATCACATTTAATTTTAAGAGTCTGAAATTGTCTGAAGTGCACAAGATGATAGATACATGTATTTAAGATGTTCTCATACCTTAGGATTTAGGAGTCTTTTTCTTTTGAAGGATTTTTAACATTTTACATCAGAGGTGCATTGATTTTCATCCAATTTTTCCAAAACACACTTAAGCTGTACAGCAGAACTTCGAGGCTGATGTGGCCTTAAGGTTAGGATCTGTAAAACAACAGTTGGCTGAAGTAGTTTCCCACACATTTTACTGGACAACTACTTCTTTTTTTTTTTTTTTTTTTAAAGCTTTTACTTCGCAGTTTGTTTTTTTCTTTGAAAAGAAATCAGTGTGTTTGATTTATAGGAGAAATTTTGCAGTTTTACAGGGGAAGATTAACTGTTTTCTGGGTAAAATGTAAAACTTCTTTCTTTTTTTTTTTCCTGCCTACCTTTTCTCTACCACAGTGTCAAGTCAGCTATAGGAAAGAGTTTGCCTGTCTAACGTAAAGATTTACTGCTGTGGATCTAGAGCCATAGCATAAATGACATTGTACTCAGGGAAATATTTCTGATGAAACCAGGAATGTAATACTTGAGAGGCTGGAAATTTTTTTACAGAGAAAAATTAAGAAATTTCATGTTCTTACATCTTAGTCTGTTGTAGAGGTTTTGTGGATTCTATCTAATACACTGCCTCAGCTGAATGCTAGCTGACTGTGTGCCTTGCTGTCTAAAAGAGAGTAGTTTTCTTGACAGTGTGTGAAGTGACTGTAATCTTTATTTTTAAGAAACCCCAGTACCTTAAAACTTGCGTGGCAGATCCTACCTTAGAGTAGATACCAGTGGATATCTGATTTGTGAAATACTCTTTGGGTTGGTTGTGTGTTATAATGCCATGGCAGTGAGTACTGTAATCAGCCAATGGTACTTTTTAATAGGAGGAGACATACAAAGTCCAGTCATTAGAAATGGCATCACTACCAAGACAAGGTCATGTGGTAACTGTGGAAATTAATAAAGTAGCAACTAATGATGATATATGGGTAGTTAGGAAATATTATCTCTGAAGATTTTTAGGCTTCTACCTAAGAAATAAGCACTGATCATCTATTGCTACTTTTGAAAATAAAGAAACTGAGATCCACGAAGAAGTGACTCTCATAGTTGCAGTGATGACAAATGCCATGACATTTCTTGGCTGTCTTCTATATATTAGCCAATGCAAGTAGTTGGCAGTCACTCGCCAGAAAAAAAAATGCTTAAATGAAAGGAATAATGTGATCAAAAATAATTGTACCAGGGATATATATTACACCATGCTTAATGCCATCTTAAACAGCAGTGCTTCATGTGCTGGATTAGTTGATAGTGGAAGAAAAGCAGTTAGATGAGTAGAACCATCCTTTTGGGGTCATCTTCTGAGTTTCTGTCATGCATGGATGACCCTTCTCCATGGGCTGAACACATTTGTCCCAGGACTCACTGCAACAGTGCCATTGATGAAAAGGGTGATACGCCCCGACCTGCTCTGAAGCAGCAGGGAGCTGCCAGTGCTGCCAGGCAGGGGATGGGTGCTGCCAGCAAGACCCCAGGCTGCCCAGTTCACCCATTAGCCAGGGAGAGAGAGCCCTTGCTGTCCCCTCTGGACACGGGCGATGGCAGCAGTTTGGCACTGCGCAAGCAGTGTGTAAGAGCTGCTGCTGTGGACACAGCTGTGTGAACAGCATGGTCAGCCAGCCTGGGAACACCAGCGGTGTGCAGCCGAGGGAGGAGCGAGGCTGTGGCAGAGGGAGGAGAACAGGCGGGATGGATAACCTTGGCTATTGGGGCAGGCCTGCCCAAATGCAAACCAGGTGGATGGAGACTTAGACAAGGGAGGGATGCTTGGCCATCAGACCAGCATGTACACATGAAGGCAAAATGCAAGGCCAGGCTGCCTCTGGTGAACATCTGGCAAAGCTAAGGAAGGCATTAGAAATGGGCAGTGACCAACATCTAATTACATTTTAAGTCTTCTTCAGGATAAATCTGTCAAGAGTTGGCACAGTGACATTGAAAACAGGAATTCTCTTTGGTGTTTTTATTTCGGTGGTTTGGTTTTGGTGTTTTGGGCTTTTTTTTCTCCCAAGGGGGGAAATTAGCCTCAGTCACCTCAGGTAGCTCCCACTGCCATTAGATCCTTCCATTGACTTCAAAAGAAATTGGATTGGGCCCAATCAGTCTAGAAATGAAAGAATGCATGGATTAAAAAAACTAATTTGCTGTAATAGCAAAGGCTAACAACAAGAGAAGGCCGCTTGGCTGTCTTCTGAAAGGTGGTGTATGAAGAATAGATTCTCTCCCCATTTACAAATACACTATATTTTATAAGAATATAAAGCACAGACCTGGAGTGAGACTTCAGTGGTTCAGTTAGATGTTCCCTTAAGCTGAACCATGATAACTACAAGACACTTGGTCAGATTAAAGTGATTTACAGAAGTTCTGAAGATCTGGCCCACTGTGTCCGTAGGGAAGTTGTTTTATGTGACTACAGCTCCTCTGCAGCCTGTTTTATCAGCATATACAGGCATCATGGCAACAGAAATTTCATTTACTCGTGTTTATGTTCAGAAACAACTAGCTAGGCAATCCAATACCAGTAGCTTCATCAACGAAGTGTTTGTTTCTGCTCATGATAACATTCTGTTTTAGTTTTTTTCATATTTCCTCACTAAACATGTCGATGATTTTTGTTAATTTATTGTCCTCCTGCATGTAGTATGCCCCTACAGCAGAAAGGACTCAGCTATCTTATCCTCATTGAAGCTGATATACCTCAAGGGACCCAACATTCATGCAGCTGCTTCAGACCAGCAATGAGTAAAGGAACATCACCAGAGTGGGATTTACAGCCTCCTCTGACCACTGTTAAGTACCAGTTCAACAAATCTAAGTTACAGTCACAGGTAGGAGGCAGCTAGAAGGATTTGAAGCTGGTTGGAAAAGGCTGAACATCCCCTTTTGCTGTCATGATGCTGTAATGCTGCAGTACACAAGCACAATGGGTGCAACAACAAAAAAAAAAGATATGTAGCAAGAAGCACTCTGGTCTGCAAGGAAGTTCAGAACAAAAAAAAATCTGAAACTGTTAAAGAAATAAGACAACGCTATGCCAAACTTTCTGCTGTGCACTTGCAGCTTTATAACATTTAACTTTTTGAAAAATTTTAAAATTCAATTACTTTATTTCTTAAATATGTTTCAGAGCCTTAACACATCTAATAACAGCAGATCAATAGGCTCATTGCCCTACAGTGTATCACAGCACCAGCAAATACCTATGTTATGAAACTAAGTGAATTTACTGGAGTGTAAACCCCCCGTGAGTTGTCTGTAATCAGCCAGCAGGCCTTCAGGGCGAGAGAATTAATGTATTTTAATATTTTAGGTTATCTTCCATATGGCATAATGCTATACCCCATCTGTATGTGTGAGTGTGCAAACAAATGTAGGAGGTTTTTTTCCAGAAATAATTTTCCCTTAGTGGAAGCTCACCTGTTTTCTAATGTCTTTTATCATCTACTCCTTCAAACAAACTCAGAACAAAACTTGGAAGAGTGTGAGTCTATAAATAGCATTAATGTCTGTAGAGCTGAATTAGATTATTTCAGATTTTTTTCTCTTTACACTGTTGAAATGCCTGTTCTGTTTTAAAGGAGTCAGCCATTTAAAAAACAAGGCATCCTTGAAAGAGTCTTATTTGTGGAACGTATCACTGAATCACAAAACAACATGTTCAAGACTTCATATAATCATTGTCATATAAGTGTTCTGAGAAAGTTTACCTCTTGTGGTATTCCTTTGTGGACATATTGGCACAGCAGCCATTGGCCACGGGGTCTCTAGTCGACTTAATGTGCTCAGAAACACAGCTCTTGCTGAGAGCAGGTAGAGTGTGATGCCAAAAGAGAAAAAAACATGCACATTCATATTTACATAGGCATTTATACTGGTTCCCATGGAGCATTACAGAGAATGTTTAATAACTCTTCAGAACAGTTGTGGGGAGGCAACAAAGGGGAGCAAGCATCCCCTGCTGAATCCTCATGTCCTGATCAATAGTTGGGATTTCACCTCCTTGGGTGCCCTGTTCTTAGCTTATGCAGACCTGGTGTGCAGTAAGGTCAGCAGCAGAGGTGTCAGTGACAGCTCTGGCAGGGGACTACGCAGCTTCCTCAAACTTGGCTGCATCAGGTTGAGTGAATCTCCTGTCAGAAACTCAAAGGAAGTAATTTTGGCATCAGCATTAGATAATGTCCACTATTAAGAAATGTAGGTTGGTAAGGATTTAAATTCTGGCTTACTTCACAAGTTGTACAAACTAGGACAGCAACACCCTGCATTTGTGCCTGCAGTAAAATATTTTTAAAAGAGAGGCTTTTAAAGGAGAGGCTGCAACACTATCAGCACTACCATAGATTCAGTAAGAGAGAGTACAGCCTGATGATCACACAGCAGCTGTCATGTGCCTTTGTAATAGAGGTATTATTTACTACTTCAAGAAAAAATAAACAGCACTGGTTGTTTGATCTCTGTCTCAGAGAAGAAACAAACTGCAGAGACTTGGAGTGGCACTGCTAACTAGCACTGTTGGATAAATTCTTTTATGAAAAAAAGGAAGAAACTTTAAACACAAGTTACATAATAGATCACCTTTTGTAGCATGTGTTCTTCTGAATCCTGAAATTAATAATGCATTGCTGATATTGTAATAAACTCATTGAAGCACTGGTGCTGTGAACAGGAGGGTGGAATTTACAGAAGAAAACTCCCTTTCTGGAGACATACAGTCCAGGTAAGTAGTATTTTGTTTGTTTGTGCGTATTTTTGGTAGTCACGTGGGAAAATGCATTTTGTGGGAGTGTTGGCAACTGAAGAAATGAGTTTCACAGGTGCAGGTGTACTGTCAGGAAAACAGAGACTGTGAAGGGCTTCCGTGGAATCCCATTAGCACCACGTGGCATGACAAGCATTTGTGTGCACTCTGGTGCAGCAACACACCTTTTTTCAGGGTGTCCCATGGTGGTAGAACCTGACTGCCTCTGCTCCTGCTCTGTGGGAGGACTTACCTGCAGCCCAAAGATGAAAGTCATCCACAGCCACAGATTTTGCAGTTGGAGGCTGAAGAGTTTGGTGACAAAGTGGGAAGCAAGTAAAAGCCAGAATGGGGATGCAGAACAGGAGGTATTAAAATGAGAACAGAAGAGAATTTTTACAGAATTTTGGGGAAGAAATCAGAGGAGCTTGACATACCAAATGGCTGAGCCCTATGACTTAATCACACACGTACACCATCCCTACTCATGTTGATTTAGGCCATGTACTTGGCATTTCTCAAAGCCAGAACCAGTCTTTCACCCCATTGCTACATATTTTTGCATAGACCTCACTGAAGTAATTTTTCAAAGTCCTCATTTTGGGTTTTTGTAATTTTTGTTGCCTAATTAAATGGGTTGTGTATCCATGTTATTTGTTTATGTAGGTCTGTTTCATTCTATTCCCAATCCTTTCTTCTTAATCTAACCTCTATTTTTAATGGTCAAGTCCAACAGTCATGCTAACTTTTTTCACAACCAAAATAAGCTAATAAAAATAAGCTAAGAGAGGTGTGGATCTTTTTTACCACATTTTTTTCCTAACTAAATTAATGTCACTGGCTTCTTTCCCTTGTATCCCATCATTTATACTTCTCTAGTTTTTGTTGATTTTCTACATCTAAGAAAAAGTATAACAGAGAGAAAAACAAGAAAGCGGTGTAATGGCACAAAAATATAATTTGGATCCTAGAGCATGGCAAGTTCATGCTAGAATCAAAATTATCAGTTACATTTACAGTTTCCTCAAAGCAGATCCCAATCCACTGCTACATTTACATTTGATCAGTTTTTAAGTGTGCAAACTATTTTAAAAAATGGTTCCTTACAAAATATAATGATGCAGATCACAGTTTTTTTCATTAATTTTTTCACAGCTTGACACTGACAGTTTTAGCTGGGTTGTTTTTTAGTTTGACTTGAAAACTTGCCTTTAATTTTGTCTATTTCTTGAACTAGAAATGTTGTATGTTGAGATCTTTTTCAGAGAAACAGGTTTAATTCTGGGAGTTGATGATCATCCTGTCCGTATTGATAGACAGCACTCAGACATCTCTGTCTTAGAGCATGAACATTTACCTCAGTGTGAGAAGTTTTCCTTTGAATATATAATTGTATCTATTTAAACCACAATTCTAATACAACCTTCCATAACAAATGCATATGCATATACATACACCTATATATACACACACACATGTATTTTTGTCTCTAACTGGACTGCCCTCAGAATTTCACTTCCATTGATCCAGGGATCAATGGGCAAAAGAATAACATCTATCTATTTCTCTTAAAAGGAACTTTGAACACATCGTAGGCTTGAAAATCCACAATGTCAAATAATTGATAATGAATATGTATATTGGGAACTGAAAAACAAAGTGATTCTCATGGGAATTCTCAGGTAAATTGAGATTAAAATTAGAAAGTGACCCAAGCAGTAAAACTGAGCAATCTGCTACTAAACACTAAGGGTTTCCTCTGCACTGTATGTTAATTGGTATTCGTTAACTTGTATTCACAACATCTCTACAGGGTGTGTACTTTAATTTTAGAGAAATTGAGGCAGTGAAAGGAGAGAAGTTCACAAGATTTAACTGTGAAAAAAAAAAGAAGAAAGAAATACTCAAATACAGATTTGAGTTCAAGAGTTCCTGGCATGACCGTCATAGTATCTAGGTCAGTGCAATTGAAACGGAGCTGTCCTGTCTTAATATGAAAGCAGCAGGAGAACTGCTACCTGTACAGACTGCAAGCTCCAAAAGAAGAATATACCTCTTTCCACTACCATCTGAAACAGTATGAAACCAGGATGGAAGTAATGTGTCTGGCTCTCTTTTTAGTCTAGTTTTTGCCTGCCTTCTACACAAATCTCATATTATCTCCTTATTTCTAATTGTAAAAGGAAGGACAGCTACACATGCTGTTATGGTTAAGATTTTTGCATCTTGTTTCGTTGGCACCAACACCTACTTGTTCAGTGGCCTGAAGGAAGGTGGGCCTGGGTGACATTTTCAAGAGCATGAGGGCCATATTTTATAAAGTTCTTTAGAAATCTGAAGATATGAACAAGCATACAGTTCATTGCATGACACATATTTTGCAAGTTCAGGTACTTATCAAGATCCTCCAAGGCAACTAATTTTCATATTTTAGGAACTAAGTGCTAGAAATGGTTAAACATTTTAGGTGAAATGGTTTGCCATCTGCAAAGGCATTTTTTGTCATATTCAAAGCATTTCACAAAGATGTGGCAAAGTTTACTTTCCTACAACTGAAAGTAAAACTAAATTGGATTGAACTTGTCTCATTAGACAATATTTCATACAAATAAAGGGAAAAGTATAACTTTTTTCTTATATTTAAGTTTGAAAACTTATTACATATTCAGTAATATAAAAAGCTAGGCAACAAACATAATTATGTTATGATATTAACAAAGAACCTGAAAATGGAATATGTTGGTGCTTCCAAACTGAAATTTTAGCTCTAGGAGAAATTTTGAATCTGTGTTTTGATTTGATATAAAAAATAAACTTCTGAGTCTCCTAAGCAAAGGGATTTTTTTTTTTAAGCAGATCTAATAAGATCTCTGAAAATCTGGCACTTAGAGCTGGCTTAACTCTGTTGACTTTCATGTTCTTTGTAATATTCCTACAGACTTCAAAGGAATCAATTAGTTAATGCTAAGGATTTTTAAAAATCTCATTCTCTTTCTGTTCACAATCTGTATAATGGGGAAGTGATTAGAATATCTATACTACAGAGGTATTCTGAAGTTTTAATTAAGTTCTAGAAATTAATTCAGGATCCTGAGAAGGGAGAAATTGAAAGAAATAACATCCTCATGTGCTCTGGAGCCTCTGGCTGCAGACTGTGAAGCTGTAGCCACTTTTACCACTTGAAAATATAGAACTTTTAACTCCCAACAGCATGATCTGGAGCTGAATGCCTCTAAATTCTGAAATGTGGAAAAATCTTTGTGTATTTAGAAAATTCTTTGCTCATGTTTTGTAATGTGATGTCCAGTAGTCTCAGTCTTCAGTCTTTAATATTATTCCTCACTAGGATTCTTTTTGTCAGCCACTTATAGATGTTTCTCTGACTGCTCAGTTTTCTTTCCATCTCATCAGAATTCCTCATTTCAATAACAACAAAGAACCTGAAAATGGAATATGTTGGTGCTTCCAAACTGAAATTTTAGTTCTAGGAGAAATTTTGAATCTGTGTTTTGATTTGATATAAAAAATAAACTTCTGAGACTCCAAAGCAAAGGAGGGAGAGTGATGATCCATAGATAAAATGCTAAGTCAGCAGATTTTCAGTCAGAGTGAACATGTGACAGATGTCACCCTGCTCTACAGGTAAATTAAATGAGATGGGTTGTATCTATAAACTGAAAGCACATACCTTAATGATGCACAAACTGAGAAACACCTGCCCAGCATCCACAGCTTGACAGGTTTGGAAAGCTTCTAGGCAGCCTGGTCCATTACTTGTAATGCACAAGGCTAGAAATACTACATATTTTCCTTTCAAGGGGATTTTGATACCCACGCTGCTTCCACCCTGAGCCTGACACTGAAACTATCCTTTCTGATTGAAGATATTTCTGGAACTGCCCGAACCTCAGAACTCAGCTATGGGATTTTTGCCTCTGGGCACATTTCCTTGCTTGATGGTAAAGTCACCTATCACAAACAGTGTCTCAGAAACCACTGCCCTTTACAGCATCTCTTGTCCCCACTTCACATAATTCCTCTAATCATAACCTTTTACTGCCAGATGGGGCCAGTGAGACTTAGCAGTGGGAGCATGGGCAGGACCCAGGGGCAGGGTGTGATGGGCAAGGCTAACACACAGTTGCAGCAGTACCACAAAAGGGAGAAGTGTGGGCCACCTCACCAGGTGTTAATGGGCTACGAAGGGGTCATAACTTCTGGTTAAAACCCTCCCTTCTTTGGTTAATCTGCATCTCCAGTATTTTTGTGGTCAAGCAATTTAGAAAACCAGTCTTCTTTAAACTGGTCTGGGTGGGAAGTGCAAGGCATAGTATCACAAAAATACAGGAAACTTTGAACTTTAAAATAAATGTTGGCCACTTAGATTGTCCAAAGCCTAGCAGTTTTATGCCCATGAAATACGCTGTAATAATTAAAGGAGAAAAAAAAGTAGCAATTGGTTTAGTTGTATTCTGCATAAATGGCATCTAAAAATTTTAAAATTTAGAAGTGGAAAATGAGAAAAAGTCATCCAGAGGACTGTTTTCATTTTGTTCTTCCAGAGTATTTAGCCCCTGTGAAAACAAAACAATACTGTTAAAAACAGAAGAATGGGTACCACTTTAGAAATGCAACAACAACAGCAAAATCTCAAGTTTCTTGTGCTTCTGTGTATAAAATGCCTAAGGTGACTGGCATTCCTATATTATTGTTTTCATTTGCCCTAAACTGCTGTATCACAGTTTCACACACAAAGTGGCTGCTTTGGGGAAACAGATAAAGCAGTCCCTACTCCTAAGGCTTCTGCACTCTTGGTTGGTTTACAGCCATAAACTGTTGTGCTTTAT
The DNA here is from genome assembly GCA_036785705.1 of Acanthornis magna. NCBI lineage: Eukaryota > Metazoa > Chordata > Aves > Passeriformes > Acanthizidae > Acanthornis > Acanthornis magna. Next base: position 30,141,261 of record JAWUZG010000221.1, on the reverse strand, counting down.
GATTCTCCAAGCTGAAAGTGTGCAACAAATATCAGGTCCCTCCATGGCTCACAAGTTTTTCCTCACAAAATGTGACCTTTTCATGATTCAGGGACTCTGCCTATGCAATGTAAATAGATGCTAAGATGAAGCAACAAGTTTCTTTGATCTCTATTTCATTGCTGTGATGTCAGATGTGACTTCAGCACTGAAGAGTCTTTACTCTGCAGGCACCTCTCTTTCTTTTTTGCATGAAAATTAACCTGGTTACTCTATGGGGAATGGGGAAGAAAAAAATAAAATTTTCAGTCTAAACAATTTAACCAAAAGCAACTATTTAGAATGTTAAGAGTGGATCTCCTGTTCATGCAGTGTAATTGGGAAAACTTTGAAATTTGTGCTGTCTGTTCCTTCCCTTCTTTCTTTCCCCAACAATCTCCCAACCAAACATTTATGGTTATTCAGTTGACAGCCAATAAATAGCAAAGTGTTTGGGGGAAATCTGTAGTTTTTTTGGAAAGAAACCCATAAAAGAAAGAGACGCAGGGAGAGAGAGGAGGAGAGAGAGCATAATCTGTACACCATCTGTTGCCTAGTGCAATTCATGCTGACACAGGACTTTTTGACATTTTATACCTCGAATGCAAGCACATAGATCATTTCTACCTTGTACTTTTCCCGTCTCATTATCGGAATTTATTCCCTCGCTTTGTTGTTGGTGGAGTCCCTATTCTAATTGTTTCTTACATGTGCTGTAAATCTGTCCTCCAATCAGTAAAGCCCTGGAACATGAAACTGAGACCTAGCAATTTCCTTTGCTTACCAGTGCATCTGCTGGAGCGTAGTGTTGAAATAAAATGAAACATGTTTGCACTCTTTTTCTATCATACTGTAATGCGCCTTTCATTTCGCTCAAGGAATTTTTAATATTCAAGCCATACCCTGTGCATGAAGTCATTTCCCTTCGATATAATTGTAATGGCAATACGCATGGCCTAACTGGCAGTGGCACAGCTGGCTGCTTGCCACAGCTGAGCCTCTGACTCAAAGACTTTAATTCTGTCATGCCTCATCTGGTTTTATGTACTCTTTTGTAGTTAGTTCACAAATTTATTCTACGGTATCCATTGAGATGGGCAGGCCATTGACTTTTCTCTAAAGATAGCACGCTAAACTAATGAAGGGCACCAAATATGTGCATTGATAACCTGTGTGCATACTGAATAGAAATCAGATTATAAGTCAATGTGCCTGTGTGGTCAGGACTTATTGACAGATACTTAGACCCTGATTGTGCAAAGATTTAGTGGCAGTGAATAAGGGTAAGCATAGGCAAAAGTCTTGCCTCATCGCTGCCTGCAGGATCTACTGTCACAAGTAGCAAGTGGCACAGGGTCTGCACAAGCTGCATTAGCAGCTTGTTACCCCACAGGACCATTTAATGAATTAATAGCTGTGTTTTGTTTTGCAGGTTTTAATTAACTGAGTCTTCCTGCAAAATTGTGGTGCAGCTTCAGTCCCAAGGAACTTCTAAAGTATCTCTTCAGGTTCATTTTCACTTACAGAATCAGAAAAGAGTTTTTCAGCCTAAGCTACCATGTCCTGATGCTTTATACACCTACCATACGTCTTTCCCTGCATCTATCACTGGGCCCAAAATGCATGCCCCCAAAGCAAGGTTCTGTGTTTATCTTTCTGATTTCATCCCTTTCTGCTTTCACTAAGGCCTTCCATCTTTATTCCTCTAACTGCCCTAAAAAAGTGATTGTTTCAAGAAGCCAGAATGTCTGACCCCTGCTTCCAATTACCCACTGGAAATATACTTCAAATGATGGTTACCATCTTTGTCCATCCTCACCTTTCTGAGTCTGCTGTTTGTCTCCTCTCTATTTGTCCATAATAACTTAGGTTTGCTTTTGTCTATAAAGCTCAATGCACATCTACTGAGTTACAAGAGCAATAAAGTGTTGTTTGCCAGGTTTATGGATCACTCACTTTCAGTCTATCGTTCAAATGTGAGCCCCCTCTGAAAGTTAAAAGCTGTTGGTGTGAATCGATTAGGACTTCATTTTATGCTAGCTGAAATCAATGACCAAGCCTGTTTCTTACTGTGGAAGAAAGGTCTTACTAGCTGCACACACTGCAGATTTTCTTGATTTGATGGTCATGCCATAATGCTGAAAAAATGTTATTTGAAGAAAAAAATTCATTCAATCTGAGATGCAGATTCTTTTTTAGTCATGCATAAATTATAACTATTCTAAAATGATGAAGTGAAATTCAATATAAAATGCTGATTCAAAATGGAAAAAATATGACTTTAGGGAAATTAGAAAGAGTTTGCTCTTCTTTTAAATTCACTTTTTTTTTTCTTTTTTTTTTCTTTTTTTTTTTTTTTTTTACCTTTTGAAAAAAAAAAAAAATTTACCAGATCCTTTTTTAGGGCTGAGGAAGTAAAAAAAATACAGTAAAGAAAATGAGTTCTCTCAGCCTCATAATTACTACCACTCTCAAGTAGTGACTCAGCCAATCTGCTGTACAGATCACCTCTGATGCGTATGTTGAGATGCAGGAGTAAATAAGCAGATATGAGGGAATATTGGTGCCTTGTCAAGTCTTGCCCTGATAAGAAGCCGAACACAGACATTGTCTCCACGTGAACTAAAGTTCACACATATCATTGTTTTAGGAAAAGAGCATCTCAGCCCTTTCAAGATCATATTCTGCTACTTTCTTTTGATGACTGCTTTGGGAAGGGCAACTACCACAAACAAGCAAAAAGTTTTCCAATTTGAAATCTAGGAGCTGAATGTGGCAGACCTAAGAAGACTGAGGGGAGACTTCATCACAGTCTGCAACTTTCTCGTGAGGGGAAGAGGAAGGCCAGGCACTGATCTCTTCCCTGTGGTGACCAGTGACAGAACCCAAGGGAATGGCCTGAAGTTGTGTCAGGGAAGGTTTAGGTCAGGTACTAGGAAAATGTTCCTCACCCAGAGGCTGGTTGGGCACTGGAACAGCTCCCCGGGGGAGTGATCACAGCACAAGCCTGACAGAGTTCAAACCTGTGTGTGTTCAGGCACGTGCTGTGAATCTTGGGGCTGTCCTATGCAGGGCCTGGTGTTGGCCTTGGTGATCCTTCTGGATCCCTTCCAACTCAGGATATAGTATAATTCTGTGAAAACTCACCATTTAAGGACTTAAATTCTCAAGAATCATTGCCAATTTTCATTTGAACAATTCCTTGGTTAACATACCCACTTGAAAACGTCAAACCACTTATGCACATGCTCCAAATACTAAGGATTTGACTATTAAGCATTTAGTTTGAAAACTCTTGATTGTCCTCTCTACTGTCCCAATCTTTCCCCCTTCCTTCATCTCAAAAGAATCTAAGTTTGGAGTGTGTGCCAAGCAATCACTTTCCTAATCTTCCTGATTATCCATGCAACTGACTGATATGATAATAAGGCACAGGAGTTAATCACATTTGGTGAAAGCACCAAAAAATTGTTTAATGCCACCCCCATCTCTGAAATACTACACTGGCCCATGCTGTTCATACATACCCATGTCAAAGGTAGCCTAAGGAAAAAAACACTTGTGCCTCCAGTACGTGCTTGGGTTTAGAATTTTCCAGCCCCTGTTTCTCTGTTCACAATTTATTTTCTTCATATCAGCTTTAAATATGAAGTAGGTTCCCAATGTTTACTTAAATTTTTCAGTTTTTAAAAATAGTATTGCAAGCATATGATTCTCATAAAGCATTTTGTGCAGGGAGAAAAGTAAGCCTAGAGGCAAATCCTGTAACTCTCCAGACTGTAAAGACAGAATGATGACAAATTGTATAAATATGTGCAAATTGTCCAAATGATGTCATGTATTCAGGCTTGCAAAAGGCAGGAAGAATTCTTGAGTCTAAGGTCAGCACAGACTCTGTCTTGGAATAAAATTGAGCAATTAGATTCAATTTGCTTAAATTTATCACCAAGAAAAATGTTTTGTTTAATCTTAATCTTCGTCTTATTTTTCAAGCATTTTAGAACCTACTGTATTACTGCATTAGTGAAGGCCCCAAGTAAATTCAGGAAAAGCCTGATAGCAGCATGCATTAAGCAGGCTGCCTGTTGGAAAGGACTGGTGAAGTAGGGCAACATACTTGTGACCTACCACATGAAACTTCTCTATGCAATTTAAATAGCAAATTGCAGACCCTTGCAAAGGTGGGGTTTTTTCTTCCTTGAAACAAGGAGCACTTTAGATTGCTAGGGAAAATTGTATATTGAAACTTTCTGGGGCTAGACGACAGGTGTACGTTCTGTGGGCTCCAACTGGTCTGTAAATGCTTACACTGAAGTCTTTTTTATTTACATTACACAGGTCTTCATTTTTCTCTTCCTCTTTCTCTCCCTCTCTCCCTCTCCTCCCCTCCCCTTTCAGTATCGAGGTCAACCTTCTCCAATTATTTGTCTGCAAACCATTTCTTTCTTCAGGTTTTCCCATTTACATTACATAGGTTGGTGTCTTCTTGGGTCAAGATGCTTTAACTTCCACTGCATTATTTTCTCACCTTCCAATGCTTTGCTTCCTCTCTGGTCTCACCCTTCACCCCCAGACCTTCCAGATTTGGAGACAGCAAATTACTGTAAAAAGGGAAATTAAAATGGATTGTTTCTGCTTTCTTGACAAACTTCTTCTAGCCACAACCACTGGAACACAGGTCCAGCTGAATGTGCATGGTTTTTAACCATGCATTGAGCTGCTTGTTGTTCCCTCACATATACATCTGCTTGTAGTGGTGACAATTCATTATCTGTTGTTCAGGTCGCTTACTTTGGTGGTGGGTGTGAATGTCTGTGTAGACACTCTCAAACCTACTGATGTCTGAGCACTTTGGAGCACCTCAGTAATATTCATTTGACAGATTGTGAAATTGTAGTTTTTGACCATAGACATCTATTCCCAATATCAGCTGAATTTCAGTTCAGTTCCTATCATTAAAAGGAACAACCTTATATTTGCTTATTTTTACAGGTTTAAGAATGAATGTCCAAAGAGAGAAGGATGACAAAAAACCCAAAACATTAAAATACATCTGTTGTGGCTCTGCCTGTGTGATACACACAGTTCGGTACATTAACAGTAGTGCCTGCTGCATTTGAGAGGTCAAAGAGATTTGTTGTAAATATATAACATGCACTTGCCTCTATCTCAGGATCAGAGCGCCTGCACACGTTTGTGAGCCGTGACTCATACAAGGAGTCGATGTGAGTAAAGGGTTTGCTTTCTAGCCTGCCTGTTCAGGAAAGAAATTAAGAGCAGATGGAACCTGTTACAAAAGAATTTCTGAAGTACGAGCTTTAAAAATGGTTGTGTTTTTTTTAATTTTTTTTATTTTTTTTAGAAAAAGAGAAGCTCTTAGGATGTTAGTGGGATGATATGTGGTGTACGGCTAATTTGGCATCATGCAATCCGATCTAACATCAAGTTAACACTGGAGCTGCTGAATGAGCTATTCTCCAAACATGTTTCAGCTGCACACGTTAAAGCCCCTGTAACTGTTACTTTTAAGAGTGCATTAAAAAGGTTGTGAAAACTGCTCCTTGTAATGATTTCTACAACAGGATCTCTGCAAACTCACAGCTGGAGGCTATCAAACACACACCTCCTTAATAGACAGCACTGTGTGTACAATTAACACATTAATTTATGGAGTAAAATGATCAGGGGAGACTAGAGCTTCAAAGCCAAATGCTCACCATTAAGGAAGAAGTGAAGTTACATGGCAGGAGCTGCCTTGCTCACTGCAGCCCTTCCTGACACAAAATCCCTGTGCTGCTGAGCCCAGACCCCAATTCCCAATGGGGATAGGAGCAAGGTGTGCTGCTCCCCATCCTATTCTCCAGTCCTCCCCTTGGCATTAAAGGAAACCTCGGGCCATACACCAGATAGGCATGCTGAAACAAAATACTCCACCTGACTGGCTGGGGAGGAGGTGGATGGCACATAATCTCCTGCCTGCATGGCGTGTCCAGCACAGAAACACCAAACCAGCCAAAGACACCATGAGACAAATCACCGCAATAATTTAACATTAGGAATACTTTGCGTATGTCTGTCAGAGCAGAGCATGGTTTCCTTGCTGGGTTTATGCCTCGCTCTTACATGGAAGAGGAGAGTTTGGTGCAGAATGAGGCACAAGACCTCCTGCTTTAAGCATGGACCCACTGAAAGTCAGTCCCATCCATCACGCCAGGACTCAGAATTAGCCAGGGGGAAGCAACATGACCTGACTAACCATTGTCACTTCTCCGTCTTGGAGAGACAGGTCTGAATTGAAGATGAGGAACTTGGAAATGCCTCTTAGAGTGGGATGTTTAGGCTTTTTCTGGAGAAGACAGCCTCAACATTTTTCTTTTATACATGCGGAATTAGATTCCTTTTGTATTATAACCTGTTGATTAGAGCACTCATGAGGAAAGAGGTGACGCATGCTGAAGTCTCAACCAGAGCTATTCAGATTCATCCATACAGCCAGGTGTGCTCTACACATGTTGTCAAAGGATGTTTTTGCAGAGCACCACTCTACTTTGTCTTTCTTCTGCCCTCAGACTTCCCAGCCCCACCTGATTTTCAGAAACTTCCTCTCCAGGCATGTTCTGTGTCCCTGCAACTACGCCTGCTCTTTGAGTCACAGACTTCTCTGGGTTCTCCTCCTGGGTGTCTCCCATCAGGAGAGAACTAAGATTTTCAGGCCCGGAATGACTTGTTGGGGTTTTCATTCTTTTTTTAAAAGTCCAATACCAGCTCTCCTCTTTTTCTTTCCACTGTCTACATCTCCTCAGAGGAGAAAGCAACTGGATAATTCCTCTGTCTCAGAAGGATCCTGTACTTCCCCACCACGCACACTGCCTTCACTAGAGGTAAATGCAGTGAGTGTGGGAAGGGTACATAGAGCACTAAGGGCTAGCCAGATCAGCAATGCAGTGATGAAAAACTAGGACCTGCCTGAAGGAAGAGAAGCTCAGCATCGAATAACCAGAGAAGCAGTTCTTAACATTACTATCTCTGAAGAGAGCAATGACTCGATGGTCTGGCCAACATTTTTTTGTGTAGTTCATCATTAGATTAATGTTTGAGGTCAAAATAAGAGTGTTGCTGAGAGAGATTCAGACACTTGGAGGTTAGGGATTTACTTTCTTACTTCCATTGCCACAGCCACAATAGACCCAGGCCAGGTGCAGCCTCCATGAACTTTCCTTTGGTGGGTTTAGGTTTTTTGAGTGAAACCCAGAACTGCCAACTCTGACACTCCTGGCCATGGATTTTCACTTCTGTGAGTCATTTACCTCCCCTTACACATTTTGCTGCTGACTCCCTGTGGGGTCAAAGGGAAATTGGTCATTTGCTCACGGTTTCTGGATCTACTGAGTTTCCAAGCACTTGAAAATCCCAGACAAGTGGTCATCTGCTGTATAAACCTTCATAACATCTCACATGCATGCTGGTTGCACTGAGCTTGCTGAGCATGCAGGGATATTTTTCACAGTGACAGCACAGGAAATCAGGTGCATCCTGGGTATACTTGGATTCTTTGTCTATAAAACTGTGTATAGATCCTGAGTGGTTTGATGGACCTAGGGCACAAGTTTACCCATTTTCTATTTCACACAGCACCTATAGATTCACAAGGATGTCTTATCTACCAAAGAGAAAATTATTTGCTTTTCTAATCCCATTTAAGGATTTCAAATCTGAAATCAATCTCACCTTCTGTCCTACTTTGCTTCTTGCCTAAAAGACCTTTTCCTCCAGTGTCTAGCATATTGACCACTCCCCTTTGCTAAATAACTTAATAGTGTGTCTGTTAAATACTTCCCTTCGTTATCCGTCTTTCCACTGCTTTGACCAGTTTTCCTCTTTATGCCCTAGAAATACGCCTGCCAACATCAGACTTCTGGTCCAACGTGCTCATTTTGCAAAATTTCTGCTGCTACTAAAATGACAGGCACGGAATACCCTGCTGGGTGCCCTGCTCAGAGGATCAGTGAGGTCTTGCCTTTTCAAACAACAGCAGCAGGAGGCCTCAAGCAGGGAGTGCCTGACTTTTCAGGAGGGAAAGCCAGCCTGCAAGAGCAAGACACTGCTGTCCCCTCCAAGTGGCATGGAGAGAGGGGGCAGGAGGTTCTGCAGGAGCAGGCAGCCATAAGAACCAGACTCAGCCTATCTGCCAAGTCTACCACTTTTAACATTGAAATGTTGGCAGGTATGAAGCCAGAGCATGGTTTCAAGAGCACTTGTAACACCTTAGACTTCTCTCACACCTCCGATGTTCACTGACAGCTCTCATTAAATTAATCCCTATAAAGCAGTGGGGATTTGAACAATTTTGCCACTCTCTCAGAAGGTGTTACACCTCTACTTCACCACCATTAAGAAGCCTGGCCACCCAGTCTCTTGTCCCAGAAAAACCAAGTATTTGAAAAAAAATCTCATCAACAGAATTCTAGGAAAAACAAAGTTGCCCAGGGAAGTCTAACCAACAGCTAACTCTCATGGATTCAGAATAAACAGAGACCTACAAGAAACCATCATAAAATTAACATTTTAATGGAAACTGAGGGACACTTTCTCATAGAATCCAAAACAGTTGCAGCCATGGGATATATCAATTTCTTTAGAAGGAAAGTTTGCCATACAATGATTTAGAGCTCTGTAGTGGAATTTTAAGTTTCTCACACGTAATGTTTGTATGTGCTGTCCTTGGACTGGGCCCTTAGGCTATCAGTGGACATGTTGCCCTGGTTAAACCATTTCTAACTCTGGACAGAAATAAAAATCTATTCACCACCATTTTCAAGCTAAAAATGTTTAGACTCTGCCTTAACTCCAAAAATTACTTCATAAAAGTATTTTCTGCCAAGAGATCATGAGGTAAAATTAATGACATTAAATTATTTGCCTGTCTTCTCCTTTTGCCTCTGCAATGCCAAACTGTCCTTCCCAATACTACACATCATCAGAAAAACAGCTAGAAATAAACCTGTGAAAGTCCTGCTGTGATAAGCTGATGAGACACAAGGGATTCTGGAGAGCATGACTTGTCTGCAGTGATGGCAGAAAGATCCTATATTCACCTTGCCAGCATCTTTTTCTGGAATAACTAACCCTGTTATTTTACACAGTAAGGCTCAGTCACATCTGAGAAGCCTTATTAGCCACCAGGAACTAATAAAAAAATAGCCTGAAAGTGAAATATTCTCTGTCCAAGAACATGACCCCTTCAGACAAGTTGTCATGGAACATGGAACATGGACAACTCACCAAATAAACTTTTGTGCTGCTGACCCCTGGAACGCCAGACGTAATAGAGAACACATGCGGTCTCTCCTCATGGATACCAAAGACAATTTTCATAACTAACCAAAGAGCAAAAGTCTCCTTTTCAAGGATGCCTTTTACTGTAGATAATGTCCTATTTAAAGATTCAGAAACTTTGCTTTGGGCCTTTTTAGGTATTTTGTTTAGGTGTGATGCTTAGCACAGGACCTCACATGCAGATATCTTAGCCTTTAGCTGTTATCTGATCTATACCCAGGATTTGGATTCACCAGCTGAACTGGGAAAAATAACTTCACTGGTTTCACAGTTTAAAGCAGAACATTTTCAGTTGTCAACTTCTCAAAAGTTTTCATTTCAATGAATAACAAAAGTCAAATCTTTCTTTCTCAGTAAAGGAGAAATATTATCATTTAAGGATATTTTTAATTCTTAGAAAAATCTGAGGATTTCATAAAAAAAACATGGATTTGTTGAAATTAAACTGCTTAAACATAGTTAAACTGTAACTAAATTTTGGGAGTAAAGTTTTAAATGTTTCATGCAGTGCAGGCAAAGGTAGTCAGCAAACCTATGTCAACCATAAACATGTTTTGCTGTATTAAAAGTCAGGTTGGAGAATTTTCATTAGATTTGTGCATTTTACTTTTTTCCCAACATGAAGCACGAGTAAAATACCTTCTCACTTGGGGCAAAATGCATTAAAAAAATCTCTGCCAAATCATTGCAATTAGAGGTGGAATATAACCCACAGTTCCAAAATTCATAATCTATGGATTACATGGAATATAAAGTAATATTGATAATTGCCACTTATTAGCCTGAAGCTTCTTAAAGTGGGTATGATTCCAAATAAAAATCTTTTGTTTCATTTTTCATTTGAACCTGTAGAAGTTGCATGGAGGAATAATTGCTGAAAGCTATGATGTACATTAATCATATTAATGTTGATTCTCATGCAGCTACAAGAAAGAATGTCAAAAATTTGGTAATCTTGTATCTTTGGAAACCAAGCAATGGTAAACCCTTAGTTTAAGAGCTAAAGTGAATTTAAAATGTAAAGGGGCAAAGGAGTCTGTGTTGAAATAAGCATAAGCAAATCCAAGGAGATCAACAAACATTTACGTGGATGCTGTTTCAGATCAAAAGCCTGGACAATTTTTAACTATTAATTACTCAGTCATTTGCATATTTGTATCAGAAAATAACTGAGATCAAGTCCCTTTAATTATGTATTTAAGTTAAAATTCTGAACCTAGAAAAATATCCGAAAAAATGAGACAAAACCCCATTCTTTATCCTACCTGGCTGGTGGCTTTCTGCTCAGTCTGAAACCACTGGCAGCAGTTCGAGGGGGTCTTGTCATCTTTTAGACACACCCACTCCTGTACACATGAGCACATGACCTTTTTTTCTTTCTGTTTTTCTTTTTCTTTTTCTTTTTTTTTTTTTTTTAAATTTGGAAATGGTCACCATGATGGAAAACCATTTATTCTCCTCTTGCTTTGCAGTTCTGCCACAACATTTCAGCTACGTGCAGCTTATGAACCCCACAATTACTACCATTGGGAGTGAAAACCCATCAAAGTTTTTAGGTTGCCAAAATGACAACTGGAGACAAAGACAGTTGTCATAAAACGGAATTGTGCTGGGGTTTTAGTAGTCACCTGATACAGAGCAAGTTCCTTCTCTCAAACTGTCCTGAAGACATCTGTACTTTCCTGCACTGGGGAATTTACAAAGGATTCAGGGCAGGAACTCTGGCTGAGGCAGGAAGCATTTCTCCTAAGCAATTTACCATTGTACTAAAGTTACTTTTTCCAACCCAGTATCAAAAAGATTTTTAATTTTTTTTATTGCTGACACCCTCAGTACAATCAGTGCAATCACAATTACTTTGACAGGCGTGCTGGAATTGGAGTAGGCAGAAAATGGCCTTAATGGGAATCTTTTACAAAGCAGCTGTTAGAGTGTGGTAACAAGACTCTGAATAAATGGCAGCTACATAACTTCCCCTAATCAGATTGGAGCAATCAGCTTGAAAAATTTTCCCATATGTTGAAGAGTGGAGCTTAGGCCTAGGGTTATGGCAGGGACACAGGCCATGGTAAGGTTACAAAGTCTGGCTACAATTAAACACTCACTGCAGAAATTGTGATGATGCTTCGGGGAGCTATTGCACTTTAGCCATTTGTAATTGCACGTTCGGAAATTACTCACTCCAAAATTACTCGGGGCCCAGTTACACGGTTTACAAACATATGTTCTCAGAGAGAGAGAAAAACATTATCCTTCCAATGGGCACCATTTATAGATTTTTTAAATGGTTATTAATGAAATGTAACTTTGTGAGATTGTTTACTAATAAGTTCATGTGATTTTTAGGGAGTTCTATTTATCATTAATTAAATTATTAAGGCACATTTCTGCCTAGCAGGGTCAAATCTGCAATTCTTGCAGTCTTTTAATACCCTGGTTTAATGCTTCTCCTGTCACCACTCATTGAGTAACCCAGGCAGAGCATTTCTCCTTAGTAGAGTTATTTCTTAGTTGTTTGCAGACTGCACCACCCTTCTGCAGGTCACATTATCTAGAGCAGGATATGTGGGCTGGCACCTGATTTGTGTATCAGTGCTGCCACTTCAGATATATTTTAGGGCTGATAAAGTGTGAAAGTTATGTAGAAAATTAGCATGTCACAAGCTTTGTAATTATACAGCTTTTTATGAATTTAATGAAGAAAGACAAGGCCTTCAGGGTGTCTCTTTTTACTGGTAGTTAACACAAGGAAATTTTCCATTATGTTCCAAAGCCTATCGTTCCTGCATTTCCCAAGTCTGGGAAACAGACAGCGAGCCCAATGTGCTTTGCAGTTCTAGAGAACAAGATGTACTGGTGACTGACAGCACTAATGACCTGTCCCCTTCATTGAACGTGAAGGGAGAAGCGTAGGGCACTGAGTATGCTCATGGTACAAATAGGGCTGATCAGCAAACCAGGAGGAGGTAAGACACATTTTAGAAAATGAAATTTAAAAAATCCCCTTTTCAAATGTTGTTGGTTCACACACAGGGCTTCAGAAAGATGGAGATGTAGTGCTGAATATGCTGTTTGGAGACTTCGCTCTGTACAGTAGGACCTCCAGTAGTTTCCAAACAATGTTTTGTACAAAGAATGAGGCATGATACTCTATATCTCATGGGAGGCTCTAAAAGTGAGAGAATTTTTCCCGTGCTGTGGGCCACTGTTAAGATCTTCAGTGTTGTCTCGTGACAGAAACTGAATGCAAAAACATACAAATGAATAGCTACATAATTTGCTTTAAGCAGAATTGATGTGATTCCCTATGCTTTTATTTATTTATTTTAGCTTCCAACAGAGGTGCAAAGTTTTGTAACTTGGGGAGGAATTTGGAAAACAAATTGCTCTCCTGTAGGTGACTGAAGCTAAACAAATGGTCTTCCTCATGTCCGTGCAAAGGCCAGAAACAAAATTTGGCTCTTGGACAAGGTAACTCAGACCTGTTGCTCTGGATGGACATGGTTTGGCATCAGAGCACATTCAAGGTTGGGATAACACCTCTCAGTTTGTGAACTTTCCCATGAGCCAAGGGGCTCCCTGCAAGTACCTGTTTCTCCCTTGCTCCATGTGTAAAACCTGTTCTCGCCCTTGCAAGTTTTCCAAGTGGCATAAACTAATGTTGGATTCTGCTTTAGAACTTAGGATATTTCAGGTCCCCCTTTCTGTTTTGCTGTGAGTAGAGTAACACCTTAAATTCTGTAAATATGAATTAGTTAGATTCTGTTAACAATGTGTTTGAATTCACTTACTAGGACAAATGTTTTGTTTTGGTTCTTTTTTCACAAGAACCTTTTAAAATAATTTTACAATCCTCTTCTTCAAAAAGAAGTTGTTTCAGCTTGCTTGTGTTTTCTCACATGGGACTGTCTTTTTTTTCTCTCTTTCTTATTCTATAGACTGAGATACAGTAGGGGGGCAGGATGACATTAAAAAGAACTTGTACTAATATTGTCCTGATATCAATTGCTACACATTTTATTGGAGACTGTAGATACTAGCTTTGGATTTCAATTTCATTTGGAAGTGTATGTTGGGTAACAGGATTATTCATGCTGCCTTCTGGAGAAACAACACTGTACTTTATTCTTTCTTAAATGCATAAAATACTAATGTGAAAAAGTTTTTTTTTTTTTATTTTGGGAAACATTAAGAGGATTCCTGCTAAGATCATACCTTTAATTTAAAATATTAATTAAAAAAAAAGTTGGGTTTGTTTCCTTTTCAATCTTTTTTTCCTTTTACTCCTGTGAAAAGGATATGAAAAAGTAATTCAGATTTTGACAAAGTACATTAAATTTCTGTTTGGTGAGAAATTTCAAACAAAAAGGATATTTGTATCTTTCAACAGTGCTTATTTAATTTTCACCCCATTCTGATGCTAACACAAAAAAAGGGGTGACATAAATAGTGAATACTTCAGCGCAGACAGCTTTCTGGCTCAGAAGCCATTTCCAGGACATGTCGAGCGCAAAGAGCACTGTCGATGGCTTCTGGAGCCAGGCAGCTGTCTACACTAGGGCTCACTCTCCTGTTAATACCAGGCTAGTGGAATCAGTGCCTCTTCAGATTTTAATCAAACTACCTGAAATGTTGCTGAATACTGTGTGAGCTGGGGGACAGAAGGACTTAAAATGTTTTCAACACTGTTCAGACGTGGTCACTGTTGACACCAGTCGTCAGCAGCCGTACTTTTCCTAGGGTACATGAGACCATAATGTCCTCACAGCTTGAAAATCATTCATTCTCACAACACCCACACATTCTTCTTCATGTGCTACATTTTCTTGAGAAAGAAAGAGTCAAAAAAAAAAAAAAAAAAAAAGAGGTAGTCCAAATAAAACAATACTTGCATTAAAAAGACATGGCTATTCACTGGGGTTGTAGAAATGTACTCATTTGTAAATTGGTTATAAAGATTTGAAAACTTAAAGAGACAGGCACAGCCTGTGGTTGTTAGATATGTGGGTTTCTCTCTCTCACTCTCAGAGAAAAGAAAACATTTATATTCAGCTTTAAAATTGTTTTTGGAACTAAGCAGCAATTGTCCATATTCATTGAAAGAGAGTAGAAAGAGAGTGGAATAGTAGTCTGTCACCCGAGAGCTGGAATGTAAATGAAAGCCTCTTAGAAAGAAAGCATAGCTCTCCGTCCTACTATCCATCACGGAGGTGTTAAGGTTAAAATGTATCCCCCTCGGTACCATGTCTCGCATTTGTGTAATGTGAGGAAAGTGTAGAGCTAGGCCATAACCTGATTCTCCGGTACTTACCCACACAAAGCTTTTCAACACCCTGGATGTGTGCCAGCAGCAGAGAGCAGAGCTTCTGGCCCAGCAAGGCGCATTGAGTGACACAAGCAGAGCCCACAGGAGGGCATATGGGCTGCTCTTGTCTGGGGATCGTTCCTGCTTCAGAACTCACCCACCCTTTGGTTTTGCCCAGACACTAAGTTCCCTGACCATCTGCCAAGGACCTCCCAGCTCCTCCACCTACAATCTCCCAGGGTCTTTCCTCTGACCCCTCTGCTCTGTATGGGCATTTGGCATGTCCCTGGGAGGGGAGGGAGAGCTGCCACCCATCTTGCTCATGGATCTCACACAGTGCCACATCACAGCAGGGGCAGCAACTCTGCAGATGTTCTTGGCAGCCACATCATTTCAGGGAGTCCAGAAGACTGTGGAAGGCCAAAAGTGATTTCAGACAACTCTATGCATGCAAGGTAGTGCCTTCTGTTTGCACAGGCATGAAGACCATGCAAGATTAATGTGTAACACTCCTGTAATGCTTTGAAGAAATAGTTCATAGTAAATGTAACATGAGGGGGTTTCAGGTGGGGATGGTGGAGAGCGAGGGAGAGAAGGAAGGAGAGAAGGCAGGAAGGCAGGAAAGAAAAGAAAAGAAAAGAAAAGAAAAGAAAAGAAAAGAAAAGAAAAAAGAAAAGAAAAGAAAAGAAAAGAAAAGAAAAGAAAAGAAAAGAAAAGAAAAGAAAAGAAAAGAAAAGAAAAGAAAAGAAAAGAAAAAAAGAAAAGAAAAGAAAAGAAAAGAAAAGAAAAGAAAAGAAAAGAAAAGAAAAGAAAAGAAAAGAAAAGAAAAGAAAAGAAAAGAAAAGAAAAGAAAAGAAAAGAAAAGAAAAGAAAAGAAAAGAAAAGAAACAACTAAGGATTTGATATTTTCTGGCTGAGTTAATTGTGAGGATATTTACAGCTAGTGAAAATTGCACAGGTTTGACTCCAATGCTGATGAATGTGTTAAAACTGGTGGGAGCCACAACCACAGTTTTCATTAAACCTGTTGGAAAAGCTAAGCAAAATGGTGGTAAAAATAGCTACATTCACAGACGTCTTGTCTACCCTGTGGTTCCCACCAGTGGGATTTTTTTTCTTATTTGCACACTTCCGCAAACTATGCGGACTATAGCATGGACATGAGGTACTTTACAACCAAGTTAGAAGGGCCAACCACTTCTTAGAATGGTATGTTTCCGGAGTTTAGACAAGGCTTAAGGAATTGAACTAGCAATGAAAATGAATCCCTGGTTGATCATAACACTTCTGAAATGGTACCTAAGAGTTTTGTCTGGTCTGCTGTACTTCTTGCTTTTATTTCCAGCTTGTTCAATGGAACTTCTGATGCAAGAGATTCATCCATTTTTGTATATGTGATCCAACTTGGAGTGACTCAGTTGAGAGTTTTACCTAAGTAAAACCTGCAGGAACGTGGTTTACCCTTATAATATTGTCAGTTCCTACAGCCATCACTTTGAAAAATCAGAAAGATTAAAAATGCATAGATATCGTAATTTTCATCCATAGGTCCTTCCACTCTGGGAAGATCTCAACAATTAAACATACAGAAAGTTGCAGTGACTATAGGTCAGGAAGTTAGATGATTAGTGGTCATGAAACAAAACCTTCCTCATCTTGCACAAAATTTCTTCAAGGAAAATGTGCAGCTCTATTTGCCAAATAACCACCTACACAAAGGCAAAACGCTATTCAGCTCTTCGGATGAAATTAATAACTTCACGGCCAGCACATAAAACATTTATTCCAATTGCTCCAATTTCTAAGAAACAGAAGTTGAAACTTTCTCTTTTACAACAATAAGAAAAGATGTTGAGTACAAATTTTCCCACCAAGTTGTGCAGAGTCTTTAATAAGTTAGTGTATCTTGTCTATTTATATAATGTACTGAACTATATTTCCCCTGGTGTCCTCTTCAAATGTCAGGTTAGTTCTGTGCTGTGCAGCTACAGGAAAGGAAGGATTTAGAACCAAAATCAGTCCACAAAAAAAATCTGTTTACCTCCACTTGCATGTGAAGTCCATCTGCTAGAAACACTATCACTAACACAACTAACACACTAGAAACACTATCACATCTCAGCTGCCCAAGACCTGTCTGGATGACCAACCCAAAGTGAAGAGCTGTTGCTCCTTTCAGAAGGAGATGGTTTCTCACTGGACTCTTACTCAGATACTCCTGTTGTCTTGGTTCATTTTTGTCATAAAAACACAGCCTGGATTAATGTTACTTTGGAAAACTAAGAATTTAATGGAGATGAAAGATGTAGACAAGTCTCGCAACACAACCTCTCATCTTGACACTACAAGTGCAAAGGAGGTTCTTGTGGACAGTGTTAGGAGCTACCGTAGTCTTTAGCACCCTGAAAATATACATAAATATATTCCTTGCAGCTGTCCTCCATTCATCCATTTTTCATTCACTGGGCTCTTCCAAGCTGTGACAACTATCGGGCTCCAGACCTCTGTCCTGGGTGAGAGGAATAAAATCTTTACATCTTCATCTGTCTCTGGGGAGTCCTTGGTCGAGGTGAAGTGCAAGTAGCTCAGGTGAGATCAGAGTAAAAGGTACAGTGGCACAGGTGGTGGAAATCTCTGGGCTCCACCTACGTCAGTAGGGCAGCACACATTAATACAAGCTGACAGTGAGCCCTCAGCAGCACTCTATCATTCTGTGCTGTCCACCACATAGGCTGTCACTCTGCTCCTACCTCCTCCCAGAACAGAACTCATCTGCTGGTTGAATACATAGGGTTTTTTTCCCCCTTTAAAATCCTGGTTTCTCTCCTCACTTCAGAGAAGTAATAACTTCAAAGGATTTACACAAGAGACACCAATGATAGGCTCTGGCTGAAGCTGCTGACTTCAGCAAAGACACTGAAGGTCTTAGGGCTTAAGTTCTCTGTGCTAATATATTAATGATAATTCAATATTTACAGCGTGAAAACTTGAGCTTCTTTTCTTTTTTTTTTGTTAAGGAAAACAACACAGACTTATATTGTGCACCAAAAGCTAACATCAAAAATTTTCAAGGCTGATTGCAGTTATGTGTTATCAGTACAACTGTAAATTTATGGGGGGTTTTGTAATATTTTATCATCAGTAGGAGAAAGGGCCAAAAACTGCTTGCTTTATTGCAGCCAATACCCTTCTTAAAGTTAGAGGAACTATTCATTTGAGCCTGGGAAAAAGCTTTGTTCCCCAGACATGAAGTCCTACAGATTAGAAAAACTCCAAGGGTTGTTAGTAGGCAAAACAGCTCCTTTGTAAAACTGTGTGCCTGCAAGTATGTTTGAGCTACCCGAGAGCTCCAGAAAATGTGCATTGCGAAGCCTTGCAGTGGGAGCAGTGCCTATGCTCCCCCAGAGGCAGTGTGACACAGAGGCACCAATACCCTTCCACTACATCATTCTCAGCTGCAGTGCAGCAGCTGTAGAGGAAAAAATTTATTTCCTGTCCCTTTGGCTGACAGACTTTCAGTCACAGCTGCCAGCAGCAACTGGAAGCGTTATCGTACTTCAGATGGAACCCCACAGTCACAGTGAGTATCAGTTGGCATGAACTCACACAGTCACCTATCAACACCACATAGTCCCTTTTTCGCAGCAATAATAAGCAAGGACTTGGCAAGTGAGAAAGGAGGCTCCAGAAATTAGAGAACTGGACAAACCCATTGCTCCATTGCCATTTATCTGACTTTGCCTAACCATAGACACTGCAATGAACTACCTAGAGATATCAGGAGAGAGGCTACCTGAGACTGTACATTTCTACAAAAGGGCACTTGCAGTACTAGCTTAAGTTTCTCAGTGAAGTACCTGAAACAGGTGAAATAAATTCAGACCTTGGTGGGCATAGACAGGTCTCCCTCACTTACTGTTTGTTGTTAGTATTTAAAATATGGAGAATAAAACTTTATCACCCTGAAGGGCAGCTGTGTGTATACCTACAAGAAAAATGATGACATGCTTAGGGACTGCAGTGTTAGAGACTACAGGAGCACCTTAAACTCAGGAGTACAATTCAGGGGTTAGTTATCTTTACTTAGCTGTGTTGCCATCAGCAGCAAAGCAGAAGAGAGTGATTAGTTCCCTCTTTTTTTCTCAATCTACATTTTAATTCAAACTTGGTTTTTGGGTTTTTTTTTTAATGTTTTGTGTTTTTGAATTTTTTCTTGACAGTAAGTTTTCTTCTTCTCTTTTCTTTCAAAGCTTTCTTAAGACAATGGGAATGTCATGGATCACACTGGGCAGAATTCAGATTGAGGTCTCAGATGCTACAAGCAACATTTAAACTGATCATCAGCTTGTCCAACTTCTGTTATTCTTGATTTCATAGTGGGTGAAAGGAATCTGAGTAAAAAAGTGCTTTGTGCAAAATATTTCACAAAATCCCATGAACAATTAAATGATGAATTTTCCTATATTGACTCTCTTCTGGACCAGGCAATGACTGCTTTGCAAATGGACATTTCCAATATTTGGAAGGAAGAGTCTCCTTATAAAAGCCTCATGTTAGAGTTCCATGTTTGGGAACTAATTACTAGTTATAGGTTAATAATTCATTAAAATATCATATTTGCTGAATATACTTCTCCATTCATGGACTTTTTCTGTACAAACTCATTTTGTCAAATATATTCATTATTTTAAAAAGCATTCATTATTCTGCAAGTTCTTAAACAGCGCATAGATTATGCGCTGTTCGTCTCAACCTAAGTCTCAATATATCTTGAGGTGTGAAATTGGGGTTACGTGATATACATTCCTGTGTCCTGGCTAGATGAGAATCAGCTTATTTAAGCAAATGCTTGCAATTACCAGTTTCTCTCTCCTTCTGTAAATATTCTGTCATCTCTCTGTCTATATATTTGCTATATAACCACCAAAAACCACTGCAAAAAGGCATGAACTTACTTGAACCCTCCCCAGTACAGAAGACTACAATTTTTTTGTTTTCTGCAGAACTGAACTAAGGACAGTAACATTAAGGTTTTAGAAAGAAAGGGGATAGCACCTAGTTAATATAAGTCAGAGGGTGAACAGCAAATTCTGTCTTCATCCAATTATGAATTTCACTAGAGAGAGGAAAAAGAAACAGAAAGGTTTTTTTATTTTCACCTGCATTTTTTTGTGTTCTTGTCAAGATTTACTTCCAGCTCCGACAAAATGAATTATAATCCCACTTCTCCCTTGTACAATTTGATATACAGCTTTAAAACATTGGCCCTGGTCTCTTTCAAAATTATGAGGGACATGATTTTCTAACACAGACATTCTATGATGTTCATATAACCATGCAAAATCCAAGTTTCTGAATAAGAATCTAAATGTGCATGTCCAAGGTTCCCATATCATAGAGATCTTTAAACTGTGCATAACATTAAAATTTTAAAGAATCCTCCATTACTTACATATCAATATTGAGGAATGCACCAATGAGCTTTTCTGAAATTGAAATTAACTTCAAGACACTCACAATGTGAGTAAGATGTTACCTGGGGAAATCTTACTGAAATGAAGATGACATGATAATGTCCTCTTTTCAGTAAATGAAATTACATGTCATTAGAAAAATACATGCTTTTCTGTTGAGCAGCTTTCTGATGTTATCTGTAAAATACACAAACCTACTTTTTGCTCACTTAAAGAGAACAGATAATTCTTCTTCTTGGCTCATTTATGTACCATGAATCATATCCTATTTGCTATACAGAGTTACAGTTCAGGGAAGGGGCAGACAGCAAGACAAGAAGAGTAGGAAATGATCCAAATAATCATTAGTTAGTCCCTGGGTGGAAAAATCAGAAATGCAAAAAAGGATCAGTTGCATAAGCTAAAAGCTGTAGACCACACAGTGCCAGAGAATTCCTACTCTTTCATGGAAAACTAGCAGACCCCATGGACATACAGCTATCAGCACTTATGATTGTATTCTTTGCAAGCAGTGAACCACCTACAATTCTTCAGGAAACTGGTAATGGTGAGTCAGTACCTGTATCATATGGCCCAGCTGTATTAGTCTCTAAGTCCTGCATTTCTGGAGGAAAAGTTCTAAGTACCTGCTCCAAGTGCTCTTAGCCCACAGGAGCCCAGGACATGATAAAAGGGAGCCATCGTCACCTTCAGGGGTGAGCTGTAGGCAATGTCAGTAGAAAATACCATGGCTAAGCATTCCTTGGCACTCTTTTCAGTATGTGCTGTTGGCAAACTTAAAACACTTGTACCTAAATTGTTCTTGTGCATCTGCCTTTTTCTGGAATTACTGTTGAGATGCAACACTCGTGGTTTTGAGTACCTGACTGAGTAGTGCTGTGTAGCAAGATTTAGAGCTTGGATACAGTTTACCGTGGAGAAAATTAAGAACTTAGAACAACAAGCCCCAAAATTGCTGAACAGCTGGGCAAATTAAGTCCGTGTCTACATGGAGATTCACTTGTGCTCTCACTGCGGTGGTGAAGAGGATTTTATGAACTGGATAACAAGAGAAATGTTTTTTTTCTGGCTGAAGACAGTAAGAGGGTTCTAGGCTCAAATCAGCTAAAATCTTGCTCAACTAAAAAAAATTTAAAGAGGAGCCACACATCATCGAAAAGAAAGATGCTAAAAAATGCGGAGAGCAGAAAGTTTACAGCTACTGTAGGGCAACACTTGTTCACAAGCAGAGAAGTCTGTTGTTATCTTTGCTGAGGAGAAATGCACTGCAAACTGGAGCATGTAGGGTCTAAGAAAGCTCTAAGAAACCCTAAACCCAGAGCTTTAAGAAGGCTGTGTGGGCCAGGCCTCCTGATGATCCATCTAGAAAGAACACAGAACTAATTACTCTGCAAAATGTGAAAAGAAAATCTGGGTTTTTAAAGGGCCTTTGAGTTTTGGAGGCAGATTCTGAAGCATACAGGTAGTCAGTAGTAAAACAATGTTAAAGTTAGCAAAATGTGTTGATGATAATGATCTGTCTCAAACATTGCAACAACATAAAGTCACTGCATGTTAAGCTTCATTGTGGTGGTTAAAGGTGAATTAAACACTAAGCTGGAAGGTCATGGTCATCCAGATATCTGAGAAAGTTTAGCTTCTTAAATCTAGCAAACACTATAAATTTTATAAAAATAATGAAATGATGGAAATTATGTGAGAAATGTACACAAGGTAAATGTACAAATGTACAATTTTCATTGTAAATGAAAATACAGCTTTTCAAAAACAGTTCATTAGTCCACCAGAAAACTTGTATTGTCTTCAAGACAGAGTTCAACTCTGTGTAAAAATTCATCCTGATCCACAAATGACAGTAACTTTACTCAATATCTATAAATAAATGCAGATAACATATCAAGTACATATATGTGTGTTTAATTACTCTGTGTTATGTAGGAAATATATGTTTTCTGTCAAAGTATTTTATACGTGGAATGAAGTGTATAAAATAAGTGGCATAAGTTCTTGTATGGACAGAGTAATAGCAAGAATTTCTTCCAAGGGCTAATCAGTTTCAAATAAGAGGGAAGGAGAGAGACACATTTATGCCAAGAAGGCTTCAATGAGATATATTTCTGTCAGTTTGTTTCCCCTTTGCCTTCAAACCATTCTGTAATGCAAAGCTATCTTGACTTCAGTGGTGCTTTGACCCTGTAGATTACAGGTGATTTCATGAACAAACTAGGGAAATATCAGTGGTGAAACAGTTATTAGATGGGAAATTTTATTCCAAGAGTAATTATAAACTGCCTACTGGTCCATATTTTTAATGACTTCAATAAAAGAATAGCAAATATATTCATTGAGTCTTCAGATTAAGCCGTCTGGATAGGAACACAACACATTGGAGGTCGCAGTTAAATTTTAAGATTGATAAACTGAACTGGTGTTCAGGAAAATAATCAATGCAAGATTCAGTAAAGAAAACTGCGTATTTCTGCCTTGTATGGAAATAATCAAATAGTAGATGGAGAATCATCTCTGTAGTCTATTACAAAGTGACAAAAGTAAAATTTTAGAAATAATTTCTTAATAAATTTGTGTGACTGTTAAGAAAGTATGATGGTGCAGCTCACTCCTGATACACTGTGTAGACTCCACGTCTTAGTGGATGTTTTCAGTTTCTTCTAAAACATAGATTCTGTCTTACTGCAGTTTTTTGTTTGCTGCACCTTTTTCCTTCATTACAAAGAATTAGAGACTGCAGTTTCTTTATTGTGTGCTATGTATTTTGTCTGAGGCACTGGGTGTGATTTTGACATCTCTTCCACGTCGGAGTGATCTTTCAACTAAACGATAAACAGGGCTTTAAATCTTAACGTTTGAATTAGCCACAGGGATTTTAAATAGACTTTTTGACCTACGACTGTAAAATTCTATGTATTGTTATACACCTCTCTGTGGGACCGTTTGATCACTTTATTATTTATAGATTAAAGAACATTGTTGCTAATTAATACTGTTCTAATTGTTGGCAGTGTATACGTGCTTGCTTTGATGTTTTTTTGATCCTGTATTTTGGGGATTTCACTTACTACTTTTTTTTGGATGATTTGGGATTTTGGAACCTGCATTTTCAAGCCCTTGTTTCATTTTCTTATTACTGAGGTCTTCTCTTTTCTAACTTCTTTGCTTCTCATCATGCAATTTCTTTTTCTTTTTAATCGAGTCTTATGAAATGGGGCAGCCCCAATTAATTCCTCAACACTACACAAGTAGATTCATTTTTCATTGTCTTCTGAAAAGAAGTATTAGTACAAAGGTTAATATTTAGTTACCTATATGACATTAGCCTTGTGTTGTAGCTTGTTAAGAGGAATGCAGTTAATGCAGTACAGTGATTTCAGGCTAATCAAAAAGGGCAAGTGAGCAGTCTGCTAACATTTAAGTTCGTTCCTCTGATGAAGTATTTCTCCTACAATCTCTTGGATGCACAGTTTCATAGCAAATAAAGTCACATCATGGGAATTTCTCTCTCACGGTCTGCCAGATGAGCATTTGAGTACATGAGGTCAGACTGCATGATTGAATCAGTTCCTACTGATCTTAAAATCTGTGAATGATTCAATCAAAAATCCCAAGTTTTGAATGCCTTGAATTCTCTGAGTTTAGCCTATTATTAAGATGTTAATCACTAAAATATATAGTTGTTACACAGATCTTTGCATGACTATTTACACCCATTAAGTAATGTGTTTTATTAATTAAATATGACCAACATGAACTAATTTAAATGTTGTTGGTTTTCTTTCTTATTTTTCTTTAATGATCAGCAGAAATTTAAGCTTTTCAACAGAAAAAAAATAGTCATGTCTGGTTTCATGATAAAACTATACACCCACCATTCAATACCAGAATTCATATTCACCACAAACACTCTTAATTTTTGCACATAGAGAGAGCATGATACTACATTTTTAAAAGTACAAAAATAATTGTACATAATGTCTCAAACAAGAATATTATAAGGCATTAGGCAGACAACTACAGTTAAGTTATAATTAGTTCCATTGTGAGTTTCAGCTTCAAAGAAACCCAAAACTTCTAAGAAAAAATTCAGCTGACTCCACCAAGCTTTGCCTATATGCTATGGCCTAGATCCACTAAAAGAATTAGGAGCCTAACAGCCATTGTAAACATCTAAGTCCAAAATGTAGATCTTCAAAGCCCCAGCTGAGCTGCTGCCTTACCCCGGGGGAAGATAGTTGTCTTCCCATGGCACCTAAGTTTCTGCTAATAATGTTCTCAAGATATGTTAGACCACATCTAGAAAGACAGGTATGTGTCTCTAGCAGGAATTAGGAAAAAATGGATATTTCTTTACACCAGACTGTAACCCCAAGAAGCTCCATTAAGCTGCCACCTGACCTGCCAGGCACTGGTCACACTCTTTCCCTCCAAGTTTCTGAAGGAAACATAAAACTTCTGTCTCTGCAAGTGTCCTGATGTGACTCAGTTTTGATCTTCATCTTTTCTCATGGTTATGCATAGTCAGCGTCCAGAAACTTGCTTTTCCCTAGTTAAATTTTCTGAGGATATGTATGCACTGCTAGCTGAGAGGTAGAAATAACGACTTAGTGCATAGCCCACACTGCTTTACAGTTAGCATGATCCCTGGCTCTGCTTTGGACTACCCCAGGCGCCTTTCCACCAGCCCATGCCTGCGTGTGGCTCTGGGTTCAGCCTGCACACGCTCAAACAGCAGTGCAGGCAGCACTGCACCAAGCCGAGGAGAGAGCAGAAAGCTCAGGCAAAATGCTTACAGTGCGTCTTGTGGGGCTGCCTATGCAGCACCCTGGATTTCATGGAAAACATTTCCAAGTCCTATCTCATCTCATACTGCATACAGAGTTGGAGGATCTAACTCAGACCTGGACATCCCCTGAAACAGAGTGTTAGATGGAGGTGCATCCAACTACATTAGGTTTGTCATTTGACCAAATGAAAGTTTTGTATTCTCTCACACATCTCATCCCTTGAATCTCAACGCAGTTTCTACCAAGAGTAAAATTCAAGTCAGGGACAATCTGAAAAACTTTAGTGAGTCTCTAACACAGGCATAATGCACATGGATTTGACTTTTGCTTCCTTTGTGCAGACCTGCAGAACACAGATTCACAGAATATTCTCAGTTGGACTAGACCCACGAGGACCATCAAGTCCAGTTCTTAAGGGAATGGCCCATATGGGGATTAAAGCTGTGACCTTGGCATTATTTATACCATGCTCCATCTGCAGAAGCAGTGAAGGTGATGAAAGCTAGAGGAGTCAAGTGCAAAGGGTAAAGTTTTTATCTTAGCGAATAAAATGTAAAAACCCCCCCAGAAAGGCCCAGAATCTCATTCCCCATTTTCATAGGCCTTCCTCATCCACATCCAGCCTTCAGCATGCTAGCCTGCTTCCTATCTTTTCATTCTAGAAATCTCTGCTCAACGTTTTTTTTCCAGGTAATTTTTGTGTGGCGCATCTACTCAGTCTTAAATTGTTGGAACAGTTTTTAAAGTATCCCTCCATTTGATTTAGTCCATGAGGAAAACACAAAAGCTCTTAGTTTCTCTGGGAAGTGGTAGTGTAGAACACAGTAAAGAGAAGAGTCCCATGACAATGAACAGTATTAATGATTAATGTTTTTGCCTGCAAAAAATTGTCTCTAATTTCTACTCCTTTAAGTCTAGAAAGTCAGTTTGAATAAAATACTTTAATTTTGTTTTTGGTGTAGGAGAAAATGGCTTGCTTATCTTTTACTGGGGAATTTTGATAGCGGGTTTTGCTCTAACAGAAATGGAATTTAACTTTTTTCCATATTACACATCAACTTACTGACACCAGAAGTTCCTCCAAAAAATGGCAAAAGTTTGATCCTTTTCCCATGTGCCAGAGTTAATAAATGGAGGGACTCTGGCTGAACTCTAGTCCCACTGAAGTTTGTAAGAAAACTGTTAGAGAGGTTAATAAGAACAAAGCTAGGCCAGTGTTGAAAGCACTTGCAGATCTCCTGTTACTTACACAGCATTCTCATTTAGCTGATTTTGCTTATAAAAATGGACAATTATTTTAATATTTTAAACTTTCAGGAATAAAGCTCCAGTTTCCAGTACAGTAAAAATCATACACCACTGCTTCATCTCTTCTGCTTACATAAGACTCCTTCTCATATTTATAGTCTTGTTATAATTTGGAGAATTCTCAGAATGGCTTAAATTAAAATCTTTCACATTTTAATTTTTTTAAGTAAAGAGGAATGCACAGGCTTTTCTAGGCTAAACCTTGTAACTAATAAAACATCAAAGAAAGATGATGAAAGAGATACAAAGATAGTATATGTAAATGCTACCAAGTGATCGTAGGTTATAAGAGGAATTTAGTATAGCAAAGATTTGGAATTGCCAATTGAGATTTAAAAAAACGAACCACTAAAATCTTACCTCTAGATTCACTAAGGAGCTTTAACTATGTATTTCCCTCTAGAATCCTTGGAAGTTGCCTAAGTACACCTCTGCTTCACTTTCTAAATTTGGGGCTGGTGTGCACTCCCTACATTAACTACGTCAAAGATAGCCCAGACTCGCCACTGTGGTGTGTTCCTTCCACTGTCATGTCCCCCAAAACCTGTCTCCAGTGGCATTGTGTGGGGCTCACGTTCACCCAGGGTAGCCGGGTATCAAGAGCTACCATGTTTCTGGAGATTCTTCACCTGCCCCTGAGCTCATGGGGAAAATCAGCAGAAATCTGCTAAGGGTGAACTGAATAACTTCCAGCTCTGGTGTGTGACTGTGCTGATCCAAGTCCTCCACTGTTAGGCAGTCATCAATCATTTTTCCACCTCACTTATAGCCAAATTCCATTCTCAGATGTGCATTCACAAATCCCGTTGACGTCAGTGGTTAGCGGTTTACCAAAGGAGAAGAATTTAACTCTTTGTATAGTTTTCTCTACTTTCTGGAAATCCTTTTTGCTTTTCCTGAGGCAATAATTTTCCCCTAGATTTATATTTAAATTTAAATGTCATAAAACATTAAAAAGGCTGACATTTCCACTCTCTTCTATCACCCCACTGAGCTGATAAAAACTTTCAAAGCTGATGGCTATCCCTTTGCAGTCCTGTTTAGATTGGCAAGACATCCTGATAGGAAACAAGGTACAATGACAAACTTATATTTAAAGACAGGAAAAATGTCTCATGTCTTGGGATTTGCTTTAAAAGAACCAGGGAAAAGAGTCTGTTTAAAAGAAAAAAAAATATTTAAACATTCAGCATTTCAGGATACCTTTTTATGAGCTCTCACATCATCCAAAGGGTCATGTCATTAGGGACTAGACTGTTTTTTAAAAATACAACCTAATTTTATGTGTCTGATGTGGGCTAAGGACTAAATGATCATCCCCAGTATTCAGTTCTTTGGTGCATTTTTGAGGGCTAGGATGAGTCTTTGTGAGCCTATCTTAGAGGTAAATATATTGTAGTCCTGAGAGTCACAATTTTGTTTTGTCAGAGTCTTTCTTCTCAAACTAGAATTGAAAATGCTCTTTATTTTCTAATGTGGGAAGTATCCTGGCTAGCTTTTAAGTTTACTCTCAACAGTGCAATTTACTGCTGATTCAACAATTTCAAATAAAGTTTGGAACTTACTCTGGGATGTGTGGCTGAAGTGGGAAGATGTTGTTAATCTTCAGCCCTCAGCTATTCCTACCAAGTAACATTACTGGCTGGTAAAACGTAATCCTGCAGACCTGGTTCGACAGGACAAGTCAATCTTTCCATAGGATGTCCTTGCGTATTCTCAGAGGTTATAAAGTATTTCATGGGGTATCATCAGTCTCTAGGAGGAAGAAAAAGAAGGGAAGAAGAATAAGGATTTGGTCATTCACAGCTACCTTCAAGAATCTGGACTTCTTCTTTTCCACCACAACTTTCTATTAGCTGAACCTGATTCGGGGCCAACCACTGTATCCTCACACTGCAGGCTGTAGCTCAGCTGCACAGTAGTATCTTTACATCTGTGCCAGCTAGGGTTATTACTGAGTTTTATAACTTCTGCTATAAATAAAGCCTTGTCATCTAAGCATTCAATTTAAATACCTCTCAGTTTATTTTTGAACACTGGAAGTTAATAATAAATATCATCTTTGTTTTCTAATTTTTTTACTGAGTTGATTTAAATGCTCTTGACAGCTCCAATCCAATCCTCCCATCCAAGCTGACAAGCATGACATGCATCTCTGCATACAAGCTCTCAATTATGCATAATCCAATGTTTTCTAGGGTTTTAATTGAATCACTAGTCTCAAACTTGTTATTTTTAATTTACAACATTTGATTTCTGACACCGGCCCCTCTATGTCATAAATTATGCAGGCAAGAGCCTTAGTTGTGTGGGTGATTAAAAAAAACTAATTAGGCATGATTAAAAAAAAAATAAAACAGAGACCTCTTAAATATGTGCATGTTACCATGTAAGAGAGGCTTATTTCACTGGAAATGCCTGGGTGATTTTTTTTTTTAAGAGATTATGTTCAGTTCAGTACAATTTGATTGATTTTGACAGAAATGAAAGAAAATGTAGGATTTTTTCTTCCTGCATATATACCAGAAATTGCATTACATGCCCGTTGATGTGAATTTCTCCCACAGCTCATTGAATGTAATTTTGTTAAGTGGGCAGGAAAATGAATATGAAGAAAACTGAATAGAATCCAACATTTTCCTTGGCACCAGTAGCAAAGTGAGACATGGCATATATAGATATAAATATATGTATATATATACATGAGGTACAATTAGAGGTATTAACCTTTTATGCCTCAGCTAATAGCAGCAAAAAGGAAAATGTGCAGAATCTTAAACACCACTAAAAGATAGATAGCAGAGGAATGATGTGCCTGCAAAGGCTAAAGCACTATAGCAGCAAATTAAAGGCAAAGAATTATTTTCTCTTAAATGAATTAAAAAGTTACAAATGTACTTGCTACATGAACTTGCAGATGTTTATCATTATTGTTCACTAACAGCTTAAATCTGGCTATTTTAAATACACTGTGTCAAAAAGAACATAATCTCCACACTTTTTAGCATGTTCTTATTCCAGTAATCTGGGGAAAAATGAGGAAGAATCATTGCTTCCCTCCAGCTGTGCCATATGATCTCTGTGCTCTGAGCCTCAAGTCTGTGCACAATGGACATACACAGTACAGCTGCTTTATCACCATAAATCAGGCTGTGGTGATAATAGGAATGAAATAAGGAGCTGCTTCATCAGAAACTTCCACTTCAGGGAAGAAATTAAACTTACACTCAATGTTGAACCAGTGTGTATCTTCAGCAATGCTGCTCTTCCAGTTGTGTGCAGTCGTGTGCTTAAACAGTTTGCTGGATTAGGACCAAAGACTCAGATGGAGGTGCCTGAGGAAGAGCTGGCAGATTTGTTAGTGCTAACACCCTTAACAGCTTTAAAAATTCATGGTGCTGATGGAAAATGCAGGATAGTCGGTAGATCCTCAACAAAACTCACTGTGAATTCTGGATCTGAGATGACGTTTCACCTGCATCCAGGCAGAAGACATTTCACAAGAACAGGGGTCTTTTCAACTACTGACGTCCCCAGAAATATGTAATTTGAAAAGCTCTGCTCTGTTCCCCATGAGGAGGCTGCATTAGAAAAGAGACAAGGACATTGGGAAAGTCTGAGGGGAGACCAAAATGGAGCGCTGAGCCCTCAATATTTTTCTACTGTGGGCAATGCTACAAAAGCAAGAGAAAAATCCACCCTTCCAGTTCAGCCATCTGGGGGTGCCACAGAAGGGTCACAAAGAATGCAACAAGGAGCTGAGGAGCATCAGAATTCTTGGCACATCATCTGCATGGGTGTCCTCAGCTGCTGCCTGTTGTTTGCAATGGTTAGGGGAAACACTGTAATTCAAGTTCATTGAATTTTATGAAAACTCAAGATGTACATAAATAAGCTATAAAGAAGAATCTAAATGTTTGTCATTATAATTGAATTGATACCCAAACAACTTTTTTTAGATCAAGAAATATGAGTGCTTGGACATGGAAGAAAAGAAGTCTGAACTCTCTTTAAAGTGATCCTCCTGTAAGTCCTGAGAAAGATTTGGAATGTGCCCTGGCAATAGAATTTGAGATAAACTGAGAGTAGCATCCTATTCTCAGTTTATACCATGCTCAAACATTTTATCTTCTCCTACCTGAAGGCCTGTCTGAACTGGCCAGAGATCTGTTTTAAAATTTGCAAAGTGCTTCATAGTCCTAAGGAAAAATCAGCAGGAAAATCTGAGGCTTATCTGCAATTTCATATGTTAGAAGAGATACCAAACTACAAGTATTGAAGGTGGAATAGATTGATACACTATAATCATACTCACATTTTCATATCTGTCTTCTAAATCTGGATTCTGTTCAGTTACTGCACATATTTTTAAAAGCTCTACTAGAAATGCTCAATACTTTTGCAAATCCAAATTCAATTTAGAGGGGATCTTCTAACATAAATAGATCTAACCAAAACATTTATTTTTTTCCAACAAAATCTAAGGTTTCCCTCAAAAGAGAGAGGGTGTTTTGCAGAAGACGTAATTAGACATGAAACCATGAATTTTCAAAAAGCTCTTCAACCATTGTGGTCAAAGTGGTTATAAATCTCCTAAGGTCTGTACTACAGCTGGCCTTTGTATTAGTGCACAGGGATAAGTGGAATAGGCAAGGGAGAAACAGCTTCCTTCTCTCGAGTAGCTTGCTCTCAAAGACTTAACAAAACAAAAACAAAACAGTAGAAGTGCTATAAAAATAATGGAGTTTGTGGAGAATTTGACAGTGGCCATAATTTCTTTGCAACAGCCTTCAGCCAGAAAGCTCCTGAAATAAAACTTAAAACAAACCAAGGCTTAAGACTGGATCAGCTTCAATGCATTAATGTAACAGGCAAACCCACATCATCTAAAGTTCTTAAGAAATCTGTCAGGTATTTTAAACTCTAAACTAGATAGGCTTGTAATTGCAAAGAGTCTTAGTTTAATTCTTGTAACAATTAGAAACCTTTTCCTAATTTCTGTGTGGACACTTTCTAAACGAATGTCCTGTTTTCTACTTTGTCCTTCAGTATAAATAACTCTCTCTCTTGTCATTGCTATTTGGATATACTTTACGATAGCTGTCCTATTTTCTCACAGTTTTGCTTTTGCCAAATTTAGTTAGTCTGTTCCTCCTTCTTTGGCTGAAATAAATATTCAAATTACCTAACATACATAATCTCTGTCCTCTTATATATATCCTAATATAATTTCCTTTATATGCAAATAACTCTCTACACATATGTAGGTAGTAAGAGGTTGGACATGAGCTGGCAACATGCACGTGCAGCCCAGAAAGCCAAACCTATCCAGGGCTGCACCAAAATCAGTGTGTCCAGCAGGGTGAAGGAGGTGATTCTGCTCCTCTACTCTACTCTCATGAGAACCCACTTGGAGTGCTGCATCAGCTCCAGCATCCTCAGCATGGGTAAAACACGGATGTGTTGCAGCAAGTCTGAGGGGGCCCACCAAGAAGATTAGTGGGGTGGAGCACCCCTGCTATGAGGAAACGCTGAGAGAATTGGAATTGTTCAGCTTGGAAAAGTGGAGGCTACTGGGAAACCTAATGGTGGCTCTCCGGTACCTGAAGGGAACCTATGAGAAACATGGAGAGATATTTTTTAGAAGGGAATGTAGAAAGAGGACAAGGGGGAATGACTTTAAACTGAGGGTAGATTTAGGCTAGATATTAGGAAGAAATTCTTTACTGTGAGGATGATAACGGGTTGGAACCCGAATTGCCTGTAGAAGTGGTAGATGCCCCATCCCTGGAAGTTTTCAAAGCCACATTAGATGGTGTTTTGAGAAACCTGGTCTACTGGAAGGTCCTCCTGACATGCCAGGAGGGCTGAAACTAGTTGATCTTGAAGGTCCCTTCCAAGCCAAGCCATTCTATGATTGTATGATAACTAAAGGCTTTTTTCTTTTTCCTTTACACCTCCTTTTTCTAGTTCTACTTAATCCGATCATTTTTATTTAATCTCTTTCACCACAACTGATCTCAATTTAACTCAGATGTCTACAGTGTCATTTAATCCATCTGAACTAGTTATCCTAAACTGGTATTTTTATAATGTGATTCTTCTGACTTCTCCCACACTTTTATGTGAGTAAAGGCAATGCATGACTGAAAAAATGCTTGTTTCTAACTTACTGTAAATAGAGTACATAGTGTGACTACCCCGGGAATAAAAACATATTTTGAGCACATATATTTGGCCAGAAACATCCAACCCAATAACATCCTGGCCTTTCAGTCACAGTCTTCTTCAGGAATAATGCTTTGAGTGTCTTCTTAAGCACTCTACTTACTCCCAGTGCCTGTTGGGGACAGATATTCACCTGATTCCTTTTTCAGCTGTTCCTCACAGTTGTTCAAATTTGGGTCTTATTTCCTCAAAACAAACCTACCTTTTAATGTGAGAGAAGAAAATAATACTTTTCTCCAGTTAGCCTAGCACTGAAGATAGGTACTCCCTAAGATGCTAGTTTCCTCTTCCTGCTTAGAAAAAGTGAGAAGCTTTTCTTAGAAGCCTCTAAATAGATGCTTCTTTGAAGTTCCTGGGTCACAGACCCATGTTGCTGCTTGCTTGGCAGCATAAACAAAAGGGATGCATATGTAAGAGAATCCACAAATAAAGCTCATGTCAGTAGTACCTTGCATTCAGGTGTGGTTTCCAGGAGAAAATACTGTTCTGAAATTCTATGCTTCCTTGTACCCAGCTTCTGACAACTGACTGGTGCGAGATGGAGAAGTCAGTTCATATGAAACAGCTGTAGATATGGGTAAACAGGAAAAAAACATCCACAACCTTTCTCTCATCCTCTAAGTGGGTTACTCATGAGCTCAAAATCAGGCAAACCACTTGTGGCACAATTTTATAGAAATGCATGTCTTTCTGAGTGGGTTAAACAAGATTGTGAAGAAAGACTATCCACGTCCATATCTATGAGCTGGAGGCTTCTGAGTGAGATCAGTTTATTCTATCAAATTGAATAGTAAGTGCATGTACATTTCTATTTGTAAGATTGACACCCATTTTTGTGCCGCATCTGCTCATGAGTTATTTTACCCCCCTGTGTCATGATGTCTTCAGCTCTTGGCCTGCTATTATATTCCGTACCAGATCTAGCACTTCAGAAGTTTAGGTTTCCTAGAGCCTCTAATCAAACACTGATTTAAATAATATGTGTTGTGGTTTACCCCAGCCAGCAGCTAAGCCCCACCCAGCTGCTCGCTCACTTCACCTACAGTGAGATGGGGAGAGAACTGGAAAAACTAGAAAATTCATTAGTTGAGATAAAGACAGTTTAATAGCGAAAGCAAAAGCTGTGCAAAACAAATGAAGGAATTCATTCACTGTTTCCCATGGGCAGGCAGGTGTTCAGCCATCTCCAGGAGAGCAGGGCCCCATCACACACAACAGTGGCTTGGGAACACAAACACCACCACTCCCAACATCTCCTGCTTCCTTCTTCTGCCCCCAGCTTTGCATGTCGAGCATAGGGCCACATTGTCTGGGATATCTCTGTGGCCAACTGGGGTCAGCTGTCCTTTCTGTGTCCCCTCCCAACTCCTTGTTTACCCCCAGCCTGTTCACTGGTGGGGTAAGGAGCAGAAATGGACTTGATTCTGTGTAAGTTCTGCTCAGCTCCCTGTGTTATCTCCATCCCTGGAAATGTACAAGGCCAGGTTGGATGGAATTCTGAGAAATCTGAACTAATGAAAGGTGTCCCTGCCCATGACGGGGTTGGAATTAGATAATCTTTAAGGTCACTTCCAACCCAGGCCATTCTATGATTCTATGATTCTATAATTCTATGATTCCATGATTGATTCTATGATGTTGTCTCCACTGTTTCAAGCACAAATGCAAAACACTGCCCACCAGCCACCATGAAGAAAATTAACTTTACCCTAGCCATGAGCACCATAATGAGAAAGATGTTAATTTCTGCTGAAGAATTCTAACAAAAATGGGATCAGATTCAATTTCAGCTGATTGTCTGTAGTTAACTCTTCTGCTTAATTTTGCTCTTAAAAATTACATCATGGCACTCTGTGGTGGGGATAAGGAAGGACAGGCTCAGTGTCCATGTAAAGAAAATTACTGAAAATAATATAGAACTTACATGCACTTCAGGTCTGTGACCTTGCCTTTACTATGGTTGTGGCAAACAGGTCAAATACCTAATCTTCTTGTAAGAATTGTTTCCACTTTCATCATGCCAGGCATTTTTTTGTCTCCTGAGCTCTGCATAAAAACTTTGTTCTCTGCGTGAGAACATAGGAAAAGAATGGTCATTTCAAGAAAAGAAAAGAAAAAAAAGCTTGGCCAGCACAAATAACAATGACTCCAACTGCAAAGGCCAATGATGGTTAACTAAAAGACCTTTCTCTGTGTTTCTTCAGTGAGAATTTGGGTGCCCACCTTGCTGTTGAAGACACTGTAGAGCGAAGTCCTTTCTCTAGTGAAGATATTTAAATGGAACACAATCAATCCTAATAGACATTTCCTTTCTGTGATGAGAAGGAAGACTGTAGCAGTTAAATTCTCTGAACTGCCTGAGTTATTCTGGAATAAATCACCCACAGCTCCAGAACATGTTAACTGTGTAAACCTGTCGGTCATGATCAGCAAATTGTTAAACATTATAATACAGAAGAGGATGGCTTTGATACTCAAGCCCTTGATATAGGTGCTGCAACTTCAACACCAAAGACGTATGTTTCTGCAAGCATGTGAGATGAAATTTTATACCAGAAAGCCTCCACTATTATTCCTTGAAGACTTCTCAGCAAGGATTAGAATATACATATTTCATGCAAAAATCAGACATAAAAACCAAAATGGCTCTTATTTATGAGTAGGGAAATTCAAAACCTAGAGCTGCAACCTTTACTTAATGCCAAGGCCATGAAAATGCAATGATCTACAGAAATTCACACTTTCGTCTCTGGGGGCATTGTTACAGGCTCAAAAAAGTCAAATTGCTGTTACTTGAGCTTGCAAATAATTTATACCTATCATTTGTCTTATAGACCTAGCATTTGCCTGCTGTGCTGACCACCTACTCATGGATGTATGTTGTAGCAATCTTGTTCTTGACACAGTAATCAAAAGAGAAGAATGTGTTATTTTAGAGTGTTTGAAATGTCTGGGACTAATCTACCAAGCAAAACCTATAAGCTCATAAATTGAAAAAAACTATTTTTTCCAAAGTATTATATCAAGAGTTATCAAGTAATTTTTTCGAAGATAACAATTGACTACATCAGCTATCAGGGAATCCCTGCTCTGATTGTTAGTTATTTAATTCCTCTTAGTAGTTAAGTATGTATACAAAATCTTTTAGGAAAGATTTTGCCAACACCAGTACTCCATATTCAATGTAAACATGAAAGCACAGATTTTACAAAATTATTCTTGTTATTGCCATTTTTTATATTTTAATGCTTTAAATAATAATCTTTCACATCCTTTTCAATCATAAATAACAGAATATTATTAGTCAGCAAGAACTGAAATATATGTCTTATCCACTATATTGCAAACCACATTTTTTCTGATGTCTTATATACCATTTCCCAGAGTTTGTGAGTGGGGAAGATTTAAATTAAATATTTTTATATCACGCAGTGAAATCTACACTTTTTGGTGCTTATCATTTTCCTTTTCGTTGTGGAAAAATTGCTGCAAAATCCAAGTTTAAATCTGAATTGGAATTATCTCTGTTAAACAGAGGTTATGTGTAATCGCTCCAACATTTTCAATCCTTTGGCCAAGGGGACAAATGTGTCAGTATCTTTCTTCTTTAAATTTATTTAATAGACCTTAGGCAGAAAAAAATAAAAACTCATTAGATCATCTGGTTCGTCCTGCCAATCTCTGTATCTATCATCTCATCTTGGGAAAGTACTGTAGACATCCTGTGGGTGTTCTCTACATATAATATTGGCAGAATAGGGCCCAAAATTTTTGTTTTCTTACTACAAGTCACCAAAATAAACTAACAAAAATCCCTCTGAGCTGAAACTAAACAAAAAGAGAACTACAACCAGCTGACCTAAAAAAGATCTGCAGGAGCTGTGTATCAACTGAGTTTTCCACCCTTTCACTACTCATTTCTAATACAAAAGCTGATCTTAGTGAATTTGCAATGATGTCAGTCAGGGAAGTACAGTCCTATTTTTGGCACCAAAAGGAAAGAAGCATTAAACTTTCATATAATAAAAAAGCAACATTAGGTTTAGAGAACACAAGAAAAAAAATATTCTAATGTTTCCCTAGGTTCAGTTTAATTCATATCTGTGCCATCAGGAAAATAGTAACAAGATCATAGTGTTGTTGAATTGTTTTTTGTTCCACTCCTTCCCTTTCCTTGGCAAATTGAGAAAAGAAAATTGCTTCAAATCAAGCACACTAGTATTTCTTCTTTGTTATTCAAATGGAGGCTGGGACTGCTGAAAACAATTTATTTCCACATACATTTCAATCATGCAATATCAAATTTTATGGGGAAAAAAAAGAGAGCCAAACCACAGCAAATTTACATTTTAAAAACTTGAGTATTTTTATTTGCCATATGGAATATTGCTTTTAATGACTGTCTCAAGTTTTTAAGAGATCATAACCCCACTTCATTGTAGCTCCAATGAACCATAACTGTGGCTTAGACCCCTCAAAATGTTTGGTCTCACAAGGCAAGAAATATATAGACCTTTTCTTTGTAAAGAAGACTCATATTAACACCAATGGGAGTGAAATAAAGGTCTTGGACAGATAAATTCTTTCATTATTGAATATTAGTTTAGTTTAAAAATGTCCATATTTTACAAAAACATCAATCTTTTGTTAATAGTACCACAAAAATTTTTTTTTTATATTCCGTGCAATACACATCCACACACTTCAGCTGAACAAAACAAACCCATCAATTACAAGTTTTCCCACTGGTAAACTCTGGAACTGACAGGGTCTTGCACTGTGATAAAAACTCAGTGTGAAATATGAGAATTACTTTGGCATTTCATCAGAACCATGTGGCTTCTGGACCATCAAGAGGCAGGTTTCATACCTGAAGAGCACCTCCATCAGCCAACATAATTTTAGCTTACCATTGAATGAGAAACTCACTCCTTACTGGTTAAAGCTAAAAATGCAGTAAGGACCTGCATCCAAAGCCTCATGAATTTAATAGAAAAATTCCCACTGGAATGAAGAGGCTGAGGAGGATCCAGCCCTGAGCAATTTACAATATGCTTCCTGATTTGTGTTTTAAGCCTGGCAGCGATGGAATGCAAAGTATTCACTGTACATGTATTAGATATGTTTAATATAATTCCAAGGCACATCTTTGATTAAGGTATTGGAAATATATGAAAGCAAAAGTAACGTTGTAATATAAAGCATGTACCCATTTATTTTAGTATATTCTTGTGCATTCACTGATAATACTTTCCTGAAGTTT
Organism: Acanthornis magna; assembly: GCA_036785705.1. Taxonomy (NCBI): domain Eukaryota; kingdom Metazoa; phylum Chordata; class Aves; order Passeriformes; family Acanthizidae; genus Acanthornis; species Acanthornis magna. The sequence continues at coordinate 30,103,530 of JAWUZG010000221.1, read as the reverse complement.
CCAGAAAGGCTTTAATAGAAAACAGTGATAAATGCCCCTTACTAGACACTCTCGACTGATCTCATACTAAAAAAATTGCAAAACACCAAAATACAAATTTACACCTCCAGTTTAACTTTTGCTTAAGACAGCCAGATGTTGGAGCATCAGTTCACATAGGTTTCTTTCCCACCAAATGTTTCCAAATGGCAATGGCAAACAAAACTAAAGCAAGTCAGAATGTTTCTGTTTTCAGATGAGATATGTCTGATTAGGAAATGCTGAAGTTACTACCAAAGGGTTTTATTGTAAACATTTCAATTAGTGTTGGTAAATGCTACTTTTGCTAAGCTAAAAAAAAAATTTATATAGAAAGCATGCAATCTTACTTCTATAAACAGGAACAATCTGTGACAAAGTTTGGTAAATGTCACTCCTAAATTGTATTTAACACTGATGCCTGAATATGAAGTTTCATTGTTCATATCAATGAAAGTCTGGTGCTAATTGGTTTTCACAAAAAATCATACTTTCCATTCCAAATTTGAAGATTTTCTATAAAAAATACATATCGATTTAGGTAGGTAAATCAAAATCTTTGCAAAGGATATATCCTGTTAGTACCCACAGTCCTTTCTTCTGAAAATAGAACATAGAAAATGTTCTCTAAGAGGACATGAGAGGAAAATCTCATCCTGAAAATTTCACAGAGTTTGCATGTACTTTTACCCTCATAACTAAATACTGTGTAAAAAGGTACAGTATGATTACTTGTCTTAAAATCAGTCAAAGTGAAATCAATTAAGTGAAATTATTTTTTGGCCACTCAATAAGTATGGCAATAATTACAATGTTCCTTAATATCTTTATACATGGGCAATTTTATTCTATTGATTGACAAATTTATTCTATATTTGTTGGTTACCTTCTGGAATGTCTTGAACTAAGTTGCTTAATGGAATTTTTTGTGTGGTTGATAGGGTTTGGGTCAGTACATCCACACCATGGCATATCTGTGCCTGAAGTTCTGAGTCATTGACAGAGCAGCAGGAAGGAACATGACTGCAAAAATGTTGAACTCCCAGTCGACCCTGAAATTTTTCCAGGTGGATCCTTACAAATCTATGGGGCCTGATTCCAAGAATCCTCAAAGAGCTAGGTGATATCATCACAAAACCACTCTCAATGATTTTTGAACAGTATTGGAAATCCAGAGAGGTCCCAGCTGCCTGGAAGCTGGCAAACATTGTCCTGATTTTCAAGGAGATCAAGAAGGAGAAGTACAGAAACTACAGGTCCATCAGTCTCATTTCAGTGCCTGGGAAAGCTGTGAAGAAGATTATTCGGGACATATTGAAAAACACCTGAGAGGCAACAGTCGTTGGCCCAGCATGGGTTCATGAGAGGAAAGTCCTGCTTATCAAACCTGATATCCTTTTAAGACAAGGTAACACCCCTAGTTGATCAAGGGAAGCCAGTTGATGTAATCTTTTTTGGATTTCAGTAAAGCTCTCTATACTGTCTCTCACAGGATCCTTCTGGACAAAACATCCAGCACACAGCTGGATAAACACATCATGGGGTGAGTGAGCAACTGGCTCACGGGTCAGGCACAAGGGGTGAATGGGGTGACATCAGACTGGTGACCCGTCACTAGTGGGGTTCCACAAGGATTTGATGGCAGGGAGTCTGCAGGGAAGACTTCTGTGAGAAGACACCAGAAGCTGCCCCCCATGGTGGACAGAGCTATTTTCATCCAGCTGCAAGACAGACTCACTGCCAGCTAAAGCTGAGTCCAGCAGCAAGAAAAGTCTCAGAGGATTGTATTTTTTCCTTGACATACAAATTACTACAGCTCTCATGGTAGTGCTCAGTGTTTAATATTATTATGTAAGACTTGAACTCTTCTCAAACCTATTTTCAAATGAGGAACTATAAGTGGAAAGAAGTAGTGGAAATCACTACCATCTATAAATCTTATTTAAATAAAATACTGTTCCTTATGTTGGTACAATTATGACTTTACATTAAATGTGTTTTACTAGTGAAAACTCTTAAAATTATAACAATATTTAAAGCATATCTAACTGGGGTGGAATCATTTAAGTAGATAAAACATGGCATTCCTAAATATTAATATAACCAAAGCTATAATTAAATAGATGTATATTAGAAACTGACAATGTTAGTTCTGAAGATAATTTGGGGGCAATGGAAAAGCTGCTCCAAAACCAAATCATGTTTTTATATATGTGCAGTGTAGCCTGAATGTTGCAGAATTCTCCACATGCAAGGCTTTCCTTTCCTTTCTAGTGTTGCTGGAAAGCCACCCAAGGCAAGAGAGTTTATTCCCAAATAACCCTTTTTGTCTTACAGTTCTGCAGAAGAAATAATCTGGTGCTAACCATATTAGCAAAAAACCCAAAAACCAAACCAAAACAAAAAACCCAACAACAGCAAAAAACCCACCAGGATGGGGGGAAAAAAAAAGAGAGATTAATCTTTGGGATATCTGATGCAAGCCCATGAAACACTGTGAAGGGCAGAGCATGGACTCTTTTCAGACCATAGTGATTATCTACCAGCAGGTAATATGGTCCCTTATCCCAAGTAGAGTTTGCGGGCTTGAGACAGTCAGTGTCTTTACAGTGGATTTTTTTCTCAACAATTTTAGCCATCCAGGCTAAGAGTAATTCTATTGTGAGTAGAGGTGGTCCAGACTCTCTTTATAACTGGAAGGGAAACTGGGCATTTCTAGGACACATCCCATCAAAGAGAACTGGGATAAGTCACCACCTACAGGTGCCTTTTCTTTCAGGCACCAGACTTTAGACAGCTGAGACAGATGTGTCCTTTCAGGCCAATATTCACGTTCTCCTTCTGCACGTCAGCCTCACTCACTAGCATTGTGCAGTGGAGGACAGTGTTATCACCAGCTGCAGCCCAATTCTCTGCCTGCACAGCAACAGAGTGAAACTGCACAGGAACCTGACCTGTAGCAACACACCATGACGTAGCCAGAAACAGTAAAACAATACTGTTGCCTGAGACAAAAAGAGGCATTCCCAGGCAACACTTCCTAGTTTATAAGTGGTTTTAGGACTACTGGGGCAGAGTATTTAAGACAATTCCTGCAAACTAGAGCTGTGTATTCAAGCCACATCATGAACTCTTGTAAATCTGCCCAACAATCTCAGCTGTAAATCTCAGCTGTTCTTCGTAACTTGTGCTGAGGTGCCAAAGCAAGTGGGTGTGACACCAGCCTCATCAATTCTTTGGCTACAGACACTAACTGTCATTAATCTCATATTTTACATAGCCTTTGTAATCCTAGTAACAATTCTGAAACAGCTTTGCACATGGATATTAATCTACAAAATAAGAAAGGTCAGCTTAGTATGAAACTGAAGTGTTTTAGGCATCATCATGAAAGGATTTTACTTCAACATGTCTAGAGTCATAATAATTATTAATTATTACCTTTTACCTCCTGTCCATCTCCTCGGGACATGCGAAATTGAGGAGTGTTGGTCCCTTTTTGGTGAGTTTGAACTTTGTAACTACATGTCATGCTGACATGGACATGTTTGTCTGCATAACTCTCTAACTTGCATTGATCAGTAACGTGACAGGAGATGTCTATGCAGCCAAATCTGCTTTTCCTACAAAAACATACCTTAAACTTATTGCTAAATGCATATTTTATCTGAATGCAGTTTTGTGAGCTAAGTACAAATGGAAATAGGCATTCACTGCTTTTTCTAGAACAGATCTAGAAGAGGAGGGATTTACACAGGCCATAGTTTCATGTTGATTTACACTCTTTTTTAAAGGCATCTAAAATTGCTGCAGGATGTCTTCATATACATTTCCTATTAGCGTTTTAGTTAACTGTGTACACAATTAAATAAATGAGTTGTGGTTTTTTCATTTTTACCCCCATTTTTCACTTCTTTCCCCAAACTATCACATCTTGAGATCATCTGCAGGAAGGCAGATCCTTCCTCCTTACTCACACTGAAGGAGACATAGCTCTTCCAGGCCACACATGCCAGCATTGTTTGAAATCCAGAGACTACAACAAAATGTGCTCTTACGTAATATATCTTGTTCTCTGTATCACCTTGTCATTGCCAACTTCATGCTGACAATCACTGATTAACTCAGCCCCAGCATACGTCTGAAGTGAAGCCCAGTGTGGTGTCTGATTCCTCAGCAATATTTCAAAGGGACCAGTTTTTTGCTCTTAACTATGATTTAGGTAAGTAAATGTGAACATATTGTAAGATCCAAATAATATACTGTACATTAGACTCCTAGCTGCAGCCTGATCATATTATCCTTTACAATCTTGGCTCAAAATCCAGAGGGACTCTGGATCGCTTAATTAGTTAATTTCTGTTTTGATTGGAAAGACAAAAGTAAAGCTTTTGGAAATTAATTCATCAATTCAAACTGCATAACAGGCTTTATTGAAATGCAGTCTGCAATGTTCTTAAGTCAGCCTCACCACTGAATGTTGGGACTTATCTTAATTATGGTTGGTTGTAATACTGTACTTATATTAATAATGTTCTTATGTTAAAGAGATTTTTTTGACCTTTTGCAGTGCAGAAATCAATGAGAAGTTGATAAAGCCAAGTTCATTGCTGCCTAAAGTAAAACAAGCCTGATTTGTTTACTTACCTAAGCCTTCATCTGTCAGACCCATTCTGAAATGATTTATAGACCTCTACCCAATGAAATCATTTAAAGTAGATTAGATTCAAGGAACAATCACCTCTAATATGACAAGCTGATGGAGGCTGACAGGTAACCAAGTTGCTCTGGATGGCAAACAAGTTCCTGAAATTCTGATTAAATTAAAATATTAATGGTACCACTGGGAAAATAAGATTGAATCATGTTAGGCGAATTCAGTATTAGAAACAAAATGCAAATAGAGAATCATTCTGTGTGAAGAAAGCCAGCTGAGGTACCAAGGGAAGTTACCTCCAGTAAACGAGAGAGCAGTAAGCGAATTCAAATGAAAAGCATTGTGTCAAGAGCTCACCTTCACCTTTCTGAGGTCTCTAAAACAACAAGGCCTAACAGGCTCTGGGGTTGGTCTGAACACTTTTGAGAGGTTACATATTTATTTGGACTTGCAGCCTAGTACTAATGAACAACTCCAGCTTTCCTAAGGTTATAAGGTTATTCTTTGAAGCCCTGATCCATGATTTTCCCCCCCTTTTTTCATGTTTGTTTAGTTTCTGTTTTCAATCCTGTACATTAAGTGGCTCTGGCTGCACTACAATTGCTATATAACTAAATGTATTGACACTGCCTGCTTTGGGATCTGTATTAATTTTGACATACAGGGTAATTAAATGTGCTATGTGTCTCACGTGCATTAAAGGAACAATAGATGCCTTATCTGCCAGACATGCTGAAGTGTGCAATTACAACATGTTAAGAGCAGTTGCTTTTTTGCTTCACAACACCTTTTATTAAGGTTCTTTTAAATATCTTTAGATGCTTTTTAATGGCTGTGAAGTAAAGACTATCCATCACAAGTAACACTGATGGGATTTATCTCGCCTCAATTTAGACAGGGTAGATATCTTCATCCGACCTAATTGCCTAACCCTCCATTTCAGCCAGCAGAAAGAAAGAGCTGCTTATAGATTGCCAGTCATCTGGTCTGGTTTTTATAGCTGTATTTGGATTTAATAAACTGCAACCTGGACACCCCCCCCCCTCCACACACACACACACACACACACACACTTTTCTATATCTTTATAGGAGGAGAAAGCTCGGTAAAGGCAGCAGGAAGCACCTAGAGAAAAACACCAACTGAAACCACAGTGCTTCTCTAAATAGCAAAGTGACAATCTAGTTTCAGAGTATAGAGTTCTTTTTTTTTTTTTCCTAGGAGGCATTATATAAACTATGGTGGCAATGGTTAGTCCAGTGAGATCCACAGCCAGGGGAGGAATGTGATAAACAGGAAAATAAACCAGCAGCTACACAGCAGCAGTGAGGGAGAGCCTCCTCAATACCCTTATCTACTGGGAAGGTTAGTTTTTATGGACAAAAAAAATTATTACACAATATGGAAGCAACGGAAGGAAAGACAGGACAGGATAGGACAGGACAGGACATGCATAAAGAACTGAGCATGGTGAGATAAAAATAAGAAACCTAAAGTTTTTTATCGTCTCAGGGAGGAAGGAGTGAAAGGTCAAGAAGAGACCTTTCTCCCACCAGGATGATGTCCTAAGCAATGATCAGCTCTCAAAGGTGTTTGATGAGCTTTGTGACTGCAGAATAATTGAGGTGCTGGAGAGAGCTGGTCTGGGTACCTGGACAGAAGAGACTGCTTTTGTTTTCTGACCTGAAAGAAAGAGGTGAAGATGAATGTATTTGCGTTTCAATGCCACTGAAAATTACTATGTCAACATTCACATTAATTCATTAAAAACCTGTTTAATTCTAACAGGACTGTTAGGATTACTGTACTGTCATCTTACCAGTGGCAATACTAAATTGAAAACTAGCAGCAATCAAGAGAACCTGAAGCAGGTTGAACGTGAACCAAGAGACTGAGGTGCAGATGGAGCCTGGGGGACCACCAGAACAGGATGCAGCTCAGGAGAAAGTGTCCCATTTATCTCTAGGACATTTAAGAAACAGATAACCAGCCTGACACCTAGCATAGTGGACATTGGAGAATGCCATCCAAGACCATGCTCTTGAGACCTTTTCCAATTATGTACTCTGGTCTGAAAAATCAGCCTGTAAATATATGACTTTGAAATCATCTGCAGTTTCCCCCAGTTTGTAGGTACTATGGTAATGAAGAGAAAGTTTAACCTTAGTAATGAAGGAGTCTTTGTGTTCTCACCATATGTCAGACAAAAAAAAAAGCAGAATATAATAGTGTATAACCTATGCTAAGAGCATTGCTAGGTAAAATCCTACCTGCTCAGAAGTTCAACTTATGCCATTAGGGAAAAGGATAGTAGAGCTCTCACAATGCACATTTTATGTGTGTGTCTTCCTCAGTGTCTGAAACAAATTCTCACACATCTGTGAATCATTATTTCCACAGCTCAACTACTTCTATCTATACCATGTGGCTCTGAGACACAGGAAAATCTCCTGTGACCAAGTGGGAAAAGTACCTTGGGAAGCTACTATTTTCCTACACTCACTGTCCAGCCCATAATGATCTTGTTATGTTGTAGACTGTGATAGGACACTATGTCCAATATTTAAAAATAGGCCCAAGTCTTCATTTCCTAATGATGTTAGAAATTACTTTTCTCTCAGATTTTCAGAATGTTTCAGCAAGCCATCATTTCATGAGAGCTTTGAAAATTATTCCATGTCCTTAGGTACCAAAACAGAGATCAGATTCTTTGAAGTTTTCATTTTTAAAAGATTTGACCTCTAGGTACATTTCACATTGTAGTAATCGAAGTGTATCTGTAAGGTATTATTTCTAGCCTTGTTAAATCTCTGCCATTCAGGATATTAACTACTTAGTCATTAATTTCAGTCCTGTCACTGTCTGACACATATTGTCATACAGGACAACACTAAAAGTCCAGTTTCTCCTAAGTTTCAAAACTAATACAATCTAACAGTTTGACAGTTAATTTTGGTATCACTACACAATTAATCCATTGTTACATGAAAAGGAACAAAATATCTGTTAGGTAAAATGCAGGGCAAACAGAAGTGCAAGCAGAAGCTAGAAAATTTGAGCATTTCTCCACTAAGGGCTCTAGCAAGAAGATGGAATAAAGTTTCAGAGCAAAAAAATCAACATCCTTCATCCATAAGTGCAACCAGCAAAGAGAAATACAATTTTGAGAGAACTGAAGTTGGGAGTTCATGCAAATTTCTGTTCTAAGTATAAATTTTCTCCCTGAATTTCCTTTTAAACCCTGAAAATTTTAATGTGACAGAAATATCAGTGTATTGAGCACTCCCTGTGAATGTGTCCATGAACAAATCCTTCCTTCTCCTTTCAAGAAGGTGAGTAATATTCAGACTATATTGAAAAGCATTGACTTAAGTTGTGTCCTATATTTCTATTCTTCTTCTTCATTCTTGCTTTCTCTTTCTTTCTCTATATAGATCTATATAATGTATATACCTATACATGCAAACAGAGGGATGTGTATATATTTGTGTATGCATCTACCCATATATAGCATGGGTATACCTTAATAACTATCTATCTTTCTACCTAACTGTAGTGGCAGTGGTTGGTTTGAACTAAGATGATAACAATCCTCTGCTTTTATGCAACAGAAAACTGAAACTGTTATTTGTACTAAAAGCAATATACTCCAAAAGAATGGTGGTCATGGCTAAATATGTACCTTTCTTTTCCTGTAGGTTTGATGGTTGTCCTATATGTAAGATCTTTATGTCCAATCATAGAATAATCAAGGGTGCATAATGTTTTTTTTCTGTCCATTGTACAGCACAGATTGATAGTAAATGAGTTGCCACATGGTTCCTATCTTTTATGCACTCGCCCCATGCGTAGACTGAAAGCATTGAAAACATGTGAGTAGCTGTTGTTGACACTGGGTAAATATGGAATCCATAGATTAAATTTTGACATCAACTATACAGGTCTGAATTTCTTTCAGCTTTGATTCCAATGCCCTATGCTATGAATATAAGCTTACATAACATTCAGGCTTTGGGCCTGGGTAAGATTAAACTGCTTTTCATTCTAGCAGAACATTTTTTAGCTTTCTCCATAACTCCAAATACTACCAGACTGCTTAATGGAAATCTAAAGACAGCTTCCATTCATAAACAAGTTCTGAATTTTGGATACTCTTGTCAAAAACTCACTGTCTATGGTACACTCCAAACAAATAACAGTCAAGCACTATTTCAAATGGTACATTTTTTTTGTCTAATCTTGCCATCTTGTGATTTGCCTTGTCACTTACTCCTGGAATATCTGTGTTTTTCACATAAAATCAAATACAGTAGCCTCAAGCTTCTTTCCTCATGGACTTCTGTCCTTGAAACAAGTTCAGCTTAAAGAGTGTTTGTTGCCCAATCTGGCAAGGCTGATGGGAATCAGTATTGGAGTTTTCCAACTGATTTCTGTGGAAAAGCCTCACTTTAAATATGGAAGCTTCACAGCATTTCTTAAGACAGAAGGAATATGGGTCCATCTGAGCTCCTCTCTTATGACAGCTTGGAACGGGGAACATGCCATCCCTGCTCCTCAAATACTCTACCCTCAGTTTTGTGAACTACCCCAGGAATTAGACTTGATTTTAGTTGCAGCTAGCAAGCCATAAATTCTTGGGATAATTAAGACTGAGATTAGAACCAAGAGCTGGCATCTAAAGATGACTGGCTAGTAAAAATATTTGAACAGAGGCATCAGGCATGAAGAAATGGGAAAGGCTTCATCATTTGTAGCCTTTTGCTTCAAATCACTGATACAACTGGTCATGCAGGCAGGAGATGACAAATACTCACACACTGCAGCCAAATCATTGCCTGAAAGGAAAGGCCAAAGTCCCCTGTGAGAGGAGATGGGGAGATATGTTCTTGGAAATTGGTACTTTCTCGTTGTTCAAACACAAGTGCTCAGCAGGAGATTTATGATCATGCTGCCAAGTTAATGGGAGTTGGAGACAGCACCTCGAGCAGTTTCTGAGCTGGCTCAGTACAGCTTGGCCACGTTCTGACTGACAGCTGCCCTTCATCCCCTGTGTCATCCTCAAAACATAGCCATAACTCCTGGATAACAGTGGAGCTTGCTTCTTGCAGAATTTGAGGTTAAATTCAATTTAGTTCAATATTATTAAGCAAATTTGACTTGCAAAACCTTTGATAGTTCAAAATTTTAAAAAAAACTAGAGTAATGGTCCAACTTTGAAAAGCATGTTACTCCTCAATTTAAAATTTACAAACAAATATATTATTAACCTGTCTGAACATGTGTTTTTTTGCTTTTATGTGTGTTATGGTTAGTGAAGGAGATGGAAGTTCCACAAAGAACAAGAGGACTCTCACTCAGTGCCTGCTGCACACGACTATAGTAAAAAATCATGTGCTTAACACAGAGCTGTGAATAGACTTGTATGAATTCTAGAAAATTTGTTTATACCCCCCAATTCTCAATTTCCTCTTCTTTTCCCTGCTGGGTTCTTTAAGAGTGCTTTATCCCAAGCCTTAATTTTTTGGGGTGCTTTCATGAATCATGCTGGTAAGTCTATTTTACCTCAAAACCTCTACTGCAACATTTGGTGGTTTTCAAATTATTTTCAAATATTTTGTTATATATAGCAATATACATTGCTATTTCAGTGTAAGTATAATTTCTATACAAACAGTTTAACAAGTGCAGAATTCAGAGAAACTAACTAGAACAGCTAAGGTTAAGCTTCTGAATGCAAAAACCTACAGTTGGATATTTCAAAGAGACTCTCTCTAGCAAAATAAAACTAAATCCCTTTTTTGCATTAGTTAACCAAATTGTAAGTTTAGCTATATTTATCTTTAAAGCAAGTCCTGGTTTGATTGCCATATTAATACAGGTCTGTCTAGGAAAACAACTTCCTTAGAAAATGTGAATATGACCTCTAATTTGTACACAACATTTTCCATTATTCCCAGTCTTTGACTTGTAACAATGTCTAGAATGACTGATTCTTATCTAACTGAATTCACTTAATTGTTGTGGTTTCATACTTCAGCTTGATGATTTTGTTATGTTACAATTGCTAAGGAATATCACACCACAGTAGTTAGATGTGGTATGAATCAGATTCTGCTGCTACTATCTATAATGACTGACTGATTTTAAAAAATGTTTATTTCTGGAATTATTTACTGCTCTTCATATAGATTCTTATCTTCATTAATGCATTTCTTACGATAAATAAACTTCTTTGTGTTCTTTCCTCTCTCTGTGGATCTGGGATGCTTTCAGTCATGCAAGTATATCTGATGATTTCTTTCAAATATTTATTGCCTTTTTATGCAGCATTTGCTTCTAACTCTGTCATGAGGGAGCAACTGTTGGAGTCTTCCAGCTGGTATGATCTGCTCCCTAAGCAAGCTGGTTTTCTGATAGTATCGACAATGATTTTAATTGTGTGTTGTGTCGTCATTTGCTTGTTACTGCTCTTTCTAATGATGGGTGTTTTCCAGACACATGCCCAAGAAAGTATAAGTGATCAGACCTACATGCACAGCCAGATACTGCGTTTCTGCAGGCAGCCTGGGGCTTTTCTCAGTACCCATCTCTCCGCTACTTCCAGCTGGTGTTGCACTGTGTGAGTTCTAAAACTTCCTCTTAGGTGAGTTCCTTCTTTGTTGCCCTTAATGTCAGTGTGGACATAGGGATGTGGCATCACTGCAGCACCACTGAAGGGACTCTTGTGAGGGCACAGAGCACTGTGCTTCAGGGATGACCAGGCCTGGAGCAGATGACAGCACCAGGGAGACAGCATCCTCCTGTGGTTGGGCTGACCACTCTCTCCCCATGTGTTGTAGTCATATAAATAAATGAGATCGACCAGGTAAAGGGTTGCAGGAGGGAGTTCCTCCCCTTGCTCTCCTTTATTAGGGTAAGGGTACAGGTGTTCGGGAGTGGAGAGAAGGGAAGGCATTCCACCCCTCATGGAGGGGGGAAGGAAAAGCTTACTCCTGCCCCCAAAAGAGCAGGAGGGGAAAAGCCCACCCTGCCCCCGTGACAGCCGCTTAAGAGGGGACAGGGACAACCCATCAGGGAAGGCACAGTAGGAGGGGATATGATACATAAACCAATAACAACACAGGAGGGAGGGGGACAATTCAAACTAACCAATAACATAACCAACGGTAGAGAAAGATCAGGAAAGGTGGGCGGATCCTGAGCCCTGGGCATGCCTTACAGGGGCGGATCAAGAGGCTCGGACCCCAAGGACCTCCCATGGCCAGACTCCTCCCTCGGAGGAGCTGGCACCAGCCTGGGTAGCAAAGGCAGCCCAAGGGGCTGACCCGCTTCACCCATGGAAAGGTGGACTGGCCTGACTGGTTCAGAACAGCTGAGGTTATTGACAGCAGCCCAGCTTCTGTGGCCAGTTGGTCTGCTGAGGATGACAGCAGTGGAAGAGCTCTTTTCAGGTGGCTTTCAGCCCAGGGTTGGTACCTGACACCCAGCCCGTGCCCACACTAGTACTGCCCCTCTGTGCATTGCCCTGCTAGAGTGAAGGAGGCATAGCTTTGCAGAACAGTTGAAGTTGGAAGGGATCTTTCCCAAAGTCAGTGGAGAGATACCAGCCTCCATAGACAAGTCTTGTCCCACAGCTCGTTAATTAAACCAAGTGGTTAATTAAGTTATATTGTATTGGCCTGCCATGAACCCAAGCAGCCACCCACTGCTGGTCCATCAGTCCCAGAAAAACAGCTGAATCTCATGCCTCACATCCTGCCCGTGCTGGCAGTGTATTTTCTGTTATTTAAACTATTGAATGTTGATCATTGTGATCTTGCCATGAATATATGAGCTGGCCCAAGGACTATGAGTCACCCTTTAAATACACTGTCAAATACACTTTAAATACACAGTCAAATACAATTTAAATACACTGTCAAAGGAATACTCTCAGAGTTAGAAGGACATAGTCCCTTCCTCTACTCCAAAATAAGATCAATGATATATAAAACACACTTAATAGATACTTTGCTATTTCTCAGAAGTATCCAGGGTGGAAGTTGCTTTAGCCTCTGTCCTGGTGAACCAGTAACTTTGACCAGCCTCTTTTCCCATTTGCTCACTGGTTACTCCAGAGGTCTTGGGGCAGATCTTGTGCTTTTACACTGTCTGTGCACTCCATATAAAAGGACTCCAGGCTTTTCTAGGTATACCAGAACAGGCATTGCTCTGACCGTCCCTAGTTATCTCTTTTTCTCAGCTGGGAATAGATCTCTGCCAGCAGTACTAGTTCAGTCAGCAGCTGTGGGATTCTCATGTAGGTGACAAACTGGGCAGCCTGGCCCCACTCCATGGCACCAGAGATATACACACGCTGCTCCCCTCACCCCTGGCTCACAGGTTTTGGATTCTTTTTTCTCTTTTCCTTTTTAAATTACATTTTGCATTCAGGAAAAACAGATGTGATTTGAGTAGGGTTCAGATAACAAAGCTGGGTACACCACAGTTATCTTCCAAATCTAGTCTACAGACATTTTTACACTTGCCTGGTGCTTATTGCAAGGGCAAAGTGGAATAGTCTCTAGGCTACATTACAATATAAACATCAAATTCTATTATCAGCAGTCTCAGCATGGTTTTACATTATAAAATATAGACTATAGCTGCAATAATAACTGTAGAAATATAGAATGTATAAGCAATAAATATAAACGTGACTGAGGAAGCAGCTATTATATCCATCTCTGCAGAATTCAAATCAGTTTCCTACCAACTTTGCCCATTGTTTTCCATGACCCTGTACCTGATCTTCTGGCAATGGCTCCATTCATCATAGTGTGTCCAAATGTCCTGGAAATATCTTCTTGTCTAGATGGGGAACATTTGTTAAGTAGCAGGTATATGAAATACATATATTTGTATATTTATGTGTATGCTGAAAGGTAAAATATTCATAACCCACTGAAGAAAGCTTAGGCCTTTCTTAAAATAGGGTAGCTTTAATGAAAATAACTGTGATATGAACTTTGCTTCCAGCTTCCTTTGGTAGATTAAAGGAAAAGCATAGACATAAATATATTAACATGTTATTAATGTTTATTGTTGAAATATGTATATATGAGATGTGCTCCTTCATACATTATGTAATGTCTAAATTACACAAATGTGGGGGAGTTTAATAAGTAGCCCACATGGTTTCATCTTTTTATGTAATTTTGCTACATTCTAAATTAAGCAAGCAAAAGTCACTACTTTTATCCATTTTAAAAATTGCTTTACATGTGAAAGCAGGTGAATAGTAACACAATGAAAATATTGTAGGTAGCATTGCATTACGATTTTTTTTCCCTTAATAAAGCAGGGTGAATGAAGAACTGAAGAAAAACTATGATGAAAAATGGTGCAAATGTCCAACAGAGGAGAAGTAAGTAGGTCAATTAACAGTAAATCTGTGATTAAAATATGCTGCTTGTAGAAGGTAAATTATTTTCTGTCAATATATTTTTTTTTCTTTTTAATCAAGTTATCCCAAGCAGTACATTTATTGAGCCATAATGGTGAGTGCTGGATTGATGACAGAGGTTTAGTCAAGCTCTGGGCAAGAGTTGAAGGAGATATCTGGCATGTCGCAGGATAGAACCAAAGAAATAAAATGCTGTTTGGAAGCTGTAGTGGGTTGACGCTGGCCAGATGCCAGGCACCCACCAAAGGTGCTCTCTCACTCCCCCCCATACTGCACAGGGGAGAGAAAATATAATAAAGTGTTCATGGGTTGAGATAAGGACTGGGAGAGATCACTCACCAAATACTGTCACAGGCAAAACAGGCTCAACTTAGAGATACAAAGTGAATTTATTACTAACAAAATCATAGCAGGATAATGAGAAGTAAAATAAACCCTTAAAAACACCTTCCCCCCCACCCGTCCCTCTTTCCCAGCTCTACTGCCTACCTCAGTGGTGCAAGGAGAGAGGGAATGGGGGTTATGATCTGTTCATCATCCGTGGCTTCTCCCACTGCTCATAGAGAGGAGTCATTCCCCTGCTGCACTATGGGGTCACTCCACAGGAGACAGTTCTCCATGAACTTCTCCAACATGGCTCCATCTCATGAGCAACAGTTCTCTGCAAACTGCTGTAATGTGAGTTGATCCCACAGGCAACAGCCCTCCCAAAGCTGCTGCAGTGTGGATCACCCTTCCACAGTGTGCAGCCCTCCAAAGACAGGTGCTCCAGCATGGGAGCAAGGCCCCTCTCTCCTTGGGTCTCTCGTGGCATCACAGCCTCCTCTCAGGCATCCACCCGCTCCAGCGTGGGGCTTGTCCATGGGCTGAGGGTGGACTTCTGCATCCCCATGGACCTCCTTGGGCTGCAGGGGCACAGCTGCTCCACTATGGTCTTCACTGCATCCAGCAGAAGAAACTCCACTCCCATGCTTGGATGACCTCGTCTCCCATCTTCTTCACTGACCTTGGTGCCTGCAGAGTTGTTCTTCTCACATGTTCTCACTCTGCTCTTCTCTGGACGCAATTAAAACTGTGCAACAACTTTTTGGTTTTCTTCTTAAATATGTTACCACAGAGGTGTGACCAACATCTCTAATTGGCCCAGCTTTGGCCAGCAGCATGTCTGTCTTTGGAGCCACCAGGGACTGGCTCTGCAGGACATGGAGGAAGCTTCTGGCAGCTCCTCACAGAAACCACCCTTGTAGCACTCCCCCCACCCCATGCCACCCTATTACCAAAAACCAGGCCATGCAAACCCAATACCGATGCACATGCTGCACGGATGTTGATAACAATAAAATTTTTCCTTGATTTCCTTGCCACTTCAGGGTTTGGAGCACTCTGCAATAACTCTTAGGAAATTTTAAGCATGTCAACTAGTATTAATATTTAATTATTATTTTGGTAGACATCTGTCAAGTAGCAGTAGGAGTGGTAGAACATATGCTTCTCACAACTGGAGGAATGGGAAAGGGAAGATGAGTAATTTTAGCTCATATGAATATGTGTCCATTCTTTCTTACTAAATTGATTTGTAGCTATGAACATTTAGTAAATTCACAGAAGAGCTGTTGCAAATAAAATTGTCCCTGTTGTGACAGAGAATTTACATACCAACTGATGTGGGAGATCAAATCAGACACTGTTTGGCCTTTGGTTTCACTGAAACCACAAAGGTGCTTTTGTACCTCCCCCTACTGCCCCCAATTCCAGGCTTGGGAAAGGGGAGTGGATACCCACAGGAAACCAAAATGAGGTTCAAGGTGTCTCATCTCCATGTTATAAAAGCTCTTTTGCTAATCTGAAACCCACACTTTCTAATAAAAGACTAGTTATTTTGGTATCAAAACTCTAGGAGCAAAACCCAATCCTTGGATCCACATTGTAGTTCTCTTTTTTATTTCCGAGGTAATAAAGCCTATGACAATTTTACGGAATATTCAGAATACACTTCAGGCCAAAAAAAAGTATCTGGTTAAAACATAAGTTAAAATATATTGCTCTTTCAATCTGTCATGGTTTCAGAAATGTGGCTTGTGCTACATGTTCCAAACTTGGCATAATCACTAGGCTAATGCAAGAACCAGGAATTTTTTTCAAGTCATAATGTAGTTTGCTTCCAATTCTTGTCTGACTCGCTGTCCTTAAATCACCTGACATGAATCAAGTGACAAACTCAAGGCAGTGTCTGAAAATATGGAAAAGTAGTGCTGCCTACAAAAAAATCCCCTCTGATTTTAGTGAAGTCACTCAAAGCCTTTAGACAAGATTTCCTCCTTCTTTCTCTTTTTCTTGAATATAATCAGCTAGCGGGAGCTATATCTTCTTCTGCTGGGGTGGTTCTGTGGAAGTTTGATGTCTTAGATCAAAGAAAACCGGAGGTGTAGAATTAGCTAATATTTTAAAAATAAATGTCAGTAGAACTTTTTAATCATTGTAAGAAGTTGTTTCACTTAGAATTTATTATAAAGTCTTAGACTAGTAATCTTTTACTTTCTGTGCCACAGGCCCCCCCACATCTATTTATCTCAAGGCTCCAACACGCTTGTTGTTAAGCTTCTGCTAAGGCAATTGGATGATTGGAAGAGGTTGGTTTGGAACATTGTGAAATGTTTCAGCCATCCTCTTTCTCTACAGTGACAGAATAAATTTTGTTCTGATATAAAACTGCCTGAAGTTTGAGGGTAGTGGTGCATATGGAAATATGTCCCCATATGCAGATGGGGATTTTGTCCCCATATGCAGATGGGACAAAATAATGTCTGTGAAGGCAAAAATGTCACATGAATATGTAGAAGAGTCTGAAAATCTTACAGGATGGTGAGTGACATGGTTTCAGTGGCTGCTGAGGGGTAGAGAAAGGTGTGGGAGGGGAAGGTCAAGGGTGATGCACAACTCTCAGCTGTCCATGAGAGTAGACAGGCAGCACCTTAGGTCTGTTTCATCTGGTTAAAATGACCATGTCACAAGAGATGAAGAAGTTAAAAATGGTGCCTCCTTTCCCCTCTGGTTTGTATATTTCTTCACAACTCAGGTACTATCTCCCAGGGCAGCTGAGCCTTGAGAAGCCTCATCCCAGTTTGGGACGGCACTTCCTCAGCAGCTTAGGACAGGGACCATGGCTCCAAAACTTAGTATATGGGAAAGGAAACCAGCAAGAGTAACGCAGGTTCCCTGTCAACTGAACCCAGAGAAAGCAGACATTACTGCAAGGAAGGGTTCCTCAATGGGGAAGAATATAAGAGAAATTTTAATGATCTTCACTGGGCACGAGAGTTTACAAGGCCTACAAAAGCAGAATGGAAAGAACAAGAAGTTGCCAGAATATCTGCAAAGAGGGATTGTTCAAAGATGCCACTGAAAAAAAATACCTGCACAATAATTAATTAAGCTTCAAAATGTCCCTCTGAGGTAGGTAAGTATTATTAAACTAGAATATACAGAATTAATTAAGGTTTGAAGGGAAAAGAAAGGGCAGTGAAAAAAAAAAAAAGCTGAACAAATTAATGCTAGCCGAAGGGGTAAGGAGAATAAGACTCCTACAGACAGAATCAAGGAAGAAACATATCGTAGGAAGAAAACATACTCATTAATAATGGAGCCATTATTGGAACTGATTGCCAATGCTTTCTTCATTATTGGAACTGATTGCCAATGGCTCCCTAAGGGAGGGCAATGATGCCAGACTATTTGCAGGGAGCAGGAGGAGGGAAGGACATTACCTCTTTGCTTAGCTTATCTTTTCTTTTATGCTGACATCGTGCCAGGCAATCACCCCATTTTCAGACTTTCTTTGGAAAATGTTTCAAGGAAGGGTGTAGAGATGCAGGCTCAGGACATCTGCACAATGTCACCGGGACTCTCCCTTAGTGTCAAGACCCCACAGCACAGTTGTTAAGCACTTTCATGGAGTTTTCATGGATGCTGCCAATCTAATAAAGATAGGCCATTTCATCAAGTCATGGAAGTCCAAGCACACCATTAAAAATAAAAAAATTCCCTTAAATCCAAAAATGCTATGTTGGATTTTCTTGGTAAAAGAAGAGGACACAGACCTAGTATATCAGACACTGCCACATAATGTCCTAAAAAAGAAAACACTAAAAAAAGGACTTCGTATGATACTTCTAAATAAATATACTAGATCTAGCTGTGATCCAGTTATTTTTCTTCATAGCAGCCTGTAGGTGCAGTATTTTAGATTTGTGACTGGAGCAGTGTTGGTAACATACTATTAAGGAGCAGTGCTTGCTTAAGTTTGGAGTTTTCTTCATACACTGCTTCTCCCAGAATAAGGCTGAAGATGGGCAAGAGCTATGAAATCTGAGGTCTAAAGAAAACATTGGAGAAGTACTTGTTGAAAATGGTCATCTGGTTAATAGCCATGAAGAAAAAGCAGAAGCATTTAAATGCATTTTTTCCCTCAGTCTTCAATAATACTGATAGACACGGGTTGCTCCATCCCCTCAGTCAGAGGCCCATGAGTTTGACAGTGATTATCCATCTGTGGGCACTGAAGTTGTAAGGGACCAGTTGTATCAGCTGAATGTTCAGGAGTCCATGGGGCCTAATGGGAATCATCCCAGAGTACTGAAGTAGCCAGGAGATATTATGCCAGAGCCCTTCTTGATAACCTACTAAAGGTTTTGGGAACCTGGTAAGGTCCCTGCTGGCTGGCAGCTTACCAAAGTTATTCCAGTTTACAGAAAGGGCACAAAGAAAGACCCAGAGACCCACAGACCTGTTAGTCCAACCTCAGATCCTGGAAAAAATGTAGAGAAGATTATACTGGGGACTACTGAAAAGCATTAAAGAACAGTACAATAATCAGGCACAGCCAGCAGGGGTTCACAGGGGGAAAATCCTGTTTAACTGATTTGATATCCTTCTGTGATAAAGTCACCCTCCTTGTGGATGAAGGGAAGGTAGTGAATGCAGTTTTTTTGGATTCTAGTAAGGTTTTTGATGGACAAGCTGTCCCTCTGTGGGATGAGCGGTTCACAGTGCACTTGGGTGAAGGCCTGGCTGAAGGGCAGGGTTCAGAGGGCTGCAGTGCATGGGCTTATGGCTGACTGGCAACTGCCCACCAGCTGACTCTGGCTTCGTCGAGTTTGGAGAAAAGGAGGCTGAGGGGTGACTTCAGTTTCTCTACAGCTTCCTGAGAATCAGAAGTGGAGAGTGAGGTGCTGACCTCTGTTCCTAGGGACGCAATAGCAGAACATGTGGGAATGGTTCAAAACTGTACCAGGGGAGGTTAGACTGGACATTAGGAAGCACTTCATTACTGAGACAGTGGCCAAACACTGGAACAGGCTTCCTAGAGAAGTTATTGGTGCCCCAAGCCCATCAGTGTTTAAGAGGCATTTGGACAATGCCCTTAATAACTTTTTGCCAGCCCTGAAATAGTCTGGCAGTTGGACTGGATGTTCATTGTAGGTCCCTTCCAACAGATATATTCTAATCTAGTCTAGTCTACTCTTTCTTTTTTCCTTTAAAATTGTCCTAAAGCTGAAATATTCTCATGAATATGTCGGCAGCTCAGAGTTGTTTGACACACTTGTGCAAACAAATTGCAGCTCATTTTTTTGCAAGCAGTTTGCTGCAAATGCTCATTTAGGGAATTCATTATTCGCAAATCATATTTTGATGTTTGTAATCATTCACCTACTTAAGCACTCAGATGCCACAATGATAATTAGGAAGATATTGTTTCTTTTCCCCAACTGGATGACCTAACATGAATAGACAGAAGTGGTGCCACAGCAAATCACTGGGGCTCATTATTCTCTCAGGGAAAATGTGGAGAAATAGAGAAACATGAAGGTAGTCTGAGTAAAGTAGAATTGCAGGTTTGTTGGGTTTTCATATTTGCCTGCATTCTCACATAAATTAAAACAAAATTTAAAAGTTGTAAAATTTCAATAAATATGTAAGAGATGTTTAGACTATTTTCAACTATTCAAATCATTTTTTCTATTACAGAATAATTATAATCATGGAAAGTATCAGCCAGGGTTTAGCTGTATAAGTACAGCTTTCCAAAAGATCCAGGCAACTTTAACAGTTGTCTTGATTGTCTTAAATCTTGCTAGGGAACAAAAATACATGACATACATTCTTTATTTTTTCTTTGAAAAGATTAATACACTTGCAGGTAAGAAAAATTAGTGAAATCTTGATTATTGATATCAGAATAGTTGTACTAGAGCTCTTATAGCTTGTACTGTCAGATTTTACAAATCTGCAGAATCCTAAAAGACAAACAATTGTACCTTTGTATAGGATACATATGACAAAGAAGACAGAGTAATAACATGTTTATGGTACTGTTCAGTTTTTGGTCTAAGGAAGTGAAGAAGTTGATTCCTTGTTTTAATAAATATAATATTTTTGTTAACTAAAGAAAATGGGGATGTTTCTGCTTTCTGCTACTCTAGAATCATTCAAACCCCTAGGAAGACAGCTCTCCTAACCACAAAACAGACACATTTTTTTAGTCTAAAAAGCTGCTTTTAACATCTGTATTCTTCTTTGGATTTCTATTTTATTTTAGAAAATGCAACTATGAATCAGTCCTTGTTTATGCAGACTTTTCACAGCATTAGTCAGGAGTTGCAGGTTGTAAATACCCTTCACAGAATTTATTGTAGAGCAGTGAACCACAGACTTGAGACAGAGATGGACAAAAAGACTTCATTCTTAAAGGGTAAGTGCCCCCGTACAAGAAACCCATGTGGTGTAATTATGATCATTATTTCTGGGAAGGAATTTTGTAAGATATTCCTGGTTTACTCTGGTCTGATTTTGAAAGAAGGAAAGGATGTTCTCTTTAGAAGTGAAGAGGTAAACGTGGATGTGTTATCAGAGCCATGAACCTTGTCATAAAAGCTGATTTTCTTCTATTCATTCCTCATAAAACCCTCAGTTTCAGGATTTATGAAGTTTTTTATGGAAAATACCTTTTGCATTCATCTACTAAAGATTTCAAAGAAAAAGCAAACACTGGCAAATATTCTACATAAGATGTTGGTTACTTTGGTCTAGCTGATGTTTCCAGGAAAGAATGCAAATTGTGGCTGTGTCAAAAACTGCATATTAGCAGCTTCTTTTTGAAAATTCTAGTTGCAAGTCTTTGTATAATTCAGGCAGTGTTTGCCTAACACCCTTATAATTTCAGTAATGGTGTGTTTAAGGTGTAGTACATAAATGTCCTGTAGAGCGCTGCAGCTGATTCTTGTCAAGTCTTTTAACAAAAATAGCTCCATACTCTACTGTAGAAATATTCATATTAGTGTAGAAATATTTATCCAGCCATTTTTAGTCTTATGACATGCAGAAACATAAAATTACTTTTAGAAATTCTGTTAAGAAAAAGAAATCTTCAGTGACTTTTCAGTTCCTCCTACAGTGACTCTTTGAGTTTAATTAAGCTGAAAATATATTTTTTAAACTAGCTGGCTCATGTAGAACAAATCTGTTTAGACATTTAAACCAGAATTCCAATTCTTATTAAACTCCGAAATGCAAATGATGTAACAGGAAACAGTCTGGTTAAAACAGCTAATAGAAAGAGGTGAAACTAACTTTAAAAATATTTCTGAGGTTTTCCGTCTACTTGAAAAAGGCAGTTGGAGTAGACTGGGTATGCTCTTGACATTCTGCATATTCAGAATATTTGAGACAAACCCAAGAAAGTGGTGAGCCAGAGGAAGCATAAGGAAGAGCATATCCATATCAGATCCAGACAAGCCTGAGGGAAGTATATGTTCCTCTTTCTATGAAATCGTAAAAACTAACTGAAGGAAACCCTCTTAATTGCACAAGCAATGCTTTCTGAGCCTCTCCACAACAGCGCTTCCTCTATTTATTTTTCTGACAAACAACCACTGGACAACTTAGACAGAAAAAGTTGAACAGCAGGAGGATTAACTGTTATCTCAGTAGTGCTTCTGCAATGTGATGATGGCACTGAAAAGCTTTCAGGAAAATTAAGTTGTGAATTTTAATAGAAATGTTATGTATTTATTTTTCTTTGACAGCTTTAATGGACCACAGTAATACTGAAATTTAAAATTCTTACAGTGTTTGCTTAATACAGTGTGTCTGATAGGAGAGAGTATAGACTGAAGGTTGGTAATAGTGGGATTTCATTTGATTTTAGTTTATTACATGTATGTGAATGTCAGTCTCAAGACAGCTCTGAACAGATCTAATCTGAGTACCTGATTTAAACAGTCTCTTTTTTTTTTTCTGTTCCAGAGGAAAGGTGTGTAGCTATCTTTCCATGCAAAGAGTTTTAGAAGAGCAGAAGGCAACGTGATCATATTGGAAGAAGTCCATGGGCTGTCTTTTGCAATGTTTCCACCCTGCTCCTCTTCTACAGACAAAAATTATGCAAAATTTTAGTCTCTTTATCACTTTCATCTACTTTCCTTTTGTTTGTAGCCTCAATTAGATGTGGCAATTCATATCTATGCTTCTAAAATGAGTTTTCTGAAATAATTTGTGAACTATGTCCTGACATCTCACAGACGCAGCCATGCACCACAGATTTTGAAACAAAACTAAACAATGTCCAGGTTTCCAAGTGAGTTTTATATAAAGATTACCCTTACATAAAATTATAGTGTGTAGAGAAAAGAAAAAAAAGTTTAAAACTATGCAAAAATTAGTAAGTAGTGTTATACTACACAAACTGTACTCAGTCATCAAATACATTATTTTGCCCAGCTATAATTGCTTTATCTATCTCTAATAAAATAAAAGTTCTCCACAGAGATACTCAGAGACTGATGTATGACCACAATTACCATAATTTTTGCATGTGTAAATTTATTTTATTTAAGTGAGTATGTTACATATTGTGTCCTTATTTTCCTTTCTTACCTTTCTAATATCAATATAAAGGGGAGTAAATTCAGTCAGATCCCTCGTTATCATGGATGGAACACAGAAAAATAAACAGAAGTGAGACAAAGTGAAGCAAAGGCCCGGATGATGCTATGGAAGAGATGATGATGCTATGACAAACGAGACACAGGACAGGTCCATAACTTCTCAAGAAATAAAATTTAGAAAGTAAATGGAAAGTAATATCTCTTGAATTCTCCCATGCCAAGGACTTATAAATATAGTCAATTCAAAATTTAGACAACTCTAATTAGGAATAAAAAATGAGCAGACTGAGAGGCTGAGTAGAAATGAAAAGACAAGAGTCTCTGAGCAAAACAGAGAAATTCCCCTTGCTTTGCAGATGGAAGCTGGGCCACAGAGGTCATGAACAAGACATCATTTTTCCCATATGTAGTCTTGTATTCTTTTGCCACTCCATTTTATTTAACCTGCCAATAAATCAATGTATCCTGGATGACTGAAATGGTCTGAGGTGTTGCTTTTCATTACTGCCCATCCACCAAAAAAGATAACCAAAGTTCAGCTCTAAGCAGAGCACAGTGCTTGATGACTAGATAACTCCAGACACTAAAGGAAGGAGAAAGTTAGAGCCAGTCAATAGAAAGCACTAAGGGGGGAAGTATCTGTATTTCCACCCCTCTTCGGAACAAGTCTTCTAAACCAGAAATTAAAGAAAAGCTTTCTCCACTAAAATCCCAACCCCGGATCCTTTGCAGGAATAAGTGCCTGCCGTTATTCTCTGATTGCAGATAGACAAGACCACTTTTCTTTCTTTTCTGAAGTAAGCTAGAAGCTGCTTTTGTGGGAGACAGCTTTAACTGCCTTCTTGGCTATGCAGTTTCAGGCATTCACAATTTTCATTTGTTCATTCATTCATTCACTCATGCTTTTGCTCCTAAAAACATACCCTACCTAGACAGAAGATTCTGGGATGTTTCCACCTGAATCTCACACCTATCTGCTCTTAGGAATGGGTGACTAGCAGTTGGGTCAAAATAATGTGGCAAAGGGCTAGTAGAAATGCCTGAAATGTGTGCACTTCCATTTTTTTAGCTGGAGTCCCACTATCTCAAAACCTGGATTGGTCTGTGACAGGCTTGTCTGCTCTCAGAGTCTAAACCACATCCAAGTCACACCTGAAAGTCTCTGGTTATTTTAAGGTTCTGCAGAGGGATCTGGGCAGGCTGGATTGATGAGTATGGTATGAGGTTCAATAAGGTGCAGTGCCAAGTCCTGCATTTGGATGACAACAACCCCACTTATTGCTGAAGCCTGGGGGAAGAGCAGGTGGAAAGCAGCACAGCAGAAGAGGACCTGGAAGTTCTGGACAACAGAACATGAGCCATCATGTGCCCAGGTGGCCAAGAAGGCCAATGGCATCCTGGCCTCCATCAGCAATAGTGTGGCCAGCAAGAGCAGGGCAGTGACCATCCCGCTGTACTCGTCACTGGTGAGGCCTTACCTCAAGCACTGTGCTCAGTTCTGGGCCACTCACTACAAGAAAGGCACAGAGGTGCTGGGGTAGGTACAGAGAAGGACAACGGAGCTGAAGCGTCTAGAGAGTGTGTCCCGCGAGGAGCAGCTGAGGGAGCTGGGGATGTTTAACCTGGAGAAAAGGAGGCTCAGAGAGCCTTTATTGCTCTCTACAATGACCTGAAGGGAGGCTGTACCCAGGTGGGGGTCAGCCTCTTCTCCCAGGCAACCAGCAACAGGACAAGGGGAAATGGTCTCAAGCTGCTGCAAGGGAGGTTTAGGTTAAACATCAGGAAGAATTTCTTCACTGAAAGGTTTGTTAAACTTTGGAATGGACTTCCCAGGGAGGTGGTGGAGTCACCATCCCTGGAAGCATTCAAGAAATGACTGATCTTGGCGGTTAGTTCTATGGTTTAGATGGTCTTGTGGTATTGTGGTCAAAGGTTGAATTCGATGACCTTAGAGTTCTTTTCCAACCTTGATTAATCAATTCTATTCTAAAACATAAGTCTAGTGAGGACTGTCCCTTCCAGAACATCTGGTGAGCACCCAGGATAGGTATCCCCGCATTTATCATAATACTGCACGGAATTGAGGAGTAGTCAGGACTTGTGAGCTGAGCAGGAATATCTCTGTTCACATGAAAGTCATTCAAACAAATAACTGCTGCTGTTTTATTATTCACAAGCATTGAGTTAAACTGGTTTCTGGCCAATAGTGTGAAAATAGCTGTAGCCTTCAGTGTGCTGTCTCATATACAAAAAATGTACATATACCAAGTGAATTTATTTAAATGTGTTGGTCTCCATTTTTAGTCATTGCTATCACTATTTCATGACAGCCATTTGTCACAAATAATTTAGCAGATGCCTATGTGTTCTCTCAGCCCTAACTGTAAAGGACACATTAAGATCTTGGTAATAGCCTATGTGCCGCAATTTTTGGGAACAAATCCATGCCTCTGCCATATTATATTAAACAGTGTTCCATTAATAATGTTATATAATTAGTCACACCAACTCTCATAATAAGTTACTACAGTTGTAACAGTAGAAATGGAGATAGAAAGGAGCCTTTCCTGACTTAAAAACATATTTTGGTTGCATACAAAATGGTTAACTCCTAACTTGGACACCAGAATCATATATTTGTTCTTATAAGCTGTCACATCTGGGAACAGTAAGCAAAGATGAACTGTTTCCTTAAAATGCTGCCCTAATTTAGAAAACTTGAAATTGGGAAAATGAAATTTTTAGAAAGAAGTGCTACAAGAACTTTGTAAACTACTGATCCAGGGAAACTTAGAGATTTTAAAAATGCTCATTTTCCACAAATGGACAAAACCAGAAATATTTTTAAATTTGGATCCAAACACATAAAGAAATTAAGTGGAGAATAGTCAATAAAAGTTACCAAGATGTTCATTCAGAGAGATTTGAACTTGCTTTTTGCATGTGGGAGGTAAAATCCCTTTAAAGTCATTGTGAGGAAGTGCCCAACTTTCTTGAATTTCTGAAGGTGAGGAACATTTCCTGACAAAAGTTCATGTGAAAATAGTTATATATTCATTCAAAAAATTGACTGTGTTTCTCGCAATTCCTAAACAAAAAAAGGTCTTGTTCAAGCTGAACCTGAATCCCTGAGCACGGTAGAAAAGTACCGTTTACTGCTGAGGTGCAAAAAATGCATGTAGTAATCTCAGTGACTTATCCTGATGAAGACGACAGCATTAACAAAGAAGAACACACTATATGACACCATTTCCACCTTATTCTTCAGGAAAGTCCCATAAAGATGTTAAAAGGTTGCTAAGACTACTAGGAAAAGAGAATCTGCAATTACTAATAAGGACATTTGGGTCTACTTTCACTAACGTTTCTTAATCTCCTTCCAGTGTTTTGCTTGTAGGAGAGTAGGGCATTAGTGAAAACCAATTAACCCTTCCATTCTATAGGAGCACTGATAGACCCAGAAAAATGCAGATTCATATTGGAGTACAACAGCTATAAAGAGACTAGCAATGTTCTCAAAGGAATTACTGAGCCAAGATGAAGAGAATGAAAAATGGATGGCAGCAAATT
Organism: Acanthornis magna; assembly: GCA_036785705.1. Lineage (NCBI taxonomy): Eukaryota > Metazoa > Chordata > Aves > Passeriformes > Acanthizidae > Acanthornis > Acanthornis magna. The sequence goes on along the minus strand of JAWUZG010000221.1, from coordinate 30,076,901 downwards.
CCAGAATTGTGTCGTATGAGTGTGACACAGTACTCGCCGGTTATCCTTTCATTTCAAGCCCAACACTGATCTCCCCTAAATTTTCCCTGAAAATGTTTAGGCATAATGTACTGCGTTTTTTTATACATTTACGTATCTATTTAACCAAAATATGTTGATTCAGGAAATGTACAGAAAATTTTCAGAAATGTTATGTTTCCTGTACTTGCTACAATGGAAGAACAGTATCAGAGGGAGAGGTTAATCCTGAGATACTGGTGTATATCACTTGTACACCTGAACCAGTATATTATATAAAGCCAAAACTGAATCATTTTTCCTGTCATTTTGATTTTTTAAAGAGTGCTCGCAGACAATTTGGCAACTCTTCTTTGATTTCATCAACATTTGGCCATAACAAGGCTATGCCGAGAAAGAAATCTGGGCAAAAGTAGTGGACTATAAACCTCTATCCAATTTGGTTTTGAGACTACTAGTGTTTAAAGAAAATTACTTTGTGTTGTTATTTCTTCTCAGTCTTCTGAAAAAAAAAAAAAAAGTCTGGAGAAACCTCAGTAATGTTAAATCTCCCTAGAAGAAGTCTGAATTGCTAGATAAGATACTGCACCGTGGTGGTTGCTTGTTTGATAAATAGAATAATAGTATTCATGTAGCCATTATTTTCTGAAATGCATGTTCTGTGTCACCATGAAGAAGAGGGGGGAAGGCCAACTGAGAACTAGGGGCCCATGATATCTCTGTACTCTCTCAGATGTTCTTTCTCTAATGCCTGCCCGAAGAAAGGATGTTCTTTTATTCCTATCTTCACTTCTAGGTGTTCAATATTTAGTGACAATATAATGAACATCATACATTACTGACTAGCAGCCACATATGGTGCTGGAGAGCTTAGCTGAGGTTTGTTCCCTGAGGACTTTGACTGACCACTCTGCTAGCACTAACAAATGGTGGCATGTTTTTGTGATTGGGATTTAAGTCCTTGTGGGGCTGATCTAAGAACAGAAAACTCATTTTTAACAAGTGACCTAAGCCACATTTGAATCCAATCCTCCAGAAAACGAAATACCAGAACATTAAATTGCACCAGATTTTATTCTGTAAGGTGGGCTCTCAATGACTGACTGGTGATCAAAATCTAATTAGTCTGTTTAGTGAGCCTAACATGTTCCATTGTGTTTGCTAAATCACAAAATTATATCTCAGAAATTCTGCACTCCTGTAGAATGCCTTATGAACACAGTACTGCTGTAGTTTGGGTAACCACTCTCGCCAGACTTTGCTTAATAGACCTTATATTTTATGTTTTGAATGAACAACTCATACAGGGTTGAGCCAAGGGCTTAATCACTCTTAATACAATAAAGCAGCACTTTAAAATATTATTAACCTCATCTGTCTAGATTTGGAACTAATAGACCATTGTGTGTGTATTGTCTTTATCCCTGCCAGTTATGTACATATTTATTAATCCACTCTTCCAGAGGAAAAATTTCTAAAGGAAAACCAACAGTAACCTTCAAGTGAGCGGGCACAGGTTAGAAGGGCACTAATTAAATGTCAGACTTGACAGATTAAAATTATGAAATTTAAAATCACCGTGGAGCTCTTTGTCATTGTCAAATTAGGAGTCAGTGTGATGAGGAGCATGGAAGTGAATGGTTTAATGGATTGAATGGGAATGTGGCTTAGCAGCAGCCTTTTCTTGAATTCAGATCAGCCTGTAGTTCAGATCAAAGGCTGCTAGTTCAATTTCACATTCAAAAAGAGTTGTAGCTTACCTGCATCAGTAATAGATGTGTATATATGTATGTAGGCTTAAAGAAAAAAATGGAAAAAAAATTGAAGATAAATATGTTTCATGAAAAATAATTTTTTTTAGATGATTTCTGTATTTAAATTAGGGTAGCAACATCATTTTTTCTCTTATTTGGTTATGAGGTGTTTAATGAGATTTTAAAGTTAAAGTGTTCATGAACTGTTCTTTATTTGCTTTAGAAAGGAACTTTTCTGCTTAGAAACATGAAAGATAGGGAATGCTTAGTGCTGGATAGGTTATGTTAAAGAAGACTAAATTCAAGTGAGTAGGCCACATCCTGACAATACCTGTTCTGATATACATTGGGAAAAATGCTGCTGACTTCAACAGCATTGACACCAATACACATGAATTATATTGAATAAAATGGAAAAGGGAATTAATAACATGTCACGGATCAAAACAATGTTTAGGTGTAACTTTGTTTTATGGAGAAATGCACTTAAATGGTCAATGTTGTTAGAAGTTTCATTTGCACACACACATATACATGCACAGATGCACATGCCTAAATATTTATATATGTAAAAGTGTATGCAATGTCTTACAGACATCAGTTGTAGAAGATCTAATGGCCTGACTCTTGTAAATTAAATCAATAATGTATGAAATTAGAATATTTCCTTTTCTTAGGTTTTTATTTCTATATTCATAAAATTTGCAATACCCCTTTACTCATTTCTTAAACAAATGACAAAATTATTACATTGCCATTCTGAAAAAACTTCCAATACAGGAACTCTTCATTCAAACATAGTTTTGAATTATATAGGAGGTACTGTACAACAGCAACTGAAATCAATAGGATTGGTTTTTGAACAGGATTTGGTAGTTATTTAAACTAGTGGGAAGTCTTTTAAACCATCGGGAATCTTTCTATTGAATTCAAAAGATGTTGGATCAAAGCTGAGTTCTTTAATCAATATATCTAAATTTACATTACAAAAAGCATCAATAAAAATGTCAAGCCATTAATCGCATTCATAATATTTATGTTTTTTCTTGAGACAAGTGATACATTATGACAAAATTATGCCAGGTAACTCTTGTCCCATGCTCCAGCTTCATCCAGGCACTGTTTAAGACATCTGACAGAACTGGCATCTTCAATTCAAGCGCTGATTTGTAGCAAGATGTCTTTAGCATATTGTAAACCCCACAATCAAGGCGTCTACCTTCTGCATCAATGTGCACATGCATTGAATGTGAGTCTACAATAGCATTTCTGGGGAATTGTGCCTGGTACCTGCATGTGAGACGATTCAAATGCAATCCTAGCAGATCTCAAATAAATCATTAATCTGCTGTGATCGCCGACACCCCAGGCAGACACAGCAGCTCTTCAGCCAACACTCGAAGAAAATTTCCTTAATTCACAAGCTTTATCCAGATTTCTAGTCTTTCCTGACCATGGCCAAAGAGATGAAAAGAGTCACATCACAACCTTTTAATATTCTTAACAAGAATAGGACTGTGCAACAGTTACACAACATCAAAAAAAAAATTTCTGGAAAAGGAAGGGAGACACCTACTAGTGCCAACAACAAAATGAGATGCCCTATATGTTTCATCTACTGGAGTGACATTACTCCAAAGAAGATGTTTTGGAGATAATAGTGTAACACCTCACCAAGCATTAAAGTAGTGAAATTACAGTAGAAAAAAAAGTGCATGTGTTATTTCTTCCCCATCCTGCATTTACAGAATCCACATGAACCAAACACATGGATTTCTAACTGCAATGAAAACAGAAATTCCCAGAAAAGGGGAGGAAAAATAACAGGCTGATCTGAATCAGACGGTCTGGAAAACTGCTATTGGATTTTACGGATGATATCGTAAAGGCCAAAAATAGTGCCATGATTTGATAATAAAAGGAACTATAAACTAAACAAACAAAACAAAATTAAATTAAACCAAACTAAACTAAAACAGAATCTCGTGGAAGACCTGATAAACTCCCTTTGTGTAGCTTCTAATATTGACCCTTAAACTGAACACTCTTTGTGTGGCTTCTAATATTGACCCTTAAACTGAACACTCTTTCAGTTGTAAAGTCACTTGCAAACAAAGGTGTTGGGGAAGGAAGAAGTCACTAAGAATAGGCGCCCAAGAGAACATTTTCAAAGCAAGAGATAAGCAACTTCCATAAAACCATATTCAAGTGATTTATCTCAGGAAAAAGAAACTCTGTGGGGGATTTATGTAAGTATTCCAGTCTCTTTAACCATCTGAATTAACCCATGTTAACAGTTTTTGCTAGAGATATCAAAGTATATTGAATTTTTCTATAAAACATTAGTCAGCATTGCCACTTTTTGGCATGGGAGCAAGTATGACGTGAATGAAGGAACAAAGAAGAAATATAACTGAGAAGTCAGTTCTGTCATGTATTCTATTAACTGTTCAGTAAACTAGCAAGTACTTGTGTTTCTGCATGAGCAAATAACCGTTGTCAGTATTGGCCATTAATTTTCCAGTAGCCACTGAATATCTTCATTTTAAACTTCAATGAGAATTTCTTCTCTTGTAAGAAATGGTTTCAAGTTTTACAAAGAAAGCAGATACTTCCACATTTAAGTACATTTATATCCACATGAAGTTCATAAAAATACCAGTCATTCTAAAGAGGTTATGATGCCAAATAAGTGACATTTATTAAAGGCCTTTTCCTCATTTTTCTCTTTTATGAGCACTTCCTAAATTATTTAAAAAATGCCAGTGATTCCTCTCAAGTTCAAAACTTTCATTTGCCAGAGTCATACATTATTTATCCATTCCAAAATATCACAGTGACATACATTTCCAGTACATTATCTTATCAAGGGTTGCAAGTCACTTAGAAGACAAAACCTTTAGTGCTGCTATGGGTTGGCCTTATTTTAAAGGGGCTGATGAATCCCTCCTTGAGAAAAGCCCTCTGAATGGTGCAGCTGCATATGAACAGCCCCAAGAGCAGCAGATCTGAGCAGGAAGCTCAGACAAGATGCAGGTGTGCTCGGCCAGCACAGGAGATATCCTGACAGTGACTGCTCCTGTGGGGCAGCCCAGTGAATGCTCTTTTTATCTAGAGCTCCCCCAGGAGAGACCAAGCCTTTACTCCAACCCACAGCCAAGGAGGTGCAAGCTTGCACTTGGGGTCTGTGTAAGCACAGGTCAGGCTGCTGCTCTGGTCTGTGCACGTCTGCCCAGGTAGATCAGCCTAAGGCCACTCACACTGTGTGCCATGTTCTGCACCTGTTTTGAAAATATTGACAATTCTGTGTAACATTAGACCTCCTCTATTTTTCAGGATTTTGTCCTTCCTCTCCAGATTCCCCACACTGGAATCCATTGTCTTTGTCTTTGAGTCTTTGAGTTTAGGGGTCAGAGGATGAACATTGGTCTTGGTTGCTGGGTTTGCTTGGCCACTTAAGAGTTGCATGGACCTGTCTCTGTGTGCACTTCATCTGTAATACTGCCTGAAAGGACACTGCTGGGCCTACGACCTTACTCCTTTAATAACCTGACCATGAGGTTATTAAACAAACCAAGGTCTTTTAGGTGGTTAGAAGGAGAAAAGGACTGCAAAAATAGGCATTTAACATGCAAAAATACACCCAGTCAAGGTGGGGTTTACTTTAGGGAAAATAGGTTGCAAAAATATGTATGGCCATCGCTTGTGACTTACACATAGGCTTCTCGTAGTGGACGAGTAATGCAGAAAGACATAATTTGGTGAACAACACAGCTAACAGAGCCTGGATTCTTGCAGATTTGTGATACAGCTGATCTATTGGTTGGCTATAAAGTGCAAAGGCTTACTGGAGCTTTTGCTACAGCTGGGATGTTCACAATATTGCTCTCTTGCTCAGAGTCTGGTGTCTAAAAGCTGAGTTTTTCTCTCAGTGGACTCTCTGGAAAGGTTTTTCTTCTGTATATAGCTATTTTATTCAAACTTTGAGGAAATTCATATGTCTCAGATCTTTTCCCTCCTGCCAGCTATGAATGAAATTGTTTAGAGCTTCCAAAGTTATTAAGGAGACACACATATAAAGAGGGGCACAAGCACAGTAATTGAATAAACTGCTGCATGACAGAGACCAAACATCATAACCACGGCCCAGAATGGATAGAAGGTTTTCTTCCCAGTGGATAGAGGGTAAGATTCAAGGAACATGTTTGTCATGCAAAATTATCTATTTCAGACATACTCATATGAGCTGCAGAACCAGCTGGGTTCCATGCCTTCACCAGCGATATCAATACAGCATAGCAGGGCACTTAGTCCTTCTGGCATGCAGCAAGTGCATCCTGCCAATTGCATTTGGCAGCTGCCACTGAATTCAACCTTGATAAAGAATAACAGACAACCTGACTAAGGGAATTGCTGGTGGGACCTGGTGACTTCTGCCTTTAGGTGATCTGAGGAAAGCAGGCACACAGTTTGCTTTTGCGTTGGCTCACAAAGTGGGGGACAACCTGTAGCACTTGTGCAATGTGCAGATCATGAGCTATTCAAATACAATTCTCAGTTCTGGATAGTACTGCACAGTGAGCAGCAGGGTTTTGCTGGCATTGAGGCTGCTGGGTACACTGACATTCAAGCTGTGAAAACAGGTGTGCCAGTGGGAGCAGTACAGCAAATTTACTTTGTACTGCAGTAGAACACTGGGAACCTGCAGGGACACTCTTTCTACTGGTATCAGGGCTATCAGGGAGATCAGGAGGTAACTGGACCTGATCTAAATTCTCTTTAGCTTGTGATGCTTTTTGAAGGAAAACTATAGGATCCTTTAAGTGATACTCTCACAGGTGGTAGTAGTCCACAAACATCAGTGGCACTAATTACATGAATGAGAGTCAATTATTTTGATTCAAAAGTTTAAAAAGTAGTGTTCGGGAGTGAAGTGCTGGTCACTCATTTCAGCCATCCTGAAGATGGTTAGCACTTCCAACCAGCTGCTTACTCTCCCTCACTCACTGTAGGCAAGGTCATTGGGACTCCCTTATAAATGCAACAACTGTCTGTTCAAGCAAACACAACCTGCAGCAAAATGTGGATTGTCACATGAATTCCTCCTTGGCAGAAGCCAGGAGCTGCTCTACAGAAAAGCAGTGGCAAGACCTATGCAAATAATAATATCCAGCATTGCTGGACCCAAAAGGGGATGCTTGCCCAAATGAAAACACAAGGACAGAAGGAAACACCTGGGTCACCAAGTGTCCCCTGGGATCTCAGTGCATTGTATAATCTCTTGCATATATGTATTGAGTTCCCCCTACTCCCAACAGAGACTTTTCCTGAAATTGAATGTTTCACGATAATGCGTGCAAGTGCTGAACAATCAGATCCTAAAAACGTTCATTTAAGAGTCTGTATTAAAGTATGATGATGAAGAGGTCAAGTAAGATTTGTTACCATGATTTTTAAACTGTCATTCTGATGGTTTCTAATTTAGGACAAAAGTGATCGAATAGGAAATCATCCATAAATTTAAAATAATTACTCTCACTATGTTGCAAAAATTTAGCAGCAGATTGTTGTAAACCCTTAAAGATCAAAGAGGTAGAGATACGGCCACAAAAGCAATCTGTAAATTTGTAATCATGTATTCTTAAGGAGCCATTTATTACTACTGAAAAATAGGCACTGCTCACTAAAACAGGCAAATTAATCAGACAGCTTTAATTCTAGTACTGTAGCTGTTAATGCAGATTAATCTGTATAGCCACACTTCTGGTTATAGGGTATAGTATTTTCCCCTTTTTAGAGGCCAATTTGCTACTTTCAATAAAAACTACATATACAACCATAAACGAGGTGAAACTGATACCAAGCAAGTGTCAGTGAAGTCTGATAAAATTTCTTACATCAGAAAAAAAAGTGGAGCTAGCTGAAATGTTTTCCAAAGTTTAAAAATAGAAGATAGCACTTTCCAAGGAGTACTGAGTAAACTTGGAGCTTAGAATCTGATGAAAGTTAACTGGAATTCGTGTGTCTGTCTCTTTTTGGCAGAAGGGAAAGTAAAATTGCACAAATTAATACCTTACCAGCACTTACATCAGAAACTTGAATATTTTTTAAATGCCATGCCATTGTGACGGAGATTCAATACCTTGAAAATCACAGAAAAAAAGGAAAAGAAAGTAAAAAAATGCTCAATATTACAAAGTGTGTTTGTACAGCCCATTCTCTGTGTCTGATATCATACAACAAACCCAAGAACCACTTTTTGCATCTGTCATTCTTGTAAATTAAGATATGTTATTTCATCTGCAAAATGAATTGCAATTTCAGCCTGGATCCCAAGGCCCAAATGTGGCAAAAAAAAAAGTAACCAGACTTACTAGCAGACTTACTACAGCCTGATGAGTCATGCTGGTTAAGTGGTGGTTGTAAGAAATCATATATTACTTTTATCCATCCATTCATCTGTGCTGTGTATAAATAAAGCATGTAGTCTCTTTAAATAGATCTTTGTAGTCTATTGCTTTACAGATGCCCTAAAAAAGTAATGAAAAAAGATACATAAGAAAACAAGACCATCTTTACTTACGTGCTCCCCTAATGTCATTATAAACCACTGCAAAAATCCAGAAAGTGGTGTGAAATAATTTATTCTGACTTCTTTGAGAGTGATGTGATGTTTGGACACTATTTTCAGTGACAGAAAACCAGGCCATTTTCTTATAGTGGGTCTGATCCCTGTAATTAATTACTGGGGTGGTTTATTATTGCCTTGATCTAACTGTACAAATTAAAGGAGATAGAAATTCTGTGGCTCCATTAAGATATAGAGACACAGATGCTATGGGATGCATCTGATCTTAGTTCCATCAATCTAGAAATCTACAATATAGATGAATCTACATCTACAGACTATTTCTCCAGGTTCCACCATAATGAATGGAAAAAGCAGATCTTCTAAAGTTGGTGATTGCCACCCATTCCAGAGAGGATGAGTTGCTCCTGCCTCCAGTTGCCTCCTTCAGCTCTCATGTCCTAAAGCAGCCACACATGCAGGTAAGGCGAGTGTTACCTCCTTGGGAAGCCATGATAGGCGGGTACCAGGAAAGGAATGATGGAGCATGAGCCCCAACCAGGTGCTGCCCAGGGGAACAAGCTGGTCAGCACACAGCAGAGAGGGAGAATGGACATGTGAAGAGGCATGTGTCCATGCTCCAGGTACTCCCAGGGTGCTCCTGGAGTAGGTGTGAGCTGTACCTGAATGAGGAGCTGGTCTGAGAATAGTAGTTGCATACCTTCAAATTTAATTTAATTACATTTAATTCAAATTTCATTTAAGTACAGGTACTTAAATTTAAGTGTCCACTCACAGGTCACTGATTGTGAGGTCCCTTTATAACACAAAAGGATCTCTAGGCCTGGATTTAGTTGCTTAAACATAGGAAGGTAATTAGTGCTGGCTGGACTTTCCTGGACTATCAAGACAGATGTAACAGATATAAGACAGGAACATCTGGACCATCAGGTAGCAGTCAGGTGGGGTAAGCTAGGATATCCCAGCTGCCACTAGATGCTTGTTTGTGGACATCTCAACCAAACTCTAACCTTCATTAGTTAAAATACACACTTAGGAGTATGCTTCCCATGTAGTGAACGTGATGTGTGAAGACGCATCTTCATCTGAGCTCTGAATCTCATTCTGAGCACCCTGTGCAGATAGCCCATACACCCTGAGGCACCTCTAATACCCTGGGCACCCATGAGAGGGCAACTAAATGGAGCCTTCTGTGTCTAGCTGCAGAGATTTTATCCTGGGTGTATTGGTGAGATGTGAGCCACACCTCTGGGAAAGGTTATAAACAGGAGAGACTACGCTGGCATAGCAGTTCTGTTTGAGAAACTTGTGTCGCCAGCACTTTGCAAAATGTAATTACATCATATCCATATGCTTTAGCAGAGAATCAGGGGACCACTACTGCGCTGTGAAGGGCAGTCTTACATCTTTAATCGCTCTGAGATGTCGGCGTTAAGTGACCTGTCTTCTAATCAAGGATGCAACGATGCTGCATTTCACACATAAAACCTGAGTGCACAAATTCATTCAACTGTCTTTAATTTGAAATATAGACATTAGCAGTTGTATAATTCGTGACACTGATAATTTTTATGATGTGTCTGTTGGTATGGCCAATATTTTATCTCTTTATCACTTACACTTAAATCTCCCTTGCCTTTGGATGCTGTGCATGTGCAATGTGTAATAAAGAAACTGAATTACCTCTCACCCCTGGAGAAGGTGATCCCTGCGAATCAGCACAGTGGCTATTGGCAGGCAGTACACATCATTTGCATTGTGGCTGCCTGCACCCTGCTTGACCTACATATGAATACTGCAATTCACCTAATCCCTATTGCTTGCCCAAACAACTCCAATATAAAAAAGTATGATAATTGCTGCTGCTACCTGTCACAGGCATCATACCATAGTACTCCTGAGAGCTTGTGCAAAATGGTGATCAACTGGCAAGAAAATTAAAGAGTTAATAAAATCAGACCCATGATTTTTCACTAGCTGAACATGTAGGAAATACGGGAGAGATTTTCTTTCGGCAATAAATTAGCTCCCACCCTCCTTTTGTTTGTTATTACAAACATGGTTCAAAGCCCTCTACAAAAACAAGGTCCCACTTTATTATAGGACAGTGAGGTTCAGAGCACAGCTTGCAATAAAGAAATTAGCAAACCAGAAGCTGCAATTCTGTAGAAACACTCAAAAACGAAGAGGATTTAAAGTGACAAGATCCAATTAAATTTAATTACCCAAGCTGTATTTTCATTTTAACTGACACTTTTTATTAAGGAGCCACATGCACTAAAGCTAGAAACCTGGGCCAAATTGCATCCCAGTAATACAGTTATCTTATGCAAAATTCTTAGTATCTAATTTTCTAAAATGAAATTAGAGACATGGGGTTTGTAAAAGGTTCTCTTTGTCTGATACTATAAGATGCTGTTTGCAATGTACCTACACTACTGTATATCTATGCTACAGTAACACCTGATGTACCTAATAAACCTTATTATTGGGAAAGAGTTTTAGTACACCTTTATTATTTTTTAATATGGAAGTATTCAGTGTAAGTCAGGGATTTAACCACGTCAGTATAAATCAGGGATTAAACAGCAAGGCTGACTACTTCAAATTTAGAACTCTTGAAAACTGAAGCATAAGGTCTATGACTTTGACAAGAGAAAATTATTTATGAATCTTTCAATTTTAGGCTTAAACAGGCATATAAAGCTGGACCAAATTATTATTTTCCTGTCATCTTTTTTGTCTCCATGGCAGAAAGGAGCAAGGAAAGGCTGCAGAGAACAAACCACTGCAAGACACTTAGTTCTTTCCATGCATCTGATTTTCAAACATACATAGCAAAAATTTTAGAAAAAAAAATTGAAAAGCAGCTGAATCTTTAAACAACTAATAAGAAAACAAGAGAAGGGACACATCTATTTAAGAAGGTCAAGCCAGTGGGAACAGCCTACCCTGAGGCCTTTAGCATGAGGCTTTAACAAACACATGAGATTGCACAGTGATCCTTCCCTCCCAAGGGAGGAGAGGAGAGGAGAGGAGAGGAGAGGAGAGGAGAGGAGAGGAGAGGAGAGGAGAGGAGAGGAGAGGAGAGGAGAGGAGAGGAGAGGAGAGGAGAGGAGAGGAGAGGAGAGGAGAGGAGAGGAGAGGAGAGGAGAGGAGAGGAGAGGAGAGGAGAGGAGAGGAGAGGAGAGGAGAGGAGAGGAGAGGAGAGGAGAGGAGAGGAGAGGAGAGGAGAGGAGAGGAGAGGAGAGGAGAGGAGAGGAGAGGAGAGGAGAGGAGAGGAGAGGAGAGGAGAGGAGAGGGGAGGAGAGGGGAGGAGAGGAGAGAGGTGCTGGACTGCCAGGTTTCAGAGGGAAAGTGCTACCCCACGTGAGCTGTCTCCCTTACAGGTATGCACATGGCATTACCAAGAGCATTACCACAAACTGCATTTGAGAAAGTGAAGCTGGCTTCCTTTTCTGTCAAGTACTGCTGTTAAAAATCTCAGGTTTCTAAGCGGAAGAAGGCTGTGGCTCTGTTTTGGTACGGGAGAAGGGAGAGGAAGAGACTGAGATAGAGTCCCAGACTCTTATTTTTAAAGTGTGAAAATAAAGGATGTAATTACCTCATGGGAGTGAATTCAGAGCCAAAAAATGATCTGTAAACTATTTTGAGAATGGAATGAAGTGTAGCCACAGTTGCATGGCTCTCCACGCAAAGTTTCTGTATCGTTCCCCTTTGTAATTTTTCAGCTTAATTTCCTGTGAAAATAGTAAAGAATGAGGGTATTAACACCTACCAGTACAAACAAGGTGGCAGACGTGTTGGAGTGAGTCCAGGCGTGTCACAAAGATGATCAGATGTCTGGAACACCTCTGCTATGAAGACAGCCTGAGAGAGTTGGAATTCTTCAGACTGGAGTAGAGAAGACTCTGGGGACACCGTATAGCAGCCTTCTAGTACCTAAAGGGGGTTTACATAGAAGCTGGAGAGGGACTTTTTACAAGGGCATGTATTGATACAAGGGGAGTGGTTTTGAACTGAAAGAGGGTAAGTTTAGATATAAGGGAAAATTTCTTTACTGTCAGAGTGTTGAGGCATTGGAAAAAGATGCCCAGTGTAGCTGTGGATGTCCCGTCCCTGAAGGTGTTCAAGGCCAGGTTGGATGGGGATTTGAGCAACCTGGTTTGGTGGGAGGCGTGATTCTGTGATGCTATTAATACCTTAGCACTCTCTTCTACCCACATGAGGCCAGAAGAGTAGAGCTACCACAAGACTTGGATCATCTATTTTAACAACTTTCCATTTAATAACACCTTTAAAAAAAGCATAAGCACACCCATCTTAATCCTAAAAGTGAATAACTTTCTTGATGTAGTGTCATATGAGTATGTTACGGAGATTAGAATGAAAATGTTTCATACCATCACTTTCATCTTGCCCCTGTGCACAATAGCCAGAAAGCCTAGTGGTGAAGTGGCTGATTTTTGAGAAGAACTCATGAATTGTTACATGAAGTATCCAGTAAAGTACACTAGACCAAAGGGAAGAATGGTGCCATAAAGTAAATAAATCCCAGTTTTCATGAGGTGGTCTTGGCTGTATCTTATACTTGAATTTTAAATGTTTAGGTCTAAGATTGGTGTCCCTTGGAGAAAAAAGAAATCGATGAGCTCGCATATTCCAAACGTTAGAGTATTCACATTAATTAACATCTTCCCCCTGTAATAGAAATATGGTGATGGTCAGGAAATATTCATCGAAGAGCCACAGAGCTCACACAGGTAAGTTAGGGCAGTTACTGCAGCTGATGGCGCCAAGGGGACCATGCAGTTAACACCTGTGCTCTCTGTCTCTTACCTCCTATCCTGAATAGCTGTTACACACTCAAGAGGGCTGCCTAGAGTCCAGACAAAGTTTCAAACTGTCCTTCAGATCCACAGCATGAGTCCTTGCTGGATCCACCAGCAAACCCCAAAACCACCACACATACACATCCAAGGTCCTTTGTCAAACACGTTCTTTTCCTTCCTCCCTTCACATCAAAAATAATGAGGGAAGAAGCAGTTTCAAGTAGAATGCAAGCACATCACTATAAAACAATTTTTTAAGGTTTGTTGAAAGCAGGAGAGAACATACACATGCAAAATGGAAAGGGCTACTTTACCCCAACAACCAGGGCTCCCAATAGTGACTGTGAACTCATCTGTGCCTCGTGCCCACTTTTGTATGACCCCAGCTTCCCTGAGATACATCTTCACAGTGCACCATAGAACAATTGGGCAATGGGGCAGAGGTCTTCACCTTCCTAGGATAAATTCACTTTCATCAAGCTCCCAAAACCCAGGAACCCCAAGCAAAATATGATTTTCCAGGTGTTGATTTTTCTTTTTTTTTTTGCCTTTCTCTGCCCAAGCAACACAGAAATTCAAACACAATGTACACCAATTTAGTTGCTAATTATAAAAAGAATACAAAAATATGTAATTTTGACACAATTCCTTCTAAAGATACTCTACATGTTATAATCTGTCCTCAGTAGTCTTTGCTGTAAATAAGACTGCCTAAATCAGATCCTTTGAAGCCCAGTCCTACTCCTGAGAAGGACAGGGGAAGTGCTCATGGTGCTGTCAGTGGGTGTCTGGGGTGTCAGCTTCACACTCAGAAAGCAATAAAGACAAGTAGTAACTGATTAACATTCTGGATGGCTAACTGAAAAAATACCTTCTGCTTTACTACTGGTCTTTCCTAAATGCAGCAATCATGCAAAAACAAACAAAAATTTGTTTTCCTTGCATAAAGCATTAATTTCTCTAACCTTTTATAATTTTCTTATTATTTCTGTCACTTTTGATATGTTTCCACCTTCAAACAGTCATTAAATATGAATATTATAGGGCATACAGAATAACAAAAGAGCTTCTTGTTCTTCTAGTTGAAGGATATTTAGTGATGTGATAAATCAGTTTAACCAGGATATCAAACATCAAGAAGACTGCCAGAAAAAAAAGGACAAACTATTATACAAGTCATATACATATTAATTTTGTAACTTCCAATTACCTGCTCAAAGACAGCTTCTTCTCTTATTACCATTCAAAATCCATTAACTAAAAGTCATCCGCTTAAGAACAATGCCTCAAGAAAAAGGTCCAAATTCAGCCTATATCCACGTATTTGTTTAGAAGGCTGAATGACTGAAGGGGAAAAGCCCACCCAGCATCCAGTCACACACATACCGTGAATGGCTCTAAAGCACCTTTCGAGTGAGCAAACAAATCGTGTAATTCTATCCTGTGCTGATTCAAAAGTAAATGCTGAGCAGGCTCAGTGGACTCCGTCTGGCTGTGGAGGGTGTCTCGTTTCTAGCACCAGGGAGAATTAACAGGTCTGTAGTCATTTCCATGCTAGTCTGTAGAAACAACTGTAGAAGTCTATGGAAGGTATTCATTAAGATTGAAAATGGGGGAAACAGCTTCTCTTGGATGAATGAAAATATGTCGTTTAGCTGTTTGGTGAACCTTGCTCATAAGTTCTGAGTTAAATCAGTCTTCCGATCTGACATCAGGAGAATATTCCCCCAAATTCCAGACTGGCTGTGCTTGCTGGGTGGCTCTTCATTCTCCATGGCATAATCTAGGATGTTTTTTAACATGTCCCAAGTCATCACAGGATTTTGGGATTTGATGAGGGTCTTGGTCTCTCCTACTCTCTGTCTAAGACACAAGTTTTTGTGAAGCTTGGTCATTTCCTAAAGGGCTGGGTCTGCACTGAGATGCTGAAAGTGGCAACAGAATGAAAGCATCCGTTCATTCCTCAGGCTGGGTCTCATGTTTCAAACGTAGAAGATGACAATTTAGTTTTACTATTGTTTGTGTTTTGCTTCATTAGTCTCCATGACAGGCTTCAGTCTCCATGCTGATCTAAAAAAGTCTAAAAGTCTAAAAATTTTACTGCATATGTATATTCATGCATACATATAAAATCAGAATGAAAAATATATGCACAGTTAATGTGACTGAAGAATGCTGGAAGCAGGTCTAAACAAATGCCAACACTTCATCAAGCAAAGCAGGACTGGGAGATAATCCAGAGACACCAATTGTTTGCCTGGTTAAGCTGTATTGTTACACTCTGTCCTCTTTTAGTACACCCCCACCTTTTGTACTAATCTTCCCTACATCTGCTGCCAGCTAGGCCAAGCTCAAACAGCAGTGTCAATTCCAGGGTCAGAGAGGTCAACGGTGACACCCGATTTAAGTGTTATTCACTCTGATGCTGTGACAAGACAGATACAGCGTGGCCTGACTAAAGCGATGTATGTTAAATTTGTTGCAAATTACTGGCATGATGGATCTATTGATGACCCATTCCAGCTGTCAGGATGTCTCTATCAGTCTCTCAGTTACGCTTTCTCCTGCTGCTCAGCCCCATCCCCCTCTGACTGCTCCCATCAAGCACAGGGTTGCTTCCTCGTCCCTGAGAAACTCAGGGTGCAAAGCACAGGGAAACAAAGCATCAGCATCTGCTGTGAACCTGAGGAGTATTGAAAGTCATCTCATGAGGGATAAAAGTTCAGTGGTTTATAGGCTTGAGTCATTGTGCAAGTTTGCACTAACACTTATAGAAAAATATCTGTTAATAATAGGTTTTCAAGTTAATTCCTGTTTTTGTCCAAAGCGTTGGAATCACAATTATTTGAGCTCTTGCTTCAAGTATTTTGCTCATTTGGGAAATTTTCTGAAAGGGGACAAGTCGTCTTTTTAGCTTTTGCTCTCAAGTAGAGCAGAGAGATACCTCTGCTCTACTTGAGAGAATCTGACCCAGATTCTCCACAGCAGAAAATGGAAGAGCAGGGAAAGACAGAGACTAGTCAGAATGTTCCCTTCCTACTGCACCCTTCCCTTCAGAGCAAACCAACATCCAGCTTCTCTGGCAAGTGGCACTATAGCCATGGGAGGGAAGGGCAGGAACCACTTTAGACAAGATTCCTTGAAGGATCAGAGTGTTCTTGCTGCCAGTGGAGGTGAAATTCTCCCCTCTGTGCCCTGTGGGAAACAATATGTATGTGGGAAGCCAGGTCTGATTTTTGTCTTTGCAATGCTGGAGCCATGCAAGGCATGGAAGTCTAACCTAGTGAAACGGAGTGAAACTGATGGAAACCAAATCATCTCAGGTATAATAAGTCATTTCTACTTTCAAACCAATGTCCATCCTATAACTGCTTGCTCCTGGGCAGGTGCAATAATTACGGAAGTACAGGCCTTTCATACATTTTAGCTCAGATAGGTAAAGGCCCTAGTCATCATGATAAACAATATTCCATTTCATAATTACATTTAAGGAGCATCTTATGCAAATTTCTTCTGTTTAAAACATTTGATTTCTTTCTTTGCTTTTTTGCATTAGCTCCACTGTAGCTCTGAGGCGTGCTAAGTTAGTTTTGTTCTCTTTTCTAATTATCATTACTTCCAACTGCTTTTGCACCTTTTGCCCTTTCATTCTGACCCACGGATTTTCATTCTTTAGTTTAGTGTTGCAGAGTAATTTTTCCTAACAGGAAATTTCTTCACATGTAAAAGAAGAGCGCAACTCAGTGGCAGTCCCTGAATTCTGAACAATTTGCATGGGCAAGGGATTGCCCAGGTGGTTCTGCTCTCCTATTTTCTCTCAAATAATATTGAAAGTCATCCAACAAACAGGGACATCCAAGGATGTTGAAATGCAGTGCCCAAACTGGAGACACTCAGGATAGTAAGTGTACAAGAGAGCATTTGCAAACTTGAAGATGTTCTCAGAACACGCAACTTATGAAGGAGCATTATTGAACAGGGGGAATGGAGACAATTGCCTTATTGCTTTCAGTTGAACTTGTCATTGGAAGAACAATATGCCTATTAGATTTCCAGTTCCACCAGAGTCTTCAGCATCTTTCATTATGACACATATCTGATCTCTTTCTTTTTAATTTGAGTAATCAAAACCCTAAAGAAAGGAGGAACAGCAAAGAAACATAGACCACTTCATTCTAGAATTGGAGTAATGTCAGACAAGGCTGTGGTTCCTTAGTTCATTTTAATCCCTTGTGGCTGTTCATTCATGGCAGAGATGAAACACTGAACATTAGGAAAGACTCTAGAAAAAATTGTGGGCTCTTCAGCAATTCAAATATGTTGATAGAAGCAAAAAGAATTTTGCCTAGCTACATGTGGATTGAATTTAACCCCAAAATAGTACTTAAATGTCACACTAGAAGCTTGGGGTGAGCTTTAAAACATCTTACAGGATTATAAATCGTTATATATGGTGTCTAGATCTACCTTCCCTTCATCACAAATAGTCAAAAAATTATCACCTGAATAGTCCAGAGCCTGCACAAGAGAGCTCATCCCATCTCATACTCTAGAAGCCATTGGGTGATGCTGAGAAAATAGAGACAAGAAAGGTACAAGCACAGTTAAAAAGCAGGCTTTCAAATCAGAGTACTCATATTGGTTTATCCGAACTGAACCTCATCTGGAAAATGGACAACATGAGAGCCATGGCACTACTCAACTAGACTACAGCAAAATTCTGTAACAGCACAGAGTAGTTTAGAAACACTGGCTGAGAAAGGGTCACAGAATCATAGAAAGGCTTGGATTGGAAGGGCCTTTAAAGATCATCTAAGTCTAACCCTCCTGCCACAAAGAGGGAAGCCATTCACTAGATCAAGTTGCTCAGGGTCCCATCCAGCCTGGCCTTGAAAATTTCCAGGGATGGGGCATCCACAACTTCTGTGGGCAGCCTGTTCCCATGCCTCACTTACCTCTAAGAAAATAATTCTTTTCTAATATCTAATCGAAATCTTTCCTCTTTTAGTTTAAAACTTTTCCCCCTTGTCCACATCTTATCAGCAAGACTGTCAGCATTAGCTGTTACGTCCCTGTGCTCTGCTTCTTCCAAGAGGCTTAATTAAATTATCTCTTAAATTAAAGAATTTCTCCTTTTCTCTGAATCTCTTGGTGGCACTGGTCAAGATTAAAATATAGCTTTAAGTTGTCAGATAAGGGATCTGTCTGCACCACTCACTACCACTTTTTCACACATTTTTAGCAGCCATCCCAACTCCAAGGAATAACATGAGAACTAATCACCATAGCAAAGTTCATCACCTTCCACTCCAAGGGCAAGGCACATTTTTATGGCATCATCTTTACTAACATAAGCAGAATATTTTTGTGCATACACTTTTTAAAGTCTTCAAATATATCTCCCAAAGGCAGCTCTCCTTTAGAGAAGAAGATTTCGTCATAGAAGAGATGATCACCATATTGACTCATGCTACACTTCAAATATTAAAATTCCACAGTGAAGCTGGATAAATATATGCAAACTACTTAATTGCTGTAAAAATTGGAAACCCTGTTTGGAGAACTAATGAACCTGGTTTTGAAAACAATAATGTTTCACATAGAAGTGAACTCTTTTCTCCTTACCTGTGGATCCATTTCCAATCTAGCTGATAGAAACACATTTGCTCTCTCTTGGCTGGAAAATGCGTTCAATATGTTTGGGTACACACACACAGAACATCCAGTATACATTCTTGTGATAAGGGGGGTGATTTGGAATTTAATTTCTTTGAGCAAAGGCAAAAATTGGACCAGAAATCCTACTTCCTGGGAAGGTTCTGGCCACTAAGCAATTGCTTTCAAAAGCTGTATTTTATAAGTATAAACTATCATCACATTTTAAGAGTAAATCTTGTGTCAAATTTCTCAAGGGAGTTAAATGACAGAGCACGTCCCTTTCCTTTGCTTTGGTGATGCCGAGAACCAAAATGCTCACTGGTGTTGATATCCACACACAGATTTATGACCATCAAGGCCCAGGGAAGTTCACGTCAAAGAACACAGTGTGTCTCATATAGAAGCACTGCAGTCTTAGAGCAAAAATAGAGAGAAGGTGTTGAGGATAGCCATTTTGAAAGTAAATATATACAATTACCTTGAATCACTTTGTATGTAACCCTCATTTTCTGAAAACTAATAAGATCAAAGCCTAAGGTGATAAGACTTCAGACACCAAGTACATTTTTAACTCCAGGCAAAACTGTGTTAATCCCCATGGATCTGGCATCTTCTTTCTTTCCTTCCTTTCTTTCATGCTTGTTTTCTTTCGGTCATTCACTCTTTCCATCTGCCATACTTAGTTCTTTCTTTCTCTTCCTTATTTTCCTCTCTATTTCTTCCTCTTTTTGCCTTTCCTTCTTCTTCTCTTCTCTTCTCTTCTCTTCTCTTCTCTTCTCTTCTCTTCTCTTCTCTTCTCTTCTCTTCTCTTCTCTTTTCTCCTCTCCTCTCTTCTCCTCTCCTCTTCTTTTCTCTTCTCTTTTCATTTGAGAAAAAAAAGTGACTACACCTTTTCAGTCCTGAATGGGAAAGATCCAAACATCTGTGGGACTATGAGCTAATAATACAAATTCTCTAATTTGTCTTGGAATGGACAGACCATTAAGTGAGTACACTTGCAGGCAGTGAAAAAAAAAACAAAACTCTGGAGTAAGAAGAATTAATTTCGTGAAGATATAAAAACAGACAACCATGACATCATATCTTATTGCTTATCATTCAGAGAGGAAGAAAAGGCTATTTTTTTTCTAGATGCTATAACTTGATATATGAATCAAGTATGGGTATTTTATTGTATTACTAAGTTTTTGATTATGTTAACATGTTTTTCATTGTATTGGACAAATCTATGTCTCTAATATAATCCAGAAGTCATCCAAATATGAAAGTAAATCCTTGCTAGAATGACCCAAATTCCTTTAAGCTTATTATAATAGTGATATTTCTGTCATGTTGACACCCTTTAATATTACATTAGCAAAAACCCATGAAAATGTGATAAGAAAATTGCATATGCAGTATGAACATTGTTAATAAGATTCATCAAATTACTAGTTTGAGAAACAATTTTTCCAGCTATAAAATGAGTAAAAATCACAAGGTAACTTCTAATGTCTGACCTCTTGCAGTACTGGTACTCATCATCTCCTGCAGAAGACTACCTGCAAATAAACTCCTGAGACCAAATAACATAGCTACAGAAGACTGAAGTACTGAAGGGAAGTAAAAGTGATGACAACAATTGTCATGTGCCATCAATAATTCCAGGGAATTTGTCATTTGGATGAGGACAGCTTTCAGCATAACATTTCTTCCAAGTTGCATGACCACATCTTGAGAGCTCCAGGTTAGACCTATTGACCACATCTACGTATCTCTGACCATGAAGAAGCATTTCTTGGTGTCTGTGCACTGAGGAATGTCCTCAATGTTCAGAGAAGCAGGTATGTACCCATGACTACAGAACAGGGCTGCGTAAATAACGTCTTTAAACTATTACGATTAAACCTTTCCAAAGTCTTTCCAAACAGCGATGTAATGATGATCGGATTAAAATCTATCATGTAATAATAATAGGTAATGAATAATATATCTTGATTACAGCTCATCTCAGGCCAATTATCACTAAAACAGATATGAACAAAGCAAGCCAGATGGTCTGGTAAAGAATGTCCATAAATATCCCAGCCACACACCCTCTGGCATAGAGTTCCAAGATCTGCTTCCACTATTCTCAGCAGGGAGCACCTTTCTCAGAAAATAATCTCTCTAAGCAGTTTGTTGAAACCAAAGTCCTTGTTTGAAGGATAAAGTGGGATTGTAGGAAATAAAGTTGGAATAATATAGAAATCTAAATGCAGGTAAGTCCTGTGGTAGAGCATCTCTCAGATATGAAGAGTCTGTCCTGTGTCCCCTCTTTGTGACTCTGATGCTAAGCCTCCAAGTAAAATAAACTTCCCACAAAACGACTCAGTAACAAACAAAAAATGATTGTGTATGAAACCACTCAAGCGATAACAAGACTAATCCAATGTGCAGTGCTTTAAATTGCTGAGAAGTTTGGAATCTTTTTTCTTTCCTTTGGGCTTCTCCATGTGCTGTAACTTCTCTAAGCATGGAGAGTATAGTTAGTATTTTCATTTGCTGCCTAAGTAGCAAATTACCCTGTAAACAGCCCACAAGAGCTGGTCTGTAATTGAATTGTAACTGTTGACTTTAGACATTTGGTGTATTTGCTGCAAGAAGTAAATTTTCAAAACTTCATCTTGATGCAGTCAGACAAAATGAAAGGTAATATTCTTTATCTGCCACAGATTGCTGCAGATGAACTGCTTTCATATGAGCTTAAATAAGATTTAGTGTATTCCATCCTTCAGCTGGCCACAATTGAAAGTGATCAGGATCAATATAGCTGCCCCTGAATGCAGCCCAGTATTGTGCATTACAATAGAGGAAATGGCTGTATTCAAAATTTTCCTGTGTCAAATTAATTTCCATGTTATCTCCAAATTCAATTAGATGGGAACCCCGTGTAACTAAAAAAGTGTCCAACATCCCTTAGTGACAAATTACGGTGCTTAGTGTGCATATCAAGGTGAAGTGTTGAGCCTTGCTAATCTTCTCACTAATTCTCAATTACCGTAAAATGAAGCCATAAATCACACAGACAGGGGATCGATGGAAATGTTGTTTTCAGGGTGATTGGCAGCCTCCCCAAAGGTTTTCTGTAAGTTGGTTTAAGGTTACCATTCTCTAAGGGGAGGGATGAGGTAGTCTTGCTCAATCTCTATGATATAGGCCCACAGGCCTTTTGGGGATAGTGGGGAGGGACAGCACCAATTTCAGCCCATCAGACATCCAATTTTTCTCCTTTTCATACCTGCTGTAGTAAATGAGAAACAAATTAAATTTCACTCCACTATCTCCACAGAAACCATTTAAATTTTTCATGGAAACTAAATTGTCCCTAGACAAATAGCCCCCTGATTCTATGAAAATATACTGGAGCGCTGGGGACAGAAATAAATTTGTGTCACTCTGGATATGCCATTCTCTGTAATGTCATTCACTGCCAGCCAATAAATGAGTCCCTCCCGGAACACAATGGTAAAGCCTTGTGCTCTGGTGGATTTGCATTGTTCCCCCACTCTGGAGCAGTCTAATATTCTTCCTGTTATTAATTTGCAGCCTAGGTTTTACATTCATGAGGCCAAGATTGAAATGTAAATGAGGCACAAAATAAGTAGTCAGCAGTAGCCCTGGCCGAGCAGCCTGTGTCATAGACTCATGGACTTACATGAAAATAGTTATCACTCAGAGAGATTAGCAGCTCAGAACATCAATCACTGCTGCAAGGAAACAATGAATAAAATCGCCCCGACACGAGGAAGGAAATTACCAGAGCTTTAAAGTGGAAAGGGAATATGTAATACTGCTACCTGTTGTCGAAGCACTAAGATGGCTGTAATAAAAGAAGCTAGGCTCCTTCTCTCTCTCTCTATCTCTCTCTCTCTATCTCCACCCCCCCCCCCCATTCCTGTTGATAGCTGATATTTAAATTGTGCCATTTTTCTCATCTCAATTTATCTATTAAATGAGTTGCAGTTCCTTGGCCGGAGGTATACGATACTTCACATCACACTCAAATGAAACCCACAGTTTTGAGTCTGAACCCACTCTAAAATGATGACACCCTATATATCATCCAATCTCTTGGCAAACAGATAGATATATAAGGCCTGAGTCCTCAGGTTTCAGGGAGGCTCACAGGATGCCGGACTTCAAACTAGCAGAAAAAAGGGGCTTTAGTTCATTGTTGTGCTTTCCTAATTCTCAGATGGTGCAAAAGTGGTGCAGGACACAATGCGAGTACGGCAGTCTCAGGCCAGCTCTTCCTTAACAATCTCTGAGGAGCTCTAAGAAGCTCTGCTAGGACCTAACAATAACCAGAACCTGGAAAAGATTCAGCTAATTCTCCTTTACTTCAGCAGCTTTGATTCCCCTCATCAGAAGGGGAAGTATTGCATTACCTGTTGGACATGTTCCTTGAGTATTCCCTGTATTCAGTGAATGCAAAACACTGTTCCACCTACCACAATTAGCTTTGTCTTCCTCTGAGGAAACATCTGATTATCACAGCTGAACAGCAAGAACATTTTCTTACAGTGTGTGCTCTTTAGACAGCAGAAATACAGCCACATTTTACTAAAAACCTGCTAATTTCTTGCCTAACTTTTCATTACCAAAAATTTAGATTTTTACTCACAAAAATATCTTTACAACTGTGTCTTAGGAAGATGAGTTCAAAGAAAATGCAATATAAGTTCTAGTCCAAGGTAGCTTGTAAATGTAGTTGGTCATGAGAGTGACACACACACATGTCTTCGAAGAGGGCAGGACCATACCTCTGACCTGCTTTCCCAAGGATACTGGGCTCTTTCTCATGTGTCTACCTTCAAAAAAGTCTGTTTGCAGGGAGAATTATATACCAAGAAATGGTTCAGTCTGGGTATGCTTTCCTTTGCCTTACAACTCTTAAGACTGTTTAAAAATATATCAAATTTGAAACAGTTAAAAATATAATACCCGCCTCTTAAAGCAACTTGATTTGGGATTTAAAATAAATTATTTAGAATTTATTGCCTTAGATATCACATTCCATGTAACACTTTTCATTTAAGATGTAAATGCTTTTCATGCAAAAATACCAAAATATTCTGAAAAGCTTTATATTTTGATACCAGTTTTTAAAAAGGCAAATTCAGTCTTAGAAAATTGGCTTAGGAAACTGGCAACGATAGTAAGATTGGAAACCGAATCTCCATTTCCTGTGGAAAACAGTAGATCATGCTGCCTTCAGAAATCAGCTTTCCATTCCATTCCTTATCAGGAGGAAGAATGAATTAATGTATGTAAGATACCGAAGTAAGCTAATAAAAAAATTCTGTGTGAGGTGCATGATATCATGAATATTTCTTATTATACGGACAATGGACATTTTGGTCAAATAATCCCTGGAGAATCAGAACTGAGCTGAAAAAAGTACTAGCATAACAGAGCTATTGCATATCAGAGAAAGCAGCACTTTCTTGAAAAGCTACTTTTTTCACAATAGAGATGCTACCATTTTCATTGAATGTTCATTTTTAAAAGCTCAATACAGCCATATAATACAGAGTGAGTTTTGAACAATAATGTGTGGTAATGTGTTCAGTAACCTTTATTCTGCTTCTTTCTGCAGAAGTTCACTAAGGATAATGCAAACAGCTAAGAAAAGGAACTTGAAATTTAAGAGAAGCAAAAGACGACATAAAATCAGATGTTCAGCTGTGTATTAAAATGTTCTTTTGAGAGGTCAAGAAATTGATCATGGGTGAGATAGCTGAAGATATTGAACCTTAAACTGCTTTGTTCTTTTTTTCCTTTCTTAAAAAGACAAAGTCAGACCCAACTTGTTACTGGAGCCTTAGAGCCCAGCAGCAGTGTGCAATTTGTGGCTAAGGAGCAGAAGCAACACAACTCACATGGTTCCCACACCAGGCAGCAGCTTCTGCTCTCAAACCCCTCCTCTCTTCCTCGCTTTGTCATTGTCTTCACTCTTAGTGTCTCAGAATATCTTTTTAATTGCTTATCAAATGGATAGTTATTGTATCATAAAATCTTCAAAGCCATTTCCCAGTCCCATTCAGTTGTGGAGCTGAACTTTTATACAATGATATATCACAATGGATTATGCTAATAAGCTTGTTAATAGCTCCAGCAGTGTTAACTGAGCGCATTAAAATAAACTGGTCCTTGCAATAGATTGGGAAATGTTTTATAAGGGGCACGTGATCTAAGAGCAGTCATGACAAGGCTAGTAAATAATAGCAGAAGCTGGCATGACCAAAAAAATGCTCACCTAAATTATTTATATGTTAATCAAAAATACAGTTGTTAAGCAATATCATTAGTTCATTACTAATTGGTTTATGGATTTGTGATGAATTACTTATTTGCATGCAAAGTAAACCCTCAGCCTTTTGTTCATCGTTTCTAACCTTTGAATATTTGCAGGTTTCCTCTCCGCAGCACTCGTCCTTCACTAAAATGATTACATCAGCTTGTCAGAGAAAGTAGATTTTCAAGGTAAAGACATAATTTTCTTCTGAAATGCATGCAATATATTATTGTCATATATTTTTTAAAAGTCATAATACATCAGAATTTCATGCTTGAGCGAGATGCAATTAATGCTATACAGTGTATATTTCTCCTTACTCTCCACCAAAAATCCTACACTTTGAACATTTATTAGTAGTGGAGACAGTGATCTTGTTTCGTTCATATATATCAAGTTGAACTGTCAGGTACATTATTGTGGGGAATGTTAAATTCCACCTTAGTTATGATCAGATTGGGCTGAATATAACAGAAGAACTTAGCACACCTCTGGATGTATTATGGGACATCCTAGAGATGTGGCACAATGATTTGAAGGAGAAGGTGAAGATCAGTCTTTCATTTGGTGCCTGAACTCGTCAGCAAGTTTCTTAATTATAAGGTTTTCAGAACTGCAATTTCTCATCAGGCCCTTCTCTTCTTTTGTTTCCCTCACTTCCTCATACTCTTATTGCAGCTCATTCCTGCAATCTCCTCTCTTTTTCTACTTCCATTTCCCTCTGTGCAACATTTTTCATTCTTAGTTATCCCCTTCCATGCAACACAGTCACCTATGTTCCCAGCTCACACCAAATCTTTTCCAGCATCACTGCTTCAGAATGAAGGAGCTAGACCCAGGAACTATCATTGCATTTCATCCCCTTTTGAGGTATTTTCCTTGTAAGGAAAGCTTAGACTTCCTCTATATTTTTTCCTTTTTCCCTTTCCCTTTTTCCTTTTTCCTTTTCCCTTTTCCCTCCCCTCCCCTCCCGTTCCTCACTTTTCCTTCTCTTAGACTGTAAATAAGAATAATTATTTTATATTTTAAAATATATATTCTTCAAGGAGGTAGGGATCATTATAAGACTCCTGGAGATTTTTCACCTGTTGTTATTATTAAGCAGAAGTTTCAGAGGTATTAATGAAAATAGGCCCAGCAAGGATCAACAGTCCAGAATATGAAAGCAAGTTTCTGTGAGCAAAAATGAATCCAGATAAAGAACTCTCTTCCAACCAATCTCTCTATGTAATGAACTAACCAAATCTCACCTTTCAAACATACCCTGCAATTGATTTTCGTTTCCGTTACAGAAATTTACCTTCTGAATATCTTGGAAACCCTTCTATCAGTTGACCTTCCAGGTTTTGTCTTTGAAATCACAGAGGTTGTAGAGCATTTTCCAGCAGCTGCAGGTTGTTTTTCTTTGATATTTATTATCCACAATCTGTCTCAGCCCAGCAAGACATGCATCACAGTCTAATCCAAGCAAGTCTCACAAGGACAACAGAGACCTGACCAAAATGAAAAAGAAAGTGAAAGGTAACACAGAAGAAGACCACCCAAGATAATGAACTTATAATGGTGCTATAAAGCAAGATTTTTAATACTGACGATAATTTATAATGATGATGATGATAATAATAATAACAGTAATAATGCTAGACAATATAAAGGGCCTGCATAAAGGGATCTCAAGAGATGCATTCCAAATATTTCTTGTCCCAGGAGATGAATGTAGCATCCAGTTCAGTCATGTCTTGATTCAGTACCATACGCAAGTAAATATTGCAGTAAGTTTGTACAATTCTCTATCTTTCTATAGTGGAGACCTTACATCAGAAAAATCCACATCCAGAGGATTGGATTTAAATTAATCTTGGACAACTGTGGAAAATAGGATGAGGTTCTTTAAACTCCTTATTCCATGATGAAAGACAAAAAAAAGAAAGGATTCCTATTCTTCAAGCAAGTTAGGGCTGTATGAAAGATTAGATTTCCCACTAACTTCTCACAGCATGAGAAAGCCAATGCATACACTGAGTCCCTTCTTTGCTGTTTATGTGTTGCAAGCCTGACCTTTTGTTACTGGCCTATTCATAAAAACTTTTTTTTTTTTTTTTTTTGTCTTTCACAGCAGTAGCCAGACTAAGTTCTAGTTGGGCTTTAGCCCTTCTAATTTTCTCTCTGCATAACCTCACAATATCTTTGTGAGATTGTTCCCACTTCAAATCTCTCTGAAGAAAGATCTGACTGAATCCAGCAAATATAAAAGCATGGAATTTTCTGAGAGGGATGTAAGGAACTTCACCTATCCTAGCTAAAACTATATTACCTGTTCAATTACCTGAATTTGCCAATGTTGACATTGCATGTGGGAGTTACTGGACATCTAAGTAATGCAAATACTCAGTTTCATGTGCAAAATTGAGATTGAAACTATCACAGCTCATTTAAGTACCTAAAGGCAAGCACAACTCAGCTAGTGCAGTAGAGTAACTCCTGACCCCCTAACTTGGCAGTGAATAAGAGCCAAATCTGTTTTCTGAGGCAGGGAAGGAAGGCTCAGTCAACAAATGGAAAACCATTCTCTCCCTCACTACTGTCTTATAGCCCTTGGCCTGCCTTGCTCCGTCTAGCTTGACACATTTTCCTCTAAATAGGGATTTGTGGAAGGATTCAGCTTTAGCCTCATGTTTGTGCTTTGGCTCACCCTGGGGCTCCTAACAGCTGCCAATCCCACCATGTGTGCCAAAATGTGGCTGGGATTGTCTTTGGGGACACAGCTGTAAGGACCTTTGGGGACACAGCTGTAAGGAGCTCTGGGGTGCCAGAACACAAGTAGCATGCTGCTCGAATACCCTCAAGCTTTGAAGCCCTGGAGGAGTTTTGGGTGGTGAGCTGTTGTCTCCAGAACCTTATGCTTTCTTTCAGGGAAGGGGTGACAGGAACTCCCCCACCCTCTGAAGCTGCTTTCTCCATGGCTCCTTCCACGTCTTATCTTCTCACTCCTCTATTCAGGGAGTCACAGGGCCACTCATCACTCACGCAGAAGGAGGTGTCAAGCTAGAACCAGCTCGCCAGGAGAGAACCCCATACACTCTGGTATGACTACCATTAAGGAAAAAACAGCAGTCACCAGTAGATGTCTGCATTTGAACAAAGCTGAAATGAAAAGTGAAAGAAATCCCACTTTTTTGTTAGCCTGATTGTCAAAAAAAAAAAAAAAAAGCACACAGAAAGAGTCAGCTAGCTACAAGGAATGAAGTAAGTGATCTTTTCCCATTATAATCAGGACACAGAGCCTGTGATATCTCTGGGAGCTCAATCTAAATAAGGCCCCATCCTCTCGTCTATTTCACATTATGAATAAAAACATGAAATTAGTTTTATGTCAGAAGAACAACCCTTAAGACACTTGTAACTTATAATTATAATTTCTAAGCTGTTTGGCTTGTCAGTATCAAGGAATTCACAGCCCAAGA
Source organism: Acanthornis magna (assembly GCA_036785705.1). Taxonomy (NCBI): domain Eukaryota; kingdom Metazoa; phylum Chordata; class Aves; order Passeriformes; family Acanthizidae; genus Acanthornis; species Acanthornis magna. The sequence continues at coordinate 30,048,267 of JAWUZG010000221.1, read as the reverse complement.
CTTCCAGGACTTTATAGGTTGAGACATGCTGTGCTAGCTACTGAAAATTAACTATGAATCTCTCATCTGCATCCTGATTTATTAACTACAGTGAGAAACAGAAAGTTTAAAAAAGTACTATTATGTGCATAGCGTGCTAGGGTTGAAGGAGCCACTGGCTGTGTTCTGCTCCTATTCAATAAACTACTAGCAATGGGTAAATGTAGGTGTTTCTTCCTGCAAAAGTATTCAGTAGCTTTCTTGTAAATAAACACTGCAAAATATTTACCTTCACTGAAGAGCAGAACTGGCCAGCATCAATTTCAGGAGTCTGCTGGATTCACTGGTAGCAAAATAAGAAAAGATGTCTTGAGACTCTCTTTGCTATGCAAAATTCCATTCCCTTGTTAGATCTGGCTGAAAATGTTAGCATTGCCTGTGATGTATTTTGAAAGAAACCATATTTTTTACATACTTTAAATATGAATTTTGAGTGGGAAGGCTGCAAAAAAAAAATGCAGGAACTGAAACCCACTTCAGATTTTCAGCTTTTATCAAACAGGAAAATAAATGTTAAAAAAATTCAAAAAATAAAATGGTTGCATCCAAGATATTTCAAGGGCAGTTTTTACCAAAATTTTGTTATTCCAAAAAAAAAAATTAACTGGTAAAGGGTACTATTCCATGATCGTGCAGTCTCTCCAGATTCTATTTTCACCCTAGTTTTGAAATATTTTTACAATGGCAACACTGAAATTCTACCCTTTACTATTATTTTAGGGATTTAAGGGGCTTGTCTGTATTCCAGAAATTGTTTTGGGTGAGGCAGAATAAGGCTGTTTTTTTTTTTCTCCATCAGCTGGTTCCATTTTGTAAATGAAACACTTTGTGATAGCAACACAGCCTGGATCCTTAGAAGGCATTAAATGATAAAATTGTTTCTGAAAATAAAGGCAGGTCGCAATCATTCTCATCATTTTTGGATGGAGAAATGAGGGCAACTAGGCTGAAATAACTTGCCCAGTTTCTTAATGTTCTGACTACCAACGTCAAGAGATTTCTGCGTCCTCAGCACCCTACAGCAGGATCCCCTGAGGGACATTACCCTAATGAAGCTCCCAAATATTCTTTTTTTTTCCTCTCCCAATTTCTTCTGGCATTGTTTCTTTTTAGCAATGTTGCCTGTCTTGCTCCTCCCCGTGCCCACCTATAGGCTTTTGCAATATACCCCTTCATGGTCTGAAATTTTAAAAATTTCAATTGATCAGCAGTGAAAGAAAAGCAAAAAAGAAGAATCTCAGGAATTTCAATGGGTTTGATTATATCGGATCCATTTAGAAATCACTCCTGATTTTTATTTTGCAAGATCAAAATCCAATGACAATAATTTGCATAATTGAATCACTATTGTGCTGCTTATAAGTACAAAGTTATAATTAGGCATGGGACACTAATATCTATTTTCCTTTTCTGTGAACAGAACATTTCTGAACTTCTAATAGTGCTGGTGTTCAGCCATACACAAAATAGAATTTGAAATTACATTTAAATGAGTGAAGAACAAGAAAAGAATGTTCTTGACTCTGGTATTAAAAAAGGCTTTTCAGAGTTTATGCATTCTGGCTGTGACAGCGTTAAACGACTCTTCACAGATATTTGATATATATTGACTCTACCAGATTAAAAGTTAGACTTTATTTGTAGCATAAATCTGGTAGATGAATATGTAATGTATATTCTTCTTTTATCGCAGTCATAGAATACTCTGAAACTTTAACCCCCCAGAATGCTATCTACATATTTCCTTCCATATTTTGTATTCATAGAAATAATCACATTAGTTGTTGGATACCCTTTAGTAACACACTCTTCTTTTAGTAAATAAAAAAGACTGCCACTTTCCATCATTTCACAACACCTAGAAAGACAGTAAAATCTTCAGAGCGATCGCATCTTTCTTTTTCTGGCTCTCACACACGTTCCCCCTAGAGAAGCAGATGTTTGACTTGTCTCATGTAAAAGGCAAAAATTGAGTTACAGCTTCAGATTGCAAGATTTGCAATGTTTGCTACAGTTTATTAATGTTAACCAAATAAAAATGACATTAGTGAAAAAGATCTACATGATATCTCAGAACTCCCAAGATTAGGCCAGATGGTCACTTCTAACTGATATAATCTAGTAAGCTCTGTTGAGAGACAGGCTATTGATTGAATTTCTGCCTTTAAATGCAAGCTCCATATCTGCACATGTCCACAGTGATATCAGTTGCTTGAAATCCAATACAGAGGTGTAGATTGGGAGATGATGTTAGTTGCTACCTATTAAAACTGTCAATTCCATCTGTTGTCTAACACTTTAAAATACTGAGTGTAGTTTTTAATAGATCAGTATTAGATTAAGGGGCTGTATATCAAGACTCTTACTAGCTGAGAAGTGTGGGTAAATGTGTAATTAAATGACACAATGGAAAAGGAACTCCGTGGGCTGGAACAGGCCCAAATTAGCATCAAGCAGGAAGCAAATGCTGTGATTTAGGATTTCTGCAGCCACCAGACTTCCCTAAAAATGAATAATGTGCAGCCCTCCTGAAATTATCTTTACAAGCAAGTATATCATGATTAAAACCTGGAAGTGTTGTAAGACTTATGATTATCCAGCTCCCCATACTGCCCTTCCACAGGTACTTCAGTGACTTTGTATGTGTGCCGAACTACCATGCTCTGATGGGATTCCCAGAAGGGCTGTTTCAGATCACTGATGACAGCCCCATCAAAGCCATGTTTCTGCAAAGTTGTAGCCCTGAAAGACCCTTATCCCTCAATGGTTGAGAACCACCATTGGGGGTCCTGAGTTACATATAGGGTGCTGGTTCAACCTGCTCCTTCTCTGCAGGCGTGCAGTGTCTCAGGGCCTGGTACCAGGGGCTGATGGAGAGCAAGGGTGATGGACAGCCACTTCCAGCATTGCTAGCCCAACATCCAGCAGCTATTCCCAATTTCTCAACTGATATTCCCAATATCCAGCAGCTCAAGAAGAAGCTGTTCTTCTTGAGCCCTTTGTACCAGAATGACCACAGGAAAGGCAAAACTCCTGTAAGAGAAGGGGGAAAGAGAGAAAAAATAAGGGAATGGATCTTAAATACAGACACACAGACAGAGGAAATTGCTTGTTAACTTTTAATATTTGTATGTAGAAGCTAAATGAACATACCCAGCATGATGGAAGAAAAGCAGAAGTCCTCCCTGGAATGGGTCAGAAGCAGAATTCTTATAAAAATCCATGGTTTATTTTTCTCATTACTTTTTTTGTTAGAATAAATAAGTAATCTCCTAATTATTGACCCTAGCTGGGCCAATGCCTCACAAAATTGGAGAGAATGTGGGTTTGGTGCTCTTTTTTGCATCAACTTTCAGAAGACATTGCAGTTTAACTATCAATTTTCAGAGCACCATTATAGTGATCTGTGAAGGATACAGAACAGATTTCAAGAGAAGAGTTTGGAAGCAACTTGAAAAATTCTGTTTGCACACTACTGGTGAAGTGTAGTAAAACCAGCTTTATAAATTCCCCCAACACACCACAAGAAGTGTTTCGGATACATAAAGTCTCTTCCTGTTATTAACCAGTACAAAGTACATGAAACATTCATGGAAAATTAATGTTAAATGAATACTACGGTATACTCATAGAATACAGACTGTGAATTCAGAAACACTGTATTCCCAGCAGATACGCAATTTGAAGAATTATGCTCATTCTGGACAGAAACAGAGACAATATTGTGTGATGTAGCTGATAAATTAACCAGTAAAGATCCAGCCACTTGCATCAAATACTCAAAACAAATCTGTAGGACCAGAAATATTTCAGGGTAGCATTAATCTATTTAGAATAATGAACATCTTCAAGAAACACAAAAGTTGTTATACAGATTATTCACAGAAACAAATAAAGTTCAATTAATGGATTATTTAGACAGTTCTGCTTGCTGCTTATGATGGTCAGAGCAGAAGCTGTCCTTCAAGACCGCAAAACCTTCATGAGCCTTTTCTCTAAGATTTGAGACACTTGGTATACCATAGCAGAACAGATGTAATAAGCATTTCATATGTAGAAAATAGCAATTCTACTCTCATTGTGGCTCTCTTTTAAGGGTCATGATTCACCAGCATGGCCACTTCGATGGGACTCTCCCTGATATGAATGACACCACCAGAACCAAAAGCAACAAAGATTTTTAAAGGTATTTCATAAGAGCTAAATTTTATAACATGAATGGTCAGAGAGAGGGAATGGGTATTTCAAAGCTTTCAGCATGCTTTAAACTAAAAGTGCTAAATTGAATTACCTTAATGAGCCACTGAAAAATCCTACTTCATAAATCAGAATTTATCAAACCAAAGATTAAAATCTTAGATATATTTTAAACTTTTCTTATAAGCCCAAATGGTAGGAGAAAAATAGTGACTGTAGTAAATTGTTCTTTTATACAGATAATAGGCTTTTTAACTGATGTTCTCAAATGAACATCAGCTCAAGGAAATATAAAAAATATTATTTTAGTTTATCTCACCCTCCATTCTCCCGCAGAAATTATTTCAGCGTTCCAAGGAAAAGCAAGAACATGAACATTGTATAAGATGATTAAGGGGATAGCATCAAACACAAGGAATATTCTCCTGCTAAAACACACAAAGGATTCTATTGCTACTGAGTTTTCACCAGCTGCCAACTTGGCTAATACTGTTACAAGAAAAAAGGATGGAACATGCCTCAAGACTAAGACCAGGGGGTATCAGCTTTGCTGACTGCAAAGTCTTTATCCACCTCTCCCCAAAACTATCCCTAACCCACATTCTTCTACCATGGTATTTTCCAGCTCCAGCTCAGAGCTGCTATTTCTTTCTGGTCAGAACTGCGCTGGAATTGTAAGTACTGTATCAGAGGAAGAAGACATGGGGGCTAAGAGAAGGATGGAGAGGAAGAAAAAGAGACAGGACACCTGAAGGCTCTTTCCTGCTTCCTTCTCACTCCCTTTCTTCTCAGGCAAAGTGCACTGTGTTCTCAATCAGACCTTGATAAAAGGTGCAGCACACATCAGCACCCATAGGCCACAGTCTGCCCAGTGCGAGACTCTGAGTTGGGAGCAGGGTTGAAAATCTGTTGCCTTCTAACGAAGTTTTGCTGAATGCTGAGCTTTTTCAAAAAAACTGACCTGAGTTACCAGGAAATTTTGAAATTTGGTCTCCTGTGAGTCTGAAATGTTTATTGTAGCACCAAAGTGCATCTGCATAACAGGAGCTTGATCCTCAGTTCCAGGTTAACTGAGTTTCTGGCATTGTGTAGTAAATATCATCAGGTCAATTATGTACCTGTCCTTGCCCATCCTTCCATTAGTAAGACTTGCTTACGTGAAATAGAACTTACTGAACCATGTCTGGTTTTTTGCACAGTATTTTCAATTCCAGACGAAGGACAGGATGACCTGCCTGACACGGACACATTGAATAAGATGGTCCTCTCTAACAAGTTATTGCAACCGCTGTTCTTTTTGTAAGTTATTTAGGTTTACTTATTCATAATATCACTTAGCACAATTTTTTCTCCACTTATATCTCTATCGTAACAATAAGTGTCACCGATGCAGCAGCAAGAACAACACAGAGGAAAGATTGCAACTCATTATCATTCATTACTGTAGTGAAGAGAGATTAGAAACATAATGGAAACTGAGAGAAGATGTACCTTTGTGTCACTTACCTTGTACTTTGCTCAGAGCCAGGAACTTCCATGGGCAGTGATAGTGACTCGGTCACTGACTGCCAGTCTGTGACCTTGGGTGGGTCACTTGACCTTCCAATGACTTCATTGACCCAGTGTAAGCTCAGATAAACAGTACAATCACATGAAAACCTGGTGCTGCGTTTGAGGAGAGCTTTCCTGCTTTTACGTCTGTATTTTTGAGCTTATGTAGATAGAGCTCCTTTGTGAGTTATAGTAATTTAGTACTTCCCATTATAAGACCTAATTTTCAGATATTTTAATTTTGCCAAATTCTAATAGTCCGAGCAAAAATATTTCATGTTGTGTGACTGCCACAGTGTGACAAAAGAAGTAGTAGTAATATTTAGAATTTTAAGGATCATTTCTAAATGAAGAGTTTCTAAACAACAAAAAAAAAAAAATGGAGTTCACTGTGTTAAAATAATTATTACAACAGTATGACAGACAAGCCCTCTGCTTTGGTAGAGCAATGTAGTATTTGTCAGAAAGTGTCATCTCAACTGGGAACTAATCTTTTGCCACCATCTGAAAATCTACGTGTTTTTGAAGAAATTATTCAGTTTTGTCAAAAATCTGTTTGTTAATCTTCAGTGGAAAATAATTTTGATTCAGAGACTAAGTTATTTCCATCAATATACAGAATGTCCTATTGTCTCATCAGTCTGAACAGGCTGAGCCAGCATGCAGGGACTGTGGGGGAACAGAGCACACTTCATCCCCTCACAGCTTCTCTGCATGACAGGAGTGCCTGTGAGATAGCTCTGGTCCATAGAAACACTTATTTTTCAGTACCCCTGTCCCACGGTGGCCTTTAGTTTCGCAGTAGTACCTGAACCATGAGGAGAAGAAGAAACTGGTGAACAAACACCTTTCCTTTTCTGGGCTTACTACAGTCACACATTAGCTCACATTATTGTAAGGAAGAGCAACAAGTCCACACTCTAACAACAAATAGTTTATAAAATTATTCTAGGAAAGAAACTATGAACATGTCCATGTTGCAGCTGAGTGCTGCAAAGATACCATGTGGAAAGAGTTTTGATTTGTTTTTACTTCATGCCAAGTTCTTACGCGCTTTGGGTATCTACCACAAGGAGACCCAGAGTCTGTAGTGATTTCAGGTATTTTGTCCAACAACTGAAGGACACGCTGTTGCATCATCAGCTTGCTACTTCAACAACACCAAGCAGAGTCAGACAGCCTTCTCATGCCAAAATTCTGCTTTTTGATGTAATACAGCTTCATACTCTGAGGCTTAATGCACAGCCATAAGTTTCTCTGATAGCAAACTCAGGTTATAATGCGAGGTACAAACATCCAGGCAGTCTCTACAAGAGCTAGGTGAAATAGAAGTTTATCTGTGAACGTACATAGCTCAAGCTTCCCTCTACCGTGTCTACACTTATGCAGCTACACTACCAAAACTAGTTTTAACTCCATGGAATGCCTCTGCTCTGCAGAGTGCCTTTAGATTCAAATATCATGAAAGAAACAGAGACCAGAAGTCAAGCTTCCAGAGATGAGCTGGAGGAATGACATGTGGCACATCTATCTTTCCTTCTCCTGTCAGTGGCAGTAATAAATAATCAGTGATAGTGTCTTGCAAATGCGTGGGTGTGAAGACAGTGGAGCAAATCTCCTCCCTAAAATGGGTTCCTAATCTTGGAAATCAACGTTCCAAAGTAATTATACACATAAATTCGACTTACATTTAGGATTTTCTGAGGCAGAAGAGTTGCAGACTGAACCTGCTGAAAAGTGAACATCAGCAGGTTTTTCAGGAGCTCTCAGCATGTAAGTGGGTGGCATTTCTCTGAGCGCAGCCAGGCAAGTGTTGAGGATGTTGAATCCCACATCTCATTTCAAAAACTTGTATTTGAAAATGATCCAGGACAGTCTGACAAAGCCTTTCTTTAATATGAAAATGACACCTTACTGAAAACTTCCTATGGGAGAAATCCTCATAAAACACATGCCATAGGACACAGTGGGTCACTGAATTCAGTACCTTATTTCCCAAGCAATGGATACTATGTAATCTCATCCACAAACTTATCAAAGTCCATCATACTATATATTAAAGGTCATCGTTCAAGTTCAGACTGTTTGGTTTTGGATCTTTTTCCCCACAGTTAACATATTAGACAGTTGTTCCAAAATTTAATTGATGAATCAAAGTATTTGCATTATCTTGCTTGTCCATGGACAGCACGTGTGCAACATGCCATGGGAAAATCCATCTGGGGTCTGTCAACACTGCATGAACATGGGATTCCCAGCATCTGAAGTGACATGTGATTTATCCATCATCTGTAGTCCCTTTTTCATTCTACCTTATGAAAACAGCTATTTTATTATGCCAATTGTTGAATATCCCTCCCCTGTGCAGAACAAATGCAAGCTTCAAAATTCAGTAAGTCTAGAGTCATCTGTTCCTCAGTTCGGTTTGGTAGCAGAGATCGCCAGCTTGCTTCCTCCTAAGCGCAGCACAGATGCAGTGAGCTGTCTTCACTCTGGTGAACAGTCACCAGTGGGGGTGGCAAAATGATAAATTGTCACATTTAAAGAGCTGATGCCTTTTGTGAAACCCACTCTTCAGTGTGCGGATGTAGACAGCACCTCCAAATGCATTAGGCAAATAAGTTAATAGAAATGAATAGTAAAAGGTAATTAATTTAATCTAAAAATGTTGTTCAGGTCATAAGTAGATCCTAGTGATTTCTGGTTTTGGAGGGTTTTTTAGGTAGCATTTATTAGAGTAAAAATACTGCTGTTATTGCCTTTTTCAAAATAAAGTACTGCAGCCACTAATTCAAGCTCTAATTAAATGCACAATCCTGAACTTGATATTTGCTTGTGTTTCATGTCATTTCTCAACTCAGACTTCAAGTCAGACTCAAAGCTGACACCACTGGATCTTTCATAGAATATTCTTCCCTCCATACAGACTTCTCTGTCATCAAAACTGTGGCTCTGATATTTGTATGTGTATGTCTGCGGGTAATGGACAGAAATTTAACAAGCTTTTATTATTTACTCTCAGTATCAGCCCGAATCTTTTGGTTAGTTGGGACTTAATTGCCGGGAGGTTTTATGGTATATCTAATTGGGTCAGTCATCCCTCTATGCCATGAACCTTGCCAGACTGCCAGTGTGCCCTGAACTCGAGCGGAGGGTAAGAGCCCATCAGTTATTTAGTATGTGCTAGAAGCATGCATTTTCTTTTCACTCCATGTGAAAATAGTTAACCACAAGGAAAGAGTCCCACCCCTCCACTTTGCAAAATGGTGAAATTAAGTTTTCCGTACAGCTACCAGGGGACTGCAGTAAATTACCCTGGTAACAGAGTTTACATTGATTCTGAAAAAAGCACTTGTCCATATGTAACAACGATAACCTTTTAGAAGGTTTGGAAAACAAATCTGACACCCCATTAAAAGGCAAATGATTTTTTCTCCACACAAGAAAAAGAAACTTTTAAGACATAGAAGGCTATTAATAAATAATGGGGCTTTTTTATAGGAAAGGCTGACATGAAAGCTTAAGCTATAAACTGTATCAGAGGCAGTATTTTGACTTGTGTGGTTTATTTGTCAAAGCAGTGAGATGGGATCTCATTTTTATTAGCTGCACAAAAGATATTTTATTGAATGTCACATTGTAATTTGATTTTAAAAGGAATAGAAAAAAATTACATTTTCTCGGATACGTAATACTGCAAAAACATGATAGTCATACTAACCACTAACCACAACGAGTAGCAATATAAGCCCTACAAAATACACACTAGTACCTTACCAATGCAAATGTGTATTTTGAGATTCCATGTACCAGAATATTTTTCCTGAATCTGGTTCCATTTACTACTGTCAGAATAATATATAAAAAATATATGCATGTTATTAAATTATGTATGTAAACAACTAACATAAGAGTTAGATTTGAGAAGAAGGACAGCTTTTAATATTTTAAAATTTGTCTTCAAGCTTGTTCACATAGTTAATTTCTTTACAAGAAAGAGATCACAGCTGAGTGCAACAGAGAACAGTGTTTATTACCTAAATATAATGGGGATGAGAATAAAGACCCCCAGCATAAAGAAGTCTGAGTAAATAATAATCGTTTTTACTTTACCATTGACTCCCTGAAAGTTGTTTAAGCCTCCTTTGGTCCACCTCCATGTTCACATTTGTGATCCCTACTGCCAAAGGAGGCTCAGCATCTGAAGAAAGAAAAATACATCTTCCAGTACTTTTTCTGGTGCCGGTTTTGTCACAAGAGACAGTGGCATCTTCCCTGGGTGGGCAGCCTGGGCTTGGTCCTGGGATCATTATCGTGAGTGAGTACTGAGAGCATTACCGTGGAGTGCTCAGCGCCTCCTGCTCTCCTCCAAAGCCACTTCATCCCACCATTCAGCCCTGTCAGACGACACTGACGGTGAGCCCATATCCAATGAGAGCCAGGCAAATGCATTTTTGTAACTCACAGGAAACATCTGTTGCCACTTAAAGTGATCAATATAATACATTCAAAAAAAATCCCCACACTATTCAAATCAATGTCTGAGTGATATGGAAATATATTTTAATTCTTAATACTTTCATTAAAACTGAGCCTCTGAATTTTTACATTTATTTCACCTAGGGCCTCGCTTTTTGTCAACCACCTGACACACCCAGAAAGCAGTATTCCAACTGCTCAACTTCTGCAAGTAAAACAGAGGGAAAACAAAAGGAGAAACTTTAGTAGGTGAACTGAAATCACATTTAAAATCTCAAGCAGAAAGACATGTTCAACAGTCCCCCTGCTACTTCACCAGTTTAAACCCTGCTTATCCCACTGAAGGTATCACTGTCCCCTGGACCATTAGCGATCATATATATCTTGTTAGACTCTCAAACTCCTCAGCTGGAAGGAGGTTACAAGTTATCCTCTCCTCCTTCAGAATTCAGTAACTGATTGTGCCTACCCTTCAGTAATCTTATTTAGATAGAATCAGTTCTGCCAGAAACTCAGCACAGTAAGCACTTCACAAACATTTATCAATCCATGATCCTCACCAGGGATAGCTTAAAATTGGATATAAACCCCAGAGGGGAGCATGCAAGAAACATACATACTACTCCATCCCAAAAGGTGGGATTCCAAAACAGCTAAAGAAAATTCAGGGCCAACAGCCTGCAACACCTCTGGCATTCCTAAAATATTTGAGGTTAAAATCAGTAATGGTGTTTTTGGCATCAGAATGTTTATTTTTTGAGCACTGACTAAAGTGATGGGATGCAGAATGCCCAAGCATATCTACAGCTAGAGGCTGCCTGTTGTAAAGGGCGTTGAAACATGCTGGAGTGTCTTCCAAGGCATAGAATTTCTTTAATATCCCAGTGCAAATTTATTCCCTCTTACTTTTAAAATGAAAATTTTGTTCAAGTTTTGGAATGGAGATTGCTTTCCCAAACTCCATAATTTGGTGATTGGGGTATTTTTCTGAGAAGTAGATGTTCCAATAGGCAAAAGAAGAGGCAAAAAGCAAAAGGATTGTCAAATTTTGTTGGTTCTCAGGTAAACACTATTTCAAAACCAGATCCCTACTATTTCCTCTTCCAGGTGGTTTTGTAAAGAAAGCAGTAGCTACCACTGTGCTGTTTCAAAAGCTCTCTTCAAGAGAGCTGTAAGGTAGCTATTGAACGTCTCAAGTGCTCAAGGGAACTGAGACGGGAAAATAACACTTTCTGGCAGCTGATTAAGGTGAAGCAGAAGCATGATAGTAACTGATGAGCCTGACAAGATCAAGTCAGGTCTGAAAACATAGAAAAGCATGATTCTGGGCCCTGGTGACCTCTCCATTCAGACAAGGAAGTTCCTAGATGTTCTGGCTGGTGCTGGAATTAGGGAGGAGTACCTAAATACACTTTTGAAAAATTTCTGTGTTAGGCCTGAATGACCCAACCAAACATTAAAGTCGTTACTAAGACCTTATGAACTTCTGGAGGTGAAATCCAAAAGTATGAACAGAAATTCAGTTGAGCATATAGGAGAGATTTAGAACATGAACTCCAACAGCAGCCTCCTAAATCCTCAATGATCCTAAGGCCTCACTCCAGAAGTCCTACAGTAAACTTGTAGTTTTGCAGTTAATTCTGCAACATGGAGGAAAATATCCAAATAGGAAAATGTTGTGTGTGTTTTGGGTTTTTTCAATACACTCCAAAGGTTAGCTGTTGGGCCTCACAGACTACTTAGATGAGTTGGGATTTTTTAAGGAAGAAAATATCGAGAGGTATCATCAAAGTCAAATGACAGTACTACAGTACCTCATACTTGCCTTGCATATTTGCATCTCTCAAATCTGTCTTTGGCCACCAACAAGGGCCTCCAGTCTAACTGTCAATAAATTTTAGAAGGTTCTTATAAAAAAAACCTTAATGGTCACAAATGGGTATTATGTTGGGAGAGTTCAGTCCCGACATTGCATGTGTATAATAGCACAAATGATTGGAATAAACCACAAGACCCTTTGTGTTTCCCAAATAGTTTAATTGCCATACCAAATATTCCTATGGCTACCACGTCTGACTTTTCCCAGCCTTGGGCAGATGAGAGGTGCTCACCCTTGTCAGAGACAACACATTTATTCTGCAGACAGACTGAGAGGGATGCAGGTTTTACTGCAGGGCAGCACAACAGCTCCCACACACACACCTCTAAATTACTATCTTGCTTTTGGGAGCCAAGGCCTTCTGAGAGGTCAGCTGGGCACCTCCCCATACCCTCACCTTCTTGTTTTTTGCTACTCAGCTGTCAGTGAAACCACACTCCTGCCAGTCTTATTAGCATCTCCTTCATCTGATCATTAACATACTTCATTTGCCAATCAGCATATCCTAATTATCACTGGGCACCTGGCAGTGGCTGCAGCAAATTGCACCAGGAAGAGAGCAAATGTGTCCACTCTCCTCGCTGACCCCATTGAGTGTCCAGTGTTGCTCCCTGCCTCTGCCTTACCTGTCGTGCCAGCCAGGTCAGGCCAGCACACATCTCATGGCTGCTTTGCTCAGTGACTCTGAAAGCACCTGCTAATTCACCCCTGGAGCAGCTTTTGCAGGCTCAGACTCCGGCTACAAGCATGAGCCATACGTTCTTGTTCCTGGCGTTGAACCTACAACTAGGCATGCCCTTCACTGCCATGGTGTCTCATCTTTTCATGTCCTATAATCGGCACAAGAATGGTCCTAGGAAATATCCAAGCATTTCAAGGTTTGGCCTGTATCACTAATTTCTTTGGTTTCTCTGTAGAATGGCTATGAAAAACATTCCTCTTACATTATAGTAGGGGATCTGGCCACTTTTGAAGCACTTTAATATCCTTTTAGGGATAACACCATAAAAATATAGTGTAGCTAATAATGTCTGAGGATTTTTGTTTATTAATTGTAAGACTTAAATGAATTTCAGATTTTTAAATTTTGCAGATGGGGACTAGCACGTCAATATCCAAGTACTTATTAGATTTACAAGAACATTGACTTTAAGGTTATTAAAACCAGATTTCTTCTATTAATATTACACTGTTGTGCCAATCTCACAGCAGTCGGTACGTTATGAAGAAAACATCAGAGGGGTGTGGTAGCTGTCTGCAAAAGTTCAAAACAACACCATGGCTACAAACATGATATTGCTCATCTTGGTCTAATATTCTCAACCTTTTCTTGACCCAGGATTCATAACCAACAGAAGGAAAATATGAGGATGGCTCTTAGGGATTTTTTTTTTTTTTACCTAAGCTCAAGATGTCTGCCATACGGACCTCTTTGCCTGCGATAGGTGTCACCAGCTCCCTTTAAGGTCAGCAAAATTTGTAGCTTGTTTGAACAGGTTGTCTTCTTGAGGGTGAGACAAATTGTTCTCAGAAGAGCTGGCCAGCTCAGTTGTAAACACCAAATTCAGACAGATGAATCCTGCCTCCACTCTGTCCCTGATAAGCTCCATTAAATTACAAAGCTGATGCAGAAGAAGAGAAAGAGGAGGAAAGTAGCTATTTCTGCAGATATTAAATATAGTGTTCAGGAGGAAAGGGTCAGCATCATCAGGGTGTCACATGTGACTGTCCCCCCTCTTCCTCACCCACCAGAATCACCCTTGGTGCATCAGCTCGGGAAGGAGGCTTCGGAGCCTCTCAGTAGCTATGCTGCTGGGCCAGGCACAGGCACCAACCTCCCACCAAGCCTTCCTGGAGGAGCAGGCAGCAGGACGGATCAGGGGTTTTGGCACTGAAGCAGCATGTCCTCTCCCCTTTATGCAGGCACTGTTACCTTTTCTTGCCTGCAGCAATAAAAATCTCTTCTGTTATTAATTACCTTCAAACTTTTTGAAGTAAGAACAGCTTTATCATGTTATCCCTGACACTGAAATTCACACTATCAGAATTATGTTATTTATTATTCCTTTGCCCTGTTAAGAACTTAGAAGTTTTATTTTTACTAATTGCCAGAGATTTGGTGGCAATTTAGTTGGTTTTCTGTAAGTTACCTTTCATTAAGCTGGAGTGTATCACTTTCAAAAATGCAGTAGTGTTCTTCTGTCATGTGAGCACTATTAAAAATGCACCCTCTTGATGTGCAACCCCTTTAAATCTCTCCATATATGTGAAAGCCGTCTGGCTCTAAGGCAGGGGTTCTTATTTGGTTTTTTTACAACCTAGCAGAGAATAAAACTAATAAGTATTTCTCATTCTTTAAAGATTGATTTATTATCAGTTCCAAAAACATGCCTTTTCGTTTGGAAAGTCATTTGCTCAGTTATGATTGGATATAAACAGCTGCTAAGGGTCAGCACAGGCCTTGGTGCTTGTTATTGCTTGCACTCCTTATGATTTTAGCTCAGCATAACTAGCACTGGTGTCCTGGGATTCCAGAGTCTGTACTGATTACCAACAAAAGCCTCTTTAAGATCAGCAGAAGCAGTCTAGGGACTAATGGTGCCAAGGCAGTCTGAGGCACTGGAGCAATGCCGCAGGTCATAAAATGAGCAATGACAATTGCCCTGTCCTTGCTGATTTTATTAGCCTGAGAGTTTTTAGTATCACACGGAAGACAAAAGGAATCTTTAGTCTTGAATAATATTATCAGCAAACATGACCTGTTTGGGGCTTTTTTTTGGATTTTTGTTTTCTGTTTGGTTTTGCAGCTGATCGCTTATTGTGTTCAAAAAGGCAGGTGGATGTCTTAGTTATGCTATGTATATAATGGCTTTACACCAGAGGCAGCTCCTTTCACTAGCTACTTACTTTCACTGCTTTCATAATATGCTTATTTTGGAGAAAGGGACAAAGAAAAATGGGAAGCTTAACAATTGTAAGTGAGTTTATGTATTTTGTAAAGTGTATATTATTCTTATGTATGAATAGCTAAGCTGTATGTCAAATTCACCTCATCAGTAGAGTTTTCATCCTGGCTTAGGCTAAAATGAAAATGATCTGTGACTACCTCATCTCTCACTCCAAATGAACACTTCAGAAAACCGCTATATGACTGGCACTCCATACAAAATGCAGAGGGATCAAGTTGAAGAAGTGTTCACGCTTCTTGAGCTGTGATCATCTGAATGAGGAAGATTTCAAAGTGTCGAGGAATTCCCTGGAAGTTACACCAGAGATGAATATGGCCTTTAGAATGAGGTTTTATACATCTCATTCACGCACACCAAAATGTTTCATCACAAGTGGAGACACTTTTTAAGAGAGTCTTAAAATTAATCCCAAATGAGGAAGCCTCTCTGAATGAATGAAACTTGGCAGATTTACAAATTCAAACTGAGATGCATTAGCAGATCTTGTGTAGAGAAATTTGTATAATATCTGCCCACATGATACCTGGTTAAAATCAGGTCTAGCAATCATATTTCTACTGAATTCAATACAGCATAGAAACAAAACATATCCACAAGGAGTTCAGGTTTGCTGTGTTTTGAAGTACTGGCTATTCCTACTTCCAGTAAGAGCCACATATTTCAAGTACACTCAACTTCAGTTGCTCTCAGGCTCAGATTTGCTAAGGTGCTTGGGCATCAAATTCACTTGGTTTTAAATAAGACCTGAGCTTCCAAATAACTTGCCCATTTTTAATTAAAAATAAATAAATTGGGTAAAAAAAGTCCTGAAATTAATTTCAAGGAATCAAAACAGGAATTATTTTTCTGTATGTGAAAATCTCATTCAAAACACAGAGAGCTTGGGGTAACCAAAAAATGGTCTGGAACTGTAAGCTTGTAATTGCTTTGCAGATCATTTATATTTTTATGCGTAATTTTAATGATATCTGGCACAAATCATCACTAATGACAATCCAGAGTTCAAATAGGAAGAGCACAAATTCTATGGCATAATTTATTCCTGGCAGCAGGGAAAACTTAAATCAAGATTCAGACAATTATGTAAGCAGAGTGGAGACAGTTTGTCACACATCACTTCTGTCTTGGAATTGCCTGTGTGCTCTTTCAGCTACCTCTGTTGTTCATCTCTAGGTATTCATGCAAGGAGTCTAATAGGATGTTACTGAAGGTTCTCATTCTAATTGATGCAATACACAGAAACATTTAGCACATTATTAAGCAGGGGAACACAGACAGGGTCAAAAAGCAGTAGAAGTAAAATGGCAAAAGAATGGGAAAGTAAACATGTTATCAAAGGAAGGCTTGGATAAAAAGACATTTTCCACTACACACATATCCCTATAAGAAAGCAGAATACTTGTTTCGTAGCAAAATGTCCAACTGTATGCAAAAAACTCTACATAGAAGACTGAATAATGGAGATTCCCTTCAAAATTCTCATATTTTGGTCGACACACAGGTGCACCCCTTTCACATAAATATTCACTAAAAACTCTTGAAAGAATTTTGAAGTGGAGAGAGATTGCTGACCAAAAAAGACCAGAGGAAATAGTGGACAGAGTCAATTTGAGTATTTGAGTTATGTGCCAAGCTTATGACTTTCCCATCTTTCCTATCTCCAGTGGCCTTCCCATCCTTTCAATGTTCGGTCCAGCATGCATCAATACCCAGTTTGTCATTTTGTAGGCAGGCGGTGGGTTCCATTAGCCAGTTCGATTTCTAAATCTCCTTATATATCCATTCCCTTCTCAGTCATCTTTAAGAACCGAATCTACACCAATTGCTTGACCCACAGAACAAATGTGTCTTGCAGGATCAGGCACAGGGAAAGGCACAGTCTAGAGCAGGCAGTTACATTCTCTCACACTCAGCACGCAGTTCTCACCCTGCCCTTTCCTGTCTGCACCAGCTCTGAGATGGACACCGTGTAAAACACTCCTAACCAGAGAAATTTTTGCTGGACAGTTCCCCAGTGATATTTCCAGAGTCCCTGAGGGAGGATCAGTCAATTATCTGTGGCTACTTTTGAGGTTCACTGTAATTCACACAGAATCCTTCAAGCAACTGTGTGAAGTACAGCTGTGCTTCATGGAGACTCTGGAAGATAGGACAGATAAGATTTCCATAACCATCTGAAAGAATAGCCACGATAATAACCAAGGAAAACTTGAGAGCCCTTGAATTCTGTTTGTTGCTCAAGATTTTAGCTCAGGGCTAAAACACTTATATGCTCAATTGACTCAGTGATACCACTCTTGTGTCAGTCTGCGAGGAATAAACTGGCTAATATCAAATTATTAAGAGCCATTAAGTTTATTTTCTATATTTGTTATTTAGAAAACATACTCACACTATTTTTGAGGGGGTGGGGGGGGTGTTAAAATGGGAAATCTCTTGCCCATTTCTTTTTTGATCAAAAATAGGCTGATGGAGATGTGTAGGGAAGAGCTGATGCACACCTCAGTTTGACTTTGATGTGGAGTGAGGATAACTCACAGAGATTCCCAGTCTACTAAAACATACCCCTAGGCACTTGTGTAATTTTGCCCACTTCACAATCAGTCCACTGATCAACATTACTAAAGTTATGTAGTTAGCCTAATGTGTCTTCTGCATATTTTTCTGCACTTGCATTTCTTTCCTTTAAAAACACACAAATTTAAACACAAGATGTAGCTGTATTATTTGCAGGAGAAGGTTAAGATGAACATAAAAATATCTGTTTTACTTAAGACTACTTAATAATCCAGAATCTTCAATCTATTTCCAAAGTTACTCAGACCACCTTTATTTTTCTTGACACTTTTTCAAATCCAGAAACCAAAAGGACATAGTTTTATATGTGGTTTGTTTTATAATGCTCCTCTTTTTAATGTTCAGTGCTACTTTAAAATTGTGTCCAAATATGGAAACATGCTGGCCTAATTTTGTGAAGACAATGATAAATAATGAATACTGGTGAATGAGAAGTAGAATACAAGCTGTTTCAGTAATAGCTAGGATTTACAATTTTTTTTATTTTTCTAGGAAACAGAAAGCTAGAAATACCATGAAAGTTTTTTAGCCTTGGAAACACTTCTATAAGGAAAAGAGTGAATTATTGGTTACATCCAGTTGTGCAAGTTCTCAAGGACAATGTTTATAAATTCTGCCCCATCAAACAGTTCACACTGCCAACATCAAGCAAAGAGATGTGTTTGAGAAGAAAAAGGGAATCATACCAGGAAAAACATTATGTGCCCAGTGTAGTTATGCAAAAATAATAGAGGATCTTGGGGGATGAATCCCCAAGAAGCATCAATGAAATAATTGAAGAACATGGCAAGCAGATTAAAAAGTGCAAAAATAGATGGCATCTTATCTCTAGTACTGAATAGGTGGGATCCTTTTACAATTCTGTTTTCTCTAATTGGACTCTTATACTGCACCAGCTTGCATAACACAATATAAAGTATGAACAACAATTAGACTGTGATCAGTTAGAAATTAAAAAGAAAAGCTCACATTTCATATCAGTTAAAATACTCATCCTATTGTGCCCTCAGACAGAAATATTTGGTTAAAAGGAAAATTGGTTACACAGTTGTGAAATCTCAGTGATTGCAACAAAAAGCTGACATTTCTTGCTCATATATACCAACTGATAATTCCTAACAGAGGTACAGAAGTAATGGAGGTTCTGTATCGAGTACAACATAAAAATAACAGGATGTTCCTGTTGCTATACAGGCAGCAGTTGCTGTACACAGACATGGTTGTTACTAAACGTATCTGCCTACTTCTGCAGGACAAAGGTGTGTAACAAAAGTGCTCATGGGGGTCATAGTCCTGACATAAGCCCCATGTGTCCTGGGTGAGGAAAATCTCTCATACCACACTGTTTGATGTCTGCTTCCTAGAAAGTTTAATCCTACAAGTGGGACCTTACATTGAACATGTGTAATCTTGAAATTGGAGTTCTCATGAGATTCGAGGCCTAATTTGATAGTCAAAAGACATTTTTGAAGTATCTTTGCTTTGCCTAATGCAGATGTAGGAGAGGGATAAATGGGACACTGCAGGAGTTTGAAGTTTCTGGCGGGCAGTTGAAAGGGGTAATGAGAGGAAAGCGAGCAAATATAAGCATGGAACACAGCAGGCTAGTGACTGTGAGGATATTTGGTGAAGACACAATGCAGCACCTGAGTCTGTAACCCTAAACTCTTTTGTCTGAACTCAGATATTAGTGACACTTTGGGGAAATTAGCAAGGAGCACTGGAAGACTTTTAAATCGTGTCAGACAATTTTTCCTGATGCCTGTTTTAAAATAAAGTCTCTTATCTAAAAAAGGATGTGACAGATACTTCAGCTAGATAAGATGATCTCTGCAGATTGCAGCATAACTGAGTGATTAATTTTAGGTCACAGGTTAATCTTCAACTGATAAAATAGGCCAGAAGTCTTAATAGTGATGTCCAGATTCTCAATAAAATCATAAGCAATGGAATACTAATGGAGTGATGCCTGAGCCACTGGATTACTGTTTTGGGTATAAGTGCAAAGTGTGTTACACAGAAGAACTCTGCAGCACAGAAACACTGAGTTGTTCAATCTGAGAGAGAGAGCAGAGTGGACTGCAGCATCAGATAATGACTGTGAAGGACACCATGGATCCTGGCACTCCTCCTACTGTGTCACTGTACACAGACACGTCACATCCTCTCCCACCCTCTATCCATCCTGCTGCTTACACAGTGAATTCTGTAGTACAGGAATGTGGAGTCTTTTCAATCTCCACATAAGAAGGTACCCCAACTGAAATTTTCAATTGATTAATGCCCTTAATCTTTCTATTATCACCTGGGTGCTAAATATTCATAAAATTATATATGAACATTCTGCTGGTTTTCACTTTATTTTAAGGTCTTATCTACCGGTCCAACATACAAAGAAAATAACTGGCACCTAATTTGGAGCTACTTTTATTTTAAATAAGCATTATCCTTGACTAATAACCTGGTCACTCTGCCGTGTGCTACTGGATTCAGATTTGGCCCCAACCCACTGTAGACCAAGTAATCTCAGGCATGTGAGTCATTAGAAGAATCCCTCTGAATGTCACACATATAATTGCAGCAAAAAGACTACCTCTATTTACCTCTCCTGAAATGGCTGTAGTGTAGACAAGCAGGCTCTGTTGACATTTCTCAAAACCAATTATTCATCTGTTAACAATTCACCTATTTTGTCCCTCCTGCCTCCATTTTAAGGTCATGCTTTTCATGTAGATATTTAAAAGCTTCACTATGCAGCATATACAAAGCCCTTATTATTGTAAAACACATTAAATAAAATACAGCAACTAAACACAGGATAAAAAGAGGATTAGAATGGTCGTTCATATTGAAGGAAGTTCCTGTTTAACTCCTTTTGAACATTGGGGTATAAAACCTTGTCTGTAATCAATATTTACTTTAGCCTTCACTTTGGCTACAAAAAGCAGTCCTTTCTCTATCTGTTAGTGCATCTCTAATTTAGAGAAAAGTAGTGTTTGCAGGATATTTCTTTAAGGATGTGGTAAAGTGTAAACGTAAAGTTAAATATTTTTATGAATATTTGACAAAAGTTGGGGAATTTTAATCAAATATATTAGAGAAAATTTTTGTTAGGTCAGTTACTTTATCTGTGCTGCCAAAAAATAAAAGACGTTCCTTCCAATGCAATCCCTAGTGTTTTGCTTGGCTGTGCTTCAGATGACTCAAGCCAGAAATATTTTTATATAATTTTACATTATTTATATCTTATGAAAAGCTGGACTTGCCTCTGATAAGGAGAAAAGTCCCAAAGATAACATAGGTGTCATGACAAAGACTATCCTGAACATCACAGAAATCTGTGACCTGACAAAGAATACAGATCAGCTATCTCTGTCTTGCTACTTGAATTTCATTATAAAAGCGGAACAGACCCAGATTGGAGCTGGCACCAGAATGGGACAGACTGTGACAATTTTACTCACATCAAGAAGTACCTTATTCCATATCTTATTCCTTATTCAAGGTGTTCCTTGACTTGAGTGAGCCAACTTATTATGAGTCTGTATTCATGTGAATGAAAGTACCGTAAATTTCAATGGAAGCACTGTTGCATTGTTATAAAATAGTTCTAACTTTCATTTGAACTCACAGGTTAAGTGTCCAGATGAATGGGATGATGTAGTAGCATCCCTTGCATCACCACCTGTAAAGAGAACGAGAGGTTGCTAAACTCAACTGAGCTCCTGTGAAACCAATCTCACACAAGACTACCTGTTGGAATACAGCACTAGATGACACAGTAACTAGAATGGAAGAAACCAGAATAGACAATCAATTTATAACGCAAGTTATTTGCAACCCAGCTGAAAATCAGGACCATTAGGTGTAAGACCACATGATAGAAGATGAGCCCTGCAATATATGTATGTATGTATGTATGTATGTGTATATATATATAAAAACAATGGTAAAGTAACCAATTTAAGAATAAGTAAGGTAATGTCACTACCACCCAAACACAGTGGATCTTCTTAGAATTGAAATTAAATTATATTTGAGGAGAAATTCTGAAATACTTGGCTAAGTTCTGCTGGGTTTGTTTTCTGTTTGCAATATTCACTAAATATTGGTGAAATATTGGTGAAATAGGTGAAAAGTGTAAAGAAACTAAAAGCTGACCATTCATTTGGCATTTCTGGTTGAGAGCAGAAGGAGGGAGAACTTATTCTCATGAGGTTTCCAGCAGATTTCATGTCAAAGAGGTTAGAATAGTTTGAATAAACTCCACATAAACATCTGGGGCCAGATTCATGGGATATTCCAGCTGCTTTGGAGCAATTCAGTGACACAAAGCAGCAGTAAAACCCACTTTACTGGCCACTTAAGTCGGGTTTATGGCTGCTTTGCATTCCCAGAGCAGCTCAAAACAGCCAATACCAGTGAAACTTACTCTGAATTTCTGGGCTTTGAGCTGAGCTGCAACCTAACTCCAAAATCCTCTAATGTGTCCCTTTCTACTAGACATAGCATCCTAACTCAGCATGTTTCTGCTCATCACCGCCTTTGTTTACAGCATGATCGTAATGATCTAATTAGGAACTAAAAGTACTTTCAGTCAATTAACACTCCTTGAAGTTTAAAAAACACAACTTTCAATGAGTTCAAGTAATTGTTAAGGAAATGTAGCATTTTTTTTCTAATTAATCTTTTTTTGAGGATGTACACTGTAATTTCAGTCCCTGCAATATGGTCTAGCCCTTGTTAGTAGCAAATACTCAGATTTGCATTGAGTTTCCCAGACCTCAAGACCAACACTTGCCAGGCTTGCCCTGTCTGGGTTTTTCTTAACCAGCTGGCAACTTTACTTGTCTTGATTTATCTTTAACATCAAGTTTTCTAATGTAACAGGTACTTCTGGCTAATTTCTTTTTTTTTCGTTTATGTGGTATACCACTATGATTTTACAACGTTAATACATATAATGATGTAGTGTATAATAATGGCCTGGTATGACAGCAGAGAAGTGGAGACGCAGGATGCAGTGTAGGGGAATACCTCCATGGGACGATAAGAAATGTGTACACAGGCTTGGCACTCGAGACCCACAGCTGTAAGCAACTAACCTACAGTCACTTAAAGAAATGCACACCTGGGACTGGAAAAAACTAGGTTTAGGTATAACTGAAAAAAAGACATAACATCTAGCCTACAATAAGGGCACAGATACAGCAAATTTAGACATAACTTAAAGCTGTAGACCCATGAGGAAAGATCAAATATGTAATTATATGTTAGCAAGCATATAGAAAGTCCTTCATTGAGGAAGAGGAAACCATCAAGATGAGCATCCTGTTTCTTCGAGTGAATGACTAGATCCTGACAAGTCTGCATTGCACCCCCAACATGCTTAAGAACAAAATGGGACTGCCAATCTTGGGAGCAAGAGGAGCAGGAAAATGTTAGGTATAATAACAGAAAAAAGAGTGGAAACTAAGCATATGTATAACAATTTAACTACATTTTTATCATTAATGAGACTTTCTGTATTAAAATATTCTTTTCTGAAATTGAATTTGCACAAATAATTCTTGGATTGTACTGAAAATATTTTACACATGACAACAAATTCTTGGCTTTGTATATAAAGTGTGTTTCTTATTTGCTCATGAACAATATTTTGTGCATAACGACACATATAACAATCACCCACCACCTCTCAGGATTTTGCAGAAATACATTATGGAATATTCTGGAAGACATTGAATATTATAATCATGAGTACCATGAGTACCATTAACAGAATGTAGTAGGAGGGCTAAATGAAAAATGGTGAGGAAATTAATAACCCTGTACTTAGAATGGGGTTTGTATTTTATAAGATGAATAAGGCTTGGATCTCCATACCACCTGTGAAGAGTAGAAAAGTCATGAAGGACCAGTCAGTTGTTCGTTAGGGAAAACGGGAGTCCCTGGAACTGTAGCATAATGGTGTTGGCTGCAGAAGCTAAATTAACATTACACCAGGAGCCATATATTTCCTGGTTTTTCAAGTGCTTCATTTAGCAACCTTAATATTCTTTTAACCACAGGTATTTAGTGTAATGTATATACAATATCTGTTTTCTCATTAAGTTTTTTTTTCCTTTTCTGCCTGTCCCTTAATAGGGATGGATGGAGCAATTAAAACACAGCTCCACTTCAGAGCATACTGCAAAACCCAGGAGGAGCTTCTGCCTCTCGGAGTGCCAGAGGGCATAGCTGGCAGCAGCTGTGCCATTTCTTCCAAAAGTGTTATATATATATATATTTATGTATATGCTTTTCTGCAGCTAATTATTTCAGATGGACACTCAAAACGAAGTAGAAGATATGACCTGATTTATTCTAAAATGTCTTTAGTGTTTATTAGTACATTATATTACAGCCAAAATAGGTTTTACAAAGGAAGGTGAAAGTAAAACAGGATAGATTCCTTAATCTCCACAACCTCAGAATATTTATCTATAAGGAAATGCCCCATTATCTTGCCATTATTATATCTGCATACAAGTTTTGTCTAACAATATAGTCCCATCTCTGAGCCAATTTTCACTAATTTTTTCTTCTTTTTTCTCTCATTGCCTTTTTTTAAGTGCTTATAAATATGCAAGAAGTTGATTTCAGTCCTCATTTTCAACTTGAATAATTTCAAATTCAATATAGAAAATTTTGCCTATTTGCCATGTACATACACTGCAGTGGAATAAATGTGTACCATATATTATCAAAGTCAAAACACCTAGAACTGATTTAGTGCATTCAAAACTCATTCTGTTTTTCATTAGAAAGTTTGCTTCCTCCAAATCCCAAATAAGAAATCTTGGATTCATCTATGGATTAATTTATCCCATGTTTCAACTGAACATATTTCTTAGGCAATGAGAAGGAGAAATGATACATTGTGGAAACCTCATCAAGCCAAAAATCACAAGAGCACAGGAATGTGAGCTACACCAAAAAGCAGCTCCTCTGCATCGATGGGGTATCTTAGGCAGACACAGGGCTCATGTTCAGCTAATCTGAAATACAACACCCTGCATCTCTTAGGCATATAAAATGTTTTCATTTTAGCTATTCTAATTCCCCAACTAAATACCATAACATGTCACTTCCCACTTATACTGAACAATTCCAAACTTTTATTAAAAATTATGTTTTGATATAAAAAAAGTTTGTTCACATCACACTGAAAATTCACAGCCAGCTCTGTGTTTGATCTGTAACCAATGTCACAGCAGACTTCAAACTATATCAGTTAAAGACAGATAACTGAAAGGACTGATGTATATTCATATATTTGCTATAATTGGGTTTATTGATTATAGCAAATATATATATTTCATTATATATGTAATTCATTTGATTAACTGAAATGAATGAGATTCTTCCCTTCTATTTCCCTTATCCACCTCACTGCTTATCCATTTATTACATTTTGCCATATTAAAACACCAAGTTTTCTGTGGAGGTATATGTGGTTTTGGGTTGTTAGAGAAATGGGGAGAATTATTTTATTTTACAGTATTTAATCCTCTGCAGCCAAGATCATCTGCATTTTACAATATTTGATACTCTGCAGCCAAGAGTGTTTCTATAGTCTTTGCTCCTCCAGTTGTTTCTATGGTTCCAAGAACAATGATAATGAAAGAAAGAAAATACACAGCCAATGATACTTACTTATTTTAAGATGCTTATTTTTCTACAGCACAATAAAAACCAACCATGAGCCTCATGAGTATAACACAGAAGACAGTATTTTAGTGCATTTCATGCTCTATTATCTTATTTAGTGATACATCAGATTTTAAAATTAATGTAACAATACCATTTACTTAAATAAACCATGCCACAAAGACAGGGAAAAGCCATTGAGAAGGATTAGCAGGAAGACAGCTTTTAGGATGTCTTTGTTAGCACAGTATATTACATTTAAAAATACACAAAGTTAAGAACATCACGTTTGCTTTTTTATCGTTAGCTCTCTGATAGGCTATTTATTTCAGAAAATAGTGATTGAATACTGGCTGCCAGGTAATAAGCTTTCTCTAGTCTGTTATAGGAATTAAATTATCAGCAATCAGTAGTGCTCCTGGAAGCCATGTATTATATGTACAACACACTAGCTGTCCTTTAAATCAAGATGTATCTCTTAATCAGAAGTATCTTCTTTCCATAAAGAATTCAAAGTTGGTGCAAGTCCAAACCAAGTTAGAAAAAAAGAAAAAGGCCAACTCATTAATGACTTAGCGTGGCTGGTGCTGTCACAGTTATTTTTATTTCCAGTAGTGGCTGTGTGGTGCAGGACCCTGCATAGACTTAGGGCTGTGAGAGACAGTCGTTCTCCTGTGCTGCCCCAGAGGTTGAGCAGGAGACATCGAGCAAGCTCTGTGCTCCACCGTGTCCTCCTCAATAACTTCACTAGTGAAAGGCTCAGTCATCTTTTGGAGCAACGTACCATATCGTCTTTTTCTTTCTCAAAGAGGTTAAGCCTCAGGACAGCCCAGGATATCCTTCTTTAAACAGCAGCAAAACAGCTTCACCAAAGGCTTTTGTAGGAAACAAGGTAAATTCAGAAAGAGCTGGAATTTGTGAGCCACAACATGACGCAACTTTATTATTACTTCCTCAAGTACTGCTGGCTGAGAGACCACAGTGTCCAGTTACCAGCATACCCAGATAGGCACAAAGAGCAGGCATCTTTTGGATTTTTCCTAGTGAAAATGTGCGGCAGTAAGGCTGTGGACCTCTTATTTATTCAATGCAATCTCTTGTAAAGTCTTCTAATTTTCTGTCTTTATGCATGCAAAAATTCATCTGGGGAAGAAATAAGAGAACCTGGACTGAACACAGAATCTACCTATGCACCATTTTTGTCATATCTACCCTAAAGAGTTAATAACTTATGATGAAAAAAGAGACCAACCCACATGCCACAGATTCCAGATACGCATAAAATAAACCCAAAGCTCACTGATTTGAGGCATGCAACAGGAAGGATTACTTCAGACTTTCTCACTAATCATCCCCTAAATACTACCCACTTGTGACTGTCTGGGATAGAATAGCAGATTAAACTGGTTATTTTAACTGTTCCCTTGTTTTTGAGACTTGGTCTTAAGATATTCTCAGAGCTGGCCAAAACTTGACAGGACAAGGATGCAAACAACCTTTTGGAGGTTTGGAGGGCTGCACCAGAACTCCAGAGGCTCCAACAAAAAATATTCTGCAATTCTGATGTCTGAAGCATTTTTGAATAAAGAACTTCAGTCATGAAACATGATAGAGTGTCATTTCACGACCAGAAAACAGGCTTCAACACAAACTTTCTCACATCTTGCATGGACACAGGAGGGTTTTATATGCTGCAGTTTATGCCTGGTTAACTATTACTTGGACTTCAGAAACATGGACTTTAGCCCAAATCATCATCAGGGTAGGGGCTTGAAGAAGGTGTTGAGTTTAGGACTGACCATTCAGTATGGATTTTCAGCTTTTCTCAAAGGCAGATGCACATTCAGCCAAGAGCTCCTAGAGAATTCAAGTCTGAAAAAACTTCCCCATCAGATTCAAAAAGTCCCACACTGGCCACTCATTAGTTACTCTTGGGGCAGTACATGTTCTCATAGAAGACATAATAGAAAGCAACCAAATCATTAAACAACTTTCTGACTGTCCCTCTCAAGTAAAGATTTCTTCTTACAGCCAGTCCAAACTTCTCTCGTTTCAACTTCTGCCCGTTGTCCCTTGTCCTCTCCTCATGCATGGCTCTGAAGAGTTCGGCTCCATCTCCTCAATGACCCTTTTTAGGCTGCTGGGTGCCCTCAAAGCCTTCCATGCTCCAGGCTAACTCAGACCAGCTCTTCCAGCCTGTTTTCAAAGCACTCCAACACTCCACTTTATTCCTGGCTTTCCTGTATTGGACGCAATATCTACATGTGGTCTACTGAGGGCTGAGTGAGGACAACAATCTTCACAGTGTTTTACAGTGAAAATTCTTGGCTCCCACATCAATCTATATACATCCTAACCCCATTGCAGTTGTTCTGCAGGATCCCACAGAGACCAGCAACAAAACTGGAGACAGCAAATTATCTCATGGCTCAGACATGGAAAAGTTATATAAAGTACCCAATTCTCTTTTTGGTGACCTGGAGAGCACTGTGTAGTTTCCTCTTCAGGGACCTTCAGAGGCTGTTTATTTTGCCCTGTGCCTGAAAAATCAGTAGAGGTGGCTAGTGTGTTCATACTCAGCCTGGATTTCTTGTGTGTAGCTGTGAGGTAGCACCTTCACCCTGTAGAGTCTTGTGTCCACTCCTGGCACAACGAGTACAGCCATACATCTCCTGCTTTGTGAAATGCTCCAAGAAGTCTGGATGAGAGCACTCCTGAGGCCTTGTTACCGCTGTTATTATCCCAAGACACTAAAACATTTTGGACAGAGTTAGAAACCTGGAGGCGGAGAGAGATTTTTCTTGTTGGTGTTGCTACAAATGCACATTATTCCATTTCACTGCTCTAGAGTCAGTACAGGATTAGGCCCCATGGATACACACACGTTCATTTTCTACAACGCGTGTCCTGAAATAGCTAAAGCAAAGAAATAGAAATTTGACATTGATCACTCATCTGCCTACAGCCCTTTTGTGACATTCCATACAATTTTTCCTGTGTAAGAGGTGATTTTCCACACCACTCACACTGACTTCTCTTTAAGGACAGCAAAAGAAAAGGATCAAGAAGGGTCAGAGTAGTGACTGCACAGAGCCATTTATCACCTCAGGAACTCTGATTCCTATTTCATGGGAGCCAGTGCACCAAAAGAAATCACAAAATGGCCAGGGAAAAACACAAGGTGTCAAAACACCTAGTCCTGTCTTTCACCAGCTTTGAAAACTTCCAGTTTCTGGAGCAGCCATAAGAGAGCAACTGACTTTTCATGCTGTGCACCCCAGTCACCTCCTCTGAGAATCCCCCTGCATGACATTTACTTTAATAGGTCTAATTATAAAGAAATGCACTTTTCAGTCAGAACCGAAGAACCAGTAGGTTTTCTTCTTTAACATGCCAACCAGCTGTTTTGAAAGGTACTTCTCTAATCTCTTTCCTTCCACATGTTCAAACAGATGAAAGTAATTTTGTGCTCAACTGTCTATAAGTAATTAGACTGGGATGTAAAGGAGTCTTTATGTATCAGTTCAGAAAGAGCTACACTCTTAGCATACAGAATAATTATTAGCAATCTTCTTCATCTGCAAGGTATACCTTATGCATTTTACATGAGTTCCCATTATTAACATAACCTGACTATCAAAGCTCCATTGAAACTGGTGTCTTCTTTTTCATGTAACTGACTGAAATTCCCCAGAAATATAGTAATTTGAAAACAGCAATGCTGATGATTTGTTTCAGCTGTAATTTGTTATTTTTTTCCTCTTCTTTGTTGTTTTCCTAGTAAAGACCTAAACCAGTGGGGCTCCAATATACACAAACAAGTGTTCTGCTTTTGCTACAAGATGGATATTAATATTCAGTGAGGGTCCTAGAATGCTGTCTTTTGTCGGTTTCCTGGGCTAAATTCCCTTAATCTTATTAATTAGGAGGTCACAAAAAGAATACTTTATTGGGAAACAAAATGTGTGTTCTAAAGATAGGTTGAATTAAATCTATGAATTTACAAGGAATTATGTCAGTAGAATACATCTTCAGAATCTTCCTCTGAACTGTGCTTGACGTGTGTAAACAGGGTGGGCAATTACTGAAAAATCATGGGGGTGGAAGCATATTTTGAACAATAGCTATTAAAAAGTTGGAACACCTTTCACAAGAAAAGTAAGAGCTTCAGGACTAGGATTGTACAGTATAAGGAAAGCTGGAGAAAAAGCACATGCCATCCCAGGACTTGCAACCTTACATGTAGGTGCAGGCAAAACTGAACCAGGGTGGAAGGGATGCAGTAAAAGGCAAGGTACTTCCTTTTCATCCTATGGCAAATATTTTTTGAAAACAGATTGCTTCCTCAAACATGTCCCTCACTTCACAGCTCCATACCAGGACCACATCTTTTCATGAAATGAAGTCCCAATTTTCTTACAAATAAAATACCATTTTAGTTCCTCTAGAATCACAAGGTATTCTCAGGAAGTGAAGTCTTACTCTTGGTGTTTTTACCACCAAAGGTGGAGGAGAGATGGTTACTTGCCAACAGACAGATCTGCATCACAAGAACAGTGGTAGAAGGGCCAAAAGCAAGCACTCTTTTGGTCCCTGCCAAAGAAGCAATATTTTGCCCAAGCACACATCAGAGGGCCTTGGCATAACCTTCAAGGATTAAAGCATTACATCTCAGTGCAAGTGACTCAGATGCTCTGTGTCTGTCCCCAGAGTAAGACACACTCTGTGAGTACAACCAGAAGTCAGGCACTTTTCATTTGTTGTTTTGACTGACAGAAACGATAGTCTACAGATGTATTAGAGCAGCAGGCTTCTGCCCTGAAGAGCTGATTTTCTAAACAGACCAAAAAGCAGCAAAAGACCAAAATGAAACTGAAAAGCAAAGTGGAGATATGTCTATTTTTTATACAACTTGTTACAGCTGTGAGAAGTGGTCCAGCAGGACAAAGCCAGAACTTTTTTTTGTCAAATCCATGTCATGATGAAAGTATGTCAACAAAACACTGTCACAATGGATCAAAACATTATCCCACTGCAGCTCAGTCCAGTCTGGCCAGCCATACACAGAGGAGTAAGAATAGCAATACACTGGATATGAGCATCTTAAATGTGCTGGGAAAGGCTTGAGACAAGCCCTGAGGTGAACTTAGCTCACTTTTAAGTGGCCTTGTGAAGGAAGAAGGAGATGCACAGCTTCACAGGGGTAAGCTGATGGCAGAACACGTGGCACACTCACTACTAGGACCCAAAAAATAGACACACACACTGCTCTAGTCAGTCTGCTCCTGACAAACCTAAGATACTTATTCTGCTTACTAGTTAGATATGCACCTCTGGTACAAGCCCTATCAGAAAAGGCAACAGCAGCAGGACACAGCCTGTCTGCAACAAAGACAGCTCTTCACAGACTGATTTTCAAAATTAGAAGTTGTGCAGTGAAAGGATCCACCACAAACCAAATGAAAGGAATTGGAAATGTTATCCTACGAAGCAGGTGAAAAGGAAGCATTATATTTGCGCAGTTTGTATCAACAAGGGTAAATAATGTTCCAGATTTAACTTTCAGATAGAGAAAAGATTACTACTCTCTAGGCAAGAAAGGATGTACTGAGATGATGATAGCATCAGGCATGCATTTTTCCTTTAGAAATCAATTAATCTCTGTCTGGCCCAGAGTTCAAGTCATGTGATTTCATGCATAACACTTAATGCATTCAAGACTGCAACGTAAGTATCCCGTGGAGGCACAAAAATATGGAAACAGAACAGGGCTGGAACTGTGATTATATCATGTGTGCTTGCCCTTCACATAATTTGTTTTCTCAGGGACCAAAGGTGTGTATGATACATTACAAATGCTCTCTCTCAGCAAATATCCAAAATAATGACTTCCATGTTATGCATTAAAGATGTTCTTGGATGTTTGAAGCACTTAGGAAAGATTTCATTCCCACTTGCTCTGGAATGTCCTTACTAGATTATTCCTCTCCTCACATATACTCCTAGATGTTACAGAAAGCATAACAGGAAAGATTACA
Organism: Acanthornis magna; assembly: GCA_036785705.1. Lineage (NCBI taxonomy): Eukaryota > Metazoa > Chordata > Aves > Passeriformes > Acanthizidae > Acanthornis > Acanthornis magna. Next base: position 30,016,846 of record JAWUZG010000221.1, on the reverse strand, counting down.
ATAGCCGACGATATAAAAACACTACATGGATAGAGGTCAAAATTACTCATCACTTTCACCTGGATACAATTTCGATGTTTTGGTAGGTTGTTCTCATTGATTCTAGGAAGAAATGTTATTGTTTATGTCCATTATTAATTGACTGCTTTGCTAAAAGTCTGGTTCTGTGGTGAGCACTGAGCTATGCAGGGGTTTTCCATTATTGCTCACAACAGTGTCACCAGATCTGGAGATTTGGTCTCACTGTACCTTGTCAAAAAGCAAATAAATATAATGGTGCACATTTACTGAGCATGGGGAGGTGTCAAAGAGACCCCCAAGAACCTCTTCACAGAGTCTGCTCTCAGCTGGCTATGCCGTATCATACATCTGTACTTACAGGAACTGCAGGGACACAGAGTGTTCTGTTTCATCCTAAAAAGTCACTGCCAAAGGCAGAGTGAGAAAAGGACAAAAGAAAGGCAAGACCTTGCCAGCCACTCACAGGGACTGCCTAAGATAGCTGTTCAGTCCCTCCAGAGCGAACATGGCAAGCCTCTGAAACAGCACAGCTAAGTGTCCTGTAGCAACTTACCACCATAGGGATCTCCAAGAATCATTAGGAACCTCTGAGAAAAGAGGTGCTGGAAAAGGGAACTCAAAGAAACAAAGGACAAATAAATAAAACATAACCCCTGTACCCAATTAAGGAAGACCCCATGGCAGATAAGGGCTTCATTAGCTAGAGCTGATTTAACACAAAGGTGCTTAGCTGCTATGTGGATGCCCTAGAATGGGCAGAAAAATTACAAAATACCCCACATATACCATGACATGCCTGTGACCATTCAGCTACTATGTCAGACTAGTTTTTATGTTGGATGGCACTCTGAAGCTCATTTCAAGTAATGGGGACATACAGAGTGAACAAGCTGTTTAGAGTAAGGTGAGTAGGTCAATAAAATGATAAATATGAAAGCAGTAAGTATGCAGAATAAGTGTAAGTTATAAAGGAAACCAAATTTTTGCCTTGACACAAACCTCACGTATTAATTGTCCTATCTAGATAAAACCCTAATAAGTCATGGGTGGTCTCTAAGGGTATTTTTCATTATTAAAAAATTGTTTTCTTTCGAAAGATGGAATCTTTGTTTATTATAACCAAGTAGTAAAAGAGGCTCTGCAGAGAGGTCCTGCAGATACTAACTTTTCTTAAGATTATTGTTTTCCAGAGAATGAGTCATTCCTCTTCCTTTTTTTTTTTTTTTTTGTTCATGTTGTGGTTTTTCCTTGTGTTCATTCATTTTATATGATATGAATTATACCAAGAATGTACATCATGGGAATACATCTCTTCTTGGAGAAAAATAACAGATTTTTTTTCATTCTTTTAACTGAGGGTCTGTGACTGTTTATTTTGTTTTCCCTAAATTCTATGAACAGTCACCATGATTTTATGATCTTTCCATTCGCTACACTTTGAAATATATAAATAGCATTTAAAACAATGAGCAAGATTCACCAGGAGGCTCTGGCTGCCTGATGCTGCTGTAGTGAGTGGATGCATCCCTAAGCCCCCCTCTGTCGGTTCAAAATCAAATAATGAGCTCTGACCCCATCCAGTAAAGCTCCTAATTCCAACAGGTTTGTAGCCACATTTTAAAAAAGTCCTTAAGTGGCATCTTGGATTAAAGACTTAAGCCTGTGTCTCTGTGCCCCACACCCACTGCTCATAAGCATCCAAACACACAATTAGGTGGACAGTGGTGTCCTCTCAGTTTTAAGTCAGAAAACCATCTATTTTCTGTAAATTGCACAAGGAAATGGAGCCAAGCATCTATTATTCCTGCTCAATACCAAGAAGCAAAATAATGCAGAACATATAAAATGGAAACAAAACTTTTCACAAGAATCCCATCTCCTGACAATAAAACACATCTCTGTGACATAACTACCTTGCATTTGAAAATTCTCAGCTATAATCTTCCTCAGCAAGAACACACAAACTGAGATCCTACTCTGCACCATCTCAAAGGAGGATTTCTGATGTTCTTTCTAAGGAAGTGAGGGCAGTGAAGGAAGTGGGCAGTGCAGAGGGGCTCCTTTCTTCCATGGGAGAGAGCTGGAGACCAGAAGAAAAGTTATACCGTAATAGCCTTGCTTCAAACCATCTAGCTGTGAGCAAGCAGGCAGGCCCATTTTTTGTTTCTGTTGAAGAACTTGTTTCAGCTATTGATGATGATAGCAGAGTTGTGGAAATAAAACAACCAGGTACCAGCACTGGTTCTTTGTTCTCAGTAGGGTAATAAATACAAGTACCTTCCCTAGTAAATAAACAGACTGTTGAAGAAATTCTTTTGATCCCTGTGAAAGCCCCACGTTCAGAAAGCATTTGCTCTTGATTGCTCCATTATGGGTTCAATCTCTTTCCAGATCACATCGTTGATCTCCTCTCTGAGTTTTCATCAGTGCTGTACTTAATTGTTAGGAACGGTCTGAAAGAAAGTATCGCCAGTTCATACTAACCTCCAGAGTTCAAAGGAGGGATATGCTTCCTCTCTGTTGTTTGAATGTTCACTCTTCATTTCAGGTTGTCTTTGAAATTCACTTTGCTTCTTAAAGCTTGTTTTGTTTGGGCCATTTTTCCTCTGTAGAACACAGCCCAAAAAGAATTCAGAAGGAAACAAATTGTAGTGAAGAAAAAATATCTAGAGCAAAACCATAGTATTTCATCTATATTGAATTCTTTGCTGTCTACTGTGTTCCCTCTCTGTCACCTGAAATATTGTTCCTCACTGGGAAAAAAAAAGTACTTTTAACACAATTTTTAAGCAGCTTGGTTTTATTGAGAAAGGTGATGATGAGTTAGTAGTAATATGAGTCAGACTGAGTGCTTTCATGTGTCATGTCTCATCCAGAATTCTGGTTTCTTTTTTCCTCTGAGAATGTATTTACAAGGAATGGGCTTTTCTCATCTTCATTTGTGCACACTACAAAAAACACCTCATTATTTGATAAGTTGGCAACTGTCTGTGCCCAGGACCGAAAAACAGACTTCATGGAAAGAGGTGTTTCTGGCAAAATCACACAATATCTGCTCAATGAATGAGAAAAGATAAGTGTTAGCAGTCTCCCTGCTTTCACTTTACCCACATTTCCTTAGAGCAGTTCTCTTTGATAATTGCTGCTAGAATGCATCGTGCTCCCAGGAGGCTCTGCAGGACATCCAGGTTTTGTCTCACTGTTAAGGAGCTCCACTTACATGTATCCAGTCCAACTTCAGTCACCTAACAGAAGTCCCCACTCTGGGAGCTCCCCAGTGTAGACCTCCCCATGGTGAAAAGGAGATTTCCATCTTCACAGTTAAATCAAAACCTAGGAGAGCTGAACCACTTTCCAGAAGTACGTGTGTCTCTCCATTTTCTATGGAAGGGAACTCAGTGCACTAAGCTATCTTAAGCACTTCAGTTATGTGTCTAAAAGTACAGATGTCATAAAACCTACCCAAATTGCAGCCTGACAAACTGAGGGAAGATGATAAGTACTACCTATGCAGGCAGGTGGATGAGAAGTATCATAGAGTGGATATCAGAGAACATTCAAAAGACAAAATTCACCTTGGCACTTTATGCACAGGCTATGGATGTAAGGCATCTCTCTTTGATTTCTCATGCTACCACAGTCTGGTTCTGAAAAGATTAGTTGCCTCTTTCTTTGCTCCTCACTTGCAAAATGAGAAGAAAACCCTCCCTTCCATGAAAGTACATTACAGATCACAGTATGGATTACAGGGAAATCCTATGGCAAGAAGTTTGAATGGGAAAAGGTATCTGCATTTCCGTAAAATAGATGGATAAAATACAACTATAGCCCTGCAAAACTGGCTTACCGCAGCATTTCAGGAGTACATGAATATTCTTAAAGCAATAAAGGACAAATGACACCTTCAACAGCACCCACTTCTCAAAGAGGGTACCAGCAACACCATCGCATAATCACAACTAAACACAGACATGAGCTGCCCCAGGGTATATATAAGCCAATGTAAATTACATGCCATGGACTATATAGTAAAAAAAAACCAGTACTGGGGGATGGGAAAAGGAGAGGGAAGTTCCATCTTCATGTTTATTTTGCTTCATAAATATTCATTCTGCCTATGACCCTCTCGTGTCCTGGCACAGAACTGTGCTGTTTTTCATTTTACCATTAAAGAATGTCACATCATAAACAACCAGTTCCAGCAGACATGCATAAAATCTCACACTCAGCCAAGCCCATAACTTTCCATGAATAATCAAATGCTCTATGCAATAATTTTTGAGCTGATAATTATGCACTATTTGATCAGCTTCTATGTTCCCACTAGACACTTGATTAGCAAACACTACAGTGTTTACTCATTTTTCTTCCATTGGCTGGCTGGTTATCTATCTATCTGTCTATCTATCTATCTATCTATCTATCTATCTATCTATCTATCCATCTTCTATTTATAAGGTTCCCTAATATGACGGGGTCTAAGCCATTTCTACGTATTTAAAAACAGAAACAATATTGTATTTCTTAATTTCTCTTTTGCTTTCTTTCTTTTCACAGCTTGGTTAGTTTATAGGTTTGTCAATTCCTTATATTAAACACATTTTGCCTTGAGATCAAACAAGTTTTTTACAGTAAGTGAATGTGAATTTTGAAAACTAAGGCTAAAATAAAACTGACTTCTGTGTTTGTTCCTGAAAAAGCAGGAGCCACCTTTGTCATCCTGATGGAGATGGAAGGTTCTGCACTGTCACTGCTCCATCTTTTGAGGACGCATTGCTTGGGAGCTTCTCCTGCTAAATAAAGTTTTACTGGCTCAGTGGATCTTATTTGCCATGAGAGTTCCTGGTAATCTCTTGGGAAGATAAAGGACCTCCAGTCATCCTGGACATCTTCACACTGTAGATACTGTAGCTTACTCTAAATTTAATACCAGCAGATAATAATTTCATAAGCAAAAGGGGCAAGGGCATTGAGGTTCCTTCATCCCAGCATCTTGCTCTTTCAATAGCATTCTGCACCCCTAAAGGATCCAAAAGCTCCACATCAGCTTAGCTATCTGAAGATAAAAGATGCTTAATAAAAAGGGTGCAGGAGGTATGGTCTCCAAGCACCTCTTCCCAGAATTGCTTTGGCATAATTTTAATCAGTTGCTCTTAGCTGAAGACACACACAAAAAAAAGTGGGTTGATCACTCAGCACCATTCTGACTCACTGAAGGGCTATTGTTGAACTCATCTTCTGGCTTTCACTATGCACAAACACAAGGGAGAAAGAAAGAGCTGGCCCGCCCCGCTCCCATGATAGTGGCAGTCTAAAACCAAGCCATAACATCCATTTAGTGCCTCTTTAGAAGAGCTAAATGGATTTTATAAATTCCATTGGTAAATTAGTGCTAGTGTTATTCACATAAATCTTGCCATTAAAATGATTTACTTCAACTGTAACATTATTTATGTTCAGTGAATTAGGTCCATAAAATGACATTTGCCATGCCATTAACTGAAGATAATCCACAAAGCTCATTTCTAACCCCCTTTATATTTTTTATAATGTCCTTCATAAACACTACTGTAGCTCTTTGAGATGCATGCACTCATCAGTATATTGATAGCTCTGACACAGCATACGCTTCAGATCAATTACTGAATCAGGAGACTAATTTAAACAGTTTTACTTGTGGTCAGAAAAAGATTCATTATTTATGAGTGCAAACAAAACTGTATCATTGTTCTTCAATTCAAAACACATGTTCCCTGGAACATCAGCCATCTTCAGACCATCTTCAGTCAAAGTAGATTACAGCCCTGGAAAATTTTGGAAATTTCAGACAGTGGCTGAACAAGGATCTCAGGAATTAAAACAGAGATCTTGAACCAACCAAGAAAACAAGACTATTTAAAAATTCTTTACAGGTTGGCCAAAAGATAAATCTCACAAAATATTACAAGTTCATTAGCCTCTTTTTTCATGCTTATATATATTAAGTGTTTCCATTAAAGCCCTGAGGTGGTTGAAATCCATTCACACTTATAGTTGCATATATAATTTTATAAGAGTAAAGGTCTTAAATGGTACTATTAATTCCTCTGATCTCTCAATTGCTTGATTTTGCTAATACAGAAAATTTCAATCCTAGCACTAGTATTATAATTTTATGCAATTCTAAGTGTCCTCTGCTCCCACTGACGACATGAGGATGATGTCATTGAACTGTGTCTCTCTTGATGGATTTACAGAGATGATGATTCATAGATGACTTCACTACATTGGGACAGAAGCTCTGCACCCACCTAAAAAGAAAATGAGCTACATGGAGAAATATCCAATCAACACCATTCCATTAAATATTGTTTCAATTACAAGAATAAAAATATTCAACTTCTTTAGACTAGTAATGTGATTTTATGGCAATATGACTTTTACAGTGTCTGTTCTGTGAAAAAAAAAAAGGATGCAAGCAGTCTGACCAGGGAGTTTTACTTGTGATTACCTTTACTTGAGGTAAAGACCTCAAGACCTAATCAATATCACCAGCATCGTGCTCTAACAGTTTAGGAATTTACTGCCTTCAGCTGCTGGTAACTGCCCCCCCTGTAAAAGGGAGTGTTTATCTCTGTGCTCCCCTTCTGCTTCAGCACAAAATATAATTATTTGGTGTTAAGAACCCACAGAAGTGTTTTATCTGTTCAAGCATGACTCAAAACCATTGATTGCATCCTATTAACCTACTGATCTCTGACAGAGCTCCTGTCAGAAGAGCACTTCCTAACCCTTTCCTCAAACTGGGCATTGCCAAGTTTCTGCACCCATTCATGCTTAGAGAGGAAATAGCAAAGCGTGGCATTTAGCTTTTCTTAATCACTTCCAAGCAGGAGGATCCAAGCATGGGAAAGCATTGCAATGACAGCTTTTCTGCCTACCTTGTTATTGCTACCCCAAAAGAACGTGATGAGCGTGATCATACTTAAATTCATTATGTCTACAAGACAGAGTTAATTAGTTCCCCAAACCAGATGAATCTTGTTACAGCACTCTGACCATTCTCAAACGGTGCAAGTGTGAAATGGCTAAAGAGATTTCTGTAGTGAACACAAGGACCTAGCAGAAATTCTTAAATGGGGTAGATTGCCATACCAGCCAAACTGCAGGTATGAGAATGGGCACGGGATGCTACTCCTACACCAGGGCCACCAACAGTCTTGAGAAATATGAAACAAAGGTGAACAAAACATCCAGAAATGTTTGGATGTTTGGGGCATGGAAGCTGTTCCAGCTTCATCCTGCTGAGCTCAAGTTCCCATAACAGACTGCTGCCCCCCACAGATGCTCACTCTCAAGTGGAAGAGTTTTATGTTACTCTTTATGCCCCCATGACCTCGTTGAACATCTCCACTCCTTTAGTGAGGGGAATTTAGCTTGCAGCCACTCATGAAATGTCTCTAATGTCCACCCGCTCACAAAATGGGCCTAATGTCCACCCGCTCACAAAATGGGCCTAATGTCCACCCGCTCACATACATCAGTCATAAAGCATCAAGTCAGGCGCAGTATTTTTAGAACATGAAAGTAATAGAACATGAAAGTCATGATTGCCACAACAGAAGTCCAGCTTCAGCTCTAATTAATTGGGTATGCTGCCCCAGACACTTCTTGCTTTCTATATATGACGGCGTGTTTCATGCGATGTGCAAGTTAACTTGATCCAATTCTTAATGAGTACAAGATGCTGCTGTGGCTTTTGTTACCTGTTCTTCATTAGTTATTAGTAACAAAACATGAAAATTTATTGGGCAAGACTAGCTAATTTAAGGAACAAATATGAAAAAAACCCACCGTATTCCTTTATGTACAAATTACACCAAAGGGTTGTTTGCATTTTTATTTTGAAAAGAGACTGAAATTTTTAAAACAGAGAGATTCAAAGACAAAAGATATTATTAGGCATCTCCATAAATGCAAATCCTCCTGAAACAGAGTATGAAAACATGTAATACTTCACCTTTGCCAAAAAAATTGCAAATGGCCCTGTAACTTAAGCTTTATAGTTTTGAAGGTTAAACACTTTTCTGTATGGATTTTTACTGTTAAAAAACAACAACAACAAAAAACACCACAGATTTTTACTGGTACAAATCTCAGCCAGTTCTTGTAAAACTCTTAGACTCACTCAGTCAACCTTAAGAGAAGGACAATATTTAGCTTCTTGCAAAAATGCTAGTGAAGATTGGCTTTCCTCCCTGAAAACAACTGGGCTCCTTGTGGACCTCAATAATGACACGTAATTATAAAACTAAAGTTTTACTAATCCACTGATGAAACACCAAACATGCAGAAGACATTATAGAGTACATAATAAATATCAGAGGTTTGATTTCTTTGACTGGCACATACAGTGTTACTGCATTGTCATTTCTCTAAGCTGTTGTAAAATCAATATTATGTATTGTTATATCTCCAGTCAGAGTCTAATAGCATGGCTATTACCACCATCACTCAGGATGGTCATATGCAAAAATGGCAATCCTTTGTACGTCCTGTTGTGCCTTACCCTGCTATCTGCACACCTTGTGATATAAGAATATTTTAAAATAGACATAGGTAGCCTTACTCTGCTGGCTGTTGCGCTAGTATGAGCCCAGCAAAGCCAGCTGTGTGACAACTTCAACACTCAGTTCAGTTTCTCCTATTCTGGAACAAAAGGAGTACAAGCTGTTTGCAAAGCCTACATTTTCACTTGTTCATGTATTGATAATATCAAGGCAGATTTAGTACCTCACTCATAGAGTTCAACTCAGATATCTAAAGGTAACCCTGAAGCAAGCTTCCATATCACTAATACTCTTCACATAGTATTTTGCTGATCCCAAGAGGGAATCTATAATAATACGAAGGGAATCAAGAAGAGTGAAACTGCAAAAGAAATATACTGTACCAGTGGTCTTGAGAATGAAAAACAGCATTAGAAATGTTTAGCCTTTGGCCAATACAAAACCTGTGGCCCTGGGCAGCCTTTTACAGGAAAATTAGATGCATAAAGGAGAATCAGAGGAATTATGAGAGCTGTTTGTATTTGAAGTTGCATCAGCTCAACACAATCCATTTTTTATCACCCTTTTCATTTACCAGGAGCAAAGGTGCATGTGAACAATTTTATACCAAAAAATGAAATGTTGAAATTCTAAGTTTTGGAAATGGCAGCAAGGAGAGAGATTTAAGCTAAGCTGAAACAAACAGAACTCTGGCCAGAGCACCAACCATACAGTGCAGTATGTGTGTTGGGGACATTATGACAAAACAGGCTTCTCACCCTTTCCTTGTAGAGGTCAACTTGGAAATACAAAACACACGTGGGCAGGGAGGGTCCACTCAGAGCCCAAGGTCATCAACCATGTACTCTGCCAACAGAGAGTCACAGGGTGACAGAGCTGAGGTGAGTAACCTCTGGAGATCCCTTTTCCCCATTAAATTTAGAAGGAGCTCATATAACTAGCTTGGCATAGATACTTTAACTTTAGACAGTTAAAGCTGAGTGAGATCAATCCAAACCAAAATTAAGTTACCTCTTAATGGATGGAAATCATCATTTTAAAAGCCACGATGCCACAGGCAACCCAAGGAGGCTGACAATGGGCTTCTGGCTGCAAAGATCAATGTGTTTCCATGAAGCACTAAATAAACAAGAGGAGATGGAAGAAGAGGCCTACACTCTTTAAAAGGACAAGAAGTACAAAAAATAAACTCATGGTTTTAAAAAAGGGAAAAAAAGAACAAAACAAAACAACTAAGACCAGAAAACAAAGCAGGCTGCTTTCAAAAGTAAACTTGAATCACCAAATGTGTTTAATGTAAAGAACCCAGCATGTGGCTGCATCAGAAATATATGTTAAGGAAAAAATTTTGTGTCTGGAATACATTTCCAAACCCTTTTATTTCCTTTTAATAAGAGAACGTAGAATATAGAGGGGAGGAAAGCGGTACATGACTCTGACACCACGAGTCTGTCCTTCCTCAACTGTGCAAAAAAGATTTAAGAGATGAAAACATTTTAGAAAGCAGTCCTAGCAGAGGGAAGGACTTGGGTTCCCTTTGAAGACATGTGACTCTTTCACTCATCACAGAGGGTGCTTGTGGTGAGGACAGTCCTAGCAGTCACCAGAGGTAAGTAATTTACAAGTAGAGGCCATTACCAAATCTAGAACCAAACCATGAAACTGTTCTTGAGAAACCACAGAAAATCTCTGCTGGTTTCACATAAGTGCTGATGAATGGCACCCATGCATCCCTTACCTTCGGCAATAGCACTGGTAATACCATTCCCTCCATGTCAGGAAAAGCACGGGAAAATGCCGCAGCCTTTGGAGATCTTTGACAGGGGAAGTTAGTTGCTGCTGCCTGCAGGACATGCAGCAGACAAAATTAACATTTTTCAAACAACTCAAAGGGCAGTCATCAACAGAAAGAAATATCTTATCTGCCAAGAACTATAAAATACGGAATATGTCTTCTGCTAATTGAGCTTGCCTGCAATGGAATGTGTTATGCATTTTATGGAGCACTGCTTTGTTCCTGGCAACCTGTAATTTGCCATTCTTTGTGCTGGTTTCCTATGCACTGAGGATTATTTTTCTGTGCAGTAACTTAGACTTTCTTTCTAGACAAATTTCTACTTGAAATACCAGAAAATTGCACATAACTACGTGATTTGCTTGTCAATGAACACCAATTTTTGTGTAAGGTAAAAATAATCTGCTCTCTGGTCAATGTATTTCAACAGCTTTGTGAAAAACATTGGTGTAGGAGTTCCCAAATAATATAAAAGTAAGTTGGATAGTAAAATGCTATTAGCAAGAGTGCATTCTATGAGCTGGCTGGAAATATCCTTCTATTCAGGTCAAATTGAAATATACTACTTCAAATATTACAAGCTACATTTTTCATCAAAATTCCTGCAAAACTAATAGCACTTGTTTCCCTACATGGATATCACAAGTTTTACTTCTACATATTGGTATTTTACCTGATATCATAGGGAAGTGGGGGATTTAGTTGTCAGTCTTAACCCTTAAATGTCAGAGTAGGCATGTAGAATTGAAACAACACTTGCACATTTGTTTTCACATAATTTGCCTTAAAATGTACCCTCTGCCATATACTGTAGGATAACAACATGCACAGTGGTCTTCCAAGACAATTGTTTGGATTCCAAGAGAATTGCTTAACTTCGTTGGTAGTATGTAAGCACCAGAATTTTCTGAAAGCAGCTGCAGTGAGCCAGGCTGCAATCACCAGGCTGGAGACCATCCAGAAAAAAAGCGAAGCTGCAGCCAAGTGGCATTATAATCAAAACTAATTTGCAAGACTTTGTTCTTTCCACTGAAATGCTATATCTACATGACTGATAGATGCAGGTGATTGATAAAAACTAGATTTCCTGGGGTACCTTGTATTCTTTCTTCCCTTTCAAAAGGACTGCTTTGAAGTGAGCAGCAGAGAGTTGTTCCAAATGTTTGGGTATTTGGTAGTCCGGTGAAGGAACTGTCCTGCTCATTGCCCTTATGGTCATACTTTAAGCATCGCCACATTCACATTCAGTGAAGCAGGTTGCAGATTATTTGTAAAGCAGGAGAGGCAAAAGTTTGTGCTAATGAAGGAGGTGGCAGCAGCAGTGCAAGAAACTTAGTCATGTAGTTTTAGCATTAGTTTCTGCATTTTATTTATATTTCTTACTTTCTGTGTTCAAGTCCAACATTTCTTCAAAAGGTTTTTTAAGGGTGAAATAATCTGTCCTGTGATCCATTACACACCACATACATCTTATATTTTGTTGGTGTTCATAATTGTACTGTTCAAAAATGTTGGCATATACTCCCTACTGTTAATGCTAATATTCTGTCTTGCCATTTCTGGGTTTTTTAGGTAGACTTGTGGGTCTTGTAATCAGTTCTGAGCATACTGAATCTCTCTCCACAGCTCTCCCAGAAGTTTTCTAGAAGTTTTCTATATCTGCCACCAAAATACTCAAGCTGGGGCAGTCCAAGAGAATCTGTGTGCTGACCTACCTGCCCACATCCTTTCCAGCAGGGTGTTTTCTGTTTCTCTTTTTAAATTGAAATGTTGATACATAGCATAAATATATATATAAAATATTGCAGATGAGTGATGTGTCAGAAATAATTTCCTGACCTTGTGGTAAAAAACTGTAACATTTTACAAATGTAAGGTCCTATACTAATTTCACAACTACTGTTAAGGCTCCTATTACCTTATTACCTGAGAATATTCCAGTAGATTTTTACAGCATACCAATTGCACTGGAGGAATAAAAAAGAATTATTCTAACACCATAAATTGGAAACTGGAGGAAGCATAACTGATATTATTCAGATAAATCATATTTTAGATAACAGACGGTCAGCCAAAAGATTGTATGAACAACTTTTTATATTATGTTATTTTGTGCATTAGAAAGGTTGAGAAAGCATTAGAGAGCTTGGCTTATATAATTTTTTTTCAACCATTTTACAGGAATAAATGAAAATGTCAAGTTCTTCTAATAGGTTAGTTTATGGGACTGTGATAAGTATTTATAGAGATTGGTCTGGATGCTTTTCCATTAAGAACAGTACTGTACAGTTTTTGGCTCACGCTTGAAGGAAGTTATAAACCAAAGTGGGTTCCTCATTCCTCAGCATTTGACATATTCTGATTGCAAAACATTTGGGGTTTTACACGATTTATTGTAAATAATCTCTCCTATAATGTTCACAGCACAATAATTCACAACCCTGAGGCAAGAGAGTTCTGCAGAAATGACATTATACGGAAGATAACTTTTCAGAATTTACCATTTGCACATCATGTTCAGAATCTATAACACATGTAAAGAGGTCAAATCCTCATTTTTCAAATATTTTTTCTATCATTTTGTTGTATTTTATTAAAAATAGTTACAGCCAGCTTAATAGCTTGACTGATATCTCAATATGTTACCATATCACAGAGGTATAAATTGGAAGTGGGGAAACAAGTCAGGTTCTTGGATATAAGATGCCTAGCACTGAGGGCTCTGTGCTGAGAATGGGTTTCTTATGTCCAACAGCAGATGAGACAAAAGGAAAGGCTAATACAAAGAAAAATTATATGCCACTAAAATTATGTTGTTAAAATGACATATTCTCTTACGAAAGAAAAATTGGTTTGCATTTACTAACCTTTGAGTCAAATCTGGAGTCAGCGATTTTTCCTTACATTAACGTGTTTTCACCTGTCTTTTTTCACTGTTCCCTTTGAAGGTGAAATCATGATAAATCATTGTTATTAATATTTCTAATGGCAAAAAGAACATTCTGTACCACTGAATAATTGGAGTTAGAATCTGAACAGTTGGGTCCTGTTCCCAGGTTTACGACCAGCTCAGGGTATAAAGAGGAATATACACACTTAATTAAAAGACTTCTTGTTCTTTTCACAACCTTTTCCACCCAAGCCCCTATGCCTGGAATTTAAAAAAGCTGTTAAAGGAACTTAGATTCCGAAGTGCAAATCCATTATAACTAGTCAGTAAAAACCGTAATAAGATGCCCATTCCATTTAAAGGGGAGGAGAAGGATCTCTATGAGAGGCAACCCACTCTTAAAGGGTTGTAAATCTTAAATGTAACCCTTTTAGGCTCTTGTAGCTCTAAGGCATAGGAGCACCCAGAAGAGAAATGAGTCAGACACAGGACAGATGCTATAGTCCTCAGGAAGGGCTACTGCTGGGGCAAAACACCCAAAAATGAACAGTCCCTTTGAAATCCTGGGATTCCTGTAGGCTTAGGACAGAGGTTTTAGTAAGACCCAGCTTTCTCCCACTTGCTTCATGTTTTGTAAGTCGTCATCCTATGGGAGATGTTGAAAGGGAAGTATCTCTAGATTCACCATTTTCTGTAGGGAAAGTCCAAGCTTCCCAGGAGCAAATTGGATATCTCAGTTTAAGGTTACAGATGTCCTGACTCAACACTGCCTAAACAAGGAGGACAAGGACAAAGACCAAGCATACTCTTGTTGACAAAGGCTGAAAACATCGGTGTCACACAGTGTGGTCTACCTGGATCAGTGCAGCTCCCAAGAAACACGGGGTTCCAGAGGAGAACAAGGCTGCACTTGGGGAAATTACAAATTCAGAGTGGTCTGGCTGCAGCAATTAATGCTCAGAAGTCCTAGGACCAGAGCTCACAAGATCATTACAGGCAAAGACCAGTGTTATCAAATGATAGCTGTTCATGATGATCACGATGATTCTGATCAACATCAACTTACCAACATTGTTGAGTGTGGCTGTAAAATGAGAAATCTTTCACTTTCTTTCAAATGAAAAGTCTTTATAGAGCCTCCTTTTATTTGCTAGCTAATGACACCAATTTCATCTCCTAGGATGACGCTTTGCCTGTTCAAGTATTTCCTCAAAAGCAGCTTCCCTTTATGTTCACCTAGGATTATATTCTCCCTGAGGTTTTACCTTTATATGTAGTTTATTTCATATCCTGACTTGCAGTGAGTACTAATACATCTCTTTGTTCTCTAAGACAAGCATTTCTTTTACCTAGCATGAAGCACAGGTCTAACAGGTCAGGTCTCTCAGCGGACTACGGTTCCTCGAGTCATTTTGATAATGCTTGGGAAGTTCAGGGATAGCAGTGAAATTAAACCTCAGTGATGCCTTCTTTAAAACTGGGAAAGAACTATCACCCAAAACTCAAGCACATGCACTTTTCCATATAACACAGGAGGAGGAATTCTTGCATACTCCCTCAAAATACATATGTGAGATCTAGAGCTTCAAGAGTTGCATTTAAATCAGTATTCCATACAAATAAATATCCTACTTTACAAAATGTTGAAATACCAGACATATAATGCTTCCACTTTCTACAATCAGGAACCCAATTCCCAAGTGGAAAAAAAAAAAAAAAAAGAAAAACTAAAAGCTTTTCAAAGCAGATCCTGCTTGTATCCTGTTCATGGGATCTGACTGGCTTGGTGTTTTCATGATAGGTGTTCTGCAGTACCTGAAAAGTTGTTCTCTTTAAATGAGCCACAAAATTATGAAAAAGAACTATAAAAACTGAGCAAATTGTAAGCTCTTTGGTGCTGAACATGCAGACAACTAAAGATAACGCTCTGCAAGATGTGAGTTGTCAGGGCTCTGTTCCTCCCAAGGGATTAGGCCTAACCCCTAATGAAGGCACTCGAGAGTGTCAATACTTATTATTTAAATTCTGATCATCCCAGCCTGTGGGACAGGAAAGGTTTGGGGAACTGCTGAAGAAAGGGAAACACTGAGGAAAAGTGTTAGGAGATGAACAGGAGAGCAACACAGAGAATAAGTAGTGCTCCACAGATCTAAATTGTGAGCACATGCTAAATCCCAAAACAGGTGCTTAAGTAACTGTGATTTCTCTTTATTTGGTTCCTGGAAGAAAGTGTTCACTACATTTCATTTTGTGTATAATTTTCCAGTAACAGCAGTGGGAAATTCTCTTTGGATTGAAGAGGACCAAAGTCCTGAATAGAAATCCCTGCCCACAGGCCACAATTAGAGATGGAAATTGGTCACCTTCAGGTGATGGCCTGAACTCCTTGAGTTGCAGTCATTGACACTGCATCGTTGTACTGGCTGTGAAGAGGTTACTTATAGAGAGCTAGGTGCAGGTACTGAAGGTTAAAGCAAGAATCCAAAACCTGAAAAAAATAGCACCACTAAAAATAATGAAGGCTTTGGGTGACACTTTTCAAAGCATGCAGTAGGAGATGAACAGATGGAGCCTGTGTGTATTTCCAGTGTTGTGTTTTGAACTTTTAGCTCAGAAGGCCTAGGGGTAAAATTAACACTTAATAAATATGAAGTTTTCAAATATTTATTGCTTTGAAAGAAATTGCTCCTAAATAAAAGGAAGAGTTGACACCAGTCAAAATAATCCCAGAGAAACATCTTTGTCCAATCCTCAGGAAACCTTGCCATTTTTCTTACCCCCTCTCCTGCCTTTCCTTGTCATTGCTTATTTGTTTGCATATCGATGCTCATTTATTGTCAGCACTTAATAATTCATATCAAATTACCAAGTCTCCATCATTACAAAACATGCACCATCCCTCCTCAGATCAGCTGTGCAGGCTCAAATGAACAGCACGGTAACAAACACTACATGCACCCCGCAATTTTTTGTCCAAATTGCTTTGGCACTCCAGATGAAATTCATCCTGTGTGGCTGTAGCATAAGAAGAGCGAGAAAACCTAAAGGTAAGATTTTTGAATCTTGGTTCTGAGCACCACCGAATGCCTATGTGCAAAAGAGACTGACTTTCGTTTCATCAGCCACTGCAGTGGCAGTTCTGAATCTTCCAAGCAGCCATCAACAATGATCCTTGAAGACAGCAGAAGATTAATGGGAGCTTGACCTCTCTGAATGGCGGGCACAGAGTTCACTGTCTCTGGAGTCTTTTGCCAAATATAAACATGCAATACGCTCCCAATATTATTTAGGACAGATTATTAGGGATCAGTAGGGTAAATCTAAATATCTTCAGCATATACCAGCCACGCAACATTAATCAGTCTAACAATGTTAGTTAGTGAAAGCTGGGGCATGATTTGAGACATACTGCTGCACAGAAAAGCAACATATAAGCCAAATCTATCCATGCCCTGAAATAGCTAACCAGAATGGTGACTCAAAAGCACAACTGAGTCATGGGCCAGCCTGGCAAGGCTGCCCTAACCCTGCAGGCACTGGCACCTGTAGAGCATGGGAGGGTCTGGGGTGTATAAGAGCTTTCTGCTGCCTCTCTGTCCTTACTACAGGCAGGGTAAGGGACAATCCTCTGGTCCCCTTTTGTCCAGGAGAAGCCAGCACAAGGTCTGACTGCTCAGACATTAACAAGGTCTGATGAAAGAGCCATATAGGTCTATTCCACACCAGACTGAGATTCAGCTCAAATGTTAAAAGGACAGTGCAAGACATTCATCAAAACACAAATGTTGGCTGTAAAAAATTACATATTTAAATCCAAAATGTTGTAGGCATGTTGATTCTGCATTAACATTGTAATTCTCATGTCATTAAAAAGAATTACATTCTGCACCCCTCCTCAATGTTTAATTATCACAAGCATTGAAGCAAGGCATGTAACATCACATCCCATAGTACTTAATGGGAAAATAACATATTGTCACTGTACTTATGGCAGTCTACTTCAATTTCATAACATTTTTAAATCAGCAAGGAGGAGGAACATAAAAAGAACTGAATGATGCTGTCAGACTTAAATAGATGCTTGCTGTTACATTTGTAAGAGTGGAATACCTGAACACAGGGCAGATTGCTTCTTTATAAATGTATACAGCAATAATGCTGGAGAATGTGTTGTGGAAAGGATACTTAGACTGGCCAGCGCTGGATTCCTTGATTAAAAAAAAATAATGATCTTTTCACTACAATTTTCATAGTTGGCAAAACTGCATTCATGCTGTGTCTTTGTGGATCTATGTAAAACAGGCTTGACCCCTGAAGTCACTTTTTAATAATTAACTCTCGCTAAGTTCATTAAACACTAATTGAAGCTACAGAAGAAAAAATTGTGAAGTATATGCAGACAGACAGAAACACCAAATGTGATTAAAGATACTGACTGTGGTATATATGTGCACTACAGTACACATATAGATTTCAAACTCAATTCTACAGAGGTTTTTAACTCTTTTATACCATGGTAGATTCTACCATGCTCAGTGTTCCTAAAAGTTGCATTAATAAAGAGTTGGAAGCTAAATGTCATAGACATCCTAACCAATAATCTTTGGAAAGATCTAGAGAAGTAGACTCCAAACTGTACAAGATGAAGCCCCTGAAACAGTGCTTTGAAATGAAATAAACCATGAACAATGAGAATCAACAATCTTGAGAGTCCACATTTTCAAAATGAATATAATTTGTAGATTTATATAAAAACATTAATTTAAATATATATTTGACAGTTTTCAGTGTTCAAAGACAAGTTACTGAATGTTCATTTTATTCACTCAAGAGTAAAAAATTAGAGGTTTGTATTAATCAAAAAAAGGAGCATTTCATTACAACTGGGTCAAATAATATGAACTGAGATATTACAGCTAACTGCTTTCCAGCCTGTTACCCCTCAGAAACCAAAATCATTCAAGTGTGCATTCAGACTCCAGCAAAGGTACCACAATTGCTCTTCCTAGTTATCGTGCCCATGGACTTCTCCCACCCACCGCCAAAACAATGGAAACTGCTGCCCTGAGTGGCACAGGGGAATGCTCAGACAGCATTTCCTCAGACAGACAGAAAAGGACTGCGAGTCTGGGTCTCAGGAGGCCAATCCTGCCACAGCCTGCTGCATGACTCAGGGCAAATCAATCAGCTCCCCCGCCACACCACTAATGTTAGCAGTAATGAGTATTGCTGCTGTGCTAGAATGTAAAGGCTCCAAATCTGAGCTTCCTGAGCCCAGGTGCTCCCTACCCAGTGAGATCTCTGTTGCAGCAGAGATGGGTTCGGAGCCTTGTTACTCAGGCTTGGCATAATTCAAGTGAATCCAATGAAGTTGAGGATCTAGCTAGTATTTGGTAGTCAGTGGCTTACAAAGTGAGGCTCCAATTTCATTAGGCTCCTCTAAAGATTACTGTAATGCAAACAATGCAGAATTGAGAGAACGAAAAAAGCCTGTGGTATTCTAACCTTTTGAAAAATTCACATCGATTGGAATGGACTTCAGCTCCGCTCTTTGATCCTGCTTCCACAAACCCAACCTTGTTATTTTTCAGCATTCTAATTCTAGGGATATTATAGGAAAGGAAAAGGCAAGAAGAAATTAATGGAGTTGAGAAAAAGCTAGAGAAAAGTAAGGAGCCCCATCAGTTGTGATGGTCCCAGACAGTTTATAATTGATGTCAAAACAGCTATACCTGGGAGTGCCTTGGCATCCCCAGTCTATGAACCTATGCCTCTTGCACCTCAACAGGGGCAAGATCTGGGTTTGTATCAGCTCTTGCTCTCACATTGTTTTCAGGCTGAGGAGGTGGTGATTATATGCTCTGGTTATAAGCACAGCACACACTGGAGGATGAGTTTGGTGGTCTCTGGGAACCATCACTCTATGTATGGCAACCCCATACACTTGAAAATACACTCCCCTTTTTAAGAATGGTAGATGGTGAAATGGTTATAGAGTCAGTCTTTGGGACCAGGAGACACTGAGTGCATGCTTTGCCAAAAACTTAAGTCACTTAGATTATACCTACACAGATTGCTAGGTCACCTCCACGCCCACTTCCACTTAAACAAACTATACGGTCAATCTTCACATTTTCCCCAGCAGCCAAAAACACAAATGTGGCAGTTCTGCTGAAGCAGGAGAGGACTTCTCATGCTAGGAAGAGATGGGACACTGTGTTCACCCCACCCCTCTGGGGAATGCACTTGGAAATCTCAGGCAGATGAAAGTCTTGCATACAGGGGAGTGACAAGCACTTTTCTCCTGAGCCACCACAGCTAGAGACAAGCTCAGGAAGGTCCAGCTGTACAAGGCAATGTCGACTCAAGGCTCCCAAGTTTCTGTACATTATGCACTATTCTACAGTAATGGGAATGCAGAATTACTATTGGAAACATTGCTATATTGAGAAATTTCTCATTTTCATAAGTAAATTGGGTCAGTCATTTTCCCATTAAAGGCAACACATGTCTTAAGAAATGTTAAAAACACCACTGATTTGAAATCCAAGAGAACAAAATTATGTCCAAATCACAATATTTTCACTTTTGTCTAGTTTTACATTATTTCAGTTGGTAAACAACTGAACTTTTCTTAGTTTAAAAAATATCTATTTCTGGATTTAGATTTGGCATGCCACATTTAGTCAGTGAAACCACTGCTAATATCAGCTAGTCTTTCATTATTTAAATAAAAGGGTTTCACCATAGTTCATAATAATAGAACAATAAAAGAAAAAAAAATTTAAAAGTGAGATGCAGCAATTCCTTGGAGGTTATACATGCAAATTGCCCTGAATCTGAACAACACTTCAACAAGAAAAGCAATATTTTGGGACAACAGTTCTGCTTTTGTAATGAGCCTGTAAAATTCATTCCACTGAAATAGCTACAGGTATATTATACCCCATGAACTATTACAAAATTAAACTTCATAAGCAATATGCCAGTGCTTTGTGTGATGCATTTGCTAAAAGAATCATTCAATTTATCATGTTTTCCTGAAGCGTTATGAGACAAGATCTTTGAATAAAACTCATTTCATTAGGCTACCTTGTTACATGGGAAGATAAGATCTACACTTGACTAAAGACATCATTCCATCATGCCCATAATCACCCTACCTGGAGAAGTAAACATTCGGGACCTTAGAAAAATGGCATTGCACTGCTTCACTAATGGTACTGAAGGAATACATTAAAAAAAGGTCCAGATGGACGTGGTGAAAAATTATCTGAAAGCAAATTCAAGTACACAAAAATCTCTTCTGCATGTACTGGGGGCAAGTTGTTTGGGCCAGGCTCCCACCCCAGCCTGGGCAAATAGCATACAGCAGTGCAAGATGGTTAAAAACCAAATCAAGGGGCACTTACTGCATGGTGACTGCCCTGTTTTCCCATGCCAGTTTAAAAAGTATTGAACATTTGTCCACCCACTCCTCACGTGGATCCTGCTAGACTGCTTACAATGACACAAATATTTACACAGCTTATTTTGTTAAATACTCCTGAAGGAGGTCTGAGTTCTAGTCCAAGCTGTGGCACAAATTTCTTCAGTGGCTTTGGGTTTAATTTTTCAGTACCTCAGTTTCTCAGCCTATTCAGAGAAAACAGAACTGATAATATGTGCCTGGAAGGTAGGTGTTGTGGTGATATTTTAGGTCATAGGATGCATTTAGATACCTGGAAACAAACATTCAAAAGTCACAGAATTTGAGGTCTGATGCTTTTTTTTTGTTTATTTTTCCTTTGTTAAAGTATTATGAGGCTCAACACTAAATATCTTCCTGCCTGATGAGATGTGAATGAAAGGTAGCTACAGTGAAGTCAACACATTCAATGGCAAGGCAGAAGCAGAGCTCTGGCTTAACAAACTGAATTTCCTGTTTCATATGCAAAAGTCCTGTGTCAGCTTCATGTCAGCTCACATGGTGTACAATACTGAAAAGTTCATTTCCAAAATTTCCCTAGAGAAAGTCAGCATCCCAAAGACCTTTAATGAAATATGGGACAAGACCTACATGCAAAGCCAAGGTGTTTCCAGACAAAATATTTTGTTGTTCTTGTGTGCCAGGACTCATATTGATGGCCACGCCATAGTTTGGTGAGAAATCTGGAAATCTCTTTTAATTTTCTTGGTTCACTTTTAAGCTATATAAATTCCTCAATCAATCTTGCTATGCAACTGCACAACTGTTCTGGCCAGTCCTGAATGGAGAAGACAAAAACTTATTATTGGGAAGGAAACTGGGAATGGTTCTGTATGGTATTGCAACAATTTGTTTTGTTACAATCATGGGATTCTAGGTGGATAGTTAAATATGGTCAGAGAGATTTCTTCCATTGCTAAGTTACATGTCTCCACCTTTTTCAAAAGCATTTTTAATTATGTTGTTTTACTGAGCCCTTGTTTATAAACACCACCAATGGGTCTGGTAAGGCAGATAGTTTTCTATAAAAAGATATTTCTAGATAAAAACATTAAGAATATTTTAATTTCCTTCAAAATGCTTTCCTCTTGCAGTGTTTTTGCCTTTCCACATTAATGTTTTTTTCATATTCTTCCCCTCTTCCTCCTTTATGCCCTTTTTTCCTGTTTTGACAGCAGGGGAGAGAGAATGGAAAATAAAAAGTATCCTCCTTTAGGGGGGGGAAAAAAAAGCTATGTGGGATACTACTTCCAATGAACATGTCGCTATTTTCCTGTTGAAAATAGGCAATTTTAAGTTATTCTTATGTCTTGGTAAATATGTAATTTTTTAAAAAATCACTCTGATCAGCTATTCCTGACATTTAGTTGTGAAGCACTTTCATACCCGTTGTAAGGTTGCCACCTGGCAAATAAATGCATTTAAGTCACAGAAGCTACGAATGTAACCCCAGACAATTTTTTTTTTTTCTTTGCCTTCTACCTAATCCTCACACAAATTCTTGCTCCGGACTGAAGAGAGCCTAGCAGCAGAGTTTCTCCCTTAAAATTCATGTAAGAATAAGTTACAATTCTCCTAATGATATGTGCATTTAATCCTCATTGCTACTCATCCTGGTATTCATTACATGGATTTTTGATTCAATAGTGTGTATGTCAGCCTGTGTGAGAATCTGTTCTGGAAATTTTAAACTGACTCTAATTTCAAAATAGCCAGCAAGAAGTGAGCTTTTTTTTTTTTTTTTAAGTCCTTGTTTGATGAGGTGCCTGAAGGAAATGCATTCCCTCTGTCCCAGCTAAGCCATCAGCATCCAGGGAGAAGCAAAGGATGAAAAAGCAAGTGAGCAAACTCCTTCAGAGAGCTTCATGCTTTGCTGATGGTAGAATTTGAACACAGCACAAAGAAAGGGCTCAGGGACAGAGAGTTTCCATTTATACAGATCAGCATTCTGTCAGGGAGCTATTAAAGGCACTTTGCCTACACTGTGCATTGTTTGCTGTAGAAATTATCTTTTTACTATAAATGTTGTTCAGTGCTTTGCTGTGGGTTTCTGACAGGGATTTCACCAGGATCACCACTGTTATGTAAGGCACATAATCACCTGAAAGATGGAAATATGATCTTTTATGGTACGAACCAAAGAAGGCAAAGATCTAAGAACACCAAGCAAAGCATAGCTAACTCACAAAGCACTTGATTTATTAAGATGGGAATATCACATCTGAACAGACGACGCTGTCCTAAAACCCTTCTTTAGGTGCCACCACTGATGGCCCACATAGGGATAATATCTCAACATTCCCTCATGCCTTATAGGCGTCAGGCAGGTCAGGCAGACACATTTTAAAGACTCAAGATTCTGTCTTATGAAAGGAAAGAAAACATAAACATGCCGTCTGAAAGAGACTGAATATTAAATGGGAACAGAACATGAAGAAAAACAATGAGAAAGGTGGAGAGAAATATAACCTCATGAAAATGCTTTCCAGCCTTTTACAAATTACAATCCCCGAAACATTTTTCAGTGGTGCTGCACATCCTTGCATGATGAATTCAGCATTATTAACAATAGGTTTGATTTTCTTAGTTACTTTCTGTGATTCTCTTAGAAGCACTCCATTGACCCTCAGGGCCCACTGGTAACCACTGTGACAGTATAATTATGATTTACTAAGTATGAAGGGACAAATTTTCAAAGGCCAGAGCTGGAATTTCACTTTGTAAATGGAAGTAATAATATTCAAAGTAACACAATTATATCTAAACGTGGCATGCTTAGAAAATGTAGGGACACATAATTTCCTAATCATTTACTATAAATGTCTTTATACAGGAACAGGATCCTCCTACAAAGAATTCTCCTTTACTCTCATGCTGAACTCTGCCTGTCTTGTACTCTGCAGCATTATGTATATACTTTTTACTTAAGAAACGGCCATATGCTATGAGGCCATATCCTCAGCTGGAGTAAATCAGCTCTACTGAAGCAACAGAGTCGTGCTGATGTACACCAGCTGAAGTTCTGGCCAATTTTTCAAAATAACAAGTGCTTTGAAGTGACCAGAGCTACAGCTTCTTAACAACCTGATACAGCAGATGAATGTAAATCTCACAAGTCATTGCAAGATCCTGATCTCCCATTTCTATTGAAAATAGAGCCATCACAAAAGTGATGTATTGTGTCTCATTTTTATTGGCCGTGAGGAGGGTGAAGGTGAAAGGAAGCGGAGGGCAGCAAGGGCATGGGGCTAGAGTCTGTTTCTGAAACTGCTAAGACAACAAAACTGTAGGTGTCAGCTTACCTACAGTTCGTGCTGTCTCGCACAAGCCACCCGACCCAAGCGAAGGTCACGTCTCTATCACTTGGCACTTCAGAGTCATTTACATTTATATGTAATTGTTTTTTGAGTGTGCATGTGTTCAGAGGAGCTGGATGGCTTGGGAATTGATAATAGGATATCAGAGCCTGTCACCAAAAGGCCACTGGTTCAAAACCAGAGCAGTTGTTGGAGCAGCCAAAAGGTGCTAAGTTTCTGATAGCTGCTCTGCAGCTTAGATGAAATGAGTTGATGATTTCAGCCTGAACATGTGTCCCTATCACAAAATGGGTCTGTTGCTGCAGCTGTCAGAAAGGACATCTTGTGGATATTGTCAACAGAAAGGTCAAGGACTGATGTTGTGAGTTTGCAGATGACATCTTCCTCTCACCCCAAACAGTTAGTTTTCCAGGTGGACTAAGAGACATGCTGCTGGAACAGTGCAGGAAATGTCACCCAGGTGCTGCCCTTGCTAGTAGTCTTCTGGAGGTTAAGGCATGACATCAGACCTGTGGATGTTAAGCCTCAAGCCTTTCAGAATCATTTTAAAAGCCTGAATGAAGTGCTGTGATGACAGTAATAAATAAACATGCAGAGAGACCTATAACAGGCTTCGAAAAAAGCATTTGCAAAACATGTGGCTCACTACACCTCTCTTACTAAATTTTGCTGACAATGCCAGCAGGTGCCTGGTGGCAGAATTACTGATTTGTACCTTTTTTTTTCCCTAGCATCTATTTTACTGACTGTTTGGGTTTGTTTTTTTTTCCCTAGCTCTGTAGGATTTATGCCCTTCACTAAGCACCTGCTTCCGATATAGAAAATAAATGATTTGGGTTTGTCTGCCTTGCCAGAAGGATGAAGAAAGGGTTGGAAGTCCAACACACCTATTTAGCTACCAAGAATCCCAGAGGAACAGAAAGCCATAATTAGGCTCCTTGACCTCAGCAACACAAATTAAAGGGTAAAACCTCCCTCTGTTCTGCAACAAGAGCCTGAGCCAGTCATCTTGCTCTGAACATTACCAGCAGAAGCCCAGCGGAGCACAAGGAATTCAAGTTGTCAGGGCTTTCACTACTCTCCTTCCAAGACAGGGTAGATTCACCTGGGAGCAGGCTCATCTCCACTTGCTTATGGATGAGAGTGTACACACTGTTCACAAGATGGTATAGGCATATCCCTAAATCAGGTAGGTGGGATAGAAAGACAGCTATCTAGCCATGACAACACAGAGTTCAAAGACAGGTAGCTCATGAAGTATATGTTCCATCACTTATTATGATTGTTGTTAAAGCCAGCTATGAATTACCTATTCCTCTGGATCTGCAGTTACTGGTGCATAAACTGGGTAGGAAAAAAGCTGAAGAGGATCTGTCTACAGGAGCTTCAGTCACCTCTCTAAACTGAAGTGCA
Organism: Acanthornis magna; assembly: GCA_036785705.1. Lineage (NCBI taxonomy): Eukaryota > Metazoa > Chordata > Aves > Passeriformes > Acanthizidae > Acanthornis > Acanthornis magna. The sequence goes on along the minus strand of JAWUZG010000221.1, from coordinate 29,991,393 downwards.
CCTGTACTTGCAGAGGTGGGGCTTTATGCTACTGAGGTACTGAAAGGGATCCAAGCCCTTCACTCCTCACATCTCAAAAGAACTTGGGTACAAGTCAGAGCTTCATACCTGGTCTTGTTTCAAGTAAACAGTCACCTCTCAGAGCTTCCTGAAACCTCAAAAATATCATTTCTCTGCCTACAACTGACCACCTAAGCTCTACCACACTTTGGGTCTCAGAGGAAGTAAAAAGATGAAAAATATCTTTCTTGTTATTGCCTTGGGAAATTTCCATATCGTCATTCTTCCGTGGTTGTTTTTACACCTGCACAGATGATCAAACACTTCAGATGTATTGAAAACACCGAAAGCTGGAACAGATGTACTGTAGCAAAGCAGGTGGGTACAGTTATTACCCAAATCTGATGTCTGTAAGGAGCTAGCAAGCACCTCCCCTTCTGAAAACAGAAATTAAAATGGTTCCCTATTTATGGTGGCTAGCTGAGTCCAGACTTACGCAAAATTTACCAAAGATATTTAAGAGAGCAAAAGCAGTCACAACAGTAACCACTGGCATGAGCAGCTGGATCCCATTCCCGTTGAAATTCCCAACATCAAAAGTATTTAGTTGTTTGCCAAGTTACTTACAGGCAGCTCAGGGGCAGATAGTTAAAGACCGGTTTACTTTCAAGGGGATTTCCTAATCATAGTTTTCTCTGGTTTCTGAAATTGGCATAATTTCTGCAGCTGATATACTGTATTGTTAGGTCAACTGCTTGTGGTCACTACATCATTATACTCACTGCACATGCACATCATTATATACACTGCATAAATACTTAGGCGCTATTGTAAATTGCACTTTACATCATCTAGTTTCCTACTTGTTTACTGAACAGCTCTCCAAAAGGTGTCTGAGGGAGATTTACTGTTGAAGCCGCCTGGCGTTCCTGGCTGCCCTTGCCTGGGACACGAGCCTCTGGCCCACCACAGGCTACTGCTGGGATGTTTCCAGCCGAGGTGGGGCTGTTCCCGGAGAGTGGTCAGCTACAGGCGCCGCTGGTAAAGGAGGCGAGACGAGACAAAGGGTTGCGGGAGGGGTCTCCCCCATGCTCTCCTTTATTGTAGGGTCAGTGTGCAGGTGTTTGGGAGGGAGAGTGGAGGAGAATCCCGGGGTCTGTCCCCTGGGCGGCCAGTTATAAAGGGGAATGGGCAACCAATAGGAGAGGAGAAGAGGGGAGGGAACAAGGGTTCAGGGTCCAATTACAACAAAGAAGTGGAGGGTACAATAGACGCAACCAATGATGCAATGAGCTTAACAGAAAGCTCTGGAAGAGTGGGTAGGTCCCAAGCCCTGGGCACGCCTTTCCTTCTAAAACCAGGGGCGGGTCTAGGCGCTCAGACCCCTGAGTCCTCCCACAGCAGGGCTCCTCCCTCTAAGGAGGTGGAGCTGGCCTGAGAGGCTGAGGAAGCAAGGGGTGGACCCACCACACTTTACTAGTGTACTTTATATTAGAGTAGTATGTACAGGCATTAAGCACTGCTATTCAAGCATGGAACGAGAGAAAGTCCCAGGCCTTACATTCCACATGCAAGACAGAGGAGCACTGGGTTGGGAGATGGGGCACTGGCAAAGGTAAGGAAAAGCCCAAGGGCACCTGACACCCACTCAGCACCTCCCTCCTGAAGCTGATTCATGCCACTGAGTCGTCTTTGTGCTGGAACCTCTTGTCCTGTTTGGCTCTTTGTTAGTCTGTGGTTAGTGTAATGCCCAGAAAAGCTGCAAGCAGTATATTAATAGAAAGTTTTGAAAAAGAGAAACTCCCTTTCTCTTTTCTCTGCAGATGTTCAAATATTTGTAGTAACATAGACAGGTGTATAGCCCACCCCACCATCTTGTCTGATTCCAACCCCAATGGAGTTGTGGCCACAAGCAGCAAAACAACACTGTGTATTCCTCCAGCTCACAATCTCCATTTGCAAATGCTGCCTGTGGGCCTCACTTATCCTGAAATACTGTAGCACTGTTATAGCACAGGTGGGATTTCTCCATGTACAAGGACAGAGCTTATAAGAACCTAATGCTGAAAGCAAATTGACAATTTAGGAATTGAAAGCCATCTTTTTCCTCAATGTGCAACAGAGGAAAGCTATTTGGTCTAGGTTTTTTTCAAGTTGAGTTCATGTCAATAATACCATAGCAAAGATTCTGTCTATCTGTGTGCACACACAGTTAAGGGAAACTGTAAAGTTTTTGACAACGTTTTGTAGAAGACAGGTACTGCATGATAGAATGAAATGGCCATGTATCAGCTAAGCTGCTCAAGCACAGTAAGCTAAAAACTGACAATGGTTTAATTGAGATGTTATTAGTAATACTATCAGGAATTATCATTGAATTTGCACCAGGGTAACATTATCATGCCAGTTTTGAAGGAAGAAATCACTTTATATAAGAAAACCACTTCTCACAAGAAGAATGAAGTTTTCCAGTTCCTTTCACATTAGCAAGCAAGTCACCATAGGAGTCTGTTATTCAGGCACTGCAAGAAGGTATCATTTAAAGACAAGGATGAGAATCTAGAGGACACAATCTGAAATGAAGGAAACACTGAAGGAACTTGAAGTACTTTAGGAAATAAATATGAGAAGAAACTCAGTAAGAGTCTTAAAGCGTATAAAAATGCTCCTGTGAAAATAGGATAATGTCTTTGCCTTACCTGTGTTTGAGAACTTGTAAATTGTGGGCAGAAATAATGGCTGGAATGATTCAAGATACATCTAGGAGTCGCTTTCTAACAGCAGGGACCATGTAGCACCATGGAGAACAGACTGTTTGGCACGGCCATGGTGTTAGCATCACTGCAACTCAGATAAACATGCACCAGAATGAGAGAGACACCGTGGTCCCTTCCAGTTCTGTGATCTCCTGGTGTCCCACAGCAGGTAATGTTTGCCCCCAGTATTACTCAACTAACTCAGAAAACCTGTGGGTTTGGACAGGACATACTGCTGCCCAAATACACTTCTGGAACAGCACTGCCATAACCTACTGTTTCAGACTGTGCTGAGCAGCCAGCCGTCTGCTGGGGGTCAGTGAATGCAAAGAGAACTAAAACTCACATTCAGAAGCCTCTTTGTTGTGTAGTAACATTGCATTTAGGGGAAATAGTCCTCAAAGGACCAAGACAAGGTGGATAGTGAGCACAGAAGTGTTATATCCATGGTATACAGTGGAAGCATTCATATTAGTATGGTGGAGATTTCAAAATATTGGAAAGACAGGCCTTTAAGACCTTGCTACTTTTAATGCAGAAATGAGAGTCTGAATTGGTTAATTAAATAGTGATTCATAAAAATTTATTTCTGGTATTTAAATAGGGTGAGGTGTAGATGATACTGAATTGTTTATTGCTTGTTACTAGATGGTAAGCATTTTGAGGGCTAGAATAAAAGCCTTTCTGTCATTCTGGTATTCACTAGCACTGCCATTTGCTCTGCTCACTGTTTCTACTCCAGCTGATTTTGCCTGATACTGATAAGACATCTTAAGAGCAAAGTATCTCAAGAACTAATTCCCTAGTTTCTCTCTGTCTGTTTTTACACTGTGGGATGTACATAAAAACAAAACACTTCTCCAGTGTGAATGAGGAGAATATGCCGTAGAGCATGGTACTGCTGCTACGAAAAAATCCTTAAATATTAAAATGGACTTCCACACATGGACACTTCTGGACAAGAAGCAGCCAGCTGATATGAATGCTTGCAGTTTACTTACAAAAGCAATAGGAAGTTCCTTGAGGTACTCCTGCAGAGAAGTGACTAACAGGCACAACAGAGCCTCCTGAGATAAAAAGAAACCAATCCAAACTTTCATATGCAAAACTAATCCAAAATAAACTGTTCTCCAAGGCTTATAAATATTTTTTTCCTCTTCAAAATATTACCTAGACTTGGTGATGGCAGGGACCTGAGATTCCTTCCAGTTTTACATCTTACCTTTCTTATATTCCCCTTTTCTCATTCTCTCTAACTTTCTACATGCAGCATCCGCCAGACACAGGAGAACTAAAATGTCCACAAGAAAGTGCCTAATGTTTTCAGGACTTGCAACTTGATTAAAAGCATAAGGAAAATTACTTTCCAGCTAATTTATATGCTAAAAATCTGTAAGTATTTGAATTAATACGCAAATGTTTGAATTACTATATGATTACCTGAGATTGCAGGGAGCTGTGCTAGGTGAACTGGAGAGTTTGTTTAATATTATGGTTGTTTCTGTGAATGAAACCAAACAGAACCTACAAGCAGATGAGATTTGCTCATAATGCACCCAAATGTCTTTCTTCATGGGACAATAAATGCTATTTTTCAACAGTCAATTCCATGAAAATAAATACATTTTATGATCCATGAGACCAATAAAAACTAACTCAGCTTGAAAGATGAATTTCAGTTTTCAAATAATCCCAGTGAAATGAGTGTGGAAGACCTACAGATCAAGAATTATTCATAGAAATTATTCAGACAATAGTTTCAAATAACCAGCAAATGTGAGAAAACTGCAAGCTATTAACACACAATTCACACGCCAGAAAAGAGGCAGTGTATGAAATAAATTACTCAAGACAAAGAGTTTTACTGCTGTTTTTTTCCAAACGGTGCATTACCAGCAGCACCCTTTCAAGCACCAGATCACTCAGGAGATGGGGTTAGTAGCATGCAACACATAGAGAACGTTTGATCACACTGGACTGCAAACTTGAGGCACCAAAAAAGAAGTTCTAGAACTTCTTTGTAGACAACAGACACGGAGAGACATGCTGCTCCACAGGACCCTTCACAGCATACGGCTGGGGCTTGTATTCAGTCTGGCCATCTAGAGGAGGCCACAGAAGGAAACATGTGTCTATGCTACTAATTAATTTACACATATTAGGTGCCTAGAGTGAGATGTGAATATTCCTTATAGTGTCATGCAGCAGACACTGGAGAAAAACCAAGAGGGACAACTGTCCCATAGGTGTGGAAGCACAGAGACTCAGTCTGCAAGGATCAGCAGTATGCCACCTGTTTTCCAGGCAAGCAATCTCGAGAGAAAGTTACACAAAAACAGTAACAAAATCCTTCATCTACTAATAGATAGAGTTGTAATGACTAGTAACAGCAACATTCTCCAAACTGACAAATTTTTATATGAGGTATTTCCTTCCTAGATCTTTTGGCCTTCCATTTTCCATCTGACATTTTCTCTAGAGTCTCTACACTGGTACATGTGTGGAAAAGAACTATTTGCATGCTGTACTGTGTCCCTCATCACTCAGACTTACCTTGCTGCTCTGGTCATGACTGGAAACCTGCTGTTGGTAATAATGCGAAGTTCATTTGTGACACTCCTTCAGTTTATTCATCTATTGCTGTTGGCAAAACTATTTTTGCCTTTGACAAATTATGATCAATTAAAGAGAACAAAGTTCTTTGCTCAAGAACTGTACTAGTGACAGCATCTTGGCCAAATTTCATTAACATTGCCTCACTAAGCTTCATCTATGATATCACTTGAAGAAGTTGTCCTTCCTCACTTCACCTCTTTAAACGGCTTTGGAGATTGCTCTGATCTGCTAAATAAATCCCCACATCCATCCATTCACTGTTAAGTAATGAGATACTTCCCCTTCTTGTTTCAGTGTCAGAACAAATCCAGCATGACAAGATTCCGAGAACTCCAGCTCTCTTTCCTCTACAACCCAGAATGATAGAAATCCCTTAAGGCTATCTGGCTTCTAGAATTTATGTCTGCTAGTGAAGAAATCTCATGGAACACAGTTTCAGCACTGTTTCAGCACTACCACACTTGGTTCTGCATCTCAGTTTCAAACCTTAACTTTCAAACAGACCTTAAACCTGACATGGAAATTGGTTCCAATTTCTCCTCCATGTGCAGGCTGTTTTTTATTTTCCCAAAACCAGTTTCCTCCTCTTTGCTAGTGGGATCTGCAAACACTTAAAGAGGCACCTAAAATTTGCTTGCCAGGCTCAGCTTAGCTAGAAACAGATTAGGCACAAAGAAGAAAAATCAACCCTTTATTTTCCAGAAAGATCTTCTTGCTATAGCTGTCCAGAAAAGCTGGGACACCAAGTCCCACCCGTGCCACACACAGATGGGATTATGGCAAAGGAGACATTCACAGTCTCCGGCAGAGAAACACTTTAAGGCATTTAAGGCACCCCATGAGCACCAGCTGGAGTTTGCAGCGGAGCAGCTGTTCCAGTATGTGGGAAAAGGGATTGCAGATTAAAACAGACAAGGCAGCTTAAGGGAGCATTTGGAGTGAGTTCCCAGTGTAGACACCCCTTTTCCACTTACAGCTGCTCTGAGGGAGGGAGCGTGGAGCCCGCACTTGCTCCAAAGCCCAGGATGCACTAAAAGAAAGCAGATCAGTGTCTAAGAATTGCCGGCAAGTGCTGCTGCTGTCTTCACACCCTCACCAGACAGTCATGAGGGAGCACCACATGTGTGTGGCAGACACTGCACCAGACACAGCTGTTGCCAGATCCTTGCAAGTGGAAGGCCAGTGTCACTTCTCCAGTACTTGGAAGGGAAGGGATAAAAATGGAGGCAACTCGATTTAAATACCAAATATACATACATATGCACACATCTTTGAGAGGGCAGGAAGAGTAGGAGCTTACAAGAAGCCTCATTTTTCCTCTCCCTTTCTTCCCTGGAGCAACACCTTGTTGTGGGTTTATGTACTTCTTAGAGACCAGAAGATGGACACAACTTGAAAACACTCTGTGGGTAATTGTCCTTCATACATTCGCAGGAGTGAACAGTTGCTGACGCTGCTTTGTGTTCCCACACCTTGTTTTTGCACCTACACAGAGTCAAAGCTTGGGTCTAGGAATGGTGGCTTCCTAGAGAGGTGGACAGCTGACCTGGAGCACAAAGACATCTGACCACAGGCTGAAATCCCCGGCCCTAAAGGGCTTTTCAATTCATCATCTGGGCTGGACCCCAACTTTATAGTTTAGATTCAAACTCAAAGCCTGGGCTTGAGCAAAGGATTGAGCTCAGCCTGGGTGGGCATGTGCTCAGTGCAGTCCTGCCCATCCTCCCAGAACTTTAAGCAGGAGCATGGGCAGCTTAGACAGGTCAGCCATGAGGTGGGTCTCCTTCTCAGCATGTTGTCACCAGCATGCTCAGCAATCTGGCTGGCACCAGAATACATTTTAGCACACTTTCAAGGGTATAAAAGAAAACTCCACTCGTTGTGAACCTCAGCTGTGCAGACATACACAACATGTCTGACCCCACGTGGGCATCCTTCACTTCCGTGAATTTTCCATGGACCACAGAAAGAGACTTGCCCCCTTCACACCTTTCCACTGGTGGTAACACCTCAGGTCCACAGAGTTTTTTACTTCCCTTCTCTCTGCTGCCATTTTCTGTCGCAGAAAAGCAGGACGTGGCCCTGCTTTGTGAGAACTCATCTGTGAGTGTGCAATGCCAAGATCCGCTCTGCGTCTCTCAAGAAGGTGGAGTCTCGTGTTTGCTGCAATGTACGACAGACAACTTCCCACTGTTAAAGCACTTTGACAGAACTTGGCTTAATAACACTGTCATCAACAGAAAGAAATCTGTTTGATTTGAGACCAAACTTAGCATCTACTACATTAACATCCCTTTCATATTCCTTTGGCTCATAATGGCATGCCAGTAGCACTGAGAAGTTCCCACTGTGATAGATGCTCTGCAGACACATGATAAACTTGCATTGCCTGCATTCAGGCCTGAAGTCAACCATCAAAAACACAGCATTAACTTCACAGCCCCAAAATTCTTCTCAAAATACCACAGTGGTTTATCGCACTGTCTTAAAACACCCCAAAAGCACACAAGAAATTTCCAGGTATTATGGTTCCCCACCATTCATATAAAAAGCCGGTGGTTATTTACGGGGAGAGAATCACATTTGGACATATTGCATGGCGGCAGTGCTCAGTCCCCCTGCTCCAAAGGCATCCAGTGTTGGTGATGGCTCTCTCTCCATCGCTGCGTGAGTTATTGCTCCATTACCAGCCTGGACTTGGAACACCACTCAGACTGCAGCAATAACAAGACAGATAGGTCTTTATGAAATCTATACTATTAACACTATTTGTTTTGCCACGAGTTGACAACTCTAGTAAATTGCTCATAATTGGCTATCAAGGAAAAAACACACCACTGCTCGCCATTATTATGGTATTGATTTTCAATAATTGCTTTTTTGGGGGTGGGGGGAGTGCACATGTCAGTTTTGTGCTGTAAGAGAGCCTAGAAAGGAACTGGCGGTGTGCATCTGCTCTGTGTCTGGAACTTCACTGTGGCAAAAAAAATCAAACATATAAAACGTAGACCAGGAGAAGATGAAATAAATATTTATTATTTTTTTTCTCTGGCACTATATTTTAGCATTAAAATAAAAGAATGGAATTAACCATGTAGCTAAACACGATGGTAGCCCTGTAGGATATTCATGTTAGTCAAAGGCTGAAATACATTAACATTAAAAAACTCCATAGGGTTATTTTAAATATTCATTAGGAAATTTACAAGCTTTGGTGTAATGGCTGAGGACTCCAGTGTTTTTATAATTGGAAGCCAGGCCAGTGGAAAGTTTCTCAGCCATGGGAAAATAATGTGGCCCAATTTCTGTTCATATATTAGAGATTCTTGATTATGCTCTCTAAATATCCATCCCTTGAACACAGCCACAGACACATATACTTGATATTACAGTATTGTTATATGGCATCATTCATTATCAGCTCTTCTGCTCAGTGTTCCTTTTTTCCCTCCTTTTTTTTTAATGTGGAGTCATGCCCATGGCCCAAAATGTAGCATTCTACTCTTCTTATTTCAGATGAAAGGGACAGCATTGCTGGGAAGAGTGTAAAGAGTGTCTAGTGTCTCTCAATAGATGATTCTGAAAATTATTCTGAATATTTGCTGACAAGCACAAGCATTTAACATAAACCCAGGAAAATTGCCATAAATCTTATTTAGAGATGATTCACTCCAAATTCAATTAACATGAGATTATAAACTGGCCCAGGAAAAGAAAGGGTATTTCTGACACATTTAGTTTTCTTTTGCTTTTTCTCTTCTTGTTTTTAATTTATATTTTTAAGCTATAAACTAGCCAAAAAGTCAGCATTCCTTCAGTTTCATAGCCTCCTATTCCTCTGGACACAGGAGAACTGCCTGAATTCTCTCTTGCTCACTTTCTTGTTCCATAGATGTCAAACGATCACCATGAAAGACTGGGAAAGGAGAGTTCTGAAGATTTACCCCTCCCAGGAGATCTTTGCCCAGATTTGCTATAAAACTCAGCATAATCTTTGATCTTCCAGTGACTTGTACTCTTCTCTGTTACTTGAAACCCAGCATTATTATTAAGCTTAAGTAGATTGCTTTAAACTTCTAAAATATTTACTCTCCTGCCTCCCAATGGGATGTTAACAATAAAAAATAGCGAGGGCTTCTACATTTGTTTTTACTTTACATAAACGAATTAAGCAGTCTCTACGAGGCTCGTTTAGACCCACAATAATGTAAACTGAAGCAACACAAAAGAGCCTCCACATCCATGTTTACAGAATAGAAATCCTACAGTTTTCGGAGGGAGAGGTTTAGATAAGGTGCCTAACTCATCTTTATTCCCTGGACTGTGAGCAAACCTGGAAAGGCCTCTCTGTTCATAAGGGAAACGTGTGACACTAACAGCTTGGTTGTTTGCTTTTGTATTTTTTCAAGTGAGTTCAAAGGGACTCACTTGATTATATCCCTTCCCCCTCCCCCACCCTTCATCTTTCATAACCATTGTTTAATGAATTTTTATTAGAAAAGCATGGCTGCACTTATGAAAAAAGAAAATCTGTCTTTGAAACCAGGAGCAGAGTGTGTTTTCCCTGGCATTAGCCTGTTAGTTTTTAATATCAGGTTTGCACTGGAGTTGACTCCTGGTGCATTTTGGAACCATAAGCCAACAAAGTGAAGCTAATGGGAAAGGAAATAATACAGGAGAAGAGAGCCCCTTTTGAAGTGTGGGCAGGAAATCTGCACAACCCTCTCTCCTCCTCCTCCTCCTCCACCTCCTCCTCCTCCTCTTTTTCCCTCCTTATTCCCTACTCCCATCCCATGCACTGTCTTCCTCTTCTCATAAAGGTTGCTTTTGCTCTTTTTTGTTTTTGTTTAAAGGATGGGATTGAGCAAAAACACAAGCTTAATATCAGCTTCTCAATAGGAAAAATGTCCCTTGGTGTAAAAAAAGACAAACAAATCAGTAAACATAAGGAATGAATAAACTAAGGATTCAACTCTGTAGTTTTGGACAAGGTGCTGCTTTCAAAGATGTTGCTTTCAACCAAGCTAACCACTGCAATATGTCTGCCCTAAAGCCTCTGAGAACCAACAGCACGCACAGTACTTCTCTGAGTGAAGACACCGGAGCATGTCATGGGTGCCTCAAAAACTTGTTAGCATCATGTAAAAAACACCAAGAAGAAATTGCCAGGCAGAAAGACCTGCAGCTCCTGAAAGGCATGCTGGTGATGCAAAGCATTGCCAGATTGCAGTCACAGATTTGGTCCCAGCTACTTACTGTAGCTCATTCTTTGCTGGCATCCCCCATGAAGCTCAGTTTGGTTTGTGTAACTGTGAGAAGTCTGGGGTGATGTTGGTTGTCCCTTCCCTACTTCTCTTAGTTATAGCTTCAGTGTTTCCCAGAGAGACAAGAAGTCAGAAGGAAGACCTCTAGTTCAGGATCTGGAGGTTTGCCTACTTTGCCTACTCAGTTGCATATTTCATCACAGACTTTTTTGTGACACTTGGGTAGGTTCAATTATTTAACATAAATATAGCTCTAAAATATCTTTGTGATTTTGTTTGTAACACCACAGGTCAGAAAGCCATATTCACAGTTTCCTATCATATAGCCCTGCCTAGGGAGAAAACATGGGTGAAAAAAGCAGATCTTGCAGCACTGGGAATCACCAAAGTATCAAGAGACTTGAAAAAGTGATAAAATGGAAAGTGAAAAAGATTTCAGATTTTAAAAATGGAATACAGGAATCACTGAATTTTTCATGTCCACTGTCCTTCAATTCATAGGTTCTGACAATGTAAAATTATATTACAAGAACAATGAATATGTCTAAGAAGGGAATACAAAATGCTGTAAATGTGACTTATGCCAACAATCAAGGTTAATATTCTGGCACAGTCATCCAAACTGGCATACTAGAACCTGTTTTCATCAATGTCAGAAATGCAGCACATTATTCTAACACAAACCACCAACACAGTATTTCCATGAGCATATTATCCAGGACTGAGTCACTTGCAAGTTTTAATGGATGCCACAGCAAAAGCATGGCTGGAACATCACCTGGTCAGTTACACCATATGCAATTATCACATGCAGAAAACATGCTATGAGCACAATGTATTTGTGGGTCACAGGATGCTGGCAGAAACTCTTTGCTACAGTTCCCAGAGCTACCTGCACATCAGCCATAATAAGCACAGAAAAAAAGCTGTTGTGATCAGAAGACAGAGGGTAACTTCCTCCAAATGCCACAGTCTTTCTCCAAACTTGTTTCTTCATAGCACTAACACTATGTACTTGCTTTTTAGGCTAGGCAAATATCTTCCTCTCCAGCAAGAGAGTTAGCATAAGCTGAGAAGATAACCCCCTGCTAATTCTTATTTGCTGCTTTTACTGTTGAGAAGAGAAGGTCAATAGAACAGGGCATGGCAGACTTGCTGAAATATTCCTCTATCCCTTTTAAGCAGCTTTCCAAATTATTAGTACCCTGATCTGGTTGCACATTTTTCATTAAAGACTGAACATGCCTGTACAGTACAGGGATAACAGAGAAGTAGATAACAGCCCATCCAGAAAGTTTCCTAGGTGTACAAAACACTGCATACTTTAACTTGCCATATGCTTTTAGAATCCTTCACAAAAAAAAAACATCATTATACAGGTGCTGTGTGATGTTTTTTGCATTCAGGGTGTTGAAATAGCATTGATTGTCTTCTGAAGTGAGGTATCCATGTCAGAGCAAGCTACCCTAAATTCCTGTTAGAGCTGATGAAAAGAAAATGGGCACTTATAAGACCAAATTCATTTCCTCCAAAAACAGAAGCCGTATGAACCACATGCTCTAAGTGCTTATTTGTTTCCATCACCTACAGAGAGAGCATTGAGTAGCTCAGATGTAGCTGTCAGGAGAGAGCACTGAGGCAGTGATTCCCATTCCTGGGGAACAGATCCAGGCACATTTTAGAGGATTGGTGCAGGAAGGACACGGTGCTGGGAGACACATGGCCTGAAAGAGTCTGGAGTGTCACTGGAGCTGTGACAGCAGAGTTTGATCCAGGCTATACAGGCTCCATGTGCTCTAGCAAATTTATAAAAATTACACAGGCAAGTTCCTGCTGATTCCCACATGTGCCTCAGTGTCATGCTCAGCTTTAACACACTAAGAGGGTGAGCCCATCTGCCTCTACTGTGACACTGGCTCAGGTCGTGACCTTGGTGGCAGCCCCGGGGGGCACAGATTTGCCCTTCTGCCTTCAGGAACTGCAATGCAGGGGGTGCGTGCAGCTCTGGAGGGAAGGAGCATCATTTGGAGATCCCTGTACCACCACTGACTTACTGAAGTCGCTCCTCCAACCACGGCATCTGAAATACAGGAGGCAGAAAAATCTAACCATATGTCTGGCAGTTTTGTCTGCCATGGTGAGCAGCCACTCCAGCCAGACCCTGAGAGAGAGCAGCCAGAAGAGATTGCTGGCTTCTTGCATATGAGGCATGAAGACATCAAGCTTATTGTTAGGGACTAGCTGAACTCCGTTGTGGAGGTGTTTGTCCCTCTCATTGAGTTTACTCAGAGCCTCCTATTCCCAGAAAATTACAGAAGATACGAAGATGTCCTGACACCCCAGTTTAAAGACCTGACTTAACAAGGTCACCCTCTAACTATTTCAGTAGAGTTTGGACTTCATTAAAAAGAAGAATAATGAGTTTGATGCAATCTCCTGTCTCACCCACCCCCAGCGTGTTGGCTAGATTGGAGCCAACAGCTCTGACTTCATATCAGAGGCAGTTGTGGGGTAGCAGCTAAGGAGCTACCACAGGAGATGGAGACTTTTGACAGGGAGGATGTGCAGTCCCAGTCACTGGCTGAGAGCTGGCCCTGCTTTTCTGGCCAACCTTTGAGAAAGCAAGCAGTGTTTTCAAACCTCAAGTAGGAGTTTGTGTGAGTATTACAGAGTTATTTCTGCATCCAAGGCTGCAACCGCATGTCCTTGTTAAGATCCTGCAGAATTTAAATCCTGTATGCGCGTGTTATTAATAACATGGAAGACTACATGCCACAATTCAAGGCAGCATGGGGGTTTGGGCACAGGTGCTAAAAGACCTACGGGGCATGTGAGGGGAATGATCACCCATGAGCACCCACAAGGGAACAGTGCTCAGTGGCATGAGGCATTTACCCTCAGGAGGGATGCTGAAAGTTGTGCTCAGAACACAGATGTGGCTCCCACAGGCTCAGGGAGACAAGCTGGGCCAGCTTTCTGACCACATCACAGAGTGACACAGAGTGTTACATGCCTGTATTAAAGAGCAATCTGAAGTTACCTGATACAATTTCTCTATGCCTTAGTTTCTCAGTGGTATAAAGGAAGGAATAACTCTTCCCACCTCTCTGTGATTCACAGTCACTCTCATTTCTGGGGAAGGTGAACCTTGAAAGTTTCTCAGATGATAATCTCCAAGTGGCTGATGTAAAGTTAAATATAGGACTGAGATGGGGTCAACCTGCCTCTTCTTCTTCTCCCCTTTTCAAAGTGGGATGATGAAACAAGTGGATAAATAAAATTATATCAAATCAAACTGGGCCTGAAGGTTACCTTGGCTGAAGCAGCGACATCCTCTCAGAATATCAGTCCAAAAAACAGTTTATTAAAAAGTGGTGAGGTAAACCCCATTGTTCCACATTTTTGGCTCCAGGAGGCTGGAGCAACCCTCACCTGATGTAATTTTAAAGTGCTTGGCAAATGCACTAAATAAGAGGGGGTTTCTGCACAAAATGAAAACTTATACAATCCCTTAAGAAAAGCCAAACCTTAAACATGTGAAAGCTTATGAAAAATTAGATGATGTGAAAAACACTTTAAATCAAAGCAGCAGGTAAAGCTGGAAATAAAGTTATCTTCAGTTAAAATCTCTATGTACCACATTGACGGTAATGCTTCATTTCCTGCAGACTGTAAGTAAATCAAAGCCTACTTTGGGTTTCCATATCTGTCTAAGATCTCATCTCCAAGAATGTATTATTTTGGCATTTCCCACATTGGAATTACCTCTGGTCTGAATTTGGGTAATAGAGAATGATAACATATTAACAAGTAATAAGCATGAAATTTTTATCCATTTTAAAATGTATTACTGAGAAAGAAAACAAACATGTAAAAAAGCCAGCATTTCAAAAGTAATCAGCAAAAGAACCGAGAAAACAAGACTTAGGTCACAAGAGAAAAATGAAAGAAAAGTATAGCTAATTGGTGGCACTTTTGTTGAGAAAGAATGTAAGAAAAGCTTCATACCTACTGAGGAAAAGTAAAACAGATGTGTGAAGTGTCTGGCTGAGCTATTGTTTTAACTTTGTAATCTAAAATAGCTGACTTGATTTCATTTTAACAAGGGATTAGTTTAGCAGACAGTTTGGATTAGCAGCAACATATATAAATAAACATGCTACTCTTAAATACTCAGCTTATAAGATGCAGGACAACAAGAATCAGAAAAATGTTAGACTTGAACTTTTAGATTACAGAGCCAAAACACATGCCCATTCCACAGAGACAAGGAATTAGCAAGAGCCTTCATATTGCATAATGTAATACAAGAAATATTTGTGATTATGATTTCACTGAGAAGCAACTCAAGCCCTGCTCTATAGCCTAATTGCAGAGGATTAACAAATGTTTTACACCTATGCTATTTTAAGAAAAAGGATAAGCTCATACTTTGCTATTCATGTGAGAAGGAACCTGACACCAGTCACAAATTAGGGGTTTGGTATTCTGTACAAAAAGATGCATGTTGCTTCAGCCATAGGAGAGGGGGAAAAAAATCCTGTCTGCGATTCGAAAAACCCCTTTCCTAACATGTTTTTCACACTGCAGAGGTCTGGAATAACTGATCTAAGGAGGGAAGGTGTCTGTGCTGGTAACCCGAAAGAGGATGAGACTGGCAGACAACACTTCTCCTCCAGTGTATTCAGCTTTCTATCAGTCTGAGCAGTCTCAGAGCCTGCACTAACTTTTAAGTTATAAACATTCACAGACATTCAGGGTTTTATATGGGATTTTGTATAGTCCCTTCCAGCACCGCCAAGCCGGATGTGATTCTAATGTCACAGTGTTTTCTGTAGCAGTCATTTTGCTACCATCTGTTAGAGGTCAGGATGAGTATGGATTCTTATTTTTTTAGGCCCCTTAAGCCAGTAAAGACTTGAGCCTGCTACTGATTTCAGTGCACTTTGACTCTTGCCGTCAGGCTGAAGACTTGGATATAGAGAATCACAAAGATCGTTCAGCTGACCTGCAGAAGATGGGCAGCGTGCTCCCATGAGTAGCAGCTACCTAAGTTGTTGCAGGAGTTTCAGTCCAGACCCTAAATTCCTGCATGCTGTCTATAAAGATAGCCATGCTGGAACAGGCTTCCTTGGGAAAGAATGTACCAAGGTGGTAGGAGATCTGCTGTTCTCCACATCCATGATGAATAAGCCAAATGCAGCAGGAATTAATTACAGCAAGAGATTTAATCTAGATATTTAAATTTGTTCTTATGTTAAAAATGGAGAGGTATTGTGAAGACATCATAAATGAGAGTCTGTAAAATTAGTTACATGACATACATCTGTGGGGAATGGCTTAGGAAGGCAGAGCCTGGGCTGTATCTGAGGTTCCTTTTGTTTTTCATGGAGCAACATTCATCTGAATTAATTCATGTTCATCAAGAACTGATGAACACATTGACTACTCCCCATCAGATGTATGGCAGATAAAGCCTAATGTGTATTAAATCCAGAGAATTTATAAGATTTCCAATTTAATCCAAGAATATTTAGCAAGCAATTGCTTCTGTCTGGAAATGTCTACAGAAGAGAATTCATGAGAGGAAGATCTTGCAGGTGCAGGAAAGATGACTACTGAAGAAATCAGAGAATGTCAGACATGGAAAATGTATCTCCTAGTGAGATAAGCTGCAGGTAAATACGCAAGGTAACAAAGAAAAGAGCCATGACGATCACAAAATCATAGAAAAAATTAGGTTGGGAAAGAACTTCAAGATCATTGAGTCTAACCTTTGACCTGTCACTCTTGTCAACTAAATCATAGCATTAAGTTCCACATCCCATCATTTCATAAAAATCTCCAGGGATGGTGACTCTATGACTTCTCTGGGCAACCCTGACATCATCTGAATTTGTCTTCACCTGCCTGAACCTTTGTTTTAGCCTGATTTGTTGGATCAGCAATTGTCTGATCGTCAGGTGGCCATTTCCCATTTCGTCCTTTTGTTTGTTAAACCTCTGTTTAATCTCTGTTAGATTTCCATAATTGTTTGAGGTAATGTATTGAGTTTGTGTGGCCAGGTTTTGTTAGCAGGGGTAGTGCAGGGGTGGCTTCTGTGAGAAAGTGGTGGAAGCTTCCCCCATGCCCAATGGAGCCGATGCTAGCTGGCTCCAAGATGGACCTGCCACTGGCCAAGGCTGAGTCCAGCAGTGACGGCGGTGGCACCTCTGGGATAACAGATTTAACAAAGGGGGAAAGCCGTACATGGGCAACTGCAGCTGGAAAAAGGAGTGAGATCATGTGAGAGCAACAACTCTGCAGACACCAGAGAAGCAGGAGCAGGAAGAGGTGCTCCAGGCAGCAGGGCAGAGACTCCCCTGCAGCCCGTGGTGAGGGCCATGGTGGGGCAGATATCTATCTGCAGCTGATGGAGGTTCATGGTGGAGCAGAAATCCACCTGCAGCCCATGGAGAAGATGCACAATGGAGCAGTTTGTGAATAGCTGCAGTCCATAAGAAGGTCCAACACTGGAGAATTTTGTCAAGGACTGTCTCCCATGGGAGGGGCCCCATGCTGGAGCAGGAGAAGAGTGTGAGAAGTCCTTCACCTGAGGAAAGAGAAGCAGAGACAACATGTGAGGAACCAATCACAGTCCCCATTTTCTCTGCCTGGGGTGCTTGATGGGAGGAGGTTGAGAAATCAAGAAGCAAAGTTGAACCCAAGATGATAGGATAGTTGGGAGTAAGATGTTTTAAGATTTGATTTTATTTCTCATTATCCTGGTCTGATTTGATAGGTAATAAATTAATTTCCCTGAGTCAAGTCCATTTTGTCTATGAAGGTAACTGGTATTATCACCTCTTCCTGTCCCCATCTTGACCTACAAGCCTTTTCTTATATTTTCTCCCCTGTCCGGTTGGTGAGAGTATTGATAGAGTGTGTTGGTGGGCGCCTGGTGTTCAGCCAGGTTCAACCCACTCGACCAGAGGTAACCATATTTTTTTTAATTTAAATATAGTAACAAGTAGCTATTCTTTGTAGAATTAAATATCTATAAACTTAAGATAATGATGCAGTGTAAAAGAATGCAGGCTTGAGATGATAACAGAAGGGACATAGGAGATACTTGGGCTATTAATTTATCAGTGGTCAATTACTGATGATAACCAAAATTCTTAAACAGTGACAGCTCAGGCAATTACATGGCTCCCTCAGAGCTGTGGTGGGGAGATGTTGATCTGCTTAATTGGCCCTCTTGCAGCTACTCACCCTGCACCCCAATCACCAGCAGAATAAGAAAAGCACGAATGGAATACACTCTAAGAGCCAGCATCACTCAAACTCAGCTATCTCAAGTTAGTGCCTTAAGTCAATATGGCTCAAAGTGCCATAAGACCACTTTTTCAGAGCTCCCAGGCCACTTATTTGTGATGGCTAGGACTTCCTTGGGAAAGAAGTTGCAGTTTGGTCTCATTACTTTCCAGAACAGCTGTTTCATTGGGAACTTCCCAGATGCCAGCTGGTCTCTCCATGAGGAAGGCTGGGCTTTTGAATCTTTTCTTCTGATAGTGACAAATCACTACTTTCACTTTGTTAACAAATCCTCTCACCTAAAAAGGAGGTAAGGTCTGTCTGTTCACTGTAACAAGGAGAAGCAGAAGGCCTGTCAGTAATTTACAGTCATCTCTTTGTCTTTTGGGTTTTCCCACACATACGATACACTCAAACCAAAAGCACCAAGGAGGACCACATACCTGGAGACAGCAGGGGACGAAAGGGAGCCTTCACCTTTTCTCCTGTGTCTTAGCCTTCAGTGGCACAACCTAAAAGTGTCTGGCAAAGTCAGAAGCAGAGGGAAAACAAGTTTTCGCTACTCCAGTATATTTGGCGTGGGTAAAGATTATGAGATATGGCCTAACACTATTTTAATTAAAATGCAATATCAATTTGATTTGAACCACCACTTTTGATATGATACTCAGCAACTTTATGTAGTAGGCTTGAGCAGAGATAAAAAATTAATGCCTTAAATAATTTAGGTATCAGAGAGAGTCCCATGACCATAATATAAACATATAGATGTTGGCAAGAAAACATTTATTATTAATTTTACATAAGAGTTACAAAGTTCCAGGTGTATTTCTTATTTCACACTGAACTTTGTAGACGTGCAGAGCTTAATGGTAATTGGAACTTATTTATTTGTATCAATTTATATTTATGTTGAGAAAAACAAAAATTATGCAGAAGAAGGAGGTTGTTCTGAGTTTTGCAAGTATATTTGGACTGAACGAGTACTCTTAATAAGTTTTCAGAGCTGCTGCAGTAAATGAGTAGGTGTTTACAAGAATACAAAAGATGTTAACTAACCATTTCTGGAATTGTCATGGCAATGCCCCAGATTTCCTATAAAATCCTGAGTAGGTACTGACTAAAATGTTATTTTCTTCTCTGTTTATCTTCTTTACCCAGAATGATGAACCGTATCTACAGAATATATATGCGTGTGTGTATGTATGTATAGGTGTGTGTGTATATATATACTGTAAGTACACATCTGCATGAGTCTGATGTAGCCATATTTATAAATATATTCACAGTATTCAGGCTTTATGTGCGTGTAGGATAAACAAAAGTATGGCAAACACCAAATCTGCAAGAAAGAATTTACATATTTTTGTGGCTGCTAATAATCACTTGGCAAAGGGTTATTCTTGTGGTTTCTTCATGGTATGCATCTTTGAGGGGACTCTCATTTTCTGAATACTGCAGCTTTAAATTAAGAAATCGCTTTGCCTACCCTCATTTAAATTCAAACACACTATTACAGTAAGTCACTGTGTTTGCTCACTTCGTGATCTGGGCCCAAATTTCCAAACAAAGATTTTCAAGCCAAAATTTTAGACCCCTAAATTTAGAGAGAAAAACAGCATCATTATAACTTGTTTTTCTTATTCAGCATTTTCCTGTTCTGAAATACCAGCCATGGAGGCAGAGCAGCTCTGCGCGCCAGTCCTGCGCCCCAGCTCTGGCAGCTGCGCGGCACCGAGCGGAGAAGCTCAGAGGAGGATGTAAGGCATTTCCTAGGTGGCATCAAACTGCCGGGACTGGCTCCAGCAAGAGGAGCAGGATGAGACTGCAAGGAGCCACAGACCTCCTTGGACTCAGGTACTGCCCGAATGGTGCTGCCTTGCCACCACAATCGCTGAGGCTTCAGCAGGGACCTGGAAGGGAAGAGTGAGAGGCTTGAGTGGAGCTGCTCTCCACAGCCCCGAGCAGAGCGCAGCTCAGCCAGCCCAGGAGAGCCGTTCATCCATATTATGTGGCTTGTGTATAATAAAACATAGCTCACGCATTTTTAGATCATCAGCTGCAGTATTAAAACTGGCCTCTTGCTGGGAAAATAAATACAAAAAACATGACGAGAGGAGACGGCACATTCATAGAGAACTGGGAGCAAAATCAGAACTATCCCTTCTTTTTCTTCCTTTTTTTTTTTTTTAACTAATGTAATTAAAGACTTCCTCAGCATGGACACAAAGGGAGTATTTAATGTGAACTTAAAAAAAAAAAAAAAAAGAGAGATTTAAAGGTTTAATATAGTTCCAGGGGAAAAAAAGGCAGTTAAAGATTTCCTAACAAAAAAAAAAAAAAAATTAAAGATCCACAAATGGCTGGTGAAACTCCATAAAGCAGCTGTGACTTGTTAATAGTCACACTCTTCTGTGACCTGAGATGTGGGAATCTAACCATGAATTTTTTACAGATATCCTTTAAAACAAGTGCTGGCTAACATCACAGTGGCCCACTGGACTAAAACTTTCTGAAGACACCATAGCACCTAGAGAAAATCAATTCTCCCGACATTTATGCTTCAGAAAAACACCTTTTTTCCATTTCTTTTCCTTAGGAAAAAAAAAAGGAAATAAAAAAATAAAGAAACACTTAATCAGTAGCAGTGACTCAGTATTAAAAAACAACAGTATTCTTTTCCCTCTGCTCTGCACATATGGTTCCTCTGAGAGAACAGAGTTAATGAATAATAATAGTGGTTTCTTCACCAGCCATTGCTAACGTTGATACTATGTGAAAGAGACTAAATACAAGAGAGCAGTTTTCTACAAAGATGGACAGAAAAAACCACCTGGATCTAAAAATGCCAGAATTTTGCAAGGTGTTGATAAACAGATCTTAAATGTCTCTCTCTTAATTACAGCCACAAACAGATACCCAGTGATGCCTGAAAGAGAGGCCAAAACAAATTAGGAGTATAAAATGTGGACAAATTTATTCGAGGCCTTCAAGGTACATTCGGGCAAACGAACGTCCCCCTCAGGGACGACACCCAAAATGGACGACTGGTCACAAGCCCTTCACCTTTTACAAGTTCTGTCCCATTAGCATATTGGCCCCTAATTCTCCAATCGTACCCTCCGGTGATGATGTTCACCACCCCAGGCCTGCCCCCCTCCATCTTACAGTTGTTTACATATTTTCAGGCCCTAAGGCAATGAACATGTCCTTGAATCTGTATTCAGAGAGCCTTGTTTTGGCTAAAGGTGCTGGGAACAGAGCATTTTAGCACTTTGTAAGAAGCACTAAACTGCAGCAAGTTGCAGATGCATGAAGAGGAAAAAAACTAGAAATATTCAAAGGCATCACCAGACAAAAAAATGTTGAGAGCCATGCTTCCTGGCAATTAATTCAAAACCTATACTCAGATTTTCATCACACATTACTGGGAAGAAGTGAATGTTGCATTAAACTAAGGATTCCTCTAAATGCTAACACTCATAATTCAGAGATGTGCAGGAATAGAGGCCATGCTTTCCTGGAGGAAGGCTCCAATGGAGCGGGAATGAAGGCCCTACTGTGGACCACCCGATGACCTGTCTAATCTTCCTGTACAGCTCCACACTTCCTCCCTTGCACAGGAAGAAAATAGCACATGGCATTCCAAGACCACCGATGCAATATGAGCTGACTTCAGACAGGGTTCTAGCTGCTTTCTTGCCATGGCACTATGCACTTAGTAGGGCTTCTTGTATAAGCTGGAGGACAGCACCAGCACCAGGAAATTACCTGGCTTCTGGATTAGAGCATATTCACCTTGAGATGCAGGTGGAGTGAACGCAAAACTGTTTTCTGTGGCCAGTACACCAGCCCCCATGGTGGTGTCAGCGCAAGTGTTGAAGACACTCTGTTCTTGCTGAGAAAAATGATGTAGTGGTCTTTAGTGAGTCTTGACTAAAGTAAATTCAGAAGTGGAACCTTTTTTTCAAACCCCCACAAAATATATCAAAATGTAGGGGTGCAGCAACATATAAACTTGCTGCTTGAGCCACTACCTACTTGCTGGACATAAGCTCAGACTCTCATAATTCACCTTCAAAACACCACAGGATCAAAGTGCTGTGCTAGCCAGGACACTGGAATAGCCAAGTTCTTTTGTACATTTAACCATCCTAGGTAAAGTTATTTTATTCCCCCATGGCTCTGCTCCTTTATTAAAGAGATCTGGTGGAAGGAGGTGTAGCTTTAAGCATTTCTTCTCCCACATTTTGTTTTGTCTTGGTCTGAGTTTGTAGAAGGCCCAGAAAGTATTAAAGCCTAAGCACAGCTGTAATAATAGAGCCCTTGGGAAAGGTGGCACTTCCATGGCTTCAGGGGTTGAAATACTCACGCTGAGATCTCTGTCTCATTAGCTCTGCTCACCAGCCCCCTTAGTATTGGAGAGGTTACTATAACACTGTGCCTATGTGAGAGAAGTCAGGCTCTGATCTGGACACAGATCAGCCTCCCAGAAGCCCAGCCACACTTGGCACAGCCCAGCTGTCAGTCTTCAGAAAAAGGCAGAGGACTGGAGAGGTACGAAAACCAACTCTGCTGGGCCCCGCAACCAAGGTCATTCAAGGTCAAATCAGGGTGGTAATATGAGGAAATGCACTCTGCTGGAGCTTATCCTGTGCCCATTCTGAAAGGAAAACTATGGTCTTTAGGGCTGTCACTTTCCTTCACAACCACTAAATTCAGACAAGCATTTAAAATAAAAACAATCTCAGAAAAAGTTAAACTAACAAACTCTAAATAGGGAAAGGTGTTAAATTATGTGTGGCCTCATTCTTGTGCTCCCCCTGACAAACAAAATGTGGCCAAAAGAGAATTACAAGCTATGAAGCTGTTAAACTTCCCTTGGATTCTGTATTTCAGATTCCTTATGAAGGAGTTGTTAGTGTGGGTATGTCGGCATGCTGTGTGATATAAGCCATGAGGAGAAGGGAGAAGAGGGATTCTCTTCTCTCTACATGCACGCACACACACAAACACGTGTGTACACACACTGCCATTGAAATGAATGAGCCCATTCATAGCAAACACATGTTCTGTTGGTTTATTAGGCTTGGAACCAAGTCGCACCATCTCAACCTGCCAGAGTTAAGTTGTACATACCAGAAAAATATCTCACCTGCAATACCTGTCAGTCTATTCATATTAACGCAAGTCTTGCATGTACCAAATCCTAAAGACCTTTCTCAGCCCTGAAAATGGGCAGGAGGATCTGGGCAGGACCGAGGTACCGCAGGCACTGGGACTCACCACCTCCTTAGGAGGCAGGCAGTGTTTCCCGCAGGAATGACTGCCAGTGGGAGGAGGGACATTCCTTGAGGTTCTGCTTTCAGATACTTCTCAGAATCCCTCTCTCTGGGTGGGTTGGCATCTCCTCTGCCAGCAAGAGCAAATGGCCTATCTTCCACAGGGCTTTAGCTGATCAATCATAGGTGGAGGGCAAGATGCCTCTAGCCTGTCTTCTGGCCCTCAGTAGCTCTTCTCTCTGTGGTCTTCAGTGGTACTCGGCACCGGAGGTGCTGGGAATAATCCTCTGTCTGCATCCAGCTGTCTGTGTGCTGCAACAAGAGCCCCACAGTGCCCTGCCAAGCTGCTGAGCCTTTAAGGCACAGCCCCAAATACCGCACGTTCCATTCCGAGGCAGAATGTAACGACAGCTATAATTAAAACCGTTATTAATGCAAACACATGAAGTCATAATAATAACTAAACTGTCCACCAGTGTCTGAGGTGGTGTCTCACTTCCCCTGGGAGATCAGACCCATTCCAGTCAGAAGACAGGACATCTGCTTCACCTGGGTAATTCATAACCTGGAGACCTATTGTCTAAACACACTGCATTTGTTTCCTGTCTTACGCGCCACTTTTCACTCATCTTATGGACAGAAGTTCATTGGGACTAGCACATAGCTGGTGTGCTTGCTTTACTCTGACTGGACACCAGGTGCTCACCAAAACCATTCTATCCCCTCCTCGGATGCACAGGGGAGAGAAAATATAACGAAAGGCTTATGCGTGTAGATAAGGACAGGGAGAGATCACTCACTGGATACCAGCACAGGTGAAACAGGCTTGACTTGGAGAAATTTGTTTTATTTATTATTAATCAAATCGGAGAATGATAATGAGAAAATAAAAACTAAATCTTAAAACGCCCTCCTCCCAGCCCTCCCTTCTTCCTGGGCTCAGCTTCACTCATAATTTTCTCTATTTCCTCCTCTACAGCAGTGCAAAGGGACAAGGACTAGGGGAGCTGGGGCACATGCATCATATATTGTCCCTGCCACTCCTTCCTCCTCAGAGGGAGGACTCATCACACTCTTGACCTTCTCTAGTGTGGGGTTCCTCCCACAGGAGATAATGTTCAATGGACTTTCTCAGTGTGAACCCTTCGCAGGGGCTGCAGTTCTTCATGAGCTGCTCCAGCATGGATTCCTCCCACAGGGTGCAGTCCCTCAGGAACAGCCTGCCCCAGCGTGGGTCCCCCATGGGGTTGCAAGTCCTGCCATCAAATCTGCTTCAGTGCAGGCTCCTCTCTTCATGGTGGTCCTGCCAGGAGCCTGCTCCATCATGGGCTTCCCATGGTGTCACAGCCTCCTTCGGACATCCACCTGCTCCAGAGTGGGACCCTCCATGGGCTGCAGGGACACAGCTGCCTCGCCATGGTCTTTACCACAGGCTGCAGGGGAATCTCTGCCCTGTTGCCTGGAGCACCTCTTCCCCCTCCTGTTTCATTGATCATGGTGTCTGCAGAGTTGTCTCTTTCACATAACCTCACTCCTCTCTCCGGCTGCAGTTGCCCGTGTACAGTTTTTCCCCTTTGTTAAGTCTGTTATCCCAGAGGTGTCACCACCATCACTGATGGGCTCAGCCTTGGCCAGTGGCAGGTTCAGTGGAGCCAGCTGGCATTGGGTCCGCTGGCCATGGGAGAAGCTTCTACCAGTTTCTCATAGGAGCCACCCCTGCAGTCCCCCTGCCACCAACACCTTGCCACACAAACCCAATGCAGATGATTAAGCCAATATTGCTCTGAAAACTGCTCACATTCACACACAACTAATTCTGGCCTATTGCTGTCAGATATGGTGTATTAGGAAAGAAAATATCTTTGATGTCCATCATCAACTTCTAATCTGTATCTCCTAACAAGATTATCTCACAGGAGTCAGAATAAGAGTAAGTACACTGTTCATAGTGCTCTGTTCTGGACTTTTCATCCCTAATCTCTGTAAATAATCTACATGAACTTTGCTCCAACCAGTTTTTCTCTGTACCATCAATATAACATTTTTCTATGCCTTGATCTTTATTTCTGGCAACTGCAGCAGAACTTAAGAGCTTCTGAATTTAAGGTCAAATTAACTCTCCACTTTCTGCTACATTATTTTTCCTCAAAGAACTCCTATCATCCTCTGTGACTACTTTCCACATAGTTTTTAATAACTTAGTAGTCATGATTCCTGAAACAGGATTTCATGCGGCAGTAGTAGTTCCCTTGCACTGATAAGAGTGATGAGGAATGTGCTGGGTTTGCCACTATAATTTTAATCTTTCTTGCTTTATGTAGAGTCTCACCCTAAGTAGTCAGTCTGAAACTCAAGATCCTTAGCTCACCTCAGAACACAAAGTTTATTTTTATTTGCATAACGTACTAATGTTAAACTTGAAGCAATTTGAAGAGCGAGTCTGCATCTCCAAATCTCTTCCAGGTTCTGATTCAATTTACAAATCATCCATTTGTAGCTGAAAAAAATAAAAGTAAGCTGTGAATTCTCTGGAGTGTTCACGAGGTCATTTTCAGTAACAGCAATAAGTGGTTTGCAGTCGATTTCAGCTAATAAAATAGTAATAGCTAAGGCCTCCCACAACTAAGACATGAAGTCTTTTACAACCATGCCAAAGCCTCCTTTTCTATCTGAGCTTATTAACTCTCATTTCCTGTTAGCATCTACTATTCATAAACCACTGGTCTCTAGCTGTGACCACTCTCCTGCAAGAAGATTGCACTGAAATCTCAAAATACTTTTTTGAAACACCTGTGGACAATATAGTTTTGTGCATACCATCCTCCCAAATTAATTCCTTTTACTACTTAGACTTTTTATTAAGGTCAGGCAATGTCATTGTGTAGGAGCATTCTCTATTTATTTATTCAGGCGGTAGTATAAGGTAGAATTGTCCTAATGTAATCCATCATTCCCAGAAATCTACTATTTCTTTGTCAACTGCAGTGGTTTCACTGTTACCTATATGTCTTGCCAAATAACCTTCTTTCTCAGGTGTGTTATTTATGTTACAGAAAATATACATTTTGCTGACATCACACTAACCCAGCAGCTCTGGTTCTGTTCCAGGATGCTCAGAGTTCCCAGATATTCTCTCTTGACATTTCAGTTTCTTTTAGCATTTTTCCCATATTAAAATATCTTCTATGGTGCCCCAATTTCTTCTGTACTATTGAAAATTTTTGTTTTTGTTATATAAATGGAATGCTGAGCACAACATAAATGGAAGTCTGAAGAAACAGGGTTTTCTCAACAAGACATGGAAAACCCATAAAATGTGTGCTGTATTTTTCCAAAGACTTTCCCTGGAACCCTGCTGATACATCCAGCATATAAAAAAATCTGGTATTAGACAGCATCTCCAAAAATTATCCTCTAACAACTACTGTGACTTTTTTCCTTTTTTTCATATTTATTCAATTCTTCTGTTCTATCCAGACAGAAAACATTCTGTCCCTATTTTTCTCTCTAGAGATGAATAAAGAGTGTACCCACAACTCATTCTCCTATGTGTTTTGTGATTCTTGGGGTAATAAACTCACCTTTCTTTTTTTTTTTTTTTTTTTTGCCTCTTCCTTCAGAGGAATGGAATTTGAATAGGAAGAGGGACTGGAGGAAGGCTGACTCTCTCCTCTGCTGTGTGTTCTGCTCAAAGACAGCTTGTTCCCAAGCTGGCGTCCTCTGATGCTTCCTCAGGTATACTGTCCTCTTGTCCTCTCTCATGAGCACTTTGTCCTGATGAGAACAAAGGCTCAACACATTATTTTTTCCATAATGAACGGTCTTCTCCATAAAGTTAATACAGACTGTATCTGTCCACTTTATTTACCCTCATGTTAACTTTAGTTGCTATTATCTTAGCCCTGTAAACCTCCCCTGACTCTCCATTATCTGCTTCTTGTCAGGAGGATAACATTATTTCAATCAACACACCATCATGTGCACCAGTATCCAATTTAAAATGAATAAATGTCTTACTTGCTTTCAGGGTGATAGTCCATTCATCTTCTGATGAATTGCTCTTATGAAGAATCCCCCAGAGCAAATGGT
Organism: Acanthornis magna; assembly: GCA_036785705.1. Lineage (NCBI taxonomy): Eukaryota > Metazoa > Chordata > Aves > Passeriformes > Acanthizidae > Acanthornis > Acanthornis magna. Next base: position 29,964,090 of record JAWUZG010000221.1, on the reverse strand, counting down.
GCTGTCATTGATCTCCTGTATGCTGCTTCTTACACACTATTTCACAGTGATGTAATCTAGTGAATATCTTCTTCCAGTTTATGGCTTTGCTCTTTTCCACACCATCTGCAGGTCCAGATGCTGCTCTTGTAGGACTCCAATTATATCTTCATCAAGCAACTTTCTTTGCACTGTTTTGGATTCTCAATTATGTCCTCTCCTTCATTCTGAACTGGGCACCTGGTTAGTTTGACAAACTCTAAGTACTTTGTCAAGAGTTATTTTGTGATATTCCAATGATTTGTTCCAGATCCAGTCACAATCTCCTCTGTAATCAGGCTCTTGCTTCATTAAATTGTGAAATTTTCTCTTCAGTCACAGACTTTCACTGCTATGGATTTCACCCTTTTTTTAATACAGCCTTCTTTAAAAAAAAACTTTTAAAAAGAGGTCCTTATATTTCATTATTTCAGAGTAAAAAACTCCTAAACACTTCCACAGTTAATTCTCACTGCCTAAGTAACTGAAAACCAAAGAAACCTGTCAGGACTTCAGTACAACCTATTGTAAGACATCTATCATCTTTTAACTGCCTTCCCTTTTGGAATCAGATAAAGAGTGGGGGGTCATGCACATCTTCTGCTGTTATCTCCTATTCATCCAATGTTTTCTCCGCAGTCAAATTCTTCAGTGCTTCATTATTCCACTTGAGATGCTTTCTTCCTTCCTTTTCATTTTCAGCATCATCAATTACCTCCTGGTGCTGAATTTGTGTACAAGAAACTGCCCTGGTATCTTGCTCATTTCCCATTGTTGTGGACAGCAGCATCACTTCCAAGGTTCTCTACCAGACTGATCATCTGGGACCCAAAGCCTTTACACGCCCCGTGGCCTTCCAGTGCAGTGGTTCACAAGTGCCACACTGACAAGGCTGACACCCTGAAGGAGTTTCTAAGGCACAGGGGGGGCTTTCCTGCCTCAGGGGACTAGAGCACCTGAAGCCATATTAACTGTTGAACAGATTTCTCCCTCAGATACTAAGGTTTCTCACAGGCACTGAATTTGCCTTCTGTCCAAACCTCACAGAATAAGTTTCCCAAATGGGGAAACATTCCTCCTTCTTGAAGGTCGGTTTCTCTAGAGTGAAAGACATTTCTCTTCTTTCTAAACCCTCAGAAGAACTAGAACCAGGCAATTCCTCTCGTCATTTCCTAGGTGTGCAAGCGACATTGCACAGGTTTGGTAAATCTAACAGTTCTTGGAGGGAGTGGATCTGTTACATGTGCAGGGTGCAGATGGTCTGCACACATCCAGCAAACCTGCTGCTCTCAAGATGCCCAGGACTTAGAACATCTGGTCCAAGATCAGTGGTACAGTAATAAATAAGAAAGACAAATAAACTCACACCTCGGGTATAAAAGAGAACCAGGCAAACACCACAACAGATACCTCAAAGTGGGAAAATATTATTTGCCCCTGCTTGTCTTTGACTACGTCTTTATCATAGACTCCATGGAAATCCCAGGCTTGCTGCTTCTAAGGCTATCTCACCCTTGCTCAGGATGACAGATTTCTGAACATGATGAGCAAGGCTGAAACTGCATCTAGGTCCAAGCAGGTTGTCAAACATCTGAAAATTCATTATATATAAAAGCAATCTTCAAATTCCATTTGGTTAGAATTGCCAAAAGACACAAGGGCATCATCTGGAAAACTTAACAAAATGTAGTTTTAAGCAGATCCAGGAGAAAAGGGAAAAAAAAAAAAAGAAAGGAAAACTACTCAGTTAGCTTTATCTTGCATTTTATTTTTGAAATGCAGAGTCTGAATGTGTTGCACACATCAGTGATATGAAGGTAAAAATGAAACATCCATATGAACATCATGCATAGGCTTACCTGCAAATTTATAAAAGTTCTGAGGCTGCTACAAGAGCTTGACACAGTGAGTAGTGTTGCAAATTTTTTTGTCTTTTTGTCTCCCAACTGCATAAATAAAGCTGTGTCTATATAACTACTGAGAAAGATGCATCTTCAGCCCACTAGCTCCTGCCAAGAGGTGAGATGTACTCAGATTTTGTTAAGGCACTTAACAAGCCAAAGCTGAATTTGAAGTTAGACCACAATAACAACACCTCTGTGGAAAGACCCAATGAATTCATGCCGTCATAGTCACTTTCTCCAAGTTCTCGTGACACCTGGTTATGACTAAAATCTTTACAATCAATGAGAAACATACTACAGGACAGTGTAAGAATTTATACAGAAATTTTCATCTTATGTGTTCATTTATAACTCGTATGCTTTATTAATAGCTGCTACTACAGCTTTGGTCTCCCCACTGTGTAAATTCAGTAGGATTTACACGTAAGGGCTAGTCTCTCATCTGTTTATGGAATATTCAGATCTTTCAGGGGAATAAACTATCTGACTTAGCCAAATTTTCTTTCTCCAAATTCCATGTTCTCATAATCCCTGAAGAGCTACAGATTCCAAGAGAAATGCTGCTATTATGGGCCAATGTGAGGCCATCCTTCAATCAGATTCAGGGATCTGGAAGCACTTTTCTTAATCCAAAACAAGAAGTCGGATTAAATTTTTCCTCCCAACCTTGAGCAAATACATCACTTAAACCCTCACAACTTAAAAGTATTAAAGTTTTGAATTTGGCAAAGTTCTCCTGAGTGAGTGAGAAAGCTGATTGTTTCAAGTTGGAACTGCATAGGTCATTGTGTCCTTAACAAAACCAAAAGAGAGTGCTTTTACTGACATCATTCAAGGTACACTGTGGTTATGCTGGCTGAAGATATAGCCATATATTTAGTACAATTTCAAGTCATAAAAACATGCTCACAATTTTTTTTTTACTTAGCTTGAAAAGTTTACTGGCTGGTCCTACATGCACAATTGCAAAATGACTAAACGAATCTACCAAATGTCAATATTATTTTCAAACAATATTTGTCATTAAACCAAGATGGCACATGATCATTTTTACTGCCAATGGACCATTTTAGAGACTGACTGAAAACAGGATTGCTACAGAGATTTTCTCATCTACTATAAGCAGTTTAAATATCAGGATAATTTGTGTTCCTTTCTTAATTATTAAAAAAAAGCTTCTGAAAAGTCTTCAGCTAAAGGTTAGAGAAGCCCAAAAGAAAGTTTAGAGATTTGTCAACTACTTTCACTATGAAATATTTCTCATAGTTTGGCTTTAAAAGATTTTTTTTTTAAGTAGACATCAAGTTACATGGTAGGGAAAGCCCTGTATATACTCTGGTGAGGAAAGGGAAGCACAGACCTACCAATCCTACTATTACCATTCTTATTCCTAGCTTCAGAGGAGAATGACACTTTAGTAATTATAAAAATAAAAAAAAAACCCAAACCACTGTATCATCTGATCCTTTCCTTTCCATAATGCAACATCCTTAACAAGACATTGGGGTCCAATCTTCTCAAAATGCATAGAAGTTGCAAACTGTTCCTGACTATCTGAGCTGGTAATTGTAATAGAGACAACACTGACTAACCAAAAGTCCTGTGACCAACTTCACATACAGAGATAACAGCCTGTGCAGCACAGGCCCCAGCCCATTCAGCAATCCCCTCTGAGATGAATCTAGATTCACAGGGCTGATTTTGATCAATACCAAGCTTTTTCTCTACCCTTACTCGTGTGCTTACAGAAAACAAAATACCACGTGTCCCTGCAGTTTTTATTCAAGAAAGGATTTAAAGGATTGAGAGTTCCTAAGAAATTTCTAATTAAATACAATAGATTTAGAGGTCTATGACATTGCAGCTTCATTTGGCCGTCCATCAACATTTCATAACCCTAAACACATTATCTTGACCAGCAATGTGAAATGTGAATGAACTAGAACACTGACAAGGTTGAGCCCCCAAGAGACAGAGAAAAACAAGAGGTGGTGGGGAAAGAGTTTGCTGAAAAGAGATCTAAAAGAAGAAATAGAATTACATTTTCTAATGTTGGCAAATAAGATAAATGGACATCAGCATTGCAAGTTTTATTATCTTTGAGGTTTGGAAAGCAGAATTTCTACCAGGAGGGAAAAGCTGTCTCTCTTGCTCTCAGATAATGATATGTTAAAATCCAAAATACATGACATAATAAGGGAAGTTAAATGGCCTTTCAGTACCGAAACTATGCCTGAAAAATTACTTATGTCTCTGTTCTACCCTTAAGGTAATTTTTCTGAACATTGTAATCGTAAGTGGTAGCTCCAGGAAGGGAAATAAAGTTAGTTCTAATGAGGCTGAGACCATAGGCCATGCCATGTGTGCCAGAGTGAGAGAGAATCATATGGCAAACCTGGGGAAAACAGGAGGATTTTTTCTTCCACTGACTAAATTGTTTCTTCTTAAGTCATGTCATATTCATACTCTAGTCAACAGAGAGCTAAAATCCAGCCCTAAGGCAGGGTGCAAGGTAACAGGTTTTGTTAGTAAATATGAGAATGGTCTGCAGCTGGCAATCTGACCTGGAAAAAGAGACTTCAGTAGCTGACACTCAAAAACTCTCCTTCAATCCATAAGTGCTTCAGAAAGCTCCAGCTGAGCCTCAGTTTATTAAAAGTATACCCAGCTCAATAGTCTTACTAGACAGTTCATTCAGTTTGCTCACTCCCAATCCTTTATAAGTGAACAGTGAATGGTCCTCAGACAACAGGATGCTTAAAAGCATGAGGCTTTTTTTTTTTTATCATGGCGGTCTGCCCTCTCTCACCTCCTTTCCTGGACCCCTCTGAAGCATGTACGGTTTTAGCAGAGCCTTAGAGCCAGCCCAACACTTCTGGGAAACATCTGCCTAGTGTCCTTGTGTGGTAAAGCAAATATTACCAGGGGGTGACAATTCCAGTGCTCCTATAGAGTGGATCCCATTATGATGGGAGACAGGATGAAGCCTGCAGTCTCCTCTGCCACTAGGAGAAGCTACTTGGCTCATCTGAGCAGTGGAGTAAAGTAATATTGGTTTAGAACATATGGAAAAACTAAAGGCAGGAAAAGTATGATTTAATAAAAAGTGATTTCTTGAGTGCCCGCTACAGATACACTCAGCTGTATTGCATAAATTGTGGGGAAAGATTCCAGATTTTTGTGCTTTATTTGGTTTTAGGTGTTTTCTCAGCCTCTGCTGGATTTCTCAGTTCAGGTTTCTGCTGCTTTAGAGATTCAAAACTATGCCTTAAATTTTTTTCTTATATGAATTCATCCAAATGCAAAAAAAAACCCAACTGTTTTTGTAACAGAGTTTTCTTTCTTCAGCCAATATTTTGTTGTGTTCATCAGGAGTGTAAGAGATGCTTCATTACTGGCATCTTCATCATGAGGAGGTGGGGTCTTCACCATCAGAGGTTTACATCTACTAATGCGTAAGATTTAAGGTGTGTGTTCTACAGAAACAAGTAAAGTCTGGCATTTATGTTGTTTCCAGGAATCAAATCATATTTCAGCCAATATATGTTGATCTGTCGATCTTGAGGCTTTATTTCCAAAAATCAATAGTTTGTTTATGACTTTCAGACATAGGCTGATATGAAGAGTATGACAACCAGGCAATGTTTTATCAGTGCCCTACCATCACATCTGTCCACTAGGGCAACCTGGGAGGTTTCTGTAGCTGTGTCACCAACCATTCCCACAGTGGGCATACTGTGATATCTCTGGTAAACGCATTTTTGATAACCCTAGAAATTGCCGTATAGTTCTTATACATTTCCATATTGCCTGGCAGCATACTTAGTGGCCTGAAGCAGACTAAGCATTTCATGTGCTCTCTCAGGATATTATTTTATCTCTCTCTCTCAGTTTCCCCACCTGTAATACATGTTATATTTCCTACTGAAGGATATGGTTGTGATTAGTTTTAAATGTTTGTGAATCATTTTGAAGTTGAAAGGTTTGAAATTGCAGGTTTTGGCTCAAGTTTTCCATGAGCAAAATTGAGAGTGTGGAGAAGGCATGCTTAACTCCAAGCAGCAAATAAGAATACCAACAACAATTGTAAAGAGAGGCAGGTCATATAATGAAAAAACAGGTACCTGAACATGGATTCAAGTAACAGCTAGAATGATATTTTCATGATGTTTGGAATCACTTTAGTGCATTGAATGCAAATATTCATGCTTTAAATAAGATCTTTTTTTTTTTTCAAAAACACAGACTAATATAAACATCCAAAGAACAAATTATAATCCATATTCACAAGATAAGCTTTTTGCACTGTTTATTAAAGTTTCTACACCTTTGATAATCATCAGTTACAAAATCAGAAGGAGTAGCACTGAATATCTTTGACTAATCTCATATGTCATAGTCAACATGATCAAATTCCAGGAATTAGTCATGCACAGGGACTCTGGAGTGGGGATTTTGTTGAAGATTCAGGTGCCTAAACTTAGTGATTAATGATGTAGATGGCTACAAAAGAATGAAGTGTCAATCTACTCACTGGAGAGATCCACGGCAAAATAGCATTTCAGATGCTCCGGTGAGTGACTGAACGAGTGTGAGTGTTGGGCTAACACAGAAACATACACTGTCAACACCTACATGGAGGCCAGGCTGTATCCCACTCCAAGCTGTAACCAATCCCTGGGGCTTAACTAGTTTATTGTTTACATAAACCAGATTTCCCAAACTATGATTATTGGGCCTTTGTTAAAGAACTAATGGAATATTCATATTAGCACGGTTCCTGTGAACTACAAACCATCGCATTTATTTTAAAAATTGGATGTTTTAAGCAATTCCTCTGAAGAACCCTTTTGATATTCCTAGAGGAACTGTGTGAGGCTGGGAGAGTGCAGGGGACCCAGCAGGCAGTGCTGGGAACTGCTCTTTCAGTGTCTTCCTCTGGAAGAAATGGCTCTCCTCTAGAGGAAAAGGAGTTTCTGTTATTCCTGCCAATTTCAATGAGAAAGGGTCCTTTCTGTAATCACAGCAAAGAGAAAAAAGAGCTTCCAGCCATTCTTCCTGCTGTATAGCAAGAAAAGGAACCACCTTCCTTTGAAACTTCCAACAGGAAGGCAAATCATAGCGTAGGTGGAGTTAAAAACTAGAATGATAGCTTTTTGTGATATGACACTGTCTCCTAAATGCTGCCACTGATATTGTTAGTACAAGGCAGAGAGAGTTAATTTTGTATCCTTTTGGAAAATCTTTATAAATTTCTCTTGTAATAAAGATCTGTTTTAGGCAAGGGGAGCTTTAGAGCTCTGAGCAATACACACCTAACAAGTGCCTTAAGAGGCGTTGTTATGCTAGCACTGTGTCACTGGCTCTGGAACAGCAGGAAAAAGTTTTGGAAAGAAAGCACAAGAAACCTGTGCCTTGAGCCCCAGCTATTCACCCAGTCCCACCCACCAGTGAATCATGACATCCATCTCCTGCTACTGCATCAAGAAACCTTGTTTTGGACTGAGAATGTGCTCGTTAGATAGTTATTTCACTAATACCTGAAAGTCACCAAAACTGAGATGCACAGAACATCCCCACCAACAGAAAAAGAAGGATGTGTGGGATCAGGAGTGGGAAAAATCAATGGAAAGTACTGTATTCTACCCAAATTTGTGCTCACTGGAGCTCAGTGGTCATATTATTCAGGCCAGCAGGAAAACCTGCAGGAAAACAGTCAGAAAGGAAGACCATTGACACTTGCTCTGCAAGGAGGAGAGGTGCTGATTTTTGCCCCTCAGGTAATTTTTCTATATATACAAACAGCCCAGAGCAAGGCACTGAAGTACTCTTCTACCCAAAATGAAACTGTGGGTCTTATGTCCAGAGTAACCCATTCTTTCCTCTAAAAGTCACAAATTACATATTTTGCAGATGGGTCTCAGAGAATGTCAAAGGACATGAAAATACACATGCAGCCAGACAGCTCCTGAGTACCTGTCTGGAGAGACTCTAGAATGAGACTTACTCAAGAAAGTGTTATAAGAAAAAAGCATTTGTTAAATTTGCCTGAGATGTCATAATATGATTAATTACAATAACAAAGGAAGATTACCCTTTGTTTCTACTTCATATATTTTGGGGGAGGTGTTGTTAGCCAAGCATTGAACCTAGGATAACTCTCAGCCTATCACACATTTTAGTAGGATGGCAGAAGTCTCCAAGAGCAACAGCATTGCACAGGAGCTGCTGATAGCTCCTCAAATGAATAGATTATTCTATTTTTGATGATATGCGTATGTCAATCTCAGAGCAAAATTGAGCCCTTAGGGCAAAATTCTTCTCTCAGATCCACACATCAATGGGAGTTCCCCTCATGCAGGAAGAACAGACTATGGGAGGTGAAAGCTGCTGTGTAGGTCAGGATAGAAAATTTTGTCTGCAGTGTTTATTTTTGAAATAGCATATTTAAAATAGAAATGTAATTTTCTGTAGTAAAAGAACATTTGAACAAAATCTAGATCTGCCCTACCAGCATCACAGAAAAACATACCACATCCACAAACAAACAAATATTTAGCTCAGGGGTTTTAGAGTGAAAGAGAAGGTAAAATCATGACTTCAGAAAAACTGAATATATCAAATTTTTCCTCTAAATGGTGAATTTCTTCAGAATGAAAACACTCTTTATTATAACAGACTCACTGGGGACAAGATGCTTGAAGATCTGTATAATCCTTCATAAGGTGAGAAATCACATTCCTAGTGCCTTCAGGCCTTTACAGGCTGTCTGGGCACGTATGGAAAGAAGAAAAGCCTCATTCCACCACGCTCACCATGGAGCATGTCCAGCATATAAAATGGAATTCCTTTGTCCAGAGGGGTTGATGAAGAAGAAGGATCACTAATCTAGGGTAGCCACTCAGGAGCACTGGTGACACCTTCCCAGTTCTCCGCTGGCCAATTGTGTATGTAAATTTTGGGTTAAACATACTAAAATATACATGTACAAAGAAAGCAGCTTGTCAAGGATTTAGTTCTGAAATCACTGCCAAAGTGTGTATCTGAGCCAGGTCTATGTTCACTTTATGTATGTCTTTCTTTGCATGCTTCTTTAATGAAAATTAATCCCTTCACAGTGAAATGGTACAGAACCTGTACCTCCTTTTAATTCCTAATTCTCTCTGATTTATAATTTGAAAACTAAAAGCTATTAAAATAATGTTTAAAAGAGTGAATTGAGGCACATATCCTATAGTGACTCTCTGAATGGGTATGAATTTCATCTGAAAACTCCAGGCTACTGGTGTCAGGTTTTAATGCTGGTGTTCTGATTTAGTCTTTCTCTCTCACTTCTGCTATTTCATCTCTTTCAACATCTTCTGCTTGAAAACTTCACTAGTCATTAGTCACTATTGAGATCATTAGCATGCAGCCTTGGCTCTCCACAGCTACCATAAACAAAGATGTAAAGTGCTTTCTCATATTTCTTACTGCAGTTTCGGAAGCAGCTGATATTGCAATGGGGTAAAGGGACTTAGAGCTTCAGACAGTTACAGTACAAGCAAAACAGCAGCCAGGGACAACACCTAAGGCTTTGGAAAGATGTCACTATTTTGAATTATTAACAAGAAACAATCTAAACTAGAAACTCCACTAATGTGCCTGTAGGAACCACATACCCCTAACACAAATGTTTATGAATTAGGTAATCTTTTAAGTACTAGTTAAATAAATATTCAGCTATAACCCATTCTGCCTGTGGACATGTAGTTAGAAATCTTTGTTATCCTGCTGGAGACACCATGGATATAAAATGGTAACAAGGACAGCTATAAAAAGTTTGAATTCTATTTCCACTTGAGAAATGTCAAACTTTATTTTTGTTAGTGTCTCTCTGGAAAATATTTCTCAGGCAGTTTTTTAACCATAACCTGAGAAGAATATTTAATTGCAGGAAGAATCACTGTTGAGTACCAAAATTAACTTAATACTCATTAGTTTGACTATGGCAGTACTTCTTAACTTGACTTGTAAAATTTGTGCAATGAATTATTGAAAAGCCATTATTGAAATAACCTCTTCTTTTCTAACATGGCTGCTTGTATTTCCCCAATGAAACACAGCATGCATCTGTTGCCATAGATACCATTATTTTCTGAAATAAACATTCCTTTTTTTCTCATTCCTACATCCACATACAAAAAGCTAAACTATGACACCTTTTCCAATCATATGTGTTTTAGGTACAACAGTCCATTTAAATAATACTCTTATTAACAGCAAAAACCTATCTTACCTCAACACACAGACATTTAAGTGATGCAAAAGATGATAATTTTCAAAGTTTATTAAAAACAACATGGCATGTACATATACAATCTTTAAAGAAGTGACCTTTCTGGGACTCCTGTCAATGTGTAAAATATGAGGAGGAGGAGTTTCACTAACAAGATGTAGGGGGCAGGGAAAGGTCCATGTAAAAAGCAAGTTTCCCACAGTGTGCTTCTTGTACCTCTTGTGCTCTAATCCTGTGGCCTCTGAACACTTGGAAAGGAACCTTCTATTCCATAGTTGGTTTGAATCTGGGGTAATTTCATTTGATCAATTGGACAGTCCTTTTTAGCCTTGTTCTCCTGCAGCACAGAGAATTTGGGTAATTTTCAAAAGTCTCATATACAATTCCCAAAAATAGCATTTAGTTCAAGGAACTTAGAAAACTGTCCTCAGGGATCGATTTTGTCATGTCTATGCTGAGTTAGCCTCATGCAGCAGTCCTGAAGGAAGTGCACTGTTGCAAAGAAAATGCATCATACTTCTACCGGTAGGGAGGAAACTAAATTTCCAGATATTGCTTCTCTGTCAACAACTGCACATGCAAAGCAGGTGAAAAAAAGACAAAATAAAATAGCACCATAGAAAGCAAAACAAAAATATACATAGAAGTGAGTAGAAAAAGCATCATACAAGCTTCATCCTCATCCTCTTCTGACCACGGTCAGGCAGGTATGCAAAGATAACAGATGCTTGTAACTGAGACCAAAAACCATGGTCTGGAACACAGAGGCTATAAATCAGCACTTGTCCTGCATCTTTAGCAGAACCATCTTAAGCAGTATTCAGACTTTACAGTGTTGCAAAAGACGTGTGGATATTCTAAACATTTGTTCTGCTTTTTAAGAACCCTTCCTCAAAGCAACAAAGAGCAAAAGCAGGCCATACCTATCCCCAAGCGGCAAGCAGCATACCTCAAGGGACAAGGGATTGGAACTATCTTGGACCACTTTAGGAAGTAGGTCCCAAAGGCAACACCTTGACAGCAGCCATCTTTATACACTGGAAGGTTCTCAGAGCAATCATTCTTTACTGACAAATCAAAACATCAAGAGAGATGTGGACTTTTATGTAGGTAAGTCTAGAGCCACTCAAGGCTTTAAATACTGAAGCCAGCTCATTCAATATCAACAGAAAACAAACAAGCAGACACTGTTGAGGACAGGACGGCTACCAGCAAGAGACTCCAACATCTGGGTCAATGTAAAATGTAACTCTATTTACAATACATTATTGTGTTCTATAATAGTTTACAGATCATAGCTAGCATTACTCTCCCTTCATGTAAGCATAAATACACCTAGATCAAGACAGTATATCTTGCTAAGCCCTACAAAATTCACACATTACAGCCCAAGTGGAAGGCTGAGACTAGACTAGCTTGTGACCTAGCTGTACTGTGGTGCATGGTAACAGTATGGCTGTCACTTTTTCAAAATTCAGTGTTGGTCTGGCAGTCAGAGACCTCCATTACCATTTGTGAGAGAACTGAAAGCTAATGCAATCTGGCTTTATCTTATTTATAGAAATCCCACTACGTATTACAGTTACCAAATAAGATTGGACATAGATCAAGCATCCATATAAAAGGAATAAAGCAACATCAACTAACTCACTCTCACCCAGACACACCTTGATAGGCTGGAAAGGTTGGCCCACTCAAACCTGATGAACGAGGACAAGTGCAAGGTGCTGCACCTGGGCTGGGGCTATTCCAAACACAAAGAATGGATGGTTGGAGAATGGATTGAGAGCAGCACCGAGGAGAGGGACTTGGGAAATATTCATCGATGAGAAGCTCAGCTTTACAGACAATGCAAGCCCAGACAGATAAAGAGCCTGGGCTGCTTCAAAGACAGTGTGGCCTGCAGGTCAAGAGAGGTGATTCTCCCACTCTGCTCCTGCGAGAACTCAGCTGGAGGGCTGTGCCCAGCTCTGAGGCCCCCAACATAAAAAGGATGTGAACCTGTTGGAGCAAGTCCAGAGGAGAGTCTCACAAATGATCAGAGCTGGATCACCTCTTCTAAGAAGACAGGCTGAGACACTTGGAGTTGTTCAGTCTGGAGAAGAGAAGGCTCCATAGAGACCTTATAGCACCTTCCCGTACCTAAAAATGGCCAATGAGAGAGCTGGGGAGGGACATTTTACAAGGACAAGTAGTGGCAGGACAAGATGTAATAGCTTTAAACTGAATTAGTTTAGATATTAGGAATAAATTCTTTTCTGTGAGGTTGATGAGGCATTGGAACAAATTGCCCAGAGAAGATGTGGATGCTCCATCCCTGGAAGTGTTCAAGGCCAGGTTCAATGAGGCTTGTAGCAGCCTGGTCTAGTAGAAGGTGTTGCTGGCTGTGTCAGAGGGGTTGGAACTAGAAATCTTGAAGGTCTCTTCCAACCCAAACCATCCTATGATTCTATGATTCTGTGAACTAGGAATGCAGATTAATTAATTAAAACTATTAAAACAATCTGAGGAGAACTATCACTTGTCAGGATAAGCTATGCCTTTCTGCAACAGTAAAAGTCATAAGCTCCAAGGTAAAGTGAATGAGACCCAGAAAAAAGACATTTGCAGTATTAGGCCTGAGAAACTGCTTTTTCTCAGTTCTTGAGATTAATATCATTTTGATTAAAAACTAGCATTTGAACATTTAAAGGAGATAAGTGATGTGAACTCAAGAGCATCTTCTGCCTTATTTTCCATAATTTTTCTTCATCAAAACCACTCCAGACCTCACATTATCTTCTAGAGTATAATTTATTCAGAAAAAGTATTCACAGTGAAAAAAATCTCTTCCTTCTTCTTCTCCATGAATAAAATGCTGAACCCTTCTCAAGGAAAAGACATTAGACACCATTCAAGGCCCAGACATGATTTGTTTCCAAATGCAACCTTTCCAAATGCTCCATACCCAATCCTTTAGCAATAAGGATGAAGGGACAATGCCGAGGCACTGATACATGTATCATGTGCCTCTCTGATAAGCAGAAGGGCTCCCATAAGCACAACATCCTAGTTCGAGCCCTGGCTCCCACAATACTCCAGGCTGGACTTCCAAAGGCACGGACACCTATCTACAGCAGCAAACATATGTCTGCCCATCACTGACCATCCAAAGCTACACACCCCTGTAAAAGTGCAAGTCTCAAATGTTAAAGAAAAGGTCTGTGAGTCCCAGATATAAATATTTGCAGAAAATCAGATTCTATCCTAATTCTACCACACTGAGAAATAGTTCAATGTTTTATGAACACTACAGCCTTCCTTTCACAGCAAAGACATTAATTAAAGGAGGAGCAGCAGCAACCTCTATTAATAATGGCTGGCATCTCCAGTAAATTTTTTGTCATGAATATACAGATATACAGATATACAGATCTACAGATATACAGAAAAGTCAGCTCATCCACAAATATCCATACACATATTAATAGCCCTTAGCAAAAATGGTCTAAAATAAATTAAATTAGCCCTTGAAGAAAGACCTCATTTGTCAACCAGTGATAGAACGTTCATTCATTTCACCCTCTAATGCCAGGTTAGAGTATTGTCGTGGGTTTGACCCTGGCTAAATGCCAGGCACCTACGACGTTTGCTCTCTATGCTCTCTCCTGCTGCAGCTATGCAGAGGAGAGGGAAAATTAACACAAAACACTGGACTTATGAGCTGAGATAAGATCACTGATAAGCAGGACACACGAGATTCAGGGCAAAAGCAGGCGGGAAACTTAAAGTTGCAAAAAAAGTGATTTATTAATCTAACAGAGTAGGAGGATAAATCAGAGGTAAAAATAAGCTTTCTCTCTCTTCACTGACCCGCTTTCCCTCTTAAGGCACCGCTTCCTAGCTCACCCCCTCCCTCCTTTCCAACTAACCAACAACTCCCAGGCAGGGGCAGGGTGTGGGGTTTTTTCTTTTAGGTCAGTCCATCACAATTCTTCTACTGCAGACACTGTTTCTCTATTCGCCCCCTCCCTCCATTCAACCAACAGATCTGGGCTGGAGCAAGATATGTGGCTTTTCTTAGTCAGTCCAACGCCACAATTCTTCTGCTACAAATACTGCTTCTCTATTCAACACCCCCCTCCCTATTAAGGCCATTTCTCAGCTCACCCCCTCCCTCCTTCCTTCCAACCAACAGCTCCGGGGTGGGGGCAGGGTATGGGGGTTTCCTTTGGTCAGGGTCAGTCCATCAGGGAGAAGAGTCCTCTACTTAGCCATGGGGGTCCCTCCCACGAGAGACAGTCCTCTGTGAACTTCTTTGGCTTGGGTCCAATCTCACGAGCAGCACCCACCCGAAAATCTGCTGCTGTCCGAGATCCTTCTGTCCAGGCTGCAGAATTCCAAGCCGAGGTCAGGCTGTTTCCATCCCGGGAGCAAGGACTCTCTCTCTCCTGCAAGGCCTTTGCAACTCTCAGTCTCTGGGACTCCCACTGGACCACAGCTTCCTGCAGCCATCCACTTGCTCCTCTGGCGTGGGTACCTCCCCACAGGCTGTGGGGGGTTCTCTGCATCTCCCTGGACTCCATGGGCTGCAAGGGGACCACCTGCTCCCCCATGGTCTTCACCACGGCTGGCAGAGGGTTTTCAGCTCCGGCGCCTGGAGCACCTCCTCCCCACCTTCTCCACTGACCTTGATGCCTCCATGTTGTTTCCCTCACATATTTTTACCTCCTCCTCCTCCATCCCTGGCTAAAAAGAAGTGCATGCTCACATTGTTTTGATTTCTTCTTAAATATGTTTTCACAGAGGCCTAACTAACATCTCTAATTGGCCCAGGTTTGGCCAGCAGCATGTCCATCATCTTCAGAGCCATCAGAGATTGGCTCTGCTGGACATGGTGGAGAAATTTCCAGAATCTTTACTCAGGACATGCAGGAGCCATCTTTGTACCCCACCCTATCTACTGGAAAAACTGGGCCAGGCAAAACTACCACAAGTGTGCACGTCGAATGAAACCACTTCAGACTGGCCCAACTTTTGCATTTCCCAGCTGTTCCCCTTGCTTTGAGCTAGTTTAGCTTCTGCTTGCAGCCTAGAGATTTCCACATCCTGAACATTTATATATCCAGCACTAGATCACAAGTGATGATGGAGAACATTTCATGATATATGGGTCACATTGGGATACATCTGGATGTGCTGAAAACAAAAGGGGACTGGGACTAATTTTCCCAAGTAAAAACATAAATTTGTCTAAGGTGAATGCACAGTTTGTTGGCCACAATTATTATCTGTGAGCCCTTCATATCCTTTAATATTATACAGAGACTCAGGCTGGACTGGAAGCATATGTGAGCTGAGAACCTGCCTCTTAAATGATCTCTAATCAGAAGAGGCCATAAAACTCTTTTCCTCAACCATCCCTCATATCAGCAGGCGTGAATCCCCCAAAAATTGAGTATTCTGTACATTTGGTGTCAGTGAGACCAACACCCCTTCAAGATGCCCCATTTGCCCAAATCCTGTGTAAGCCTCAGACACTGTAACCATCTTTCTGTTCCGATGAGCATAGGTTCTTTTGTGAATCAAGTGATCTGTAGACTGCAGCACAGAGCCCAGTGTCCCAGTATTAATGGTTCTACCATGTATCCAGTCCAGCTTTTTATTTTTAATTTGAAAAGGGATGACTACAAACCATTGCATATGTAAATGTTGAACGAAAGGTTCTTAAAGTTGAAAAAAATAAGTGTTCATTAAACAGCCAAAAGTCAGGAAGTGCCACTACTGGCATTTACTGCGCAGTTGGACTCTAGTCCCATGTGTATACACATTAAGATACATTCTTTAATTATATGTCTTTTTTTTTTTTTTCACAGGACCCCAGCTTTATTCAATGCACAATGTTCAGTGAATGCTGCAGTTGTCCAATATTTCTCTTTATCCTCATGCTTTATTTACTGCACATCCTCTGAACAATGCATTGAATATAGAGTTACTTGTTGCCTCATGGGTTTTGTGCTGATGCTCCCAAAACTAGTATATCAGTGTACTATAAAGATTAATGAATTTATGGTCACAATCCTCCTATGTACACACTAGGAGAGTGTCATTCCTACGTACGCATTAGGAAAATGTCATTAAACCTACTTTATAGACTGAAGCAGAAATGATGTGCCTGATGTAAAACAGCAAGTCAGTGGTATATTGCATGAATCTACACTGCCACATAATGCTGGCTCCTTCCCTGAAGTCCCAAACCTACATGGCTTGTGTTAATTAGATTCCTAACAGTCAACACTGAGCATATCTGTAAATCATACTCCTGGTCTTGTGACTTTAACATCCAGAAAACAGAAAGCCACACATTCAGTGATATCCTGGAAATGTCTGACTGCCTTCAGTGTATCAGCTTGGAAGTCTGCAGCAGATTCCATTCACCTCTCCTCATGATCATTAACTGTTCTAATGATAAAGCTAAACTTACACCTATTGCCATGTTTTCCTTCATCATCTACATACAGACGCCTACTGGCATCTCAGGCAAGTGAAGAATACTCCTAGAAGATGTCTCCCTTCTCTTCACATCCCAATTCATTCCTTGAGCACAGTTTACATCATGCAGCAACTGAAGCACAGGTCCTGTGGCAAGAACATACATGGTGGATGGAGCCATAAGAGATTGCTTCATTAATGACTCTAAGGTTACATATGTGGCAATTTAAATTCTGTCAGGTTTTGAGGCATTTGGGTTTTTAATGTTTTTGTGTATAAGTACATCTAAATCCCTAGTCTCAAGAGGCCTTTTTGTAACCAGAAAGAGAGGAAAATTGGAAACTTCATGAAATCTAAGAAGTCTACTGTGCAAAGCTGATATATTTAGGAAATATTCAAATACTGTATTGAGCCCCACCTAAGGAAAACAATAAGATAATTCTTTTCCCAAAAAAAAAATCTGTAGAAAAGCAATTTCCACTTTAGTGTACTATAATATTAGAAATCACAGTAGGGAAACCAGTTAGATTTAAAATCATAGCAGAAAGGTCATTTGCCTGCTATCCTATCAAAGTGGCATCAGCAAGAGTTTTGGGCTACACTTATGCCCAAGTAGTCCATGTCTACCCTGTTCTGAAAAGTATTTCTCCAGGATCAAGAGCTCTAACTTTTCAGCTACTCCATTTGTTCAGACAAAGAAAGTTGGGAAAACCCATATTATAGAATCCGGTGCTAATAGTCACTTAGTTATTGCGTAAAAGGAAATATTCCCCCCTGAAGAAAGCAAAGTAGTGGAATCACTGTTCTTTGTGCAGGGGAGGACACACAAAGGAAGCATGTGGAAGAAACTTGTCATGGAATTGGTCATGTCTGTCCAAAGAGAGATGTCTGCAGAGAAGGTGGCTACACCTGAGCAAGTCTTCTAAGGCGCACTTTAATACACTCACGAGGTCTATTTGCCTGAAGTGTCTGCTTGCTTCCACTGACAAGTTCTGATGTGGCTGTCTGAATTGGAAACATCTGAAGGTAAGCAAAATGAAACAGATGCCTAATTTCTGTAATTCAATCAGGCTAAGAAGGGAGCAAGCCTCCCAGCCACAGAGATCTGTCAGGTGCCAGGCACACACGCGAGAAGAACATGAGGTACATGTAGAAATTACATGTGGAATCAGAGGACCTGCAGCCCTCAGGCTTTGGTAGAGTTTGAGAAGTAGCCAAGAGTCCTGTGTTAAGGCTTTGGAACTAAGTGCTTAAATTCCTCTGAAGTCTAACTTTAGAGTGAGGCATTAAGTCCCTTTCTTGGATCCAGTTTTCTGACCTTGTATTTTTATAGCCTCTTGGTAGCAATTACAAACCAGCAATTAAATGTAAGAGTAGGATCATTACCCTTAATCATATTGGTAATGAAGTCTGAGTATTTGATTCAGGGAAATGAAATTACATACATTTCCTTTTGTTCTGTTATCCAATCTCTTGTAATTTACATGTGGTCCTTGAATGTAGCTCTGTCTTTCTGTGGTTGCTCCTGCAGACTTGAGTATACAGATTTCTCTCTAACTTTAACTGGACTTTTGGATAAGCAGACAATACAGGACTGAACCACACAGAGTGGTAAAATTTCCAGAGTTCAAGGGTATTCATGCCAGCAGATACTCAGTCCTGTTTCCTGTGTAGCTCCTCATAATTTTCTTTTCAGATGTTTGCAGTTCAAAAAAATAAGAGTCTGAGAGAGAAGATACTCAAGAAAGAAAGGAAATTTTACTGACAATTCATGAGGAATTCGTTACTGTGTTTATTTTCATCCAATTAAATTTAGAGAGATCTAGAGACAGTGGCCAAAAATCCTGGTGGCTATAGGGTCAAAGTATATATTTTTAATTAAAAATAAATTTTTGTACAAAGAAGAAGAAAAATATAATCAAAGATAAGAGAGAGGAAACTTCCCTCAGAACTGTCAATGATTTCAGAAAGCAAAACAACAAGCAGCCACTGGAAAAAAACATGGTAATTAATGAAAATGGAGAGGAAAAAAATTTTTGTCCTAACAACCAACTTGCCAAAAAACTTATCTCTCTTTTCAACATGTAAACTGAACATGAGTAGACAAAAAATAAAAGTGTTAAAACATATTTGTTTTTAAATGGCTGTTGGACAGTGTTCTGGTGAAGCTAATCTTTCAGCACACACTGTTACACTTCACTTTTTTTTCCAATAGCTCTTACAGTATGTACTACTGACAATCATTCACTGCCCACATATCTTTAAGCTACAAAAATGAAGGATTAATTTTCTTATAATAGCCTGTCTCATACATAGTTATTGAAAGGAAAAACAGGATGTCAGTTTGTGGTGTTGGCTTAGAGAAAAACAGTAATCGTGATGTAGGAATATTGCACCAACTGTTTTCCAGTTATTCCAGAACTCCAATAAATGAAAATACTTGCAGAAAATGCAAGGTTAGAAAAGCTATGTAGAGGTTCTGACTTCAACATATACAGCCAGCTGCAGACAAGAAAGAATAAAGAGATTCTGGGAGGATTTGTGGGAAGTGCTGGGATATGAAGCCACACATCTCATAAGGCTGACAAAGTTTAAATGCAACTTATGTGTCAGACAAACTGACTTTCAAACAAGACAAGTCTAACCTGACTCTTGTGACTAGTTTGGAGGCTTAGAACCTGATTCACAGACCTAACAAAGCCTCCCAACCAACACCGTTTGCTTTGCCACTGTTGATGTAACAAACTGTACACGAGAAAAAGAGGATTCCTTAAGTACACTTTTCATGATCAGGATGCTGGTTTACAATTAGAAAGAATAAAACTGTAGGGGAAAATTGCACCTAACATATCAACAAGCAGGGATGTGGAAATCACTCCGTAATCAGCTGAAAAATAAAAGGCATGATGTAGTGCCTTTCCTGTTGATTTGAACAGACAACAGATCAGAGCCATCACATGCAATCCCTAGAATGGTCCACTATCAAGGCTCCTTTATTCCTCCTAATGTCAGAGAAAAATTATTAACCCTTTAAAAAAATAGGATACCAAACAAAATTAAACAATAAAGAAATCATATTAGTATTAGACGGGGTGCAAAGTAACTTCTAAGTAACCATCACTAAGCTACAACTTGCTCTGTACAATTTGCATAAAAGCCAATGAGAAATTTGTAAGTGAAATAAAATTGCTACAGAGTAAGATGCACAGCTTTGACTCCTTGCAAGGAGAAAGTGAATAATGTGCTTGAAAAAGTATTAAATACCGAAGCTCTGTTTTAACAAGGGGAAATGCCTTGTTATTCATATTCCCTTTGGTAGTAGTTTTTCTGTGTATCCGTTAACACGTGATTACAAATATTTATAAGTTTATTCATATCTCACTTTTACAAGATGTACATTCATATCATGTGATTCAACATAATACACTCCAAAAACGGAACTCAACATGTCTGGTGAATTAATGTAGGAGCATGCTGGCATAATCAAGACCTAAAAAAAGGTTGTTTGCTTGTTTCTTTTTCTCTTCCACAATAGCAAAGGGATACAAACTTTTAAGATAAGTTGAGTTTGGAAATTTTTGTTTGTTTCATTTTAGCAATCCCTGAAATGTCTGTAAATCAGACACACTGTGAGTACATAACCAAAATAATGCTACGGTACTGCAAATCATACTGGCTGCTCATACTTTTGCAAAAGCAATAGGTTTTTAAAATATAAAAATAAATGCAAAGCATTGTCAAATTTACACTCAACATAGTTAAAATAATACACATTTAGAATTTTCAAACAAAAAATAAATAAAACATCCACATACATTAATACAAAGAAACAGAGATATTTGCCTGTCTTTGATGTAATTAATACATACCATAAGCCTAGATTCATGAAAGTATTGCCTTTCAATAAATATCTTCAGCTTCAAAATCTGATATTTTCTACATTCTTCAACAGATTTTAGTTGTATATCAATTTTCAATATAAGGTGTACAAACTTCATTATGTTTCAATTATTTATTGGAAATCAGCAATTTTCTAGGCTGATTTACTAAAATTAGGCACCAACTTTTAGCATCAAATCTGTCTAACAGACAAAATTTGAGGGATATCTGGTATCATACCCCTTTTGAAGAATGCCCCAAACTCCAAAGCCTATGGCCTTCCACTGACCTGGCTAGAAAAGCCAGCTAACAAAAATAACCAATATAAAATTAGCCACTGCATTACATTGACAGGACCCATGTTGTACCTTTTAAAGAAGTAACTTAGAGATGCCATTTCACAAAAAGCATGAGACATAAAGCAGAAGGCTCTATTCATCTCTGAAGGAGAGATCACACTCTGTAGCACTTCGCACTTCTTTTTATTTTTTGTTTCAGTTTCCAAGCAATACCAGGCCTTCTCCAGTCCTATCACATCTTACTACAACCAGTAGGGATTTTCAATGGACCAAATGAGAAGCTATTGCCATGTTATCCACAGCTGTTTGAAAACTCGTTTGCCATGAAAATGCTGTCACATCGGGGAAAGAAAACAACTTAGTGGGGTGAGTATGTTGCTTACAGATGAGAAGTAGGGTGCTTCAATCATCCTTTTTAAACAGGAACACAAAAACTTTCCAACCATATTGGTGGTGTGCACTTTATAGAGTTGAGTAAAATTAGTAATTTTAGCAAGGAAACCACCTAGACCATTAGATATAAAAATAAACACATTTCTAAGAAAGATGTGTAATCTCTTTTCCCTATACTTTGAAAGTTTACCTCAAACTGAAGGGGAAGAAAAGCCTGGCATCTCCAAATCAATAATGTCTCCAAAAACTAAAATTATCTGTCTTAAAAAAAAAAAAAAAAAAAAAAAAAAAAAAAAAAAACAACAATGAAACAATTTATTTTGCCTAGCACATTTAAACAAGCATAAAACATGCGGGTGTTTTGTCACCAAAAAGAAATTTTAAAATCCATAGGCTGGGTTTGCCTTAGGGATCTGGATTTCTGTACTGCTACATGTCTATGTTATTTGAGTCAACAGTCCCAAAGTGTCAATGTTATGTCAATTCAAAATCATGTCTTATTATTATTTTATAGGCAAACATAGGACTAAAAGACATAGTAGATACAGCATGCAAAGAATTGACATCTGTACACTTGGTCTGTGTGAAAAATTTATAGTAGGGAAAGTTGGAAATCAGGGTTTCCTAGCAATTTGTGCATGCTGTTGGGAACTTGGAAATTTGGTTTTGGTCTTAGCACTGACACAACTCGGCCCCATTGAGTCATAAACAAAATTCCCACTGACATACAGAGTCAGAGAATTGGGCAGTAATTTCATGTTCTGTGGAAATAACTCACAGGCACATTCTGACACTCCAAAACACATTAAATGTGCCCTTTAAGACTTCTGCTGAAGTCAAATACAGAGTTTAAATTTCAAGGAGCAGGGACACTGCTAAGTAAAAGGTTGTCTACCACCACAAAGTTCATGTCAGATTATGATCTAGGGGATGCTGCTACGTTACAAAAACAAAAGTAATAATACTCAGTGCTGACAATGGGTGATGAAACCTGGCCCTTGATTTATATGCCTTAATTTCTACAAAAATGGGGATAATAATTCTTACCTAGTTCATAATGGGTGAGGATTAAATAATAGACATTTATACAGTGCTTTGCAAATAAACATTATATAAGTGCTAAGTATTATGATATTAACCAAAATGTCACTACATCTATATGACCCTACTACGCAAAAAAACTATCAGTATCATTTTTTTCACATATTTCCAAGTCAATAAAAATGACCCATGGAGTCAACCTGCTATTTTGATACATATGAATGAAGTACTTTAAATTATTTGACAGTTTCAACAAAAAAAAAAAAAAACAGAATCTAATCTTTCTATTATAAAGGGGCCCATGTAATGCGTGAAGCCTTTTTTATAGACTTGATTATAAACATCATTATTCATTTGGCATTCATTGAAGTTATTTTTCAAATACCAGACAAAACTTCTGAGAAAGATTCTTTAGCAATCCACATACACTAAGGGAAGGCCTCCTCCAAGGAAATTCTGCTCAGTGGCTGCTGTTTTGATGATCTTGGAAATCTCACACTTCTCAAATGAAAGATTACACAAAGATCAGGCTGGATGATGGTGGACAATAAATGAGGCGTGGCACGTCTGAGAATCTCAAACAATTACAATACTTTTAAACTTTAATAAACACCTCAGGACCATGACTATGTAATATCTAACCTCCAACCTACTTAAGAAAATAATTAAAAAATAAAAATAAAAATAAAAACAAAACAAGCAAACAAAAACAAACAAAAAAAGATATCACACATTAACAGAGATGGAGTAGACGCTTTGGTCCAAATTCTCAACTTGTATGGATTGCTGGAGCTCCACATGGTGAATGAAGCCACAGTGACTTACACTTAGAGAAAAGTTCAGTCCAATACATGGTAGGCCAGGTAGGATACCTTATTTCTTCCAAATGATGTAAAGACGACAAGAAGAGGAGGCCACCTGCATTGATGCATCATCCAAAATGAGGCAAAGCTTTTATACCACCACTAAAGCAATTGGCCCATTCAAGAAAGCAAAGCAGAACCAGTTTTGGCGACAACCCTTACACAGTGCACCTTTTCATTTCCTTTCATGCTAAATGAAATACAAGAGCAGCATGAAGCACCTTGGCAGATTCACAGCAACACCCTGCCCCTCTCCCCAGGCTGAGCTGTGGTACCTCCTTCAAAGCAGGCTAAGCTGATAAATCTTGCCACCTTCCTCCCTTCTGTGGTAGAGAGTAAGACTGTCCTCTAGACATCCATTGAAAGCACTTAGGAAAAAAAGAATATTTCATTCTGGAAAGATATATGCTACAGTACCAGCCTTGTTTCATCTTAGCAGGGAATTGTATTCACATTGCCGTTGTTTTTTGAATACCATAAAGAAGCAAAATGTCTGAGAGAAATCTACAGCCATTTTTTGCTGTGTTTGTATCTAGTAGAACAGCAAAGGTGGAAAAGTTATTCCTTCCCATACAAGGTGGATGCATAGCGCACAGGTATCTTGTAATATTTTGAGATAGGTAGCACTTCTGAGCCTCAGTTAGATGTCTAAGAGAAATCAGATCCCAAGCCTACAACTTCAACAGTCCATTCCATGGAATTATTTGAGGGTGAAAATCACTCTTTTCTGAAAGTCCAGCACAGGACTCCAAAAAAATCATGTAAGCCTCTCTTAAATTCTCAAAAGAGGATTTGAAAAGCTATCGATTAGGTTTTAGGTACAGACAACCAGCAGTCCCCATTCAGTCGGTAACTCTATGCCTTTGGTCTTCAACACTTTCAGCACTGTGTATCTAATTCTCCTTCTATGGCTGTGGGTGCCCAGTATAACCAGTTACTTACTATAGTTTAAACCACCTTTGTAGTAATGTTTATTATTTTTCATATCTACATTTTAGAAGTGCTGGAACCACTCCAAATATCTCTCATTTTAGCCAGAATTTCATACATCATCATGAATAATATTTTAGCTTCTAGACAATGTTTTGTTTCAATAAGAAATTGTTAATTTCCTGAGATTTGGTCTGTATTTCTCAGCAACAAGTAATGCTACCTTAGTATTTTGGCCTTGCTTTAAAAAGGTCACCAGCTTTCAGAGAGAGGTAAAAAAGGCAGGCAACTTTTATCAGCCCCAGCAAACCCAAGATATTAACTACTTCTCACATAATAAATAGAAGGGAAATGGCACAATTTTGACATTCCAGAAATTTTGCTTGCTAGAAAATATCAAAATTTGAAGGAGAAAAAAAAAAAAACAAAAAACAAAAAAGGAAGAAAAGTGTCTAAAAATTTTCCTAAGCATGAATTTTTGTCCTACAGTAATATTTGGATTTGATAAATAACAGCAAAAGCCAAAACTAGTAATGGATTGCTAAACAAGACATAAAAAGCAGGCCTAATAATGGTGCTATTCAGAGGATAACCTTCCATCAACACAGACCTTGGTAGCGAAGGCAACAAATAACTATCTTGTTAGATCAAGACAAGACCAGTATTTGTACCTTCCTCTCTCCTTCCCACCAATTTTTTTTAAAAAAACTCCAAACTTAATTAGAAGTGAATAACAGAAAAAGTGAAACTGGGGAGGAGGGTCAGTAAACCCAGACACTTTGGTAACATAATTTAAAGGATTTCCCTGCTCCCCATCCTTGCTGGATTTATGGTAGTTACTTTGCTTAATCATTAGCTTAATACTTGGTGTCCAAATCACAGGCAGAAATTAAAATGGGCAAATATTGAACTTGTCCTCTTCTACAGAACACTTCTATGGGTTGTTTTTGTTTCTTTGGGTTTGTTGTTGTTTTGTTTTTTACTTATAATCACGTGAAAGTGTCATACAGACTTTTCAGCTTGCTTCCCAGAAATATGGCACATTAAGTTGACTAGAAATCATAGTATCTACCTTTTCCCATATGTGATACATATAACTTTATCCATTCATAGAAGACTCAGACTGTCATTTTGGCAAGGAGCTGCAATGCACCAGTCTGAGCATAAAGGATTTAAGTTATGGTTCTTGCAGAATTGGTTATTAACAGAATAAGTACGGCTATTTTTTTTAATCTATAATATTTACAGTATTGCACTTTACTGCACTTAATTGCATTTCACTAAAATTAATGCTGCATCAGTATTATGCCTTAAAACCATATGTCCATCTTTGTTGTAAAATTCATTCTTTCTACATCCTGTAAAACAGTGAGATTCTGATTCAAAGATCTAGGCATTTGAGGGAGGGGAAATGAAAAATTGACCTTTTTCTATGGCACAATACATCTCTTTGAGTTCAGGTAATTCTGGCAAAACAGGTGCATTTCTTATTGTTCCCATCTTTCAAGTTATCACTAACAATTAGTAAATTCTAGTCTCTCTCTTTTACTCCTTTCAAAGGACATAGCCATTAGAGACACACACTTTTTTGTTATTGCTGCTTTTTTTTTAAGGAAAGAAAAGAAGGAAAATAAAAACCTGCCTTGCCTCAGATCTGAAATTCCGCATTTAAATTCAAACCAGTTCTGCAGCAGCAGCAGCTCCTCAGTGATGGAAGAGATTCATGGCAGTGAAATAATACTGTTGGCAACAAAGAAATGTCATCTTTAATGGAGACCAGCCCCAAGGATTTATTATTTATTATTATTACTATTTGTTTTGTTTAGTTTCGTTCTAATATATTTCTGATCTTCAAAACGTGTTTAGTTTGACACATGCACAAGGTAGCAAAACTGACAGCAGCAGATGACGTTATGCCGGAGCGATCACTTTTGCCAGGGTCAAAAATCCAAAGTGTCCCCAATGTTCACAGATTAACATAATTTAGAGATCGTTTCCTTTCTTTTTTTTTTTTTTTTCCTCTTTTGTGATTTTTTTTTTAAACTCTCTTTTCTCTCTCCTCCCACCTACTTTGTCCTCCGAGAAGTCTCTGACTCGCGGGTGCGTGTGTTGTGTCCGCGGCGGGCGGAGCGTCCCCACCGCGCCACGCGGCATCTCCCGGCCGCCGAGTCCCTGGGGCCGGCCGGGCGAGCGGAGCGGCGGGAGGGCGCAGCCGCCGAGGGCTCGCAGACCTCGAGGAAGGGGAAAGAAATAAAAACAAAACCGAAAAAAACAATATAATAAAATAAAAAAAGAGATAAGGCGGCAGGGCGGCCGGAGCGCTCGCTGCTCGCCCTGCAGCCAGGGAGGAGGAGGATGAGGAGGAGCGGGGGGGCAGAGCGGCGGTCCGTGCGGGTCACACGCCCGCCCGCCGCGGGCACCCGGGGCGGGGTGTGATGGGGGGCTCGGGGGAAGCGTGTCAGAGCCCCAGGGCCTCGGCGTGCTTCCGGGCCTTCAGCCGCAGGTCGGCGATGCTGGAGTTCTTGCTGTTGCTCTTGGCGGCAGCGGCCACCACGGCGGCGGCGGAGGCGGACTCCGCCAGGGAGGCGATGGGCAGCCCGAAGGGCGGCGGCGGGAACATCAGGTAGGGCGCGTGGGCCGCCAGATGCGGGTGCAGGTGCGGGTGCGCGTGGGCCACGCCCTCCAGCTGCAGCTGCGCCTGGACCTGGCGGCAGGGGCAGAGACACGGCGTCAGCCCCGAGCCCGCGGCGTGGGGCACACAGCCCCCCAGCCCAGCCCAGCGCAGCCCAGCCCAGCCCGCCCCAGGCCACGCATCCCCCAGCGCGACCCTGATGAAAAGACCAACTTGGGAGCGGAGCACCCCTCCGCGCTCAGGGCGGCAAACCTCCGCTCCTCGCTTAACCAAGGGCACACGCTTGACCCTCCTCCTCGTGGTTTTAAACAAATAAGTCAATAAATAAATAAATAAATAAATAAATAAATAAATAAGGCCCAACGCACGGGCGCCAACAAGTGCTAAATAGCTATGTTTTTTTTCAGGGATGTTTATTTATACCTTGCTAAAAACTCTTTGGCCATGGATCCCTTCTATACCCGGCCGGTGTTTGCTTTGGAGCTTTCTAGACCTACACAAACACGTTGGGTTGACTGAGAGATTTCAGCTCCGGGTAGGTTCGGGGAGGATTGGGGGAGAGTTTATTTATGTATTTAATTATTTTGGTCCAAATATGTCTTTTAAAAATCAATACAATTAATCTGTCAGCTCCACGTGTCTCCGAGACGGAGAAGGTGGCGGAGGGTCCCTTTGGGCTGGAAAAAATCAATTCCCCGATTAATTGACCAAAAAAAAAAAAAAAAGAAAAAAAAGAAAAAACGGAGAGAGGGAGAGTTACAACCGGCTAGAAGCCGGACGGAATTTCATCTCCCTCGTCCCGGCTTTCCCCAGCGGCCTTCGCCGGGTGGCTGCGCCTCGCTGGGGCATGGACCCACAGTGGCGTCGGTGCCTGCGCTCCGCCACTGCCCCTGTCCTGGCTGACCATCACGGTTGCAGAGCATTTGGGAGCAGCCTCCCCACCACCGGGGTGGCCGCGTCCATCGGAAAAGGACAGGTCTCGACAGCCCTCCTGGGAATGAGGAGGGGAACGACAGCTCAAGGGTCCTCATAGTTTTTCCCCTCACGGTTTTGCCCATCGGGGGGAAGAGCCTCCGCCCGCAGGGTCTCCGGCGCCAGGAGGAGACCAAAGCCCCCCGGGCGGCTCGGGACCGAGCCGGTCCGCCCCGCAGAGGGCGGGCGGGCTTGCCGGGGCGCTCCCGGGCCCAACCCGCCCCGGGAAGGCGATGCACCCCTGGGAGGCCAGTCCGGTCTGCGGGCGGCCCTGGGGCCGTGTGCCAGCCCATCGGCACGGCGCCCGAGGGGCCCTTAGCCCTGCCGGCGCCTCCCGGGGCCGCGGGACCCCCCGCTCCGTCCCCTCCCCGGTCCCGAGGAACGCTGAGCTCCCGAAAGCCGGGCGGGGGCTCCTTCACGAAGTTTTACAGCCTGTTTTTAATATGTGCCAACTTCTATATAAATGGCACTTGTAAACGTGTCCGGCTTCCTCCCGTGCTAACGAATGGGGATCGGAGCTTACTGAGGGAAAGTAAAATAAAACCGGAGCTAACTACCTGTTGGAAAGGCATCCTCAGGGCTCCCATATTCACATAGGGGGCTACTCTGCAGGCGTCTAAATGGCTGGCGGTTCCCAGGATCACACCTGCGGGGAGAGACAGCGCCGGGTGAGTGGCGAAGGTGCCCCGGAGCCCCGAGGCCGCCGCCCCCCGGCCGGTCCGCACCCCTAACCCACCTTTGTGCATCTGGTTCTCCTGCTTTCGGCACTTTGCTCTCCTGTTCTGGAACCAGACCTGTGAAAAGAAAAAGCAAACAAAAACAAAACAACAACAAAAAAAGTGGAGGTGGCCTAGGCAACTGGTAAGGGAGCATTATCTCAGGAGCTAGGAATGGAGGGGTGACTGTACAACTTTGCTGAGGTCTCTCCTCGGGAGCAGCCGAGGGGAAAGAGCTGGACCCCAGGTACAGTGAACCCCTCTCTGTGCTCCTGAAGGGCTGCTCGCGGGGGAGGTCCTGCTCCTCGCTGTGGTCCCTCAGTTGAACCTAAGAGACGGGAAGCGCCCTCGCAGCCGGAGAGACCGGGAGCCTGCCGCTTGGCATCGAGTCTCGGAGGCCCCCGTGTCCCCTGGGGAGGCAGTGGAGGGCTTTGTGCCACCCGTCTGGGGCGACACTTACAATAAGACCACCCGCAGGACGGGTGGGACCTCGTACACTTCCTAGTCACATTTTAAGCAGCCCGGGAAGAGCCGGCGTGGGCCAGGTCAGACTCTGGAGTCTGGCCCCCAAAAGACTGAACCTCCTGCCCTCTCCCGAGCCGGGTTTGAAATCGATGATCTCCGACAAGATGCAAGACACTGAACTTTTTGCAAAAGAGTCTGAATCGTTCCCTAAATGCTAAAGAAAACAAAATTCGCTTCTGCAGACTTATTGACAGACAAGAGCAGCGTCTTTTGCAGGCTGGGATGTAAAGATGTGCTTATACCCCTACCCGAGAAACGCCTGTAATCCGATATTACTGCCCCGATTCCAGCCGCCCTCTCTCAAACAGTCGCAGAACTTTGCAGTTGCCACTGTGCTTCCCGTGCCTCTTTTCCAGAGGCATTTCAGACCTTCATTACTTTCCCCCTTCCTCAGTTCTTGATTAGCAGCTCTCCCCAAAGCATCGTCAGAAGCGCGGGCCAAAATATTTTGCGGACCCTTATCTTTACACCAAAACCTTCTGAATATGGACAAACATTGACTTTCACCGCTGATAAAATCTTGTAGTTAAGTAAACACCTACAACCTTTGATGTTCTTGCACTTGCCAAGAGATCATACGGTTAATTAATACTAACTGCACTTCCTACATCAAATTTTCCCTTCAAGCTTTCTTCAATTGCCTTAATGATGGTCATTTACAACGGAGTAATTAGTGCAAAGAAAGGCTTCCGAAGGCATTAATTACCTCGGGTACCTCAGTGATTTTCTTAAGTAGGAATTGGCCTTCTCTGATTTAGCGCGACCATTTTTCCTGCCTAGGGTGGCCGTGGGGGAAGCGCGCAGCGGGCGACTGCGGAGCGCCGCGGGTGCGGACAGATCGACCGACCAACGGACAGACAGGCATACAGACAGACCGACCGACCCACCCACCCACCCAGCGGTCGCGAGTCCTGTCCCTGACGGCTGTCGCCAGGGCAGCCCTCCCCGCGCTAACCGGGCATCGCTGCCGCCGCGCTGCCCTGCACAGCACAGCGCGGCACAAGCCTGCTTTCCCCCACTAGCGATACACAAATATTAACAACATGCATCGCTTCTCCTTTTAACCAGACTGTTACGGATTTATATAGATAGATATATATATACGTATTTAAATATGAGCATGCAAAATATTATCAAGCTGTAGCGACAATAATACATTTTTTTCAGGCGGTAAATCCTTGCAGGAAATCTCCTTGTGTGTGTTCCCCACGCATCCCCCCCCGCCTCGAAAAGCAGTGTAAATTGTCAGAAGAAATTTAAGCGGCGTTTAAACAACTTCTCTTGCAAATCAGAACATCTTTCAAACCGGAATTATATTTAAATCTGGAAAACGAAGTGCCCTTTCCCTTTAGCTACGAAAAAATAAGGTTATGAGGAATAAAAGTGATGAATTAGCCACTGCGTTAAGCGATAATAAATCAGGCTTGGTGTGATTCGCGATCAATTCCAATTAGTCATGAATATGCTAAGTAAAGCACAGTACACTGTTTTAGACAGTTATTTCTTCATTAAGGATCACTCAGTGATTTCTTTCACAAATGCTCTAATCTGATTTCCTTTTGATTTCCATTAGAGACAGTGAATAATGACATTTAATTTAGCCCTGCACCATAAACCCAAAGATATTTGTTGTAATTGAATTACTGCCTGCTCCTCACTATGGTCTCATAACTTTCAATTATAACCTTGACAGCTGGGTGATATGAGTTTCCAGTACAACACTAAAAATAAAAGGTTAATAAGGACTAGCTACCATAGGAGCTTCAATTTATTTACAGCAAATTTCCACGCTAAATTGAAACTATATCCTTTAATAGCAAGGGACAAGAGGTTCAGATAGGAATTAGAGAACAATTTCGAAAGTATCAGGGAAAAAAAGAAACAAACCACCTTTCTATTTTCTGTCTTTTTCTTTTTTTTTCTGCTTCCACTTATTGATGGATATTAACTCTCTGCTTATTTCCCAATTAATTATCAATTTTTCCTCTTTTTCCTCTTTATACTTATGTATAGGGGGTTTTTTTAATCCATGCAAACCTCTTTTACAAGATGATTAAATACTTTTTTTTTATCTCCATCATAATCTCCTCCTGATTTTTTTTTTGAGGGGGGGGCTTTTTTTTCTTGTTTTATTGTGTGTGTGTGTGCAGTTTTAAGATCTGTAAGCACTTGAAGCACCAATTTTCCTGTAACTATGAACATCCTGTTAAGGTGCTCCTCAGTAATAAAGTACTTGAAAGAAAGAGTGCAGAATTCAATTACAAGTAATTTATTTTTATAGAAACAGTACATCAAGGCCTTGGAAAGATATTACAGAGCCCAAGTAAGAAGATCTGGGAAGATGACATAAGAGTTGATGTCCCCTTCAGCAAAAGTTTAATCTTTTCATTAATTTATATGGTGTGGTTAGATCAATCTTCCAGGAGAAAGTAGGCCAGCAGCACTCTGAACCCCTGCAATATCCCCTGCAAGCTGCCATTCCTAAGGCATGTGCCCAGCACCATCCCTTGCCCAGCTCAGTTTGTACTGAGAGTCACAGGAGCTGAGGGGAGAATAAAACCTTGAAAGAAAAAGGGAAAAAAAAAAAAAAAAAAAAAAAAAAAAAAAAAAAAAAAAAGAACAAACCCAACCTAGATACTCCATTTATTTCAGGTTTTGCCTCCAGGAGACAGTTGTTTAAAGCGAGGTAGTGGCTTGGCTGAGCAGTGTGCTGCCTGCTTGCTTTCTAGGGCTAAGGAGGGGCTCAAACAGCCCCCTCTCCCCACCCCAGCTCGGGGCCGTATTTCTTAACTTCCCGCTGTGCCCCGGGAGTGAGGTCAAGGCATGGAGGCCTCCATCTATGCCCACAGAACCATACCCATGCTTATGTGTAGCCACCCACATGATCCTATAGGTGATACACATATACTTGGGCATTTCTTGTCTCCAGGGTGTGAAGGTGTTTTGTTCAGTGGAGGGGTTGCCTTGGTGACTTTTTCTTCTTGGGTTTTAGTTTGGTTTGTGTCTGTTAGGCCAAGCACAGAATTTTAACCCAAGAAGAGATTTCCTTCAGGTTTCTCCTCTTCTGGGCCTGCTCAGAGAGCCACAGGTTAATCTTATTAATTATTTCTAGGTAGATTTTTGTTAGTTATTTCTATATTGGATTTTTTTGTTTGGTTGGGGGTTCTTTGTTTCTTTTAATATGACATCTGTTTTGTGGAAGCATTCCCTAGTTGGCTTGGGGGAAGAGGGAGTATTTTTCCTCTGCATCAAACTGAAAATCGAATTTTAACATAATCGATGCGGAGCCACCCAAACAGACAGCTCTGGTGGCCCCAGGACTACAGCAACCCGGATCTATTTTCAAGATTTCGAAGTCTAATTGGCATTTGGCTGTCTCTGAAGCAGGATGGGAGGGATGGGGGGAACTTCCACCAGATGGGGTGGCATGCATTCATACGCTTGCTGTGCGAATCAGAGCCGGCACCTTTCCCCCGGCTCTGGCTAATCCTGTCCCTCAGCACCCAAACTGTCTAGCCTTATTCAGGCAATTGTTTTCTGTCCTTTTCCCTTTTTTTCCCCCCATAATGGCCCCATAAAAGAAAAAGCGGGAAGAAAGTAAGGATTAAGGGAGAGTAAATGGCACGTTTGCAAGGGAAAAAAAGAATTAAAAAAAAAAAAGAAAAAGAAAAAGTAGTTGTTCAGTTATTAGAGACTTGTCAACACAAACACCGTCCAACCACCCTACCCCGCACACATACCAAAAAAAAAAAATTTAAACCGCCTTCCTAGGAAACGCAAGACACGGGCAGATATTACCAGAGCAGAATTACTCTTTGGCAGGACAGGTACAGCAGAGTTGCAAACAGCTTCCCCATCACACGTGTCACCTCTGCCTTCACCTCCCCGGTTTGCATGAAACGGGGCACTGTGCTAGGATCCGCTGGCAGTTAGGAAGTGAAGTGAGGACGTTTCCAGGAACAGAGCCTTTCTCTTACCTGAACCCTAGCTTCAGATAGTCCCAGCCTCTGGCTTAGTTCCTCCCTCATGAAGGCATCCGGATAGTGAGTCTCATCAAAAAGTCTTTCCAGCTCGTTCAGCTGCTCTAGTGTGAAATTGGTTCTGCTTCTCCTTTGTTTAAGCTTGGTCTGTCCGTCTTCATCTTCTGACTTCACATCTTCCCTCTTCTCTTTGCATTCGTAGATCCCTGCCGGGAGGGGGAAGAAGAAAATGACACTGAGCCTCCCCTCGCACCTCTTCCAAATTCTCTCACACGGGGGTCTCCCTCCTCCCCTCTTCGTCCCCAAACTCAGCACAACGTGCGGGTGAAGCTGGCGGGCGGGCAGGGGTCCCCGGACAGGCCCAGTGGGACGAGAGGGGCTGGGATCCGCCACAGACTCCGTGCCGGGCAGGGGCACCTCGCCCGAGGGCCGGAGGGAGGAAGGCAGCAGCGCTGCTTTGCCTATCTGATGCCCTATCAGAAAAAACTATACAGATAAATATAATTTTATTTTCTTTCCAGGGTTAGGAGGAAGTCGTGCCGCCCGTTGGCATGGGCAGTTCGAGGAAGGGGTTGGTAGGAAAACCGCCGGCCCCCGATACCTCCAGGCGGTGGGGAGAGGTGAGAGAAGGGGGTTTATCCGGCGACGTTTCCTCCCAAAGTAAAGAAGGTTATGCAAGAAGCTCCCTACCGCTGTCATGGTGAAGGCAAGGTGAAAATATTTGCCTCGCAAAAGAAACTTTCCCTGGGCATGAGACCGAGACCGCCCGTGTCTCTCCCCCTTATCAACCCTCTTTCCCCCAAAAAACCTGCCAGCGGGTCGAAACCCTGGGGGCGGCGGTTCTGCGCGGCCCTGTGCGGGACAGTAGACTCCAGGGCCATGGGTGCCTCCCAGCCCCTCCGAAACAGCAGGAACCCTCCCAGCCTTCAGGGACTCCAACAGGGCTCGTGGAGAGCTTGCGACCAGAGGCAGCCGCTGTGCATGCTTGTCCCGGGCAGAGGGGAGGTGGGCTGTGGGGGCCGCGGGTAAAACAGTTCCCCTTTTCTGTCTCGGGTAGGGAGATTTCTTTTGCTTTGGCAGATTATTTCCTTATTATTATTATTATTATTATTATTATTACCCCTTTTCCTTAATGCCAGGAGACCTAAGGCACTGTCCTCCTTTTAAATCCAACTAACGAAAAGAGGAAGAGATGCTGGAGCGAGTGACACCGCTTTAGGCTGAACCGGTTCCCCGGGATCCCCTGCCTGCCTGGGGCACCCCGCAGGGTGTGCATCCAGTGCGGGCACCGGCGGAGT
Organism: Acanthornis magna; assembly: GCA_036785705.1. Taxonomy (NCBI): domain Eukaryota; kingdom Metazoa; phylum Chordata; class Aves; order Passeriformes; family Acanthizidae; genus Acanthornis; species Acanthornis magna. The sequence continues at coordinate 29,929,891 of JAWUZG010000221.1, read as the reverse complement.
CCCGGGACGAGCCTGTTCTGACTGCCTCCTTTGTCGTGCCTCACCTCCTGGGTGGTGTGGATCTGGGGGGAGTCGCATCTGCGGATGTGCCCGAATTAAATCCCTTTTCCCTCCCCTCATACACAGGTATATACATATATACGTACGTATACACACAGAGAAATGTGCGCATGCACATGTATTAACCTATATACTTAGGGGCATCCCATAATGCAAATTATAAACTGCAAATCATAAGTTAATTAAACGTAATAAAGCGTTCTGAGCTGCATCTGCGCTTAAGTAAGGCCGGACTCAAGCCGAAGTACTCGTTTTCACTTCCAAAATGAAAACTGTCCCTGGCCGTGACCGTTCCTCCGGGGTCCAGGCTGATACCGGCTGCATAAAACTTTGGGAAAGGTCTGGCCTCCGGATGGGGATATCCGCTGGTTGGTTTTAATGGCGTTTTGTTCTCATTTCTCCTGTAAAGGGAATCCCTATGAAAAGACGAGGGTGCTAACCCAGCAAATGCCTAGGGAAAATCAGACGCGTTCAAAAGCTGTCTCTTTTCCGAGGCTACAGCATGTCCGTGATAGGTATAAAATATTAACTAGCATATCGGTGGGACTGAAATCACACGCCGGAATCAGTTGAAATTAGACTGAAACCTGGCATGAATTTAAACTGTCACAAGCATCTCAGCTCTTTCCAACTCCTCCCTTCCATCCCCACCCCCAGCCCCTCTCCATAGATTAGATTAGCTAAACATACAAGCCTGAATTTCGATTCACGGGGAAAAGGGAGAGTAGTTGAGGGGTTTTTTCATTCGTTCTCGTTCTATTTCTAATTCCTGAAGCATGGCCTGCTTTCATTTTTTAAAATCTAATCCTGCGCGAATTATTCCCTTAAACTGAACCTTGTTTTTCAGTCTCTCGACTAGAGAAGGAAAATAAGCAGAGCCGAGTGGTACTGGCTTGTGCAGAAATACGGGTACCCGAATACATTATTATACCCCGTTTTTCTCTTTGGGGAGGGGGTAAAAAAGAGGGGGGTATTAAATAAAAGTTTGGGCTGTAAATTAAATCTCCCAGTGTTATATTAAACAGGATCAAACAGTAGGAAACAGCTGAAAGGCTGGTTGTTGTTCCCCAACCTATTAACCGGTTTTTATTACCCCAAACTAGCCAGTAGCTCCCCAGGCAGGTCCACCTGTCTAACTTGCCTAGAGACACTTTCTCAACTTTCTAATCCCCACGTCCTTTTTATTCTCTCCTTCCCCTGTGAGCCTGTGTGGGGTTTTTAGTTGTCTTGCTTTAAAAAATATTTTTTTTCTTTAATTTAATTTGTTGTTGTTGCTGCTACTTAGAGAAGGAATGGCGTTTTGCCCCTTGGTCGGCGGGGTGCCGTGCTGCCCTGGCCCAGGTGAGAGGACAGGCAGGGGACAGAGGGGCCAGTCGGCCGGGCCGGCCGCTGCCTCTCGCCGCAGCGATGTTCTGTCTCACCGGGTTCGGGCAGCTGCCCCACAGCCACTCTCCTCTCCTCCTCGTCCCCTCCGGCCGGAGCCTCTGAGTAGGACTGGCTGACCGACCCAAGACAAAATGTCCAGGGAGAGCCCTCTCCACATCCCGCTTTCTCCCAGAACAAGCAGCAGCATCCTGGCGGCCCGGAAGCAGGAAGAACAGGTCTCCTAAGGCATTAAAACTCCCCGGACAAGGTTTCCTCGTATAAAAATACACAGATAGACAAAAACGTCTGACGTGCTGCGCTGCCCCCTTCCCCCAGGCGAGAGAACGCCTAACGCACCGGATCGATTTCGGATGTGAACAGGGGCTGGCGGGGGGGCAGGACCGAAGTTGTGACTTATTTTTCACGGCTACGCTCACGTTATGCATGCAGGAGTACATGTTCCTAAGCCTGTGTTCCCGCCGCTGCGGGAGGGAGGTGACCGCAGGAGGGAAGCAGGATGCGGGAGGCGATCCCGCTCTCCCCGCCGGGGCCGGAACCGGGGCCGCGGTGACCAACTCGCCCCCGCCGCGGAGAGCCAGGGACGGCCGGGGAGGGGACCGGGGCTGCCGGCGAGAAGCGCGGGGCGGAGGGCTCCCAGCCCTGCTCTTACCTTCCGCTGTCCTGCCCGTGTTGAACTCCTTCAGTTTGTCCTTGTCGCTCTCTACGTGGTCTTTGAAAAGATGCACCGGGCAATGGTTGCTGCTCTCGGTCATGTCCTGCAGGTTAGAATCAGAGTTTCCAAGCTCCCTAGAGCGAGCCAACCCACTCTCCAAAACTTCCCTGTACGTGATCGTCTCCTTCTTGTTGCCGCTGCCACTGCCGCTGCTGCTCTCTTTGCTTTTCTGGTCAAAAGATTTGGATACAAAAGCCGTAAGTTCTTCCATGGCTGCCCGGTGATCTTATCCACAGAGATCCACTTGTTTTCAATCGGAGATGTGGCCGTCCTCCGCACGCTGTTTTTGCACGTAGAAGATGGGCTGTATAGGGTTAGATCACTCCTGCTGTTATTTATGCCTTTCAATTTGAGATCACACTATTTATACATGGCTACCTCAGCCCAACCCCCAGCTCTCCCTGTCTCCAGCAATTACTGACTGCTCCATAGTCGCAGGCGGACTCCGAGCAGCTATCTCCCCCACCTCAGTCCAGCAATTGGCTTTCTTTTCATTTCATCACTCTTTGGCATCTTTGCACCTTGATTTAGGGAGGCAAAGAGGCAACAGCAAAAAAGCGGGGGGGAGAGGGAGAGGGAGAGAGAGAGAGAGAGAGGGAGAGAGAGGGAGAGAGAGACGAATAAAAGGGAGGGAGGGGGGAAGAGGAAAACATGAAAATAGGTATCTACATTCTGTAAATGGGTCGCAGAAATGAGAGTCGAGGAAGACTTAATTGATTTTAAGGACATCCTGTGCGTGGCAACACTGTGAGTAAAAACGGACCCACAGCTAACCAAATAACTGTGCTCCTGCAATTAAATGTATCGCTGTCAAGAGGAAAGGAAAATGAGTGTTCAATAAAAAAGGTAATGAATAAAAAGCCGGAGATGTGCATTTGTTGTAATCATTGGAAATTCTACCTGATTTGCTATTTAGCTAATTTCTCTTAATTAAACGGTCAAAATAATCGGCGAAACAAAAATGCTATTTTAAAAGTGTTGCCTGTTCTGGCTGGCGGTGGGTGGGTGGGTGCGCGGAGGGGGACGTGTGCTGCAGCTAAACAAGTTGCGAGATGCCTCGGAGATCCGTGTCGGTGTGTTCGAAGGATTTGGAGTGGGTTGTTTGGCTGGGGGGTATCCATAGGTAGGGGGTCTCTCCAGACGCCTGTGAACATTGCAGGATCTGTTTTCTTGTTTATTGTTATTATGTTGTCTGAAGGTACTGTAGGGGGAAATTAAAATCTAAAATATTTCTCTGGATGTCGAGCTATCCTGCTGCATGCAGCAGAGGGGTAATTTGTTAACACGGGAGTGTGTACACGACAAATAGAGCATTAAACCTTCTTTTTTTTTTTTTTTCCCAACGAAACATATCCTGCTGGATTTAACATAGAACTGGCAATAATTTCCCTACTTTGCTCTTGGTAGTCTGGAGTTATTTTTGTTGTACTCCTGGAATAATTATTATTCTATGCACTTGAATAGCTGCCTGAAATTCGTCTCCAGATAACAGCGCCGGCATTTCCAGCGCCTCTCCGCATCGTTAGATCCCCACGCGGAGTCGACTTCCCAGCTATTTATTTCTGTCTCTTCTCCTCGGGCTTTAACGCGAAGGGTTATTCGGTATTTGGAGGAATTTTGTCTTCTGGTCGTTTGGCTTTTTACGTTCTTCTCGTTCCCTCGCCTCGAGTTTGAGATAATCAGAGCCCATCATCACGCCACCCTCTGCTCTGAATCGCAACCAAAGCAGGCTCCTTGTTGGAGCAAGGGGCCATTGTTTCTTTTGTGGGGGAGTGTGGGACTGTTCTGAAAATTAGCAGAACATTAAAACACTAAAAATACGTTTAATTAATCCAAAGGTGCCCCCAGCACCAGAGTTAACACCTCCGCAGGAGGAGGGGAAAAAATAATAATCGAGGAAGCAATTAATAAAGGGCTTAAAAAAAAAAATCAATCTCCCCCTGTGCGAATTTAAAATGATTATCTAGGGGACAAGGATTGATCATTTGATCTCGGCACTGCGGATATCCCTGACATTTATTATATTGTCGTGTCTCGGTGGCATCCTTCCTCCAGAGTTCGTTTAACAAGTGAGGGAGCGGAGGAAGCCTTACAACTTAACAAACAGGTCTTGTCATCGCAAACGCCAATCAAATCCGAGGCTCTAATGTATATCACACGGCACCACATAAATAATAAAGGCGAGCGATAGACGGGGAAGCAACGTATGGCTGAGGAAAGATCCTGGCACGACACGCTGCTTGTGCCTCTCTCATGCAGTCTGCGCGTGTAAGGGCTCGTAGTGGATTGTTGTGCAGGCTGGTGCGTGGTGCGAGGTGTCACGGACACGCGGGGACACCGGCACGCGTTCCCGCTTGGGAGATGCTCCGTACCGGGGCTGGGCCCCCGCCGCGGAAACTTTCCCCATCCCTCGGCTCGACCCGCACCGACCCCCACGGTGCCCAGTCTTCCTCTGCCTCCCTCGCAGCAAGCAGCAATCAAGGATAAATATTTACTGACTCCGCGTCCCCAGCCCCGGAGAGGCATGGTGCGCGTCGGCTGCCCCGAGCTGCGGGAGTTTGCACCAAGTCCGCCGGATCCCCTCTTCCCTCCCTCTCGGCCCAGACCCGCTCTCCTCCCCGCAGCTCCCCCCTGCGCCCAGCCCCACGCCTGCAGCCCCCCCGAACGCGGGGCCACGCTCCTCCCGGAGCCCCCCGGGCGCATCCTGCCACCGCCGGGGCTCCTGGCCCCGAGGACCGGGGCAAATCCAAGCCTCCTCAGATAGAGGGGGGAAAAAAAGCTCTCTTGCCTGCTCTCCATCCCTCCCTCCCTGCTTCCCAGCAGCGCGGGCGCGCCCGGTGGGAGGGTTGGTTGCCCCCCGCTCCCCGCAACGCGTGGGGCGCAGTTGGGCGCGGGGCAGCCACCGGGCGCGCAAGTGGCGCGGCGGCCCGCGGGCCACCGCCACCGGCCGCCCTCGACGGCAGCCGGGAGGCCGCCGGGGAGGAGCCTTGCAGCCGGGGGGAACTTGCCTCAGACGCGCTCCGAAAGAGAAAAGCGAAACAAAGCACCGGAAAGGGCAGGGAGAGAAACGGGAAAATAATAAAAACAAACAAACAAAAAAGGACCAGTGCAAAGCTCAACTCTCCCCGGGATCCCGCCTCCACCCCACGCCGCGGACCCTCGCGGGGGCAGGCGGCGGAGGGCGCAGAAGCGCGGGCAGCCCCGCGGGCGCCCACGGCCCCACTGCGCGCTCCGCGCAACGCGGATCTCTGCGAGGGGTGGCGGGCCCGGCCCGTCCCGTCCCGTCCCAGCGGCGCGGCGGGGAGCGGCGGGAGGCGGGGAGCGCCCCCGCCCCCCCCTTTTCGCAGCCCGCGGCTTTGTGGCGACCCAGGGCAAGGTGGTGCAGGTGGGAAGTGGGGGGCAATTTTGACCCCACTACAAACTTTGACTGCTGGTTCAGAGAGGAATTACCTTTATTGCTGCTCCTGATAATAGGCTGGGGAGGAGGGATGGAGGGAGGGATAAGGGGAAGGAAAGAGAGAGAAAGAGAGAAAGAGGGGGAAGGAACCGCCGTCCAAATCCCATTCCCCTGCCGGAATGGAGCTCCTGGGACCCTGCCGCAAAACTAAAAAGTCACCAGAGCCCCTCGGAGCTTCCCTCTGTCCCTGGCTCACCGCGGCACCCTGGGTACCTCTGCCGTGGCAGAAGCCACCCCGCTCTCCCAGATCCCCCCTGCAGGACCGGCCATCAGGGACACGTTGAGGGGTGTCCTGACAGCCCGGCCTGCCGGGTCTCCCGCGGGGCACCATTCCCCCAAATCCTCCTCCTCTTCCCCCTCTACTGCCCTGGGGCAACGGACAGGAGCCCTCTGCTCTGCTGGCGTTCGTAACTGGACAAAAGGGGTGTCCCGGTTATTCCACCCCTCTTCCTTTCCCCACCGCCGGCGCTACGGGGCTGATTCCCCCACAGACCCGAGCCCGCCCCCTGGCTCCCCCCTCCCCGGAGTGAGAGGAGGCATCTGCGAGCAGGGCAGCCTGGCAGGGGATAGTCCGGACCTTGGACTACAGAGAAGCGTTTATTTAGCGTGGTATCAATCCATGTGTTATTTTTTAATTCCTCTTTCAAAGAAACCTCTTGACCATTGTGGTTTTTCTCCGAGTTAAACGAGAGGAAAAATCATGAATGAGTTTAAACGTTGCATTAGCTTTAAGCATATCCAAGGCAAAGTATTGAATTTCATATTTATAGGAGGAATTTACATTTGTACATTGACTCATGGTATGACGTAGGGCGAAACCGATTTCCTCCCACCCTCCCACCTTCAGCTTATTTTGGTCGAAATGGGGCAAATAAACAAACAGAAAAATCATCGGTTTAATCCGCGTTTTAATAAGCACTGACCCAAAGAGCAAGATTTTGTTGAGTAGATAACTGAGTCCTCTCTCTCTCCATCTCCCTCCCTCCTTCCCTCTCTCTCTCTCTCTCGTGATTAATTCAGGGACTGTAATCATGGACATTGTACATCAAACCTTTCTGCTCACGCTACAGACTCCTGCAGATCTTTATTGGTTTACATGAAAGCGAGTAAACATATTTCAGAGGATGCCCTTTCAATCTGGCTCCATTTCCACAGCACATAATTCCAAGGACAATTTGTTTTAATAATAAGAATGGATGCAGTGTTAATGGTTTTCAATTTGTGTTAAAAAAAAAAAAATTAAATATTTATAAGTATCGATCGAGGGCTTCAGGATTTTACAGACGTCTTAACACATTTCATAGATGGGATTTTTTTTTTAATTTAGAAACCTGCGTCGTATTCTCTTTTATGCTGTTTATTGATTTAAGCAGCATCCGTGTCTCAAGCGAGAGACTAATAGATTTTCATTAAAATAGGCTCTCTTAATCCTGATTGTGAATGGATATGATTGATCCATCCAGCACACTACACATCTATAATATTAATAAAGGACATTATCATGGCAGGATTTGCTTTTCCGTCATCAGGGCACTTTTGTTTTTTCCCCTTCCTTGCAACGTTAAAGATTTATTTGGGAGCTGTAAAATAGCCCACAGGAGGGAGACGCTTTGGGAAGAATACATTTTTATAATAGATTTTTTTTTTTTTTTTTTTTTTTTTTTTTGTTTTGGTAGTTTAAGTGGAAAGATTTTTTTTTAATCTACAAACTGCTGTGGCAACATATGGTGAAAATTAAACTGTTTCCCCTGCAAATCTAATCTTAAAACATTTATGTTGAGTTTTATTTTTAGAATAACATTTTTAAAGGAGAGGAAAACAATCTTGTATGAAAAGTAAAATAAAGAACATTTGAAAGGCTATAGTTTAAACTAACAATAGCCTTCTTCACCGGCTGATGCTGCTGGACTGGTATCGTACCTGATGAATATGTTACGAAGTGGTCGGGACAGCAGCGACTACAGTAATTAATGGAGTGTGACAGAAATGCTAAGGGCTTAATTGTCTTTATTCCGACTTGTAGTAACGTAACCAAAGGGATACATTAATTCAGTACAAAAACATATCAATGCTCTCCTCTCTCCTCCACCAAGGTACAAGCGAACACACGGGCTAACACACGCTCACAACATCTCTTCTCTATCACATTATTATTATTTTGATATATATAAAGCTGTATCTTTCCAGCAACATTAATTACTCATATATTCATTACAGGGAGCCTAGACGTGTTCAAATCCCCATCTACTTTTACTTCTGCAAAATTAAACATTCACGAGGTGAATTACAATAAGCAATTGCCTTTGTGTGTAATTAATTACGATGCAGTGGGCCAGCATAATGGGCAAGTAGCCCTCGGTTTCAGTTGCCCTGGATAACTCGAGCAGAATAGGAAGAGTCTGTGAGGGGAAGGAGGGAAAAAAATAAAAAGAGGGAAAAAAGTTGAGAGCTGTAAAGTTTGTACTGAATTTAGCAACACGAAATACACACAGAGAGAATTGTTTGCCTTCTCTAGTAATGTGTGAGGGACGCTGCAATTTTGAACTCTGTAATAATGATTAATAAGTCAAAAGGGCATATTTTTCTTTTATGGTATGCAGTGCTCAAGGGAATATTCCGTGGATGTCTTTAAAACGAAGTAGGAATATTTACACACATGCACAGAGTTAGCAACAGCACCAAAGAAAGAAAAAAACCACGAATATTTCAGTGAACTATTACATTTTTTCAATTATTTCCCAATGAGTATTTCAATGAACTGTTACATTTTCCCAATTCACAAGGAAGATTTATGGGATTATTAAGATTTCTAGTGGAAATATTATACAGTGGAAGTTTATCGTCTCTCAGGGATTGTACACCATTTGATATCAATTTCCAGATGTTATGATCTTTTTTCAGAAAATAATTGAGTATATTAACTTCTTCCCTACAGAAGACTATTTAGGGCTTTATTTATTTATTTATTTATTTACTTATTTACTCATTCTGTTAAGGGCACAACTGTTTTCCTCCCACCCCTCCCTTACAGAATTAAATTGTTGAAACATCAGAGTAAACTTCAATCAGATAACAGTTTAATACTCAAGGGAAGGAATAATTTATTTGCCACTTTATTGCAAGCAGAAGCCCGTGAATTTAGCTATGTTTTAAAACAAAAATAAGGTACGTCCGAGAGCGCCCGCCTGGCGCTGTCGCTGCCCCCCGCCGCGGGCAGGGCGGGAGGCCCTGCGCTCTGTCTCGGTGGGCACCGCAGTCCCCGCGGAGTCGCGGGGCTGTGCCGGAGGGCCGAGCGAACGGCCCGAGTTCCGCCGGGACCGCACTGTCAAGGGCCGTCGGGAGCGCCACGCGTGTTCCTGAGCGCCACGCGTGCTCGCCTCGTCCGGAGAGCGCCCGAGTCCCCGCGGGGCCGGCAGCGCACACGGCGGGCTCGTGGCGCCCGCGCCGGCACGGACACCCGCGGCTGCTGCGGCCCCGCTCCGCGGCCCGGCGGGGCTCGGCCACGGCGGCGGGACGTCCCCAGCCTCCCTCCCCCGCCGCTCCGGCCGAGGCTCCGCCGGTCGCGGCTACCCCCGTGTCAGGACAGGCGGGATTCTGCCCTGCCCGGGGCTGCCCCCGCGCCCGGCCCGGCTCGGCCCGTCGGGGAGCGGAGCGGGAGGCGGAGGCTTCGTAGCTGTGCCCGGGAGAGGTGCGGGGCGGACGCGCCCCTCGTGCCCGGTCCCCACTTGTACACGCTGCGGGTGGGCGAGGTGTCCCTTCCGCTGAGCTCGCCCTCTACCCCCGGGAGGGAATCGGTGGCTGTTGCAGGGGCATCTCGCTAGAGGAAGGGTCGAGCTGGGTCCCCCCGATCCCCTCTGAGCCGGTTCCGGCCCCGGCTGTCGCCCCCGGCAGCCGCGGCCCTCGACGGACAGAAAACCCCACTGCCCGGCCGCAGTGGGAAAAAATGCGGCCGGCCGGAGAGAGGTTTCACCCCAAAAAAAGGAATTAAGGGCTGCGTCGGGCTTCAATGCCCCTACAAGACGAGGTGGGGAGCAAGGGGTCTAGCATTTCACAGGTTACCTCACCTCGCGTTTATCGGGGTAGTTAAAGGGAATAAAAGAGGTGGGGGAGAAGGAGAGAGAAAGAAAATCAACTTTAAGAGACTCTGGGTTTAAATAGCAGCCTTTGATATTTTGACAGCAAAATGGAAAACACTTAACAGGAGTCAAGTTTTGATGTCTGAGGCTGGCAGCGCCCCCTAAAATTATATTGTCTTGCCTGCTGCTTCAAATTGGACCCAGGACCTTATAACGTCTCTCCAGGTCTTTATCTGCAACCTTTCTGATTGCAAAACCATAACTGTATCGTTTTACACCAGTCAACTAAGCAAGTGCCAGTGGAATAAAATCCACAAAGTGCACACACATACCAGCTCTACAGCTAAAGCAGTCTGTTCTTTGCAAGTTGTAAAGGCCTGCAAATTAAATACCAATTACTGGAAGCAATAAAATGTTTTTTATTGCACGAAATCTACTTAAAACAGAAAAGAATAGTCGTTTTATTTTGAGGAGGGGGACGGGGGGCAGCTCACGAAGACATATATTGGCAGAGAAAGATTATATACAGCGCCTGCACGAGGCCACAATGGAGACATTCTACGGCCGGCAGCAGGCAGGGCTTCCCCCCGTGTTGTACAGAGGGGGGTTCTGCAGAGGTGCTTATGATAGGGATTATTGTAGGTGAGACTTGGGGAGGTGGGAAGCCGGGGAACAGTAGCTCTAGGTAGAAGCAAGTGGTGCAAACAAGTTATATGACAGCAGTCCACTGTGTTTTTAAGATCCTTTCCAAAAGAGATACTAAGGGGTTGGTGGTGAAAACTACCTGATGTCTCCTCCTCCCCTGCTCACTTTTCCTTCCCCTCTTTGGGGAAGAGCAAATTATTGGCGTTCTGTCTTATGAGCATTGCATGAAGGGGCTCCCAATTGCCTTACTGTAGTCTCTGGCCCCCCTGGTAGGGGAGCCCTCTGGGAGGCAGCAAGGAGGAGTGCAGCTCCCTGGAGTTACCAGCCCCAGAGCAAGGCTGCCATTCCCCCACACACATCCTCAACTTTCTACGAAGTAAAACAACATCAGCAAACTTGCCAGTGGGAGGAATGCTTGCCCAGGTGAGACACCTTCAAATTTGCCTGAGTTCAGGTGTCCTTCATCACAGCACAGTCCCTCCCGTGTCTAGCACAAAGAAAGAGTGGAAGTAGCTAAAAAGTCATACTCCATCACAGGAAGAACAGTGTGATAAGTGGTAAGACAAACATCATTTAATATGCTCAGCCCATGAACTCCATATCAAAACCACTCTCAGATACATGTGTCCCACTCCTAATTTCCCTACTGTTTCATTACTCCCAGAGCATCCCATCCTTGTGGTTTGCCCCTATACTATGCCTGTGGCTTCACTTAACACCAGGAACTGCCTGTGAATGGGATGGGACACAGCCCTCGGGAGCATCCCCTGCGTGGTGGGTCATGACATTTATGCTGATGGGTGCTTGCGTTGCGCCGCTTTAAATAGGCTTTGAATCGGTTAGGGTTTATTTTTTTTCCAATGACAAAAGCAATTTGAGGATTGCAAGCTTGTTTCTTAACATGACCTCATTCTAAGTGAACTAGATTCTCCCACTCACCAGAGTGTATTATCCAGAGCCAGACTATGGCAATAAAGACCTTCCAAGCTAATTACCCACAAACGTGCAGGCTTTCTGTGGATGAATTGGATTTAGAAAAGCTTGAAGACTAGATTTGACTAGACTTAGAAACACAGGGAAAACTGAAACTCTGCCATGTGGTTTACTGCCATTTCAAAGGTTCCCCGTGCTTGCTATGTGAAATCCACAAGTTTTGAAATGAAGGATTTAAGCACTGCACTGCTGCTTTTGCTGCGAGGACAGCAAAGGTGCAGGCAGGTGCTCGGGCTGCAGGCTCCACACCGCTTTTGCCTGGCCTGGAGGAGCCATCACCACAAGAACTTGGTGTTGGAAGGGACACTTCCAAGGAGCCCCTGGAGACAATGGTCCTGAGGTAACTGGGAAGTAGTGGGGTCACCCTGCAGCACCAGTGGAAAGAGTATGCTGCTGGGGCTGCTGGCACTAGAAGCAGCAGAAGTGAAATATTTTCCTTTCTCTGTTCCAAATGGAGGGGCCTTGGGGCTTATTTTCCCAAATGATAGTCCTTTTTTCTCAGTTGATCTCTCCCTCCACCTCTGCAGCAAGAAGTGCCCTGGCAGTGTCTGCCCAGGGTTCACTCACAAGGGCTCAGCTGCTCAGCAGTAGGGATGTGGCTTTCAGAGCTAGTGGGGTCTCCTGATATCAGCCCCAAGGAAATGCAGGCCCAGGGCTGACATCTGCAGATCCCTTTGCTGCACTGGGTCCTCATTTAATGCTGAGTGAGGAAAAGCTGTGGGGAGCAAAAGGCTTAATGGCAGAGTAATGCTGCTCTGTTTGGGTCAGGGGGCGAGAGTCACTGTTAGAGACAAGAGTATTTATTCATTTATTTTTCCTTAAAGAGGGGAATTCTGTCCTCAACATTGCTAAATAAGTAGGACTTAGGCTACTGCACACTGAAATCACACCACGCGCTCCCGTTTACACCCCTTGCTACATGTCCACACACACAAATATTCACCCATTGACAAGGCTGTGGAGGTTTCTGGTTTTGTTTAAAAATTGGCTGCCTGCAGCCTCCCCTTCGTTCCTCTGGGTATGCATGAGCAGCTGTGGAGAGCTGCAAGGCTAGCCAACAGACCTTGTAGCCCCCACAGATGTCAATTAGTTTCTCTCGGGCTTCCTTTGGATACACTCGGGTCTTGAGACCTCCGTGTGCTGACTTATTTGTAAAGCATGAGTTATTCACTAACTCCGTGTTACTAATTAGAAGATTATCAGCTCTTGGTGGTTCACTTGCCTGCTGCAGGGAGGTTCCTAGGAAACCCTCGTACAGACCATGCCGAAGGAAAGCATCAATTGATTACTGTGGTGGAACACTCCTGCTTTACGCATTAAGGAGCAACTGGAGGGACATTAAAGGTTTTGGAGACGCTGAGTGCCTTTCCAGGCTTGGGTAACCCAGAAAGCAGCTTGCTGCAGCTGCACCACCCTGGTTTGGTGAGAGCTGGCTGGCTGCTGGTGGAGTCAAGCCCAGGGATGGGGGCCAAAGATTTCGGGAAAACATGCAATAAGCCCACATTGGGCTGTAGGAGGGGGGGAAAAACTGCAAAAACCCTTCTGGCAGCTAGGAAAAGACAAGGAGTTGGGTGCTAAAAGTGCAAGGAGGAAGGGAACAGTTAAGTACATTGCCTCTAGACACTGCAGCTTTTTAAACTAGTTAAACTGACTGCGCTCCTCTGGGAATCCGTTTTAGAAGAGGCAAAATTGAGTGCATCTTTAATTTGCCTAATTTTCTTCATCCTATGTATTTTTGGATCCTCCCTGTGCTAATGAATCCTTGCTGTGTTCACGGGGAGTGAAACTTGTTAATATTAGCAGAGGTCATCATGGCCTTTCTCTGAGCCATCTCTGTCCTTCCCGTGACTTGACCAAGCATTCAGGAGGGTCATGCTGGGGAAGGAGGAGGGTCAGCTCAACCTGCCTGAAGTTTAACCACTTGCCTTTGATAAAAGGCACACTTTGATCTAAGGTGTGGCATTAAGTGCAATATATAGTTAATATTTATAAGCTTATGTACAGAAAAAAAGAAATAAGGAGGTAGTAACCTGAAAGTCTTGGTGCAGATAAAAACCACCAGTGTAAACCAGAAGACAAGTCTGGGAACAAAAGAGGGTTTGGTGGTGACGCTGCTGCTGATGTCCTGGAATATCTGGGGTTTGTCATCTGTGATTGTGCCAGGGATTTCTTGTGTGCAGTTAAGTCACTTCATCTTTGTCTGCCTCAGTTTCCCACCAGCAGGTGGGAATTAAACAGAACATTTTGTCTTCTCTACATTTGTCTGCATTATCTACATAATCTAAAAGGTTTAGGGCATTGCTTCTATTTTTGTTGTGTCTACTGCTTGGCAGTTTCATGTTCCTTGGGATCCTTAGGCATTTTCCATAACACAGATAATAAGTTTAACAGGTTCTCTCTCTCTCTCTCTCTCTCTGTTGTTTTTTTTTTTTTTATGCCTTTGGCCACAAAACGCATCATATCTTGCTCTCATAAGCCAAATGCAGGAAAGTATCTTTAGAGCATCTCTGTGGGATCTCTGCTCCTCACTGAGCAAGGTCTTGCCAGATTACAAGGAAATGATGCTTAATAATTGCAGCTGTCCAATAGACTGATCCATCACATCTGTTCTGCTTGCCAGATGAGTCCAGACCACCAGTGACCCAAAAATAACTGCTCTTCTTAAAACTGCTCTGAAAAGCAGAGGGGTTCCTGCGATTTTTAAAGGGATGAATCACAAAAGGAGGACCCATGCAGGATGAAAACTCTATGTTTCCACCATGAAGGTGCACAAATCCTTCAGTGGGGTGGCTGGGAAGAGCAAAACCTTTTTAGAAGTGGTTTAGTCATTTATGTGTCTCTATTCCCTCTCTAATTTGAGACGTGTTCGGATTTCAAACTGTGGTGTGTGTAGTCAATTCTTGTTGTCTTCAACCCTAATAAGTTAAATACCGTGCTCTTCAAAAAAGTCATGTCCCTCATATCTCATAAATCACCAAAAGGTTAGTCACCTCAAATTAGAGAGTGCATTCAAGAGGGTAGGTTTAAGTAATTATTTGGGGTTTTTTCCCCCCATTACAGGACATGATCAGATTAAATCTGGCAGACCTAGCTGGAACAGTTTAAAAACTTACCATCACCAGCTGCTTATTGATGTTCCTCTGCCAGAGGTTACCTCCATCCCCCACATGCAGAAAGAGTGGTGTGAGCATAGACCTTGGTCACTGATATGCAGGAGGGAGAAGCTTAAATCAGTCTTGCTTTCCCTTCTTGTGCCTGAATATCAGGGTATGCAGGGAGTAAGTGGTGTGGACTACTATGTTCATAATTTGGACCATCAAATGTGTGTGTAAATGTTTGGGACTGACTAATTCCTACTATTTATGAATATGTGAATAAAATTCATTGGAGTGTTCTGCATAATTTTCCCTATTTATATTTTGATGTAATATCTCATGTGATTGTTTTTCCAGAAGCCCACAGATGCAATTAATTTTAAACACAACTTACTAGTAATAACAGCAAACATGGTTGTGTTTTTTGTCCCTTACTTTCGAAAATATTTTAAAGTATCTTTGTTGTTTTGTTTTCCCCATAGCAAATATTCAGGCTCTGTGGACACAGATTTCATGCTGCTTGAGGGAGGAGATATAAAAATGGTACTTTCCTTTAGAGAATTATAGCGTGAATGAGAGAGAAGATAACTCCCTTTGTGGTCTATTTGTGCATTACCAGGCAACCTTTTCCTACGCTTCAAGATCCTTCATGTTCAGATGCATCATTCTTTTATAATAGATAGATTGGATGAAATGTCAAATACAATTGTGAACAATCCCTATTACTTTCAAAGTGATTATAAAATAAAACAGGCCCAATGGGAGAAAAATTGTATATGTTTGCTAATCTTAAATTTCCTAACGTTGCTTTGTTGTTGAGGTTTTTTTTTTGTTAGACCATCGATCAGTAACGAGGCTCAACAGTAGCAAGTTTTTTCTCCAAGGTGTGATACAAACTGGTGACTTCATGTGATTTGCTTGCTTGCCACAGTGAACAGAAGAAATCAGCGTTAAGTCTGCTACTGAAAGCCATTTTCAACGTAAAGAATGACAAAAGCAATGACTGCTCAAAATTATTATCAAAAATTGTGGAATTTGTTTTCCAAGGAAAATTATTTAGAGGACAATAGCAATGCTTTCC
This sequence comes from Acanthornis magna, assembly GCA_036785705.1. NCBI lineage: Eukaryota > Metazoa > Chordata > Aves > Passeriformes > Acanthizidae > Acanthornis > Acanthornis magna. The sequence continues at coordinate 29,914,386 of JAWUZG010000221.1, read as the reverse complement.
CAGTTTATTAAAATTACACTTTTGTAAATAATATATTATATAGCCTCCTTAATCTACACCTACCCTTTTATTAATCAAAGTATTAGTACAGGGGAAAAAATCAACATCCATAGGAATTAAATTACATATACAGTTGTAAATGCAAGTGGGTTAGTTTCAGAAATGACCCATTTAAAGCAGGACTGGGGGGCATACTGAGGTCCTTTTCTACCTGAATTACCCTGTGATCCTAGAAATCACAGCTCAAAATCATGCTTCTGATGCACATGCAGGCTGTAAATTCCCAATGTAAAATTTGAAAGCCTAGTGTCCCTCACACTAGAGCAGCAGAGTACACTCCATCCTGGAGTAAGACACTCATGGTGTCAGTGGGAAATGAATTTAGATGCATCACCACACCTGAAATACTTAGTAATTGCCTGCCTTCTTCACTAGGTGTTTTCAAAGGCCTGACCTTGGGAATTAATTTCCAGGTGGGTTCACATACCAATCTCCCCGTTTGCACTTAGGAGTCCAAGCTCAGAGCCTGGATGGACGTCCACACTGCTGAGTGTATCACGACACTTGAAATTTTGATTTTTGAGGCTGGTATCACTGCCTTACTGCCATGTCCAGGGATAGGAGAAGGTCCCTCAAAGGGTCGATTCAAAGCATCTAATTAAGTGTCATTTTCTCAATCTCTCCCTAACAGACAAAATCTTCATGCAGAAAGGCTACAGCTATCAGCCTACTAATGTCAGTACTTACATTAGGTATCTACTGCAGCCCATACAAACAGCTCTTCCCCCTCCAGTCATAATCCCTCTCCCCTCCTCCTGTCTGCTCCCAAGGAAGAGGATGTTGTATCCAGCCCATGCCAGGGACTGCCAGACTTTTGGCACAGACCAGGAGCATGCTCATCACACAAATCTGATGACTACAGAGCAGCACTGGAATCTTTGTACCAGGAGCTGACTTGGTGCACAAAAATGTGACTAGACACAGACCAAAGTAAAGTCCCCAGAATGCAGATGATGTGGGTGGTGGGTTCCCAACACTGTTTTCTCTAGAGATCAGGTCCTGCTGGGATGGGCTGCTTACCAATGTGGACATCACCCGGACACACTTCCCTGTTGTGTTAATACAGCTACCTCTGACATTTCCCTGGTGGCAGACAAAGACGAAGTGCTTCCCCAGAGTTTCTGTACGAAGCACTGAGGACTGGATCTGTTATGCCTCATAAAACGGATGGAATTTAATTGCTTATTCAGGCACTGTGCTCCCTACAACCGTACTTGCCGTGCCTTTCAATGAATCCAACAAGCAATGTTATCTTGTGCTAAAGGCAATTGAAGACATCCAATAGTGGTAAATAGTATGAAACTGAACTAGCTCTCCACTATATGAAGTAGACAGATGATGCCAGACAGGAACAAAGTTTTCTTACCCCAAAGCAAGGTACAGTGTAACTCTGAACTCCTTAAAACCTTGTAGAGAGATACCATGTGTAGGAACAGCTAATGAATAAGAATTTAGGTAGCAATAAATTAATTACATATACTCTTTGCCAATATAGCATCCACACAAAAGTGGCAATCGCACTAATAATTGCTTTCTTTGATAGTATCAAGGTGGTGGAACTATGGACAAGAGTAAATAAAAAATATCATGAGCAGGTCATCTAGGCCACACACACTCAGAGCTCTTCCACTGATGCCAAATACTTGTTATATTTAGGTTTCCTTTTTGTGCAGAGAGAAAAAAAGACCATCAAGGACATGCAGTCCATCTCAAAACATGTGAAAATAAGCCAGCCTTGTTATTGATAGGACTGCAAACCCTCATCCAAAATCCTTCAGTAGTAGAAGCAAGTGCAGATGGACTGGAGTAGATTCACCGATTGAGTGAATAACTGCTCAGGTAACTGCTCCCAGCACAATCAACAGAGAGATGTGGGTGATGCAAAGGTCCAGAGCTCCCCTAAAAAGTTGAAAGAAGGGATTTGTCTCCCACAGAAACCATTCCTGGGGACCACCACAACAGGTCTCTGTTATCCTGAATTTGTAGAAATCTGCAATAGAAATACCAAAATGAATCTGGAAGGAGATGAGTTAATGTGAAAACACCAGATGACAGAGAAGGTGGAAGGGACATGTGGCTTTGGCACCTAGACTAGCAGGTCATTAAAGTCATGCCAGATCCATATGCAGCTTCCCATTTCTGGAAAACAAGGGAAAGGTGGAAAAAAGGGAACAGGATGGAATTAGAGCCTCAAAGCAGTCAGAAGAATAGATAAATGAGAATAAATCTCAGTTATGTCATAGGTGGGATACAAAGGCAGAAGAGAGGAAAGAGAGTAATCATTGAAAACCCGTAAAAGTGGGTACACGACAAACGAGAATATTACCGCAACTCTAGACACCAAGAGATATAAAGAGGAATCACCAGGCTGTACCTCTTGTCTTGTGTGTCATGGAATCAGTAATCTGGAAGCACTGCCTGGGCTGTGTGGACAGGCTCAGGGCATGGGAGTGTGTGCATGTGAGAGCATGAGGCACACAGACTAGCTCTACTGTAAAATAAAATTACCTTTCCTTCGTATAAGGTCTCACCCTGAATTCTGCTGCTCTGTTGCTGCAAGGCTGCAATAATGTACCACCTTAATTAACAGAAAAGGGAACAAATAGACCCAAATTTGGCACAGGGACTCTAAGGGGAATCTTTTTCAGGTTCCTGTACCCCTCAGCAAGTAGCAACTAAAGCATGGAAGCTAACAGCTGTGGTGAAAGCCAAAGACAAATCAGGCATTTCTTCACTCCTAGCAGCAATATACTGCAAAATTAAAAGGCTGATTAATGAAGATGACATTACAATAGGCAGCCCTTACAACTCCTACATAATTCAAAGGGTAAGTTGAGGTACAAGTGTTGATAGCTTAAACACACACTGACATGAAGAGTGCTAAGGCGATAGTGGAAAGAGGCATTTATAAATGATGGAAACAAACCATTTCAACAGAGCGGCTCTTCACTGGAGGAGAAAATGGAGACCTGCAGGCAGCCAGTGATACACTGGTGTAAAAGGGGATGAGAACAAGAAGAGATTTAGCTCAATAGCTGAGGAGGCTTTGGTCCATCGGCATGGGTTCAGGCAGCCAGAAACTCCAAGGCCAGGGGTGAGCACTCAGTGCTCAGGGATCTGCAGATGCTGCCATTCCGATTTGGAAGCTTCTCCTGCACAATTGGCCTCTGTCAGGGACAAAGAAGGCTATGGACCAGAGGTGTTTCTGGCTCCCACTGCTCTGCTCAGCTCCAGGATGCCTTCTTTTTAATGCAGTTTTCCTTGCTTATTATTTTTTTTTTTTTCACATTTAGCCTTAGTAGAGATTTGTTTTGACTATTGGGAGAAGGGGAGTAAGCTCAAGCAGATGCATGGGGATTAACTGAAGCTTCAATATGCTTGGTTATATATGGGTATGTTAAAAAAAGGAGAAAGAAAGAAATTGGAAAAAATGCAATATAGTGAATGTTTTAGTGTTAGGCCATATGTCCTTAACAACTATCTTTTGCACAAGTTATTGGAAGCAGTCTGGAGACAAGAGTATTAAACTACTCGATAGTGAAACAAATTGATTGAACTTGATTGAACTTGATAGTGAAACAAATGAGACCTAGAAATAGAGTAAGTACATATAATTTTAATGTTTGTCTATAATCTTCTTGTGCTTGTAACTTACCAGTAAGTAATTCTCAATTTTTTTTTCAAAAAAAAGTATTTAAATTTTCAACAAAGGCCACCTGTAATATGGTTCTGAGATGTTTCATCTGTCTTAAGAATTCTTAGATGGCTGATATAAACTATGTGGTTGAAAAGTGTCTGGTATTGATTCAAAAGCATAAACAAGGCAAGAGGGTTTGGTTTTGGTTTTGTGTGTGTGTGTGTGTGTCTATTTATTTAGGTCTCTTCTTACAAAATTCACCTTTTCAGTACCCTCTTTTTCCTCAGGTTTCCCCTTATTTGAGCCAATGTCATCCACAGCCCCTTATTCACTTTACGGTATTTTCCCGTGTGAATGTGTTTTTACAAAGCTTCCAGGGTTCCACACCTTTCCAACTGCTCATTTGGGGGAAATAAAAGCCCTAGCTATTTGAACAATAGCAAAAGCCAGGGAGTTAAATTTATGTGAGAGAGGTGTGACAAATAAACAAGCAAAACTCCTCTTTTGAGTGCCCAGGAAAAGGTGTAATGAAATTCCACAGGAATACACGGAATTACTCCACATACAGACTCCTTCAGGGGGCCACAACCTGATCCCCAAACGGTTAGACTAACCCTTGGTTATTCTGGGAACATGCCAGCCTGGTATAAAGTCAGAATAATAACGGTGAGTTCAGGAAAACTGTAGCCATTTTTATAGCACGGACTTTTCCTCCCAACACGTGGCTGATGGATAACACCCAGCGGCAGCAGCAGGGCCGGAGCGTGTGGACCGCACACACAGCTTCCACTCAGGATCAAACCAAGACATTGTCCTCAATCCCCAGTTGTTCCCTGAACACGGCAGAGCTGTGTTTCAGCTCACGGTCCTTGTTTGCTACTGTCTGCCACCTGTAACCTGAATTCAGCCCAGGCAGGTTGACCCAAGCACACTGACAGAGGATGTCCACTTCTCATCTATGTACTATATCTAAATTATAAACTATAAAAAGCCTCCCATGAAAAAAAAATCCAAGGAACCCCTTGCCACATAATGGAACCAGAAAGAGGAAATTGTTACATAAAATGCTAGACTGTTTATTTTGCCTGAACTGGGTGAAACATAAAGAGTAAATTGAGAATGTAGCTGATGAAAAGTGAAGTTGATTTTAAATTAAATGTATAAATTAATCACATTTTAAAACATAATGTTGAAGGTATTGGGTAATGAGAAGTAGAACTGAATTCACATCCGTTAAGTTTACTTATCTGAAAGTTAGGTGGTCAGTTAAAGCTGGTGGAGTGGGGTTCCTCTCCGATACTGCATAAAGAGGCTATTGCCTCAAGGGGGAAATTTGTTCTGTTTCATTTGTATGTCCTGTCTCAGCCCACGCTGCATGCCGCAGAGGGGTAACTCCCTTTCACTCTCTAAAGGGCTTCTCTGTCAAGTCCAGAAGAATCCCAAGCAGATCTCTGAGAGTCATGCCTAACTCTAAAAGATGACTCTTATCCTCCCATGAACTACCACGGACTCAAAAGTTATTGCTTGTCATCTTCATAGTTTTTTAGAAGTAGCTATAAGACAGTTTTATTCTGATAATGATGTGCATAATTTTGGCCCATGCTCTATTGACAATAACATCCCACAGTTTGAAAACAAAACCTTTCAGTTTTTATAATAAATGTACAAGTACCCATTTCCTTCTACTGAGTTGAATAAGACCACTCATGCACGTATCAGTTTCTATACTTCTAACTGCTTCTGCATTATTCATACACAGATTACTATCTGTACATGGACATATAAAAAAAAATTGTTCCATCTGCATACCTTTTCATTTAAGAGTCTCTGAATGTGAATAATATAAAGACAGCTTGCAAAGTATGGACTAGTAGCTAATAATTTGAGGATATCAAAAAAGCAGGGCCATTTTTCCTGTGTTTTTAAAAAGCAGCTGTTTCACTGTCTGTGTGGCTTTATCTACCAACTAGCTTGTACTGTCAGATATCACTGAAAGGATATCAGCTTTACTTATGCTGTCTTTTGCCACAGTGATGGTTTACAATAAGGGAAATATTAAGGTGTGTGGCTCATTTAATCAGCAATTTTGCAAGTGTTTTACTTATGTCAACAAAGAACAAATTGTTTTTAGCGTCTGGTATCTAGAATGCAGCATGCAGCATAAATTATTCAAATCAAAGCAACATAAATCTTTGTACAGCAAAGGCGAAGCCTCAGAATTCATTGCTGTGCATTACAGCTTTGGATAGGACAATGACCTCTAATCAAAACTCCTCAATACAGTCCCTACACTTAAGATGCCAACTTGCCACTAAGGACCTGATTATCTATAAATTTATGGGAAGCTGCAATAACTGGTGTTTGCCTCCTGATAATGTTTTCTGACACACATCAGGAGATTCAGCTGATCTGTGTTAGAGATTATTGTACAGAATCTGCAGTTTATACGAGCAATGAGTAGACAGAAGGTCCATTTGAGACCTTTAGCTATAGACAAGCACATAAGGAAAACCGTTTCCATAGAAACATGCCCCACAGCTGTAGTTAGTATAGGAAAAATAGTTTTATGATTATTTCAATGAAGTCCTACCTTTTGTTTTCAATGCAAGGTGTATACAATGGGTTGTTTCATAGTGTGATCTCACTGTAGCTAAGGTCTTACATGAGAAATTCACCCCGAAGTGAAGGACACTATTTTTCCGTTATGTGTTCCTAAGAGTTTTATTAGATTGTGTGGACAGTGTCCACAAAAGAATGATTTTTATATAAAACAGAATTGCTTTTCAGAACTTATTCTCTGTAAAATAAAAGCTTACTTTTACACAAACTTAAAAAAATTGTAAATTAAATTCTCAGATAAAAAACAAAGGACCAGATAAGCATCCAACAAATCCAGGGGAGGGATGTCCAGTGATTCCAGGGGGGAATGAGTCAGGCTGAAAGACAACTATAGGAAAACAGAAGATGGGCATGAGTAATTCGCTAACAAGTTTGGCAATATCTTCTTTCCATCCAGGTCATTTCTGATTTAGATGGAAAATTTCCAACCAGTTCCCTGGAAATGACAAGGTTGGTGCATCTCCAAAATAGTTAATCCAAGACACTTTTAAGAGAGCGCTTGGATCTTCTGCTTGTCTGCAAAAGCACAAGGCAGTGCATCTTGCAGTGGTAAGCAGACAGACCTCACACCTAGATGAGATTTTTCTCCTTTTCATTTCAAAATTGCAAATTTCCCTTCCTGCTTGGCATAAGCATGGACTTTATTAGCTGCTTCTGTGTACATATGCAAAGCGCAGAGTAGTATAACACTTGGATATTTTCTTAATGAGTTTGGAATTAGCAGAATTGCACCAAGTCCCACTATGGGCTGGGAAGTGTATGACTAGGAGCTGGATTTTGTGCATAAGCAAACAAGCCCAATAAACAAAAATTCAGCACTGAATGTGTTGAAGTCTGTTGCCATGTCAGCTGTGGCATGGGCTTGCTGTGCTTATTATAATGAGTGGTTATTTTGTTTTTTCTGTCAGTTCCAAGCAGGATTGAAATCACCTCCTCCTGGACAAATTTCATTTGTGGACTTCATACCCAGGCAAAACCAGTGCAAGTTGAACAGATCTGTCTTAATGTCTCTGAAAGACATATTTTCCAGAAACCACATTCTGTACAGTGAGGGAAGACAGAGCCAGATGAAAGATATTCAGATGATAGGATGTAATAACTTACAGAGCAGGAGGAAAGGTTCTGAAGTTGGATATTATCCCACATGCTGCTTAAAGGAACTGTGTTTCAGGGACTCCAGTGGTCTCTGTATGATCCTAAGTATTAAAGTTACAGGTTTAAGTTAGTGCTTAGATGTTGTCAGTATACTTAAATTACTCAGTCCTGCTTCAGAACGGATGTTCTATAATCCATCAGCTCAACAAAACTTAGGTTTATAAATCCCAGGCAACTGATGCAGAAACTGCTTTGGTGGAATCTGTACCATTTCTGCCATTTTAGGCAAGTAACTTTAAAATCTATGTCAATTAATGGTAAGAAGAGGCAAGAGGTGGCTTGGTATTTGCTAATTGTACAAAATCCCACAATAACACTACAGAAAGAGGAGGAAAATAATTGTGTAACATTTTGTGCACTATTTTAGCAGTAACATACTAGGGTCATACCATTATGGATTGGTTTGGCTACAAAGAATTTGAAAAAGTACTTTAATAAAAAATAACTTAATAATCCACAATTCACATATACCAGACAAAAAAAAAAAAAAAAAAAAAAAAAAAAATCTACTCACTCATGCCTCCAAAGCGCCTCCAAAGAAAAAGTTCTTTCCAAAACAAGAATTACTAGCTCAGTCATATTCTTTTAAAGTTTGCAATATGAACCATCTTGGCTTTCCAGCAACTGCAGCAAGGCTTCAAGAAGATTTTCCTCATAGCATTTAATTTGTTAATGGGATTTGCATACACCCTTCCAAAGAAGTATCAAGAAGTATCGTTGTTCATGATTGCCAGACAAGGGGAAGAATATTTGTGTCGTACAAAATCTATCCATGGTCTCCCCACAGAGAAATAATTACATGTTCAAAACTTAGAGAGGTGGAAGAGTCAGCTCAGATTCCACATAAGTTTGTAGGATTAATCTCCATGTCAATTCTAATGGTACAAAAGATCTGAGTGTAATTTCCTCTTCTGCCTTGTGGTATACCAGATTGCAGAAGATTGCATGTATTATTTTAAGGTTCTCCAGAGAAAATTTCCCTGGGCTTTCCTACAAGGACTTTCAACCACAGCACAGCTTTTAAGGGGAAAAGCATTGGAAGAAACAGAAACCAAGAACTTTGGGAGTATAGGAAGCAAGATTCAGAGTAGGCAGAAGTGATAAAAGAGGGAGCAAATTCATGACAGTATCTGAAAATGACAGAGGAAATCTTGGACTGATTAAAGGAAAAGGCAAAATTACCCCTGACTATTCCAGGAGAAAAAGTTGTGCTGCAAGAGAGAACTGTCAATAAAATCAGGAGCCTGAGTTACACCAGCAAGCCGAATTGCCACATTTTCATATGAACTCAAGTGCCACTAGGTCATTCTGGTAAACAGAAGAAGGGAGCTGCAGTGAAAAGGGTCAAAGTAAATAACTATTGCTGGTGGCAGAATCACCAAATACAAGGATTTTGATAAAAGGTGGAAACAGAAATATTTTTGACTTGGAGATTCTGAGTGCAGGCAAGGCATAAACTTGTCCCCACTGCAAGCTGACAGGACTGAAGGAGCTGCAAGGTAACATTTCGAAGAGACCCAGCCTGCTCAGGGGCCTCAGCCTGGGCATAGCTTAACCTTGTGTTCAGTGCAGAGCAGCCAGACCTGCGTCTCCAGCCTCTCCAGCCTAAATAACTGCGCTGTCACAACAGAGATACCTTTTCCAGCTTGTCTGGGGGAGGTTCCGGGAGGGGCACTTTGCCTTCTTTGTTTCCAGGAAAAGCATGAAGTGTTCCCCCCACACCCCATATTTTACAAAAGAAAAGAAAAGGGAACTCGGTAAATTGAATCAAAAAGCAATGAGTATTTCTTAAGATTCTGAAATCAGTTCAAGCACTTGGACAAAGCTAGCACAGCTAGAGGCTTCTTAGAGAGCCACAGCAAAAGGGTACTTTAGCCCCGTCAAGCACGTGTGACAGTCCCCCACCATGGGGAGAGATGGGAAATAGCCAACGAGTTCCGAGGTTCTTTCACCAAGCCTTCCCCTCGCTTTCTATTTTGACTGTGTTGCAGGGGTCCATTTTAACATGCTGGTTTTATTGTTTTGTTTTGTTGTGTTATTTGGACTGCTCTGCAGTGCCTGACTGCTGAAGAGAGAGAGACTTAAGAAAGGCAAATCCATTTTGCATCAATAACAAAACATCACATTTCTAAAAGAAGGAAAACAACGGCTTTTTAAAGCAAGGCTGTTCTTGTTTGTCTGTTGGTTCATACAGATCAGTTATCAAGCCAAAGGAGTCCTGGTGATTGTGTTTTGCCAGTACAGACAGAACAAAGGATTATTAAAAATAATATAAACTGATGACATATGTTACCAGTATTAAAACTGATGCACATTCCTGTGTAGCTTAAGGGGAGCCAGGAGCTGGATTTTATCTTCAACAAAGTCAGAAAATAAAAGCAAACTGTTTCAGTCTTATAACAGGGAGGTATTTCTTTCTGTCTGCTTGGAGACGAGAAGTTGGGGGAAGCAAGGTTTGGTTTGGATGAAACTCAGACAATCCCCCTCCCCTTCCAAGTAGATCCAGTTTGACACAGGTACTTCTGTGAATATTTTCCCCACTAAAAGGTTATGAACTAAGGCCAGTAGCAACCAGATATCTGTCAAAAAGTAGCAGGATCAGACCTACCATTTTCAGACACAAAACCACATTTCATAAAACATTTGAATATGAAGTATTAAAATCTTTCAGTTGTGGTGGCATTTAGATGTTGTAGCCAGAAATTAAGATGCTTTTGTCCCAGTCATAAGAAAAAAAATTGCACAAAAAGCCACTCCTGCTTTGGAAAGCTCTCCCACCTAGCCTTTGGCTTCTGTACCATCACAAACAGCTCGAAACGGTTCACTGAGGTCTTTCCTCACGTTGCCCCTTAACCCATGCTCACCTGGTCTTTCGCTTGGTCTGGGAATCTTCAAATGAGCCCAGGTTTGCAGTTTCACTCCACTCCTGACCTTACAGTTCCCACAAAGCAAAGGAACTTGTTTGTAATGCTCACACATTATGCCGGGATGGTGCCCTGTCAACACATGCAGCGTTATGGACTGGAAAATCCAAATACAGTTTGCAAAGCCATTGGAGGTTTTCCACAGAGTACTTTCTAGGGCCTCTCCTAATTGAATTTGCCAAAATTCACATGAACTCAGATTTAATCCAATCAGTTCTACATCACATGTCTTTCAACATTGACAAAATATTTTTTTCTAATTGCGAGTCTCTTATGGAACCAAATGAATCAGAAAGGGATTTAAATGAAAACCAGTCCAGATTGTTCTACACTTTAACCTTACATCTGTGCTTAATTAGGATGCTCAATTTCCCTAAACTCAAGTCATAAAATGGAAGTAATCTGTGGCCTGTTTGTCAGTCATTATAGGGCAGCAGACCTGCAAATCAGGGCAGGCTCAAATGCACAGGATCCTGTTCGACATGGCCATTGAAGGAAACATGGGAGATGTTATTGTGCAGCAAGCTGGAAGGAAGTCAGGAGAAACGTTTGCTGAGAAAGACACGTGTGAATGACCTATGTGCTGAGAATGTGGCTGAGCCTTGAAAGAAGGAGCAAACGAATGTGCAAAACATGTGTGATTATTTAAGGCTCCCCCATTCCGGCCACATAAGGCTCTTGTGGAAGGCCTGATAATAGCTGGTGCTGGACAGTGTCTTCAGACACAAAAAAGGCAGCAGCGTCCTCTTTGCATCTGAACTGTTCTCTTAATAGTGCCAGCACCTTTGGCTGGTGTAACCTTTTAGGGTGTAATTTTGAGACATTACAAAGTCCTCAGTAACTGCACCGCTACCCCAGCCCTGCTCTCTGGTTCTGGTCCTGCACACCATGTGGGTCACCCATCCTTCCCTCCCGGTGCAGACAAGTGAGGGGCCATCCCATAGACCTGAGCAGGTAAAACTCCCCATAACCCTTTCCAAGGGCTTTTCTAAGCACCAGGATCATTTCCCTGGCTCAGTCTTGCAGTCCAGTCCCACATACTGAAATCCCAGCTGAGACTGCAGCAAAGGGCTGGCACCTCCTGAAAAGGCTTTGTCACCAGGGGTCTTGCTGCATGGAGCAATATTCTTGAACACCTTGGCTCCTGGCAGGCAGCAAAAGTAGCTGCAATTAACCCACACCCTTAAAAGTGTGAGAAAGGCTTGTCATCTAGAGTTGTTCAAGATCCACTATCCTGGGCTATGGCAAATCGCTGGAGGAACAATAAAACCCTACCCCACACACCAAGGTCTGTCATCATTCATTTCAAACATGCACTTCAGAGTGTTGCTGTTATGTTGTTTTTTGACATCTTGAGATCTGTATGAGAAATCCCTGTGGATGTGCTGTAAATCCATATCTACAGCAGTAAGTTTTCATTGCATCAGTGTTATTAAATATATATATGCACTTATATATATATTATTTGGCGATGCTGAATGAACAATTGGCCTTTAACTCCTCCTAGACTATTAGGTCGTACTATAGGTCAGTGAAAAAGTAATTTTCCCTAGATTTGTAATAAGGTCTGGGATTTGACCTGTGACCCCAATGTCACAAGGTATTCATTATCTCCACACAGATGATATACAGGCAAAGAAACATATATTTTTTATAGAACTGGAAGAATTATATTTGATGGATACATTTTATTAGATGGGTTTTATTACCTGGATAAACTCAATTAGCAGACCTCATTAATTTTGAAAATGTAACTTATTTACATTGAGTTATTCTTCTTCTGGCCATTAGCATTCAAAATGTATAAACTGGAGCTCAGGGCACAGTTGAGTTTTTTTGGTTCAGTGGCCAAATGAAAAAAAACATGAGGGAAGAAAAAAATCTCCTAACCAGAACAGAAAGATTATTTGTATAAATGCAGAATGCTTCATTTAACTTGGTATTAAATGAAGGCTTTTTTTCCTGGTTCTTAAGTTAATATTTTCTCTTTCATTTTTAAAATATATTAACTAACATTCAAAATGTTATTTCCTAATGAGAAGCTGAAATGTTTTGCTTCCAAAGCAAGAGAAACTAGCACTTTTGGGGTTTGGAGGTTGTTTGCTTTATCTTTATTTAGTAAATAGTTTCAATCTCCTGCCTGTGGACTCAGGAAACAATTTCACTGGTCCGTGAAAAACTTCCACCCACACTGAGTACCCCTATTTACAGAAAAATAGAAGAGACATGTAGTAAGCAGAATGTAAAAGACTAAAGACATAATTGAAAGACATCTGCATAAAATATACCCATACCAAAACAGACAGGTTGCAAGAGATTTTTAGAGGTAAAGCAGGAGTCTGTGGACCACTTGTCCGTACAATTTTGTCCCTCAGTTGTTTCCTGGGTGCGATTCTGCCACAGCCACAAAAATACCCCTTCTGTATGGCAGATGCCTCTGCCCCTCTCCTTACCAAGAAACAGGGGTGAGAGGCTATCAGCAGATTATGAGGTTAATTTCCTAATCTTAGGCTTCTTAATTGGGTGTCCGGATTGAGCTATGATTGGAGAGAGATAAAACTCCACCTGAGACCAATTCACCACACAACAGGCAGCAGGAGGGGGCTTGGAAGGGATCCTGTTGGGATCCTGCCTGCTGCCCTCATGGTTCAGGGGGAGCCCAGGCAATGTGCCCAGAGCAAGTGCCTTGCATGCATATGATTAGAGATAGCAGAGGTGAATCCCACCCACCTCCATCCTGGAAAGTCATCAGTGATGGTGTTAGCACAGAGCTCAATATCCAGGATGAAGCTCCCCAGAACTCACCCCTCCCAGCTCCTGCACCCCAGAGCTGCTGTGAGCAGCAAGGTGGGAGACCCTCAACAGAGGGAAAGCTCCCAGGGGTGTACAAGGTATGATTATGGCTGTATTAGGAAGAAAGGGACATAGGACAATGGTATTCCTGCTGTCTTCCGGGGCTATGCACCTCCTCTGAGAGCTTCTCTAACCAACTGTAGTTAAAAACAGCCATTAGTGGCCCCTGGCTTGGCTGAGGACTGGCAGCGGGGTGGCAATGCAGCATGAATACCCAACCCTCTGATGCTGAGGATCCAACCACTAGAGCAAGGTCCACTACTCTGTCAGCATCATGAAGCAGCTTTTATTTTGAGACTGAACTACTTGTGTGTCCATCCACTGAACTTCTGTTAAAAGACTAAACCTGCTTGGGGATAAAAATCCATTACAAGCGAGAAGCAATTTACAGTAGAGAATTGACCTATAAAACCAACGCATTTCCATTGCACTAATCCAAAACATATTTCAGGTCTGCAGTCTGAAAAAAGTCTTGTTAAAATGACCAGGCTGTTAAAATTATGGGTTTAGTGCAGCAAGCCTGTATATTTTAACAGAATTTTCCTCTTTTGGGCTGTAGTCCTAGGAAATTTTCTAATACAGTGACCTCACTCCTCAAGAAACAATGGGAGGTTTAAAAGAAAGGAACATCCCTGGGACTTCAGAGCAAGTAGCTTACAAGACTCCCTGCCTTTCAGACTTCTCCCCCTCCTGCTCGTTTCTGCATTGTCTCTCATGCTGTCCTTTACACCTGGAACATTTTGGTCTCTTTCTATCTGCCAAATATTTTCCCTTCTCCATTTCAAATTCCTCCCTAACTCACTAACTCACTTCCTCCTGACTTCTTGGATCTGGGGCCCCATTCTCCCACACTGAAGCTCACTGACTCGGGAGAAAGCGAGATGGTCAGTGCATGTGCTCTGCAGTGCCTCTCAAAGCTTGGAACATGTGCACATATGCACAGTGACTTGGAAGATGACTCCCTGCAGTCAGGACAGAAGCATTTCATGTTATCCCGGATTATTAAACTCTTTTTTTTCAGGAGGGGTCCACCGTACTTGAACCAGGATCCTCAAATACTTGTGTAGAAGTCAGAGGCTCGAAGAAGGGAAGAGCAGCATCCAACTTTTTAGGAAAGCCAACTTCAGTTCCTCAGGGCTCTAGGTCCTGTTCCAGTGAACCCTGTGGAAGGAATTCAGTGAGCTTTCAGGCACTATGGCAGAAAGGTTGCATCTCAGCACAGAATAACAGAGTCACTGAGGAAAAAATAAACTCCTGTCATGCAAAAGAGTTCTTCCCCAAAAAATATTTCTGTGGAAAACATCTCTATGAACTGGAGAGGTTCACAGTGGCCACTGGGAAGTCCCTGTGTGTTTGTGCCTTTTTTATTCAACCAGTATAGAAATGCGACTTCAACTTAAATCCACTTCTATTATTAAGTACCTTGAGAGAATGAGAATCAGAGTAAAAATAAAGCTAACAGATCTTTATTTTTTTCCTCTTTCTATCCTCTTGCTTCCAGATGTTGCAGCCATCAGTACTTCAGACATTATAAAATGTGGTAAACATGAAAGATTTTACAAGAAAACAAATCACGAGTATGACAGGATATTTGATAGCAATGTATTTTATTAGCATACAGATTATAACACATGAACGTAAGATTCAGCAAAGAGGCAAAGTCACCTATCTCAGCCTTGTCTGTGACCACTGTCACCAATTCACTCCTTCCACTCAAAAATGGGCAAACATTTTTCCTGTTCAACCTTTTGCTACCAGTGTGGCTGGAGAGACCCTCCCTATTACCCTTGATGTCACTTGGAAGCATTATCACTAGGCAAGGTTGTGTTTTCCTGGCACCAACTCTACTTATTTCTATATTCCTCTTTCATACCACATCCCTGCTTCGACCTCCTGTATGATACCTTTTTGCATTGGTCCACCATGAGTGCCCTGTTTACTCAAAGGAGTCTTCTGATGTCTGCCTGTCTTAGTGAGTACCAGAATGAACTGTTCTTTTGCTTGGAGAATGCTTGAGAGCATGTGGCCTTGAAAGCATGCCAGCTTTTCTGAACTCCTCTGCCTTTCAGAGTTGTGTCCACTGGGATCCCATTTGCCAGTTTTCTAAATAAGCTGAAATCTGTTCTCCTAAAGTCCAGCATTTACTCTCTGTTACTCTCCTTCCTCACTCCCTGCAGGACCTCCCACCCCATGAGTTGCTGGTCCACACATCCCCACCCCATTCTCCCTTGTCATTGAACAGCAGATGTATTGATCCCTGGTTGGCCTCCCCACTGGGCTTGTTTCAAGAAGTTATCCCTGATGCTCTCCCGAAACCTTCTGTGCTGCTGGTGTTCCACACTTCCCTTCCAGGAGATGTCAGGAAGGTTAAACTCCTCTCTGAGAAGCAGGGTCTGTTCTTCAGGCCTCTCCCCCAAATCACAGGCTTGTCACCATCCATCATCCATCCCACTGAAGAGATCCTTATATCCAGGCTGATCTTCCACAGTGACAACAAGCCCCTTACATCCTCATCTCCCCTGCCTGGAGAGCTGGTACCAGCCCATGGCAGCCACTCCTGCTGTGCAGGCTGACCCACCACTTCTCGGTTATTCCAATTGCAGTTAAGTAAGGAAAAGAAAATCTTCTGGTTTTCAATCTTGTTGCAGCACCTTGGATTCATTTCTAGGTCTGTAGCTGCAGACAGGGGCTCAGGAAGCAGAAATACCTGCGTGCTTTGGGTATGACAAGAGGACCCAGCACCAAGCACAGCTCTTGTGGCTGACAGCTGCCCTCTGCCTTGCTGAAGGCAGCAGCAAGTTTAGTTCATGGGCAGGGGCTCTCTGCAGGGGTCGGTACCTGTTCCCCTTGCATCTCCCCCACAGTTCCTTCACGGCTTTGCTCCTGTTGAGGGGGATGAGAATGGCACTAGGATGTGTAAAGCTAGAGAGGTCCAGGAATTTTCAGAAGCAGCTGGAGAGGTTGTTCACTGTATGATGAGAGTCTGGGGCTGAATTATTCAAAGTTGACCAGTCTGCTGGAGTCAGCAGAGCCCTTAAGGAGATGCACAGGCTGCGCTATCAAACTGCTGTTTCCTCCACACTCCAAGCATGCTCTGTCGAAGAGCTCTGAACGTCTCACCCTCTCAAATGGCTAACAAATGTGTTTGATTATGTGGCAAAGCAGATTTTCAGATGTTGACAAAGCCTTGTTAATCAGGAGAGCAGAGCTCTATCTACAGAGATACACAGTATACAAGGAGAAATTTCAGCACCTCATTAGAAAAATAAATTAGTGTCTTCTCTGAGCTTGTGCCATGGGCAAAACACATCCTCATATGGTATAAACACTTGGTAAGATGAGTGTCATAGCTTTACCATGATTTCACCACACGAGATTAAAATGGCCTTTCCAAACTGACACAAATCAAAATTTTATGCTACCCTAGGGCATGTTCTGCCTCCCCCTCTTCTTGTGATGATCTCCATCAACCATCAGATCATATAATCTAACATAACACAAAATATGGACCTCTTGACACAGATCACCTCCTGTACTCGAGGAGGGACAGTTCTAATTTATACCAGATTGTTTCAGACTACAAAAACCATGTCAGCAGAGGGCTAGTCAAGCACAGGTGTGCCTTACCCTGTTCAAAAATGCCTTTTCCTATTCTCCTTCTTTCCACCCAAACAGCAAAAGATGTGGGAGGGAGCTGGCAGCACCTCTCTGCACCAGCTGAGAATGATGCCAAGCCGCAGTTAACGCACTCAAGGGTCACATCCAAGATGTTCTGTGCAGAGGTGAAAGAAAAAAGAATATGTTATTTTACTTTCAGAAAGAGTCGCACATCAGCAGGAAAAAATCCAGAAAACATCAGAATTAAATGCATGAGAATGTTTAATACATTGCCAGAATGTCAGCGAAAATTAAGCAAATTCCAAGTAATCTGGAGAAAATGATCCCTTTGAGTCAAACATTAGTAAAAGTCTGCAGTGATATAAAGATGATCTCATGCTCATGGCTATTTCCCGTTTGTAACTTTTTCTTGGTGTAGTTTCGTGAGATTTTTTTTAACTCCCAGATGTTGTAAAGTTAATTACACAATCGCTTGTATATTACCAAAAAAAAAAAAAAAAAAAAGCATAAATAATACTGAATGCATGAGTCATTACAGTGCAGCACAGAATGAAGGAGAATGATCACCAGAAAAGGGCAATTTATACATAGTTCCAGAGCAGAAATTCTTCAGTATTCTTCAGGCAGATCCTGCTTTTTGCAAGGGAGAAATTTTCAGCTTGGTTTGCAAATTGCTGGGAGCCTCCTGTGTGAACAATCTGGAAGAGCAGTGCAACCCCAGCTGGAAAGGAATGCTTGCCAGTGAAGGGTAGTATAAACGCAAACACACCTAGAGGAGAGTCTTTTGCAGATCAGTACATCACCAACCCTCTGCTCATTGTGCAAGGCAAGATGTAAGAAGCTGTGTCCTTTAAGGTGCAGTTGTTTCGGGAAGCACATGCGCTTGAGTACCACTGGCATTCATGCAATGCATAACTATGCCACCAGCCTGCTGCTGGGGATGTATTAAGTGACTCAGCATGACTGCAATTTTCCAGGATTTGGACATATAAATATGGGTGCGCAGGTTCACAGCAGTATTTGGAAAGTGTAGGTGTGCCTCCCCTTTTTAAAAAAGTGATGCATTAAAAGTTACTTAAAAATATATACAGCTGGCTTCAAAACAGTATTCAAGCTCCTCAAGCTTGCTTTCTCCTTCAAAAATATTCATGTTCACTTCCTCACTGGAAAGAGTATACCTGTGAGCAAAGAGCAAAGAGATCAGCCATCGACTTATTCACTTTAAAGAGAACACTCTGCTTTTTGAAAGACAATCAGGCATCCAGGTTTGGGTTATGCTGTACATTGGTTTTTGGGCCTAGCATATGACTGAGCCTCTTCCATAAGGATCCCAACCAGGCAAGTCACTAAATACCAGTCAGAGCAGAGAGGGAACGATTGTCATGCTGGAATGTGGTGTCACCTGCCATCGACGGAAAGGCATTTGTGTGTAAATAGGAAAAGAGGACAGATTTAATATAAGTCAAATTCTGGAGACAGATAATAGGGATCTGATGGTAGCATCTGGCCTTTGGTGATAGCATTAAAATTAGGAGATAATTTGTCTAATAAGTACTGGTGAAAGCTAAGAGATTTGAAGAAAATAATAATTCACAGATTCAGAGAACTGGAGGCACAGAGTTGTCATTTCATTTCTTAACAACCATTTTCCCAGCTTTTTCCTGTCTTTCTTCTGAAGGCTAATGGGTCATATTTTGGCACAGAGGATGACAGTTCACTACCTCTGACTATTTGTAGTTAACTCTGACTCTGCCACAAGGGCTTTGGGGATTACTTTGTAAAACAGATTTTAAAAAATATTTCCTACTATATTTGTCAGGTGATGAGACATTTTATTAACTTTCTTGCTATGAATTTTTATCAGGCCAATGAGGAATATTCATTCCTAAGGGGTTTAAACTAATAAAATTGTAAAATGAAAAGCTGTAACAAGTGCTTCATCTCTTGATCGCTACGTTTTTAAAACTGAATCTCATCTTGTAACTAATCGCAACTATTTCTGCTTTTGAAAACACTTAGGTTTGCCTCTGTTGCACTGTGTATTTTAAAGCCCTGACACCTGGAATCCTGTGAATATGTAGGAAACAAAGTTTCATCACAAAGCCAAAATGAAATTCTCCAAGTGTTCTATAAAGAAACATAAAAACCCGTGATTGATGTAGGTTCCTAAACTGACTGGTTTTAGAGCCAAGAGGAATTGTTGTGATTGTCTCACTACTTTCTGTATAATTGAGCCTCTAGAACTTCCCTATATTAATTTGTGCTTCAAGATTAAAAGCTGTGCTTGCAGCAGAGTGGCTCTTTTAAAAAAAGGTTTCATTTTGATCTAAAAATCTGCATTAATGAAGAATCTAGCACAATTCTTTGTAAATCATTCCAAATGATTAATTATCCCTGCCACTAAGAATATGAACCTTCTTTTTTTGGCCTGAATTTGCCTCACTTCTGTTTCCAGCCACCGGTCTTATTAGTCAATGTACCTTTGTCTGCCAGACTGAAAAGCCCTGTATTGCCTACACCTTTTCCTTGCAGAGGTACTTATAGGCTGTGATCAAGTCACTGTTAGCCTTCTCTCTTGGAAGTTACTTTCCCTATTAGCTATCCTTTAATTATTCTAAGAGTTTCTCTCTGAGCTCACACCAATGTTTTTTACAACCTTCTTGAATTGTGAGCACTGGATCTGGATATAGGACCCCAACAAGAGTGGTGGCAAAATAGGCCACTCCCGTTTTTGTTTTTTTTTTTGTTGGGTTTTTTTGGGGGGGGTTTTTTTGTTGGTTTTTTTTTTTTTTACACCAGCAGGAACTGATTAAGCCCTTCTGGACTTAGTGCTGGGAGGCCATGCTTAGGTGACTTTCATCCTGGCCACAAGTACAAAAACCCTTTCCAAGATTTTATACTTCAAGCAGAGATCTCCTGAAAATGCAAACTGCATGTTTTGTTACCAGACTGGTCATTTTACATTCAGTCATCCCAAAACACTTCTCCTTTGACCAGGTCCAGCATTTTCTCTCTCTATCAGTGGCTGTCTGCATTGTCTCAGCTGTTAAGAACTCCATCTTTGATCCTTACATTATTGCTAAAAATGGAAAACAGCAAGAAAGCAAAAAAACCCAGGGAATGTACCTTCTTGATGGCAACTCCCTGTTTACAATCAGATTTGGACATACCATTGAATTCACTTTCACTCTGTTTAAAGTGTGACATTGATTTTATAGCATTCTGATTTGTTATTCAAGATATGTGGTCCTATATGCAATAGTGTTGGAATTTTATTACACTGCAAATGCTATTGCTTCTATCAACCAAAGTTGTAATCACTTTAAAATTTATCCTGAGCTAGTCTGGCAAGATTCTTCATAAATAATTATTAATGACATTTTCGTCCTTTAAATGATTATTAATCTGGTCTCATATACGCTCTTCCAGTACTTTGCCAGGGAATGATATCCAGCAGTTTTGATTACTTGATGTATCTCTACTGCTTTTTCTAAATATGAGTGCATCTGCTTTTTTTCTGAAATCTTTCTATTTCCCAGAATTTACTGAAACTCAGCATTAATGATCCATCATGCTTCTTAGCTCACAGCCTGAAACATTGGACATGATGACGTGA
Source organism: Acanthornis magna (assembly GCA_036785705.1). Lineage (NCBI taxonomy): Eukaryota > Metazoa > Chordata > Aves > Passeriformes > Acanthizidae > Acanthornis > Acanthornis magna. The sequence continues at coordinate 29,893,904 of JAWUZG010000221.1, read as the reverse complement.
AAAGCACTATTTTGGTAATTGTAATTTAACACCATCTTTAGACACTGTGAAAGAGGGACTTATTTTATCATTATTGCATGACTTAAATACACTATCTGTTTTCTTCTTGCTTCCTCCAGTCAGGATATATAAAAGTTTATTGAATATTTCAGTCTCTTATTGGCAGTTCTGCCATGCCTAACTCACTAGTCAAACAACACTTTTATTGAGATTCCTTTTGTTCTTTAGATACCCAAATACTCTTTCCACTGTCTTACATTGTGCTGGCTATAGCCTTCCCTTTGCTTCCTTTTCTTTCCTCATCAATTTTCTTAATTTCATAATTTATCCTTACTGCTATTCACTTTTCTTTTTTCCATATATTGTTTTTTAGTTGCTATGAATGCATTCTCTTCCCTTATGCACCTGACTGTTTTTACACCTTCTTTCTTGACTTTATGTTTTCAGCTCTTGGATAATTTATAAAAAATTATGAAAAAATTCAGTCTTTCATATTTTACATTTTCAGATCTTCTAAGCTGACTCATATGTAAACTATACTATTTTTATGGAATGGGACTCTTAGAAACTCTTAAGTAAATTTATCACGAATGTGAACTTTATGTTATTTGCATTAACAGACATAGTCAATCCAAGCCTGAATAGCTGCTGACTTCTACTTCTCAACTCAGCTTTTGTCTGCTAAGATGAGGCCATTGGCCTCAACAAATGATTGGCAACAAATTCTCCTGCATTGGTTGCTACCCTTTCTGAGCCAGAATATTGTTTTCTATAATTTTGCAGAATATCGGGGGTATTTTAGTACTTGGCAGAATGAGACTTCCAACACGTGTCATTCAGACTGAAATCCTCCACGATAGCACGGCTTTTCTTTTCCTACACCTGATAGAAGGCTGTTTAGGCAGCCAGTCATCCTGCTCTCTAGTGTGATTTGGCAGTCAGCAATAGGCTCCAGCAGCTCCCCATCTTCTGCTTTATGTGTTGGAACAGCAGCCCATAAGCATTTAAGAGTACTTGGCAGTGATTCAGAGGCAGCTGTTGCTATTTCCAATGTGGACTGCCTTTCTCTGTTCTTTTATGCAAATTCCATCAGTCCTTGAATAAAAGTTTCGTACCACTGATTTTAACATTCCACTCATGCCAATTTTCCTTCCAGTGGCTTATAATACCAAGTGGAGTGTGTGTGTGCTAATCAGTGAGCAAGCCCTTTCCTTTTGCTTATTACTGGGATCCTTGCAATCCTGGAAGCAATTAGAGTCTTTTCTTCAGGTCTCTGGCACCTTGATTAATTTTGTTCTGGGTATCTTGATTTTCCTGCTTTCTCTTTCCTTCTCTACCTTGTCCTTTTGTCGTTATTTAGTTCAATACCTTTCAGACCAGCCTAAGCAGACCATATCTCAAAAAAGCTAGTTTCCATCTGCTATGATTACTTCTGAGACTAGTTAGCCAGCCTTTCCTCTCCAAAAGAGAGACAAAAATTCCCTTGAACGAAAACAGTCTGTCCAGTGCCATTTACCTCACCAGCAGCTCACTTCTGGACAGCACTTGGGTGCATCTTCAATCTGTCTGTTGTCTCTGGAGCCATGCAGTCCTGGGTCACAAATGCTAGGCATGGCAGAGGCAACAGGACTGAGGGAGTGAGAGCGTTCCCTGGCAGTACATTCTCCTCTGCTGACAAAAAGTCCACCGAGACCCATTCTAATATGGCTTTTTTTAAAGGAGGGTAAAACTTTGCACCATCCGATTTCATAAAAGTGTAAGTCTTCATGCCTTGGCCATCAAGAACTTCTGCCATTTTGGGTTTCCTCTTACATCACTTACTGGGCTGGATCAGGGACATGAGGATGTGGGGGCCAGCCAGGGCCCAGCTGATAGAGATGAGCATCAGACTTCTCAGAGCCCTCAGAGAGCAGCTAAGGGACCAAAGGTTCATTCCTTGCCAAACATGCTCCCAGCCTTGTTGCTTTCCAGCAGGATCTCTGGTTCCTCAGTGGGGATCTTTGGGAATATTGCATGCTGAGATGCTGGGTTGCCCTCTGGGATTTCAGCTGCTTGAGTCCTTCATGAATATATGGTTTAAGTTCAGACAAACATAGCCAGAAAATAGGCTTGATTCCCTCACTTTCCTCGCAGGTTGTAGAAGAGATCGATTCAGTGGAAAGACACAGTTTCATGTGTGTCCAGGCAGCTTTATGCCTCGGCTTCTGCAGGATTAAAGGTTGAAATCATTCTGGTTTTACAGCCTGACAGGTCACACTGGAGCAATGATCATTCCTTGGCAGGTATGTATGGTGAACAGCAGGTCCAAGTGAGACCTTCCTTAGAGTGTAGGAAGTTTTCTTCCTTCTTTTTTCACCTACACAACTGTCAGCCTGTAGCCTAAGATAATTATTACACTTTTATTTGTTTCCATTCTGCTGTTCATCTGTTTAGCATCATCCCATAGCACCTTCTGCGTGCCATTCTGAGAATCATTGGGCTTTGCTGCTCGTCACTAACTTTTCTGCCAAGCAGAGTTAAAAAAGAAATTCTTTTTGCCCTCTCTGTTTTGTTATTTTATTTTTTTTCAGACATTGATTATATCAGTAGAGTGAAGGAAAGTATTACAGGGAGAGACAGTGTGTTAGGAGAGGCATTGGAAGAGAAGTCAGCATATATTTGTGCTGTCAGTTTTAATGCATCATTTGTTGACTCTGTATATTTTGTGTGGTCCAGAAATAGTTTTTGTATATCTTGTCCATCTTCCATTTTATCCTGAATTGAGATGTTAGAGTTTCATGTTCTTTATTGAGTTTAGACTCCTTTCTTTGATTCTTGAGACAGATACTAGTTTCCCACATCTGAGAATTGCAGAAGGTCTGTGGAATGGCTAATTCTTCCTTCCAACAGGACCCTTTCTATAGTATTTGATGAGATGATGTCATGGTTTCACCCCAGCTGTCATCCAAGCATCATGCAGCCTTTCACTCCAAATGTCCCCACTCTTCCTCTTCTTACATCCCTAATCAGCCTCTGAAGAGGCCCTCAAAAATTGCCAATTGCCAACTACATAGCAAGTTGTCATGGAGGAGTATTGGGAAAAGTTTAAAATCCAGATGTTTTCATGCCCCATATTAAGAACTGCAAAGAAAACCAGCCCCAGCCAAAACCAGCGCAGATGATCATAATAATATCATTTCACCTTTAAAATTATGTAGTTTCTTTCCAGAAACTGCACAACACAGCCATCTCCAGAAAAGAGAATGGGTGATTTTGCAGGCTAAAGATTGACAAACCCTACCTGTCACACACACAGACAGATCCCTTTAATCATTAAAAACTGCTGCACTGTCTGTTTTTAAATAGGGAATAAGGACTGGGACAGAGTCAGGCTTCAGGAAGTGAACCATGGAAGTGAAGTGGTTTTTCCTTAAGTAGTGTTAAACCCTCAGCAAAAACGATGTTGGTGGGTATCAGATAACAACACTTTTTCCTCTTTCAGTTCTTTGGAGGTTAACTATAACTACTACCGGGAAAAAAAATCTCTGTGTATCATGTTGACCGCTGACAGCAATGTCGGATATTGTCTGCATCACCCTCACTCAGTGCCAGCAGACAGAGGTGACACTGAGCTGCTGCCACCATGTCCTGCGGAGCCAGCATGCACCAGATGATGGCCAATGAAGCTTAGAGTCCCTCACACAGAGATAAACAGCAATACTGTGTCCTGTGTGCGCTTTAAAGGCGGTCTAGTCAGGGTTTTAACATAATCATTTCACAGAAGGAGAAACTGAGGCAAGAAGATACAGAGATTTCTGTACTTTATACAGTGGAGCCAAAAATATCACTTTCATTTCTCAAGTTCCCTAAAAGATGGTTAAATTGCACTCTTAATATTTGTACTATTCAAATGCTAAAACACAGTCATATCTGCACAGGGACAATGGGACAGTGCTGCACAGGCTATCTTAGAAGCTCCAGCTCAGATTACCTGTTAAATGTCTGTTTCTGTGTTTGCCAACAGTCATAATGCTTTGACATGAGCACCAAGAAGAGTTCAGGCATTCTAGCTCCTGGAAAACTAAGACAACATTTGGAAAACAAATGCTGGGACAAATTAGGTTGAACTGACACCTACAAGGGTATATTTGATTTTTTTTTTTTTTTTCTGGAATTAACTGAGGAATTGTATCTTTATTCTTAATGGAGCAAGGGTTTCAAACCCAGCAAAACAAGTACACGAAACTGCTGGGTGAAGGAGCTCACAAAGTTACCACATGAGACAGAAATTCTGAAAGCTGCTTCTACTGTACTTACAATGCCTAGGTGGAGAGCTCTTGACTGGGGTAACACAGCTTAACAGACATCATACAACAAACTGGTTTCTAAGCCATCACAGGCAGAGGAAATATATTTTTCCCTTCCAGGAAAGGGCTAGAAGAAGAGGAGCAATGATTTTCCTTTACATTTCAGTCCAGCTATTTGGATCATGCAGGTGCTATACAGATTCTGTTGGCTGAATCTGGCACAAGCACATGTAGGGGACGCTGCCTGCAGGATAGATAAGGACAGAGAAGGATTTTAGAAATTAATTTTGTCTTGTCTTGATTTCTAACTGGAAGACCTTGAGAAGATACCTTGAAATACTCATGGAGTGAAATGGGAAGGTGGAGGGAAGTGTGTAGCATTTAAGCCTGAAAAGGCAAAGCAAGAGAATAGTGGATGTCAGCTGTGGACACTGTGGACTACCTTTTGTCACCCTTTGAAATACACGAGCATCTGCTGCACGTATGGACATCCAGGTAACCCAAGAAGAGAAGCAAACTGGAGGAGCTGAATGAACACAGTAGAAACTGATCTCCAGCAGAAGCTGAAGAGCTGGAGACAAGACAACCAGTCCCTAATTCCTCCTCTCCTTTTAATGCACTGCCTGACCTTGTAGGGGTCAACACCAGAACTCCACAGACACCTAAATGCTCACTTCCACCAGTAACCTGGAATCTAGTAAAACCTCACAAATCCACAGTTGGGTTTCTGCTGTATTTAATAGAAGCACAAAGAAGTTCAGTGTGAGTGTTGTACATGTCACTCAGAATCTAGAAATTTCAAATTAGGTAATTTGGAAGTTTTCTTGATTCTCACAATTCTTTGAAGCAGCTAAACAAGATGTGCTTTATCAACAAAACAAGAAACAACATGGGAGGAAAGATAACATATTATCCATGTAAACAAGAAAAGAAAATACAACACTGAAATGACCATCCATTATAGTTCACGGTTCACAGATACACTTGCAAAATAAATTCTCATTAAAAGGAAAAAAAAAAAAAAGGGAGAAGTGGAATAATTGCCATTTTGTATCTCAGAGAGTGTTTTTCCATTAGCTGCAATTAATACAGTAATGGTAAATGAAAATAATTTCCCATTTTGTACTTACTGTGAGGAAACATTAAAGGGAAAAAAAAGATAAGTGAAATGGAAGAAAAACAAAGCATAATAATTAATATATTGATGATTAGGCATCATCTCTGAGCGGATCAATCATCATGAGGTTTTGGTTTTATTTAATTAGCGTATGGTAATTTCATACAGAATCCCAATGTGCCGATGAAAACGGGCATGTGAAGACATTGACCTTCTGCTCACATATGCAACATCTTCTTACAGTGCTAACAGCCTATATGCATCAATGCTAAAAGGCTTCTGTCTCACAGGAGAGCCCCTGTGTCGGGGGGATATCATTACCGCCTACAGCGAGATCAGAGTTTGGCTCTTCTTGGTGTGTAGGAGTCTGGGGAGCAAAAGGGAAATTGCGTTTGCCAGAATAATAATTGGGTGCTATGAGATTATGGAGTGCCGCCATAAACTGAAAATGAGCAGACAAGTTTCTTTTTGTTTGTTTTATTAAATGTTATTATTGTTATTTATTATGTTCTTGGTCATCAGTTTTCTCGGATTTGCTAAAAAAGTGTCACATAAATCCAGCCTGTCCCTTTCTGACCCTTATAACATCTTGCAATTTTCCTCATTCGCCCTTAATTTGAGGTATAAACTAATGTGAAAACATGCTTTTTATTAAATGGCAAGTTTGCTATCAAATACATTTCTTTTGCAGTAGGAAGCAACTGCATAAGAAATAAATATCTTAGCCAGACCTCCTGCATTCTTCTCCCTATACATAAGCAAAAAAATATGTATGTGTTCCATTTGCCAATTGCAAAATAATAATAATGTTTGATGGGCAAAAACTCAGCTGTCAGGAGAGAAGACAGACGATTCTGCTTCCTGAATGCTATTGACTTCACGGGGCCAATAAAACAACTTGCAAATAAAAGAAAGAGGAACCGATTCATGTCCTAAGATTGTGTGACGTAGCTTTTTTCTGTTTGTATAATGTTGTGATTAAATATGGTGGGGCCCTAGGGAGTGAATTTTTTATTTGAAGGTTAAGCCAATATTAGCAAAAAATAAAATAAAATTAATCAAATGGCCCAGAGCATCACAGCCACAGTTGATTCCAAGAATGTTTGGTTACAAAATGAGCAACTGACTAATTGTGTAAATGCTGTTAATTAGCTGTGCAGAGCCCCTAACTGGGCTATTCCCTGTAACTAATAAGAAATCAATTAGCTAATGAAGTGGCCATTAAATGCTATGCTAATCTTAGCTGGGATATTTTTAATGTTTCTTCTTCTTCTTCTTTTTTTTTCTTCTTTATGATCCTTCCTAATTGCCATTGCCATACGGAGCTCACAGCTTTCAGCATGTCTAATGAAACATCATTATATCATAACTGGCATTCTTGGAAGAGTTAGTGGCAAACCTGCTTCCCAATTATTTTTAATTGCCAGACATACTCATAACTGGGCCTTCTACCAAGTAGTTCAGATCCCTGCACAGTCATGTAATATACCCAAAGATTGTGTTTTCTTTTCTTTGCATATGCAGTGTGATGATAATGTTGGCCACAATGAGGGATGTGCATAACACCCTAAACAAGGAACCTGGGTGGCTGCCTTTGCTGTTCCTTTGATTGGAGCCTGTGTAGACCCAGCATCACCTTCCCACTGAACAGCTAAAACTAGACAAATCTAGACGAGGTTTTACCTTTATTTGAAAACTTCGGGTGCCCAGTAAACATTATTCTCCACCAACAATTCCAAGCTTCCGGATGCTTGTGCCAAAACCCTGCAATTTAGCAATTATTAGGATTAGCAGTTGGGAAGTGTGAATGTCTTCAGTGATTCCCACAGATTTTGTCACTTTCTAAGAATTCATTATCACCATTTGTTAATGTCTATAAATTCCAACTTTGAGAAGGCATAAAATGTATCTTTAGGTGTCATGGCTGCAAAATCAATGTCTCTTGTTTAACAGAGCCTGCTATAAGAGGATGAATAAGAGCAAGAATAAGTTGCAGTTTTTAAAACACTCCTGCAGAGATTTTATTTACCAACCCAGCATCTATCTGGTAATGGCATCATATTTAAACCCTGAATCTCAATGAACTTCTCTAAATCTACTTGCGCTGAAGTAGGTTATGTGTCAGGATTAGACTGGCTCCTCCCCACCCCCCACAATACAATAGTCCTCAGGACATCTGTGCACAAAATACATGCTTTTTAAAAGAATGTTTTCAAAAGAGAATCTTGCCCCTCTCTCTCTCCCTCTCTCTCTCTCTCCCTCCCTCTCTCTCTCTTTCTCTCTCTCTCCTCCCTCCTTTTTTGGATAACATGCAAATTGAATTGGTTAATTCTGCACCCAAGTTTCAGGAAATCTGCCACCAGCAGCTGCCACTGTTTCAGATGTCAGGAGGATGCAGATACACTGTGACATTTTGTTCATTAAATAAACAAACCAGGTTCAGGCTAACAACATTAGGTAGAAAGCCCCATCAATTCTTGTACATTTAGTTCACATAATAGGAAGTGACAATTGTTCCTTAGCTTCATAAGCACTATATTGAAGAACAAAAGGAAAAAGCATACATAATGTGGCAACAGCAACAACAGTTGCCATAAAATCCTGCAAGGTTGATTTAGATTAATGAGGCACATAACTTTTTGCCCAAGGCTACTTAAAACAAATATGGCTACAAACATGGCTACTAGGGGAGAGAAAAAAAGTCAGTATTTTTTTCTCTCTTATCTACTGTTTTGGTCTTATTTATTTGATTTGACTATCAAATAAGAAAACTATTCCAGCAATAGCCCCTCTGCAGCAGAACAAAAAAATTTGTACAGTATAGTAGTATAAAAATAAAAAGAAAACACAAAAGAAAAATCCTGCTTTTGTACATTTCAGTGGCATGTTTTATTTAAAAAAAGTTAACTAGTACATTGGCCTTAGATTAAAATTATAGACATATTAAAAATTCACATTAAAAGCCAAATGTCTTTTCTATTGTTACAAATCAAGCTACCTAAAACACCAATATTCCCGGCTTTTACATCAATCAAATATATTCTGGCTTCTACATCTAGGAATGTAATCTACATTGACTTGTCAAGATAACAGGTACAATTTAATATAAAAATCACCAAAACTGGAAATTCAGTAATACCAAACAAAATAAAACAACAAAAGTATGTTGTCAAATAGGAAGAGTGGCCTATCTGAAAATGAGACCATCCTAAGGCTTGGATATTATAGATAAGGCTGTCAGTCAGACTTAGACTGAAAGGTAAAGACAATAGAAAAAAATCCTCACACATTAATATGTATAGCACCATGATGTGGTTTTTAATATTCCAAAGGGACTTCAGCAACTCCATGGGAAAAAAGCACCAAACCTGAGGCTGGCTCATGTAAATCCTTGCCAACGGCAGCAGTCCCACTGGAGGACACATGACATGGACAGGCAAACAGTCGCCCTTTCCTCACAGATCCACTTGTCCCCAAGGCATCTGCACTGGGGTGGCTGCTGCCAACACGGCAGCAGCACTGGTAGCCCACCACCACTAGCTCTGTGATTTTTTCTGGGGTTCCTCTCCTTCCTGGTTCCTGTCCTCCACATTGCCAAACCCCAGAACCAGTCTGGAGGATTTCGAAAGGCCTGCCTATTCCCAGAAAGCCAGTGAAGAAATGGGGATATCATTCTTAGTGTTCCCATCCCATGCTGCCTGTGGGGTGCCCTGCCCCCACAACCAGATTTGGTGCTGGTACCACATTCAGCTGGTGGCTTCCAAAACACACTCTCATCCAGACACCTCCCTAGAGCCTCCATCTGTGCAGAGGTTGAAAACGCGAAGTTGTTCCAGAACAGGTTGGCGTCAATTTAAATACAAGGATTTTGGAACCCTTTGGATTACTTGCAAATACATTCCTGCATTGTGTCAGGGATCCCGGGCTCTGTCACCTGCTGTGAGGGCATCCCCTCCCCACGTGGGACACATGGAGCAGAAGGCCCATCCTTTCTGAAGGAGAGTGGGGAAAGATGAGCAGAGAAGTTTTGAAGCGGATGCACAGGTCTATGGCGCCCTGTGGCTTGGAGGGCTCTTGGGTAGCGGTAGAGCTCACATGGAATGTTGCTGAGAGCAGACAATGCATTTCCAGTGTCAGCTTTCTTATGATCTCAGAGCGTCCATCAGAAGCCAAGCTCTGGTCCCCACTAAGGCTGCAGGTGGAGAAAAAGCAGAGGCAGAGGTGCAGAAATGAGGAATGTTGCATCTGCAATCTTGCTCCTATTTCCTTTCTCATGCACTTGTATGAAACGTACTCCAGGTGTGGTGTGGTCTGAATCAGACATGAGGGAGAATTTTGCCAGGAAATTGCAAGAATAAGATGGTAGGATCAGTAGCACCACTCCCCAGCTTGGACTAGCTGTTGCCGGAGGACCATGGAAGTTATTTCTGAGGGATCTCCACAGGCACAGACTCTAAATCAGCCCAGGTCCTAGGGGAATCTGCATTTTGACTGGAGAATGCTGTGCATCCAAAATTTAAAAAGAAAAAAGATAACATTTATTCATTGGACCATTCTAGATTACATTACATTTAGCAGCAGCAGAAGGCTCAGGCTGTAACAGAAACAACTAATTTCTTCATTTCTGCAGACTGTTTTTCTTCAGGATGAGATAACATGTTCTTAACTTTAAGTATTCCCACTTTTTGGACTAATTCTTAAAATATTATGATGGAGGCTCTGCAGTGAATGACAAGCTGATTTCCTTTTAAGTGAACCATCTAATTTCCCTTCTGTTGCAGTGCCCAATGACAAAAAACTTGCATGAATAACATTCCCACAGCAGTGACATGCCTATTTCCAGTAAAAATATATATCCAATTTTAATTTCCTTGACATAAACAGCTTTTTTAAGTGAAGAAGCATGATAGATGATTCTTTGCAAACTGAAATAAGCACCGCAAAATCTGTGAAAAAAGTTAGATGCAATGAGATAAGAAGAGGATCAAGTTTAGTAGACCTCCCATTAAAAAAGTAACTCGTTCTGAGAGGCATCTTCAACAAACAATAAAAGAACAATAACTTCTGTCATTATTCTCTTGGGTAGGTTCTCTGGTATTTCAGTAACAGACAGATGGACTTTTCTTTCCTCCATCCCTTCCTCTCTCCCTCCCTCTCTCTCTGCCTCTTCCCCTTCCCCTTCCCATTCCCCTTCCCCTTCCCCTTCCCCTTCCCCTTCCCCTTCCCCTTCCCTTCCCCTTCCCCTTCCTTTTTTCCTTCCTTCCTTCCAGCATCAGGGGTTTGTCATACTGAAGTTGTAACTCTACCCTTGAATTATCTCTTACACCAAATGTAAGAATTTGCACACCTTCATGACCTTTTGTGTCCAGACATGCTTTTTAATGTATTGGTTAAAAGTTCTCATTGGGAATCAGCACTTTAGGGACAAAAAACCGTTTTGAACCCTGCCTGCTGGAGAAGCCAAATACCATAGATGGTATGAGTAACAGAGAGGAGAAATATAAAGAGGAGTAATTTCATCCAGAGGTTCTGTGGAGTTTACAAAGTATAACTTATAGTCCCATTCACTGTGGGTGAAGAGCTGCCCAAGGATATAAGACCCCAGGGTGGAATTTATATAGATTTATGTGAAACCGGTAATTTACCAAATCAAGGTAAACTAATATAAGCAAGGTTTAAATCAGTTTATAAAGAATATAAATATATAAATAAGTAATATATAAACCAGTTTATATATATACTTGTAGGATTTGCATCAGTATCACCAGCTGGATTTGAAATCATTTTAGTTGACAGCACTGCAGATTTTCTAATGTTGGTGGTTGTGTTTGGCAAAAAGCAATGTGAACACGAGCAAGTTAAATGCAGATTAATTATTAATTTCAGAAACAATCTTCACACTGTAGCCTATACATCACTAGGGAAAAAAAAAAAAAAGAGATAAAACAGGAATATATGCAACCAACTATTTTTTAATTAATATTTCTTTTTACTTTTGAAGTCCACTCTGAAGAGTACTGAAATTACCTCCAGAACAAAAGAAGAAAGAAAATTCACACAGAACCTGTCATCACCTCCCACCCTTCCCAGTAGACCCCAGCCACTGTATTTCTTGCAAGCATTGAGAAGCTCAGTAGAGGACCTGGGACCTTTGAAACACAGATGGTATCTTCCCCTTCCCCACAGTGACTGCAAATTTCCTAGCCTTGCATCTCCTTAATTTCCCAAACTTTGTCCCAACCTATTTCTTCAATAACCAATTAAATAAATGTGCATGCTTTGTGGCTGTAAGATTTTTAGCTATAAAAGCTGCCTTGTGGTACTTTGCCTCAGCCAGCCTCTAACAACACTCTTTCAGCTCCCCGGGTCGGCAGAGCTGCGCTGGTGCTGTGTGTAGTTAACAGCTTCCCCCGAGCAGCTACAGAGGCTGCCACAAAGTCATGGGGCTCGTGTGTACATGGGAAACACCGTCAGGAAATTAAATTTTCCCTCCCCATAATTAATAAGACCTAAACATTTGTGAGTTTGTTGTCACTTCTTAAAGTACTGAAGCCAAATTAAAAAAATATGAGCATTTTCAAATAAAGAGTAAATATTTTTTTTAAAAGAGTTTTAAAAAAAGCCCAATGCTGTGCAATTTTGCAATCGAAAAGAAAAAACCCTTTTTTCGGAAGTTTGTTTAAGGAATTCTTTAACATTTGCTGTGGGCATATTTTATTGCCGAGGCTGATTCACTGCAGTGTGTAAGCTTGCACTAAATGCATAACAACATAAGTTATCTCACCGACTTCAACGTGCCTGTTTTCATTCTGAAAGCGAGCATGAACTTCAGAGCTCCACAGAGCGAGAGGCAAAGTTAAGAATCCTCCTGCTAGGCATGTTGCTAGGGATTGTACATTTTGCAGGGGTCATTACATGAAATACTGTCCTTACAAATAAACGATGATTTTTATGAGAACTGTTCTTTGGAGATTCTGTGACCATACAAGTGCATGGAGAAACAGGAGAAACAATATGCAACTGATCTGTTTGACAGCATATTGCCAGCACGTTTTTAGGTGAAATGCATTGAGCCCTGAAATGAGATAATAGGTGTCCTTTCTCTGAAGTATCCAGAGCATCTCTTGGAGCATGGCTTGACCTGTGCCGTGGAAGCAAATTTCAAGGATCTTTTCAGTTCGTGTCTCATTTTGCTACTCTGCAAAATCCTGTGTAATATTCAGACTGAATCAGGCAGGAAAAAACGCAAGTGTTTTTTTGGTTGGTTTTTTTTCAAATAAAGGGATGCAAATCACTTAAAGATACAGGTAAACCTCAGTCTTTAATTTTTAAACAATTGTGCACTGGGAGTTTGAAGTTTCCCTTTAGTTTTGATTTCTTAAATAGAAGTCTTCATATTTTAGTTCCTATTAAGCCTCCATTTTGAAAGCATACTATTTGTTCTCTGTTTTAAGCAAAATGAACACTGGATCCTACAAGAAAAATTTGTAAAATCAGGTCTAATTTGTGTCTTTATCATGAGCTGTTATTTCATTGTGATATACTACTATACTATCAATTTGAATGATTCTGTCAGAAAGCACTTAAAGGAGGCAAATATGAGAATTGATATCTAAGATGTGTCAAGGGAGGCATTTTAAAAAATTATTTAAAGCTGTATTATACCACTGAGAGCTGTAGCGAACCTACGCAAAATTTCGGATAAACATCTCTTAGCCTGCTATGTGTTGCAAAAATGATTTCTATAACACAGTGAGCAGAAAAACTACATTTTGTGCTTATCTCATTAATCCAATAAGTTCATGCAAAATTATTGTAATTACCTTTATTGAAGCACCGTGTGCACCTATGTCAGTGTGTATATTACAAATAATAAATTATTATTACAAATTGTTAAATTATTCATTGAGGATAAATTATCTGACAAATACAGGCACTTTTTTCCTGCTTGTGACTTGTTTATTCTCTGAAAATGCTCCTTTTTGCATGTTTTTTTGAATAATGAAGGTTATTCAGCCTAGGACTGCAAACTGCTCACTTAGATTGCTCACAATTTGATTACGTGCAAATTATTTGTGAGACATGAACATGTTGGTCACATGAGTCTGGGTCTGGTTGAGCAGCTGGTGGGCTGTAAGAGGGTCCCAAGGATCTGTGGGTGGGGGTGGTCACTGCAAAAGAGCAGACCCCTCTTGGAGCTACACCTCCATGGCTTCTCACCCAAAGTGTCATCGGCGTTCACAGCATGTCACGTACCATCTCCCTTGAAAGCTGATAATGTGACAGGGATCAGGAGCTTAACAGAATCGATGTATAATTAATAGCTTATAAAATCTTCAATGAGTGAATGAGGAGCCCCACCTGGGGATGGGAAGGATGAAACGAACAATTAAGAAGGGCCAAGGACGCTTCACAGCAAGTGGATTTGGAGTGGAAGGAAAACAGCCTGGCAGCAGACTGTGTGCTGAGTCCCTTGCAGAGTTGAAGCAGGTGTTTAGACAGGTCACAAGCTTTCTGGGTATTTAGCCAGAGCCCTTAAATACCTGAGGCTCCAGATAAAGTGACCTCCTAAAGTCCTAACCTAATAAATAGGGATATGAGGATGGGGAGGAGTAGGACACTAGAGTCTAGACCTAAGAGATGTGCAGGGCTTGTGGGGATCCAGCATGTCTCTAGCCATCCCTGTTAGGATGTAATAAGCACCAGCACTGGTGGGGCTCAGGAGAACCCCTCTGCTGGGGCCAGATGTGCATGCAACCCTGCAGATGTGCACGCAGTCCCTGCAAGCTGCAGGGCAATCTTTTTCTAAAGTCCCATTTGCCCAACTCTCAGGTGGTCTGGCTGCGGTGGGTGAACGGAGCGAAGACACAGCTGCCAAGCACAGCAGCCAGCCTAAGGCCATGCATGCAGGCTTGCCAAGGGACCCCAAAAATCGTCAGCTTGGGGGTTGCTGCCAAGGCGGCGGCCAAGTGGCTGCGAAGGAGGTCCCACTGGTGGGCATAGCCCAGCCCGGGGCGGGCTGCAGAAGGACATCCCACAGCTCTGGGCAGTCCCTGAGTGTCACAAAGACAAATGTTGGAAGGCAAACACTCAGCCAAGCAAAAGGCAACAATTAATATTTCAGTTTGCTTGCAGATGCCTTTGTCTTGGCTGCTCATGCGGAAGTTCACTGTAAGAAAGGCTATTGTGCTGACAAAAATGTGTGCGAGCAAATGTTTACAGAAAGCAACTAGAGGAGGGCGGGCAAACAGCAAGGGCAGGGTCCCCTGGAACTGGGTGGGTTTTGAGGAACACCACCGTTTCCTCTGAGTTTATTTGCTTCTGATCTGACTGCACTGAACCAGTTCTCATAGCGGGGGTGTGGCTCCATGCTGCCCAGCCGCAAACTCCCTCTTTCCACAGAAGTGGGGTGCAGGTGACAAGAGGATGACCCCAGGCCCCTGGAGCCCCAGGATGTGGTGTCACATGTGCAGTCCATGGGAGGGAGGGGATTTATTCCCATTCTGCATCCTACTGCCAAGACGCCTTAAATTAAAAGCAGTGGGCCAAATCCAGTGTGTGTCTATGTCTGCCTCTGATTTCAGCAAAAGCTGGATGCACATGGAATTGTGACAAATTTGGCCCTGCTGCCTGCATGCTCCTTACACAGCAGGAGAGCTTTGCTGCCCTTTACAGCAGCTTCAGAGCACCATGGCTCTGAGGAACACAGAATGCAACTCAGGTAAAAATTCTGCCAGTTTTCCAGCACATCAGGTACCCAAAACCGTGAAAGCCATGTTTTCCTGATGTTCCCTTTCATTGAAGATTAAGCCTCCATTTGTTTTCCAGCATTTGATGTTTCATTCCTAATGATCTCTAGTCTCAGTACCAAAGTTGTCTTCCTGACAGCAAATGCCAAGTGTGATTACTCACCCGGCTAGAGATCCTCACCTCCAGCTAATGGCTGTGCTCAGGAATGCCATGACTGTGGGGATGTCCTGGCCAGGCTGCCAGCAGCTGGAGCATCCCGCCAGTGTCCGTGATCTCTTTGCTCCCTCCCTCCCTCACTGCTTCTCCTTCTTCTTTTTTTTCTTTTTTTTTTTTCCCCTTTGGCTTATTATAACTGCACAAAGGCAACACTAAATAAGGAAAATATGCTTCCCAGGAACCGAAACTGACAAAAACAAAGATGGCATGTTTATGTAATTAGTTACACAGCTAACTTTTTAAAGCTTCTCTTCTTTTTGAATATCCCACAATGACTCCGCTGCCCGAGCTATGAGTGAAGCTGAGATAGATGTGGGGCAAAGAAACTGGTGGGTTGGGGTTTTTTCCCTTAAAAGCCATTATAGACCTTAAGTAACTCCTGAATCTTGGAGTCCCTCTGTGACTTCTTTCTGTTGTGAGAGCAATTCATTAAAAGTTAATTAAAAGGTGAAGTTTAATATGTAGTTTCCTTTAGCTAATCCTCCCAAGGCAGCTTCATATGGCACTAATGTATCCATTTTGTTGATGCTAGAAAACAAAAAGGCAAGATTGTCTAATTAAGAGGCTGGTGTTTAACAAGAGAGAGATTTTCTAATTGGTGACTCTGAGTCCAAATTAATCTTACCCTGCTCATTTAAGCATTTTCAATCTCACTTGGACTTTTCCCCAAGAGTTTGCAAAATGTGAATTATTTTCAGGATCTTTGACATAACAGTACTGACTCCTTCTGGGCTCATACCCCGTTGGGACCCAATTTGGATCTCCCTCACTGCTTGAGCCACCCTTCTGTGGCTCCAGTTCAGGAGCCCTCTGAAGGTCTTTGCTGAGCAGGCTGGCTTTAAAGGTGGAGTTTTTTCATCTTTCAGTGTGTTTTCACTCAAATATCTAAATACGTGTTGCATTTCCACAGACATCAGTTATTTTTCTGGTATACATCTTAAATGCTTTGCAGAAATGAACACACTCCATTTGATTATGCTGGTGCCAAATACATTTTTTTGTCTAATGAAAGACAAAAGCATAACTGTATTCCTACTAATTCTGTTTCTTTTGACAGTAGCTGCTGATTTCTTGTACTTGCAGTGGGAATACAGAAAAAGTGAGGAACACTGTTCTCCCCTTAAAAAATATTAATTTACACTGCCCAGACACACTTATGAGAAAGGGCAAAAATATCCTGAGCGGCTATGACTCTCAGCCAGTTTTGGCCACCTAGACTTTAATTTTGGAGACCATGCTGGTAACAATACATGGAAGAAATCTACAGACTATCACAAAAATAAAACAACTACCTCAAGAGAAAAACAATTCTAAAATATAGGCTATCCAAGACAGTTTTTCCTTTTCAAAAAAATGGAGATACTAACAATGACGAAACTCAGTGTATTCATCAAGGATTGTCATAAAACCAAACAAAAAATTGTAACCTGCCCAGAAAATGAAAGTGTTACCTCAGGGCTAAACAATATGGCATTTTATTTACAATGTTTTACATTGATTTTTGTTTTTGTGGTCATCATCACTGAATCTGTCCCCCAGTGTGCCAGTGTTTTTGTCTGTCTATATGAAAAGCTGCTTCTCCTTTAAGAGAAGTCACACAGACACAATGTATTCCACTTTTTATCTCGATGAACCTCATGTAGTAATCTCATGATCTCTGGTAACTTCTGAAGGTTAAAAAAATACCTCTTGCCAACATGGCACTTTTCCACAACATCTATACCTCCTGTCATTTCTTCCTTCTCCTTTGTTCATTTAAATGCTGCCCAAGAAGAGCCAAAAAGAAAGAGAAAGGTCAGGGGAAAAGCAAGAGAAAGGCCTCATTTCTTTGCAAAACCATGGAAACCCCAGTATGTCCATTTGCACTTCTCAGATGCTGCAGACATACCATGCCGGACTCAGAGCTGTGCAGTTGGAAACTATTTGCTGCCCGCTAAAACAACTCTTCTGGGTACACCTTTGCATTCATGGTATGGAAGCTAAAAGTGGGATTGGCCTTACACAATTCTGTTTTGCAAAGAAAGAAAAGAAAAGAAAAGAAAAGAAAAGAAAAGAAAAGAAAAGAAAAGAAAAGAAAAGAAAAGAAAAGAAAAGAAAAGAAAAGAAAAGAAAAGAGAAGAGAAGAGAAGAGAAGAGAAGAGAAGAGAAGAGAAGAGAAGAGAAGAGAAGAGAAGAGAAGAGAAAAGAAAAGAAAAGAAAAGAAAAGAAAAGAAAAGAAAAGAAAAGAAAAGAAAAGAAAAGAAAAGAAAAGAAAAGAAAAGAAAAGAAAAGAAAAGAAAAGAAAAGAAAAAAGAAAAACCCCCTGGTTCCCTGGTTCCCATACAGGAACGCCCAAGCCTTCCAGTTTGTCCTCAGCACACAAACACTGGACGTACGAGAGTATTTTTGGGAGCTGGAATAACACCCTGGGTATACTGAAATTAAGAGGGTTGGGCCTGTTTGTGAGCCTGCTGAGTTCCTCATTGCTTGTTTTCCAAGGGAGAAATGTGAAAGATTTTCCCAGTTATAGCCCCCATACCTTTGTTAAGAAGGGATGCCACAAATCACGTGAATAATTAGTGACACTCTTAAGCATCTAGCACCGTGCCCATTTATTTTCTTGGCACAAAATGTATTAGTTCTACACTATTCATTTAGTCTGCATTTAGCAAGAGATAAATTTTAGTCGGAAGCTGTACTGAAAGACAATATATACTGTATGTTACAGAAAAATCTATTTCCTCTGAGACCGTATCTTTCTTTTAAAAGAGAACCGGGAGAAATAGCATGGAGTTAATGTATGTGAAAACCTAATTTTTGCACAGCTTTTGATTGTTCAAATCTGCTAACTAAATGGCCAGTGATGACCTTTTCAGGAATGCCACACTCAGCATTAAATTCTCACCAAAAATGCACATTTCTGTGATCCCCTCATTTAGATAATAGCTCTGTGACTCTTGCTATAAGTGTGGAGTGAAGGGAGGGAAGAAAAGAGAAAGATTTTCATTCTCCACAAACGTTAATGAGACTTTTCAGCTGTGCAGTAGAGTGGAGGGACTTAAGCCTCTCTAGGTGTTACTGTTTTTCAGGCTTTGAGCTCTTGCTGTGCATTGCTCTCTCCATCCTGCCTCTGAAAAGCCTTCAACAACCCGTGGCTTTGTTTCTCTGTACTTTTCAGTTTAAGCTACACTCTACCAGGGCCACTTTTAGCTTCCATATTTGAGCAGAAAACCAAACAGAAACGGAAATTGTTTGATGTATTTTGAGTAGAGAAGGCCAGTAAAATATTTTTTAATGGGGATACAAAATATTTCAGCCAACAGGATGCTGGTTCAGTTCCAGGGCAGTTGAGGAACAGCTAAAAGTTGATACCACCTAAAGGCTATTAAAGTCTTTGTAAAGTGAGTTGCTGCCTAAGTGCCATTCCCAGTGGCCACGTTACAAAAGCACAGTAACAAGTAAGTCTGACTTCAGCTTCTTTCTGGTCGGTTTCTCAGCAAGAAGACAAGAAGTGAAGAGTCATGGGGACAAGTCATCCTTTCAGGCAGGTTATTGACACTCCTGGAAGGTCATGCACCAAGCTGAAATCTGCCCAGAAATTATATCACAGTCCGGCATGATGTGATGACATATTCAATTACAATAATATATTACTATAAGTAGTTTCTCCCTCTCATGAGCCCTCTCTGATGGGCTAATAAGTGTAAATCCATTAAAATACAGCTTTAGAAAGCCAATCTGAACTCATCCCCAACCCCATAAGGGAATGGATGTCTAGACTTGCAAGCAGGTGTGTGGCCCAGACTATCAGAGCAGACACCACCCACGTACTGTGAGCAGGACCACATCCTGGCAGAGCTGCTCTGCAGAAACCTGTGCCGGCCCCACGAAGGAAAGAGCTGTGCCCAGGGCAGGTACATGACCTAGGCCAGTTGTTTATCCTGCTTCACATCCACCCTCCTGTGTTAAAGATACTCTGCTCCTGTACAGGAACTCTCATCCCCGACATCAGCATGCTTTCCTCCTGCAGCTAAGGATTTATGGGCTGACAGAAAAATAGGCAGGATTTTTCCTTAAAGGAGTACATGTTCAGCAGAATAAACTCTGTTTTACCCTCTCATCTCTCTATAGTGCAAAACATGTGAGGAGGGAAAAGGCACGGAGCAGAAGTCTGATTCAGGAATATACAAATAAAAACTACATTTTCATGCTTACGCACAGACTTGTTTGCTGAAAGTTTCACATACATCAAATTAAAACAGATAAAGCAACAAACTCAGACATCATTTACCCATAGGGAATACACTCAGCCTTTATTTAGCCACTGAAAATTTACTCCTGCTTGTCTGTATCACTAACCTGCTTGGGTAGACTGATGTTTTGATGCCAGAATACCCGTAGGGTTTCCAGAGAACATATCATAAGATTCACAGCTACAGACATATCCTTGTTACAAAGCAAATTGGACTTAGATGGGGGCCTTGTGCAGAGCTGCTCAGAGGACTGAGGGCATTGGCACAAGAAAGCTTTAGCACCTCAAGAAGTTTGTTTTAAAAACATGGATACCTGAGGTCATGGGGCACTTCTAGAGACTGGAAAAGAAAGGAGAGCTCAGAATTGCATTCTGTGGCTTTAGGGCAGAATTCAGATGCTACAAGTTATACCTGAGTCTTTTAATCCTTTTATGAATATGGCCTTATATCTTTCTGTGCCTTTAACGTGACACTGAAGGTATTTTCCTGCCTCCCAGCGGTGTTTAAATAAAAGAACCAAAGAAACCTGGAATATTGTGAGGCACACACTAGTCACAGGGCCAAACTTCAGCCCCCATTTCTGCATCACTTGTTTTGTGTGGCGTAGTGGCTGTGAGATCCAAGCTTTAGAGATCCCATGTTGTCTCTCTTCTCATATGAAAACATGCACGTAAATAAACTCCAGCCCCATAAATGGTCCTGGAGATCCCAGAGGGTAACATTCCTCCTACTGTGTCTGCACAATAATACACTCAATAAAGTTGCCTCAGTGCTGAGTGAACCAAGCAAGCACAACCTATAGAGGGACACACATGTCAAAGATGTTTTTAAGTTCTACTTTTATTTGAAACTTCGGATTGCTTTAAACTTCTCCATTTTCTTTTTCGTAGTGTAGAGTAAAGCTTAAAAGTGGCCCCAACTTGCAATGAAAGCTGCAACAAATTTTAGCAAATAAAAAGCCACTTAAAGAAAAAAACACTACTGTCCTGGCTGGGAATTTTAATAGTGCTGCACTCACAGCCAGACTGCTTGTAACTTTTCTATTAAAATGTTAAATCGAGAGCATTAAACAGCTTCCAATTAAGGGGTATATTATCACCTCGATGCACAGGGAATTTCACACGTAAATCCCTATGTATTAAGAAGAGAATATACCCTGTGGCTTTTTAAATAACAAATAAAAGTTAAAAGAGATTTTGCAGGAGGTAGAAGACCCATGGAAAGGCTTATATTTTAACACACTCTGAGCATAAGAAAACTAATGTTTGAAACTGTATAGAAAGAGTATTTATCTTCATTTTTCCCCCACTATTCCCAAATATTTCCACTGGGACCTACTTACTAAGATGAAAGTCTAAATATTCCATAGGACTGGAAATATTGATTTTTGAAGGACTTTCATATGCATAGGCTGGAGGTTCTATTGGTCATGTCTTATTAACACTGAGGGCATCCTTCCCATGCCACAGTGCCTACTCCATGAGTTTAAACTCATTTTTGTAAGGCAAAGGCAAATCTGTTAATTAAATTGAGTTAATACTACTTAAAAGAGTCAGAAACAGTTAAGAAATCCCCCCATAGCGTTTCTTGTGTTCCTGAGGGCCTTTTAAAGTAAGATGTGAAGAGCTGCAAGTCTCCCAGCCTACATGCAGGCTTAAAATTTTTCAGTGTGAATTCAGGGAATGATGAAGTACTGGAAAACTCAGACAATACTAACAAAATTCATTAGCAGTAGTTGTTTATGATTAAAGCCACAGCTCAATCATGACTGTTCACTGTGGTCAGCAAAAGCAAGTCCACAGGCCACCTTGCTCCTTGATCTGTGTTCGTGTGTCAGCTGGCTTGCTTGGGTCGAGGCAGGGAGGTACAACACACCAGTGGCAAGAGTTTTCAGACAATTTGCTCATGGACATCGAAGCAGGAGAGATACTGTGGGCTGATGCTTGGTCCAGTGGATCTGAGTGGCCACTCAGTCCTGCTGGCCTCATCATCTTGGTGAAGTCATGTCAAATGGTTGCACCCAAGCAGTGACTACAATGAAAAAATCCTCACAGGAGGTGGTGTTTGTGGACTTCCACTAAGGAGCTGTAGCAGCAGCTGTAATGTGTGTGCTCCTCAACTGTTTGAGGTAGACTTTAAATTCATGTAAGGTAATTTAAAATGCAGATGTTCGATTAGTCAGATGAAGCTCTGCTGGACCAGTAGGAGAAATTTTGGGCAGTGTTTTGAGTTCCTTGCTGTTCAATTAGTCACTGCAGAGAGCCAGGGTCTATGCCACCCTGTCAAGGACTGCCTCGGAAGTTCCAGGTGCCATCCTGTTTCCATCCTGCTCTGTTTCCCCTGTGCCACAGGACAGCACCAGGGAGACTCAGGCACCTACACGAGGATCATTTAAATGAATGGTCTCCCTATCTGAGGTGTAAGATGCATAGGCACTTTACATAGAAAAGCTGCGAGATGCCCTTTGTGCACAGAGCTTCTGGGACACTAAAGAATAGTCTCCCATAGTCGCCCACAATATGGAAGAAATAATTGTGGGTTCTCAAAAGAAAGCTTTCCTCTTTACACCAATCTGGGACTGGTCATGAGTGAAGCCTTGTTGGCCTCTAACCACCAATGGAAACCTCTGCTCCAATACCAGACAAATATGTGCAAGTGTAGGTGCCCAGAGCACATTTTGTCCAATGCATGGACTCTTTTTCAGTTGAGAGAAGTCAGCAACCTCCTGCTCTTCTTTCAAAGAGTCTTCCCTACTTTTCTAGAGTTTGACTTCTAGAATTGCTAAAACAATTTTAGGAAGGAGCAGCTGACAGAAAAACAGACAAAAAGTCAGTCCTCCTTGGCAAAACCATATGTCAATACTTGTTTTAGTAAGTCCAGGTGGTGACCCCAAGTTTTCTTTCAGGTCTTGCCAGAAGGAAGAGCTTGATTGCACAAGGGACACAGCCCTGAGATATCTGATAGAGCTTGCTGGGCTGCACTGAAGTACACTGAGGTGGTGCAGCCTGCTGGGAGGAGAGAGTGCTGGCTGATCATATGATCACAGAATATTCTGAGTAGGAAGGGACCCACAAGACTGTGTCCACCCTTTGTATGCAGCTATGCTGCTGCACTGTGGGAGAGGAGCAAGCACTGTTCCCTGGTGCTGTAGTTGCCCTCCTCATTTCCCCGTGCTGTTCCCCAGCCCTGCTCTACTCTGGCTACATGGCCATTGCAGAAGTCAGAGAAAGGAGCTCCCACAAGCACTTTCCCTGAACCTCTGCAGCACTCCTGTGCAGAGATGACATGGAGGAGCAGAGGCAGGAGGATGGCACCTTCTGTGGCAGCCTGAATACCCTCTCTGAAGGTTATTATCTTCAAAAAGGAAAATGGCAGGAGGAGCAGCTTCTCCCCCTCTGACCCTTTCCCCCTAAAAGTTCCTGCTTCTGTGCAGGATCTTGTATTACAAACCTGGCATGTCTTTCTATGCTGCGCCAAAGGCAGCATCTACCTGGTTCTGCTTCTCCCCTTCATGGGATCATTTTGTTTGGACATTGTTTCCATGGTCCGTCAAAAAAAATACAGCCTATAATTTCCATGTTAATGTGACATTTCAGAAAATGGTATGATGAAAGAAAAAAAAGAGCATTCGGGTGCTGGTCTCAGATGGAAGAGGAGGCTACCTAATTTCATGTTTATACACCACATACTTTTGACTATAAAGATCAGAAAACTGATCCACTCTCTTCCACCACAGACTTCCAAGTATTATGGCACCTCTAAAAACTGTGGTATAAATCCTTGGATTTGCCCATATTATTCATAAAGAGTTGTTATTTATCTGCAGTTTTGAAAAACAAGATACACCAACAAAGACCAAAGAAAGTAACTTTAGATGCTCATTTTTTTTAAAATCACAGGTTCAGTTTGTTCCCTTGAGAGTTTCACCAAACTAGGCTTTTCCCCTTTTTATTTTTTCTTTCCTCTCCTCTCCTCACATCTTCTCTACCCCTTATGTTGTTTATTTAATAAGTAAATGCTGGTTATATCCTGGGAGTTTAGGGTGGATGCTTGGTGAACCTGTTATCCATCACAGTAATTCACAGAATCTGGCATGAACCAGATGGACAATATTCCATTGTTTAAAGTGAGCTCTGTCAATCTTTGCCATTGATATTAAACAAAAGTCAGGATTATTAAAGCATATGGGTACATGGCTTCATACACTGGTTAAGCCTTTGCTTTGAGAATGTGACTGCTGTTGTTGAGCCTTCTGAAAATATATGTAGTATGCTACAGTACACAGGGAATCACAGATGTCAAGGGGAAATGATATGTGAAAGCCTTATATGTTTAAAAATGCAGCACTACTGTACCTTCTTAAAAGAAAAAGAAACTTTCCTCCTTCTCCCTCCTTCCCCCTGTTGCCAGTTAAAATGAACTGTCAGAGCCTGGATAAAGATACAAACAGGATTGCATACCTTACGAAGCCTACAGTGACTCTTAGACTTTGATCTAATTCTATTTGCTGCTTTATGATGCATGAAGCTGTCAGATAAAGAGGTGTTCAAAAAAATCCACTCGAGCTGTCAGGGCTGACAAGCCCTGTGATGGATTACACAGAAAACAAAAGGGTTATCACCTTAACCACAAACATTTATATCTTTTTTTCATAAGGGTGCTTCAATCAACATGTAGTTACCAGGGTGCAGGCTGTTGTGAGCCTGTAGGAACATAGATTCAATGACACATGTTGAAACAGCATTTAAAAAGTACAACACACATGCGTTGGCACTAATATGCTGCTGACATGGTACAGTTGTGCTTACTTAGATCAAAGATAAGAATCCTATAGTTTTCAATATAAAAAGGATTCTTTTTTGAAGAACAGATTTCCCCCTCCCCACCCGTCTTTCAAAGATTAAACACAGTCATAACAGTCTGAATGGGATTTAACTCAAAAAAGCCCAGTACTTAAATATGCCCATATGATTACTTACACAATAGAAACTTCAGCACAGAATGAAGAGCAGCTAGCATTTGACTCATGTAAAGGAAACAAAAAAAATTTGCACTCGCTCCTTTTTTGACATCAGACAGCAGTCTCATGGCCCATTCATTTACCATCTCTTCCCCCTCCCTCGCCAATGTCTATCAATTCTTAAAAAGCCACTGCAACAAATAATACTGGACCTGAAATTTATCAAATAAAGCTAATGTTCTACCTCTAGTACCGCATCTGTGACACTCCAGTGAAAAGAAGGCAAGGAAATGCATGAGATACTTGCTTGAGCTGATAATACAGGCCTCTTGCCAGTGGTTTACACTTGGAATCAAGAGTTGGACGCATTCTCTTGCGGTCAGTACATCCATATGCTGAGACTGACCTGAGGCAACACTCTGGGATACTTCAGTAACGTTTGATTCTTCAATGGTTGTTTTTTTCCCTACTTAGGGATTGTGATAACAAAGTAGGCTTAACATTATGAATGGGTTAAAAAAAAAAAATTGATAATTTATGGAATATAAGTCCACTGCTAGCTACAGATTGAGATGACCCTTGTCAAAGAAGCCCAAGAGCCACATATTGCTGGAACCTCAGAAAAACATGAGGAAAATTTTTGTTCTGTGCTTGCCCTACTTCTCCATCTTTTTCCAAAAGATCTGTTACTGTCTGCTGCCTAAGAGAGGACTTAGATGAACATTTGGTCCAACCCCTTACAACTCCCATGTTCTAACAAGGGGATTTGTATCTGCAGCAGCAAAAATTTTGGCAAGATTTATGTGCATCATATATACATATATATATATATGCAGATAACGTAGATGAAGCCTGCCAAACTAGTAGTGAACTACGGAATTTAACACAAGGGCTATATATAGAAAGAAGGTTAAAAGAGAAGCATTTTCACACATCTTACACACGCGTGTGACGTGCTCAGTGGAAGACAGGGACTCATTTAACTTGGCAGTGAACCTCTAATGTGATAACATCACTTGGTTTTGGATACTCGGGCAACAACAAAACCATTTTGAAACTCCCCAGAAGATGGGTTGTAAGATTATAATCAGCATGCCCAGGCTTTTAAAAGACAGAGAATCTCACAACATAGGTTCTGTGTTTATGTACAAGATTATTGCTCCACATTACAGAAACATGGACCATGTCTCCTGTAAAATAGCACACTCTAACACTGGAAAGTGTGTATCAAAGCAAGTCAGAAACAGATAGATCTCACGGAGAAGTGTTTGGAGCAGGATGAAGAGCTGAGAGGCAATGTTGTAAATCTACTGCTGGTGCGAGTCGCGATGCCGCGCTTCCCAGGTTCAGTCCACCTAGCCTCCCGGTGGAGCGTCGAACCTGCGAGGGCTGGGCTTCGCACACGACTCCAGGAGACAAAGAACGCGGGAGGAGACCGGTGCCAAAGATCCGTTTTATTAACAGGTCCAACGGGACAACTGAACTGGTCTCATCGGCAGACCGATCTGCCCGCACCGGGTTTGCGCAGGACATTTTACCTGACGGGCACACCCAATCAGAGGGAAGGAATGGGGCGGAGTTGGGGTCTCGGAACCAACCGAATACAACCGAGGGTGGGAGTAATTCAAACGAACCAGTCAGGGGGGTAACTGCCACGAAGTTTCTGGACGAAGGGGCGGGGCCATCCTTGCCATCACGCCCCAGTCCTGCCCAATAGGGGTGGAGAGAACCCAGATCCCCCCCAAGCTGGCCCTTTGGGGCGGTGCTTACACCCCTGATTCCGACTCTCCCCCCACCAGGGAGGCCAAGCTGTCTCTGGAGAGGATCGGACCCAGGTTTTGTCCCTCCACAAGGCAACACAGGCAGGCCTGAAAAGAATTCTCTCACAAATATGACCACCTGACAATATTAGTAAATCATACTGGCTTAAAGTTCCTTTTTCTGATGGATTTCCTTTTAACATCTACTGTCCAAAGGAAAAACAAAACAAACCAAAACCAGAAAAAATAGAAAGGTTCAAACACATTGCTTACAAAAAAAATTTAGAAGTCCTCTTAAGTGCTTCTTTAGCTACACCAAGATAGGGCATGATCTTGGTTAGCAGCTGTGGGGGGAGGGAGGACACAATTTCTTCAGTAATTCTAGGAGGCTTTTAAGGCTGTTTCTCTTCTCAGCTCTACCTCTCTGGTGCAACTTGCCAAGCACTAATAGACACAAGCATTACCATCATTCATTAAACTATATTCCTCTGCCATAGCTATCCAACAAACCAATAAAACTCCTTTTCAAAAAGTTGAAAGGCAAGCTGGTTCAGATAGACCATTATTAGTATGCACGGAGTGTACATTCACAGGCAATAATACAGTGGGAATTCAGCTAGCCTGAGCATAGGCTGATGTGAAGCATATGATATTACTTATGTAGGCATGAAAGCAATCTGCTTTAATATCAGACACTTTAGTGCAAAGAATGTCAGGGTTACCAAAGGTTAAAGACAGGCCGCTGGATTTTTTTGTTGCCTATTTTTTTTTTAAAGTATGAGCTGAAAAAATGTGGGATGACTCCATTTTCAGTTTTTAACTACTGCTGTGTAAAACAGCAACAAACAGTGCACATTAAACCCAACAGCAAGGTAAGAAAAAGTGGGTAGAAAGTGCCACAAAGCAAAACATACAGAGAAAAAAGAAGAGTGTGAGAAATGGCCCTCTGCCATTCAGCTGCTGATGGTGTTTCCTCTAGCACTGATGCCTCTTGCAGGATTTCAGCATCTTCCCATTGATTCAGCATCTTCACAGAGTGCTGGATAGAGGTTCAGAGCCTCAGAGGCCGGATTCCCACCCAAGTGTGCTGCCTGCCATCCCCCGGTTTCTTGTCCTGATGCTGGGAACCACAGAATTCCATGTCCCCCTGCCATTGCACACCTCACAAGCATCTGGCCTGGCAGGATGAGAGCCTTTCCTTGCGAGGATCTTGACAGTCTGTGGCACTCCTGAGCTGCGGTGTCACACGGGCACCCTGCACACCTTGTGGGCTGTGGGATCAGGGCCCTCGGTACCCGGCTGGCCCCTGGTTCCTCAGAGCTTCTCGCTTGCATTCCACCACAACCAGCTCATGCAGCACTTCGGACTTTCACTTTTCCTTTACTAACACTAAAAACCAGGCACATAACCAAGTTGAGAGCTCCCAAAATCTCAGGTGGCAAGCATTACTGAGAACAGAAGCCAGGCGGACTGTTTTTCAGAGGCTGATTGCTTTTTCAGAGTGTATTAGTATCTATTTTTTTTCCCCAGAACTGGAATCCTTATGTACTAGGGAGCCTAAGAAAAGCAGGAGCTCTTGTGCTGGAGGATAAAGAACAACAAAAGATGTTTCTCTAATTTTTCTTAAAAACATTGTTCTATTTCTATTTGATTCCATGTGTCATAGAAGACAAAAGTTGCAAATATTGAGAAGAAATAATGCAAGCCATTATAAAATGATCTGCTTTTATAACCTACTGTGAAGTGACTAAACCCCCTTCATATACTGATAGCCTTCTCTCAGGCTGCTGCTACCTGTCTGTTAGTCTTCTCACACAACTGTGCCTGTCATTGGCAGCTTATGACACATGCAAAAGAAAAGAGTGGGAGAAAGAAAAAGAGAGAAAAAGACAGAGAGAGAGAGAGAGAAAGAAAAAGAGAGAGAGAAGGATAGAAAGAGAGAAGAAAGAGATAAAGAGAGAAGAAAAGAAAGAAAGAAAGAGAGAGAGAGGAGAGAGAGAAGAGATAAAGAGAGAAGAAAAGAAAGAAAGAAAGAAAGAAAGAAAGAAAGAAAGAAAGAAAGAAAGAAAGAAAGAAAGAAAGAAAGAAAGAAAGAAAGAAAGAAAGAAAAAGAAAGAAAGAAAGAGACAAAGAAGGGGGTAGCATGCAGTGAAAGGAAGACAGATGGGCCTATCAGTTATGTATATTGTGACCCACCTGCCAGTCACAGCCCCATGGGAATGTGGCATAATAAATACTGAAAAATGGAAAGTAGGAATTAAACTTATAAAAAACTCAACCCAACAACCAAACATATTGAACAAAGTAAATTGTCTGGAAGGGAGAAGTGTAATAAAGATTTTTTAGGAGCATATAAATCAAAATTTCAAAAGAAATTTGCCAAATGGGGTCTCAGCTCATGTGCAGTCAGTGGCAGGAGGGTGTAAATCGCGGATCTAGAGAGGATGATTGCCAGTACGCCTAGGTATGAGGGGGTTGATTCAATAAATATTCATGATGGCAGCACGTATGCTCTGAGCACGCACCCTGCCCCAGCAAACCCATCTCGGCTGAACTTCACCCTCAGCTCTGGAGCCTCTGCATGCTCTTGCATCACCCCCAGCTGTGTCCCACTGTTTTGTGTGTGTGTGTGTGTGTGTGTGTGTGTGTGTGTGTGGTCACGTGTGTGCATGTGCAGATGTATGAGTCCAGCCCCTGCAGCCCAAACCTGACTTATTTCTCCTAGCCCAGTCTCATTACCTGTCAGAGGTAATGCTGAGAGTTCAGCAATAAACTCAGTTGTGAGATCTCCAGCTTATCATGACCATCCAAAACTATCTCACTGAGCAAAAAATCCTTCATGCTAAGACCAGGAGTAATCCAAATCCATTTTTCTTTTGCTGAGTATGTGTTTCATGAAAAAGCTTGCTTCCCTTCTTAAACACAAAGTCCAGAGGATCGTCTTGCTTCTGTTAAGCATTTCCTTCACTCCAGCCCTGAAGGTGTTTCTACAACTCCATGCAAATCCCATCCACTCTTATGACAACCACATGCTTCTTTGGACTCCAGAGTCTCCATGACAATTTGTTGTGGATATTTGGATATTACACAGAGAATACCAGCTTGCACATAGACCTGAGGAAAAACGTGTTTTCCCCTTGTGCAGGGACCATCGTACATTCAGAGACATCAGCCTCTGCCTACCTCTTTGTTGTAAAATCTCACATTGGTCCATGGAGGTGACTCTTCCCTGCAAAATTCTCTCACCTATACAACAAGGAAGGGTGCACAGTGGCAAAACCACTCTGTTTTCCTTCTGCTTTTCTGCTCCCCTTTCCCATCTGTGAATTCATACTCATCCTCTTCTTTCTGTCCCCTTCTTGCCATCTCCTCCTCCATCTCCTCCTTTCACCTGCCATTCATTCATTCCCTTGTCAGGAAGATATGCAAATGAAGTCTAATACTAATTCAAAGGCCTCTTTGATGCAAGCTCTATCTAATCAGAAACAAAAACCAAAAACTCCACGCTAACAGTATCTGAGTTAGTTTCTGTTGTGACCTTTTCACTGCTTTTAACCTTAAGAGTTCTTTATCTTCATATCACAGGCAGGGAGGCAGGGCTCTGGTTATTTAACTTTTTAAACAATATATGAACCTAGGTAATTACGTAAGAGAAAATATTAGCAGAAAATTATTATCTGTCTGAATAAGGAGAAAACCAAAACCTTCCAAAGGAAGAGAACTGTGTGGCTGGAGAATGTTTTTGCCATTGCTGAGTATTCCCACCATGCGTGGGAGGGCCAGCTGGGGGCTCACAGCATCTAATGGAGCTCAGGAGCAAACAAAATGGAGATGTTCTCTCAGTGTGGTACTTTGCCAGGACAAGCATTATCTGGCTGAACAGCAGTGGGCAAGCCCACCTCTGGTGACGCCCTGTCCGGGTTTTCTTCATGAGTTCTAAGTGCCAGCATAGAAAAAAAAATACCTGCTCTTGTTCTCATGATCATTCAATATCTCTTTCCTTACATTCTTTGCCATTTTTTTATTCTGTCTTGTTGCCTTTGGCCTCAGATATTACTAATATGTAAATCTAAATTTCTGAGTGTTTCCAATATTTGTGCACACACCTTTGATCCAAAATCAGTAGAATAAAAGCAGATGGGTCAAACATGTCACTGAAGTACTAGGATATGCCCAGACACAAAGGTGGCCCCCACTTCCAGCAACACATTGAAGTCCTGACTTTGCATTGTGGCTTGAATAGTTAGATTGGGCATTTGCCTAGTTAGCTTGTGGGGACAGTCCCTCCACAGACCTCCATCATTAAACAAAAGGACTTTAAAAACAACTGTTCCATATCAGTGATGATGTGTAAGACAAATGAAATCTGGTACTTAAATACATCCTACAGCAAGGACACAAGATGACCACATAAAGCATCTTCCCCTGCAAAAATAATAGCTCAAACATCATGGAAATCAGTGGCCTTGGAGAAGATTGACAGAGTGAGATATGGAAATTGGAGAATTTTAGTGGGAAGTAGTAGCAGGAGCATGAATATAAAGGGTATAAAAATCTCTAAAGGCTGTAAACACTGAGAATAAAGTTATAGATGGGCTACTCGAGTGATGTGCATTTTCTCGTAACAGAGAAACAGACTCTTAGTGAGCACCAGTTGAAAGCACTGACACCGTGGAATAGCTTCTCAAATTAATTAAAAGAAGAAAACACATTTAGTTAAAGCATGGGAACAACTATTTTGTGAAGGATGAGTTAAATTGGCTGATGTTTTCCTGTACAAAGCGATGAAGCTTTGGGGATTGAAGTTGTATGGGTTACAGAGTATCTTTTCAAAATATGAGGATCAATTAATGCTCATTGACAGTAAAGAGTCGAAAAGATGCTGTGTTTGTCATCAACCTGTGATTCTCCCAGTTTCATGGGGTTCATGAATAACCATTTCTCTTTCCTTGGTCCTCTATACATAATCAGACACTGAAGCAGGAAGTGAGACCTCCTCGTCCCGCATCAGTCGGCAGAGGCAGTGAGTGCTCCCATTGTCACCCTGCCTCACAGCAGGACTCTCCTGATCAGTGCATGTCAGTGCATCTCTGATGAGACAGGCAGATTATTGCATCCAGGGAAAAGGCAGCCCATAAAAAATACTCTCCGGTGCTCCACAAGCCAACGGTTTCCCTATTGAAGCAGAGTGATTTACAGGTGATGTGTGCAGTCTGGAAGATTAATCTAAGTATCAGCCTGACAGTTTTCACACTGAATAAGAATAAAATTGATGGATGAAAAATTATAAAAATATGTGCTGCATGTTTAATATATTTTCAATCTTTCCAAAAGTATATGTAGGAAATCTATATGATTCTTCCTTGGAAGAAAAATATTATTTGATCCTTGTCTGAACTACTGGTATTGCAACCAGACATCAGGATGGACACCAGAGATGTGTAGCTCAATTAATACTATCACTGGGACTGAAGGGGCTAATGCAGGAGGTGAGGTCATATCAAATTTCACATTTCTATAATTCTACAATTAAATCCTGATAGTCAGAAGACAGTACCAAGTGTGATCCTCCAAATACACTTAAAATACCAGGTCTAAGGACTTAGGAAGAAACCCCAGGGAAGAAAAAAAAAAGAAAAAGGAAAGATCGCTTTTCAGTTATCAAACCTTTACATTAAGATATGGTTTCACTGAAGATGTGTGAATGTAACAGAGGAACAGGGAAGAACATTTACAGTGCTAATAAAGCAGTAGGCTAATACAGCAAACCCAGTGACATCAAGGGCTGAAGATGAAAAAGGGAAAGGCAGTAGATCTTGGGACATAAGTCACTCTTCTGCGTCTAGGCTTCATTCTTGGGAAACAGGAAAAGAGGAAAAGACTACAATTCCGATTTTTCTGACTTTGCAGTCCATGCACTGCCCCTGTTTCTCAGGGCGTTTCTTCTTTCAGGTCCTCAGCCAGCCATTGCCATAGATTGAAGAGCATGGATTAACACCCAGACTATCCCATCTGAGATGTGTGTCCATCCCACTCTTGGTTTGTCTATATGAGGGGCTACAGGGGCTGCCTGTAAATCACACAGTGAAGGGTGTACAGCCAGCTAGTTAAGATACAAGAGCTGAGGCATGTCTGAAATGTGCCTTTTGGAGCACAGAGTGTTCTGAAAGTACATATCTGGCAATAGAGCTTCATGTCACTCAGGCCTCGGATTTTCCACAATCATGACTCCACAGCCATAAGGCTCTTAGCTGGGTGGGAAGCAGGGAAAGTGGAGCGGGAGTACCTCATCACTTCTAAACCCACCGCAATTTCCCAGTAGTACAGATATACTCCTCATAAACCCCAAGCAGAAGATCTGCTGCTCAAAAATAGCATTGGGATCTTTTTGTAGGTTGTTGGTGGTTTTTGGCTCATTGTGTTTTGTTCTTTTGTTTTCTGCAAAGCTAATTATTAATTTGCAACTTCCAGAAAGCAGATTACACAAGTCACAGCTCTGCAAGAACTGAGGGCAAAGTAGACTACATTCTCTATTGCAAAGACATTATTAGCAGTGACTCATAAAGCAGAAGTATTCAGAAAGACTCCCACATGCTATTTGTTAGTACCGTTTTTGCAAAGGTAATGATGACAGAAAAAGATGTACTCCCTCAGAAAGGTAATCAACATTGTATGAAAGCTAATAATTTTTCCACCAAAAAAATAGAAAACTGAAAAATATTTTGAAAAATATTTTTAGGTGAAACATATTACATTTTTACAATTTGGAAAGTACTCAAGATTAAGGTTGAACAGGTAACTTGTAACTTTATTCTTCCTCTCTCCCTGTTTCCCTTTCTTTTTTCTTCTCTTTTTCCCCCCTCTTCATTTTATTGATTATGGAATAATAGAGAAAATAAGAGTTAAATGTGGTAATTATTGATCAGCTGAGGGAAACACTGAACATCTCACTTCATTTAAGAAGGCAATCTTAAACACTCCTTTTCTTCAGTACAATTTCTGCCCTCTCTTCAGGCTGATTTTGCAACTTTCTTCACATGCACCAAGTTTAAACTATTTTTGTTGACTCAAAACCTCTGTGAGTTGCCAATCCAGCCTTCACGCCAGTTCCTTGGAGGAGCAGCCAAACACTATGCCTAGAGAAAGAGCAACAAGCATGAGGGGTCTCTCCAAAAGTATTTTAACTGCATTAGGGCAGAAATTAGATGGGTTTGTTCGATATGCTTAATGACCTGCCTTACCTTCCTTCATCTGTCAGTGATGTTAACTTTAATCCCTGTTAGTTTTATGCTTTCATTACCTCTTCAATGTTTTTTTAAATGCAATCCCTTATGTGTGGAATAGTGACCCTCACTGATAAATTACTGTACCTTCCTCCTTCGCTTCTTCACAATGTTTGTAAGTGAACCAATCAAAACTTCAGGGACAGAAGTTTTTACATTCTTGAATAACTAAGTTATTTGTTCCTTCTGTATCTGTTTTCTTTGGTTTCAAAGCTCTTCTAAGTTTGCTCTCCCATGCAGCTTACAGAGTTGCCCTTTGCCATTGATCTGTGCATCCTTTTGGTGGCTGAACCATGAAAATTTGGAAGTCTTGGAGATTTGCTTTAATATTGTACAGATTCAAGTACATACTGTGTAATTGTGGGGCTTATTATTAATATGGCTGTCCTAAAAGATTGCAGTGCAAAATTAAAAGAAAGCATTTTTTTTCTCATTTTCCCAGCCTGCTTATTCCATGCATTCACAATTGTTGGTCACAGCTTTACGGCAATGTCGGCATCAAGCTTCCTTTCCCTAGGTTCAGCAAAAAGGGTTTTAAATGAAATGTCAGCAGCAGAGCTAAACCAGAAAGAAAACAGACCATGGGCTGCACGCAGCATGTGTAAAGAAACACACGGGAAAAGGAAACCTGCACCAGGATGGTCAAGGTTTCTGGAAAAGCAGTAGTGCTGTTCTGCAAATAAATAAATAAATCTGAAAGAAAAATGTTTTTTACTTAGACAACTGGTTTCTTCAAAAATCACTGCAATCTAGTCGGCACACTTCTTTTAATAAATACTACAGTTACACTCAGCACCATCAGCATTATACATGCAAGCAAGCAGTGGAATCACTCGGGTAAACAGTCTGTGAGAGGTTTCATATTCCCCAAGTCCCCAGCACCTGGGAAAGGTAAGCCATTAATCAGCAGGCACACAACCATAACAGCCCTAGTTTTCTTGGTTTTGTGAAGCAAGATCAGAGTGATGTGAGCTTCAGTTGTCTTTTCTCCTACCCCACTCAACAAAGCTCCCTCAGTTCACAGCTTATAGAGTATGACAGAAGTATGCCTTAAGTCTCTAGCTGAAGGATTAAAGCTTCACAAACCTCTTAAAATCAGCCAGACAGCTCTAGCACTCATTAAAGCTTTTACCTCATTTCAAGCCTGGGTGCCCCCCAAAACTGGACTAACGAAAATATGCATAAAGGAAATCTCTTCACCTCACTGTAATAGAGGGAAGGTCTGTTCTGACTGAAGAAATTACTGGCACTACCTTGAAAAGTACATGAGAAACGTAATGGGACATTTGCAGCAACTTGAACGAGGAAGGCACTGAGGTGATTGCTATGTCCTGTACTGTACGCTGGGGAAATTACAGAAAAGGCTCTGAGCTTGTAAAGCTGAGCCAGTTTCCTAATAAGAAAACAGCACTTCAACTGCAGCTAGCACCAGACCCGGGCACCTACAGACTGATTGCACCACACCTCTCTAAACACTTCCTCCCTGCAGACCTCTCCCAGCTTGATGCAAATTACTGAATATTTTCTTCTAACAACTTTTATTGGCTTGATTTGTGTGCCACCACCTACTGACTTACCACAGCCAGAGTGGTGCGTCCATAACACCTGGCATGGTGGCCCTGGCAGACCTGTGAGGTTTGGCACATGCTGTGTAGCTGCCACACGTTCTCCTTCTTCCCCTGGAAATGAAAGCATCCCTAGATGCAATAACAGATGAGGGCACAGCACTTCAGACATGCTGGTCCCTTAGCTCTTTCCCTGGCTTTACTGAGCTTGAGCTGACAATGGTGATTTGTTTCTGCCCTTTTGACAAATTCATCCTTGGAGGGTGCAGAGATTGCCCCTGGACTTTGTGTTGCTCCTGTTTTAGTGCTAGCCAATCTCAGGGTCACCCAGTTGGTTTGCCTGATAAAAACTAGACATCTGCCATCACCATAAAAGCACCTGACTCAAAGTTAACTTTGGCAAAACATGTTTAAAACTACACATAGTCAGTTGTGTGGCACGAGAGAATGTTCAGAAATTTCCATTTTTACAAATGAACTCTAATGGAAGGGCTGTCTGGCACTGGACCAGGCTGCCACTGACCAGGCCTCTGGCAAGAGAGATGGTTGAGTCACCATCCCTGGAGGTGTTTAAAAGCCATGCAGATGTGGCGCTTGGGGATGTGGTTTAGTGGTGGATTTGGCAATGCTGGATTAACAGTTGGACTCAAAAGACTCAAAAGAGGTCTTTTCCAACCTGAGCAATTATATGATTCTATGCTGGCATCCTTAAAAGAGACAGAAAATGAGCAAAGAATGGGTTTTAGCTTTTTTCAGAGCTGGAGAAGCATCCCAGGGAGCCTTGCACCACTCCAGGTACACTCTCAGCCACACATTTACTCCCTGATGTTCAAACACAGGTCTTGCTTACTTGAAATATGTCTCTGTCTTCAGAGGCGAAGAAAACAGTCTGGTTCTTAAGGTCAGTTGTTTGGGGGCAACTTTTACTTCTTCTTCTCAATCAACCTGTTTACAATTAAGACTGAAAATATCACTTTATATTTAGCCCTAAATATAATATATGTAAACAATCAATGTTAATTAAAATAGCCCTTAAACAAGTACATATTGCTGTTCTGAATTCATGTGGGTGAAATTAAGGAAGTCACCATCTGAGCACCAAAATCCAGCTGCTGCTGAAGCAGTAAACCAGCTCTTGGCAGGACTAGCCTTTTCTGCAAGTGCCAAGAGAGTTTCTTCATTTCAATTTCCTTCAATATCAATTCCAAGTAACTGGCTCATGCAAACTTGAGAAATGTTGGCGAGCTAAAAATCAGGAAACCTTGTTTTCCCCTTGAAGAAGAGAAATAATAGATACAAGAGCATGAACTGTCAATTCTAAAATCTTAAAGGCCATGTATAAGCCTGAACAGTAAGTTCATAAGTTTAAGATGCAAGACTTGCTGGCTAAGTTAATATTTTTCCTCATAACTGTGAAACATTTCAATGGCCTTGACACCATACATCAGCCGGTCACCTTGACATTCGCAGCCTGGCAGGAATCACACTTATCCCTGACACTGATTTCATCTTTTCCCTTAGCGCTTTCATCACCTTTGCTATTTAGAGACACATCTGGGGTAAGAAGCATTTCCACCACAGCTTCTCTGACAAGCGCATCCCACACAGCACTGTTCTTGCTGGTCAGGAAATTTTTGACTTACACCTCCATAGATACAGGGACAGACCTCAGAATCCACCGTAATAACTCCTGACACCATGGTCCCTCAATGGTCCGGGCTGTGACACTCGGCTCTCTCCATGTGGTGACCACATGGTGACCAAAGCCAGGATCAGCTGGCCAAAGCCAGGGTGCCCATGAGGTACTTGCACAGAATGAAGCTCTGAGGTCTCCAGGACTCTCAGTAGAGGCAGCATCCAAAGGAACCAATTACAGAGAGATCTGCAGAGCAATTTCAATTAGGTACTGCAAGTGGAGAAGCTCCCCTGGAGTCAACACATAACTGGAATAACAATGTAGCCTGTAGCTTTATAGTATTTGAAGTGAGGCCAGAAATCTGGTGTCAGAAACCTGATTTGGACTAGTTTTTGATACATCACATTTGAGGAGACAAAGAAAATTTTTTAAGTCTGAGTTTGTCCTAAAGGAGACCCTGTGGTTTTATTTTTCACAGTCTTATTTCAGCTGAAAAAGAGTGAAAATGCATTTACTAATAATGCTGAATGCTTTCCTGACAGTAAGAACTTCAGAATTTTCAAGGGGTTGTTTCAAGGAAAACCTGAATGTGGTTATTAACAGAAATGTCCATAAAAATTTACATGTTCAAGAGAGCTTTTTACAAAAGAAATCATAGAAAATACCTCTCTCTGGTGTTTCACCCTTAAATCATCTTAAAACTTGCAAGATTTGCTTTTGTAGTGGACCCACCATACTAGGAGACCAAATTATGGTCTCAATCAGGAAAACAGTAAAAAAACCCCAAACAAAAGAACAAAAATTTGTAGGTTGTAGCAAGTAATTATTGGCACAGCCAAAATAGCAAATTAATTCAAGCTGTGAACTAATTATCCTCAGCATCACTGGCATCTCTTTGACTTCATATTTATGTCATCACCATTATTATTATTATTATTATTATTATTATTATTAGTCTGTCCCCTCTGACCTCTTCCAGACTGAAATTGACTTCTAAGGAGCATCTTTCCATCACTAAGTGAATGCTCAAGAAATGAATGGCACTTGCTCTAATAAATCTCAGTGTTATCAGCTCTACATAGTTTATTCCAAGTTTTACTTAAAGCACTTTATATAAAGTTTCAGTCCCAGAAATCAATCTCTTATATAAAAATTTGAACTTTAACTTTAGTAAAGGAAGTCTCCAGCACTCAGGCTTGAATGGAAAATCAAAACAAACAGAAAAACGGCTTATATTTCACAAGGTAAATAAAAATGTCCATGAATGGTTACTTTTAAAAATCATATTATGTTTAAGTTGGTCTCTTGTTTTTAGGAGTCTTGATAGGCAACATCTGGAAGGACATTTTTGCTGTAAGCTGTTGGTTGCCATCTTCCAGGACCTCTGTGTCTGCTAATAAAAGGGTTGCTATGATTAATGCACTCACCTATTTCTGTATTTGTGTAATTTTTATCAATACCCTACAGTGTTTAGTAAGCAAAGCCAGAAGTTAAACCCACCACATTTTGTCCCACAAGAGTCTTGTTTTTATTATTCTTGGAGACAGCAATGCAAACTTCTCATTGTATGTGCTTTAGCCATGAGATATCTTTGGAGTAATTTACAGTCTTTATCTATCTTGTGTATTATTTACCACATAAATCTAAAAGCTGCTTAGACGTAGATAACAAGAAATTATTTTCTGCCACTTTACAATGACAGAATGTGTTCATTCTGGACAGAGCTGAGTTCACTGGACAAGAAAAATTGTGACTTCCTACCTATATTTCTTGCCTCTGTTCGTGTCCTTGGAACTAGGTATCAGCCAAACCAGAGCTAATGTGGTGACTTCAGAAATCTCTACCAATGTATGTTTAGTTTCCAGCTGAAAGTTCTGCAATTTCGTCTTCATTCCAATAGAAAACCTCCAGCATTTGTGTACATTACGTTGTTGTTATTACTGAATCGCTCAAGTGTATCTGTGAAAGTACCATTTTCACCACTGAAGGGAATAACATCAAAGTAGTAGTATTTTTACTAAGACCCTAAAAAGATCAGCTACCACTTTTGGTCCAGTGTTGCCTTGACAGATCTGTTAAGGCATCAGCTGGCAGCATGTCACTTTTCTGAAGTATTTTCTAATATTAAATGCTCTTGGCACCGATATTTCTCCTCAACAAAAATCAGTGAAGCTCTCAGCTCATGTAAACTAACAGCACTATTGCCAGATCTGACCACAGAACCATCTGAAGATCTTTCTTTTATTTCAAGTTCCTCATAAGAAATCCACTCTCTATATCATTACCTACATTATTTTACACAGTACTGTTCATAGCATCAATGAAAGATATCAGAGCAATAAAAAAATCATCCTGTTACCACATGATGAGTCACAACCTGCAGGCTTTTAATATGGTCAGTGTATCTTCATACCTGAACAATCTAAATTGGCTGCTTTTTAATTATAAGTAAATCAAAGACTCGCTGTAAACTTTCCAGCCTTTTTTGTTCATTTTTTTTCCTAGCAGAAGAAAAGGATGTGGAGGTCAGTCTGCCACAGTAACAAATGCATCACCAAGCAGATCTTCTGTGCTGAGTAAACAGCTTCCCTCTGGGCTGGTGAGCACTGACCCACCTTCCTGACCTGGTCTGCTTAGTCCCTGCTCCCCCAGGCTCCACATGTCCCTTCTCCAAAGCATTGCCAGTGTGAATTAGGGTGCATGGGGTGCCACGTTCATGTGAACATACAGTCACGGCTATGGCCATCTAGACAAGCCTGCAGCATTCACACCACAGATTGCTCTAAAGCCTCACCCAGCAAGCATGAAAAACAGTTTCATCAACAGTTCCATTTGCATAAGAATTCTTGTTTGCAACAGCAATTTAAAACGGCAGCAGCACCTTCATGTTTTAGTATGTCTTCATTTCCATCAGGCAGACTTCCACCAGGCAAAATGTGATTTGTGGAAGCTATGAGCTCACAGGAATATTTTCTATGAAAAAATATTACTAAAATTGATTTTAAGCTACCTTTTAGCATAAAACATAAGAACAACCACTGTAGTAATTTCAACTTTTTTAAAATTTTGTACGCAGAATCTAAGATGGACCTTTTCTCTGTCTACAAAGGAGATTTCTTCATGAAGCTTAGAATTAGCTTAGAAAGAATCATGAACTACTAAGACAATGTAATCAATAAGGGAAATACATGCAATATAAAGATTAGCCAAAAACCCACCCTTTGTACCAATATTGAGCATGGATCCTGAAGAGATGGAGGATAAAGGATTCAGGCTACCACATGAAAGAAAAACATTTGGAACAATGCTAACCCAGGCTCTCAAGGGATAATACACAATCTGTTCCTGGTCCAAAAGCTGTGAGAAATGCACTTGTCATTTTGTCATCATACTTTAAGAGAAAGGTCAAAGGAAGAATTTATGGGAGCGGTACAGTCATTAATGCATTTTAGAGAGAAAAAGTGATCAATCAAACCACAACCCACTGCAAACTTCTCAACTCTGTTTTCTTCTTCTGTTTTAAATCTCAAAGCCTTAATATAATGCAGTCCTTTTCCATCTTCAGCATTTGAAGGAAAGTGGCAAAGATGACTTATTTTTTCAAAATCCTAAGATTCTGACTAACATTTTGATGACATTCTCAATCCAAAAGAATACATTTTTCTTTTTGTCTCTGAACCATCACACTTTTAAAAGGTCATTTCAACCGGCATTCATGAGTATGAGAGAGAGACTTGTTCTCCTGTAAAACATTGCAGAGAACTTTATTATTGTTTCACCTCTCAGCTATTTTTTTGTTGAAGACTGAACCACGAAGCCCGCTATGTTTTCCTCAGCTCTTCTTATCCCAGATATTTTTCAGCAGGGCCCTGATCATCAGAAGTTGCAAAGGTTCTGATATATGGATGAAATTACAATCATTCTGTGTTGATAATCCTAATGGCCTTTTGCAAGCCAAGAAAAACATTGATTCTGGAAGTCTAGGAAGAGCAAAAAGAATAAGACCTTATCCAAGATGCAGAGCGACGGCAGAATTGCACCCTCTTTCCTAAGCACATCTGCTTGGAAAGCAGCTATTTCCCAGGGATGAGCCTTTCAAAAAGAAGAGAGGGTTTCTGGCTGATAGGAAGGTAAACTCATCAGTTCAAAAACCTCTGAACAAGCAGAGCTGCCGTGAGAGTGGTAAAGATTACCAGCAGTAAAAAGAAGAAATATTTTAAAAGTTTCCAAGTGACTAAGGAACACATTAATATTTTCTGTTAAAAACTTTTTCCTCTAATATTTAGGATATCAATTAGAAAAGAAAGAAAAGCTGAAACCTGATTCACAGCTGCCAGCTGGACTCTCAGCATGAGAAGTCCATTGGCTTTTTACCCAGAGCAGCTCTTGGTTCAGAAATACTCAATGCAATTGACTCGTTATGCCAGACACACTGACAATGACAAGCTCTTATCTGGCAGTCTTTTGGGTGATGCGAAGTCCCCACTACAGAGCAGCACAAAGCATTGTTAGCGCCAGCTTCCTTCATGTTTGTACAGGAGGTTGTGGATGCCAGTGACTCCTGTGACAGAAAGGCAGCGTGTCTTGCCTGCCCTGAATTTCCAGGCAGGTATTGTACTAACAGTGCAAGCCTGGGAAGGGAGGTGAGTAGAACTGAAACCTTTTTTCTTTCCCATATTTGATGTTGTACTTCAAGTGATGCCTTGATAATTTCTGGTTTTTTACTCTTCATGTATCTGTAACTTGGTGTAGTTCTGTGCTTCTTATAAAATGCTAAAAACCTCTGTTCCCAGCACCTTTAGGCAAAACAAATCCCTCTGAATAGAAAATCCAAGGACACATTCATTGTCCATGGGCCCAAAAATATATAAACAACAGTGAAACGGGGGGAGCAGACCTGGGGTGGTTAACATCATCACCTAAGGGTATGACTGGAGAATTAGGGGCCAATATGCTAACAGGACAGAACTTATAAAAAATGAAGGGCTCATGACCCGTGGTCCATTTTGGGTGTAGTCCCCGATGGGGACTTTGCTTGCCTGAATGTACCTTGAAGGCCTTGAATAAATTTGTCTGCTTTTTATACTTCTAATTTGTCTTGGCCTCTGTTTCAGGTAGCTTGCTTTTAGGCACCACAAGGAGTGAAGAAATGGGAAGACAGAGCTGCTATGTCTAGGAGATTACTTTGTCTCTCATGCAAACTCCACTGTGCTGGTGAGCTCACAGAGTCTCTCTTTTTTTGGTGGAGCATAACTCTCTCTGACCAGTCTGTCTGTGAGGAGATCACAGTGAGGTTCGGTCAGTGATATGCCTACAGAGGATGAATAACTCAAGCCAGATTCATAAATAAAGGACTTTAATAAAAAGCACTTTTTAAAAATGCCTGTACTGTTGGAAATAAATTCAGTGGATAGGACGGATGGTTACACTATATTGAGTGTAACTCTCAAATAAGGTATTGTCATAAGGTATTTCATATGAAGGCTTTTGTTTCAAATCATTGTGGCCTACAACAGCACAAAAAATATGCAGCTCAGCTTCAAGAGAAAGAAGAAACAAAGATTTATGTGGGCAGTTGGCTTGAAGTT
Source organism: Acanthornis magna (assembly GCA_036785705.1). Classification (NCBI taxonomy): domain Eukaryota; kingdom Metazoa; phylum Chordata; class Aves; order Passeriformes; family Acanthizidae; genus Acanthornis; species Acanthornis magna. The sequence goes on along the minus strand of JAWUZG010000221.1, from coordinate 29,851,511 downwards.
TGAAAAAGGCAGTTTACTGACATTGCAAGATGTGATGAAGGAGAGCCCAGTATAAGATGGAGAGAAATACAGTCCTGGGAGCACAGGACTATTCACACATTGACAAATTGGTCAAGAATGACTGCTGAGGAACATCTCTGCTCAAAAGAACTAGAGGACCCTGGTGGAGAGCAAACTCAGAGCCAGAGTGCTTCTGAACAGACACGAGGGTGACAGCACTCTGGGTCGTGTGAACAGTGATATTGAACCACATCTACATACCACATTGATAGCACTCAGGCAGCAGAGCAAGTTTCCCTGAAAGGTTATGCTGTTGTAGCCGCTTTCGAAGCCGCCTGGCCTTCCTGGCCGCCCTCGCCCTGGACACGAGCCCCCGCCGGCCGCAGGCTACTGCTGGGTTGGATCCAGCCAAGGTGGGGCTGTTCCCGGCGAGCGGTCAGCTGCAGGCGCCGATGTTAAAAGAGGCAAAGACAAGACAAACGGTGTGTGGGAGGGGTCTCCCCCGTGCTCTCCTTTATTGAGGGTTCAGAGTGCAGGTGTTCAGGTGGGAGAGAGGAGGAGAATCCCGAGATCTGTCTCCATGCAGCCACTTATAAGGGGGAAAGGGTAGCCAATCAGGGAAGAGACGAGGGGCGGGAACAAGGGTTCAGGGACCAATCATAACAGAAGAGGGGAGAGTACAATAAAAGCAACCAATGATACAAAGAACTTAACAGAAAGTACTGGAAGAGTGGGTGGGTCCCGAGGCCTGGGCATGCCTTTCCTTCCAGAACCAGAGGCGGGCCCAGGCGCTCAGACCCCAGGGTCCTCCCACGGCGAGGCTCTTCCCTCTAAAGAGGTGGAGCCGGCTTGGGAGGCTGAGGTAACTAGGGGCGGACCTGAAGCAGGTCCGCCCTCATGCTCCTCTGCCTCCCAGGCTGGTCCTGCTCCTCACAGGGAGGAGCCCTGCTGTGGGAGGACCCTGGGGGGTCTGAGTGCCTGGGACCACCCCTGGGTCTTGGGGGAAGAGTGCCCAGGGCTCAGGATCCGCCCACCTTTCCTGAATCTTCTGTTCCGTTATCTGTATTATTGGTTATCTTGAACTGTACCCCTCCCTCTTTTGTTATTATTGGTTATGTACCCTTATCTCCTCCCTTTGTCTCTCCCCTGATTGGTCACCCCTGTCCCCAGATAAGCGGCTGTCCCTGGGCAGGGGTGGGGTTTTTCCCTGCACCCTTCACGGGGGCAGGGTGGTCAGTCCTTCCCTTCTCTCCCTCCCGACCACATGTACCCCTGAACCCTTATTAAAGGAGAGCTAGGGGAGGACACCCCCTCCCCCACACCCTCTACCTCATCGGCTTCTTCTTTTTATTCGACTACAACACGGACCCACCACATTATGCCATCCCCAGAGGTTTTCAAAACTCAAGCAGACAAAGCTTTGAGCAGTCTGGTCTGGCCCCAGAGCTGGCCTTGCTTTGGGCAAAGGTCTGCGGCAAATGTTTTCAATGTCCAACCTGAACTCTTCTGTGATTCTTCAAATGTTAAAGGACCAGTGGTTCATCCCTACATTTCATTTTAAACAATAATAAAATGTTTTAGTAAAGGCTGTATTAGAGTAAAAAGATCTTGAGTGCAAAGAATGTACTAGACTCTCATTCTAGGATTATATATGCAAATTTCAACCTGAACTGAATATACTAAGGAGCAACAAGTGAACAGAAATGAACAATACCTGCTGCCTCTTTCCCTTCAGTTTAAACTTTCCCAAATTCCTGGGTTAGAGGTTGCAAACAGGTACTTTCATCATGGGGAGACTGCCTTCTGCTCTTATTCCCTCTGAAAACACTTCCATCAAAGCTGTTTCAAAGACCCAAAATGCAGGAGAGATTTGACAAGAAAATGTGAAGATGTCTTTGCTTTCCTAGAGAAAGAAAATACCTGGCTTCTCTGGTGTCTATAGCAACAATCTGTAAATACAATAAGGATTAACAAGAAAGTGCATCATCTTGTGTGAATCTTTTATCTTCACTTACTTATATATCTCATTTTAAAAGCCACTCCAGATATCATTTTATCTAAGCTCTTTACTGCACTTTTGGGAAGCTCTGTGATTCACACTCATTCCTGCTGTAAATCTACTGATTCCTACTAAGAAGAATGTCTCTAAGTCTGTGGCCAAAGAGAAAAAAAGGTTTTCTTTAAAGCTGTGCAGCAAGGGCTGCTTATTTATGAGAATATGCCTCTTTGAGGATTGTTTATCACAAGCAACAGAATTTCCAGGCTGCTGACCAAATTTATTAAAAGTCGGTAGACACCAATTTATTTCAGTTATATGTATTTTCCTCACATTGTAACAAGGCTAAAATGATGTGAAAAACCTGGGTTTGGCACACTGACCCATCAGGAAAATCCGCAGCACTGTGGTGCAATGTCTCTGTTAGAGACACTCCTATGATTATATCGCTCTTCCTTGTTTTTTAAACTGATTTTTCATGGAAGTGGCTGTATCAGGCTCTGGGGTGAATTTCTGCGTCAGGCAATGGGTATCTAAAGGAGCTCTTCATACCCCAGGATGCACATCCAGTCACCATCTTCCCTATACAAATACAAAGACCACTTCCATGGGAAAACAAATTTTCATCCTGCATTCAGGTGTACAGTCTTTTACAAGGACCTGTAGTGGATCTGCCCATCTCCAGTGGGAAGGAGAGCATCTTGCACTTTCCCACTCAAAACAGACAGTAATGCAGCTAGATGTCTCCTCCATCTGTTAGAGTAAGTGTGGCTTAGTTACACACCCACAAGTATGGATAAGCAAAAATCTTCTTGTTTAGAGTCTAGGAATTTATACTATTACAAGTATGACTTTCCGGTGGTATGTCACTTAAGTCTCGCTGTTTGTGAATTTCAGTAACTTAAATCCTTATTTCTGTGAATCGATCTCCTAAAACATAATGGGAGCTGTGTGTGTGAATGGAGCTGGCACGATCCCTGCCTCTGCATACCTTGAGAGGGGCAGCTCACGTTGCAGTTGCTCAGACTGGAACACTGTTCTTTTCTATTTATATTGGGCTGTGCATTGTTACACATCACCAAAAGGAAAGGCAATGGAAGGGAAGGGATGTCACCATGTCTGATTTACATCGCACCTGGTCTTCTCACTGCTCCTGGTGGAAAACTTCACAAATTACTGACTCAACTGTCAGCACATGAAAGTCACATGCAAATAGCTGTATCTCCTTCAAGGCTGTGAAGAATCAGGCCTTCATGTGTCCTAGTAATCAGGATATGTATCAGGTATCCTCTTGGCAGCAAATGGATCATGTAACAAAGACAGAACATGCCTAGTATCTGAGATTAATAAAAAGGTAATAAAGCTTCATTTATATCATGTATTGGCCCTTTTGGACAGTCTTTGGAGCATTACTGATGTCAATCCCATGTGATAGTTGCCTTTCGAAGACCTTCATCTATTTGAAGCTTTTCAAACACTTTTGAAAGAATGTCTACAAAGTCCTGCAAACGCCAAGAGCAGTTGATTTAACACGACTCTAACTAAGGCAAAATGAACTGAAGCAATTTCTCCTGTCCCTGCAGGTACTGTGTTGAAATATTTTATCTGAAGTCTTCAGAACTATCCCATTGAAAATATCTTTTAAGAAGCTTCAGTCTCTTCATACATCAAAAAAGTGTGCAGCGTATTTGGAGGGAGGGGAAAATCCCTAAAATCAATGTTGTTATTGCAGTCCTAATAGGCTCTGCCATATTCTAGGCAGTCTAGTTTTGATAGCGGCAAATTTCATTAAGATCTATCTTGAGACACCACACAGTTTCAGAACTCTTTAGAAGTCAGAGCTTTCCTTCAAAAACATTTCAAGCAAAGGCTATAAAAATGCTACTAGGGGTCTTTTTCTTGATCGCAGTGCTACCTCGGGGAAAGGAGTTCCTGCAACCTTTGTAGTTTGGTAATAAGGGGCTACTCTCTGTCCTTTAAAGTGATTTGAGTCAGACCCTTATTTGTTGCATTATATTGTGTTGTGTGTGATATCTGTTTATTGTCTCTATCTCCTCCCACATATGCCTCTCTCAAGATGTTTCTGCTGTTTCTATATTTTGTTCATTCTGAAAGAATCCTGTCAGGTAAGGATATGAAAATTAGAAATAGTGACAAACATGCAATCTTCATGAGAACTAAGAAATTTATGATTCACATGATTGAATATATATAACATAGTCTGAAGAACAGTATGTGCATTTCTATGAAGTACATAGTGCATAGGGAATGGGAATTGCTGAGAAAACTTTGGAAAGTCACATTAAAAATGACAGCTTCTAGGCAGAATAGGAGCAGTCTGCAAAAAGTGTGTTCTCATCCTGGAGGCCGAGAGGGGTTGTTATTAATTTACATCACCTTAACAGGAGGAAGGCTTTCATAGAAGAAAGAGAGCAAAAATAATTCCTTTCCAAAGGAGTTATTATTCAAAGGAAACTCCAAGATATTCCAGAATAGATTTGAAAACATTTTTTTTAAGCAGGTAACTTTCAGTCAGATTGTTGACCAACTGTTGTTGTATTGTGCTTTCCTAACGCTGCAGTAAGTACGCATTGTGGGGAGATTATAGTCCATAAACAAAAAATTGGTACCAGCCCATGCTGCAGGATGGCCTCAATGCTGCAGAGTCCAAAAGAAAAGAAAAGCATTCACTTCAGAAATAAACATGGCCTATTCAAGAGCTCTGGGTCATGGGGGATTATGCTCAACCTCCACCCCCCAACACCTGCCACAGCACTACCACCACCAGTGGGAGGAGAACAGAGGACACAGGCAGAGATCTCACCCATTTTTGTCTCAAGTGTAGGGATTTTTTGTGTGAAACGTGCACTCTTGACTCCCTGATTGGTCCCTCCTGGGGGCGTTCCCGGACCTGTCCCACTGACAGAGCTGCAGAGGCCAGAGAGACAAAAGCAAGTTTCCTGTGGGAGAATTGGCTGATGTATGAAGGGATGGAAAATATGTAAGGAGCCACTTTTTGTAGCCATTTTTTGGCATAATGTTTGGCCAGAAGGTCATGTCCATAGCAGCTCTTGTCCTGGAAATACTGTGCCCAAGGTAGTTTGGGCACAAGGCACCTCACAACAAGCAGGCTGGCACTGCCAGTGCTGCCCATCAATTCCTGCAAACACAAAGTGGTTTATAACCAAGGAAGGTCTATCTTAGCTCAGCACACCTGACTGTTGGAAGTTCAGCTCTCTGCTCCCTAAGTATTTCCTTCATATTCCATAACTCCTTCTCCTTCTAGAAAAGCTAGGTGACTTTGTCTGTCATTTGTATTCTTTCCCTCAATAGCCTTTCCAAGTAATTTATTCCACATATTTATTACTTCCGGCACATAATAGTAGTGCTGGAGTTCCCTCATGTCTGCATTATATTCTCAGTTTCCACTTAAAAATATTTCACTAGAAACTCATTACTCCTTTCCATGACAAAAAACTCTCTCCATCAACTTCCACATACCCTATTTTCCAAAGAGGATAAAGCCATCTTACCATTTGAGTTCAGTCCTTAGTTTTGTTGCTGCCAGTCTGGTATGACTTATACTGCGCTACTTCCAGGGAATCACAGCCTACCCGCAGCTAAACTTCCACCACTGAATATAAGCACTCACCTTTTTCTCATGTACACATCTTCATCCAGCACTTGTCATTTGCAGCCATGTCACAGTGCTGCAGTGAGTCAGGAAATGTGAGCCAGGCTGCTGATTTTTGCCACCTTCATCTCCAGGCAATAGTATGAGAGGTCCAAGAAAGACGGCACATCCCCTGTAGGGCTCAGCCCAGTAATGGCAAGGTTCAGTGGAAGCTGTAAAATAGTAGGAAAACTGGGAAGCATGCAGCACTGATGACTCCCTCATAACATACAGAATTATAGAGTCATAGAATCACAGAATGGTCTGGGTTGGAAGGACCTTACAGATCATCCAGTTCCACCTCCCCGCCTCCACCATGGGCAGGGACACCTTCCACTGACCAGCTTGCTCAGAGCCCCAGCCAGCCTGGCCTTGAATACTTTCAGGGATGGGGAGTCCGCAAGTTCTCTGGGCAGCTTGTTGCAGTGTCTCACCACCCTCAGAGCAAAGAATTTCTTCCTAATATCTAATCTAAACCTACTTTCCTTCAGCTTAAGGCCATTCCCTCTTGTCCCACTACATGTCCTTGTGAAAAGTCCCTGTCCTTGTAAGCTCCCTTTAAAAAGTAGAGCTGCTGTAAGGTTTCCCCGGAGCCTTCTCTTCTCCTGGCCCCAACTCTCTCAGCCTGTCTTAACAGCAGAGGTGTTCCAGCCCTATGATGAACTTAGTGGCTCTCCTCTTGACTCGGTTCAACAGGTCCAGATATTTCCTGTGTTGCAGGGAGGCCAAGAGCTGGACACAGCACTCCAGGTGGGGTCTCACCAGAGTGGAGCAAAGGGGCAGAATCACCTCCCTCGACCTGCTGGTCATGCCTCTTTAGGTGCAGCCAAGGATGCAGTTGGCTTTCCAGGCTGCAAGTGCACACAACAGTTACTTTCCCTCTGATCTCAGTTGAGACATTAACCTGATTCAGATGGAAACACAGAAATTTCATCAAAGGGAGAGCCAAAGCTTTTATAGGATGCCACAGACAGCATGGCTAGCCTACCTTTTTCTCTAGAGAAGAAAGCAAAATAATGCCCAGTTTTTCTTGAAGCAGACCTAGCGTACTTTAATATTAACATCTAGCTGAAATTACTTCAGAGATTGTGGTTTTATGCAGGCTCAATTTTCAGAAAACTTGTATTAAAATCCTAGGAACCCGTTGCTGGAATTGTATCTGTTGTTTCAGAGGCATGGGAGGGCTGTAGGAATAGATGCTGAGGAACAGCTGTCAGTGAACTAACTGGATCAGAGAGCATTTCATTAATGAGCAGCAATTTTTTAAGACATACTTTGAGTTGTTTCATCATACAATTTTGCTAAAATCTTTTTCTCTCTACATAGGTTAAAAGTACTGCAGAGGGAACTTTTTAAATTCATCTTTTTAAAAGAAATTGTGTCGTTTTTGCTCTTTCCTGTATCTGTTACATAGTCATTTACAAGTTGGAAGCTGTATTTTTCATCTTTTTTTTTTTAACCAGTTCTAAAAAATGAAGTGATGAAACACATGATGAAATGAGAAGTCCTCATTGTGCATGTAATTGAAAAATTATTTTAAAGTCAAGTTGTAGTGGCAAATGGCAAGTCTATAGATTGAGAGCAAGAAAAGCCTGTTCTGTCCTCAGATCTTCTTTAATTTTACTATGAAAGCTGCCTCTTAGCAGTTCTTTAGTGGTTTATCTAATTAGTTTTATTGATTTTATATTTTTTATGGTGGCAGGGAAGGGAAATCATGGTCTTATGAAGTAATAATGAGCTCAGAAGAAAGGGTTAGCTATGATTGTATCAGTAGTTTAGAAGTAATCTATATCCAACCTCAACAGAGGATTTAATTTACCTAGAAAATATTTGAGAGGAAAACAGCTTGGTGAGGGCATTAGTGCACACCAAAATCTAGGGTAGATTTGCATACAGTTGAGACAATCAGAAAAGAGGGTCCTCATCACTTTTATGAAATCAAGCCGAATCACCAGAGTACCCCAAACACACAGACTGGCACCGGGCACTCTCTGTTCTCCTACTTCACAGGGTTTGAAGTAGGTTTCAATTTCATTTTGCTTATATTGCATCAGACAGCTTCAGAAAACCAGAGAGAAATAAACCACAATGCCACAGTAGTGGAGAATATTTTGCTGTATTTTTTTTTTTCAAAAGACAGTCTCCTGAGCCAGGCATTTGAATCATAAGGACTTCTGGGATGGGATTTTCACTCAGAGATCTCCATTCTTACGTGGATTAAGAGGATTAAAAACCATTAAATGACCATCCTCCAAGTCCCTAAAGCAGATTTGCCTTTTTCTATCCTCCTTCAACTGGGGCAGACTTGGGGGTAACAAAGTACTGCACAAAAGACTCCCTTAGCATGACAAAAGGTGAAACAATCCACTGAACTGCCAATGTACCAGACAATGAAGTCGGTGCAGTCTACTCAGCTCATTTTCATCAGAACAAATGGTATCAAACTTGGCAATGGCATTGTTCTTAAACTTGAACATGGGGCTCTTTTTTTTCTGCTCTTCTTTTTTTTTTATTTTTTATTTTCCCATCCGAAGCTCAAGGTGTCATATTAATTATTTAAATCTTCAGAAGATTTCAACTGTATCCTCCAAGGCTCTGCTCAGTGCCAGAAGGTCTCCAATCTGCATTAGCTTTTGTTAATTAGAGCTGAAACAAGGACTTTGATCTCAATGAATATAATAACAAAAAAAAAAAAGCAAAACTTCCTGTGTGATTTATCTTTTACCTATTTTCTGCCTTTACTGTTTTTCCACTCTATTAGACTTTGATTTACCTTGTCTGAGTAACATTAAACAACTCGGGTACAAAAGAACTTAAACAGCTTCAAAAGCCTGACTGAAATGATAGTTAAATGCTACACGAAGTGATCCTGAGTCTTTAAACTTTGAATGAAAATGACACAATTTTACTTTATTTTATTTTATTTTTTGTAAGCAGGGGCTGGCGTCAGGGGGGTGGTGGTTTGTACAGCATGGATGCTTGTCTACTGATGTCAGATATCACAGGTTTTGCTGTTGGGATTGATCTTTCCTCATTAAGAGCCTTGTTTCTAGAGCTATAGTGCTGATAGAACAGAAGGCCAGCGATATTCTGCAAGATGTTCCTCATGCATCAGGCTTGCCCTGAGTTTGTAGCGCTGCTTAGATCCGAGAGGGTCACTGCCAGGGCTTGCCTTGTTAAAATTTTTCTCATTAACATTTATCTTATTGAATAGCTCTGAAAGGCAAATTTTTTAAGCCCAAAAAGAAAAACTAGCAAATTTTAGTGTCAGATGAGGTCTAGTTGTATATTCACTTGAGCAGGGACTTATCGTTATGGTCCCCTAATATGAAAAAAATAATCAAAGAATACCTGAAAATGCTGCAAGTGAAATCTACATCTAAGATTTAGGAGATACATGAGGGTAAATTTTCATTGTGATGGACAAAGAGTTGCGCACACAGCCTTCATTAATAACAACGCACAGTACTGAGAATGTGCCCTGTATCTTTTACACAAGGCTCACTACAGAATGGCACAGCCCCAGGAGACTGGTCACTCATGGTTTATCTCATTTTAGGCAGAATAAATTAAAGGATATCTTGTGAATTCTGGGCAGAAAGTAGGAGAGCTGAAGTGAATAATCTCAAAAATAATAGCTAAGAACTCTGACAACCTGCTGGAGGCACCAACTGAAACAAAGGATATTTGTCTAGAAAGAAAGGGGATTTTGATGGGGAAGCTTAAAATGGATTCAGAGAAATTCAGCCAAGGTCTGGCTTCTTCCAGGGGACCGTGGCAGCCTGGGCAATGGTAGCACAGACCCCTTCTGCTCACAGCATCAATGTGCTGCAGGTCTGCAAACAGGTTGGGAATTCAACAAGAGTAAGATCCCCTGCCAAAAGCCATGGCAGACTTTAAACCAGTCTCCAGACCAGGTTGGATGGGTTTTCAAGCAACCTGATGTAGTGGATGGTGTACCAGCCCATGGCAAAGGGGTTGGAACAAGATGATTTTTAAGGTCCCTTCCAACCCAAACCATGCTGATTCCCACATGCAGGTGTGTCTGGTGTCTTCTTCCCGGTCTTCCTCCACCCTTCACACCATCAAATGTTCATGATTTCCAGAGTTTCCCCAAAAGTATGGTGGGAGCCGGTAGCCCTCACCATGATGTGTAATCTACCACCCCCCCGAGCTGCAGTACCCAAGGACAGCTCACATGGTTTGGCTCACAGGTGTTGCCTTTTATGGGTCTAAATCTTCCTTCTGACTCAGTCTTAAAAGATGGGAGCAATGACTGCATATTTTAAGCAAAAAGTACTGAAAGCATGCAGAAACCATGCTGAAGCTCTTGCAGAACCAAGCAATGTCTGAATCTGGGGCCCTGCTCCACGCACCTGGACATCCCATGTCCCTCACTGCCTCTCCTTGCTCCAAGAATTTTGATTCTGGCTTTACTTCAGTTTGATCTGTCAGTGCAGGTTAGTGGAACTCATGTCAGTGCTATCACAGGCATATACTTACTGCTTTGCTCTCTCAGGCTTTCTTTGACCCTCTCTCTGGGCTAAGAGCAAGTGCCAATTGCTGCTCCATGCTTTGTTCCCGAGAGAAGGGGCCACAGTGTCCCCCAACAGAAAGCCAAGACACCCCCTTGACAGTCTGGGAGGGCACAGGTGTGTGGGAGGGTCAGGCTACCCAGCTGTACCCCACTGCTGTGGGTCGTAGCAAAATGTGCATGAGCCATTGTCCCCCCACTGCTTGTGAATCGACACCATAGTCTGACTGGAAAGGTTCTAAAATAAATCCTTTAGAGCTGCCTGCTGTCAGAAAGGGCAGGAAATTCTGAAAATTGAATTAACTTCCCCAGTGCTGTTCAAAACCCAGGGGATGCTGTCCACTGGCCTTCAGAAAACTTTCCTAGAAACAAACAGTTGAAGTTTCCCTGAGGTTTGGGTTTTGAAGCAAATGTTGTTGTTTACCCCAAGCTGCTTTCTGTTTGGCAGAAGTCAGGCCTGTGATGATAGCATGGGCAGTGACAAGCCATGCTGGTGGAAGAAAATAAGGACAAGTACCTTAAGTTCTAGGCAAAAGAGCAGAGTCTGTGGAGAGAAGGAAGTCAGAGCTATGGACTAGGAAAATTACCATCTCTGTAGCAGTTTTCTGAACAGATATAAGGGCGGAGACACTGCATTCATCATCGCCAGAGAAAAGGTTGTTGAAGCAGTGGAGACACAACATCAGTTCCATGAAAACCAAATAAAAAATACTCATTGACTCTTAAAAATATCATCAACTCCCAAATAATTAAGGATTCTCACAGGCTATAAGACTTTTGTCATTTTACATAGTCTACTTTTTATCACTGAAAAAGATAGGCACTTGTCTATTATTTTAACCTCCTAATCTTACCCTCCCCCTAAATTATTCTTTGGGGCAAGAAATGGAGAATCGTGTTTAATTACTTGACTTCTTTTAGAGACTATCAATTTAAAGTCTTATTTTCCTATATTTATTCCATTTGAAACCCAGATGATATATCATCTTATTATGACCTTTTACAGCTATTCTTTTAGATGGGCTCAACAGCATTCTCGATTTAATTCAGTACACCTCCAGATAAAACAACAGTGTATTGCATGTGCATTGCTTTATTTGAAAATGATGTACACGATAATATGTTTCTGTCTGCAGATTGTGTCTGATTTAGCTGACAAAAGATTGCAGCAGTCATTGTGGCCAGAAGCTATTGGAAAGCAGCCAGCATTAATAACAAAATAAATACGAAGCAGAAGCAAGTGATGCCATAAAACACAAGGACAGTGGTTACACTTTTCTGCATGAAGTGGCATCACATCATGCATGCAGCATATTTACCAATAGGGCAAAAAGCAACCTCTGGGTTTGAACTTCTCACACTACTTAAATGGCCACATTTTAAGGGGGCCCTCTGGGCTCATCATAATCCCGCCTCAGAAAACAAATGCTTCACATGGCGACAGAAGTTACTGAGTTGATAAGATAGAAAGGAAGAATGATTTGACAAAAATCCTCCATGTATATAGAGTGGCTACAGAAGGAGAAACAACTTATCTAAAAGATATTTAATATGAAGATATGTTATTTTGACTCTTTTGTTGCTGCCACTCATTGCAAACTTTTTTTTTTTTAACTGGGAAAAGCCTAATACCTTGAGCCTTGGTAGAGAAATTAAACTCGGGTTTAAACCTAAGGGGTGGGAAAATGCAGATTTCATTTTGGATCCCCAGAGCAATGGAAATCTGGCAGAGCAGTGGAGGGGCTCCCTCTCCCAGTCCCACTGGGTCTTTTTCCTGGGTGGATTATAAAATTTTATAGAGATGATATTATGGGGGAAAGGAAAACAGGAGTCCTACCAACAAAAGCCTTGGTGTTGTTGCATGACCTATTACTGCAGCAGTGCCCTATTATCAAGGGTTTGTAAAACCCAAAGGAGGACAGAAACACTTCTTGTTGTAGTGAGGGTCTAGTATTCTGCATACTTTGAAATTGAAGTAATATACAAATGCAATGTAGTGTACTGCTCTGATTTAAGTTAGGTACAACTTCGTCATGTCTTGACTGCCAGACTAGAATCACAGAATCACAGAATTGTTAGGGTTTTAAGGGACCTCTAGAGATCATCTGGTTCAACTCCCATGCCAAGGCAGGGTCACCTGGCAGACAGGTGACACAGGAACATGTCCAGGTGGATTTTGAATGTCTCCAGAGAGGGAGACTCCACAGCCTTCCAGGGCAACCTCTTCCAGTGCTCTACCAGCCTCAGTGTAAAGGTGTTCTTTCTCATGTTGAGGTGAAATTTTTGTGCTTTAGTTTATGGCCATTGCTCCTCGTCCTGTCGCTGGGCACCACTGAAGACAGTCTGGCATCCTCTTCTTGGCACCTGTAGCATTGGCGACAGGCACCCACCTTTGAGATATATGCATTAATGAGATCCCCTCTAGGTCTTCTCCAGACTAAATAGGCCCAGCTCCCCAAGGCTCTCCTCAAAAGAGAGATGCTCCAGTCCCCTAATCACCTTTGTCACCCTCTGGACCCTCTCCAGTAGCTCCTGTCTTTGTTGTACTGAGGAGCCCAGAACTGGACACAGCACTCTAGATGTGACCTCACTAGGGCCAAGTAGAGGTGGACGATCACTCCCTCAACCTGCTGGCCACACCTCTGATGCACCCCGGGATACTACTGGCCCTCCTGGTTGCAAGGCTTTGCTGTAAACTAGCTTCAGAAGATGTGCGTGGTTGCACTCACGTCCTTTTCTTCAAGTACAGGAGTTTATATATTTGCTTCAGAATGATAGATGAGCACATTTCTTTCATTAATGTGACACTACCAAACAAAGTCAAGCAACCACACGTCTTAGCACTCCACACCTGCTAGAAGGATCATATCAACTGCAAGGCACTCCCAGGAATTTGCCTTAAAATGTTTCTCAGTGCTGGAGGGCATAACCGTTTTCTCTGAGACCCATTTGAGCCAGCCAACCACATCTTTCTGTTTCCATGATAACTGGAGTCAGTGTCTGTTTCAAATAGAGAGCAGTATGCATCATCAGCATCCTGTCTGTATTTGTGCCTGCAGCATATCATAAAGTCTTCTAGAGGTTTAATGTTGATATGGAGCAGATGTTGACCTTGGTGGGGCTACTCAGTTGTAAATGGTAGCACGATTTGGACCCACTCCTTTATCTTGAGCAGCAATAGCCTAATGAATTAACTATTAATAGCTTTTCATTAGTTTTGAACTGCAATAGCTGCTAGAATAAGGGATATTCACTGCCCAACAGTTTGCAGCTGTTGGATGTAGCAAGTAAAAATGAAAGAGGTAAAATGAAGAGACCATGGAGACGTGAGGAGACAAAAGGAGGAGACAAAGTAGTCTGAAGTAGAATGAAGAACAGTATCAAAAGTACTACTAGGACAGCTTGATCACTCCTCAGTTCTTTGAAAAGCTGTGGCAGAAGGAAAGCTTAAGAAGGGGTTTGAAATAGAGCAGTAGCTTGTTTGGTTTTTTTTTATTGTGGGTCCAAACATATAATGGTAGCATACATACAATCCAGAACACTGCTGAAAAGAGGAAAGGGAAGGGTGGGTAGAACAGCAGTATATTTGTGTTGCTTTGGACAGCAAATTAGTCAAAGAGCAGCCTTCAGGTATTGTTTTTCCTCTCATTTCCAAGCTATGTCATCAAATCAAGACAAATCCCCTTTCATTTGAGCCACATAATGAATTTTATTCATCTTAAGGCAACCTTTCTTTCAAAGTATCCTGCCTACTTGCTGGGCCACTCTGAAGTTGAGCTGTTTCCTTACCTGCAGAGTAAGCAGCAGCCTCTCCATTACTCTAGGTCGTATGCCTTTTTCTTCTCAGTTCTCTCTAAAAATAAAACAGGTTCTCAGCTCCACCAGTTTTCACCTCTGAAAAGCTTCCTTCTATCCTCTCCTTGCTGTCTTGATCATTCTGTGTCCCTCAGCTAACCCAACAGATTCATTATGGCATGTGTCGGTGATCAGTCAAATCAGCTGCCATAGGAACACCTCTGTAGTGTCAGATCTCCCTGAGCGAACCACAATTGCAAGTGCCATTGCTGAAAGACCTACAATGCTTCTGCACTGGTTCACACTCGGGATGCTGAGCTGTGCCGCTTCCACTGGTGAGTCCTTTGCTGAGTCTCTGGCCATGCTGGGCCAGACATGCTTTGGTACCAAAAAAAGCTAAAAAATTATTATTCTCACTGTTCTCATCTCTACTAGATACACTGGAGTTCTCTCAAATGAAATACAAGGCTCTATAGTGGCATCACAGTTTAAGTCAGTAGACTTAATCACCTTCTTCCCAATGACTTATTATACGCAAGGTGGGGGACACAGGGAGAGGAGAAATGTCTACTCCCCACAAAGGAGAACTGTGAAAGGCAGATACCTTTCAGAGAGTAATTCATTTGGGTTTTAACACTATTTTACAATGTAAACAGCCCCCTGGAAAATCTTATTCTGTATATTCTATGTGTGGTAGGCTTTCACATGTTCTCAAATTTTTCATTCTTCTAATGACTGAAGAGATGAGTAGACATACCAAGAAGTAAAGGGAACGAGGTGTGGTCAGTCACTTGGTCTGTGTAGCCATACATAAAGCTATCAGCTAGCACAGAAAAGGCTAAAAATATCAGACACACACAGAGTGTCCTCTCCCAACCAGCCTTTCAACAGGCAACTAATCTGTCCCAGATAAAACTGCCAGGGAAAATTAGTATTCTGTGTCTGGGAATCCTCTGCAAGGACCAAGAGTTTTCTGGAGTGAAGATTGCATGCTTGGAATACATCACTGCACATTTTTATTCTGGTACTATCTTGAAATCCCAGCCAAAACCCCACTTGTGTCAGCTCTAGGCAAACACAGGAGGAAGTACTGGTCTCTTTCTCAAAGAGCCACTGCTATGATACAACAAACCAAGGTGGAGCCCACAAGGAACTGTTGCATAACTGTTGCATCTTCTCCAGGTTCTTGCCATGTTTTATCACCTTGTAACCTATGCAGTTTTCAGCAGAGACCTCAGCAGCAGAACTGCCATTCCTTGTGGCTGACGGACACATCCACATTACATTTGGCTAATTCTTTCCTTTAATTGTGCCTGAATTTCAGAGAGGAACATGAAGTTTATGATAGTTGCAAGTTCCTTGTGGAGATTGTGGGGAAGTCCTCAGGAAAGCTGTTTTCAGTCCATTGACTCACTTCACTCTTACAGCTCAAATTTTATTTTAACAGCAAAACTACCACCCTGGAGTGTAAGTACAGACTTTTAAGTGAAGTGACTCCAAGTCTTCATGTACTGTGGATGTAAGGATGAAACAGTGAGAAGGCCAGAGGAAAATACGTGTGCTACTTTAGAAGGCATCTACTTAAGTTTAATGAACTGGGATCACAGCATAACAGCTACTGGGCCACTTTTTTCCTAGGTCTAATTTTTTTTTTTTTTTTAACATAGAGCCTATTCTCTTTGTCTTATCCATGCATCCATTAATCCTTTTCCATAAAAATACAAGAAAAAGGGACATGATGTTTGGTTAAAAACAAAGTAAATTCCCGTATTTGTTTTTTGCATGTTTTCCAGTGCTCTGTTTCTAATGATATGTTTGCCTGGGTACACCCTTTCCTTGCTGAGACACCGGCAGACACCCATCTAGCAAGCTGCAATCCTCCTCACTCTGTCCTCCTGGGTGACGATCTAGGCCAAGAACAGAGTGAATTTCATCTCTTTTCCTATAGATATTTTAAGTCCTAAACAGAGGGAGAGCCTCTTTCCTCTGACATGAAAGAGGCATGCCAACCTTTATCACTTTACAGGATAGAATTACAGAGAGTAAAGAGGCAAGAGAGTCAGAAAATCAGTTTATGAGAAACTGTGCTGAAGGCAAAGGAGAGCTCCTTAAGAGAAGCAAGTATAGTCCATTCACTTTCCTTACTTCTGAGCCTTTCTTCTCACTTTTGCCAAAGAATGCATTTTGTATTGGCTGCTTCACAACTCTCACACCATTGCTTCCCCCAACTCATCCATCCCCTCACCCCTCTCTTGCCCATCCTGTCACCCTGAATAAGGCTGCATATTAAAATGTTGCCTTTGTGGGTGCTTTTGTTTGTGTTTTTGGAAGGGGTGATGAGCTGCGGTGGAAAGATCAATTATTCCTTTATTGGAGGCTCTTATCCAAGAGTTCATTTAACCTGTTTTGAATGTGTTGCTGACTCAGAGGAATTAAGCTGGAAGATAGCCAAGGACTGAACAGAAAGTTAAGACACAATGAAGTTAATAGGCTCTCATTGGTTGCTATTGTTAGAATTAGTCTTAAAAACAAAAACAAACGCACATGCGTGTCTGGTTTCCTGTGTGGTAAGCTGAGTGCTTTACAGGGACTTCCATTATGTCATGATTCATTATTTCCTCCTCTCAGCCCAAATGGAGCCTGAAAGTAGAATTAATAGCTAAAAGATCTTCATTGAACAGGCTCTTCTGAACAGTAGCTGATGAGGATAGTGTCTTTAATGGAAGGGTTCTCATTTTAGCACTCTTTCTTTATTTATAGAGTACTGTACCTGCACACAGCACTTTAAAACATCTCGCTTTCGAAAAAGTCTGATACAGACAGAGATAATATCGTTCAGTGGTAATTAAGTAGGCCCCTGTAGGAGCAACAGTGGCAACAGAATAAAAATCAGGGAGTTTATGCTTCTCCAGACTTGTAGAGCAGTTCCATAAAACTCAACAGAGACGATCCTTGTTATGATATACTGAGCTCAAAATTATTTAGAGAGTTTTATATGGTATTAAATTCTTTTTCCTATAAGGAATGAGACATGATCTCTTCATCTGGGAGGGTTACAGTCTACTTGTAATAACATTTAGGCTTTGTTTTGTAAGTCAAAGGTGCAGCGCTCCCTACAAGTACTCCAGACCATATGGATGAGTGTCTGGGAACGATTCATACTCACCTCTGCTTCCACTTAAAGTTGAGACCCTAGGGTGGGTTCTCCGTCTGATCAAGATGATTTTCAGTTGCTTCCCGTTTGGAAATTCATCAGTCAGAGGTGGAAGGCAGAGGGAAGCTGAAATCAACAGAACGTGCCACTGTCACAGCTGAGGTGTCCCTTGTTTTTCCCCTGAAGCCAATTGACAATTACCCCATTTTATCAGATGGTCTGTATGCTGCACAAGCCCAAGCACTGTGCCCCCAATTAGCCCCTTGTCAATTATAGAGTAGTAAGGGCTACTAAATGCATTTGTTTCAAAAGCTCATCTCTGAAGAGTATCTTTCTGCATGTCACTTGTCAGAATCCAGATTTTCAGTTTCTGCACTACATTTTGTCTAAAATACTTGCAACCTTTTTCTCCCTCTCTTTAAAAAGCGTGGGTCACTATTTAATCACAATGCCTTTTCTCTCGTTGTCTGCCTCAGTCAAGCCCATGTTACAAAGCACTGCTGGCTTATTACGGTAAATAAAGCAAGGTTTGGTTGCTTTTGTGCCACCAGTCATCAGCCCACCTTTCAGTCCCACTCAAGCAGTTGTGAGTGAGCTAAGGATACAGAAGATTATCTTGCAAGACATTTGGCCAGCATTGCTTTCTTTTGGAAAATTAGTTTTGCTTGTTGGATGTGCCAGTTCCCTACTCTAGGACCCATCTCTACAAGGAAATCTTTTAATTACCTCTTCCCCCCAAATGACAGCTTTCACCACTGGAGTTGAGTTCTTGGACATTAGCAATTGAATAGGAAGCCTTCATACTGTATATCATTTTAATCTTTCATGTTTAAGTAAGCCAGATGGCTTATTATTACAAGCTCTGTTTCAAAAAGGCACAAACTTTCTATCAGAGGATTTGTAAGATGATAGTAAAAAAGGGAGATTTTGCATCACACAAAATAGCCTGAATTTTAATTG
Source organism: Acanthornis magna (assembly GCA_036785705.1). NCBI lineage: Eukaryota > Metazoa > Chordata > Aves > Passeriformes > Acanthizidae > Acanthornis > Acanthornis magna. Next base: position 29,833,399 of record JAWUZG010000221.1, on the reverse strand, counting down.
CACATCATAGTTTGGCAGCAATTTTCCCGTAATTACCATTCCTGCTAAATGAATAGGTGGATTAAATGGATAACTAAAATGGCATTGAAACTTCCTAGAATGGAGATTTATCCTCTAATGTATGGAATAGCTAAGTAAAGTTGTCAGTTGCTCGGGTGTAATTCACGCAGTTTTAACGTTTCTCCTCAGCAGAGGACCTGCTTTACTAGCAGTAAAATCTTGCCTATTACTGGTTAAGCTTTTTTTTGCTATTGCTGTTTTATCCCAGCATTTCAGATATGTCAGATGTCATTTAGCATCTTACAGAGTAGCTTTTGATCGATGAAGTTGAAAAATAAAAGCATTTGGGCCTTGGCTGCATTCCTTCCAAACGCTCAGGAATATCATTCCTGTTCTTCCTACTGGGGGTATAATCCCAGTCATTTATCCTCATAACATAGCTTCTGTACCTAGACATGTATGTCACCATGAAAAAAAAGACAAAAAGAATAGCTCAGATGTGTCGTGCCTCTCCTGAACATGAGCAGTGGCAACCTGGAAATCCTTGCAGTTTAAACACATTCAGAAACACACTAATGTTGCCACATCAAGGGAGGAACGATGAAATCATTACTGAGAATGCTGGGATGTCAGAATATATTCTTGCTCAAATGTATAAGGACTTTGTAAAAGCCAAGCATATTGAAAAGACCAAATATAATTTAAAATGTGGATTGGTGGAACTATGTTATATGTAATAGTCCTAACCAAATATCACGTGATGAATAACAAATGTTGGTATTCAGCTGTTTTAACCCCTCTGTAAAATATCTAGGATCCACCCTGCATCCTTTGAATTCAAGGAAAAAAAATCAAAATTCTTTATTCTCTCTTATACAAGACCAGTCTTATGCTGTTCAGGCAATTGCTTAGGTGCCCTAAGGTCTCTTTTAATATTATTTACATCTTCTGCATGGCTTCTTGCCACTGCCAAAGTGGAGTAAAGGGCATTACATGTCAAAGGGAATCAGGCCATTTGACAGAATGACAGTCATTGACTGTCACCGAACTTGTGATCCACGGCGTGCAGAGGCAGGTATGACAGCAGCACTGAGCTGTCGGTCTGAGACATTAAGTTCTTCTTTCACTGAGAAGATGTGACAGTGCTGATATATTCGCACACATGAAGTTCATATCTTAATCATGATGGTGGCATTCAGTGGCATTCATCCCACTTAATTTTACCTGTCTATAGACCAGGTTAAAGCAGCTGTGTGAACACCCTCTAGAGTAAACAGAGGGATCAATACCTCGAGCCTTGATAGTGGGCATCGTTTTTAGGATATGATGAACCATCCTGGGCTGGACACTGAGTATAGATGCTGTCTAGATTACTGCCTCAGACTAGTTTCCTATGCCGTAAGTAGCCAAAAGAGACAAGAAAGTCACAAACACATCACAGCAGGTGTGTTAATTTAGAACTCCAAATGGGTTGGACTCTTTTAGTCCTTCTACAACTAAAATCAGTTCACACAGGAATTACATATCCTTCTCTCAGCTGAAAGTGATCAGTAAAAGGGAAGCCATACCCCACTTTTTGGTAAATTTTTAGACATATTGCTTGTGCTATCTGAACATCTGCCATTCAGCAACTTTGTTTTACTTCAGGGAAAGGGGGGAAAGGAGTTATCAGAAAATGACAGGCACAGTTAAAATGGTTTGCTGAAAGAGAAGAGGTTTTAGCAGAGCTTCTGAAGGACACAGTGTGGCTTATCTACCACATCCTAATAATTTTGGAGTGTCCAGACTAATTTAAAGCCTTTTTAACATAGCAGGAGATAGCAGCCTCAAAGATATTGTGTTGCTATCACTGCCACAGAAGTTGGTGGTCAGGCAGAAGACAGAAAACTAGACCACCAGCCCCCCAGAGAACAAGGCTGGAGGAGGAGCTCACCAACAGCCCAGGATGTGTGGCCATCTGGACAAGGGGACACTTCCAGGACACATAGCACAGAGCAGGGACCTGCCTTACCCACCTGGGATTTATTTGGCTCGCAGAGAGCTGAGGAAGCCCCATGCCAGGCTAGGAGTCAGTCTGTGCCTCAGGGCAAACTCTCGCCCTCTCCCCACCATCAGTTTTTCTCATCAGTACCTGTCAGTCACTCTGGGTAATCCCAAAGTGAGCTCCAAAGAAATCAGCCCAAGATGGACATCACTGAAGCCAAAGCATTGCAGAAAAAAGCAAAATAAACTAGCTGTCCTCCATTATTTTATGCAAACCATTCCATAATGTAATTTTTTTAAATGGTCTGATAATACCTCTTTTTTTCCTAATTACAAAGTTATTAATGTGGTGTCTCATACCCAATGTTAACAAATTTCCTGAGCCACTGACCTGAGAAGGTGGTGGTTGTAGTTTCACAGTTTGGGTTGTAGCTTTCTAAGGACTCATTCTGCTTCAAAAAAATAATTGATCACAGAAGTGGCTTACACAGTCAAAAGCTTGACGTTAGTGTTGGCAAGCCATGCAAAAGTGAAAGGAAAAACTTTTAAGAAAGTGTTTGAAATTAGGTAATATTCTCAACTGCCCAAGCCTTATTGGGTTAAGACGTTTAAGTGATGCTGAAGTCTATTATACATATTAACAAAGAATTTATGTCACTCTCAGAGATGGCACTTTCCCAGTGAGATACAGCACTGTGAAGTGAAGCCTATTACTGCACCTTCTGGGAACAATGACACTATCACAGATTTCAGCTCCAGCTTTCTGCTCTTTCCAGACAGGAACACTGGCTTTAACACAATCGTGTCATTGAAGAGGCAAAGCACTCTGAAGCTAACAGATCTGAAAGCAGATGCTTTCCGGTGTTATCCAGTATTGTCATTGCACAGAGCAGTGGCAAAGATTAGCTGCACTCCTTCACGGTTGTGTTTTCCTGGTGTGCCATCCGCTGCCTGTGCGATGGGAACGCTGCCTGCATGTGGAGTCACTGCTCTTGTCAGTATGCTGGGGCTACTTTGCCTTGATTTTAGAAAACATTAAAAATAGCATCTAAAATTCTCACCAGACCTGACTCAGTGTATGAGTCTGCCTGGGACTTACCCTGCAAACCTCAATGGGGAAAACAAAACCAACAGAAAAACCCCAATCATGACTCCTTTTGAAACCCTGTACAAAGTAGATGAGATTTTTTGAAAACAGGCTGATCTTCTGGATCCACTGACACACTGGATCAGCTTGCAGGGCTAGGTCTAAAGTCTGTGTACAGATTATGTGCCATTTGGAAACTGATACAGTTAATGAATGCAATTCCTCTATTGCATGTGCAGTTGTGCCAGGAGTAACCCTATTATGTGGTTATGTTGGTGGAAAGTCCTGTAATAACAAGATGTGAAAATTCAGAACACTCTTCAAAGAAGCAGAACAATTAGAATTTGAGCTTTTTGGGGGCTAGAAATACATAAGGTTTGCAAATCTGAGAGACCACAATTTCTTGAAAATACCTATTAAAATAGTTTTGTTAAAACCAACTAAATATCCCCCTGTTATATTTGCAGTCCAAAAATCCATCTGTCCAAGTGTTTTAAACTGCCAGGCATCACAAGGTTTGCTGTGCCATCCACACAAAACCAATAGTAATTGCAACTCTCTGTCAGGGCATGGTAACCAAAGAGTGAAATTAACTGGTGGTGAGCAAAAACAAAATGAAGTCCACCAATCTGTAATATTTTCATTGTCCAATTAAAAAGTCATGACATTGCAAATATACAGTGAGAAAGAACTAAATCTGATTTGTAAGAAATTCACTTCTGATATGATATTGACAGTGGTTTACATGAACTTGAGGGGTGTTCTTTCTTTCAAGAATATATGGGATTTTTAAAAATTATTTCTTTTCTATTTTCCTCTTTAAAAAAACAAGTATCCAACCATTCCTACATATATGAATAGAGTACAAATTGTCTTTCTTAAATAGAATTATTTCTCTCTTAAATAGAATTTAAGGGGACTCTCTCTTAAATAAAATTATTGTTGAATGACACTGCAAAAGAAGATAATGAGCAAAACAAGTTTTTACAAATTATGTAGCTGTACCTGCATGGAGTATTTGCCCAACCCATTTCAAAGTTAGACTTATATGCCAAGTGATCTGCTTTTTTATGCATTTTTCTCTCAACCCCACACAAAAAAATCTCTACTCAGAGTGAATTGTGAATTACGATGACAAGCAAGGCTCCGATAGAGTATACAATTTTGGCAACATTCCTCCCAGGAACTCAGAAATTAGCAATGAAGGTCCAAGTGCCCAATGCCTGCTCCTCACGTCTGCCTGTCCTCCAGCAGTTTTTCAGGGATTGCTTCTTTCTACAACTGATGGACATGGATGAGGAAATGCCACAGTGCCGAAGCAAGAGGGGAGTGCTCGGGCGCTCGCAGTGTGGCGGTGTCCTCACGGCATTGTGAGCACAGCACAAAGGCAAACAGAACCCTCTCTGTCCTGGGTAAAAAAGGCAGCCCAAGTCACAGACCTCGCCAGCCACCAGCACTGAGACGAGCAGATCAATTGGTGTCGGAGGAGCACATTTCATGTGCTAACAGGCAGGCAGATGAGGTTCCCCAAAACAGCCCAGAATTTGACTGAAAACTGACTTCTTTTCTATTTTCCTGTAGAAATCAGTGCAGCCTGGCCTATTAAGGGACAAGTTAAATAAATCTTTCAAGGGCACTCTGTGGAAGTTACTTTTTCAGCAACCAACCTTTGTGGAAATCCCACACCAAGCCCCATCTATCTTGATAATGCAGAGTATCTACAGCTGAAAGCAGTTTAACAACTGCAAAACAACTGGTTGCTGAAGGGGAAAAAAACTGTAATAAAAATAAAGGAGGCTTTAGGGAACAGCAATCTTTTTCAAACATTGTAATAGTTAAACCATTTTAACCTTACATCCATTACTTGCAAACAAATGTGACATTATGAATCAATTGCAGTTATGTTGTTAATAGACTTTATTAATACCAAGGAAAAATAATATACAGAGTATCCTCAATGGATGTATAACTACCCTCTCAAATGGAGTTTCCTGATATTTTAAATGAATGGTTGGGTTTATTTTGGCAGCAGCATCACATAACTAATGCTTCATATTACACACAAAAATGATTTTGGTGCCATTCCTTAAATGAAATGTTTCATTTCAATAAAAGCTTGTAATTGTAACACTTAAATGTTATCATTAATAGCAAAAAGAAAGTTCTTCCAGCAACATTAAAGAGTGAACTTCCCCGCTCCTTCCTCTATTATAGCCAATGTCTTTTTATTGTCTGTTTTCATCTCCATTTTACTTTATCTGCCAAACTACTTTGCATTTCAAGACATTTCCACTCACCTTGAGTTCTTGGTTCAAAAAGAAACAATAAAGTTTAATCTTTTCACTTGACAATGATGTATGGGTCTGCTGAAAAACACTTTTCAGGTATTATCATTAAAAAGTCTCTCTTTTTTTAGTTTCTCTTCAACTCTTGATACACAGAGAAATACAAGATGTCACACACACAAGGGCTTTTATCAAAGCTCCTAATAATACCACTTAATTAGAAACCAAAGCTCACTAATGTTCCTTCTGAGAGCTCCTCAGAATAGTCTTTCTCTGGCTTTAGTCATTTCTCTCCAGCTAAACATTGTCTAATGACTTTATTAGTGATTTCAAAGGCTAGCAAAGGCTACCACTCCACTCTTTTCTTTCCAGATTACATCTTGTTGGTCAGGGAATTTGCTGAGCTCGACCATCACACAACTGGTTTGAATTAGGAATTTTTTTCCCCCTCTCTTGCAGTTAGCTACTTATTAGCATTTGTCAAAACAAAGGGAAAACGCAGCCTCTGAATGTTTAATATTGTTCAGCATTCTCTGAGAAACACAGTCAGACAGTGAAAATACACCAATTGTTCCCTTCTCTGGAACGTACAGTACTGCTGAAACCCCACTGGGGTTACTTAAACGAAATGCCTTAACTTAATCAGACTGATCACATAACTGTGTTAAAGTTATTTAACTTTTTGTATTTTCATAAAAGCTTTGGAAAGAATTTTTAAAATGTATGATTCGTTATGCAGGAGCCATTCATGAGCCCGCCAGCCAATGCAAACATACTGCCTCACCAAATAAATGAAAACTGCCTGACTGATAATAAAAAAGGTTTGGGTGGTATTTTTTTTTTTTTTTTCCTGAGAAAACTGGCACTTAAATATATAATGTTACCAATTCTATTTCTAGATATTTACCAAATCTGGGGGCATCTATTAACAAGAAGGAAAATGCCATTTCAGCTGAAGGCTCTCAAACTTACATCCAACTACACAAAACTAAAATACTCAAAGGATGAGAGCTTGGTTTCTAAAGTGGATTGATTTCCTTAAGAACATGAAGAGGATTGCACTCATGTGGTTGCTTCTGCTAAAAGTCACTGCTTTATCCCAAATAAAAAGGCAAAGTCAGATGCTGAAGCAGAAAGTGGGATAGTGGAAGGAGATATGTTAATTATATTTAAAAAGAAGACTTTACTTTTACAGCCCCCCAAATGTGAGCTGTGGATCTATCGTTTCAGATGAATGACACATTCCATTCTGCACAGCGCTGGAGCTGAACTCCCTCTCTCTCACTCATTTACTATTCAGAAACACTTAAGAAATTATTACCACATGTCCAGGAGTCACTCATGATGATGACCACTAATGCCATTCCTCTTGTTACAGTATTAACTCAAAATATACCACTGTTGTCTTTGATTAGCACGAGCAAAGCTAAGAACAAAGACATACCACTGACATAATGACAGTTTTATGGCTCCCGTCTGAAAAAAACTATGCTCATTAGCATTCAAAATATAAAACACTCTCTTCAATACTTCAGCGTAAAACAACGTAATCTTCTTTTTGCCGAGAAACCTCAAAACCACTGACAAGTTACTTATTTCCTGCAACACACATCTGGGGTACTTGCTAAATATGGAAATTAAAATATCAGGTAATTGGGGCCAAAGAAATATTCCTCCTGTAGGCCCAGGACAAAACCTTTCTTCTGGACCATCTGTCTCGCCAAAACAACTCACAGGAAGATATTCAAGTTGCGTCACTGCCAAGCATCTACAAGTGTCTGCAGGAACCAGCCCAGGAACTCAAACCCACCAGGCCCACCTGGAAACAGATCAGCCTTTTGGCTTCTTAATGTGCATTACAAAAGAGGACACATTCAGTGTTCCTCTGTAAAGTCTTCCCCTCCTTTCCCTCCTCTGGAAGCCTTACAGATTTCCCACCAGGTCCCTCTGAAGTCCAGATCAATAACCTCTTTATAAAATGTTTCCTTTAAGCATGAAGAGAGGCTGCTATTTATTTGCTTTAAAGTGTTTAAGCTAATGAGGTATGAGCACATCTGCAATAACTAAAAATAACACACACCTCATTGATATTAATTAGCTGACTGGACTCCCATCCAGAGATACTTAGCTCCCTTTTTTATTCCTTTGCTCTGTGAAGAGATGGACCAGAAGGGTGGGAAGATCATATTTCAGAGTCGAGGGCCTGTAGCCAAGAATACTCAATTTCTGGTCCCCAGATGTTGCTATACAGGGAGCCCTATCCCCTCTCTGCCACACGCAGACATCTCCCACAGTTGTCCTAGGGAGTTATGTGCATGAAACAGCAAAGCTCAGCAGGGCCTGGAGTCCGCTGGTGAGAACGTCAGTGTGAGTGTAGCGCCATCGATCTTTGGTGCCACTGTGGCTCATCACTAAACCTGCCCAGGGCTGGCAGGAATCAAAACAAACATAGTGGGTTCCATGTGGAAATAAACAGAAAGAGAAGGCAGCCACCAAAAAAGAGCTTTTACATGTTCCCCACGGATAATGCCAACCAGAAGTAAGCCTCGTTTTGCACTTGTCTGGGTTTGCAAATTGGAGATGTACCATGTGCAAAACCTCTGCAAGTGAAACGGCCTGGTGCTTGAATAAAGTCATGTTGCACTTGACCTCTCCTGCCAGTCCTGACAGAGAGGCAATCAGTCAATTCTAGATAAAATCACTACTGGCAGTGAAGAAAGCCAAAATTTCTTCAACCACTTGTGTGTTCTGCCTTCAACTGAAGAAAGTTAGCAGACAGCATGCTCACTGCTATCCTCAATATCCTCAACCATACAAAAACAAAACTGAGTGAATGAGTGAATCTGTAGGTGTGAGAAACTGGGGAAGGCTGGTGAGTTGGTGTGGCAGTGATGGTGGCAGTAGAATAAGGGCTTCCTACAGGAGTACTGCACCTTGGGGGTCCTGTTCTCCGAGCTTTTTGGGGAAAAATGGGATTATGGGGCTCCTGATCCTTTTGAGGCAGGAGGGGCTGTTTCTGCAAAGAGCTATTGGGAATGCCATGTAAATGCAGAATCCAGAGCAAAGACTTGAATAACCCTTTTGACTCATCAGGTAGGTAGGGAGCAGGACAGCTACTGGAGAGAGATGGAAAAATAGGAGGGGAAACTCTTCTGAAGGTACAAGGATCCAGAGGGGCTTTTCTCTCTAGTTAGATGACAAACAGAAAAAAAAACCAGACTGTGGGAAACAAAGCAGATCAACTTGCTTCAGCAGATCTGCTTTAGGTCTTGTCATGAGACCAAAAAGAGCACGACTGCCTCAAAACACCTTCAGAGGAGCATCAGCCACCCTTTGGAGCTGGGCACAGCCCATGGCACAGCACAGGGTGCAAACAGTAGGCATCCATCAGGCAGGAAAGAGGAAAACTGCTGGGGGTCTCCAGTGCATCTGGGCAAGCAGGCAGTGCTCTGACAGACCAATTAGCAAAAAAAAAAAAAAAAAGTACCTCTGCTCCTCGGCAGACCTACTCAGTCTGGATAAGCCTGGGTGTTGTTCTGACAAGCAGGCTGCCCAGAGCCTGCTGCTTCTTTCTATGGCAGGAGAGAACTTGTTTGAGGATATATCTACAAGAATTTTAAAAATAACATTCTGTTTCTGAATAAAACCAGTGAGGAGTCCACAGTCAGAGGAATCAATAACCTAATTAGTAATTAGTGCTAATTAGAGATTTATTAGTTCAAGCTACTCATAAATGTTCAAGTAATGCAGAGCCACTCATGAGAATACCAATACAGCATTTAGTTAAAACAAAATACCATGTGTACTGCTCCCCAGGATTTGAGCTTTCATTACCACAGGCTCCAATCTTTCTTCCAAACAGAAAAGACACTAATGAATGGTATACAGATTGTGTGTGAGAAGAACATCAGTTTTTATTCAGCAAGATGAGAGAGACTTAAACCAGAATTAAAGATAAATTACATGCAAGGGATCAAGTTTTGCTCTCATTTACACTGATGTAAATCTGGAGTTGCTCTGTTAACTTCAGTTGTGTTGATTTCGATGATTGCATATTTATATTAATGATACTGAGCAAATACTAAAAGCAGTGGGGGAAAAAAAAGACTAGCATTTTTTTCTTTAGCAGACTCTAAGTGTCATCTGCTGCCTGGAATTTAACAGAGATCAGTAACTGAATTTTTGTAGTTGAAATGTTTGCATATGTCAGTTGTAATGAGTCCAACAACTTGGGTTTGAATGTTCAGAGCCATTTACAATGTTTCAATTCAGTTTACAGACACATTATCTTATATATCCAATTTTGCTAGAAAATAGTTACAATTTTGGACACCCATAATCTTCTGCGCCTGGTATTATTGGAGCATCTGTGGAAGCAGCAATGACAGTTCTTTGAAAGACAGCTCCTGAGAAAACACCACCATTAAAAAGCAACCAAACAAAAACCCAAGAAAGACAAATAAAAGAAATATGATTAGAAATGGGGCATCCCAGAATAAATCAGAAGATTAAAATAAATTCCAACAGAAACAAAAGTAAACCCAGGAAGACCAAAACAGAGAAGTCAGTATACTGAAGGCTTCAGCCATACCAAGGAGTTTAATACTGACACTGGCACACAGAGGGATGCTCTTGACACTGGATGAGATCCTGGGCTTGCAGACATGGTAGGATGGACACCAAGTCCTTTGTTGCAGCTTCCCAACTCCAGCAGAGATGGAGCTGCAGGATGAGATGGTGCTGCTGGCAGGGTGGGTTTCTGCCCCACACATGCTCTGCTGCTCTGGTCTGCTGCATCTGCCCACGCAGCTGTCTCAGCTGCTCTCATGCAGATCAGATGTCCCCAGGTGCTACACCTTGGCAGAGTATAACCCCCAGGAAGATCACCTGGCATGTCTGTGGGCAGTGCTCATGGAAAATCAATGTGGGAATATGCTTGAGAAGCTGAGATATTGCTGGTCCCATGGAGACATGAGGTCGGGCCTGTTTACGTAAGATCCCACATGGACACAGGTCTGTCCTGTCTCTGACACACAATTTCACTAGCGGCAGCTGTTTGCACGCATGCTTTCCACATGGTTCAGGCTCTCCCAGGGAGACATTATCTCGAGGAGGGACCGTGGGGGTTGAATCAGCATCTGGGCTACCTGCTGTGTTCCTAGCCATCCAGCAAAATTCTGTATGCAAACAGTAGGAAACAGCAGCTCTCATATCTTGTGAACCCACTTCTCTTCTACTTTCAGTCACACAGATCACCGCTAATTGGTGTCCCTCCACCAAACCAGCAGCTGCTTACCAGCCATGTTAGGATAGCACTTTGAGAAGAGGCGAGTGAACCTCAGTGCTGTGATGCACCTGAAATATAGAGGAAAAGCAGACTCGCAGTCATCAGGTTGATTTAACTACAGATTTGAGGACCCTGCAATTTCCCCAAGCACTGTTCCAACAACAAGAAGCATCATCCCTCAAGCTGCTGAGCTCAGCAAGGAGGCTCAAGCAGCTTTCCCCCTTTGCCCCAGTCATGGCAGAAACAGTTGCCATCCAGAGACATTCTCTTCCCAGCATCTCCCTGCCCTAACCAGCACCTCACAGGCAGCAGCAGACAACATGAACCTACAGCCTGGGCTGCCAGCAGTTACTGCAGAGCATCCCCACAATGTGCCCTCCACTTCCTCAGCAGAGAAATCCCCCACAAGCTAGGTTCAACCCACAGGCCACCAGGAGAGCACAGATTTTTGCCAAGCATCCAGATACCTAACCATAGACAGCTTGTGGGACTGCTGGCATGAGATTTTCTTGTGAGTTCAGTGGCTAGATGTTTTTGAGACCCCCACTAGATCAGCCTCCTTAGGCTAGAATATACCTTTAAAACCCTGTCCCATATGACTAACAGCTGTGCATGAAACATCAGCAAATATTGTGGGGCCCATCCGTGATGGGTAGAGCTCACTTCGGAAATCATTGAAGTTGGTGTCCTTGTAAAGACTCAGAGGAAGTAAATCTGTTGTCACTAATATTCCAGCTTGCCACTCTGCTTGTTTCATTGGTCTTTATACAGAGCTGTACGTAAGATTTGGGATGTATAGCTTTTAGCAATCTGCTTTTTTTAATGCTCTGATCTACTCGTGTGCTTGGATACCACAGCAAAGGGCTACTTAAATAGAGTAGCTTTAATTCTTTGTTCTTTTGAATCCCTTCTCCATATATAATGCAATTAACTGTGTTGTTAAGGCAGTCCAGATGGGCACTGTGCTATCCTCTGATATATCCAAATATCAACATGTTAATGATAGTAAAAGGTTTCATTTGGGTTTTTTTCCCCAATTTCCTACTAACAATAGCTTTTGAACTTAAAAAGACTAAAAGAGAAAAAGAAAAAGAAATCTTACTTACAGAAACTACAGTTATGTGAAGGATTTGATCAAAATGCAGACATGTAAATGGAAGCTCAGCTTTTACCTTCCTCCTTTTCTGGTCAGTCCACAGGAGACATGAGCTTTACTGTTCTCAGGTCTATGGGCAAGAATATTGCCTGAAGCTGTGAAACTTTTTGACTCCCAACAGAGGAGAATGCTAACTCATTAGACAAATGTTGGATGGATTTATTGCCTTCTTTGTATGAGGAAAGACTTGGGCATCTTATATCTGACAGAATGAAAATTGTTCTTTTCCTAAAAGCTTTCTTTTATTCACATGTGAACTGTTGACTACAAGATATTCTTAAAGAATTTTAATTATTTTTTGCTTGTGGAAATGCAGTGTCCTTTGCAGTAGGAGACAGTTCCCACCTAAAAACCCATCTAATCTAAATATGTGAGACAAGAGGAATCACTAAATGAGGCTGAACTACAATCAAGGCTTGACCCAGCGTTGAAGTTCCGTTTCCTGCATCTCCCCTTGTTGGAGCAAGGGCAACATCACTTTGGATGTAATTCAGCTGAAACACCTGAATTCAGCAGTTCAGCTCACATTAACACAGACACCCTTCTGAGAGCAGCTGAACACTAAGGGCTCCACTGATGGCACTGACAGGAGCTCCCTGAGCTTCCCAGCCCAGGAAACACACATGGAGCTAAATAAAGCATACCACAGCATCATGCCTCTGCAGAAGGCATCGAGGGAACCCAGACTGCTCTGGGCATGAGACCCACAGTCTTTCTCTGGTGCATCTACCAAAGGCCATGGACATACATGAGAGGGAGATAATTTAGAGAGGAATGTGATTTAAGCAGGCTGAATCCCGTTGGAAGACTCTAGCTCTCTATCCAGCATTGCAGAGAAAGAGATCCCTCAAATTAGGCAGTTTCAATATCTCTTGATGGACAGTTTTCTCATTTTTTTTCTTGCAAGTGCTGCCAGGTCCTACAGAACTGCAGGAAAATTCCTATTTTTCCTGTCTTTGCCCATGTTGCACTGAAAACGGGAACAATCCAGCAGTTCCCTAGCTCCTTCTGAAAGACAGAGTAGTCAAAAATTTTAATCCTTAGTGTTATTATTCCCTGATTTTTTTACCATCTGGCTGCTCTTGGTGCCTAGTGGTTGCACCCACTTGCCTTCTCACACCTTCCTTTGTGAAGCAGCTCAGAAGATAAGGGGCTAATGTGTATTTCCCAAAAACCAATAGCCAGATAGTCATGGAGCTAAGCAAAGATTGCTGGTGAGAACATGATATTCGTCAGGCAAGAATGATCAGGTTTTGTCTGGAGAAGGGCTGCACTTTTCTGGAACAAACACCCTTGCTCTGGTTCCTGGAGATAAGAACAATTCAGTACAGCACAAGTGCAGGAATGAGATTAAGGGGTGGACATGGACTGTAGGGAGGGAGCAAGACAACCAAAGCCTTCCAAACCCATTTCCAGAAAAGTCTAGAAGAAAAAACTGTGCATGATAAATAATTTGCATTGAAAGCAAGAAACTTAACCTCAGGGTGGCAAAACACATCTATAAAAGATAACCCCACAAAACCCAGCACTGCCAGGGCCCTTGACACCCCATCAGCTGGAACCAGGACTGGTGATCATCCTTCCTTCCTTCCTTCCTTCCTTCCTTCCTTCCTTCCTTCCTTCCTTCCTTCCTTCCTTCCTTCCTTCCTTCCTTCCTTCCTTCCTTCCTTCCTTCCTTCCTTCCTTCCTTCCTTCCCCACTCCCTCTCTTTAATCTCTCTGTCTTTCACTCTACCTATTCTCTACCTACGTCTCTTTCTGTCTTTTGCTCTTTCTATTCAACATCAATGGCCATGTGTTTATATTAGAAGATAAGGCACCAACTTATACCAATTTCCATGCCAAGTGTGTAATTTACTAATAAAACCTTGCACGGTTTTGTGGACCCTCTAACTTTTGTTGTTTCCTTTTGACTATGAGCAGCTATGAATCTTGGGTGCACCCTTCCCTTCTGGATGGTACACTGAACTCTTTGCCCCTTCTTTCAGAGCTGGCAAGGGCTGTGATGTAAATTTGTTATTGGCAGTGTCAGTGCCATTTCAAAATGTTTAGCTAGAAAATGGGTTTGCTCACCCCCTTTCCTTCCTTCCAAAAATCATTTTTAATTGTAAGCATAGATATCAAGTAGAGATAATCAGAAAGCCTTACAATTAAGAGACTGGTCTCCATATTAAAACTCCAGTTGGAAAGAGCCTAACGTGCAAGTTCACTTGTCACTTTTCTGTTAAATTACTGAGTTGTTTGACCCCTTTCTTCTTTCTCCCACCCAACCCCCACTTTCAAAATACCATAAGCAATTAGAGCACATTACAGGCTAAATCACTTGTTAAATTTCAGTTTTTAAGTCAGAGTCAATTCTGAATTATTGCAAGCAAAAAAGTACCTTAATTACAGTAAAGCTTAGGGCACTTTACTGGTCCTAGTTGCCAGATTTCAGAAGGATTATTGCTATTATAAAACAGAGCAGCAATACAGCAAGGCAAGACACTGATAACTTCCCAAGTGGGATGTGAAAAGAACTGGATTTTTCCAATGGTTGAAATAGAGAATATGATGCTATACTACATTTATAATGATTGGTAAATCAAACTCTGCATTTAACTCTGTGAGTAGATTTCAGGTGGGCACAGAAATTCACTTCAGGTTATTCTCCTCTTCCCTCCAAATGAATTGACAGCCTGAGGGGAAATCCTCTACCTGTCTGACACTAATGCAGACTTTCCTAACTAATACTTTTCACCTATGACAGTCACAGGTCAATCCCAGCGCTTGGCACCCGGGATAGAGATGGGAGTAAACCAACATTTTCGCGGCAGGAGAATAAATAAGTCTCTTGCTGTGATCACCCCTCATGTTTTGCAATGCAGAAGGGCTTCTCACCCTTAGATATTAGCTAAGGGGCCATTAAGTAAACAATAAAAAAAAGTGTTGTCTTCTTCCTGCCCCCCTAAGCGAGGGTGGCGACTCCAGCATTGTAGCTGGAGCCAAGTCTCAGGTGAATTTTAATCCTTCATTATTCAGTACATACTGTTTTTTCCCTTTCCCTCTAAAATGACAGTCATGCTGTTAAGCATAATAATTGTTCATGAGTGAGCACTGCTTTTTGTCCCTCTTGATTTTGCCTCTAAGGCAGGCTTCTTACTCCACTGAGGTCAAGGGTCACCTGCTAAATCATGCATACCCACAATCCCTGGTGAATTATGCAGTTGACAAACTGCCGCTAATGATTAGTACAACCTGCATTAAAACCCTGGCACTAAATTGATATTACTTGAGTGATGGATTACACCTCTAATGAGCGGATTATTGCCACAAGTGACCTTGTCGGCTGAAAGAGTGTTTCAATATAACTAACATCTCTCACATTCTCGTGTCACAGTAGTTCTAAAAAAATATTCTCTCTGCTATTTATTTTTTTTTTTATTCCTACATTGCTTTCTAGTCCCTCAAACAAGCAGGTAATCTGTAAACAGCACCTCTAATGGGATTAGTCATTACACTGTACCCCAATTAGTACAGCTTCATGCCTCTGAAATACCCAGTGTGGAGAAAGATCATTTTTTCAGTCAAAAACTGCCGTTTTTATTTTCCTCCCTGTTCTTCAGTACATTGAAGTCCACTTGCAGCACATTGCCTCACTGCCGAGGGAATCACATGGCTCCGAGATATCAGTAAATTTGTTGCCCTTTTATGAAGAAAAAGATGAAATTATGGCTGTGGACTTCAGCGCTCTCTCAGAGCAAGTCATCACTTGCCTAATCATATTGATGGGACAGAACATGGTCAGAGCATCTTCTTTATCAAAACACTCAGCCAGAGTTGATCACCTGCCCCACTTGATCACTCAGGGTGGACTCCCAAGCTCTCTGGAGCAGGAGTTTGTGTTCTGTGTATGTTTGTGAGCACTGGAGAAGCATGTCCAGCTACGCTGGTGTTTTATCGGACGCGGTTCAGACGGCAGTGCTGCCGCTCGCCAGCATCCGAGTTAATTCATCAGGAGGGAGGAAACACGTTTTACTAAATGTTTCACCAAATAAGAAATCCCTCCTGCAAAGGGACTGTGCCGAAGACGAAGCCACAGTCTGTCTGTGGAGTTAATAGACCCCTCGTGGAGCCTCCTCACGCCTTTGTCTGGACACAGTTAGTGGTATATTCACAACTGCCTGTCACGCTACACAAGTGCAGATGAGGCTGGAGGGGACCTTATATTGATGGAATTAATTGAGCATAAGCCATGATGACTGGCGGGGAAAATCACATGAAAGAAACAAAACACACGTGCCTGGCCATTTCTGTGTTCTAACAAAGAATGAGCAGCTACAAACAAATAAAAATCGTGGTGGAGGATGTCAACACGAGCTCTTTATTATCAGTGGCATTTCATTCCCCGAGGGATCTGCACACCCCTCAAAAGCACAACTCATTCCCCCAAAGTCAGACGCGTTATATCAGAGAAAATCCGTTTTAAATAAACGCAATATTAAGTCCTGTGACAGACTCTGACAGGGTCAGATTCAATCTCTCAGTCCATATTGCTTCCCTCTGACTGCAGCCTCTGCCTTCCCCACTCCTTGCTGCCTCCACCCCGCACACTATCTAATACATTTGATGTTCTGCAAAATGAGGAAAAGCCCTAGTGCTATAGCTATAATGAGAATGTGTTCTCGGGATGCCCATTAATTAATCCTGGGAGACCTCTGCTCCCTTGTGCCGTACCGATAAAGCTGCAGGCAGCTCAGATGCTCGTCCTGGCAGTTCCCAGGGATGCAGCAGAAGTGAAGAGGAGGGTTTGCAGAGCACTCCGAGGCAATGGCTCTGCACACCCTCCTCCCCTCTGCCCACCCGAGCCCTTGCCTGGGCACAGCCAGCCCATGCTTGCTTAATTGGCCGTCTGGTCCAGCAGCATAGCGACAGCGTTGGCTGCTTCTCCTCCTGTTGCAGGGTGTGAGAGGGAAAAGCTACAACGGGTTGGTCTTGAGATGTTATACCAAACGTCAAGGCCAGGCAGATCACCCTGTGCACATGACAGCTGGCCCAAAAATAGCAAAGGCAGCAGGAGTCAGAGTCACCTAATGAGCCTCCTCTTACTTCAGCAGGTGTTCATGTTACAGGCAAGGCCAGCGATCTCACACTACAGAGGCCTCTTCTTCTTTTTTTTTAATATTCCCAGCTCCCAGGTATGCTTTGGGACAGCTCTACAAAAACAGAAAAAAAAGTCACGGCTTGAAGTTGACAGACACATTCATCCTAATATTGCCACGGAAAATCTAGCAGGGGAAGAAAGTGGAAAAGGGGATAGAGAATATTAAAAAAAAATAATAAACCCCCAGAAAAGAGACTGCCAAGTACCACATGGCACCCAGCTTAATTTCCTGTTGTTCATAGGAGAAGTTAACAAAACAACACAGAAATATCCTGTCATCCTCTCTGCAGTGATTATAGCATTTACAGTAGCTATGAGAAGTATCTACAAGCAGCAACAGGATTTGCAAGGATGCCAAGAATAAGACAACTCTGTCACCTGAGGCTGGCATCAGTGACATCAAATATAAAGTGGCTGTCACGTGCATTAGGAAACTCATGCATGATCGGTCTTCTGGTAGGCTAAGGGAGAATGGTGCTGCAGGCTCCACAAACCCTGGAAATGCCGAGGCAGGTGAAGAGGCTCGAGGCAAGGCCACCTTCCTGCTGGCTGAGACCTGTGGTGCCAACTTCACAAATTACAATGAGTCAAATTGTCTCTTGCCATACTAAATTACCTTTCATCTGTCCACCTGCAAATTAATCTTTCACTGTTCTTAAATGCAGACCGAGAAGTACTCTGTTCTCAGAGTCAAGACACCATTGTGGACAATGCCAATGACAAAATTCACACTCTTTCCAAACATGAGTTGAGTATGAGAATGGCATCTGCTGCTTCTCTCTCTACTGCTGCCTGGTGTGAAGCCTGAATGCATTCCAAAATTATAAAGAAAACATATACAGTCATTTTTTTCTTCTTCTCTCCAGCTCTTTTCCATTCAGAGTCAGCAGGGAATGGACTTTGTTTGTACTTATTTATAATTGTGGTATAGTGAGGAATGTTCAGAGAGATGTGTTTCACATCTCATCTCAGAAGTCCCTGCCTGTTTTGATCTTTTCCAAGCATGGTATCAGATATGTCTCTGGTTGCTTGGAAAGATTTGTACCCCACATATATGAGCTCTACACTGGAGATGGCAGATTTGTTTTCCTGTGGAACTCAGGTATTGTGGGCCAGAAGAAGAAAATTTTGATTATACTGCTCCTTCCAGTGAATCAGACATTGCCTAGTTTTTGCTTGTTTGAAGATATGGCCCAACACCTGCTATGTCCTATTATGTTAAATAGCTTGCTAGAGTAATTTGCTTTTGGCAGCAAATTGCAGACAGGGGTGCTTGTGCTGAAACAATTGTACTGCCCACTTAGCACATATTGCCCTAATATTTTTATAGCTATGTATACAGAGGAGAGCTACTCAAATATTTTCCATAGAAAAACAGTTTACTGACGGTTTCCATAAAACGCTGCTTCTTTCCAAGGAAAATTTAACTACTGGCTGAGAAACGAAACAACTGAAAACTAGTGGGCTTTTAGTCTTGAGGCAATAACCAAAAAAATGTTAATTAAAAAAATGTAGAAATGGTGATTCAGAAAGCAGAGCAGCTTCTCCTGCAGGAAAGCTTTATAAAACCATCAGTGCTTTACAAGATGTGTAATTTTTATGCTCCTCTTTTATGTACAGGGCTTCTCTGCCCCACTTCATACATAATATGTGGCAAGAAAAACCTACCATGATGCAATCAAGAGAAGATGCAGTGGCACAACATATATAAAAATAGTTGAAAGATCAATCACCAGTGAGAAATTACAATATCACCTTTACTAACTCGTCTGAAGTCAGTCTGAGATACAGGGGGTCTTTCTGGAGGTGTCTCTCCTGGAGCCCTTTCAACAAAAGATGGTCCCTGCTTCTTTAAAAAATAATAAACAGTTGCAAACTCTCTTAGATGTGGAGGAAAGATGATTAATGGGCATTAAAGGCTATAGAAACATCAGGCAAATAAAAGAAACTCAGAACATACCCTTTCTGTATTGCCTCATTTTGAAGTCCATTTCTAATATGAGATTGGGGAAACTGAACACAGTTTTTCTAACAGACCTGTGCTGGCAATTTTGGACCTACACAGTGTGATAAGAAGCAATGGAAGAAGACATAGTTTGCTGAAGCTAAGAAACACCTAAGTTTTTCTTACAATCTAATTTATTTGCTTTATTTCCCATGGTTGCAGAAGCACTAGTGTTTGAGGCACTCTGAATTAAGTACAGAGATTCAAGAAAAGAAATCATTAAAAGCATGAATCATTGTGGTTATGTTCAAATCCAACAGGTTTGGGCATCATTTTCTAAGTAACCCTCTTACACTAATATACTAAAAATGCATGCTGAAATCTTACACTGGCAGAGAAATTAGATGACTAGGTCTTTTTCATCTACACTTTCTCTGGTTTCAGATTTCTGTGGTTTTATTATTACAAATTATTTTAGGAATCCTTTTCCCTGTAACACTGAACATACTTGTTCTCTGTTTTAATCATTGAGAGACACAACAAGGCTAATATTGTCATATATTAAGTAATTGAAACACTTGGCCTTCAAGAGTGGTGACATCCCAGGAGATTACCCCTCCTGCTGGGTGGTATCACATAGACTACATAGCTCCTATAAACTTTTCCTCTTTTAGTGGAACAAATTAAAATACTGACCAAAAAAAACCAAAAAAACAAAAAAAACAAAACAAACAAACAAACAAACAAACAAGGGAGTTAAATTGTAGGGCTTTTTTTTTTTTTTCCTGAGCTTTTAAATTTTCCAATTGTCTTTCTTCTTAGGACTGTCAACCATGCCAGCTATTCAGAGAACACACCAGTATGAACTCCATGATTGTATGCCTTGAGGGCTAGCCAGGACTAATAGGGTCCTCCCACTTGGACAAAGCTGCAGTACTCTTAATCTCGATTAATAGTGTGGTTTTGGTCTACATCCACCAATTAAGTTGTCCAACATAAGGAGCAACAGAGAGCTGGAAGGAGCAAAGCTTTCGAGGAGTCCATCAAAGCCAGAAGGTGACATTAGGAGTAAAGCACTGTCCAATGTTAGGAAAAGAATCACTGCATGACCTTTTGTAAACAAAGGAGATCAGAAAATCTGTGTACAGTACACTTCAGAGTGGAAGTCAAACCGAGGTTGAAGCAAGTGGCTTTGCTTTACTACTTAGAATTTTAAAGCACAGTGCTTTAGACTTCTCCACCCCAAGTAGCTTTGCCTTAAGTGAGCAGTTCTACTTTGGTCATAGGGAACACTTCTATCAATGTGAGTTTGTAGATTTGAACCTCAATATAATTCCCATGTTAATATGAGTTGTCACAGGAAAAAGGAAATAGAGAATGAAATTAATATATACAATTAAACCTGCCATTGTAGTTGGCTGAGGTAAGGAGCAACAGGATACTGAAACAGAACCAATATGGTCTGCAGAAACAAACATCTATGAGCTAAGAAATACACTGCAAGTGAAATGTGCATTATATGCTGAGTAGTAAAATGTAGTGCTCTGTTTTAATGATTCCCACAGAAGCAAAACCCACTTTTTCAATGTTTGTGGTAATCCACTGCAAGCTAAGCAGTGGAAAGACCTTAACAATGCTCTTTCCTTCCAGTAACAACAGATACAGGCAGTGTCATTCATTTTTTCACAAAAAAGAACACTTTCCAATTTTTTGTTCTGTTTCTTATGCTGCGCACCACAGAACATAATTACTTTACACTGTAGGCTCAAAAAGTCACTAAGCAGCTGATAAAAGGCAAAGAAATCAGTATGATTTTCTAGCTGAAAAAAGGGCTTTTCTTATTGGAGCTGATAACTCTCACCAAGGGCTCCAGGCTTTTGTTACATCAATTTGAGGAACTCATAATCTCTGCATTATGAATGTTCAACCAGGATATTTTCTGCTGTAGTGTATCAAGCACCTTCAATATCACAGCTCCTGTTGTCATTGTTGGGTAAACAGCTTTTGACACGTTTTCAATATGATTACATTAGAACAAGTGGGTCATGATTGATAACCTAATATTCAGGCCATGCAAATCATCAATCACAGGAAGTATATTAATTATTCAATGAAACCATCTAATGCAAGAATCAATGTTGGAAATGAAGAAAAGAAACTCACAGCTCCCAGCAGAGGCTACACCAGATAATAAAAAAGGAATACTAAATAATCTCAGCCCATAATCCTGTTTAATAAAATCCATTTATTTAGCTGTCAAAAACATGATACAATTATTTTTTAAAAAAACAAAAAAAAAACCAAGATAATGAAAAACTTTTTTTTTCTTGTGTAAAACAGACTTTTGCACTTTTATGCTGTGATTAAATGTGAAGTCAAAAAATACACTGTAAATAATGAGAATAGCTGTGACGTGAAGAATCACTTAGAAAAACAGGTGTTCTGTTATTCTTGGTGAGGTTAAATCAATTATAATAGTACGACATGTGGTCTGCAACAGCTCAAGAACCCTACAGATCCCCTACACATCACACACACATGAAATAACTAACGATTCTGCATAGGAGTGGACACTGTCCCTCCTTAAACAATCCAAAATTACTCAAGTATCCAGAGCAGCCCTAGAAAGAAGCATCCTCAAAATGTCTGCCATTCTTCTAAAGTAACAGAAATTGTGGCCAAAAAGGTTGTAACACAGAAACGGAGGGGCATAGCAGGCAACATTGCAAGTTGGAAACTTCATAACCCACCTGGCTGATGTGTTGCTGTGATGGTGGAGAGGGGATTTGATGGTGCTCACCTGAGAAGGTAGCTCTCCGCAGGGACTTGTTGACCCATATTCTCTGCTAGTTTTGACTCAGCAATTACTGAAATAACTCATCCTGCTTCATTTGAAGCAGACACCAAGGCATCTTAAATAGAAAATCTCTGGTAATTAATGTTGGCATTATCAGCATCCACTAAGGTAGGAATCTATGCACAGGCTTCTACATTCTCCTTGTAATATAGTCCTATATGACTTCAGCTCCATCCACTCTCTTGCTGGTTATTTTCTCCTTTAGCTCAGTGTCTCAATCCCAGTTCACAAGGCCCTTTGCAACCTTTGGCATAACTGTGCTTAGGCTAACACTGAAATAATCATCTCATAGCTGCCTCTCTTTTCATTTTAGCATGAAATCCCTTTCTCTGTGTGCTTTCTGCCTGCATTTTAGTATCAGATTTTCAAAGCATACATTTTATTCATAGGGTCTGTTTTTCTTTCAAAGGAAATATCAAAATGTATTGGTGCTCCCTCTGCACCCAAACAGATAAGCATGAGATTTTTCACAAAAGTTTCACCCACTAGAGTGAGAAAGAAAAGTAAAGACAGGACCATCTGACTTTGACTGTAAATACAGAGGAACCCTCTTGGAACTTGTTCTATTTCACAGTGTCTAAGATTTTCAAAGGTCTACGTGAAAATCCACTCCCTGAGTGGCAGATTGTGACAATGTGACAAGTCCACCAGAATGACATGGTGACCAACCCCACTAACCTTACCTGTACCATGCCAGTCCACCTGCAGAAAGGCAGTAACTATCTTAATTGTGTGGCTGATACTGCTTTATCATTGCCAAGAAGTAGATACACTCTATCACAAAACATGGCTTTCAAGGCAACAGCTCCATCCACAGTATCTGCCCAGTGAGGTACAGCCAAAGATTTCACTCAGTCAAACCTACAGCTCATCTAGTTTATCTTCCCACTAGGAAATAGTACAGTAATTTCAACACATACCTGCTCACATGGTGGCAGGTTTTGGCAATGAGAGGTCTGGACTTCTAAAGAAATGCTACTTTCAGCTTGTGATCTTCTTCAGTTCCTGGGTGGAAAGCCATGGGAGCATGGTGGCAGCATGGGGAGGCGAGTCCCCACAGAACCATTCACCCTCTTTACCTCAGTAGACTCATTAACAAAGTCTTGATTTTATAACAGGACATTCTAAACAAGCTGAAGAAGCTAGAGTTACTCTCATTTTATTACTATATTTTAAATGTTGTCAAGCCAGCTGGACTTTCTGTTTAGGCAGACAGCCAGCTGGTATTTAACTCCTCAGGGCCGGGTTTTGTGTATTTATAAGTTTCCAGAGGTCTACTCCCATGCTTGCTCCAACCTCAACATCTTTCAAGTACTTTTCTTGAACATTGGTTTCTACCTGTAACCCCTATATTAATACCCATCATAAGATGCTCTAGATCCAAACCAACACCAGTCCCAGAGGCATTTCACCGTCTGAAATGCAACATATCCCCTGTTTCCAGATTTCTTGCCTATCCAGAGACCAATGCTAACTGAACCTATCAAAAACAAAACTGTTGTAGGGTTCTAAAGACAATCAGGTTTTAGGAATGTAAGACTTGAGAGGATTTCCATGCTGAGAGTGCAGTTCCTTGTTACACCGCCTCACTGCTATAACAGCTAGAAACTCTATAGAAGCTCTATCCTGATTTGCAGGCACTCATGAAAGCGTTCATGGCCAGTTTCTGTTCATTTATTCCAGTCTTAACATTGTTCTGTAACTCTTCTCTTTCCTCAGAAGCAAAAAATTGCAGAAAATGCAGACAAGCCCCATATTCAATATGGAGTATACAGTTTAATGCACACAGAGATAGGAAGTCCATAAACCAAAAAAAAATTATGCACATTAATAAAAATCTTCATGCCTATTTTTCAAAAAGATAGCAAAAATAGAAGAATATTGTTGAACAGCAGAATTTGTTAAGCCAAATTTTCAAATATTGTACCAGTTACTAACGAAGGTCCACTAAATTTCCTACAACAACACAGTTGTTTTACAGGAAAATGGAAGTTGAGTGTGTTCAACCCTCTCCATTCAGTCTAGAGCAGGAGAAAAATACACATATGCACATAAATAAAATGTGTTTAAATAACAGTTTTCCTATCAAGAATATCAGATAGTTATTTTTTGGAGTATATGGGAGGAAACAAAAAAAAAAAGCAGAAATAAGATCACTTCATCTATCTGGAGAGGTTTCAAAAAAGCTGTTTCCAGTACTAAAAATGTGAGTAAATACAAATCACAAACAGATGAAACCCTGGGGTCAAGCAGCACTATGACTGTGCTTTCCCATTGCTTCTCCTATCACCACAGCACAGCTTTTCACTGCCCTGTTGTGCTGTGACTCCAAATTCTTGAGAGAGCATTGTGGTTCATCAAAGAGTCAGTGACAGAAGCTGCGAGCAGCTTTCCACTATTACATAGCAAAGCACTTTAAGACTGTTAACACAAATGTGCTGATCACTTATTCAAGCACTTGCAGTTTTTCTTTCAAAAGAATTGAAAAGATGGCACAGAGCAAAGGAAGTTCAACCACAGCTAGAGCATTTTGATCACTACAGAAGATAGTGTCATGCAGGCCTTTCTGATTCATGACAACTCTTGCTAGTGCATTCGGGCTTCTCCTTTAAAATATTCTTTAGTATATCTTTTATCTTTAGTTCTAAAATGCATTGTATTTACCCAACAGATCAGACCAAGTTTCGCTTTCCAAAAAAATTAAACAGATTTTTTTTTCTTTAAATTGCACAAGAGACTAAAACTCTTCTTTCTGGTCTACCAGGCAATTATACATCTAGGCATTCAAAAGAAAAAAAATTTTCCATACCCCAATGGACAGTTAATTAAGCACACATTATTTTAGCTTGTGGATTATTTTCTCAGTTTTAAAATCAGGATTTGTATAATGGTAGCTACCTGGCCTCTTGCATGAAAAAGTAGAGAAAAAAGGACAAGAAGTCATACAAAAGGTGACAGAAGCCACACCAACAGAAAACCAGTCAAAGCACATGGAGTCACAAAGCCCATCATAGAACAGAATCTGGCCCACGGTCTGTATCTTGAAGAATCTGTGGCAATTTATCCACAACAGTTTAGCTTTTTCACATTTTGAAATCTTATTGATACACTGACTTAATGGAATCATTAATTTGACCGAACATATCCAGAAGCAGAAGATAAACTTTGTCAGTCTTGCTTGATGCTGAAAAGCTGTCGGACCAGACTATCATTGTTACTGCTCTTTAGCCAGGCGTTCTCGGCATAGCACTGAATCTTTCCTCAAGCCAACATCCATTTTTACTTACCATCTTGTACTTTATTTCTTCCAATATTGCGATATTGCTTATGTGAAGAAGATTAGAACAACTCCAGAGCATTACCATGCTAATGCAGACCTGCAGGTTTTAGGAGCTGTGCAGGTCTCTCCTGCTTTTCCTCCCTGTGCCTCAAGATCCTTTTTCAGTAGTACCAATACTCTCAAAGCCCTGAATGCTCTCCCCAGGGTAGCTGTCTAAACCTTTTCTTTCAAAACCTGAGTGTAGATTGCTGCTTGCTTTCATCACCACATTAAAGTTTTCACAACATGAGCCATCAAAATCTGGGAACCCTGGGTTCATTGCCTTCTAGCTCATGGGATTCATGTGCCTCATTTCACAGGCAGTTTTCACCTCCTCCCTCTAGGCTATTCTGCCAAGAGAAGGATGCAGATTCAGCCAATTTTGGAAGCTATTTCATTCTGCATCGAAGATTTAACTGCGTATCTCTTTAGGTATCAATCAGGTCTGATGCCATTTCTCACATAGCCAAGACAAATGCTTAGCAGCTGAAGAGAGGGGGATGAGGACATGGAGGGGTACCCAACAATTCTATTTTGTGTAAAATTCAATCAAGTTGGTATGTTTGGAGAACTTCTATTGGATTGAGCCCCTCACGCAAGCAAACAGAAACACCTCATTTATGGATCCAAGCAAAATTAAAACATGAAAGAGACTCTGAGCTGCAAAGACTGGCAGAGGTGCCTGTGAGAATGACCAGAAGTAGAATTTAAGTTCCCAGAATGACAAAATGTCAAAAACTTGTGCAGCTTCAGATTTAAAGCAGTAGCTGAGCAGACGTTGTGAAAATAAGATACCAAAGCAACATTTGGAAATTTTGGTCCCTTCATGGGTTTGACTGTCATTTTTCATCACCCTTCGGCAAAAGAGGAATAGGACCACTCTTTTCACAGGAACACTGAAAAAAATGCATGCAATAAAACCTGTGAGTGGATGAGCCCTACAGGAAAAGTGCAAGCCTTTGAAAGAAAAATTACAATTCATAGGTGGATTTTGCAAAGTAGATCTTCAGCCAATGGCAAACTTCCAGAAAAAAAACATGTTCACTCTGGAGCATTGAGGCCTTATATTTAGCCCAGGGCTGTGCTGGCTGGACATAAGCTAGTCTTGATACCTGAACACACTGTCTCATTTATAATACCTTGTGTGTTGTTGATGGTTGTTATCACATCATGGTGCACAGGACTCAATATTTTGGGACAAAATTCATGCAGAACAGTGAGTCCCTCACTCCACCCTGCTCCTGATTTGAGCTGTCAGTGTAGCAGAGGCAGAAACTCTGCTCTTCTCCCAAATGAGCCTTCATCTGCTTCTTCCATCATGGAAATTGTCCAGAGTTCCAGAGAAACGTTCACAGGCATTTGTTGTATGCAAATAGCTGCCAAATAAATCATTGTATATTGCAGCACAACCCCTGAGGGGGTTTGTACCTATGGAACTTGCTACTGTCACTCCACTTCCCCATATACCTTAATCATGTTATTCATTCAGCAAGAAGGATGAATGTTACAGCATGAGACTTTAATCCCTCACTGCTGAGGATATGATCCTCTGAGAGAGAGAAAAAGAGCATGAAATCCAGAGGAAAATATTTAAGGTAGGAGTCAAATATCATCATCATTTCTCGGCATTGGGTTTAGTCAAGGATTGCATTATAAGAACATCTCCCTAAAATACTTCAGGAGAAATTTGTTGCATGAGCACACATTGATGGTGCATGTATGCATGTGTGTATGCACACGCCTGTAAATACAGGGTCTAAACAGGACCTTTAAGACAGAGAACTTGCAACCTTTTAAAGCTTCTGAAAAATACTTCCCTTCTCTCTCCTTCTGTGGGCTAGCTCTGTGGATCACAAAGTAACTTTACAAGAATGTTTCCTCTGTCCTTTGAATTTTTTTCCATAAAGACAATAAAAATGAAATAGCTGCAGACATGAGAGAGAGAGAAGCATTGCATTTAGGGGTAATCTAAGAGCCTGTCTTTTTAATAGCCCCAGTACATTTTAAAGGTATCAGTTTATTTGATAGCTCTGCAGTCAGTGCTCTCTGTATGAGGGGCAATGCCTATTTCATCATGCTGCCCTTGACAGTAACCCTGATGAATCCCTTCCACTAAGATTTAAGCTCTCAGGCCTCTGTTAAGACTGCCAGCAAATATGCTAACAACCAGGTCCTAGGCAAATCTAGGGGAAACTAGAGGACCACAATGTCACACCCCATAATCCCCCTAGAGCAGTTACGGTGTAACACTAAACAGCATTGGTACCTTTGCTTACCTATATTCAGGAGTGGTTATAAATCAGCAGATGAGAGATGAAACAACATTGTAGTTCATTACAAACTTCTCGCTCCAGCTGGCCCCTATTATTCAAAAAAACTAGGAAAGTATGAGAATTGGGAGGGGGGGAAGTGCAGTTTTTTGTATTTTCAAACAAATTGAAAAAAAGGAGCTAACACAACATAGTCCAGTTTAGGTTTTAGGAGAAGCACATCTAAGAGACTTTTTTGTGAAGCTTTCCCCTAAGCCTCATGAGTGGTGACTTAATGAGCAATCTTCATAATACCAGATCCCCTTACATAAGGTGAAGATGTAGTCTCACTTTCCAGTACATCTTTCTGATCTCATCCCTGCTGCAGGGATTGACCTGTGTTGATTTTGTAGATCCATTTCGACGTAAGCTGTTTGCAAGCCCACTGACTCTCTCTCTTCTTGGCCTCATTCCATGTCCTCTATCCATCAACACGGGAAAGAGTACTGCCTTTCTTGAAAGCCCCTACTTCTGAGAAGCAGCAGAATGACAAAAGTGATGAGTTATTGAAATTAGATATGACAGAGGTGTTAACCCATTGACCAATTCACCAGTTTTAGTAATTCATAATAATAATAATATTCTGGCAGATATTAATAAACTGAATTGTTCCTGGTCCAGAAGGGAGTAGGAAAAATCACTTTTTTATTCAAACTAGTGTAAAAGATAGAAATCTTTTCCAAAAAGTTACCAGTCAATGAGATTTTCCAACTGTCTGGTCACCCTGGGGGACTCACTACCATATTACCATTATTCAGTGATGATGTGTCATTTTGACACCACTTTCATCCTTCTAGTACTTACCAGTCTCTATCAGACAGACTTGACACCTCCTT
The DNA here is from genome assembly GCA_036785705.1 of Acanthornis magna. NCBI lineage: Eukaryota > Metazoa > Chordata > Aves > Passeriformes > Acanthizidae > Acanthornis > Acanthornis magna. Next base: position 29,805,193 of record JAWUZG010000221.1, on the reverse strand, counting down.
CTGTCCTGTAAGCCTCCCATGACTGCAAGTTTCCCAGGTGAGAGAAACCTGGAGTGTGAGAACAAAGCACTGAATCCCATTTCTGCTACTGCCACCCACCTCTGAGGGGCCACAGTGCACAGCATAGTGACAACCATGGAATTCCTGAGTCACCATGGATTTGCTGCACACATTTTATAGGCAAAATACAAAAGATTTTAATGAGGACTGCGGATACAAAGCCCTCCACACTTCCTTCTTTCCAACCCTGCTAAGCTGTCCATAGTGGTTTATGGACAATCTCAGTTTACTCTCTTTTTCATTACTATTGATCATTCTATGTCAACAAATGAAAGTACAATGGTTAACATTACAGATTAATTGTTACATCTTGATCTATAATTAAGCAATAATGTGTGACAAGATTTTCAGGGATAGGACTGAAAAAGAATATGATGAGACACAGTATCTGGCATGAAAATTTTGCTGACTGTGTAAAATCACAGCTCAACCTTGAGCTGCTACCCAAAAATGCCATATCATCTCAATTTGCATCAAACACAGGGGAATTAAGGTAAAGGAATATATAATTTGCAATACTTGCAAGACATAACAGAGACCAAGAGCCTACTTTAGGAATGGGCTTTATATTTTAGGATTTTTTAATAATCTCTTTATTTTTTTTACTGAACCAAATGAATTGGGAAATGTCAGCATTTTATATTTTCACATAATCCACAAGAAAGGTAATTCAACATCAAGCATTTACTGCACAGTAGTCCACCGCCTGCCATAGTCTAGATAATTATGCCTCATGAACTCTCTGTGGATGGACTGTGTCATGCTAAACCTCAGAGCTCCACTGAATTGCCCTACAGCCACTATTTTATGCCATGGCCAAGAACAGCTACAACATCTTTGAGCCACGAGATCTCAGTGATTATCCTCGACCCCAATGTGTTCTATTCTAGTGCTTCTCCAAAGCAGAATGTCATGACAGAACCCCATCACTGCTCAGCTCATCCCCAACACCAGAAAGTTTTGCATCAAGACTGAGCAAGCTTTATTTGTACAAGGGGGAATGGCAGTGGCCTCATGTTCTGATTGCCTTCATGAAGCCACAGTTGTATGGGCAATCAAAAATCAGTTGTAAATTTTAAGCACACAGGTGTTCAATGAAAAGATGGCTAGGTTATGAAAATACACCCAAATCCTTCCAAAAGTGGAGGTCTGTGCAATATGAGTATAGTGAACAATTCACTGTTGAATGGTTTGATCAGGTTGCCAGCACTGGTTTCAAGAAATGATGCAAGAAATAGTTGTCTCATTATATGTCTTTAGCCAGATTGTTATTCTAGGGAATACTTATTTAATAGTACCAGCTTTTGATGTTGCAAATTAATGACAGTTTCTTTCTCAAAGTTAAAAATATTCTACTGAAAAGGATTTCTTTTATTATTCACCACTTTTCTGAGGTTACATTGTTTGGATTCAGCCTTAAGTTTAGGACTGAAACCCAGACACAAACATATATGCACTCTTAACCCGTAATGTCACCCTGGATATAAATGTGATTAGTATTTTCTCTTAATTATATTTCTGCTGGTACAGCCTGCCTTTTCAAAGATGCTCAGCACTTTGTTTTATGAAGTGTGCAGATTTTCATGAGAGCACATACAGACCGTTACATTACAGAGATATTTAGCATAGGCACAAAATAGTTATGCACTCTTTTTTCTCTCTTTTTTTCCTTCTCCTCCTTTCAATATTTTCATAGTTCACTGGCCAACATCAGCATAACAGCTATGCTGTCCAAAAAAAAAAAACAACCAAGCAATAAAGGGCAGAGACTTTGTAAAGAAATTCACCCTATTCTGGCAGGACATTTCTTATTATTTTTTAATCTGGAGAGACATTTTTTACAGAACAAATAGGAAGACACAAGCACTACCCAAGTGACCTTGCAGTCCAGCTTTTGCAAAGCTGCAAAGGCGAGCTGTCATGTCATAGACAAGGCTTTTATTTTTGGCTCTGCCAGCAGCGTGTTAGCAATGCTGGGCACTCACCTTAGCTCTCTGCCCCTCAGTTATCTCACCTGTAAGGGAGGGATAAGGCTACAGGGTACCCTTAGGTCTGTGGCTGACAACAGTAATGGAGTGTAATGGCTCATCTTTTGAGGGAGTAAGTGTTATTCCTTCTCAGAGCTTGAGTGAATTTGGGCAGTGCAGGGAGGCAAGTGGGAGCACTACAAACCAATCCAAGGAGGATTTCTCTTCCTTCAAGCCATCAAGCTGTTGCACAGTTTTGGCCTAGGGGTCTCTTCCAATGTGAAGGATATTTCTGGGACCTGGGCTTCCCCCTCAGTTCAAAGTGCTCCTGCACAGCAGCTGGCTTTGAAGAATGCCCCTGCACAAGGCTGTACATACAGCCAGCCCCAGGCTGCTGTGTACCATAGAATCACAGAATCATAGAATCGTGGAATGACCCGAGTTGGATGGAGCCTTAAAGACCATACAGTTCCAAATCCTCTGCCATGGGCAGGGGTATCTTTCACTAGACCAGGTTGCTCAGAGCCTCATCCAACCTGGCTTTGAACACGTCCAGGGATGAGGCACCCACAGCTTCTCTGGCAGCCTGTTCCAGTGCCTCATCACCCACACAGTAAAGAATTTCTTCCTAATATCTAATCTAAACTTGCTCTCTTTCAGTTTGAATTAATTCCCCTTGTCCTACATGCTTTTGTAGTCTCTCTCCATCTTTCTTGTAGACTCCCTTCAGTCACTGGAAGGCTACAATTAGGTCACCACAAAGCCTTCTCTTTCCCAGGCTGAATATCTGAATATACATACATATATATATATATGTATGCTTTATAACCAGTGACCTTTTTTACAGACTTCTGCCTCAAAAGAGGGCAAGTGTCACAATTAGACATGAGGAATGAAATATAGCAGACTCAGCCATGTCACAAAGCACAGGCATGTGAGCACATGCACACCACATACCCACACTCAGTGAGGGTCAGGCTCTTACCTTTATTGCTGTAGCACACAAGTAAACCGAAGGGGTTTTTATAAATATGCTTCTGCCTTCTACACTCTTATTGCATAAGATCATCAGGTGACATTCTTACACTCTCATTTTATGACTTTGCAATAGCTCTAGACTTGCCTGAAGGGTTGTCCTCAAAGTCCCCAGCTTAGAGGAATGCTTGAACAGTGTAAAGCCATGACAAGAAGCTTTATGTCACTAACCAGTGGCTACATCCCTTTGCAAGGGGCTTGTCTAAGCTTCAGGGGCCAATGTCAGTTTCGGCATCCGAGAGGTGAGAGTGCCAGATTGTTAATGAAAAGTTTTCAAATTCTGTCTACTAATACGATCAAGAAAATAAGATTGCCTCCTGTCTCATATAACAACAGACATTTCTACCCATAAATAGAACTTTCAGTGGTAATGTTATTGCCTCAATAGCATCAAGTGTCAAGGGGTGGCATGGATAAGTCACGCAGTATCTGCAAGATAGCATTTTAGGTTCACATGGATCACCCCTTCAAGGAGCTGAAATCCCCAGAGAGCCCCATTCCAGGCTGAGATAACCTCTCCCAAGGGTTGGCAGTCCGTGTTTTCCTGAACACACCTGAGCTCTGGCACTACACCATCACCCAATCACGGGCCTTCAAGATTCAAGTGATGTGAAAGAGAGAAGTAGCACGGCAAAGATATTTGACCATCAGATGTTAAAACTGGTGAGCAGGAAGCCTGATTAATGCATTTTTACCAAATTGGAAATAATATTTAATTATTATTCAAAAATAAATTATAGTTACCAAGGTAAGGGTAGGTGCCTTTTTTAGCTTTCTTCGATGCAAAAGAGGAGGAGAGGAGCAAAAAAATTACTCAATAAGGCTCTCAGAAGTTGGACCTTGTTCGCACATAAATTTTCATGTGAGTTCTTTCTTAGTCTGAGATAGACCCAAAAGGCATTTGAACTCCTGTAGCCTTATTCTTGGTTTTCATTTTTTCCATGTTAGGAAAAAGTATAAATGACAACCCTTGATATACCTATTTTAAGTCCTTCATCTCTTAATATGCATTCTTCATGCTCCCTTTTAATTGTCCTCTCATGCTGTAACTTTTTTATTTTCCCCAAGATAAAGAGTTTGGGCATTTCCTTTAATAACTTCTATCCATTCCCCATCCTATTTATGCTCTGTATTTCCAGTTAAAATGATATCATGACAATCCAATATTTTCAGTGGTCTCTAGTCCTTGATTTTAACACTTTGCTTGCTTTTTCATTACTGCTGCTCCCTGATTTGTTGACTAACAAATCCTTTTCTGCAGTGACTTCTGTTCAGATAGAAGGTAGTGATCAAATTATTTCTTCTAATATGTATTACCAGGTATTTGTCAGCACTGAATTTCATCTGACATCATGTTCCCCAGCCACCTAGCTTTGTTAAACCCCACCAGAGTTCCTCACAGTCTCATTTCATCTGGACTAACCTAAATAATTTTGCAGATTTTGCGACCTCAACATTTTCCTCCACCAGTTCTCACAGATTATAAATGAGTCTTTTAAATGCTTGGGATCACACGCAGCAACATCATAATAAGCTGAAAATGAACCCTTTATTCCAACTCTTTATTTTCCTGAAGACCAGCCAGAATTGGTGGCAGAATTTTACCCCTCTCACCTCCCCTAGAATGGCTGGATTTTGTTGACTTAATTTCCTTAGGAGCTTTTTGAAAAATGAAAACTGTATCTGCTAGTTCTCAGAAACTGAACACAAGTAACATGTAGTCCTTACCAGCCTCTCAGGTGCTGACTATATTAATTTGGATGGATACCTCATCTTTTGACACCTCTGTTTCCTTAGTCAGGGAAAGTATCTTTGAATGCTTGCCCTATTTTATACTCTTCCCTAGGCATCTGCTATTGGCCACTTCTGAGGCAGAAACTGGAATAAATGGGCCTATGGTCTTGCTTGGTACAACTGTTCCTATGCAGTAATCCCATCTTCATTATCTGAAATATTAGGTTTCAAGTTGGGTTTTCCCCAGACACCCTGTGATGATGAATGATTTAAAGGAAATATTAAGACAAAAATGCTCAAAAGTGACTGATTTTGGATGGCATAGGATGACAGCTTTGTATCACGTCTGAATGTAAATAACTTCCTGCTTACTCTCACCTTCAAATCTTTAATGGAGACAGTAAAATAAGACAAATCTTATATTAGTACACCCTCGAGCCCATCAATCACTTCCCTTCCTCAACAGAATACAATTACCTTTGTATATGACTTTTTCTACAGTCTTGGATCCACATGACAATGGACTCAACCGCCTTTCAATGAATTAAGAGAAAAATATTTTTGAGATGCATCCAGTGTTTCCCATGCTGTTATCATCTGTACACTCTGAATTTACTTTTTTTCTTTTCTTTTTTTTCTAAGGGAGAAAAATAGCAGACAAGCATATATATAAAGCAAATAGTTTATAATCCCATGACTGAGGTCAGAGCTTCACAGAAGCTGTATTTCTTTCTTTTCTTGTCATATTTGTTGGCTTGTGGTACTAGGAGGACGCGTCCAAAAAGTGATTCAGTCACCCTTCTGGTTTTGGAGATTATTACAACATTTGTCATTATTTAACACTAGATTTGAGTCACTCAGTCCTAGACTCTCTCACTGACATCAGTTCAAAATCCTCTAGAACTAACATTAGGCACCACATTGATAGATTTTTTAAATTAAAAGCTGAAGGGTCTTGATGAAGGGCAAGTTAACAGCATTGACTTTATGTTGCTCTTTGTACCAAGGCAGATGTGTATGCTTTTGACAGTAGGAAGATTAATTAGCACTGAATACTCGGGTAATATTCCTCCTCTGGGCCTGTTCCTTGCTGCCAATTTTTCAGAAATATGTGAGGTTTAGTGCATTGGTGATTAGGCTTTGTACTTTTGGTACAAGGTCTGACATCTGGACCACCCAGGTGAAAGTCCACTGCAGTTCAGGAAGCAGTTGACTCTAAATGCTTGGGAATGTCCCCTTATAAAAAATATGTTTGGGGGCTAAGCCATGAAATCTATATATGCTGCAAACATCTGCTTATGCTCCAAGGTCAGAAGAAGACCTCTGAAATAGCAGAATAATTTTTTTTTTTTTAAAACTTAATATTTTGTTTTCAAGAGCCCCAACACTAGACCCACAAATCTGAGTGTTACAGGAAAAAAAAAATTACAAGGCGGGTTGAGGCAAGTGCTTTGTGATTCTTTATCATTGACTGTCATTTAGCCTGGAGATGCCATGTTCCGCCCACAAATCACATGTTCAGTAACCAACCCGCTCAGCCACAGCCAGCCAGTAATTGTTTGCTGCACAAACTCTGTAACACTTCATTAGTTCTGCCACACATCTACTTCCACTGAAGGTAACGTTCCAAAACGAAAAAAGCACAGAATAACATTACAACTTCCATCTATTTTTAGTGCAACTTAAAAAATAAAATAAAAAAAATACAGGAAATGCAATTGAGGAAAAGGGCTGCTCCCACTGAAGTTTACAGTTTAAAGCAAAAATAAGACCTGCGTTTTTGGTTTGGTATTATTTTTTTTCTGTCAATCTTACATTTCTCCAATGAGACTGTGAGAAATGTGCAAAGTTATGTGATCATTTCTGACAGTTCTTGGCAGCTGGGCAGGCAAGTATTGGAAAGGATCTCTCTCTCCCGATCCAAGATTAAATTTGGACTGAAACACAGGGCTCATTTAGGCAGCAATTAAAGGACCTTATAGACTGAGGGAGAATGAAATGATAAATGCAAAGAGGCTTATTTAATGGGGATATTAAGTAAACTGCTGGTAAAAATGCCCATTTATCATCCACTGATTCCTAATTGGTTTCCTGTTCCTGCCTGCATGTGGCATTTTCAGAAGGAATTACCTTCCTTTAGTGCGACTGTTGCAAATGCAATAAATCAAGGCCATAGATTTCTAGCTAATTTAGATGGAGACTAAATTGGAGCCAAAGCATGCAAGAGTGCTTGCAATTAATGTTCATTACAACTTTTAGCTTCAAAAACAGGAAGGATCATTTTAATGCACCATTCCCGAGCAAGGACGCTGCTTCAAGACTTGGCCACCCTTTGTATGCTCAACAAAAATCATTCACCTTTGTAAGCCACTGGCCTTCCTGAAACCTTCCTAGGAATCCAGACTGAGGTCTAGCAACCCTTTAAGCACCTGTACTTCAAGAAAATTCCCTGTCTTTTTTTTTTTTTTTTTACTTATGTACCTCATCTATTATAAAAGCCAACTTACACAAAAATAGCTTACAGTTACCATATCATTATTGATCTCAGCCACCTGATTCCAGCAACATAAACTTTATTTCCATCAGGTAGTGTGAGGAGGTAAAAATTTTCTAGATGAAAAATTAATAAAGTAAACTTTAGTTTCCCCAATGCAGCTTCAGTACCTGCTCTACAGTCTTTCAGTATATTCCTTTTCCAAGGGTTCAGCTTTGTCAAAGAGAAAAAAAAAAAGACTTGTTACTGTGGGAATGCCTTTGTTTTGCCATTCTCAAAGGGTGCTTTAGAGATGGAGTCTGTGTCTCATTTTATGGCATTTTATTGTTTGATACAGCAAGCTACTTTTGAAAACACATGCAGTGACCCAGACTTTCTGCAGCTTTTGGCATTTGCTCCACTGGAGTGTAGACCTGATATGCAACACTGTGAGTATAAACAAAACTTGGGTAGCTGTTGTGAGTTTCCAAACAGCAAAAAGAACAAAAAGTATTCCAACTCCTGAATTCAGCAAAGTTCATGGAAATCATTTATATTCAGTGGAAAGAAAATTGGTTTACTGGGTCTGAATCCCCCCAGAAGTTTTTTTATGTAAGTTCCTCTTTGTTTCTCTCACGTATTGAAAAAAAAAAAAAAGTTTGCTTGTCTTTTTCTTCCAAAAAATAACATTGGCACAATCTAAATACCTCAAGGTAATCAAGAGAAAAAGATTCAGAAATACACTCTATCCTCGGTGTCACAGAGCAGACAACAATCTTTCTTTTCTTTAGAACTGAATTCAGTCACAGACAGATTTTTGTTCTTTTCTGCTTGGTCATTTACGATTTAATTCCTTGTTCTCCGTTTGGATCACCACTCACAGAATTAACATTCAGAATTTACAGCTTTCAGAGCTGGCATGTTTGTTGCAAATGATCAGTTTTGAGTGGAATAGGTTGAAACCCAAGTGGGTGATAAAGAAATCCATTAACTTACTGACACACAAATCTTCCATCTTCCTCTGTAATGTACCCATGAATGGTTAAAGGCAGTACCCTGGGGAGGATGAGGGTTACACTTACTCTCCTCCCCCAACCATATGTAGATAAATATTCATTGGGGAAAAAACCTGACATGGAAATACAAGTGTTGGTATTAATGCCCATTGCGAGAGTCCATGCTGTGGAGGAAATGGGCTGGCAATCTGAAGATCCAATTTCCTTTTTCCAGGCTCTGCTACCAACTTACTATTTCATCATATGCAGAACATTTCATTTTTCCATGCCTCATCTTCTCCCTCACAAAAGCGTGTCTGAATTCCACAGATGGGAATTACCATATACAAGCACTAACTACTTTCACTTTTTAATTTTAAGCAGCTTCAGGATATTTACCCTGAATGCCAGGAGCACAGAGAAACACTAAGGCAGGCCTGGGAATGCTCTGCCATGACGGAAAGCAAGGCATAAATGTTCCTTAAGTGAAACAACCTGTCTAGCTCTCGCCCCAGCCACACTTCTGTTTCAACGCTTGCTCCACACACAACTGAAACGACTTAGTGTTAAAGGAAAGTGTGGATTATACAGAGAGGGAGAGTACTTAAATTTGCCATTCTATCTAAGAAATCCCATTGGTTTGATATTTGATTAAGTCAGCTGACGTTCCAGGTTAAGGAAGGTCACATCTAATTTACACAGTACTTCAAACAGTAGAAAATTACACTTAAAAGTACTTATTCTCTTTTTTCCTCCTTTTACATTACTCTAATAGCTTAATAAATCAGGGCCTAGAAGACCTCTGAATTTAAAAGCCAGAAGCAGATTTTTACCAGCAGAGCATATGAAGCTGTTGGGGCCTGGCGCACTGAACCATTACACTTCAGAAGGCAAGGAGTGCAGGTCTTGGACTACAGTACTTTCAATTCCAAATAACTGACCAGAGCTTGATCTGACATTAATGGGTTTTATACTGCTTTAATGACACTGACTGCAGTGGAGCTACTGATATATTTTTACCAAGACAAGTAATGTCAGAATCAGGCCCCAAACCTCATGGTTGATAGGTTCTCTTACCCAACCAGCTCAATAATTTGTTTTAAATCCCTCTCAATTTACATTCATTCTTAAGGCCTCACAGTCTTCAGAAAGGAAGATGTTTGGGTTTTCTTTAAACCAGATGCAGCTTGTCTGCCAAGCATTTAGTCCAATTAAGTCCCAATTTTATATTATTTTTCAGCCACATGTACCAACAAACAACAGAGCAGAAACCCACATATGGTTTCTGATACTGGAATAATGAAACTCAAAGAAAGAAAGAATTGAATTTCCTGTGGTTCCTTTTAAAAATACAAAATGTGTAATATTTTAATAGACTAAAATCAGTACACATGGAATATTACTTGGTCCCAGCTGAATACAAGGTTGTACATTAATGGAAAAGTCTTGCTGATGTAAATGAAGAGGCAGAACACTGTACTAAATAACTGGGAATTTATTACTCAACCAAAACCATACACAGAATTGGTACACATCAAATCCACTGGCAGAAGGGGAGAGCATGTTCATGTTAAAAGCAGCTGCCTGTAGCCAGTGGTGGTAGCATGAACAGATTCTGATCTCACACACCTACAAATGAAGAGTAATTCCAGTGCTTCTACAGGGGCTGCAAGACTGCAAAACTGTTGGGGAGAAAAATTAATCAGCCTGATCTGTAATTAACTCCACCAAGTTCTCATAAACTCATCAGTAAAACACATGTAATACTGCAGTCAAACAGACACGGTCAAGTGTGTTTCATTTCTTTTAAATTATATGTGTGTCCCATAAACAGTCTGTCTGCCCTGATAATCAATTTCCTATCTTTTTGTTTTGCTCTGCAATGTACAGGTTTGACAAGGGAAGATTAACACAGATTAAAGTCTCTGCAGGCCCTCCAACACGAGGACCAGTAATGCATGTGCTACTGGTGTTTCCTGTCTGCAGGCTCCACAGAATCAATGACCATCCAGGGTGAGGCAGGTTTAGCTCAGAACAAAGACCTTAATGCTTCTGACATCACTGATTCCATCCACAACGTGTCGCTTCCGACTCCAGGAATCATTCATGTGCCATGGAATGATTCATTTCAGCGTGCAATGGCCAAAACCCACAGGGCACAGCCTTCAAACCTGGATGTCTTATAGCAAGCCATGAAGACTGAAAGATGCTTAGGTGGAAATTATTTCTTCCCTGTGGGGCTCAAAAAGAAAGAATCACAGAACTCAAAGCCTCTTTTCTCCCTCCATCTCTTCATCACTTGTCATAATTTAGGAAAAGAAAAAAAGTGAAGTAACATGGTGACCTGTATACCCCACCTGAAAACAATCCTGTATGAGGAATGTACTGTTATTAACCTTCCCCTTGGCACATATTAATCCACAACATTCTTCACATCTGTAGGGTGTCAGATGCAGGAGGGAAACAACTGGTGTATGCAGAAAACAGCACAAAGTAAAACTACAATCTGAGTCTCCTGAACAATAGTAAAATGCAGCAATCCACAAGGGTAAAGTGACCACTTCAAAATTAACCACGAGGATTTACAGCTGAGAATTAATTTCATCTCTATTATTATGTCAGGTAAAATAGTCTCAGTTATACACTAATTTATATGGAATCACAAAGGAAATCCTATTTCATTAAGTGGATTAAGCATTAATATATTACCCTTTCCATTTTTATCTTCATTTCATAAAGTGCCTAACAGGAGGTCAAATTAAGAGACCAAATTAACATTTAAAAAAGTCATAGTGAATGTTATACCACAGTGATTCTAACCACACTATTCTTTATCATGATAGTATCAAGGCTATTTTAGCCTTGGTACTCAAAATTAATAACTGTTATTTCCACAGGGAACCATTTTTCCTGAATGTAAATCATTCAGCAAAGTCAGGCAGAAGAAACAAAAGCATTACTCATTTCAAACAAAGGTGTAAGCAGAACAGGAAGAAAGAACGCAGAAAGTGCTAAATCAGTTCCCCATTCTCCCTGTGTGAGCCACACAAAGGAAGCCCTCAGCAATCTCATGTTTATGACTGAAACCAATGGAGTCCACCCCAACCCAGTACATCATATCAGCTGTTTTGAAGGCCTTTCTTCAATTTCTGATTATTCAAAACAAGATAATGTGACCATTGCCGACATAAAAACCCATGCTTGTGCAAAGCCTTATATACAGTTACTCACCAGAGCAGTTCTCGGAATCAAATTCCAGCCACAATATTTTGTTTGCTCTGCTTGTATGTGTTTCTTTGCACCACAGGCATTGTCCTGCTAACACAGCTTCCTAGCCTGTTACTTGCTGTCAGTAATTCATATTATCCTTAACTAACATTAAAGGTTTATCACTCCAATGTTATTAGATCAGTTTTCTAAGGAATTTCTATTTTATTTGTGTAATGTTGTTTATATGTCAAATATGTGTCAAGTCTGAGGGCACTGAGAGTTTAATAGCTTGGAGTAACTAGTGAAATCACATCTGGAAAACAGCATTGTTGGAATCTGAATAATAAACTCATCTTACCGTAATACCAAACAGGAAAGATTTCTGTATAGAAACACATAACTTTGAAAAAATATTTTTTTCTATTCTAATCTTCAGAAGCACTAGTGCCAGGTTGTAGCCATACCATTCAATTTAATTAGTGCATCTGCTTTTTTGCTCCTTTGCTCATCCTGACCTGTAATTTGGAAAGTTTTTATGCACCACTGAAGACAGATTCTCCACATCACATGGGTAGGTAAATGAGTAAGAAGAGTACCAAATGCAAATTGAACCTGTCCTCTCTGAAGGACTTGGACATGCTGTCCTACCCCGTTTTTCCACCAGCAGGCAACCCATAACCTCCAAGTCTTTTCCTAAGAGCTGCTCTTTCTGTGCAAAATGTTTTACAAACATCCTATTCCATCAGTGGCTGTCTTCTCCACCATTCTCCTACTCCCACACCCAAGCATGGCTTTTCTGTTGGCTGGTATTACTTCTCATTTTGAGGGTTAGACTTCCTTTTCATGAGATTTACCTCCCTCCTTAGAGACTTCCCACACTGTGAGAAGAACACAAAGGCATCTCTGACCTCTCTGCCAAACCCTGCTTCCTGCTCTTCCTCTGTCTTTCAGCAAAGGGCATTGTGGATCAGTTGCTAACATGGAAAAAACGGCTTGTATGAGTTGCTGGTAGCTGTATTGGGAGAAGAGAGGAAACATGACTGGGGATGCTAAGAGAAAGTCTTCCCTGGACAGTTGGTATTAGTCTGGTGGATAATGTGACTGAAAATGTACCTATGGATCAAGTTACAAAACTTCTGCAAGTTCACGCTATGTCTGGCAAATCCTGAGGTTCCAAAAAATAGCTTGTCAAATTCACAAAAATTTGTATCCTGTAAGATTTTGTATCTCCGTAGCTAAAAAAATTATCCTACTGCTAAGAATTATGGCTATTTTATTGCACAGGTATTCCAGGAAAGGAAAGGAAAGGGCCCAATGTGTCTGAAAAGTCCTTTTTTTATTCAGCATGGGATGGCTTTCTAAGCACCTTTCAATGACTGTTTTTCACAGCTATTTTTAATATATGTAGTCTTGCAGAGATGTTTAGTCAAGAAGTGCTATGCTGGTCCAGCTGGCAGGAAAAAAAAATTCCCTGAGGAAAAATTCAGTTAAGGTCGTTGTTTTTATTGTCCTGTCACAAGTACTGTTCAGAGTGAATCGGTGCTACTCAACCTGTATCTAGCCACTTTGGCCCAGTGTATATCAAGAACAAAATTAAAGGTGTGTTAGGCAAATATGTCACCAAGAATGTGGGATTTTCCCTCTGAATATGTCTCTGTCTCTCAGCTGGCCATGAAGAAGGGGTCAGTCACTAACATAAACTACCTGGATTTTAAAATGCCTAAATTGGAAGAAATCAGTTATGCTCGTGCCAGAGACCATGAGTAAATCAAAGACCATTTTATATTGACACAAAACAGAAATATAGTTTTGTGCCAGCCCAGCCAGGTCAACCCAGTAAGACTGAAGAGAGAAGACAATGAGATGCTGCTGTTTGTATTTGGCACAGATAATCCACCCATCTTCTGGTCTTGCACAAAACAAATTTGCAGATGTGTAGATGGGGAAAGGAAAGACATATGTGTTGGTCCTAGCCTACAGTGCATTCTAAAAGACAAAGCTTATGAAAGGCATGTTCATTAAATGCCACATTCTTCCTGACTAGGGAAAATTTCTTCCCTTCCTTTCCATTTGGCCAGGGAGTGACTGATATGGAATTACAGATGGGACAAGTTGAGGAGAGTCACTTCAGCAGCTCAGAAACACAGAGAAGAGTGTGAAAAATTATATTGAGTGTTTTAGAACTTGCAAAGAGCCCAGGGCAGGGAGATCACAGAACTAGCAGGCTGGCAAACATAAAACAGCAAAGGGGTAGAGGGGTTGTGGGTCCAGGGAAGCTGCTGGATGAGCTTATGTCGGATCATTTGTCCACATGTCTATTGACCACATGGAAAACAATGCTGGAAAACAAGCCAGAATGGCCACACTGGTCAGTCATCCTGATGGCAGTCCTCCAACAGGTGGAGTGGATTATGGAAGGAAGAATGATCTGTTTTGTACGAGTTATTGCTGGAGAGTTCCCAGATGTGTTAATAAAGCTGCAAGCTATTCAAACGGCATCTCAAGGTCTATTCTGGCTCTTCCTCTGCCTCTACCCTAATCCTGAGAAAACAAGACTGTTAGATAAGCCAGGGACTTACTTAAAGAGTCTCACTTTTCATGAAATAGAGCAAACTTTGGAAAAAAACCCAAAATTTCCAGGAAAATCAGGAACTAATGGGATTAAGCTAATTGGCAAAAATGGAATGACAGACACTTGATGCAGTTCCATATGCAACATTTCAGTGGTTTCCAGAGCTCAGAAACCCAAAGGATGGAATTGCCCTTTTTACATAGAATAATAAATACAAATCCAAAAATAATTTTATACAAAATTGTGCAAGTTTACATGGGTCTGATATAATAATGTGTTTCTTTCAGGTACCAGCAAAATGGCAAGATACCTTACTGAGCTATGGCTTCCTGCCTTTCCAGATATGGTCCCTGTCAGCTGTTCACTTTCCCTCTGCAACTGGAACAAACCTGCTTGTCCTGGTTTTTCAGCAAGCCCATGACGATCAGAAGTCAGGAAAACTAGCTTAGTACATGGTTTTCCTAAGCAATGAAAAGGGACATTCAGGCACACAGAAAAATCAGCAGACATAATGAGATTAAGATACTCCTGATGATTTTGCTATATTTTCTAAAACATTGCTTTTGTTTAAAAACAGTGAAGTTTATAGCCCCCTTTAATGCCTTCACAATGTCAACTGACTGTGGCCAAACATTCTGAAATAATAGCTGTATTCATTTAATAGGGTGTTAGCTTTGAAGTTTAATTATCAGGGATAGGAACTCTCCACATTCAGGGAAATGCAGACTGAAGTATGAAATCCACTTGGCTGCAATCATTTCTAAACCATGTCAGTGCAAGGAGGAATTTCAATTGCGTGCCTGCAGAAGTGAAATCAGATCTGTAGACTGTCCTTGTTGCCTCTCACAATCACAACATCTGATCCAGTCCATACAACCTCTCACTGATTTCCTTCCAAATCCTGACAATTTTTTCTCTTCTTTCCCCAAAGTGACCCCTGGGAAATAGGAACTTGATTGGATTGGATTTTTCATTTCTACTGCTGTTTGTACCACCCTTTGGAGCATCCAGCATTGCAGCTTTGGCACAGACATCAATAACCACACAAAAAAAATCCTGAGACTTTGGGAACCATCCCAACTATCTGAGAACTCTCCCAGAAGATGTAGGGACCTTTCTTTGCTGTTTAACACATTGGGCACTCATCTCACCTCCATGAGAGGTAACACACTCTCCTCCTAGGGCAACAAAAATTGTCACTTGCATTGCAATAACGTAAATTGGGTTGATCAATCCAGCTGGCAGTTCTGACCCGTCCATCCTGCTGCCTTTCTTTCTCATGGCCTGAAAGGAGATCAAGAACAGTTGTTAGGATGGCACACAGACTACAAAAGCCATTTGGAAACCTCCCACACTTCCAGGACATGGTTGAGTATTTGGAGTTATGAGTGGCCACAGCCACACTGGGCATGGAGACAGTCCCCAGGCTGGCACTCAACTCCAGCCTGACTGAGAAAGTTGAGAACTGTTGATTTTAATGTTCCCAGGGAGGTACGGAAAGAACAACACAAATCACATGCCTGCAGCAAGGCAGATCTGCTTGGGAAGAGACTTACTCCTCAGGATTTGGGGCTCTGTGAACATTAAGCCTAAGGGTTTATAAAACTGGATTCCAAACCTTCTCTGAAATTGTCACTGCACTTCATCCAAACAACCCAAACCTGCTGACAATCAAACCAATCTTTTCCAAATCCTGCAATGGCCTTTCCTCACAGTGCCCATTCTCAGCTTATAGGCTTAAGTGCCAGCTGTTTTTTTAGAGCTTACTTCTCAAGCAATGCTTAAAATGTTATATTTGTGAAAGCACAAAATAGTTTCCTTTTTGTTCATCTCCAATACCTCAAAAAATTAAAGGATTCCATTTAAACATTTCAAAACTTAGATGGGCACCATTAAAATTTTTCACTCCTGTGCCAATAAAATCAATTAGCACAACTTCTCACACAAATTATTTGAAATCTCAAGAGTCGGGGTTTTTTTAAAGTCATTCTATATAGTTGAAAAAATACAATTACTTTGACTAAGCTATCAATTATATGACAATATCTTACTGCATTATTTTAGGATGACAATAGATGAACATATAATAGTGATATGAAAATACAAGATCATCAAATTCAACAGCTTCACAGTGACTTTAACCAAGAATTTTAAAGCATTAATCACAGTACTGATTGCACAAGAATATGCAGCAAATATGCAGCCCGTTCCCTGTTCATGGTAAACAGCTCTACGCCTTGTCCCCCACTATTAAAAGGCCGGATAGAAAAGCAAATATTTCCTAAAAAAAAACCAAAACAAAACAAAAAAAATAAAACAAAAAAAAAAAAACCCCAACAATCAAAACTCACTTCTGACAGATAAATCCCCTTAAGCTAAAAAAAGGCTAATAAGATGCAATAATTAGGGCCAGTTATCCAACATGCAAATCATTTCCCATGGATTGCTCAGGAGCTGCTGAAGGTTATTCAGCAGGTTTATCCAGAGACAGTGGATTCCTTTAAAAAATATATATCCTGGGAAAAAGGCACAATGGAACAAATGGGCCCTGCCCTTTCACAGAACATCTCACTGACATGTAGCTTGCTAAAAGAGTGTAAATGATTTAAAGAAAGCCTAAGCAGAAATGTACATCAAGTGCCATTATTTTATCACGCACTTTAATCACAGGCTGCTGTTCAGGATGGTTTGGGATGTTGGTTGTTACAGAAGAGATTTCTGTACCATTATTAGTACCTCTGAACAAATGCAGTGAGCATGGGAAAAAAAAAGACAGCAGAGGGGAGAGAGAGTGAGAGTGAGAAGGAAAATGTAGCAGCGGTTAAAGCATAGTTTAATAACTCCAATCTCAGTCACTTTTTTCATATGTATTGTATGTGCAAGTCCATAGTACAGCATAATGTGTCATAATTTGGCCTCCAATTCTGACAGCACTGCTTGACTTGGGCATTAAATCATTGCCCCGAGGAATTCACATTCTGGCAATTCCTGATGGTAGGGCTGTCATCTCCTCCCACACATGACCTATCATTTTTGACATGATTGAATCAAAATTAGTCAGTACATTTAGATGTAAATTAGAGACATCCAAGAATAATAATGAGCACAAAAATATAGCTCTGTGTAATTGACACGGCAACAGCTTAGTACAGTCTTCCACAGTGTCCTCGAAATTATTAATATCATAACAGAAGTACTGTATCAAAAAAGTGAGAAAACTTTTCCTTTTTTTTTTTTTTTTTTTTTTTTTTTTTCTTTTTTTCTTTTTTTTTTGTAGAGGAGCATATTTAACAAACCCTTAAATCCTAATCCTAAGGAAATCTGTTAGTGTTCACCCACTTGCATTATCCGTGTGGTCCTAACCAGAGACAGACGTAACTGGACAGCCAAGGAGCGTGTGAGGGCTCTCGCATCCTGCCCCACTCATGCCCCATCCTTTCACCTTCACCACCCATTCCCCCTTCAGCCACTGGTCACTGCCTGCCCTGGTGTCACCACATGTCCTGGGGGAGATGGCCAGCCGCTGCTCCAGGAGGTGATGCTTTCCCAAACCAGCAGGACTCCTGTGCACTTCCCAGTGCTGCCCCACAGCAACATTGTGCCCAGCATTTTCCCCCTTACAAACTCCTTTTTCGTGTACTTTACCAACCCAGACTGGTGACACTGTCAGGAAGATGCCAGAAGCCACCAACACACTGCCCCGTGGGCCCAGCTCTCCCCACATCTCCCTGGACAGCTCTGTCCAGGAAGAACCCAGACTACCCGTGGGTTCCATCACCCCTTCCCAGACCTGGGGAACAGTAGGGAAAATCCCTAGTTAGTGCACAAGGGAGGAGGGCTGAAACTCTGGAAGCTGTGCTGGTCCTTCCCCAGAGCTCTTTCCTTCCCTGGGCAAAGGGCTCTCCATGTCACCAGAGCCTGAGGGAGCATCCGCACCCAGGGTGGGTGTGAGGGGTACAAGAAAGAGCCACTGACTTTAGGGAGGAAAACATCTCCAACTCTCTAAAGAGTGGGGTATGTAACACCCCTTACGTACTCCTCTGTCAGGTGGGAAGGGAGGCAGACAGGAAGAGCTCCTGGTTTTTCTGTCTCCTCACTTCCAAAAGGGTTAGGTGCCCTCAGGACAGGCAAGTGCCTGAGAAACCTTAAAACCAGACATGCCGGGCTGAGGCAGACAAAAATAGTCACGAGATTTTGAAACATTTCCAAGTGGTTTCCGTGTTTTCCCTACAAAAATGTCACTTAATGTTTCTGGTGGTCATGCTTTACCCACAGGGTGTGCCAGCACTGTTGTCCTGGAGCAAAGGCTGCCCACCATCAGCTGTCTCAGAGCCCTGGGGTGCATCACAAGGGGAGGGCCTGATTTTGTTCCCATGTGTCCAACAGGAAAATAAATAACTGTTTAGAATATGAAAAATTCAAATTCAATGAGTCTCTCTCTCTCTCCCTTTTTTTTTTTTTTTTTTTTTTTTTTTTTTTAAATATATGGTGGGAGCATTTACATGTGTTAATGTGGCACTCCGTGATCTTGATAACCCAAGTCTGTACTACTACCTTGAAGCAAACCTAAAATCTCCTGGGGTCATGCCAACATCTCAATGGTTGCGTACTGAGTATCTCCCTAAAGTCTTTGATTACCATGTTGCCGGGGGAAAAAAGAAATTAGCTGGAACAATTTCTGTGTCAGGTGTCTGTGATGAAAGAGGAAGTGCCCAAGATTACTATGTCCTCGATGCACTTGCCATACCTTCACTCAACAGAGATGTTAATATTTTGAGGAACCAGGTGAAGCAAGTGTCAAAGCTGTTTTATAGGAATATGTTTTTCTGGAAGCCACAAATCATAAAACCATTTCTGAAACAATATTGGAAACACTACAAAAGTTCCCTGTGCAGAGCATATATGGCCAGAAACTCAGCTTAGTGAAACAAGTGCTGGTAAGAAAGAAAATGTTCTACCCCTTGCAACCAAATTTTCAGGGCTGATTAATAACTTGTACCCTGAACGCTGGAGTTTTCAGGTGTCCAGCACCTCTGAGAATGTGGCTAATGAGAGCATACAATTTGTAACACTTAAAGGACAAAGCTTACTGTGTGAAAAAAGTCTCTTTATATACAGGTCTCACTAGCTCTGTTTAAACAACAAAAATAAAATCCAAAAATATTTCTATAAGAAAAGAAAACCACCAGCAGTTCTTAGGTACTTCAGGCAGATTATTACTACTGTTTTCTTTGACAAGAGCTGAAGATAAAATACTAGTTTTCTATCTGGTTTTGGGAGTGCCAGTGGATATTTACTGCCTTTTGAGTTTGTTGTAGCACCCAATATGTGCTAAAGTATCACACCTCACATTCATAACAAATTCAGTAATGGTTCAGTTGCTTCTTGGAGTTGAGAACGACAGAAAAGCCAGAGAGAGTAAACCTAAACAGGTACATCTTATGCCAGATTTGGCTGGATTAAATTAATTCTGTAGGAGCTATCAACTGGACTCAGAAAAGGTGGCAGCAATTAAACTCATGGAAAGATTGTGCACTAGACAAACATTCTCATTCATATTAACAAATCTATGCTAATTTAGCAAAAATGAAGGGCATTTCAAAACACTGTTCAGATTTGATGCAGAATGCTACTAAGAGGACTGACATTTGCAAATGCAAAATAATGTTCTCTGGCAGCAAAGGGCTTTGAAATCAACTTAGAGTGCCTGGCTTCCCTTCAAGGACTGTGTCTGAAAATGGCTGTCATCTCCCACTTCCTCTTAGCAAGGACTGACTTATTTAAAAGGTCTGTCTTTTTTAACTCAAAAGACGTTGTCTCTAGTAGAGATGACCACAGTAGTGGGAAGGGACCAAAGAACAAAAATGAGGTCAGAAAAATGGAAGTGGGGTCCTTTATATTTCCCTATGGGGAACTGAAGAAATAGAGGACAAAGAAGACTGGGAGTAAATACATAAAGTAGGAGGTAGAAATAGGACTGCAATGCCTCTTGGGACTGCACTACTGGGGTTAGATTCAAAAGTTTCAGAAGAAGGCAAAATGAAGGAGTTGGCAGAGGTCCAAGTGAAGCACATTCCCCAATTTATGGAGGATGCAGCTGAGGCTCAGTGAAGCTCCAGTGAACTGCCAATGGGAATGAGCATAAAGAGGAAGGTCCTGCATTTTAGTGTTACCAGAGGCGGAAATCTAAATTCACCATCTACAAATTCAGGATGAGAACTTCTCTCTGAGGTTGAAAATAGCCAGGACATAAACCCCCACACCAGGCAACATTCTATTTTAAGTCCTTACATTTTGGGAATGTGAATTGTGTTCTCCTAGCTTCTGGTAACACTGGCTCTGATAAGCTCCCCTTGCTGTCTGCACTACATTTAGCAACCCAAAAACTCAGGATGGGGACAGAATTCAGCATCTCCAAGCAGGCACAGAAATGAAACATTGCTTTTGAAGTACTTGAGCAGGCTGTTAAATGCTACAGTAAGCCCACACCACAGACCCCCTGCATTTGCAATTGTTTGTCTGACTCTCTCAAGCATACATACCTCACTTTTGAGCCCCACCCCTTCAAAAGCTTTCCAGTCCTCAATCAGGGGCAGAAATTGCCACAGTAAACCTCGTGTGTGTTATGTTGTGCTTCCCCATGCAGCAAAGTGGACAATGTTTTCTTCTCAGTGAGAACACATGGGTGGAATTGCCCACATGAAGTAGGAGAAGCTCTCTGGTTGGTGCCTGCAGAATCAGGACCCTACTCTTTAGTCATCCAGCTGGTAGTGTATAGTTTGGCAGATTAATTGCCAAAGCAACACTTACACTTTTGTATCTGCCTTTTTTTCATGTTCTGCTCTAATGGTACCAAGGAAACCAAATGCAAAAAACAAAGGTATTAAATATTACATTATAAGAGAGAGCATAAAGCGCCTTGATAAGGCTGACAAGCCAGCCTTGTGGGAAAATATTACAAAAATAATTCTCTTGCAAACTTTAGCTATGTTCTTTTGAAATAAGTCTTCAAAAATTGAGGCAAATCCCACCTCAGTCTGACATGCAGCAATAATAAAAGACACATGTGATATACAAAATTTCTGTCTGATAAACAGATCAGCAAAGCTACATCAAATTAGGTAATTAATACTTACTTAGTTTGTCAGACATGTTTAGGGGAGCTGCTGATTCCTGAAAATGTCATTTTGCATATAGGCAAGCTCCTCTGGCATTTCTTTACTTGACCAAGAAAAGCCAGATACAGTTAAAACTCTAAGGTCTCTGAATACAGCTGTATTTAATGATTGCCTCTCCATTGTATCAATGACTGGTCTAACTAGGACAAGGTGAAAACCTGCCTCCAGCTCTGTAGAGGCAGGAAAGCAGAGTGTATGTTTATTATCACCCTGGTGAACAGATACTCACAACTAAAATAATAACACATTGTTATAAATAGGGCAACTCAAAATCCACCTGAAAAGAAGAATATCAGTATCTTACAAAAGTGCTTTGGCAAAATAAACTATAAGCCACATGAAGGAAATTCTTTGGTAATAGCTATTTTAATCTCCTTTGCATCCATAGGTAATTTTTCTTGTACTTCCACTACAGCAAATGCGAAACATTTTGAATATTCTGAAATAATCTTCATAGAATCAGGGAAAAATTCTGTTACTACAAAGCCATGAAGAGATTATAGAAAAATGGACTTAATCCCCAGATTATGTTTTGTTTGCCTCAAGTAACCAGGCTTTTTGAGTGGCAAGAAGCATTCAACAAAAAGCATTTATCTTGAAAAAAAACCAAGTGAACAAACAAAAACCAACCAAAATCCCAAAAAATTTCTTCCTATTCCTACATTTGAAATTAACTGGCATTTTCTGGTCTACAGAAATTATCACAGAATGTGTCATTCTGTGACATTGCAGGATTTATGCAACCCCTGATGTCACAGAAGACTGCACTCCAGAAAGTTGTTAGCAAATTAACAAACACCCGGAGGATTCCACAGCAGCAAGAAAAACTAGGAGTTTCATACTCAGTTGGCTCCTCTCATAAATTCCTTAAGGTGCTTCACAAAGATATTCTCTCTAATATTAATTAAGTTGTCTTTTTAGCCCCCATTTTCTTCTATCTAAAACACAGAGAGTACCATTTGTTGTTCTGCTGTATGACAATATTTCACAATCTCACATATATTCTTCATGTACAAAAGTGCATTTTCACAATGACTGGTGCACATTTAAATGATTTTTTTATAGGTAAAAGGCTTGTATAGGAACAGTAATTGGCTTTATTTGCAGCGTTCCAAATAAGAATATATTTTTTAGACCATATTAGGTGTTATCCAGATTTCAAAATGTCCCCTTCATTCACACATAATCAGCAAATTTAAGGATGAGCCTCTGGAAAAGATCATCCTGTAATTCCCTGGGCTACCTTGGAAGATATTTTTTCAATTGCCAGATTCTCAAAAGTTTTCCCTGAACCCTTTACACACATTGTCCATCTGCATCTCTAATACCCTCATTCCTGAATGCTGCACCTGCTCTTAGACCAATGACACAGATGTTTTTGACCAGATGTTGAAAAAAAACAAATGTTCTCAGTTGGCTGCAGTACAGTTGGTCTTGCCTTCAATTTTTTTTTTCTTTTATTTATTTGTTTTACTTTGTTCATTCCACAAGTCTTTGAAATTGAATTTGAATCTAGAGATTGAACAGGGAAAAATATTAGCAGTTCACATGAGCTTCCTATGCACATTTCCAGTTAGAAAATGAACTAGACAACATAAACTCAAGACACTCTGAACAAACATGCATCTCTTTTTATTGTAAACATAATAAACTAAAAATTACCCTAACTTACATTCTTATGAGCATGAAAAAGTGGAACCAAAACAGTCTGACTGTTTAAGAGCAAGTTCCAATGTCCTCCATTGTAGCAAATATATTTTTTTATGAAATACAGAATGTATCATGGAAATATATCATGCCTCACAAAACAGCCACTTGCCATGTTTTGAGTTAAAGGATCACATGGCGAACAACAATCACATACTCTAGGTTTTGAAGGCTCTAAAGACACAAACCCCTGTTGATCACTTTTCTTCTTGTTTCTTGCATATTTGATCATCAGTTAAATAATAGCATGAACTCTGAGACAGTCATCATTAGGCTTCAGAGTCAACAAGATATTGAAGTGAGAGGACTGAATATAGGGCATTCTGAGCTGCTGTCTCCAGTTATTACAGAAGCTAGAGGCAACATGGCATCAATTTGCTGTCAGTCCAAGTGGGGAAGGCTATTTTTGCAATTATATGCTAGAGGCTATTTTTAATGAAGGATTAGAATTTGGAGCACAAGATGACAGCTTCCTAAAACAATAGGGCTTGTTCAGCTGCTGTGAGCCAACATCATTCATCTGCTGAGTCGTGGCCCTGATCCGTCAAAGCACTGGATCTTCAAGGAGACTATTTGCATATTTTTCAGTTTTATTACTTGAGCACCTGGGAGGTTTTTGTCATGGGCAGGAATGCCACTCTGAAAGGCACTGTATGGACACCAGCAAAACAGCCCTGTCCCGAGCAGCTTACAGTCCAAGCTTTCTTCAAGTTTAGGGTTCTGTTGGATCGAGGACTCCCTGTATCTCCTAATCCCATTCTAGTAACACAGATGTTATGAGACAGTGAGCAAGAACAGTATTTCTCTCTTCCAAAATGCACCAGTTAAAAAAAAAAGGGCCAGGGAGAAATATTAATATGACAGTAGGAAATCCTTACTTAGGCTAGAATATGAGTAGAAAAATGCAGTTTACCAGCCCACAATTCTGAATCCAGGCTGATATTTTTTGCACTTACAAAGAAGACTGTGCTCTGTAATGTTCTATTTTAGAAAGTGCATGCTCTTCTAAGGAGTCTGCAGTTTGGCTTCAAAAGTCACCAAGTTTTTTATTATGTAATTAATTTACCCCATTAAAGCATACTGTAAATTCCTTGGCTGAAAGCAACAGACTTATTGAAGGGGTAAGCTGGATTCTCAGCTGCCAGCCCTTAAGCTTAGTGAAGTAACGGAATTAAAATGGGCTTAAATTGTCATTTTTGGAAGAGTTCTGTTTCTCTTAGTGTTTTGGCACATCACAACACAGACTGTTGACATGCACAAAAATCTAATACAACATGGTGAGTCAAATTATTTGGCTAGTGTCACTCTGCAGAAGTCTGTCACTGTGTTAATATCCAGATTTGATAGATTTTGGAAAAATGTCATTTTATATCCAGTGTTCAAGCTCTTTCTGCTGGGAGTGTAGTGAAAGCTATCAGACTTCTTATGTTACATAGACTACTCTAGCAGGCACTTACCCTGAAGTTTTGTGGTCATAATTTAGCATGCAACTACAGAATATTACACAGAAATGTCTGCAGAAAAATTAAAATAAACAAACTCCACTGTGAGTACAGCTCAACAGGAACTCAAAGTGTCTTATGGTGGCAAAAAAAAAGAACAACCCTTATATGCTTAAACAGCGAACGTAAGAGAGAGGATTTATGACAATAGTGAACACATGTGTTGTCCATTCTCTAAGAAGGAGATGGAAATGGAAAAAATAGAAAATGTGGAGAAAGCATCTCAAGAGCTAAAGAAAATACTTTACAATGAGACACTCTAGGAGCTCAGTATACTTATTTTTTTGAAGCAAGTCTGAGAAGTAACATGATTTCAGTAAGTAAACATCTTCTTAGGTAGCAAAGACCATGAAAAATTCTAGAAGAGAGAAGTATAGCAAGAACCTAAAGGCTGGGAAGATTGACATTCAGATCAGAATGTATCTGGAGTTTATGCTGCAGAAGGGTGACTAAGTTTGGAACTCTATACCACTAGAAATAGTAGTATTCTTTTAAATTTTTGGACTTCTTCCGTGTAAGACTGGTCACCTCTATGAAGGTATTTTTCACTGAAGCACAAGTTATTTGGATTTTATATCTGTAGGGATATGTTCGGGTCCATGATAATACAAAAGCTTAGATGAGATGATCACTTCCTGGCCTTCAACTCTACATGTTCTGGGAAAAAAAACAGATACAATTTCTTCAACAAGGATTTGCTCTCTACATTAAAATATTCACATTTAAAATAAACTCATTTTTCAGTCCCCAATTCTGTCCACCGAGCAACATGGGAACCTAGGCTGGCTTGCTCATGTTTGATTATACAATATCAGATTAGAAAATTCAGCCCATTAGCAGGCAAACAGGATCACCATTCCATTCCACTCAATATTATATAAACAGGGAATACCAATAACAACTAGTCCCAAGAGCCCACATTTCAAACCTGACAAACAAGGGAAAAGTATAGCATTATGACAGCAAATGTTCTGTTGATTCTACAATTATTCTTTATGAAAGGGCAGTCTCATAGGGATATTACCCTCCTAAGGATAGAGCTACCTGTTTTGTCTGCATCACTTTCAATCTCACCAACCACGAGGGAAAGAATTACTGCAAATAGGGGGATGTCATACCCTTCTCCCAGTACTACTTAGTGTTCACTGGCCAAAGACATTTAATTCAGTCAATAAGCAATCATGGGTTACAAGGAAAAAAAATAACAGTACAATAAAGCATGGTGATCAGTCCAAGTTCTACCGAACTGGGTCATTCCAATAGTATTAATTCAGAATGTCTGCATGGTATTACAGCAGTGCTACAGCTCCAGTGGCACTTGTGAATTACTCCATACAGATTTTCCCCAGCTAAAAAGATGCATCATAAATACAAAATCCCATAATTGTCTCCTATTTATGGGGGGTTTTTTGCATGATACATGATCTAACTGGTTATGACAAATCAACCACATCTAGAAACTAGAATTGTTGATATCTTTCTGTACCGTATTTGCCCTGAATGCTTTCTGTGGCTTCCAAGTTAGCTGATGTATTTGCCTGGTGTAGAACCTTTAGATTGAATGTACATGTCTAATTTGTGGTTGTGTATAGCATATAGGGAGATACACAGAATGTTAAAATGTTGTAAAAGAGAAGAGTTAAAATACACCCAGCTAAACAGGAACAAACACACATACAAGGCCAAAAAAAGAATAAGTGTAAAGAAAAATATACTGATTTTAATATGAGAATGACCAAGCAGGTTTTCTGTAGAGACTCTGTCCCCCGGGGTGTACCCACAGAGCACCTGGGGCACCTGGCTGCTCCCTAGAAGATGCAGGGTTCACCCTCAGAGGATGCCCAAGGCCACACGTCCTGACTGCAGTGAGTACACTGCTCCATGCAGTGCCATAGCAAGGGAGGTTAGAGAGAGAATTTGGTTGATCTCCATCTGCCCCATCACAACAGATGGAGGAGCAGACAGAGTGGTTTGCCCCTCCATAGATACAGTGGGAAAACTACAAACTTTGGCAAATCTCTGCTGGTTCCAGTTGGTGTTGCCCGAGTTCCACCTAGATATTTATTTTCTCATCAGACACCCCGAAGCTTCATATGGCATGCCTCTTTTGTGGGGTTTAAGCCACAAAACAGATAACAATAGAACAAAAAACAACAATGTTTTGTGTCCTCTGAGTGCAAGGTTTTCAAAAGTGTCTAGTGATTTCAAAAGGTTTCCATATGACACACACGTGTCCAGCAGAGACCTCTTTAAAGTGTCCCAATTTACAGAGGTCAGATACTCTGCATTTCCTTAAAGTCTAGTGCCTTTCAAAGGCATTGAGATGAGCATTCAAATGCTGAGAAGCCTAAAATCACTAAATTGCTTTGGAAAAACTTGAGCTAAAAATGTACCTAACTGCAAGAGATTGATTTCAGCTGCTTGACATCAAAACCCAACAGTTGCCTTTTCGAGGCCAAGAGCAAGGCTTACTTTCTCTGATAAAGTGTTCTCCAAAAGGAACTCATTGCATCTGACGGAAAATTAACACAGGGCATAGAAGATCACAAAAGACTATGACCTTTCTCCTATATAAATATTTAATCAGGTACTTGACCTCACCGGATTACAAATTAACAGTAATTGGGACCCAAAAGGTTTCCTCCTCTTAACAATTTTTTTCAATTGAACATGTTATTAAATTGGTTCAACTATTTTTTTTTAGTAGAAGGGAATTTGTTACTTATGAAAAATATATTGAGGGACATTAGGAAGACTGCCATGCTTCTTACCAGTTTTCTGTATCCATGTGTTCATTCCTCTTCTTCCACACAAAAAAGTCACCCATCTTACCTAAGTTTCATCTGAAGAGATTGTAGACACAAGGCACGATGTAGTTTGTCCTGGACCCCAAATCCCAGACAGCAGGTGAGATGCTTAGAGACCCCTGCTAATATCCTTTTCACCTTGTACACGTACGCAACAGAAATAGGGAAACTTCCACCAAACCTTTTGATCATTTTTCAAAGCAGCAAAGGACGGATTTTGATCTAAGCTGGGACTTCAGTTCCATTTAAGACAATGACTTTCCAGCCTGGGAATTTTGTTTGCAACCATCCTATTAAATAACATGCACATGTCGTAAAGATTATATGAGCATGCCTGTCCACTCACAGAGCTCATGAGTCCATAATCTGCACTCAAGCAAAACTACCACTGAAGTTTCCAAGAAGATTTTCATTTGCCCCAGGCTTTCTGACTCTAAAAAAACGTTTCTTTCTTTCTTCATTAGTGTAGCAGTCTCCATGACTTATGCTATATTTTTATCAACAATGCAATTATTCTCCCTGCATTTTCAAAAGTTCATAAAGCATACGGAAAAAATTCATATGAAAGGAAACAGCCAGCACATTTATGGGAGAGGACTTTTACTGGACATAAAATAATTTGGTTCAGCTGTGTGCAAGTTAAAAGAGAAGAAAAAACAAATATAGCAATTTTGTGGGATTCATTGCTTTCTCTTTACATCTGTAATTCAAAAACAACTTTGAAATGACAATTCTCTGCTAGGACAGATTCATTCTTATCTGCAAAGTGCTATGGGCATTTTTGGTACCCTGCCCTGCTGGAAAAATCCCCATGTCACTATGATCTCTGACCTTCTGAACAAGAAGGACCTCTTTCCCTGAGATGGAAAGAGATACACATGCATCTTCCATTTCAGCAGGTGTCACAGGGCTTAACACAGGTCGGTTGCAACCTTTCAGGTCTAACAAAACCTCCTTTGGATGGCCAGAGACTGCCCTAGATAAAGGAAGTAAGAAGGAAGCCTGCGGAAGGAAAATCTCAGACCGAGCCTGTCAGTGGCAGCAGGAGGCAATTTTATGCATGAACTGGCCACAGCTTAGGTGAAAGGAGAACTCAAAGAAAAGACAGTGGGAAACAGGCCTTCAGATTAATCCAACTATTTGCCAAATTTATTTCAATGCCAGGGCTGATGGAAGTACAAAGGTGACTTTGAGGCCATCTTTAACAGGTAAGTACTGGTGATCAAAGAGACATCTTGTTCTTGAAGATTTTTGGTGCCTGTTCACCATGTCACGAAGACCAAGGTCATGCTGACCTTCACCCTGGCAATAGCCAAAACCACGTAAGTTTGGTCCCTACACACCACAAGTGCTGTACCAGACTTGTGCTGGGATGGCTAATCGGGGGAATTTTCCTGTTCTTTCACACAGTGACCTTGTAGCTCTAATTTAAAAGAAGAGGGATATCAGCCAAATACTAAAATTTAAATAAGTTTTCCTATAAGCCCAGTACTGAGATGATACATTTGTCTGAGAAGTCCATTCACTGGCTCAAATCCCAGAATGTAAACCAGGTGATGTATCTTCACTCCTTTTTTCTGACAGCAGTAATCTTGCCGAAGTCTGTATTTCTGGGCTGTGGCAAACACCTAGTGGCTGTTACAGTTCCATGTCCATTTTGATTTCTCTTGGCTGCTTGCCAAAATTCACAGTTATACGTTGTTCTTTGATTCAGGCTTCTTTCTGTATCTCAGGTACCTATCCAGACTTGTATGGTTGATTTTCGTTTTTCTTTTCCCCACGGTTCTCTTGTGCCAAGTGTTTCTGGAGCAAATTCTTCCTTATGTAGAGAGAGTGTGCTCTGGTGTGCCTCTGACATCTATAGTTAAAGGCTTTCTAGAGTCTTTATGGGTGCATATGGGTACCTATGGGATTTGAGATGCCCTAATGTATCCACCACGGCATCCAGCTCACACTGTAGTAATGCACAAGTCTCCTTTAAGTCCCACATCATCCCTTGTGGGTGTTTCAGGTATGTCTGTGCATCTTAAATGGAATAAGAAGCCTATACGTGGGTGAGTGAATCAAGTCTTTGATATCTTATGTTAAAATGCATACGCTGTAGAAACATTTGGGAGTTCAGAATTTTTGAAGTGAAGTGCAATAATAACCATTCCCTTTCTTAACAGTTATGCATCAGTTGTAACACACTTGATCACAGCTAAACCTGTGGTCTTTTCAATTAGTTATATGCCATTGAGAGATGCTATGCTTATTCACACAAATCATGTTTCACTTCTGATTTTGGAACCTGGATATATCAATAATATAGGCAATTACAGCCTAACTTACAGACATCTACTTGATGCAGTCAAACCAGTCCTCATTTATGTTCTCCATTTCTGAGACCTGTCTCATCTGTGAATATAGTGCAGCTTCACTGGTATGCTTTTAGACTAGTCATTCCAAGGTGTCCTCCTTGATGAACATATTCCCTACATTTTATTTTGCTTTACTGTGATAACTGCCATTCTTGTACTTTTTGTGGCTGATTTCCAGATGATCCACTGTGAGAATGAGAAATGTTTTTGTGTTTTTTATCATTCTCTGTTTATAGTTAATATGACTGCTTGCATAACTCATCCCACATCCAGGGTAAATACAGCGCTTCATAGATTTTTAGTAGTCATACACTGTGTTATAGCTCATTCTAGGTGACCTTCTTGCTTACAATTACTACATAATGTCTAAGCAGGACCTCCATATTCATAGTCTTCTCTCAGCCTTTCAAAAAAAAATTGCGGTTAGCTTGCTTAGTAATGTTTCACTGAGTCCTTTCTTCTGTTTCATAAAAAGTGGTGTATGCTTAATGTCTTGCCTTTTGATTCCAGACAAAATCACAAAACTGATTTTGGCTGTTGCATGTTCTACTTAGAATATGCATTCATACACCTACCCTATGTCACTGTCACAGCCCTCAAAGCCTCTGCTAGAGATGAGTGAGGCATCATTGGTTTTGTGGTCTACTTCTCTTATTAGCTTGAGTTTGACAATTTGGAGTTGTTCAATTTGAGGGTGCTTCTTGCATTTATAGTATTCTCCATAATCATTCCTAACGTTCAAAAGTGGTGCTGTCCATTTCTCTTGTGTCATTCACATGTATTTTCACCCTGGGAGACCTCCTAGTGTTTGAGGTGTTCTGCTGCAATATGCTAAATGGATTGCAAAAGGCAATCTCAGGAAGCAGCATCTGCAAAATGGTGATTTAAAAGCAAATTTTGAAGTGTTCGGTGTCCAGGGGAGTCTGCCAAAACCCTCCCTCTGTATCTAATCTTCTGAAGAACTTGGCTTCTGCCACCTCAGCAAACATTTTGTTCCTTGAGAGCAAATGGAAATGTTTCCCTTTTTAAATGATCTTGTTCAGCATCTTGTGGTCACTGCAAAATCTAAGACCAATCCTTTTTGCTATTTTTCTCCACAGCTACAAAGAACAAGCCTGTTTTATTGCTCTGACTGATCCTGTGAATGAAGCCATCTGTTGTCATGTTTTGCTGCACTTTTATTAGTGCCACATGTAAGACATTCTGCATCTTCCATTAACTGTACCTTGAATGTCACCAGGTGACCCCTTTTTTCTGCAAGCACACTTCACTTCACGCATTGGCACATTCATGTCTGGTTCAGGTTGTTCCCTGGGCTTTGGCACACATTCCAGTGACGAGACCAAACTTATGCCCGTGGACTACTTGCTCTCCTTAATGCATTACCACAACGTCTTGTTTTACTCTCTGCGCCTTTGAACATTAGTGACACTTCACACTTGGCCAGGCCTGGAATTTGTCCCTTGCTTTCAGATTTCACTCTCACCTTTGACTTCTCCAGCTTCATACTTTCTTTTGAACAAGTGTGTTTCAGTTTTTCTCACTTCTTTCATTTGTGTTCCTGGGCCTAATTTGTGCATCACATGGAGGCCATTTGTGCTTTGTTTTATTAGCCATTCTTTTGACTTTGCAGCATCTTTCTTTGTTCAGCAAATGCACAGCTCACCTCTGCACACTACTTATTCATTTCATTACCTGCTCTAGTCTGAGTGATTTTGCAAATGCATGGCTTGTTTTCCTTTCTTGATATTGGCACATATACTGGACTGTTTTATATTCATTCACATCAGCTGAAAAAGCTATTTTTGTCCTTTTTTGAAAAAAAAAAAAGAACCTGTATTTCTCCTACAGACCCATTTGACTGATGTTCACAGGCATAGGCTCAAGAATTTAGTCTGAACATTCAGAGAACTTTCTACTGATTCACCTCAAAGTGTGTAGCTTTGAACAGGGGCATTTTTCACTGCCCTAAATTCACAAGAACTGGCTAGTTCTGACTCTGTGCTATGTTAGTCTCTTGTTCCATCTACATTATCAATAATATCTCTTTTAGAAGACTTTTATCCCCTGATGGATCTTTGAAGATCAAATGTCCATTTGGTTCACTTTGCTCTTGTGAGATGTGTAGTCCTTCAATTCACCAAATTCGGTCAAAAATTGTGTTCCTCTCATGTTTTATTTGACTTTACAGTATTCAGACAGCCTCTACACATCTACTTGAGCTTTCTCCTTACCTTTTCAGCGTTTGCCATAATTTTAAAACACTGAAGAATTTTATCTACTCCAGGCACTGATTCTTTAGCAGGGAGAAAAATAAATTTCTACTTTTCTGCTCATGGAAAGCTCAACCCCACTTGGCTCTTGTTTTTGTTTTTCTAGACCCCAAAATAGATCCTCTTGGTGGCCTGCTGATAAAATTGCTGAGCTACCACAATTGTGTCTCTCTGTGATGAAAGCAATATCTCCCATCCACAAGCCAGAAACAACCCCATAAGCCACCCTGTGAGCAACCACTGCATTTCCAGTCCTTATGTCTCTACTGGCAATTCCAGAAGATTTGCAGATCTGCCAGCTCTCCATCAGTTTCTGAAAGTTAGTCCTAATGAGACTAGGGATATGTCACACCAAATTATGCTTCCCTGGATTTTTTGCCAAATCCAATGCACTCTGTTTTTCTTCCCTCTTCCTCTTACCATTTGTGCTCTTTCTTGGACTCTCAACACCCTGATTTATGATGCATTGCACAGGCAGACCTTCAGATTGGTGTGCCAGTAAGGCAAACTACTAAATTTGGAGCTGCAGCTGTTACGGCAATGTCATACAACAGGCATCACCTGTAACTTCCTACTTTTAGTAATGTATTTTCCAGGAAATCTGTGGCATTATTTTATAAATCAAGCAAAAATGGCCATGAAAAATGATGAATCTGTGTAACAGAAGATTTGAAAGACACTTGGATCCCAACAAATGGTCAAGTATTTTATATAATGCAGTTAACCTCAGCAAACCTAAAGGAGTTTTTGTCTCCCTTTCTCTGAATCTGCCTTGCCAACCTTCCCGCCAGGTTTTATGCAGAAGCATTTTGAACAGAACAAAATTGTTTTGTCTCCTCTGCTAGGTAAGAAAACACCTCACTGTCTGTAATCTCCATGAGTCATTTCTTGGAGAAAGAAGAAATTTCTTATTTCTTTCTCTTTCACCCATGTCTCTCCATATGAATACAGAGTTTTCCCTCATATTTGCTATTAGCACACAGGTGGAAAGTTGCATAGGTTGAGATGTTTGGGTTGGAGTTGGGTTTTTCCCCCATTTTTTTCTTCCTCTTTCTTTTAAATGGAAAAATTGTTCTGAAGGTGGTTAACAAGTCTTAACAAGTCTGGTGTAAACACTCTGAAGTTCACTTAGATCCGAATCCTCAGGACTGAATTAGGCCAATTAATCTCGGAGAAGGCCTAATTTAGACCTAAGTAATCCAAAGCTACTTGCCACGTAGCTTTGGGACTTTACCTGTCGTCATGTTCGACAATAATGGAGCAGGCAGCTGAGGGCTGAAGTATTGTATTCAGCCCTGTGAAATACGTTGTACTGCTCATACAAAAGTGAGCCTGTCAAAGGGGCCACGTGGAACGCTGTGGTGAGAGGGAGATAATGTTAGGACCATTGTATTGTGTTGAGTTGAAACTTTATCCTAAACGTGAAGGTTTTCTGGTCTGCAGACTGCTCGGAGGAATCATACTTCTGATAACATATTTTTTAAAAAATTTTAAAAAAATATATATATATAGGTTTTCTTTAAAAAAAACCAAGCATACTTCAACATCCTGTTTCAAACTATGTATGCAACAATGATCCCAAATGAAAATACTGATGTACTTTAATTCCCTTAGAGTAGTTTGCTCACTTATTTGCTTTTGGAAAGAAACACAATTCCATCTTTATACGTGAAAGGGATCTTGTCTTTAATGTTTAATTCTTTATTCTCATGGTTTGACTTTATATTATGAGTCAAATATTTGTATTCAAGAAAAGGTATTAATCTCAAACCAGCCCAATTATGTACCTATGCTCAAACACAAAGGAATCTCATTCTTGGGTACATCGCATAAAACCACCCAAATTACTTAAGTGCCTGCATGTATTCCCAAGATGGAATTGAAGGATCTGGGGATAAGGGAGGACTCTGGAAACCCCATCTAAAAGGTGGCATCAAATTTAAATTTTGTAGCCAGAATCAAATCCAAATTTAAATTTAAATTTCATTAACTGTAAATATTTTCAATTCAAAATATAAAGGATAAGTGGGAATTTTCTCAAAGCCTTGACCATCCAGCTGTTGGAGCAGTAGAAAAACTGGTAAGTCATGAACCATATAAAAAGAATTAGAAGCAAAAATGTGAGATTAGCTGGCCATATATGTTATCTGATAGGGATGGAAAAAACAAAAGCAACACAAATGATGAAAAGACATTTTTTCCAACAATTTTTCCCTCCTCCATGATATTTGAAAAGTATTTTTTATTTTTTACATCATTTTATCCCTGATAATTTTCCCATAAGAATTGTGCTTAATTTTAACAGTACCCACAGTCACACCCTTTATGCTAAAAATCCTCTTCCTTTGCATGAGCCTCTTCTGCTAAAGTAAAAGTATGCCATTGCCATGCAATCAGCCCATCCCACTGTGCATTTCACTTGTGCATTGAGTGTTCTCTGTAAATAAGAAGAAAAACCTACAAACTCTTAGCATCCAAACAATTGTTTCTTTTAATGTAGAAACCCAAGCTAAGGTCTAGAATAGGCAGATATTAAACTCGATTAGTCTAAATGTATGCCTAAGGACAGCTTTATGGTAATTCTATGTACCGCCCCCTCCGCAGTCCATTGAGTTAAAAGCAAAAGCACAGACATGAGGCAAACGTGGAAAATGCCATTACTGTATTTTGAGAAAAGCAGCAACCCGTGTCTATGAAAATTTAATAACCATTGACTTTTTTTTTTTATTTCTTACTGCAAATCCAGGACAAACTTTTATTTGACAACCATATGTCCTTTAAAAGAGATCCATAAGTCTTCAAATAAACCAGACTGTTCTTCCCTCTCTCTTCCCCTTTCTCTCTCTCTCTCAATCTCTCTCTGTCTCCCCTTTTAATGCCCACATCTCCACTATCAGGAACAAATATGATTTCTGATTGAACATCACTTTATTTGCCAGTTCTGTGGTCTTTTCTTATCTTGTTCCACACTTCTCAGGCTTTGTGGTTAAATTATGTATTAAGGTCAATGTCAAAACACGGAAGATCTGTAATCTACAGGGAGCTCCCTTTTATTCGTTATTACAGTGAAGGCTGAGCGCAACTGTCAGGGAGCTTGGGATGTGCTCAGCATGGAGGCTTGCTACACAGCAGGGCTCTACAAAGCCTCTCTCCTTGTTCTCCCAGGACGAACCCTTGATAGATTTACCCAGATAACCCATCTCACTTTAAAGCTCTCTTGTCTCTGCTTCAATCTGAAAGCTGTCAAGTGCACCTATATAGTAATGTCATAAATCAAACGTAAAATGTGTACACTGGAGACACTGCAAGTGTCATGTATTCACTTGTACTTTGAGATCTTCTAAAGTAAAATGGTGTCAGAATAAGGAAGGCTGGGAGGAATGTTTTTTTCCTTAAAAACGACAGAATATTTGAAAAGGTTGGCTGTAAACTTTTTTTAAAAAAACTTCTGTTGTTATAAAGCCAAATTCTGGTTTATCCTAAATTAATCAGGGACAGCTATTTAGTAAACAATAAAAAATAAAAATAAAAATAAAAAGTTCCACAAGATCTATCTGTAAACAATGTGATTTAATGCAAGACTATGTATTGATTTTGTTTCTTTGGTTTTCTTCTTGACAAGCATTTGTCAACATGGATTTGTATTAGTTCCCAGGTTTGTTTATTAAAGACACATCATTCTTTCCCTGAACTAGAAACAATTCTCTTGCAACAGGAGTACCACTTCAGAGGGATCCTAAAACAAGATGCCAAACATGAAAAGAAAAAAGGGGCCCTCTATGCGAAATGTGCCATCACTGAACTTAATTTGGTTTATATCTTTAGATAAAGAGAATTTAAATTTTTTATTAGCAGAAAAGGTTTGCTATTTCTTACTTAGTGGAGTCCACATTTTATTTTTCTTACAGGAGGAAAGGGTTGCATTTCCAACATTCATATTTCCTTGTAATCAGATAACTCCTAGCAAACATCCTAGAGAACTGGTCGTGCAGTTCAGACTTTCTTGACTTAAATGTTCTGCCTCAAAGCATATTTATTTTGAGGCCAGTCTGCATATGACACTTCAGTAAGGGAACCTGTGAATCATACAGCATTGAGAGATCATTAATCTATGTGTTCCGTACTGCATCTCAAACGAGTTTACATCATTAATCTGCAAAGAGCACAAGCATTACTGAGAAAGAATTTCACCATAGAAGCCCTAAAAGAAGATTTTCTCTGCTTTTAAATCATTTGGAAGTGAAAAGTATCTAGTTCAGCTGGGATCCAGAGCGTGTGTGCTTTCTGGTGAAGGGCGAGGTGAGGCCCAAGAGGTGTTCAGCTCTGGAGACAGATGTGTGAGCCTGAGCTATAAACCAGCTGGTGCCAAAGGTCAGCCCAGAGGGTGCCAGATTTTTTAGGCTGGGGAACCAGCCTGAACAGGATGTGATACTCGTTTTTTCATCCCCCTTCTTAGCGTGGATTGCAAATCTCTCCAGCTCTTTCACCAAACAAACCTCTGGTCTGCTTAGGTTCGTGGAGATACTTGGATCTCTTTAAGCTATAAATCATTCATCTTTATTTCTAATGTTTATGATATTACATCATGCAATATTTTGACAGGTTTTAGGTACAGGCAGTGACTTTTCCTGTAGTCCATACTACTGACAGAGGTATCTTTACTACATGAGGTGTTGCGTTTGCATTCTCCTAATCTATATATTTTGTCTTGTTTTCATTTAAAACAAAGGTCTTGCTGCATGGTAGTATCTGCTTCATTCTCTTTCAATCTGAAAATGATGCAGAGATGTTTTGCCACCAAAATCTCAACATGATCTATCTGGAGACGTACTACAAGAACATAAGAGTGACCATGCTGGGTCAGCTCAGAGGCCCTTTTGCCCAGTTCACTAGGCACACTTTTGAGCAGTTTACCCAAGATCCACAAAATGGGAAAAGTGCAGAGAAATGTTGAAAAGAACCTGACATAAAGAAAGCCAGGAAGCATTAGAGACTGTCCAGTCTTGTTGTCATCATCTGGAATATTTTGATTATTCCAAGCAGGAGAGGACTTTGTGCTTTTTACTTTGAAGTGTAACTAGATCTACAACTCTATTAGTGTTGTTATGTAGAAAGACAAGACTTTATGAGGAGAGCAGTCCTAACCTCTGCATCTCCTTTACCAGGAGAAATTTTCCTGTTCCCTCTTAAATATTTTATTCATCATTATTGAAGACAAGAAAGTCTGAAAAAAGTTTTTTCCTCACATTCTTCAGCCAGATTTCTTTGGATTAATTCCAAGTAATGGCAATACTCTGTGTTACTGAAATTTAAATTACTGTGATCTCACCAGTTGTATCTCTGTATTGTAGGCTTAAATGCAGGTAATGGAGGCATTGGCTATGACAAAGAAAATACCTTGGCTTTATGCTTCAGTGTATGAACCTTTGCATAACTTTTCTTTCTCAGGTGGATGACGTTCTACTGAGACTGGTTTTTACTAGAATTAAGGATCAGTGTGTTGAGAATCATGATTTTCCAGACTGTTGAAATAAAGAAAAGGTAAATAGAGCTGTGCTTTTAGATAAACGTACAGTTTAAGATATCTGTAGAAAATACATTTTTCTCTAAGAAAAAAAGAAATTGAAATAATTTCACTTTCTTTAACTATCCAAGACAAAAAATATCAACCCATGTTCAGATTTTATTCAATCCTTCTTCACTTGTAACCTCTCAAAAGTATCTCTGGATTCCAAGAGTACCTTGAACTTATCTGTTTAACATAGTAACTATTCTAACACAATCTTTTCCCCTTTTTTGTTTTTAAAAAGAGACAAGTAGGTTTGTTGTTCAGTGCTCTTCTTTTTGTAGAGGTCAGAGGATATACCCTAGAAGCTCGTGGTTACATTATTATCAGCAGTAGCTGATCAAAAGAGTAATGAGCATTCAGCAATACAAATCACATTATCATCCATATTTTGCACTTTTAATTCCTTTCAGTGTCAACATTCCTAAGTTGCAACAGTAAGGAAAGGAACAGTAAAGAAAAGTCACTGAAACCCCTGCAGATTTTTTAACAGGTCACTCCAGAGAGCAAGTTTAGGGCTTTCTTTAAATCCTTGTTTTTATATTCACAAGCCGTTGAGTGTCAGGCTCACCACTGCTCCACTTTGCATGTATGCTTTCCACTTCAGAAGGAAAAGCCATGGTGCATCTGAAGCAAACCCTATCTGAAGAGCCTTGAAAATAACTTCTGACTACCAGGCCTAATTAATGCCTCCATGCTGACCTCTACATCCAGCCCATATCAAAAATGTTACAGCAGTGCTGATTCAACATGAACTCAAGATCAGGCAAGACCTGGTACTAATGAATACTAATGAACAGTAATTACTGGAACTCTGCCACAGAAACCCACTGCAGAGACATATGCTAATGGGCTTTACACAATCAGGCACAGGACTTCATATCCACTAAGAAACTTCTGCTAGACTGAAAGCAAAAGGAACCATATGTCACATGCAACCCCGTTTGCATCCATTTCCTCCCTTACTCCCTTGTACCTGACATCCAGTTTCTGTCCCCCATACAGGCCAGCTCAGCTCTGGTTTCCTAAGCAGGCACACAGAGGTGGTGGCAGAGTTTGCGTTCTGCTCTTGTTTCTCCCTCAAGACGAGCAGAATTCTCTCCCTCAGGACTGAAAGAATTGGGATTGTTAAGCTTGGAGAAGGGAAAACCCTACTTCAATCTTCCAGTATTTGGAGGGGACTTATAAGAAAAAGAGGGGCAAACTTTTTAGCAGGGCCTGTTATAGTAGGATAAGGGATAAAGGTTTTAAACTGAAGGAGGGTCTATTTAGATTAGGTATTAAAAAAAAGCCTTTTACAATGAGGGAAGTGAAACACTGGAACAGGTTGTCCAGAGAGGTGGTGGAATGGAATTTCCCCTTCCTGGAAACCTTTAAGATCAGGTTGGATGGGACTATGAGCAACCTGATCTAGTTGAAGATATCCCTGTTCATTGCAGGGGCTTGGATTAGATAACATCTGAAAGGAGCCTTCCAACTTCCAACCATTCTGATTCTATGAAAACATAACCTAAGGGAAACAAATTTTAGAAAGACAGATCTTTGTCCATAACAATTGTGTAGATGATATTACTTATTAGTGGGTAGACATAATGGGAATACAGATCAGCGTGTATGACATCTGGATCTCCCCTGATAAATATAATGGAAAAATTATCTTCCAGAAGGAACACATGAGATATTTTTAAACATGATGGTGGTCAGTCTGACAAGCATCCCCCCTTCTGTAATGTCCAGTGCTGTTTCTGCCCCATTGAGAGGATACCCTGACCTCAGTGAAAATTGCTCCTGACATTACTTTGATTTTCTTCTAATTTCTGAGGTGTAATCCTTGCAATAAAGGAATAGTCAAAGGAGTAAATGTAATGTAATCAAACTCCCATTGAGATGTTTATGCAATAAATTTACTATTCTGTGTTAGTGCAAGAGGTAGAGCAATGAGTACACGAGTAAAGTAATCAGGCTTAGGGCTGGATCCAGCATCTAAGGTTCTGAGTGTGGGGTTAGAATACCCCAAAATGAAGATTGAAGGGGGATTATCTATTCCTCCCTGGACTCGGATATCTGAATCACACAAGCTCTATAGTACCTATGTTTTTATTGAAACCTCAGCTCCTGAAATTATCTAATTAGAATCTGAGCTTTCACTTTACTTGGTAAGCCATTTTCTAAACCTGATGGGTATGGGCAAAAGCTTGCAAATACGACCCACATGAACACTAATGGCTTCAAAACAGAGTGCTAATTTTAAAAAATAATTTAAAAATCTAGTGTTCTTTGACTTGGTTTAACGATGTGATTTAAGATAATGTCCCCTTTGGAGCAGGTATTGAATTACAACACTTGGCATTTAGGACTATGTGCAGACTTTATAGAGATGGTGCTGAGAGTGCTGCCTGCCAAAAGATTTGCACCCAACTTTGAGCACAATATACAGGGACTGGCCCTGGTGGCTCCCACTGAACCCCTCAGCCAACAGGATGTTGCTGGTCATAGCTCACTCAGGCTGTTTAATGTGCCCTGAATTTGCCATTAGCTTCTGTGCTGGTCCTGATGTCTATAAACACAAAAAGGAGCTTCAGGAATAATAAAATAACCAGCTTTGTCAGTTTCCACGGGGACAGAAAGAAAAGAGAAAGGACAAGGGCATGCAGCAGGTTTACTTCTTCATTTGACTGCATGCTCCTACCCCTCTTCAAATAGATTTGTGGGGGTTCAGTTTTCCCCTAGCAAGAGATGATAGCACAGCATGTGTTTACCTGACATAAGGAAGAGAAACGACTGATCTGACAACCAGCTGCATGTTGGGCCCTGTAGGGTCATGAACACTAAGGGACACAGGCATCTGTGGTTAGCACTGCCACTACCCAGCCACTAGCTTAGCTCTCATTTACCACTCTATCAATTCAGATTTGTTGTTCTTTGTGACTTTTTGGTGCTCAGTTATTCTCCAAGGGTATTTTCTGTCTCTGATCCTCAGTCCTTGTCTTTTTCCCCTCCATTTGCCCCTGCTGAATAAGAGCTATCCTTGTAACTCACACTTCCTCATAATTAATTCTTCCTCTGACTTTAGCGTTCACTATTTGGTGAGTTGGGAATGGAGGGATTTTGGTGTTTTGAGGCATTGTTTTAGCCAGTGTGTTCACTCAGAAAGAGTGATGGCTGGACCTGTTTACATTTAAAAGTTTCTATCTTTTAGGCTAGAACAGAAATATTTCAGATTTTTCCCCTTTAAATAAAATCCTAAACTCTACAGAATCTGAACCTACCACATCACCCAGAGAAATGCATCAAACAATAAAGAACAGTCCATGGATGAGCTGTTTGACA
This sequence comes from Acanthornis magna, assembly GCA_036785705.1. NCBI lineage: Eukaryota > Metazoa > Chordata > Aves > Passeriformes > Acanthizidae > Acanthornis > Acanthornis magna. Next base: position 29,764,424 of record JAWUZG010000221.1, on the reverse strand, counting down.
TCTCGTTCTTCTGTACTTCTGCACCTCCTCTCCAGCCTTCTCCCTTCTCTTATCCCTGCTGCATTCATATCTTGCTAACTGAAATTGAACTAAACAGGACATCATGGTGAACCCATAACAGGAGGCAGAACCAGAGGTGTATTTATCAGCTGTACTGTTTAGGAAAAACACACACCTGCCAGCTTGACCTTCAGTCTGAAAAGGCAAGAAACAGAGTTGTTTTGCTACTGCCCAGTCAATATATGAAAATCCATATTCCTTGTCCTCTAAGATGTTACTGAAGTTATCCCATTTCTAGAACTAAAGAACTAAAGAACTACTGAACTTTCCTTGTCTCCTGACCAGCACTTTTCTACCTAGTACTGCTGAACAGCTCTTGCTCATTTAAGTGCCCCCTGAAATTCCCTGGGTTGCAGAGTTTACAGAAGGATATATTCCCTCTTGTTGTTTTTTTTTTTTTCCTAAGCAGAAATATGATTTTTTTTTCCTCATTGTCTATTGTTCAAAATTAAGAAATCAATTTAACTACAGGTACCAGGATATGACTCCATTATTTCTGGAAAAGATCCACAGAATCCTTAATTTGTTTCTACAAACAGAAAGAAACAAATGCAAAGTCTATCTGCTTTGGTTGTAAAACTGCTCCTCCTCATTTGTTCATCAGGACAAAAGGTTTTCTCTCAGTCAGCAATCAAGCTGTTAAACTAGAATTGGATTTTCTCAATCAAGCATCTTTTTCAGAATTTAGTACATCAACATTTTTGGTCATCTTCATCAACACATCCTTTTTTCCATGTTATTCTCATATGATTTTCCTGTTGATGATATGGCCAAAGAAATTCAAAGTGCTAGTAGACCAGACTTCAATAACACAAAGGAGGTACACAGTGTCAGCTCTCTCAATTGAACCAGAAAACATTGTAAGCATTCATTAATGTTTTTCAAACTATTCAAGAGCAAACAGTGAGATACACCACCTAGTAAAATCAACATTTAAACACCTGCTGATTTCAGTGGAACCAGAAAGTATATCTGAAGGAGAGTGCTCCTTCCACCAAGGTCATTGCCTCATCAGACATACAGTCCCCCAGCTTTAGAGTTTATTAAGTCATAAAAACCAAGGTTTTATGGCAACTTTGGCACCCATACCCTTAAGTTCCTTTAAAAATATACTGTGCAGGTCTGGAGATGAAAAGATGTGGGTTTGATGCCTTGAATACTTTGATATCAACAGTGCAAGAGTCACATATGATCAGGAATATATCTGTTTTCACATTCAGCTATAAGCTTTGCCAGAAAGATTCCCATCCCACCTGGCAGTCCTTTCTTATACCAGAAACATACCACTTTTCTAACTTGTCTTGTGGAGAATATGCTAAATTTGAGAGACTTAAAAGCGGGCCTCTTTCAAAAGTTCATCTGCCATTTCTGAGGTCTTGCTTTATACATGTGGTAAAACTTAATGTGTATTTTCGTGAAGTATTCCAGGTTTCAAGGAGGCTTGAAATAGCTGTTGCTTCATTCCTAACAAGAAGTTTCTCTGAATGATTAATAATCCATTGCTTTCTACCTGTCGTGTTCACCAGCATTTGAGCAGTCTGGTAGGTATCTGAAATGCTTGAATGTTACAAAATCCACCATCTTTTCAGCCTGAGTCTAACTTAGCTTCAGCCTTCAAAGTCAAAACAAAACAAACAACACTGGCAACATGTAGCATTACTCCCTGCAGAGCCTGCATCCCATGTCATGTTCTTCAAAGAGCTGCACAAACATGAGCAAAGTTCCACACTTCTCTGTAACACCAGATATCATTATGGACTTTTAAAATACCGTGGAATTCATGAGGGATGAAAGAGTTAAGCAATGTTAACCACACAATACATCAGTTCCAGATTGGGACTTGAGCATTAAAACTTTAGAGAATCAGGTTGCAAGTTGGCTGAACACATCACTGACAACCTCTAAAATATGCGGTAAGCATAAAAACTTTCCATGTCCCAGCAATGGAAACAAATCAGTGAGCAGGATTTTACTCAGTATTAGTCAAGAAGCACTTGAGGAATTCCAAGTTTAATGAACAATGACAACAGGTCCTGTGTTTGCAACTTGAATCCTTAAAGACCAGTCCAAGGTTATCAAGACAGAGGTCAAGTCAAGGCAAAAAAGCATAGCTCTTGCAAGGCAAGTCACAAAGCACAGCAAAACTACAATCCAAAGCAGAGTAGAATAAAACATAAAGTATGCCAGATGTAGATATTTTTAAAAGCTAAGGAAAACTATGATCCTACAAATCTTTGGCTGACATCACTTCAAAACTAGTAGAATCCAACATACCCTTCCCATTACTAGCTGGTTATGGGAGCGTTAAGCTGTTAACAGTTATTACATCATCAAAGAAGACGTTGCTTTAATATGCTGTCAGAACAACATGCACCCCTTAAATATTTCATAAAGAAATGAGAACACCACTGTGTGGGGAAGCAAATGGTGTTTTAAGATACATCTTGATGGTATCCTTGTATTGCATCATTCAGGGCTCAGTGAGCAGGTGCTTAAATAACATATTGAATAACTGAAGTTTCTGGTCTGGAGGTGGACCAAAAGAAGTGCGTCATGAAAATGAATCACTCGTCTTTCATGCTTTATTGTAAATAGCAGTGAAAAAGATCTGGACTTGATAATCAATGCTGAAAATATTCTGTGAATTCTGCAGATTTAGTGAATGGTAGAAATAGCTGCTTATCTTGGTGACTGCTTGAAGAGTGTTGTTATATACAGATGTTTGCCTAAGGAGTCAGTTTTCCACTGACTTCACTGCACCATTGAGCAGGTCCTTGAGCAGTGCTGCAGTCTAATTTAGTTACAGGCAGATTAGAGAGTTTTTAAGTGAATCTTTAAAGACATGCTAACTCAGACTCAGTGTTACCATGCATCTTTATTCAATCGTAGCTTGGCACTATTGGTTTTTACTGGTTTTGATGTGAAATGTTATGAAAACATTCTAAAAATATTTATAAAGGGTGGGATTAGGACATTGTCTCCAAATTCATGCAATGTTCAAATATGCCACTTATAGAAAAGTCATCTCTTTCTCCATTAAATCCATCATCTTTTTTCTTCAATTTATTTAATTGTAAATCTGTTGTCAGAAAACCTCATCTTGAGGTTTATATATGGTTATAATATAAGCAGTAATTTGCCAGACAGATTATTTTATACTGGTGGTAATTTCATTAAAGTTGTTATCCTACAGTTGGAGAAGTTTCGAAGTCACAGGGGAGTAACTGTGCAAATGTTTATCTGTCAGTAATGCGGGAGGAAGTTCTGTCAGGAAGCCCCAGATTTTCAGTTCTTCACAGGAAAAAGCTACTAAGAGTCTTACTGTTGGACCAGGAAACTGCTGCATCTTGCAATACCCCTTCAGAGAATCTTGCTTACATCTTAAAGCCTTTGATAGAAAATTTCACAGCAGGCAACACAGGGCCAGCCCCCAAGAATCTCCATGTTTCTGCACTGAAGACATGCATGTTCATTGTTGAAGGTTAGTATTTGTTACCCATTCACCTTCACCCTAATGAGGATGGGCATTTGACAACATTAGCAGAGGAATTGCATTTATATACCCATATACCCTTATATTCATGGAGGTCCAGGCTTAAGGCAAACCTGTTGAGCCAAACAGATAAAAATAAAAATCACATGCATGTATGTGTATGTGAACAATTATACTGCCAATGAACCAAATTTTGGTTGTTATGTACTACAGCAGAACCTACTTGAGGTTCTTCCTCTCTCCACCTTCTATAGTCAGGTCCACCAGTCACATTTCACTCTTTTGGACAAGCTGTCCAGTAGCAAAGCAAAAAGTTTCAAAATACCAGATTTTTGCTTTCACCTCTCCCATCTCTGTTGGAGTATTGGTGAGGTGAACAATTATATTAAAGAATGTGAAGGGAAAAAAATCCAACTGTTTATTACTCTCTTTTAAATACAAAATCAGAATAATTTCACCATGCTTTCCCTCCACCCCTCCACCCTGTTAGAATACTCAACTGCTGGAAAATGTAATTGCCTGTTGCTCTTTCTGGCATTCCTCAGCCCTCTTACTGAGAGCTATATGAACACACAGCTGTCTTCTAAGAGGGGCAAAAGGCAAACCAAGGAAATGAGAGGCAAAATGGCTCCTGAGACCTTCAGAGGAAGCTTATGGCAAGACCAGGATGAGAACTCTCCAAGAATGTAGAAATCTTGCACCTGTTGGATGGCCGTTGTAGTGTGTGGATGCGGTTTGGACAGAGACAGAGATCTCTGGAGTATGGTCTTAGAGCATGGGGTTTATTGTAATAAAGAGCGTGGGGATAAGAGACCTGCTATGAACCGCCAGGCGCGGCCCAGAGCAGGTCAGAGAGGTGAGAGAGAGAGAGAGAGAGAGAGAGAGAGAGAAGTACAGGATAGAGGAATCGGGAATGCAGAATAGGGGTAAGGGTCCTGTGGTCGCAGTTTGCAATACAATAAATCATGTTCTGTGCTGAATATTCTAATTTTCACTAACCAATCTAGAACAAGGTAAAAATTCTATAGTATTTACATACAGCCTATGAGCATCCTCGTATTACCATATGGTGTTATATTTTAAACCCTTAAAACTGCTTTTTTGAACCTTATGTGAAGTTGGTAGGGTCTGCTCTGACCCTTGGACCTGTGTGCTAATAGGAGGCATTATCTAATCAAGGAGTGGATTACCTTCAGTGGCCATACCATTGTTTTCCCAGTTGTTCAGTAACTGAGGTTTGATATCTCAAAACTTGTCTTCATTTCAATCTCACTTGTAATTTCTATATTTTCAGCATCTTTTGCCAGGTAGTCATATTTATAAGATTTTCCTATTTCTTCCTCCCCAACACAGGAATACTCTTATTTCCAGGAGCTGGAGCTATGATATATCAGATATGTGTTTTATCTGTTGATAGCATTTGAGTCACAAGGAGTACCTGACCAATGGCACCTCCACATCTACAAGAGAAAATCAAAGAAAAGGTAAAGGTTTTGGGAGAAGTCTGTCACTGCCTGTAACCAAAAGCCACTGAGGAGCAATATATTCCCTCTTTGGTTGTGCAGCTGTTCAGCTTGGACTCCCTTTTCGGTTTTTGTTTCTCCATAATGCTCCTGCCCTGATCCAGAAGTGCTGTCAGTGTTGACGACAGGAATCTTCAGCGTTTTTGGCACTGAACTTCTAAGTAACACCTCCCTTTACCACTACTAGCCTTACTGCATGCCTGAAAGCACTGTAGAAAGTACAGACAGTGAGATCCTGCCTACCAAAACATAATGGAGAAAGAGCAGAATTTACCTTTTAGTCAATCCCTGACAGTGCTGTGTTGTCCCTGCAGATACCATTCTGCTCTTTTCCCACTGTATCCATATTGTCAAAAGTGATAAGACAAAAGATTTCTTTTTTACAGCTGAAAAGATATCTTTCCCAAGTCTCCCTTCAGATTTGATTGTACCATTTTTATCACAGATGAGATTAATATGTATATGCAAGCACTCTTCATTCTAGATTCTTTATTTGTATTAAAACAACCATTTCTCAATTTTTCAATAACTTGACAAAATCTTCCTGATTCATTCTCTGTTTCTTTGCCAAACTCAAATATTCAATCCAATTAGATTATCATCTTTATCCAGTATTTAGCATGAAAATCTCACTGTTTAATACATACAGTCATGTATTTCTTCTGACCAATGCTTAGTTTTTTCTTCAACTGTTTGTACCTCAAGGAAGATTCATATTTCATCAAAAGACCCAATAACACATTAAACACATACCCCCTCCTACCTTCAAAAGATCATATCTAACCCCCTCTCAGCTTGTTGAGGTATGCAGCCTTCATCCAGTTTCTACTGAAGACAATGAAAATATAAATTTTGTCTTTGAAGCATATAATTTAAGCCCTTGACATGCAACTACAGCAAATAAAGGTAATAACCAGAAGGAGACATTATTTCCATAAATGGAGGGAGACACCAGTCTTGAAGCTATAAGTCTCATGCTCTCATGTGCTTAAAACCCATTAAAACTACTCCTCTAAAGAAATAGAGATAAAAATCTCAGAATATTATGACACAATATAATCTATCACAGCAACAAATCAAAGATTCTGATTGTGATTACAGATATTATCTCTTATTACCTGCAAAAGAAAATATAAGCCAGATATCCTATTTTGTATCCAGAATGTCTCTAGCGGCTTAGCAGCTTTCTAATGAATATCAGCTTAAAATAAGCTCATCTCCTTAGAGAAATGCTTCTGTGAAGGCAATATTCCCAAAGAAAACCCGTGACTGCTAAATAACCTTTGTTATACTTATATGGCAATGATCTATTGGCCTAGGAAGCATGTACATTTTGTATAATTCTCAGTAAAAGGTAATTTTTTCCCTGGGAGGTTTTAAGAAAATATCCCTTTTAAATGTTGATGTAAAACTAATTCTCTTTCCTGACTGATTAACAAAAAATATTGCTGCTGTGAAGGAGAAATGTCAATGAATGTGACAGCAACCTAGGCTTGATTTGAAAAACAGTAGAAGAAAGACAAAGACTGTAAGAGAACCAAATAAAGGTACTTTCAAAACAATCTACTTCGATGATGTGAAAGCTTTTAAAATCTCGTATGTAAAAAATGATTTTTTGTCACTTGTGTGTATTTCACACCAATTTATATTGAAGAATCCTTGCAGGCTCATGATGTAATTCTTATTCACCCCATGAAAGCTATTAGAAAGTTACCACATAGCACCTTTTGCTAAATAAAGCAAATCAAAAGAAAACCCATTATTATTTGAATACACTTTTTTGACAGCTATAGTGCAGTAATGGGAAACTTTTTCAGCAACTAATCTGTACCTAGCATAATTACAGTATTTGATAGTTTAGTTTTGACATATTTGTTACTTACCTCATTATCTTCCTATAAACCTAGATCATCATATTTAATGATATTTTTAAAATCCTCCATCCGTGTTGAAAAGTTTTAAGCAGCATTCTTTCCCTTGCTCTTTTAGTGCCTCTGGAATATGTTGTTTGATTAGTGCATGCCCTGTCCTCATTTAAATATGCTAAAATACTCACCTCTTCTGATTAGCAGTCTGCCATCCAAAGCCTTTGTGTTGCACTTTCTACTGATTTGTACTGAATTTCACTGAGATCCAAGTATGTGTCTCCTCTTTTCCGCTGAACTCATTTATCTTTGACGGTCAGCCTCACATGTGCATTCAGTGTCAAGTGTGGGAGAGAGAAGCAGTCACAGAAAGGCCCCTGCTCCTTACTCTTAATTTTAGTACTGAAGGGAATGTGGATTCAATGTCTAGCAATTGACTTTCAAGTCAGCAGCAGAACCACAGATAATTATCAGAGTTTGGATTTGAAAATACTGTGCCAGACAAAAGGCTTCTTGACAAGTCTGCCTCTAGGGGATGGGAAAACGTAGCAGGAAGAAAATCACAGTGGCCTAGTACAATGAGAGAGTAGTATGCAACCAGTTCTTGGGTCAAGATCCCACAGTGGTTTCACCACATCGTTGGTACAAATCCCCACCCAGAGTAGAAGGGTTGAATAGGTGTCTTGTGTCTTGCTGTGTCAGTATTTCTAGAGTTTCTAATAAAACAAAAGTTCTTCTGGCCTTCTTTTTGCTGGTTATCTTTCTTTTCAGCCAATTTCAATGCAAACAAAGGGCCAAAGCTGTAGTTACTACACACATTCCCCATTGCAAAAATGGGGTAAAACCTGCCTTAGTGAGGCAGTTGACAGCTCAGATGGCCAAACTGAAATCTTCAGCATCCCTTTATCACTGGCACACCTTCTGTGCTAACTGGGCAAATGTGGGAGCTCTGCACTGACCATGGTGTCCCAGCAGGGAAGACTATGCTCAGAATAATGCTAAGAACAAAAAACTGGACTTGCATCTTCAGGTCTTTTATGTATATGCTGAAAATCTTTTGAAGAGCAGTCATTGTGTCTTTACTGAGAGACAGCAGAGCTGAAATCACTCAGGTGTCAGCCCTGAAACTTTAGAATAAATGTCCTTAACATCTTTGCATAGGCACAGCCAGTTTTTCAGCTATCAGGCTCTGCTTCCCTCAGATGAGCCCTCATGGAACAATGTGCGTTAACCCTGAAAGGTACACAAGGCACACAGCACATCCTACCAGAGTCACACCAGCATCTCTGAGGTCAGAACTGAGCCTGGGGGCTTTAAAGTTCTGTCAACATTCTACAATAGCTGTTCAAACCGTTTAGTCGCATTGAAAGCATATGTGAGGGCATCATATTGCAGTCAGCATAATCCATACAAAAAGAATACCATCTGCAGAGCACCCAAGCCCCAACATCCAAATTTAGCTCTGCAGCTCCATTACAGCAAAGCCAGGAATGGGTAGTCTTCCTCTGGGATGAGCAGACAAGCCGTCTTTAGTCTGCCCCTATTGCTGGGAGCTTTCTGGTCCATGTGGCTGCTTTTGTACCGCTCAGAACTCATAACACTTACGCCCCAAAACACATCCAGGTGATGTGGAGAGGGAACAAAGCTCTCTTCAATCCTTCCATCCCTGAAGGCAAAATCAGGTTTGGCCTTAATGGACAGCCAACTAGATGCAATTAAGGAGTGGGAATGGTGAGCGGCAGAGGAGGGAATGCCATCCATAGCTCACTGATTACTCTGTGGCAAATGAATGTGAATGGGCCAGGTACTGGGGAATTCTTCTCAGAAGAGAATGCTGAGATCCCACAAGGCACAAAGAGACCTTTTGAGAGGGAAGTGCTGGCAGCCCAAGGACCCAAATGTTTCCATCTGAAGCTATAATTTTTCAATGTGTAAAAACAATGAAAAAAGAGGAACTAAAAGAAAACACTTTTCCCCTAGTAAGGAAGTCTGATAAGAAACGTTCTTTCATCTAACATTTGATACTCAAATGCACTTTCCCATTCACAGTTGGATGGAGGTTTTTTTTCAAGTTCAACCCTAATTTATTTATCTTAAAGCAGGCAATGTACTGTAATTTTACAATAAAGGACTCCCAATCAAAGCTTACCTTATCCAGAGGTAATTAATACAAAGATTGTTGAATTAAAGATGTGAGTCTTGACACTTTGGCGGGGGGTAAGGGACATGGTCTCAAAGGCACAAATTATGCCTGAAACAGACCAATTAACACCATGTATCTTCTTTTATGTTAACTTCAATTAAGGTTTCTTAAAATTTTTAAAGTTATTTTCTTCTTTACCATCTCAGAATGTCAGAAATGTACATCAAAGAAAAACGCTTCAGTATGAACACCATAGGTAACGCTCATTTGCACACAAATCTGCATATTGGAAAGGAGTTCAGAGCCCATTTTGCATGAATTATTGCCGGATGTGAGTCAATGAATTAAACAGCTAAAAAATAACAACCATCTAAGTGATTATAAGCTGCACCTACTTATGTTGACATAATGAATTTCAAAAAAAAGCACATCAGAATTTGAGTTAAGTTTTAGTGGAAATAAAAAAGGTGATTTAAAATACAATGCTAGTCAGGCCTGTGTATTTTACAATACTTTCCAAATTCATTTTGCTTATCACGTTTCACATATCATGCACTGGAAAAGGATTTTTTTTTTTTTTACCAGATGAAACAGAAGTGGAAAAAATCTCACACTCTCGTGTCTCTTGGTTTTGACAGTAAATCCATTGACTTATTTTTCAGTATGTCATCTATGTAGCTTTTATTCTGCAGTCACCTAATCTAAAAGATCACTTTGTCCTTGTACAATTCCTCTTGCAAGTTGCCATCTCTTCTTTTGCCACTGATTTGCCAGAACCTCCTTCTTTTCCTTGTGCCAGTGCGCAAGCAACATATTCCTGAAACTGTCACAGCAAAAAGAAACGTAGGCTAGCATGACAACTGCAGAAATAGATTACTGAAGAAAGAGTTGATTCTTTGAAGGGTTAAATGTTAATCACAAATAAACAACCAACTAAAAAGGAGAAATCCAAAGATTTTTTATATAAAGCCTTTCTTTTCAGTCAAATCTACTACTTCCAGAGCCTGTATGTGGCTCCCCCTGATTCCAATGTCCTCACTCCTAATCGGAATGAGCTGCAAACAATAGACTCCTCTGCTGGGGCCTTTTCTCCCTCATGACTTCCCCACTCATGAAGTAAGAATTTTTTTTCCTGAGCTTGTATGCTATTTGTAGTTGTTTTACTGATTGCTTTTATTAATATATTTGTGGTTACGGATTTTCCACCAGAATTCATAATGAGTGTTCCACAGGGCTTTCGCTATATAGAATTCAAACCCCAGGTTGTGTGAGTGGTTATACATGTCAACTGGCATGCTGCTTCTCTCCTTGCTGGATGACATCCCTCTTGTAAAAAGAATGGCATCCTGAGAAGTCTGAAGTTGATGGCATTTTTCAAAAATCAAGAAAGCGCTTTAGGAAGAAAGTGCTAAGTAGGATTGCAAAAATTCTGATTGCACATAAGGGGAAAACATTCCACAGTGAGAGTGGTTATGAATGGGAACAGGCTGCACAGAGAGACTGTGCAATCTGTCTGTCCTTGGAGACATTCAAAACGCGACTGGAAAAGCTCTGAGCAGCTTGATCTCACTTGGAACTTAACTCTGCTTGGAGCAGGGGGTTGGACCAAACATCCTCCAGAGGTCCCTTCTGACCTAAATCTGTACATGGCTCTAATATGTGACTCTACGGCCTCAATATTAATGGAAACAGAAACTGACTGGGCCAAAAGCCTGATGTAGTTAACAGCAATGACTACATTTTCCTACATATTCTCTCTGCTCTCCTAATAGCTGCCACACTCACTATGGTGCTTAAGCCAGTGACAATCCAGAACGCATGCCCAGAGCAGAACTTGGGTGTTTTTGCGAGCAGTGTGTCTGCTGTGGGTTGCACTTTTCTATAGGTTACAACATTTATTATAGTAATTACAGCAGCTTGTCCTTTAAAGAGTTTTAGGAGAAGTGGAGCATGACCCCAGCTTCCACTACATTAAAAATGACTTAATCATTCCCAACCACCACAGGAACAAGTAATGGTTAAGGTCAAATGCAGGTTTTGTATGTACTTTGCTCTCTAAAGACCCTCAAGAGTTTGGTAGTTATAATAAATTTTACACCTGTATTACCCCCATCTTTTTATGTTTGTGATCACAGGGCAAAAAGAAAAAAAAAGGGAAGAAGAAAGAAAAAGCCAGATCAGCTTAAATTGTAAGGGCTCACATTCCATCTGTTTTAGCTCTTTTTTTTTTGTCTGAGATGTCAGTATTTTTTAAAGACCAACTGTGATAAAACTTATCTTTGATCAACAATTCTGAAAACACTGGCCCTTGGCCAAAACTCATCTGTTTCTTCAGTTTGGGCTCAATTAGAAGACTATACTTTTTCATGAACTCCTGAAGAACTGCAGCTCCAATGGGAAGAAGCCATTCTGTTGGGTTGCAGGCAACTTGTGCTACCCCTGGTACTTAAGCCTTTTCCTAAAATCAGTCACAGAGCTTGATCCTTCTGAGCATCCCAAATCTTGCTTGCTGAGATGAAAGAAAATACTATTTGTATTTAGAGTGAATTTTGGCCTTAGTAAAGGAGACAACCTAATCTCTTTTGATTTTTAATCAGAAAAATTCTGTCTGTAATTCTGGCTGTTTTGTCCCTCAGCTGCAGATGGAGACTGTGGTAGTTCATATTTAGCCAGCTGATGGGATTGTATCAGCAAGTTGGTATTTTCAGTGAAAAACCTGTGTACAGACACTTACCTGCAAGAAATGCAGGCAGTGTGTGTGCTATTTTAGGATTTACAGTGGACCATTGTCCAAAAAGTGTGGGATCACTCACTCACTCTCACTACAGAGAGAAGGGGTTGTCCATTTAGCATCTCTTCTGAAGAACTCAACATCTGACCAGAAGGCCCAGACATTAGTGTTTTACCATCATAATATTGAACATGTGTCTAACTCCTGCTGGTTCAACCTCAAAGAAAGCAACAGACATACCAAAAAAAGAAAAGTCTTCCTTCTTATGCATTCTTGCCCTATCTGGACATAAATAGTAAGGATAATCCATGCTGCTGTCAGTTATCTAAAAAAAAAACAAACAAAAAAAACCCCAAAAACTGAGGCCATTGGGCAAGTAGAATAATTCCATGCAATATTGTACCAGGGCAGGGTGGTAGAGGAAGGGCTTGTTAGCTATGAATATTCATATAGGCACAAGTCATTAAGGCTATTTAAGCACCTAAACTCCCATTAGAAATGAGCTGTGAGACACCTGAATTGGTGTATTCAAACCTCAAGAGAACAGTGAATGCTTTAATCTGTGGCCAACCCCTTACAAACAGAATTGCAGAATTCAGTCTGCAAACATCATCATGAACCAAACCCTACAAAATTCTCACAATTATTACTATTAGGCCAAGTAGTCACCTCCAAAGGTAACTGATGAAAGTACTGTTACTTGAGTTATTTAAAGCTAGATTAGACAATTCTCCAGGGAGTATTTTGGGAGGGAAAAGTGGGAACTTTGTTACAATTAGACTGCCACTATAAATAGGAAGACATTAATGCAGGGCAGCATTACTGAAACAGCAATGCTGTTTTATGGGGTTTTTATAATCTGAAACTACAGTAATTCTCACTTCCCACAGCAGGCTCTGCCATCCCCAATCGCTCCGATTACACTGACCAGCCATAACACCTTGTGGCTTTTCATTCATCTGCAGTGCTGTATCTTGTACCTGTCTTCTCATGAGATGTCAGAAACAGGGAGAACTTGTGCCTTTCTCATGAGGTTGTGTGTGGATTTTGATTCCCAGGTTTACAGCCCACATGCATTTGGTTGATCCAATAGGGCTTGAACTCTAAGAGCAGAAATCTTAGAGCAAAATGGTCAAAATAAGTGCAGTGTGGCACCTCTGTGCTTCAGAATGAGGAATCCAAAGACAGTCTCCAGTCTCTTTAACATGGAGCATGTAAAGATGTGTTGCATATCCATTTAAAAGTAGACAGCCTTTCAGTCCATACTTTATAGGCTTTGGAAGGTGTCATGTTTTCTTCTGAGTGGCAACATGTATTTTGGTTCAACGAGCTGGAAGAATAAGTTCAAGGCTAACAAGATGGACGCCTGGAAATATTGGGATGTTTCCTCAGCCCCCTGTGGTTTTAAGGATTTACATGTATGTAAGTGAAGGTAAAGCAGAGTTAAAAAATGTTTATAGTTCACAAAAATGTGTCCTTTTCCCCCTACCAAAATCTAAAGATATGCACCATATACAATTGACAGAAAAGCCAAGAACTACAGGCAACATATGCTATCCACAAAGGCAGAATTCCAAGGGAACCCCTAACAACAGGAGAGTTTGGTGATTTGAGAAACTGGGCCATCTACTTTTTAATGTCTCCCTTTTTTTTTTTTAATTTGGGGTGTCCCCTTCCTTTGTCTGATTTTTGCATGTTTGTTTCAAGAAGAATTACTTCTGCCTCATCAGCTCAATCCAGAGGCAGTGAAAGCTGTGCAAGGTGCCTCTTCATCTGTCGGATTTCTAATTGTGACCCATAACATTATATTACAGGCACCAACAGGCATCAACATACAGTACAGTTTGTCAATAAAACAAGCCTTTTCTTCAAGTGCTTTCTTAAAATGAGGTTCATGTGCCTATCAACATGAATCAGAGTTGTATGTAAGTACACTTCTGAGATCTGCAAGTTTGATTCTGAATTCACAGAGAAAATGGGCTGTGACACCCAGCATTAAGGGATATTCAATTACTTCCAACCCACCTGCACACTTGGTTTGTCAAGGCCATGTGATTGTGTTCTCTGCCAGCTTCTAACACCACCACAAACATCACTTGGCATGAGAGTTTACTTTTTTCTCTCAGACTTTAGTGTGTAGATCAAAGATGAAGCTGAGCAAAATGTTCCATAGGCACGTGGACTAGAGCTGGGCAGATGACTTCAATAGGCTGGGTGGCATGTACACGTGAGAGCAAACATGCTTGAATGCCCATGGGAAAACATTCTGCTGGCCCAATTCCCATCCTGCTCTCACCCATTTTGCTTGTGATGTAGCTCTGCTCATTGCATTTGCCTGCAAGAATAGTGGGTGAGTTGTGAGGACAGGTATGTGAATTACCTACAGAAGTGCTACCAAGAGAATCACCATCCATGAAAATAAATAATAGCAGCACTTCTGCTCTCCGCATGAATGCACAAGGGGACACATTGTGAATCATGTCACACCATTTACTAATTCTTGCCTCAGTTCTTGCCCTAAGTCCCCACTGCTTCTTACTGAATACTAGTCCTTTCTAATAGTTAAAAAAATCCTTGGTACTGTGGCATTCCAGAAAGCACAAGCAAAGCTCAGACCCCTCTTCTAGTGCAGCCAACATCTTTTTTCTGCCTGAGCAATGGTATTTTGCTGCAGCTCACACAGAAGAAAAGCCCGGCACTGCGACAAGTAGACCTTCAGAGACCAAGGCCCACCCCTTCCTGCCACTGCTGTGTGTGGCCTTCAGGCTTCAAAATGCTTTCCTTTTGCTGCAGATGCTATATGTTTTAAGCCAGAATTTCGTGCTAGACTTTTGCAAAAAAAGAATGTTCTTCTAAGTATTGTTCAGGCACCCAGGGTGAGGCAGAGTCTGTGCACATGATGCTACAGGAATTATCACTGCCCTGTTTCAGCCACTTGCAGACACTGCACACAGAATTGCTTGTGGCATCTGAACAGAAGACAAGAAGCCCAGAAACTGGCTAAGAAGGAGAAATAGAGACACTTCTTTTTTTCCAATCTGAAAGAAAACTTTTAAAATGCAGACCTGCATTTTGCTCCCTCAGTCTCATACATCATCAAAGTTCTTTCAGTAACAATAACTTGATTTTAAGCACAAGAATGCACAGAGCACTCCTCCCCCAGCCCCAATCTGCACATACAGATATGCTACAAGATAATTTCCAAATCCTTCCTGTTGAACCCGGTTTAAAATCAACACACAAACAGCAGAACACAAGCTACAGCTGCTGTCCACATTAACAGCTTCTTGTTGAAGACAGAATTAGCAGGAAGGCAAGAGGTAAAAAATCA
Source organism: Acanthornis magna (assembly GCA_036785705.1). Taxonomy (NCBI): domain Eukaryota; kingdom Metazoa; phylum Chordata; class Aves; order Passeriformes; family Acanthizidae; genus Acanthornis; species Acanthornis magna. The sequence goes on along the minus strand of JAWUZG010000221.1, from coordinate 29,749,278 downwards.
CTGTTGCATCGTCCCTGACACAGACTCCGAAACACTGCTGCGTACCTCTGATCACTTTTATTTCAAGTGATTTATTTGATGAATCTCTCAGATCAGTCAAATACAGGTCCCCAGCAGAAAGCAAGCAGACTATATAGTCAGTGGATACACTCTCATCCCAGCTTAGTCTTGCCCAATATATTCATTTTTCCATTTCCACTCAGCTTTATGGACACATACTGATTATTCTCCATCATTTTAATTAAATACGTTTTTAGCATTGATATCTTCAGAGTCATCTTCCAGGACAACACTACAAGGAAAAAGAAATTCACGTAACTCTCAGGCTAAACACATTTGAATCTCCCAAGTACTTATTTAGTGGTGAGCATTGGTGTCAGTGTTCTGTGTAATTGCTATGCTAGGACTTTGATCCAAAAATGATCTTACAGGAGGCTGCCATTATCAGTATCACATCATTTGGCAAATTTTAAAGGTGACCTTTGGAAGGCAAAGGTAGACTTCCAAAAGATCGTCTTAGGAAATGGAAGCTCTTCCTGGAGACTGCCTAGCCTGTTTTATTGCACTGCTAATTCTCATCCCCTTCTGAGGATTTGCATGTGACAGGTCTCAGCTATTCACTGCTCTTTATCGCACAATTCCTGTACAAACCTGAAATTTTGATGGAAAAAAATCTTGGGTTTATTGTGTAGTATTTGGGTGGCTAGATTCTTTGTTGTTTTTTATGATAAAGTGAAAAGCTGTGTGACAGCTGACTCTTGTGACAGAGCACTTCATTTTTTCACAGAGCTGAGCAGCCTACAAACAAATGTCAGCTGCAAACAAAGGTGCAGTAATCAAGTAAATTCTAAAAGTCCATGGGCTTTCGAAGTAATGTTTTCCACAAAAGCTGTGTAGCAGAAGGCAAACTAACCCCCAGGTGACTGTCCCAACTACATCTGTAACAGCAAGGCTGCTTCCGTCACACAAGCAACCTCACATTCATTGCTTTAAGTCTCTGCTCAATGTTTTGGATAAAATAATGCAGTTTCAAAGCTGCAATTGAGAAAGGTAAACATACATACTAAAAGAGTGCAGAAAAGATTTCTGTAATTAGCTGCTTTTTTATATTATTCAATATTTTTGCAGAGCACAAGGCAGAGAAACAAACAAGGTGAATACAAGGAAGATCATTGCTTCTGTTTATCCAAGAAGTTCAACTTCACCGTAAACACTTTTTCTTTAACTCTTTGGTAAACAAGTCATTAAATAAGCACAGGAGAGAACATGCTCATGACTCAGATTAGGTTAAAAAGAGTAGTATACTTTCAATCTCTTTTTACACCAGTTTGTCAGTGTTTCCTCGGTGTGATGCTTATCTGTAAAGCAGCTAATTAAAAGGGTCCTGATTCACCACTTCTTCCTCTCCTTCAGACAGTGATATCTGAGAAAAGCACCATCAAGCCAGAAGGACAACATCCAGTGAAAATAACTACTAGAGATGCCAGACAGCATTAACAGGAGCTCAGGGAGAGATTCAGAAATTAATTACATCTAAGTAATTAGGAATGTCTATTTCTTGCAAGTTTTTTCCTCTAGCACTTGCCCAGGATTCGTGGATAATATTTTTGCCCTTCCAGCTAATAGCATTTAGGGTGGAAAAAATTGAAGGAGATAATTTCACATTTTGTTGAATTCCAATGGGTTCTGACTGGATCCAGCCAAATAAGTCTAACAAACTGCTCGTGCAAAGAACAAGTTCAATATTATAATGTATTGAAATGCTGATTTAGGTATTGTATCAGTAGATTATACTGTCATCTAGTGGCAACTACTTAACTTGCATTCCAAAATACTGGAAACCAATCTACAGACTGCAGATACCTACCAAGGAATTTTCTCTTGACCAGCTCTCAAAAACAGCCAAATGTTCAAGGAAACTTTCAAGTGCTATCACCGTAATAATAATGGAAGTCTTGGACATACGTTGTGACCTGCATGCAGGATGATTCCTGCACATGCTGAAAATAAAAAGCCCCTAAAAACTATCACAGGAGATGCATAGCCCACCTAAACTGATCCTACTTCCTGAATAGTGGAAGGCAAAAATCATGAGCTGAAAGTTAGAGAAAAACCAGAGCCCTCTATCAAGATGCAAAGGAAAGCACACTAGTCCCTAACACATCACATTAGGGACTATCTGGTGCTATTTTACTCTTTTTTATAGAAATGCATTTTACTTGGATGTCACTGACATAAGAATGCATAAAGTCAAATACTAACTTGGAAACAGATTAAGCAATAAACTCAAAGCAACTTCCAGATGTTCAGAGAACAGAAGTAAATGGAAGGAAAAGGACAAAATCATTACTAGATTAATATGAGCAGTGGTTTAAGCACGATTAAGAAACCACAAGCTTGTTTAAGAGCCACAATTCTAAGCGTCCACCCCATTCTAACATAAAACTGCCCATAAAATAGTTGATTAAATGATTGTTACAATCAATCCACTATTGACAGAGCCAGACAGAGCACAGTGGCATGAAACAGTTTGCCAAGCTAAAGTACTGACCAGAATGCTCGGAGAAAACTTGTAGTTTTTAATTTTCCTATGTCACCAGCCAAAGCAGATAGTCTCTGCTATCTTTTATTTTTCTGAAGGATGATATAGATATGAAAGAGATCTGAAAAAGAACTCCAAGGAGAAGAAGAGGGGAAACAGTAAAGAGTGAGCAGATTGAGCAAACACTGAAGGAAGGGCCCTAGGGAAAAATGTACAAGACTTTAGGGGCCAGATGCTGAGTGGAAGTGAGGAGTGTGGACACAGATGCTGTGGTATTGCTCTTTAATCATTCTGGTGTCCGGAGACAGAGATGAGTAAGACTCCGTGACCTTGTCCTGCAACCCGGACCCTCCGCATCCCTCTCCCATAGATAACAGCTCTATCTGCCCAGCTGTTTGCACACCCATACTTACACCCAAGAAGCAGCTCTTTTTTTGCTCACAATACCACAGATTTAACCAGCCCTTTTGAAGACGGATCATGACTCTTACAGTCAGGTTCTGCCTGCAGCCCTGTGCCAGTGTAACCATAGCTCACATATAAAGTGTCTGTGAAAGAGAAAGCAGACATGAAAAGTAACTTCTAGGCTGCACCAAGAAGGCAGTTTTTCAGATATGTTGCTGTTACTGGGAACTTTTTGTTGGGCTTTTTTTTCTGGGCAGATGGTTACACTGTTTACCCAAACTATTTTATATTCCATCTCTTGCGCATCCTGATATTTTGTTTGCTTTTGTGGATTGCTGTGGGAGAGATACTAATGTTTGGTGGACTAGACCTTTGGGTTGGACTTGTGCAGATGTCCTGGTTGTGAAATCTTGTGTTCTCCATTACCTATTATCCATCTCCCAAGCCATCCAGTTCTCCAGTGAATTCTAATTTTATGGCTGTAACAAGCAAATTTTCTGGCTTTCACAGCTCATGAGGAAAGGCAGTGTTCCACAATTTATTTATACTTATATTTTTGCAATTTGCACAAATGAAATGATCTACAGGAAAAGATTCTCAGTAGTATAAATACATGTTATCACAAAGAATACATTTGTAACAGCATTAAAGAAACTTCAGAACTAAAAAGCATTTTGATTGCAGCAGGCCACTTAATATGCATACCCCTCACTGAAATTAAGCTACATTAGCTAATCAGTGAAGAAATAAGAGAAGCAATATCTTGGTTTGAATTAACAATGCTGGCTCTGCAAGACAGTTAATTGATATCTGAAACATAGGGAATTACAAACAAGAGACCAAAATATTCAGAACTAGAACACATACCGAAGCTTGACAGCACTCTTACTTAACAAAAAAATTCTTATCTTTTCATCAGAAAGGCATGACCAAAAAAATCAAACACCAAGAGATGACAATTCATTCATCTAACTGCATTTGTAGCTCAGGTTTAGAGACAAGAAAAGTGCTACAGGAGGGGCCATTTTTTTTATCCTGTGTTTCTAGACCTGTATTATCATACAGTTACTGCTGCCAGTACTCACTGCCACAAGAGCACACAGTCTTGAAAAAGAAACTCCTGAGCAAGGCATTGCACAGGAAGACACAGTCCTTCCTTAGATGCCATTCAGGAGACAACAGACGGATGGAGATAGACCATGTTCTGCAAAGACTTCAGGGCCAGGCAGGAGGGACCAATCCCAGAGCATGGGCAGCCCAGCTCCACTCTGCTTTCAGAACAGCACTTAATCGAGGATAATAATAACCTCCGCATGGGATAATATGATGAACTGTCTCCACTTCATAGATGGCAAGAGCATCTCAGAAAATATACTCCTTGACTAAGCACTAGTGTTATACATAGAGATGATGATGATTACTGTGCTGTACTGATGCACGTCAGGGAAGCCTGTGGTAGCCCACAAGGCTGTCTCAGCTGTCCAGGTATGATATCCAGAAACCAAAAGCCTTTCAGCATAAGCTATTCACACACATCTCTTCCACGTTCTGCACTGTGCCCAGCTCATGACAGAGCAGAGGCCTGGCTTGGGTCTGCCCATTCTCAGCCCCTTGCCTAACTAGTGAAGATGGCAGCTCTGCAACACAACTTCTCTTCTATAAGCTTATCATTTAAGACACATTACTAGATAACTTCAATTTTAACTGCTGTAACAGCACACAAGAATTACATTCTTATGGACCAACCTAATGCTCACTTTGTTCACTCTTACAATCTTGTATTGATTACACAGTTCACTTTTTCATTATTTTTTATATAATTAACTCTCAATTGCCAAGGCAATAGAAAAGGCTGGAGACAGAATAATCCAGATAAAGAAGGAACATGGGTAATACAAAACAGATTCAAATTAGGTTGTAAGAATCAGAGTAAATACATTTAATTTTTAAAAAGTTCATATGAAGAATGACGCAGTAAATATAATGAAAATGAGGTTGCAGGTGGAAATTGTTATTCCACAACTCAGTCTTCACATAGCTCATCAAAAGTTGATTCTCCATGCTTTCACCTGCAGTGAGCTCCATTGCTCCTTTTCTGATCAAAAATTCCAATCCTTGGCTTGCTTGTGCCTAGGATTATGGCAACTAGGGTAAAAAACTGAAATCTGATCTGTCTTGGTAAGGGATATCTTGTCTCCCATGGATGTAGTTTCTCAAATTGTAATTAGGAAGGTAGAAATCATGACTGGTATCTAACACTTTTCAGGATATAAGATCTCTAGCAGATCGCAGACCTATGGAGATGGAAACTAATGGAAGGCAACTCCCAGGCTGCACATGCATGCTGCACTTTCTTCAAAGCATCCTCATCCATTGTTGGACTGAGACAAATTCTAGACTGCCTAAAGTAATTTTTGGGGCACTTCAACAAAATCAAGATGTGCTTTATGCCCTCAGAACTTGTGAAGGAAAAATAAAATAAAAATACTTTTAATTTTCCTGCCACAGCAGACAAGAAACTTTGCCCCATCTCTTCACAATACAGGTATCAGTTCCTCTTTCCTACTACTGCAGTCACAGAAGGATTTTTATGCTCTGAATTTTGTCCTAACAAAGAAGTCAAAGTAATAAAATCAGAAAGGCCATGGAGATTTTGTGACATTTTGAAAGCTGCTCTGAAAATCTGCCATTCTTGAAAGATATTACGCCCCATCCAAACCCTGGTCCCCAAGGCCAACCCCAGAAAACAAGGCCAATGAAGAAATGACTTAAGAACATAGTGCCTGTTTTCAATACTGACTGAGAAGGACAGGGGAAAAGTGCCACAGGACCAGTGAGTCTGGAAGATTTTAGAGTTTGAGGCTTCTGCTACAACACAGAAACTTCATTCAAGAGCTCCTTCTGGTTTCTGACCCAAGGAGAAGTAAAATAAAATAAAACAAAACAACAACTTGTTTGCTTCAAGAGGTTTCGGGCGTTCCCAAAGAATCAGATTTATTCATTTGCACTGCTCCAAAGAGTTTCAGAAGAAAACTGGAAATGTGCCTGGTGCTGGATATAATCTCAAAGAATTTACAAACAAAATGGATGAGACAAATGTATTCCACTTTTACAAATGTGAAACCAAAGCCTCATATTACACAGAAAATCCATTACAGGGTTAGAAATTCAATTTACATTCTTGAACCTGATTTGAAGCCTTACCTACAAATATCTGTCCTTTAATTGTACAAATTTACTTTATAATTTGCCTCATTTACAAAGGTTATTAAATTTGACACCTGAATATTAAAAACTGACACAGTTTAAAGGATTAGTAGGCGAACAAACAATGCAGTCTTGTGTCCAGTGCAGATTGCTACAGCCTAACTTCTGCTGAAGTTCACCAGCACAGGAGTTCCTCTTGTCTAGGCACCAGTGCCAGGCAAGGGAAACTAAACAGCATTCATCTGGCTGAGACTGGGACAAAACCAGTGTGCCCATAACTGTGTGCTGAGTATATCAAGACTTGTCCTCATTTAGACAACCCCTCTTACAAGAATGAATGATCTTGAACAGCAATTTTAGTTATGAGAAGATTGAGAAGTAATGGCAGAGAAGAAGCAGAAGCACAGGTGACATTAATACTGGCCATATTTGTGGTGAAGTGCTCTCCACTCGTTCTGTCACTTCCCAAGCACTGGGGCAGGGCAATGCGAAATAACTCTCCTTTATGTGCTCTTTAGGAACCTATATGCTTTCACAGAGCAAGAGCTTGTCGGCTGCCACACCTCACATGAAGGGTGTAGGGGAAGTGTTCTGCAGTGCTGATGGATTTTCCCTTTCTTCTGCTATGTAATGTCATCCTGCTAATAAAGAAAATGGAATAGCACTTTCTATTTAGGAATCCCAGACTGGTATGGCCATGAAACTCACAATGCTGCTTTATTTTTTTCCCTACGCTGATTGCAATATGTTTCCTATTGTTCTACTAAATTACACATCTTTGAAGTGAGTGCTTGGAGTAGATTTAGATCCTAACAGTTAATGCACTATTTTTCTCTTGATGCCAGAGAGACATGAAGTGACATCCTCATGGAAGTTTTGTTCTAATGAATTTCCAGACTTTAGTTAAGTATATGTAAAGGATGGATCTCAGCAGTTTGCTACCAATTGGAGATTGCTCTTGACTGTGAAGGATGCAAGCTTTCCTTGGGCTAAATTTGCTGTTCAGTATGCTCCAAGGGATTTGTTCTTACTGCAGAGCTCACAGATTAATCTGGTCTCTCTGAAGCATGGAGAAGATTTTAGCCAGGCCCTTCTAGTCAAATAACACATTCCACAGCTACATATCTTTTATAAGTCTCCTAAAGGGTCATGCCTCCTGCAGAATTGATGATATGTTCTAGTTTTAGGCAGTCCTGCAAGGAGCAGGGAGCTGGACTCAATGATCCTTATGGGTCCCTGAAAACCTGATTTTAATTAGAGATAAAGCATCTGATACATTAAGCATCCAATACATCTCCTTGCTTATGAACCAGCTCTTATTTCTACTGATGTTTTTGTTCACAAATTGCTGCAAACAGCCTGGACAAACAGGAGGTGGTATGCCTGGATCATTTACTTTGAATATTTGACATTTGTAATTTACACTGGATGATTCTTACCTCAGATCAATACTCAGACATTTGTCCTTCTTGATTAGATGATAAAACTTAATGAGAGAAGATACAAATAGATAATGAATAATAAGAGCTCTTTACATTAATATTGCATTACACATTACTCGGCCCCAAACCCAGACATTAACAAATCCAATGTAATTGACAAGCCACAGTTTAAGAGACCAGCAGACATTGTCAAATGCAAGATGAGTGTAACCAAATTTTTTTCCAAGTATTTACACTGCAGCAACCAGGAAGCTCTAGCCAATACTGCTGTGGTGTCTCTAAAAAAATAGGGTTATTTGTATACACAGTCAAGTTTTTTATAAGGTATAGAGACACAGAATTGTAGGAGTCCCATTTTTCCTATCTCTTTTCCTTTTACCTAAAAATTATACTCATTCAGTACATTTCTGCAGAAACTTTACTAAAGATTTTCCTTAAGTACCTTTTTGAATAAGGGTCAAAAATCATAAAATTAAGAACTTAGGACTACAGAAATAAAATTAATAAGCTAGTGTGCCTGGGGGAGCTTATAAGAAACCACCATGAAATAATAACAGTAACGATCTCATAAGAAAAGGGGGGCGTGTGCACATGTATGTGTTTGTATTTATATTTAGCTACTCCTGGAAAGGTGTATTATATAAGTCAGTAAAGCATCCATGAAAATTATTTCTAGGAGACACAATAAAGACCATACTGAACATACTAATATTAATAGCTGCTAGTAATAATTTCGTGGATCAGGTACTCTCGCACATCATGTGCATCTGATGGCTTGCAGGACTGAACACTGAGGGCATTGATGGGCTATGAGGGAGATACAAAGGTACAAAAGCACCAAATGAAGTGCACTCCACATTCCTCTGGAGCTGGTTAAAAACCTCTTACAGGGAAACTTACTAGGACGTCTGTTATGCATAACATAAACTCACACATAAAAACTTTCAGGGTTCTGATCCAGAGTCCACCAAAAGAGTGAAAATCTCCTTTTCTTTTGATGAGTGTGGCATTGCCTTTCCTCTTTTTTGCTGAGTTACCTTTGTCAAAGTCCAGCTCAGCCCTTAAATTGTTTGATGGCAAACCTCAGCTTCATAAAACTTGTTCATAACTTCTAGAAATTAATTTTCTATCTAAAAATGGCAAGGCTTGAAATAGTCACAACATGAGATGTTTGCATTCTGGTCTTTAGAGATCATAGATTCAAATGTACTTAAATCCTATTTTTAAGTTTTCCCCACATCCCTAAGACTTAAAAAATCATTTTGCTTTTGTTAATGAAAACAGGTTCTCTTGCACAGACACTTGCTCCAAGGATATAAGGCTTTAAGAAAAACACATTTAATGAAAGTACAATAGTTAACTCGTGTTGTCTTGTGGTTAACTTTTGTTAACTATGTGAAATAAGGCTGAGCCATAGATCTGCAGGAAATAGCATCACTAAACAGTAAATTTGCCATAAACTGATTTTCTAAGGAGTGAGAATATTTGTCAAGTCAAATCGACTCTTACAGACTGTTTTAGACACAAAAAAATGAAGAAGAAATGTCAAAAATGTCAAAACACTTCTCAGTATCTTTTCAGAAACATCGGCACCTTGTATCCTCATTTTCCAAATAAGACACTGATATTTTCTATTTGGAAAGGCACATTTTCCTTACAAATTGAACGGAGCTTCATAAAGGAGATGTAAGAAAGGGTTAAATAAACTGATAATTAAACACAAGGAATTGCCTGAAGCGAGCTGGTCTTGGCATTGTTTTTTAAAACCAAAATCTTCAAATCTGTTGCAACTAGCTTCAAGGAAACCCATAGCTTCTTAGCTGTAAGTAGTTGAAATTATTAGGAAGGATTTGCCTGCCTAAATTTGACTGCCAGTTTTGACAATGTTTCCTCAATGACCTTGAGTACACCACTCAACAATCTGTGTTTCACCTTCCTTGTCTATCTCCTTGGATTTTACTTGGATTGTACTGAAATCATCTCGTGTCAAGAATACCATTTACCAGTATGGATTGTCATTTACTTATCAGTTTATCTGTGACAAGGCTGCCCTGTAATGTCATTGTCATCTTATTCACTGGGAAAGTAGAGCTTTACATGTATTTTTATCCCAGTATGGATTATAGCAGCTTGGTTGGTGTGGTTATTTCCATTCCTCTAAGTAATCAAGTGATTTTTCTAGCATGTTTGTAAGCATTTCTAAACTGTTCAGCTCACACTTGCCCCTTGGTGTTTTCTTCAGAAATAATTTTATTTAACTGTGAAAAATAATAAAGAGAAAAGTTGTTGAATGCATAGCGCAGCAAATGATTCCTTCCCTGCTGGGGGAGGTTTCTTGCCCAACCTACTGAATTCTCATGCTTTTTGCTTTCCTCTCAAGGAAATTAAATGAGTTTCCACAACTGAGCTTTAACCACCAGTAAAATACCAACCCTCTGGCACAAGGCAAGGCGAAGCAGCTCACACAGAAGCAGGTACTTGAGCCTAACTTTGCTCTGGGACCTCTCAGAAGTTTTGCAATATCCATTACTGGGACTAAGCCATCAGGAAGGTATTTACACACAGCAAGTTTCCAAATACACTTGCTTTGTGTTACACTTGGTGGCCACATGGGCTGCCAAGTGGCACGGGGACAGGGACAACATGAGGCCTCTGCTCCCAGGGGACCCATGCAGGACAGGGCCTTGCTGCAGGGCACAGCAGCAGCCACAAGTAGTGTGATTTCTCAAGCAATCGATGACAAAAACTCTCTCTTCCAGCAACAAGTACAGAGCAAAAATATTGGACAATTTCCAGTATCATTTTGTAGCAAATGAAAGAATTTTGATCCTTAACTATAAGAACCTGAATGAATGTGTTTATCCACACAGATTACACACAGATTATTTTCTGCAATGCAAATGACCTCTTGCCGCATTCGCACTGTTTCTAGGACCAGGAAAACCTTCCAAGTCTGTCCTGCCTTAACTCCTAAATAAAACAGCCCAGGGACTATTCTCTCACACATCCTCACCATTAAACTCTCCCCAAGCAGGACAGACACGTCCAAATCATCTTATGGCAAAAGCCCCAGGCAGACACTGTGCTGCCCAGCAGAGCACCTGACTTCCCCAGCCACAACCCACATCCTGCCCCTTGCTGTGGCTCCAGTTCCTGTACTGCTACTGGAGCACCTTGGCGGCACCAACAAACTTATCTGGGAGGGAAAGAGAGAATGACACTGCCGCCATCGCATGGGATGCTAAATCACACACTCAAGGGTGCAGCCGCTGCCGTGGGAGAGGCAGACAGAGGGCAGGGGCACTGTCTGGCCACCTCAGCACTTTTGTCACAATCTGTCTTCTGAAAATGAAGAGCCTCAGTACATAGCCTGCAGTCCCTCTAGAGTACAAAGCACAACAACAACACTTCAAAAGCATGAAGGGGTAAATCTTCAGTTAATGTGAGTTTAATCAAACTGTGGCAATGAGTACCAGGATAGAGTGTTGGCCACACTCACAAGCACTCACACACAAATGACAAACCAAGGTCACCTGCAAGACCTACCAACTCCCAGTGGAAGCACAGTAGCTACTAGAGATAGGATTTGAATAGGTGATTTCATAGCTCAAAGATCATCTGTTTCACAATTTTCCAGTTTGTGATAGCAACAAATGGAAAAAAACTTCTACCAAGCAGAAGAACATATGTATTTTTGGGGATGTTATTTGTTAAACAGTGTAAATTAAATGATGTGTGATTGAGGGTAATGGTTTATGTATCTTCATGGTTTTATTCAATTCCAGCAATGATACCTTACGAATTTTTAACAGGACCCCAGTACATGCTTAGCTGCTTTGCTGAACTGAAGTGGGTTTTCATCCTCCATTCAAAGACAAGCAAATGATTGAATTTGCAAAGCAAGTGTCTGGAATTCTTCCTGGAACAGAGGTCAGAAGCATGAACCTCCTTTTCAATCTTAATCCATGTTTCTCTTTTAATAATTGTTTTTATTAGGACCAGGTCCAGATTTTTCTGTTCCTTGCTGAAACAGCCACAGAATGTCTTCTATCATCTCATTCTCTTACAGAAATAAAAAGTATGCTTAACTCCATAAAATATGTGTTTAGCATGAAAACCCATAAATTTGACTAGACATTGTTACATTTGTTAATACATCTTTCAGTGCAGGAATGATGCTTGCAGATGAGGGAATCTGCCCTGGTTTCCAAACTATTGACACATATTTTTAACAGGGTATTGTATTTTTTTATAAAGACTTTGTTTTATAAGGTGATACTCTCTGCAACAGTAATATAAGCTTAAAGACACAAATTCATTTCCTGTTGAAATCTACAGCAAAACTGTGACTGAATTCTGTGTTAAATGTTCAGCACCTGCCTCCCTTCACTGCATGCCAGTATGGACAACCTTTCATTCATACACTTAAACTGTGTTTAGAACCTCCCCTAGGTGTTCTGAAGATACCAGAGAAGACTGATAACCAGTTTACATGCTACATCTTTTCTTGGAACTCTAAAGCTGCACATGGGGTATTTGCAAGTGGTTCTTGTTTGCCACTGCTAGGTACCACCACATCTGCCTTCATTCTTGCTGGGTTCTTCCTGCCGTTATGATATCCAGGTTTTTAGCATAAAAATACCTTGATTTTAAATAGAGGAAAAATTTTGACCAAAAGACCGAGGTTTTTTCATACTTTCAATGAAATAAGTGAATTTGAAGCATGAAGCAACCCCAATCTTCAGAAACTCCATTTCCTATGAAGGGATATCTCCCAGAAGCAAATCTTACATCATTTTTTCTGGTCCATTCCAGGCAAAATCCCAAAGAATTCAGTGGAAACTCATCTTCTTTGAATCTAAGGTTTGTCCTCCACTGATTCAATTATATGGATGATCAAGGTATCAGAGGTGCCTGAGGAAACACACACATTTGCTGAGGCAGAATGGCAAAAGCAAGACATATTAACACCTACACTGCCATTTCTGTGCACAGTCCAGAGAGAAGATTCTTAAGCAAGAGGGATTTTTCTTTGGACATTTTATTTGTCTCAGGCTGGCTTAAAGAACATTTTCTCAGAGCATATGCCTCTCTTTATTCTGTTTTTAAATAGTCATAACCACAACAATCCCTCTGCAAGAAAAATATGTGGTAAGAAAAAAATATATTTCTTTTGAAATTCAGTGTTATCCAGAACTGATGTTGATTTCTTTTTTTTTTTTTTAATTTGTCTTGAGGAAGCACTGCATTTTGACTGGTTGGAAAAATGAAGCAAGAATGACTGCTAGATATTTGAAATGCTTGCACATCTTTTCCATTACACCAAGATGAATACTGCCCTCTGCTATAAACACAGGGTCTGGTCACATTCCCATCAAAGTTAGGGGCAAATTTCCCATTGACTTTAACAGTGCAACAGAGGGCCTTTACAGAACAGACAGGGCACTTTTGTATTTCTGAATAGGAAATAGAAAAACCCAAGTACCAAAGTTTCTGATCAAAAGAAAACAAACACATCTTATCGGCTTTTTAATAACTTTTTCCCCAATAAAAAGAGTAAATTTAGTTTGGAATTATTATACCTGTTTGAACAGAAGGCATACTTTCTTTCTAGCCAGGCATTATATCATTCAACCTATGAACACAGAGATGTAATATAAAGTAATAAAGAGGAAATACAACATGAAGTAAGATTCAGACATATTAAATTGCTTAATGAAAACACAAGTAAAAGAGTGAGTAGAAAATATGGTTTCCTTTATTGAGAAAAATTCCCCTTCAAAAGCTTAATCAATAATAACATTCATATTTCCTGACTTATTTTTTACATTTATTTTTTTAGAAAATTGTTAAATATCTTTAATGATTATAGATTGTCATCCTTCCACAGCCTGGTCTGGCAGAATCCTGGATAGATTGCTCTCTGCTTACTCTGTTTCCCTTATGATGCTGACTGTTCTAAGCAGCACGTCTCATAATTTCATTTCAGATCATTCTTGTCACTGAATTCTATCCAGTAAATGTAAATACATATTTGCAAATGCACCTCGGGAAAAGGAAATCCTGTAGGATCACGCTGCTGGTAATTTGGAGATGAGTCAAACACTTGTTAACATTTTTATAGTCTTGCACTGCAGAGCAGATTGAGGCTATGAGAGTATTGTAGACAAACCACCAATATTACTGTTTCCATATTCTTTGACCCTAATCCACTGTCCACAGGCCATTAAATATCTGGAGTACAGTGACCAGAATGGTACCCTCTGGGAATGAGGTGGTGGGCACAGAGAGGGGAAGGTGCAGGTGGCTCTTAGCCTTACGAAGATGTTAAAAAGTTTGACAGCTCCCAGATTAGCCCATTTCTTCTCTATTTGTTCTGTGACCTGACACCAAGACAGCAGTTCCTACATGTATGGGAGAACTGGTGTTTTCTACAGCAGATATCAAAAAAATGAGACCATGGCCAGCAGACACAACAGAAAACTTGTGGAAGTTGAAGGTACTTCTGGACTGGTACCTGATTTCCATCTGGGAGTCTTCCAGCATGGCATCTATGCTTAGGTTACACTTATTATTTGGCAACTGGTCTCCAGCTGATTTTTAAGAAAGCTTTCATGCTGACAAAAGCTTCCACAGGGTGCATGGTCTGCAAATAGCCAGATCTCCACATTTCCCCACCCCAAACCACTGGAAATGTAAACTCAAAACTCTTCTTCCCTGGATGATACCCATGAGTGTCTCTTCAGGGATTACTAAAAATTAGTGAATGTCATCTGAGGCTCCTTTAACTGCACTTCATAAATAAGAGGCTGGAAATTAACAACGTGCAGAGTGCTGTGTCTGGTTTGAGCTGCAGCCAGGGCTGAGCAGCAGCAGGCAGGTCAGGGGGCTGCAGCCCCCCACATACTACATATGCCACACAATACCAGCTGCAGGGTAGGAGCAGCTCCCAGAGATGCTTTGGGTGGTTGTGCTGGTGTGAAGGAAGTCACAGAAGGGGGTCAGACAGACAGGGAGTAAAACACTACAGAGTATAGAAGTATTCACGTATCACCTGGAGCATCATCTCCTTCCATTATAAACCTCTAGTGATGGTTTATAAACAGAAATGCGGTCAAGCTAGAAATAAGCTGTCACACAAAATGCTGACATCTCTAAATACCAAGAGTATCTGAGAGATATTTTTTCTCATTAAAAATATCGCATTTGTTTTTCTCCGAGGAAGTAGCAATCACAAGAAAAATCAACATTACATTACCTAATCTTTCTCATTTTCATTTTTAATTCCCTCAGCATGGGGCTAAGATAGCTCTGCTTCTTTGCACCGAGTGCCATGACAACCAACAGAGCCACCCGGTATCTGCACTGCCATTCTGCTTGTTACCTCAGGAAAAATGTACACGCCAAATGCTCAAACTCTTTTTAAACCCATTAAATATAAATAACTAATATGATTTGACCTAGATAGCTGAATGTAATGTACCATAACATCCCAATACAAAAAAAGACCTGTAGTGTAAACGCATTTATAAACGTTATGGAGACTAAGTAAAGTTGCTCCAATGAGTTCATCAGCTGTATTATAAGATGAGCTTTCCTTAAACAAAATGTTTTCAGTATCAAAAACATGAGCATAGCATTCAAAACGTTAGGTACTAATTGCACACTATAATTACAAATTTCCATGAATAGTGTAGTTAAAGCATTTCATACATATGTACTTTCATAAATTACATACATCATAAATCTGGATAATTAATATCCCCAGAGAAAATGTGTATTTTAAGTTGCCCTTACAGATCTAGTTTTTGCACCTCATTGGAAACTAAAACTCAGAGGTAAAATACCACAGCTTTTAGCAGTATTTGCCTACGAAACAAGCTGCAGTTATACATACACACTTAAACACAAATAAGCAAAATAAATATATATTAGTTTCTTGCCACTACCCATGACACAAACACCACTTATGAATAGGTGTATCCAACTCAATCATCAGTCTTGTGGTTTTCTTTCATCTTGCAGTTTATCGATACATGCTAGAAATTCCACATACCAAATGTCCAGTTTGCATTTGATGTGCAAATACCAACAATATACCCAGTTTTACTTCTTCGCCTTATATGTTACAATTTTCACTGACAGTTTATTTAAATGTCCTAATATTTTCCTAAGAAGCACCATCATTCTGGCAGCTGGCCTTTGCAAGAGAATGTAATACTCTCATCTGAAAAATTACAAAGAGCTGTTAAGACCAAGCTCGTACTCTTCATCTGATGTAAGGCATTCATTTAATTTGCACATCTCCATCTCTGCCAAATTTAACAGATTGCATCTCTTCTTGATACAGGAAAAAGGCCTAGCACTTGCACCCTTCACCTAAAGCTACTTTAAAGATTAAGGGCTTGGAGTTGTCTGGCTGATCTCAACTTTATTCAGGTTAATTCTCAAGTTCTCTAAACAGTATTATCCCATTCTACTGCAGCTTTCTCCTCAAACGTTTCTTCAGTCTTCTTCCCTTTTTCACTGAATTAGCAAAGCCTTTATTTTGTATTTGATTTGATTTTTGTCCCTTAAATGTCTCTCTAAATACTTAATTGCTTTTTCAGTTTCCCAGATAACATCCAGAGACATTCAAACATTAATGGCTTTGCTTCCAGCTACTGACCAGCTATATAAATCTGTTCACACACCACAACTCTCTTCATGAAAATTGGGTTCAACTCTGTCCCAAACTTCAATACAAAATCTGTTTGAAATCTGCTAATTTAAACCAGTGTGCCACAAAAAAACCCAGTTGCCACTGCAAACCGCCCACCTTCGTGACCCTAATGTTTTGACACATTTGAATCTGTCAGGAAGTGCAAAACAAATGAATTTCATTTGTAGCTGGGAGACAAATAAAATTCTTCTGGGTGGAGCTTTTCCCATA
The DNA here is from genome assembly GCA_036785705.1 of Acanthornis magna. Classification (NCBI taxonomy): domain Eukaryota; kingdom Metazoa; phylum Chordata; class Aves; order Passeriformes; family Acanthizidae; genus Acanthornis; species Acanthornis magna. The sequence goes on along the minus strand of JAWUZG010000221.1, from coordinate 29,732,750 downwards.
AACTAATTCCATTAGATTCAGCACTGCCTTTCATCTAGTACCACATTCATTCATCTTTTGCTCAGAAACAGGAAGAGGAGGCTGCTGCTTCTGCCATCCTTGATTCAGACCACATGAGCCCCAGCAAAGAGGCACAAGTCGGCTTGAGGCTGGACTTTGGCCCAGAGGAGCTGACAAAGTCACTTTTTTCTTTGCTTGAGATCAAACTACTCTCACAGAAGTGCAGCAGAAAGGAGGACTGTAGGAAAATATAACTAAACTGCTTGTACATGTCTTCCTCTGCAATGTTCTACAATCTATTGTGTATTATTCCTCTCCCTCATGACAGTCTAGGAGAGGAAAAAAAGGATAAACATTTAGCTAACATGTGAGGTCATCTCAATTATTTATTATTGGGATGGTTTTGTTTGTTTGTTTATAGCTGTTGCAAGAGAATTCCTTTCATTGAAGTATCACCTGGCTACGATTTCCAACAGAAAATATATGAACTGGAATTAACTATGAAGACTACCAGGTATGCAGAGATGTGCTATAGAAATGTATTGTTATCTGATCATCTCCTGCATGTTACATCATATTTTTAAAGTTTAAATGCGTGTCTGAAAGAGGAAAGTGAGGGTATAAGACAGAGGAAAAAGAAGGAAAAAACAAAGTATCAAATAATCCCTGTTGAAGGTATTTCTAACCAAAAAGATAACCAGATAAATGAAGTGCCATATATGACTCAGACTTAATTATACTTGACTATTTATGAAATGTAGGTGCATTTCTGTGAGCAAGAAGAGAAGAGTGCTTTCAGCAAGGGAGGAAGACTAACTGAATGACACACAAGCACCATTAGCCACAGCCCTTGGGGACTTAAATCAAACAGATCATTGCTCGTATAAGAAGAAGCAGGTAAATAGGATAGAATATGTAGAAGTTTGACAAACTACAGGACTATGGTCTATCACTGCAGAGGATAATAAGCAAAAGCAAACAAGGACAGTAAGTGGTAGAGAAATCAGCTGCATTACATGTCCAGGCAGAGGTGCACAGTTCTAGGAATTCCTTATTTTGGAACAAACAGTGAACTGTTTTTGCTGAACCAATGGCTACCAGCTCTGGAGTGGTGTTCCCTTTACAGGCATGAAATATTTCTGAAATGGGTTTCAGCTGAGGGTCTTGACAAAAACCAGCATGGGTAATATGGGTGGATCCACTCTGGATTTGTTTGCGGAGGCACAGGACAGGATACACATGCCCCTCAAACTTCCGAAACTTTTCAGCCCCACGTGGACATTGTAGGAATCCAATGCATGCCATGTTTGCATTTCTAACACCAATCGTGTATCCTGCCCCCTTCTTCAGTGAATGCAACCACAGGAAAACAAGATGCCAACAGAGCTGTGTTCTTGCATTACAGCACATTAGTATTAGCGCTTCTCTGCCTCACCTTCAGCAAAGTCTTGAGTCTATCAGTAGGAACCCCTGTTTGGGGTTCAGACAAGGGGAAAAGGAGGCTTGGTATGGTATTTGCTATATACAGTGTATGTGTGAGAAAGAAAAGAGTCAATTTCTACTGCATTTAAGAGTACAGACATTGGTGTCTTAATTTTCGTCCTCCCTCTATCACCTCTATCAGGCCAAGGTTGCTTTTCAATGTGTTATTTTCTGTCTTGTTTTTTCTTCATTTTCAGTGCACTATTCCTCTGCCATTCTCTCTGTCACAAGAATCAATAGATACTAATACCATTACTTGGGCAGGAGTGTTAGCTTTGCAATAATTTCTGGACACATAGACATGCAGTTTATAATTTATCGTATCTTTGACCAACTCTTTTCCCCTTTGCTCTCTTACATACTTCCCAGGGCCTCATGCTAAGGCCAGACAGTGCTGAGAGCCATAATGCATATCTTTGTTTTACATGAATCAACTGGAAAAAGTTTTCTGTCCAAACAAATACAAAATCACCTTCGCAAAATACTACATCTACTTGTACAAGGCCTAAGAATAACAAAACTTGCCCCTTTGTTTGTGAGACAGATATATGTAACAACATTTCTACTCAAAATTCAACAACTAAACTCACTGTGACAGTAAGTTTTGCCACATGGAAAATGGACTTCTTGTTTCATGGTATCTTTTCAGACTGTACTTCATATGCATTGCATTACAAGAAACAGTTATGTTGCAAGAATATTGTTACACTCCCTTTTATAGCTATATTATGAAATAGTGCAAAAGGAAAGGCAAATGCTTTTTCAGTAGACCACCAAGACAGCATTGCACTTCAAGAGAATAAATGGTCCAGACTGATGCAGCATTTAAAAATCTTTCCTCTGCACAGTCATGGGGTTTATTTAGATATTCAGAGTAACGAATATTGTGCTGTAAGAGATATAGATGCCACTTGTTACTGGGAAAGAAATCCTTTATGAATGCTTTTTAAGACAGTTTTATGTGTCTTCAACACATCGTTTACCTGATTTACCATAAATACATTGCTGTTTCCACTACCTTGAAAACAGTAACAAAAACCAACAACACGGTCAGTCAGTCATGAAGATACACACATTACTGCCTCACAAGTAGCTAAAGGCTGAAATTTCTGTTAAAAGAGAAAATAATTAAAGCACCAGATTGGAATTTCTCATTTTAATGCTGCCCAACCCATCACAAATAATACAAAAATTCTGTTGTGACTTTGAAGTCTCTACACATTTTAAGCAAATGAAAAAGGTGATGAAACATTACAAGGAAAAAGAGAGGCAGGCATATGTCTTTTTATATGATAGGAGAGTATTTGCACTGTGTCATTATCATTTGAGAGGGAAAGAGAGAGATCTATCTGATGCATTGGTTTTGATAAGGAGGAGAGAGGTGATCCTTCAGTGAATAGGTAGCTTAGATATATACAGATTTTTCTTAACTTACAGCTACAAATACACTGCATGTCTTCTCCTAATAGCTGGTGATGCAGTTTATAAGTTTCACTTCAGAAAGAGCAAATCGAATAACTGCAGTAAATGATCAGGAATTTTGTGGTGCTGACGACGTAATGTATCACGACAAATGTGACCTAGAGGCACTGCAGCATGGCAGATACAGTATTTGCACAGCCTCTGGCATTGCAGATGCCAAAGAGGAGAAGAAGCAAGAAAATCCTTTCCCTTTAGCACATTCACATCATTCCCATTTCCTGAAAGACAGGATTAGGCACATGTCAGTTATACCCTCTCCTAAAATGCAGGGAAACAAAAAGGGTCCTTTAGCTGCAGCAATAATGGGAGATGCTTTATATTTTTCTTTACATCAAGATTTGGAAGAGCTGTCTTGCAACTGAGATCAAGGTTATAAGCGAGGTTAATATAAGTCTCCAACTGTTAAGTGAAGACTCCTGGGAAATAGAGAAGAATCTTCTCATACTCTTTCAAAATAAAATTCACCTATGAGGCCTTTGGAGACTCTAGAGCTTCACCTCTTCAATATGGCTAGAAGTATTTCATCTTGTTTCTACACGATGAAGAGGAACAGGTAGAGGTAACATACACAGATCCTTTACGGCTCAGGTTATTTAAAACAGATGAATTTGAAGTTTCCCTATTCATCCTCAGAGGAGTTGTCTAAGGAGTTCAATATTCACAGTTATGTATTTTTAAGCAAAACACTTAAAATTATATCAGTAGCATACATGCTGATGGGTGTTTTATGTTCTGTTCAAATAAAAGCCCATTCAAGTAACTGTTTCAGCCTTTGGGGATGGTAGGAAGGGAGGCTTTACTTGATGAACTGCACAGAGCTACCACTGAGGAGTCCCTGCACACATCTCTAGCAATATAATTTTCATGTTCTTTCTTCAGCAGACAGCAGCATGGTCATTAGAGAATACAAGAAAGAGTTTTCCAAAGCTTAATAGGCTTCTGCTTTCTACATCTATCAGTACCTTGCCCACAAGAACAAGCTTTTGTACTTGGCTATGGACCCACCAGTATGAATTTGATCTACTTAGTTCAGGTTTTCTAGTTTTTCCCACCTTTCATGTCCCAAGAGGATGCTTTGAAAGTCCTACCCTTACAACATCTTCTGGAGTTCAAAATTCAAAGAGTTTTCACCTGGTACTTAATTTTTCCCTTTCACTTTCTCTATCCAGAAACTCCCCTCCCACTAGACAAGGATGACAAGTCCATCATCATACATATGTATTATCCTCAGCTGAATTGTGTCTTTGGCAATCAGACTGTGGTAAATAAAAGGTATGGCCTGAAGAGGATTCTGCTTTGGTTCTTATTTGCTTGCAAAACAGAGAAGAAAGAAAGAGATGATTCTTCTCTTTTTTGTAAGAGGTACCAAAAGAAATAATTTAGTGTGGAAGTTCTGTATCTACCAATCTGGTATCTTTTCTAAAACAGACTGTTCTGCAATACACTCATGTAACCCAATTATATGATTTGCTTTACCTTTTTATGTGCATTTCTTTCTTCCCGATGGCAAACTAATCATTGGACTGTGCACTGGTGCAAAGCAACCTCTTGGACAAATTCTACTTGAAAGTTTTACCAAATTATAGCTGTATTTTAATAAGTCCATGATCCAACAGACAACAAAGTAAACAGGAAAAGCTCTGCTGGAGCCAGACTCTCTCTGGGCTTTTCAGCTGTTTCTGTATGTAAAATGAATAGTACATGTTTACATATTCATGCATGGGAGAGAACAAGTTCAGATTTAACTGTCAATATGTATATGTGCATACCACAGTACCCAATTTGTTGTTATAAAAAAACCAAACAAACTAATAAACAAGACTTTGTGAGTTTACTTTTCATTAGAAAAGCTCAATAAACAAACACAAGTGCTGGCTTTCTAATCTGCTCTCAGCAAATAACCTCAACAAAACTTATTCTACCCAGTGAAAATTTTCACTGTTTATCAGTTTAAAATTGATCACTCTTTTCTTGTTTACTATTGCAATAATGGGTCTGCAGCTGAAAGAAAATAGGTTTATTCTTATAAATAAAAGAAACCCAGTCATATTCATGTTAACATATTTCCCTCATATTGTAGAGGTATAAAAATGGAGAAGGGGGGAGGGGGTTGCCATTGTGCAGATTTCTGTTAAATAGATGAAACAATTCAATGAAGTATGGTTACCCAGTTCTGGCAGCTTCTGCCTGCTTTTATTTTACTTATATTTTACTGAATAAAATTGTCTTCTACTATGCCTGCATCTCTAACTGTTCTGGTAAAGCAATATCCTGCTGATCACAACATTAAATTTTGCTGTCATTGGTATCTCGATGTGTCCAACATCTCATTTAGACTCTGATCTAAAATATACTGAGAAAACTGATACATTCCTCTGATAAGAGTATGTTTCACATCACAATCAGCTGGGCAGACCCTTTTTCCACCAGATATTCTGCAACACTCTACACCACTTGCACTGAACTCAACTGTTCAGAAATCATGGTATGGCCTGTGGCTAGGAAATTTTCTTATACCCAAGGAGTGCACAACTGCACAACTGTACACTGCTGGCTAAGGCCATGCACCCTTAAAGTCAAAGATGACTCTTCTAGCAATATCAATGGGAGCTGGAATGGGTCGTTTGGTCAGCATACCCTGGCCCACAAAACAAACAGTATCTGTAAGCTGCTAAAGTTGAAATCTTCAGAGAAAAAAAAAAATTGTATCACATGCACTAGCACAGTAATAAAAAATTTTCACCTACTCAAGTGAGTTCCCTCCAAGTGTCCTTCTCCAAAAATATCCCTTCTACCCTTTGTGGACTCTTCTAAATATCTGGCTTACCTAAATTTGCTGCAGATAAAACAGAAGAAAATTAAAGAACTGAATTAGAAAGGGTAGTCTCATCCTCTTAAGCATTGATGCTTATTTCATGGGAGTCCAGCAGAGGTCATATGAGGGACTTCTTTTAATACTTTTACCCCTCCATTCTCTCCCTTCTCCAGGGGCCACATAGTCTCAGACAGCAAAGGCTGGAGTTGGAATAGCTCTAAGAAGCCTGGCTCATCCCCATAGTCTGCAGTCCATGATGTAGAATGGTCAAAAGCAATTGAACAAGCAACTTGTCTCTAATGATGTCTAGAACCTTGGGGACAGACAATTCCACATGGACATGTTGGTCTAGTAAAGTACCTTGTCTTCTGCTCCATCCATGTAATCTTTTCTCCATGGTGAAAAACAATAGGGCTGAGCTGAGCTTACCACCACACCCATTGGGAACTCCTGACTATTGAATGCCTAATATCACAATCTTAACACTGTGTGGATAAGGGTTTTGATACTTAAAAAGTCTTCCCAAAGGTATTTGATTAAGTAGGTCAATCTCTTGCCTAGTCAACGCAGCTCCTTCATGTTACTACAGAACAACCATTAGGCTGCACTTTCAAGCCGAGTATTCCCATTTAAATTATCTGTCTGCATTAAGGTAACAAATAAATACATGTGGCATCTAACTGATTATCTCTGGCCTTTTACATCACCGGTTTGGCCTTGCAAGTGCAAGCTGGTACCCAGCCTTAACTCTCACTGAGTTCACCTGAGCTGAAGATCTCCACCCTCTATCTTACAACATACACACAGTGCAAATCATCCTCAGAGCCTCTGTATAACCCTTTTCCTTCTCTGTTGCCTACATCTTCTGACCCATCTGTTTTTAGTGTGATACCTCTGAGGGGAAGTGAAGGTTTGCTGTTATACCTTGCTTCTGCCTGACTGCCACTCTACTGCATAACCTCTATTTTGCTGCATTCTCTAGAAGTCCATAAAAGTTAGTCAAAAAAGGAAGCTCCTCTCTACAGTCCAGGTGGTTGATACTGGTTTCAGTTTCCTTTCCCATATAATAGGATTTAATAATCAAATTTCTACAGAAGATCTATCCCGCAGAACTTTAATCCCAAACTTTGAGGCTTTACTTTGTTTTGAAAAACCAAGTGCATTTTGTATTTATTTTTATATTATTTTGGTATAATACTTTTTCATTCCAATAATCACTTGATTTAATTTTCTGCACTATATATATTTTCTTTTGTTCCCATCACCCAAGTAGCTGTTTAATGGTTAGCTACAAATTTGCATTTGTTTGATCTCAGGTGTCTTTCTGCCTAAAGAATTAGTAGTACTTTTGATAATATATACTCCAAAGGTATATTGTTTTGAACAACTCTTTTGACCTACTTGTTTCCATAATGTTTGAGGTTTCTGTCAATGTGATTTCTCTTTATCATTTTTCTTCCCTTCCCTTTACGAGAGGCTGATTTTCTTCTAACAACCTATTTCAATTCAGTAAAACTCCCTTTATTTTTTAATTTTCTTAGGTTATTGAAGTCCCCAGGTTCCAAAAACATTAATTTTACATTTTGTCAAATAGAAAGAAGTTCAGTAGATTCAAACAGAACCGGACTGAATAATCTTACCTATGTAATGTCCTTTTTCCTTCACTGTGAAAAATTCAGAAACTGTAGATGAAATTCTTGTTCCTGTGACAGGCTGAAATGAAAATTAGAGTAAGTCTTATTTCATTAGATATGAAATATAAAACTTTTTGTCACTTTTTTTAAGAAATAAAAATTATTCATATCCCATTATATAAGTAACATACAGACAGTCCTGATCCATCTAGTAGGCACTTTATTTTACAAAGACCCCAATCTTGCAATCCAATCTGAACAGAAGAGCTCTTTCACTTCCACTGAAAGCTGGTGAATCTATTAGGCACTAGGCTTATAGAGGCATTCTGGCACTTTAAAACACAGACAGGCTCAGAACAAATTCTTTTAAAAATGTACAGAAAGTGAATTCCCACTGAAATAATTTCACTTCAGCTCATTTCTGTGTCTCTAACACAGCCCACTATATTTTAAATGAAACAATGCAACAAAATTGAAACATAATTTTGGTTTACATAAAAAAAACAAAAATCAAAAACTGAAATTTCTGTCCCATGGAACAAGAAAAGGATAATTTAGAGAATGTTTGGGGCATTTCTTTTAAAGACATTTGAATCTGGGAGAAAGCACTTCATCTCTCTGAACTCTGTCGTGTTCAGAGATGTGATGGGTACTGCATCACTGTTTCTACTTCCAAACAACACCAACTGCATGTGCTCACAAAGGCTTCATTTCACATCTGTAATCCTTGCACCACTGGAGAAGCAAGGCTGGGATTGCTAATTTCAGTTTTTCAAAAGAGACTCTTTTGTAAAAAGGCAGGAAAACTTCCATAGTCAACATAACATGCTTTTAATCATAGAATCATAGAATGATTTGGGTTGAAAGGGACGTTAAAGACTATCTAGTTCCAATCCCCCTGCCATGAGCAGGGACACCTTTCACTAGACCAGGTTGCTCAGAGCCCCATCCAGCCTAGCCTTGAACACTTCCAGGGATGGAGCATTCACAAATTAATAATTATACAGTATTACAAATACACCAAAAAGGCAATTATCAGATTCAAGTTATTACACTGAACTTGAAGATTTTCTTTCCAGGTTACCTTTCAGAGATGACTGCATTTGTCTTCAAGAGTAACAACATTTTCAAATTACTTTTTATAGAATATGAGACAAACTTCATTAGGTTTAAGCCAACATTGGAGAAAACCTAAACTCAGAACTGGTACTTGCACTATGAATGAAGGGCTCCTTAGAAGTAAAGTATATTTGAATGTTTGGTTATATATGATACCAGCTATTCTAACTAGAAAGACTATAAATGGTTATGTAATGATAAATTATTAAAAATTATCACTTATCAAATACAGAAAGGTTTCTGCAAATACCACCATGACTTTTTCTAGGAAAGAGCAAATGTTTAGGAAATTATGGAAAACTAAACAAACAAGTACAGATACAGAATAAGAACTCTTGAGATATCTCAAGCTAATTTTACAAATCACAGTGTCATTTATAGAGTAAGTTCATGAAGCTGCTAAATTAGCATTCCAGGGTATCACTGGAAATCTCCTTTCCTCCACCATTACCCTCGGCATTAGGTCAAATGCCTTTATCAAGAGGACACCTACCCTGCAGACACAGTGCACACACAGCAGTGACACAAGCCATGCAGCCCAGAACTGAGCAAGCACAGCAGCTCCTGTCTACATCACAGCCTGTGTCTGCAATTGTTAATGTTTCACAGTTGGCTACACTGGGCAAGGTCTGGCTTATTTTATAAGTTCTCGGTATCTACAGTAAAACAAATAAAGAGAAACATTAAAATAAAGAGAAAATTAAGAGTCTTTATGGCATAACACTGTCATGCTTCTACAATGATTTTGAACATTTATAGTTTAATATTATGAATTAAGGAGGGAAAAGTGCAGAAATTGTTATCATAAACTGCCTTACAGGGTGATTACAAAAATTTGAGAAATCCTTCTGAACAAGAAAATCTTATTCATATAAATTGTTGTAATTAGGTATTCATTATCTCTCCCCACCACAGATGAACAAGCTAAAACTGCAATGGTTAAGGCTACGAAGAAATGGCAATTCCATGTTCATATGGAATTTTACTATCTCTTTATAACTGATTGAGAATGTTTTCTGATTTATACTTTAAAAAAAAAAAGTTTAAACTGCTTGACAAATATTTCATTGTCCCTATACAGCTCACTGCTGCCACTTGTTTGGAAAAATGAAAGGTAAGTTGAAAAATGCACCTTTTCCATTTTCATCTCTAATTGAATTCTCTCTTGACCCCCTTATTCCCCATGGCTGTATTTCAGGTTTTGATGATAAGAAAAAGAATTTTGTATTTGGATAATACAATTTTCTCACTTGCCTTCAGCGACCTTCAGCTCAATTTCCTCTCCCCAGAGACACTGTATATTATAGAATTGAATCAAATTCCTTATTCATAGAAAAAAAGTTCCAATTTAATCTGAATATTCAGCATTTTACACTGGTCAGGGTGATGGATGGCAAATTGAAATGCTTTTGGTTCAGGTAATCAAATGGTAGAATTCAGACTTGTATTGAAAAAAATAATGAAGTCTATTCAATATTCTCATAAGGTGCAAAAAATGCACATTACATGGTAGAACTGGGTTTTTTCTTATTACCTAACCAATAACATCTCCACTGCAAAAAGTATAGTAAAACATTAAGAATTTATGTAGGTTAGAACATGTGAAAAGCAGACACCTTTGGGGGAAAATGCAGGCATCCTTCTAAGAGTGCTCAGATGAATGAGTACAAAACTGGAGGAAAACCAGACTGGTTCTCAGTATGTACCTGCAAATTCAATGGTGGCTTACCGAAGCCTTTTAATAAGTTTTAAATGCTTTTTGAGGAAGAAACACAGCCCTTTTAATCACTTCAAGTTGTTTGATATACTAAACTACTACAATGTTTTATTTCCATCCCCAAAAGTTTTGTCAAGTAATGCCATCAGGTATCTCATTATTTCCAAAGGACTACCATTTCATTTTGGAAAACTCTCTTGCCATTTGTGAAGTTCAACCCCAAAACAACAGTTGATTTAAACAACGTCAGCTTGGCACCACACTCTTGATGAAACTTACCTGGACCTTTGGGCTTGGACAAGATGTCTCCAGGAAAACAAGAGGATAATGATGCTGCATAAATTTGGTTTGGTTTAAAAATTCCATCAGTAATTACTTTCTTCCCATCTAGTGGTGCATGGTTTTCAAACACTGTGTACCAGAGGGTTTTTTCCTAATTAATTGGAGTATTTAAGCCACAAGGAATGCCTAACTCTAGTCACCTCTAGCATTTCATTAAAACTGTGGTGCAGCAACCTAAATGTTAAAGCACTGTGTTAAAAATGAGACCTAGGCTGCCCTTACTCACTGTTCCGTACTACAGTTTGTGCCTCCCCCATGTCTCTGCTCTCACCTCACACACACCAGTCTGGGCACAGGCGTTACCCAGGACAGCAGGATGAGGGGAACTCCTGTTCAGAGTAACTTCCCATACCTGGCAGACACAAGGTGACCTTCACAACCAGGGAAGAACATTTTTCATCATTTTCCCTTCTTCCACACCACAAGCAAGCAGTGCTCAGACTTGACCCTGTGGAAACACAGAGCTCTGCATGATACTGAGCGTGCTCACAGGGCATTTGTGTTCTCTGAGTAACCTATGGGTGAGGTTTGCCTCATCAGCTTGTGCAGTTTCACAGCCACAGGGTAACAATGGGGTGTGAGGCAGGTAGGAAAAGTATTATGCACAGAAGCACTCTCAGGAGCAGGATAAGTGCTCAGACTATGAAGGATAATGGCATTTTTAGAAATATTTACAAGTTAAAGCTCTTAATGTTGAAATAACTCTTAAATTAAGAGACATTCACAGCAAATGGTGAATGCTAGCAAGAACTTGTGACCCGCTAGCAAGAGCTGTTGACCCACTAGTAGTCATGAAGAGCTGACCTAAGAAAACACACAAATATACTCATTTCAGTCAAACCCCAGATTTTTTTTTTAATTGCATTTTTTCAGCCTTTCCTGTATGAGCAATTTAGGAACCAAACATTACATGCACCACTGTATGGTGTAAGGGTGGTTCTGCAATGGACGCCACTAATAGGTACACTAATGAACAAGAAGAGAGCCCAGCTACTATTTCCAGATCCCTTACATCTTCAGGACTTGCAGGAATATAAGTACTTAAAATGCAATATTTTACACGTTAAAGTGAATAGATATGAAATAGACACACAAAGTTTGGAGTGTTTTACATAATCAGAAATACAAAAATTAACTTAAGATGTCATAAAAGAGGACTTAACCATGTGATTTTGAAGTAATTCAAGTAGAAGCTTGCCCTCTGTCCTGAATAGGATAGAAAAGAAGTGCACAGTTCTGACTAACCTATTAGCTGCATTTCAAGGTCCAGAACAATAAGGACATTTGCTGCATGAGCTTACTTCTGCTGAGAGTTATTTGGAATGTCTTTTGTGAACACCTCTACAGGATTTTAAGAAGTGTAGGACACATATGACATCAATTTTTACTACACAGTACAAAGGAAAATTAGAAAAATATTTTCATTTTGTTGAAAAGTTGCATTCCAATCTTGATCCTTCCAGACGAGTTCTTAGTACTACTCCTTGTAGAAGGGCTAAGTACTAAGTCAGGACAGTAAAGCTGTGTGAGGAGGTGCTTGAAAGTCAGGAAACAGCAGCATTGCAATACTAATACAAGCTGGTTTCATGTTACCATGGGGACTATTCCCAAAGGCCATATTAGCCTGTGGCCACTAAGCCCCATGGGGGAACTTTCACAGACAAGGGATAGCAACAGGCTCTTCTGGAGGGCAGTTCAGATCAGGAAACCAGCTCCAGCCCAGAGGATTCTGCATCACCCAGATAAATTTAGCCCTTGTGAATACTCCTCATACATTCAAATTACATTCTTTAGCTGCAATTATTTTGCCCAGGATCATGTGGAACATTATGCACGCTTTGTCTTCTTCCAGCTTGCACTTTTCTCATTTCCATAATAGTCCAGTATTGGATCTATACCTTGGCAATTGCTGACTGCTGTCACATTCACTTCTTTTTTCAGCCAGTAATATTAAAAGGTAAATGTTAATTACAGGGACTATTTCTCTAACCTTGTCTCTGGGACAGAATATTTAGTTGGGAACAGTATCGTTCATCACAGCTGCAGCCTATTTGATAAATGCTTCTTAAAAGCCAGACTCTTTGTCTGCTGGATATGTTGCCTCACTGATGACTGGGGAGGCTGGCAGCTCTTAAAAGGAGTAGCATAGCTCAAGGTAATCATTTGTTAGTGCCCCTCCAGTGCTCCTTTCAGACCAAGGGACAAACATGGTTGTGACAGTGTGCAAAACACTCTGGCCCAGCATTCAAGAGGCTTTTGTTCTTCGTCTGTGTGTTAACCCTGGTGAGCATGGAGAGGAGTGGAGGTTCCCATGTTAGCTGGCACAGCACACGTGAGCTGCTGATACGCTGTGCTTTGCTCACTGTGAATGTACGCCAGCTTGGGTAGCAATTTAATAAAGCAGCTGAAGCTAATGCCATTTCTTGGCACCACATAAGAGAGTTTATTGTAGGGTCACATATATGCATATAAAGGGTCATGTACCAGCAAATTTTCAGGAAATAGTAGACATGCACATTATTAGACTGAATTGCTGTCTGGCTCCAATATCTAAAATATGTAGCCAACTCTTAACCCTAAGTCTCAGCATTCTGATGCACTTAAATCAGAAAAACGTGTGGGGTTTCTGTGTCTTAAGTGAAGTTTCTAGAGTAGGAGAAGAATATCAAGAAAGTAGTACCAGATTCTAGACAGAAATACTTGAAGAGCAATACTGCTGGAATTAGTGCCACTACTGACACAATATTTTGATTAATAAACACTTTTCAAAATCCAAGATTGCCTCTAAAATCTTGATTTTAAAGAAATTAATCTGGGGCTCTTATTTTTTTTAATTAGGATTTTTGAACCATTAATTTTGTATTTCCAATACTTTCTTTGCATGTACAAGGACTCCTTTTAACATGCATGTTTAATGGCAGATAACATTATTTCATAATCATGGGACTCTGGAGCTTTATAAGAAAAACACTAAATCTTATTAAACTTGTGATAAAATTATTGGTGTTGGCAACCTTGCAGACATATGCCTAGACCTGCACAGTGTTTTCCTCCTCTAACTACTGTAACTAAAAGGACTTTAATGAGAGCAAAAGAATGTGGCTCTGTCTGCCCAGAATCTTTTGGAATTTTCACTTTTCCCTAATGAAAATGAAAGCAAATACTTTTTTTTTTTCCTGTAAGCTTTTACGGACATCTGAACTGACTTTTGTAATGAAGAAGGATTAAGCAAACTCAGGAAAATTATAAATGTGGTTTGTATTAGTGTACTAATTAGCTCATAAATTTAGAAATAGTTAATCTTTTCGTTTTGCTGAATGAAAATAGCGGTCAAATCGCAGATCAGATCTTGTAAGTAGAGTAATGCAGTGGTAAATTCAACCCCCCAGAGCATAGGTGTCTGATCTCATAGCATTATGAAAACTGGAAATCTTGCTACTGACTTTGAAGAGCACAAGGTGAATTTAACCAAAGTTGTAAAATATTACTCAAGCAGCCAGATACTTAGCAGATAATAATAAAAAATATGATTTATTAGGTGTGTACTTCTCATTGTGTTGTAATCCAACAACTAACTATATTAATTATTTTTAGTTCAGTGAGCTAATCAGAGGAGTAGCTGGCAAAATTCTGTGGTTTACTGCAGTTTCTATTTAATATATGTATATATGTACATGGATATTCAAAAGACCCTGCCCTAGAAATATACATGTTATTACAGAAACAATTGTGGGTACTAGGTGATAAAAATATACTTGTTCAGTACATGATTTACATTTGTTTAGAACTGCCAAAGTAGAAAAAGAGTAGAGGCACTGTTTTATACTTGATAATCTGGTGAAGACTGCTCTGATGAAACAAAGTAGATTCTATCCCAAAATAAGTTTAGGCCTCAGTTCTTCAGACTGGGTCCTAGCCAGGTGACAGAGATGCAAGAGCCAAGCACCTGGGCATGGTAGCAGACAAGTAGCTGGCAGACCTTGCAGGCTGCTGCATACAATAGCTCAGAGTCTTCTCTCCCCTTTAATGACTGCACCAGAACAAGGTTAGAAGAGAACTGGGCTCAGTAACACTCAACGTGCAGAATGAATGGACTCCCATTCTCACACCCCATAAACATCCTCACGCACACCTTGTTAAACACCACCCCAGAGACTGCGATTCAAGCAGTTTTCCATAAACTCCATGTGACCTGGATACAATGCTAGATAAAACCATCAGATAAAATACAGCACTAGAAGTACGTGAACCTGGGATTAGAAGATCAGGGTGACTTAATGCAGAACCAGCCTTCACATCTGGACTGTTGTAAACATTGCTCAGTCCAAGGCCCCCGTGGAAAAAAGACAACACACCAACAGTAATTCAGCAAAATGTATAAGAACTGGTCATTGCTAGAGCGCTGCAGTGATATGCAGTAGGAATCAATCTAAAAACACCAAGGCAAACAACTGCCGAACCAATTTTATTCTACTTGTAGTGCACCTGCTCTTACAGGATCTAAATTTTATACTCTTTTTTTTTTTTCTTGCAGAGATGTAAATATTCCGATATTAAACCAACTGCTCATGTAAGGAGAGAGCCAGTGACAAGGCCTTATTCTAACTACATGGTGCATGTGATAAGCAGGAAACAAACTGTGTCTGTAAGTATCAAATGTTTAAATGCCTCTAGTCATGACACGAGCTGGCACTTAACAAAACAATTTGTAATTATATCTCTGATTTGCTCTTAAGGAGTTGTGCATCAGCCAGCTATTAACCATATCATGTATTACTGCAGTATTCTACCTCAAGGTGGTAGGAGACTGAGAAAATTCAATCCTCAAGTCTCAATATTAGACTCTTCTGAGTGCATTGCTGGCTGCCAAACATGTGCAGCAAGTCAGCATTGCTGACATATTTTTGTCTGCATATGATGCTACTTCTGGAGGCCATATGACCTATAGTTCACCATCCCAGCTCTATTTTTGGTAAGCTGCTGCAAGAAAGGATAGAGTGGCATGGTTAGCTGGTATGGATGCATAGTTCAATGGATTACCGGTTGTTACCATTTTCTAAGTATTTATCTTCATTTTAAATGATGCAGCATAAGGCATCCAAAGCCCTCTCTATTCCACCCCCCCCCCAAATTAGTACCAGGACTAGGAATTTGAGTGACAGTATGTTAGAGTTTATCCTTCACTTAGTGGAAAGTAACATTTACACTCCCTTCAAGTCTCCAGAGAATCTCCAGGGACTGCATACCATAAGCAGGTTTACAAGGAACATCACCTTGGCAGCACAACCTCAATGAACCCATCTGACCAAAATTTTCAATAACAACTTGAATAAAAGTGACTGGTGTGTCATGGCTTTCAGCACACTTGCTTCCAACTAAGTTAGCACATCAGGAAATCAGGACACACTTATTTTAGTGCTTATATATAGGTTAGAACTGGACTTCAGATTCCTACATTTGAAAGCTGAGAAATGTGTCAGCAACAGCATTATAAAAGCAAAAGCCTGATCAAAATGCAATATTCTCCTTAAAGCAGCATTCTAAAGAGGTACTGTAGTTCTCTTCCCTGTGTGACAGGCTGTTGTGGTTTAACCCCAGCCACCAACCAAGCACCATGCAGCTGTTCACTCACTCCCCCACCTGCAGTATCTGGGAGAGAATTGGAAGGGTAAAAGAGAGAAAACTCATGGGTTGAAATAAAGACAGTTAAAGAGGAAGAGCAAAAGCTATGCATGCAAGCAAAACAAGGAATTGATTCACTGCTTCCACGGACAGGCAGGTGTTCAGCCATCTCCAGGTGAGCAGGAGGTGGTATCCATCATACATAACAGTGACTTGGGAAGACAAAGGCCATCACTCCAAACATCCCCATCTTCCTCCTTCTTCCCCCCAATTTATATAGTGAGCATGATGTCATATGGTTGGGAATATCCCTTTGGTCAGTTGCGGTCAGCTATCCCAGCTCACAATCTCCCGTACATCTGCAGTTTGCTTGCCAGCGTGGCAGTAGGAAAACCAGGAAAGGCCTTGGCTCTATGTAAGCTCCACTCAGCAATAACAAAAACAGTTCTATGTTATCGACTCTGTGTTCAGCACAAATCCAAAACAAGGCCCATACCAGCCCCTGTGAAAAAAATTAACTCTACCACAGACAAAATCAGCACAAAGGCATATGAAAAGCTCCAGAATAAGGACTCAGATTCTGCAATTAACTGTATTTTGATCTCAGGGACATGTTCCAACTCAACCTGCCACTCTGTTTAACAATGATGACTCTACTTTTGAGACTGGGTGAGGGTACATCTAATACACCCCCTAAATATTAAATATAATACTCCAAACACATTTATCCTATCTAACTTTCAACTTCTGAAAAGTGGCTGTGTATACCTCAGATACTAATTGAAATTCTTATGAAGTAGTGGAGAGGAAAACTTTTAAGTCATGTTGCATCTGATCTATGTTAGATGTCTAACTCAGGGTAACATTTATCAGGCCTTAGAAATGTTGCTTTATTGTATTACAGAGGGATTGGAAACATCTCTTTATTACCCATATGTCTAAATTATACAGACCCAAGACTAAGAAGAAAGAAGCCCAGCCCTCACTGCAAAATGCTGATTAGGAACGGAAATACTCCTTATGAACACCATTGCCCAGTGCCACTGTACACAGCGACAAATAAAGGCAAAGGAGGACTTTGATATTTTGCCAGGAACATACATTGGCAGTACTACTAATATCACGCTTGCTGAGTCAAGACCAGTGGAGCAAGGTCAGAAACGAGCCATAACCAGCAGAACCAACAAGAGGTGGATGTGGCTTCTGCACCGGGGTTAGTACCTCCCTGCACTGTATGGAGGGAGGTGCTGTGCTATATGAATACATTAGCATGGGTGTACTAACTCCACTGCACTGGGTTGTTAGGCCCAAGCAGTCCTGTTATTAATTGACTTGAGTTATATCAATACACCATACTCTTGCACTTATTAAACTAGGGTCTACATAAAGTGAAGTCTGTGGCCTTTGCAACAATGCTAAGTGTGACCCTGTCACTAAACTTTCAGGTATCAATTGGATATTGCATGCTTGGTACTTTCATATTCAATAATTATTCAGTGGATTTTTAAAGGAGCCTATCCTTAAAGCAGTTGGATACACTTCATATAACTTGTAAGACACTAGAACAGATTTTTGTTTTCTATACATTGAGAGCAACACAGAAAAGGTTCAGCTTCTGTGCTTACCATGTCAAGCAAGAACACGGAAATAACAGTCAAAAAGGATTTCAAGTTTCAATTTTCAGTGGAAGATCTGAGGGAAGATGTTCAGTTTAGGTATTTCTCCACTTTTGACCAAGTTTGAGCCCCAATTTCTCTACAAATACACACCCCCAGCAGTAGATACACTGCTGAGTAGACTTGATTCATCCAGAGACAAGTTCAAAACATCTGTGTCAATTGCCGATAGTGGTACAACCTGGTGGGGATGCCCAACATGTCTTCTGCTTAACAAAAAGCATATGGAATTGATTCTGCTCTCACACCAATGTTAATCATGACACAATCTAATAAAGGCAGAGTTAGAATTGCTTTGAATCTACACTAGCATGCATGAGAGAACACTGTGACTATGTGCATCTCTCAGGGATTTTTTTTTTCATTTCTTTTTTCTTATTTCTCATGTTCCTCTGGGAGATCTCATTGCCAGTTTCAACAAAGGGCATCATCTCTGTGCAGATGATATCCAACTCTACAACTCTGTCAAGTCACTCTCTGATCCCCTTCTTGCCACCTGTCTTCAACATGTCAATCAACAGATGGCTACACCATCACTAAGGAATGCTTCAAAGGCATTCAAAATGTTTTAAAAGTCCTCTTTGTTCCATGTCTCTTGCTCTGCTATCAGTCTTCTTAATTCAGCCCTTCAGTTCTCCACCAAAAATCTTGCTGCTATCCATAAAACAGGGTTTTTGTATTTCTTTTCGCCTACTTAAAAGCTTCTTCCATAATATTTACAGATTTATCCATACTTAGACATCTGCTTTCTCTGTGTTCTGTTGAATGTTTTATTCCAGTTTAAAATAATGCCATTTTGTCCACTTTGGTGTTCTAAAAACATATTTTCTAACTTCACCAACCAATGGGCAGGAATCAGAATACTACTCTGCTTCAAAAGATGGAGACTCCTTCAACAACTTTCAATGTCTTCTTAAATGCAGAATCTCATTTTAAGACTTGTGAAAATATATTTCAGTGTCTACAGCTGGAAGCTAAAGCCTTCTGATATACTTAGAAGAGTAATATTGGTTTATGCCAGATGACTCTGTCATTATCAAAATATAGTTCTGATATTACCAAAACATAATTGTGTTGGACTGTACCAGATTTCTCCCACAGTATCTCAGCTTTTGCTTCTCCTCAGCCCCTTCATATCTCTGTGTCCTCTTTCCAAGCTTCCAGAAATGAGAAAGCAATCCCATTCCTTCACTTACCCTATTTTAATCTTGCCTGCATTTTCAAGCCTTCCCTTCAAACCATTGTAACATCTTTGGTACAGCCTCATCTCCACAGCAGTAACATTCCAACGGTTTGTGATAATAACCTGTCATAAATCTGGAGTGATTCTGCTGGTCAAGAAAGTGGCAGAATGTAAAATGGATAAACAAAAGTAACTGCAGCCACCATGAGGAAAAATAAGTGCAGTGGAAATAGCGAATCTGATGTTAAAACACCAATGAGTGGCTGATGTGAAAAATACCAAGGAAAATAACTATATAGGCCAATGGTCAGCCACCTAATATCCCACTGACAAGTGCACCTGGGGAGACTCACAGGGGTGCCCTGAAGGCTGACAACCACTAATTCCCAGTGTATGTTTTCCAGTACAAAAGAGGAGCTGCAAACAGATTGGCACACATGGTTTTCTTAGTAAGGGGATTATCCTTCTATTTGTTACTGCCTCCACCTCTTCTTTCATCCTATTATTTGCAATCCTGTAACACTAGTGGCAACCACAGCAATTCTGTAGAAAGAGCATTTAGTGTTCTTTTAACAGCATTTAGTAGCTGGAACCAGCTCACTTTCACAGAATCACAGAATGGGTAAGTTGTGTGGAAGGGATGACAGTAGGTCATCTGATACAAGCTCTCTGCTTAGGCAGCGTCATCCTAGAGCAGGTGGCATAAGAGTGCACCTAGATGGTTCTTGAATATCTCCAGTGAGGGAGACTCCACAACCTCCCTGGGCAATCTGTTTCAGTGCTCAGTCAACTGCACAGTAAAGACGTTCTTCCTCATATTCAGGTGGAACTTCCTGTACATCAGTTTCTGCCCCTTGCCTCATGTCCAAGTGGTTGGCACCACCCAGGGGAGCCTGGACCCATCCTCTTGGCATGCCTGCTTTAGATATTTATACACATTAATAAGGTCCTCACCTAGTCATGTCTTCTTGAGCCAGAACAGGCCCATCTCCCTCAGCCTTTCCTCTCAAGAGAGATGCTCCAGTCACCTTATCATCTTTGTCACCCTCTTCTGGGCCGTCTCCAGGAGCTCCCTGTCTCTCTTGTACTGGGGAGCCCAGAACTGGACACAGCACTGCAGGTGCGACCCCACCAGGGCTGAGCAGAGGGGCAGGATCACGTCCCTCGACCTGCTGGCAATGTTCTTCCTAATGCACCCCAGAACACCACTGGCCCTCTTGGCCCCCAGGACACAGTGCTGGCTCATGGACAGCTTGTTCTCCACCAGAACCCCCAGGCCCTTCTCCACAGAGCTGCTTTCCAGCAGCTCATCCCCCAACCTGTGCTGGTGCCCACGGTTATTCCTCCCCTCCCCAGGTGCAGGACTCTGCATTTGCCTTTGCTGAATCTCAGACAGTTCTTCCCTCTTGCCGCTCTTCAAGCTGACGAGGTCCTTCTGAAGGGCTGCACAGCCCCCTGGGGTATCGGCCACTCCTCCCAGCTTTGTGTCATCAGCAAACTTGTTGAGGAGATATTCCCTCAACACTTCACCTGCCCCTTCATCTCTTTGCCAGCTCCTCTCAGAAAACCACACAGGAGCAGCCTGTGAGACATCGAGACCTCGTCGGAGCTCTAAGTTGGGCACGGCGGTGACTCGGGCAGGGCACGGCTGCGGCGGCCCGGCAGCCCCGCGCCGCCCGTCGCCATGGCGACCGGGGCCGCGTCCCGCGGGGCGGAAGGGCCGAGCTCTCGCGAGATGGCGGCGGCCGGGCCGGGCCGGAGCGGAAGGAGGCGCGCATTTGAAGGCGGCGGCGGGAGGGGGAGGTGGCGGCGGTGGAGTGGGGCAGGTGAGCGTGTTTCTTCCGTGGGTCTTTTTCGTGGTGTGGAGCCACGTCGCGTCTGAGCCGCCGCTGCTGTGGCGGAAGGCACTCGCCCGAGGGAAGCGAGCCGGTGGCGGTGGCTCCCCGTGCCCGGGGCGGCGCCGGGCTGGCTCTTTCCCAGGACTGTTTCCTTCCAGGCCAGTGGTGCTTTAGGATGGCAGGACACGGCCGCCGGCGCTGTGAAGGCGTTGAGCTGAAAAAAGTAGGGAAACGAGGTGGCCTTCAGTTTCAGAAGCGGAATAGCCGAACTGCGAAGTTACAGCGGTTTGGAAAGTTTAAGTGGTGTAGTGTTAAAAGGCTTCTAGTTCTGCCGTGGGACAAGGCTGAGCTTTGGTTTTTAATAGGATGTTCGTTTGCTAGATGTTGTTCGTTTCCAAATTGAAGTGCTTGTTTTAAGGCTTGTTCAGCAAAATATTTTCATGCGGAATCATAGGGTCGAATCATTTAGGTTGGAAGAGACGTGTAAGATTATCAATCATAACTCTTTTATATGCTTTATGCATATAGATCAAATACTGAAAAGGGCTTTAAAAACCCACAAAGATGAGGAAGCACAGGTTTTATTTTAACTGTAACAAATCATGAAGTAATTTGATGCCAAAGATCTCGATAGTAACTTGGGTTCTGTTCTCAGTGTTTCTTTCTAGTCTTCTTTCTCTCTAACACACACACACACACACAATCTGTTTGTTTCAGGTGAGTAACTGAACCTGAAATCATACTGTCCCGATTCTTCAGTGACATTGGGTTTTACATTGGTTTTAAAAAACTGCAAAAGTGAATGTCAGATATAAGGTTTTTAAAATATCAAATGACAGGGCTTTGGGAATCACTTGCATGGGGGTGCAAGATCATAAATCCATAGCACAGTCTCAGAATGAAAATTGAGCCTTCAGTCTTAGTTCTAAATCTCTTGACTGAAAGACTTGCTTATTAAATCTTATTTGTTCTGTCACCAGGGCTTAGCATAAACTGCTTAGACATTTAGTTCTTACAATGTTCAATTATAAGTCTTTTCAAGTCTTGTTTGTCATAATACGTGTGTTTTTAACACATATTCTTAGAGGATATTTGTAATATTTGTTAGCTATCTCTTTGAGAAAGCCCAAGTGCACTTTCTTTTTCTCCACTCTCTACTATTTACACAGTATGCTTTTAAAAGAAGTTATCCATTATTTAAAAGGAATTATTGGAATTGACTCTGACTGATTTATGGCTTACACTTATAAAATGCTGTTGAAGTCACATGTTAAAATGTAACTCCTAACTCTTGTTGGAATCTTGAGGGAATAAATATCAACACTTTGTTAAATAATGATATTTTTCTTAACAGTAACCATGGAGCCTGTGAAACACTGAAAGTCGAGTGGAATATTTATATGATTGTCAAATCTTTACTTTGAATTTGAACCAACAAAACAGGGAAACTGGTAGAAAATGTCACCTGGAAAAGTTCTGCAACCTGCAGTGAAAATGAAGGTGGATGAACTCTTTTTGTGCTGGTTGAGTCAGCCTGCAACTCAGCTAACGCTAAAGGACTGCTTGCGAAGAATCAAGGATAAGGAGAAAACAGAGTTTGGTAATGCAAATTCAGGAAACAGTAAAAATGAGAGTTTCACCAGTAAAAATTCCAATTCCAAGCAGTGCATATTAGGAGATACCAAACTGCCTTTGATGTCTTTCAGTCCTCCTCAACTTTCTAATACTCTTCCATTGGCAACCCCAGCTAGCTCAAGGAACATTTCTAATGTAAGAGCAACACGTCGATCCTCAGGGACCAAAGAAGTAAGTTTGTTTCTTATGAGATTTATTTGTTTAAATGGAACTGAATTTTGTGTTTGTGGTGTTGGCATATTATGTAACTAAATAGTTTCCCCGGAGGAGGTATCAGGATTGGAGTGAAGCAGCAGCACTGCACATAAAATACCAATGTTTGTGTGGTTATTAGTCTTAGTGCATAGGTGGCCTAAGCTTCCAAAAGATTATCTTGGCTCCTTGCCATCTAATTGTGGGTAAATGTAAGTCCGTGTATTTGTGTTCCTTTTGTAACATACTGCATTGACTGCAAATATTCCTTTGTCTAATAATACCAGGCATTCTTGTTAGTACAAGACTCAGATTTGGCTCCACAGAATTTGCATATTAGCAAAGTGATTGTTTTGGTACTGCATGGTACACTCAGTACTTCCTTCCTAATGAGGTCTTCATTTACAACAGACAATGCCCTCTGTGCAAGGATGACAACCCTGCCCCCAACCTCACATATTCTTTTTAATCTTGCAGTTCAATTCAGTATATTTTCTAGCTCTTTTCATAAATTGTAAAAACAAAACTGGATAGAAAATGTTGTAGTGACTGACAAAATCAAGCATTGCTTATGTATGATCAACAGCCATAGAATTATAGAATGGTTTGGACTGCAAGGGACCTTCAAGACCATCTTGTTCCAAACCCCCTGCTATGGACAGGGACACCTTCCATTAGACCAGGTTGCACCAAGCCCCATCCAGCCTGGCTTTGAACACTCCTAGGGATGGGAGATGAACAGCTTCCCTGGGCAACTTGTTTCAGTGTCTCACCACCCCCACAGTAAAGAGTTCGAATAATTTCTTCCTAATATTTTATCTAAACCTACTCATTCAGTTTAAGGTCATTCCCCCTTGTCCTGTCACTACACGTCCGTGTACAAAATCCCTCTCCAGCTCTTTTATTGGCAACCTTTAAGTACTGGAAGGCTGCTGTAAGTTCTCCCCAGAGCCTTCTCTTTTCCAGGTGGAACAACCCCAACTCTCTTAGCCTGTCTATCTTAGGCAAGGTGCTCCAACCCTGTGTTCATCTTTGTGGCCTGCCTCTGGACTTGCTCCCACATCCTTATGTTGAGGACCACAGAGCTGAGCTGGGGTCTCACCAGAGCAGAGGAGCAGAATCACCAACCTTGCCCTGCTGGCTAAGCTGATTTTGATGCAGCCCTGGACACAGTTGGCTTTCTGGGCTGAAAGCACACACTGCTGAGTCTTGTTTAGCTTTTCATCTAGCAACATCTGCAAGTCCTCCACCTGAGGGCTGTTCTCAATCCATTCCACACCCAGCCTGTATTTCTGCTTGGGATTTCCTTGACCCAGATGCAGGACCTTCCACTTAGCCTTGATGAACTTCATGAGATGTGTAAGGACTTCAAACAGTTATTATGCCATTTGTGCTATAGGACTATAAATTCATATATTTTAATAATGCTGGAAAATAAGAGGCTATCACTCCCAATTGGTCTACATACTTTGGTGTCTAACTTATTACACTGGCCAAACCTGGTATCCCAGAGAAGCCTGCTCAGTTTGGTAAGGGTAGAGAGGATAAAGCTGAGGATGTTTAAGAGTATCAGTTATTTTTTGGTTGTTGCTGATATGCATTGAGTGTACCCTTCAACCTACAGGAGTATCGGCATGACTACTCTTTTGCATTTAAACATTTAATCTGAAGTGACCTCTTGGTTTCATACACTAATTTTCAAATCTAGTTTGACAACTTCTTAGCTCCAAAACATCACATGTCCAGTCTAGTGTTTGTCTAGACTGATTTTACAGTAATAGGGACTTGTATTTATGTATAATCACCAGCCAGACAGCAGGGCATGACAATTGATTTACTTTTTTTGTTGTAGTTCACACTATTATATTTCCTGTTCTAGTGAAATGCAGAAAGTTAATCAGCAGATGCTCAGTTTATTCTTGTATCAGATAAAAGCAGGCAAAGGAAGAGTTTCCATTAAAACCCACCATTACTTGCTATACTTGATTGATAACTTGTGTACTGTAATTTCTCTTCATGTGTCTTGGTTGATTGTTTTAAGTAAATCCCATAAAGAACTAGAAGAGATTAATGAAAAGTAACATTCTTGACTTAACTGGAATTGTTTATATAGTGCTGAGAGAAGACGAGAGTGGTTACATTGTTGGTTGATTGAAGAAGGTTGGAGAGGGGGAATTTCCAAGCAATGAGAAATTTATTCATGGATTTATTATTCAGCTGTGAACTGAAGCTTCATCCAAAAGTTTCTTAATCTCTAAGTTTAAATTGCATTTGCAGCTGGCATCAGCACTTAAATACCACCACGAATTGCATGTTCTGCCATGGCAGTGTATTTTCTCTTAGAAAGCACAATGTACCCCACTTTCTTCCACAAACTACCTCATGCAGTTTCAAAATGAATGGATCTGCTGTTGTGCATCTTATTACGTTTCTCAGATCAAGCTAAAATGCTTTTGTCTACCTCATGTGAGTTTTACGTAAGTTTGAGGCCCTCATCTTGTTTCTATAAATGGAAGAAAATGCTTCAGATACTGGACTTACAGTACAAGCTAATACAGGTTTAAATTCTAAATAGTAGTCCTCGAAAATGGTAAAAGTTAATGTGCTTAGCTCTGTGTGCCTGAAGGTGTTATTTGGAAAAAGCGTTTACATCTGGCCATAAAGAGCTGGAGAATTATTTCTTTTTGGACTATATAAGTCAACTTAAGCATCTTATTAAACTTTTTCTTATTGTACACCAGAAGTCTCATAAGGTAGCATGCAAGCAGTTAACTTATTTTGGCATGATACATTTTCAGTATCACTGAGCTAAATCACTTCATTTGATTATGAGTAAGGTTGCTGTGTGTATTTTCCTGTTTCTTTAAATGTTCCTGCAACTTGTTTGAAGGACACCAGACAATAAAGCTGATAACAGAAAACCGCCATCCTTAAGTAATTACCAGGTAGTAAATATGATTGTGTAGGAAAATGACATTTTCATGCTACAGGTTTCTGTACTTGTTAGAAAAACATGTTTTTCAGAACAGGAAGTATTCTCAATTAGAATCTAATTAGTTATTTAATCTTTGATACTTTCAACAGTAGCATATGAGCAAAATAAGTTGGTATGCTGATGGCAACCATTAAACAGCATTAAAAGTACTGTAGCTGTCAGCTATTGTATTCAAGGAGATCTTTTCTTTTTTCCAGAGATTAGCTTGTAATTGAAGCCTGCGGGTTACACTTCTATCCAAAATTCAGAAGTTGCCATGTATTTTGCTGAAACACTAATGTTTTGTGAGGAGAATTTGCTGTCTTTTAAGATAATTGAAGTCCTCCCCTGATTAGCAAGTCAGAAGTACTTTCTCCATTAATGAAAGAAACTGTGTAGTCTTTATGGATTTTTTTCATCTGGACAGGTCACTTAAAGCTGTGTTAAGAGTAAACTGTTGACTTAATCCACATGCACACTTTAAAATCTAGTCAGAACTCTACCATGTAAATTCATCTTACAGTGTGTTTTAGTGCAAATGAAAACAAAACAGTGTTTGTTTGGGGATTGTTTTTTTCCTTTGGGGGAGGTGCTTTGCTTCGTTTGCATGGTGTCATTCACAGTGAGGTGGATATCTGACTGTACCCATTGTATAAACACTGCAATTGCAAAGTTCTGGTTACTTTTGTTATGTTTTGTGAAGTGCTTGTCTGCACTTAGTATTCTGCTGTTAGGCCTTGTATGATACTAAATACTTAAATTAACAAATTTAGAGACATAAAAAATTTTCAACATTCAAGTCTCAAATATTTTCTGAGTATATTGTTGAAGAAATTGTAGAGCTGTAACTTTCAAACTTGAGTAATAGCTGTTGTGTATTTCTCCTAACCCTTATCACTACGGTACATAGATTTAAGTTTTTCTGGTGCTCTAGATTATCCTGAACATGTGAGGTATACACAATTGTACACTCTTCATCACAGTGTCAAAAATGCCAGTCCTCAAGGCCTAAAAGGTGCCGTAGGCAAGATGTTTAATCCTAACCAGCTGGTGTGCAAGGCATGTGGGGAAACAATTCACAGAATTCCCTATGGGCATTTTGTGGGGTGGTGGTGCAGAGAGAATGTGATACAATCAGAAATACTTCAAAGTCATTTTCCATTTCTCTGCAGGGTCAACCTTTGATATAAAGGTAGTTCTTGGAGTGATTTCTCTATATCCTTTATTGGCTAAGCAAGTTCCTGTTTGTTATCCTGTGACAATTAAATAATTTCCTCCTATTTCTAGAACTTGTAAATTTTTTTACTGCTTTAATATATGGCTGCTTAGCTTTTTTTTTTTTTCCATGGATAACATTCTTACCAAATTTTTGTTAGCAGTTATTTGATTTAAATGTAGTGGTACTGCTGCAATGCATTTAAAGGGAAGCAAGAATGGAACCTTTTAACACTGACTCAAGTCTGAATAACACTTAACACAGTTGCTTTTTGAAACAAATTAATTCTGAGGTTTTGCGTTAAAGGGTAGCTAGGCTGATACCACCATCTTACATAGTGTCTGCATAGGAATTGCTGCCTCATACACTTCCATACCAGAAGCACTGTTAACTACAGAGCCTGGGTTGTGTAAGCTGTGTTAGCACTGCGCACCAGGTTGCGCTGTGCAGACCAAGTGTGGTCTAACACAGACACTCCCTAAATCTCTATTATGCAAAGATAGTGTTAGTAGTGCCATGTCCTATTGCTAAGTGGGGAGGATGGTGGACTTGGCTTTCAACTGAAGCCCGTGACTTAAACAGAGACTGTAAATAACCTGATATCAAACTGATGTACTTTTACAGTGATAACAGGGTACTATGAGAGATGTCAGCATTAGTGTGTTCTCAATAAAGCTCCTTCTATGGTGCCAACAAAGGAAGGGCAGCCAAAAGTTCATGTTAAGGTCTGGAAGAGGGCAGCTATAGGTGTTCCTATAAAATCATTAGGAGATTTGAGTGGGGTGATATAATAGTAGTCAACATAAGCAGCACTGGTAGTATGTTGTGTTATTCATCTAAAGCTTTCCTATACTGAGTAGGCTGGAATAGTAGAAGTGTTATCCTGATTAGAGAACTAGCTGTTCTTTTTTTATACTTGAGAAACTGAAAGTTATTCACCATTGTAGCTTTTTGATAGCACTTCTTATTCTAACTGCATCTTGTACCCTGTCATATAAATGTTACTTTTGTTAGCAGTTATATTGATTTTGTTTACACTTTGTGCCTTATTAAAAGAAATAATGAACTTTTGTCCTCTTTCAAAGTGGCAGTTGCACTTGTGTCTTACTAGAAACACATATGTCTTAAATGCTGCATCCAGTCTTAAGCATTTTTGGCATTTCTAGTGCTGAGAAATGGAATTCAGAATTGTGTGCCTTTCTTCAAGTTTGAATTTCACCTCAATCCTGACAAAGGACAATTAAAATTAATTCAGTTTCAAATGATATTTATTAATCACAGTCACTCCTTCATGAGTAACTGACACTTAAAAGCAAACAAAAAAGTTCAAAGCTGTAAAAGATCATTACTTCCAGTTGCTTCTCTGTCCAGTCTTTCAAAATATGTAAACTTACTTATAGCTTTACATCAGTCATTTAAACAGTCCAGTCTTTTAACAGGTGTTCAATCTGTGAGGAAATTAGGTATTGATATAGAGGAGATAGCCCTTTTTTTTTTTTTTGCCTTCTGTGATGCTTGAGAACCTGTTTTACATTTTTTGAGAACCTCTTCACATGTCTTACATTTACTCTGTTAGCAAGAAATAAACTTGAGGCCAAAAGTATGTATGGAGTAACTTCAGTGCAAAACCATAAATGCAGTTCATCCAGTGAACTAGTTTCTCTGCTGATGGACCTAGTCAGTGGCTGCACAGAATTTTTCAGCAAGCCCTGTTATGAGAAAAATTTACAAAATGCCAGTGGTAAAATCATATGGCTGAGTCTTGGCAAATTTAGAGGCTTTACACACACAACTGTCTTAAGGTTGCCTTACTTTTACTGAATTTAAGACATTGAATTGATTCAAGAAGATACCAGTTAAGCATATTCATTGTTTTTCACAGTCAACTACAAATGGTTACTAAATTTAGTGTTCTAAGTGTGGCATAATATGTAAATAACTCCTTTGTGTTGGGCTGGATTAGTGTGATGTTCTTGTCTTCCAGTTAACCTTGTGGTACCAATGTCTTGGTAGATAAGATTAATTTGTATTCTATGAACAACAGATACAGATTAAAATGAGTCCATTGAAACCTAACCAGTGACCAAGAGGTGTTTTAAAAAGTATGTTCCAGTACTTAATGGAACAGTGTATGTTAGATGTACCACTTCTTGATCACAAGTACTTGCAGGAATGATGGGCTTTTGTGATATGTGTCTAATTAACCTTGTGCATACTGTTTAGTTTCATTTCATATGGAACTAGCCTTGCATATTTGTTCTGTGGAGATCTTACTAGTAACTTTGGCTGATTTTGGGTTAAGTGAGATGGGCTGGAAATCTAAAAGCAAAATGTACATGAAATCTACAAGGGAAAATGTAGGGGGGAAACATTGAGTGGGTGCTGAGGAAATCACTGCAAAATATTTGTAAAATGTGCCCAGTGTGGATAAGGTTCAATTTGATCTTGCTGACAAAACAAGGCTTGTAGAACTTATCAAAAGGCTTGACTTGATGGTTTGTTTGTTTTTTTTTTAATTCAGCAGAACCAGGAGAACAGTTTCTAACCAGTTTTATTCCTTTAGAAGCTATATTGGTATTGAGAAACAATAAATAATCATCTAAATTTTGTAAACATTTCTAGTAGATGTGATCGTCACTGTATTGTAAATAATCATCCTTGTGGCATACTTTACTAAAAAATAAACCAAACTATTTGAAATTATGCAATATTGATGAGCTATGTTAGTCTTCCACCTACTAAGTCTTTGTGAATAGTCACCATTTACAGCAAATAGGCTGTACAGTGTCAACATCTAGCAGTTCATCAGTGTTGTATGTCATACTCAAAGCACTGTCCATAACTTTAAAGCAATCAGTTTCCATAACTGGTAGTTGAGTATGAGCCTAACAACTTGATTCCTTCTATTATGTACACATTGTGGATGTTATCTCCCTTGGGTTTTGTGTCTGTACTGCTGGAAAGGGATGACTCCCATCCAAAGGAGATTTAGGGATGGATAGTAGTACTTTGTTATTCTGATCAGCTCACAAGTGCATTGTCCTCTTGTTCTCTTCTCATGCAGGGCAGAGAACATTAAAAATGGGAAGTGGCTAGTAAGAAATTACAGTCAGGACCTTTCAGTGTAGCAAAGGCCAGATATGGACTCTCTGGTTTAGAAATTATTCTTGATAACATTAAATAATGGTAATACTTTAGTCACAATGTTTTGTGAGGGGGAAAAAAAGAGCTCAGCATTTCAGGTTTGTTTGGTTTGGTTTGGTTTTGCTTGTTTTCTTAGTCTAGCAAAGAATTGCTGGCTTCGTTTGTGTTCCAGTATATTTATGTAGTTTCTTCTTTGTATTTCCTGCCTCATAGTAGCTGTGTTTTAGCAAGCATCATAAACTGGTTGACTTCTTGTGTATCTTCCCATTTTTACTAGTGCCTTCTTTCCACTTGAAACCTCTGGAATATCTTTAATACTATGTTAGTCACGCTGTTTCATCTTTTTTCTGGATTGAGAAAGGTGCTACCTTGCCTTATTTATCATCTCTTAACTGCTGTGTTCTGCCCCTCACTATTATTTTTGTAAAGGGTTGCACTAGTTGCATAACAACCCTTTGCATTGACTGATGTGGAGATACAACAGTTTTCTTTCCACAGTTACCCCAGGAGCCACTCTTAATTTCTGCACCATCACAATCTGAGGGATACTGTTGTGTTCCAAGCTGCTGCCATTAGGCTTGGCTATTCAGCCTTATTTAAACTTCCTCCAGAAATCAAACAGGCTTTTTGTCATCTTGATTCACGTTACTGGGTTGAAGACTAGACTCCAGCAAGTAAAGGTTTTATATGGCTGGAAATTATTTTCTTGGGGGCTTCCAGTAATGCTGGCATGCTTTTTCCAAAGACTTGAGGTCACTTCCACATGGTGTCTTAAGACTTTAAATATACTGTTGGTATATGCTTCTGACAAGAAATTCTGGTTTGCTAGGCAAATACTTAAGGGGGTTTTTTTAAGTGTTCTTCAGGATTCTATTTCCTCTACATTATGCAGAATATTGTGTTATTTGTGTTGTGTTACTCTTGTATATGTTCAGATCTTTGTTAAAGTGATAAACTCTTTGGCCACAATCCCTTGAGCTGAATCCATTCATAGTGTGTATCTTTAGCTTTGGAAGGAAGCTCTGAGCATGCATTTTCCCCTCTGTTTGTTTATCTAGCTAATAATAAGCTGCCAGGATACTTGAACAGCTTCATGGCTGGCATCCAGACCTTCACCCAGTAAAGGATTTTGCCTTAGCTTTCACTGGAGAGAATTCAGATTTAGAATAAATGTAATACTATACTTGAATACTTCTAGTTCAATCTGGATGAGAGCTGACTTTCCCTTTCCCTTGTGGTTAATTCATGACTGAAAAGGTTAAAACCGATCTTAAGGAATTCTTGACCACATTGCTTTATAAATGCTCAGTCTCCTTAAATGTGGCAATAGAAACCCCTTTTCCATTTAGATGAAAAGGATGTGATTAGTAGCTGCCAGTGTACTTAAGTGTACTCAGTTTCATGGAGATTGTTCATATATTGCAACCTGTGAACACACAAATATACTGCATCCAGGTATATAAATGACCACTAGGTTTGAAACCATAGTGCTAAAGTAGTATTAGGCTAACAATGGGATTGACTTCACAACTGTCTCAAGCAGTGAAGTAATATTATGACAAAGCAATACAGAATGCTCAAAATGCTGAATCTGGTTTGCTGCTTAAGTTATGATGGATTCTAAGTTCCATTTGAATAAAGGAGGGAAATACACAACTTTTTCCAAAATGGAGTTCAGAACACTTCTTTGTTACTGAGACTCCTTCAGCAGGTTCAGGAGCTCCAGGCCTTTTAGGTCCCAGACTGGCACTTCAGTCTTTTAGGTTAGCTCTCCATGTGACAGTCCATCATCTATCTTAATGGCATAATACAGCCAGACCAAGTAAGACTGTGAATGTAGCACCAAATGGGATTGCATCTCCTGGTGAAAAGGGAGGAACATAAGCAGTTTAGGTGAGAAGATACCTTCCCTTATCTCAAGTAAGGCCTATTTTGCCTAACCTGAAACACAATCTGTCTTGCAATACAACCTTCCTGACCTTCCACATTTTGGTCTGGAACGGTTATCTGTTGCCAAAGTAGGATTCCTCTCCCACTCTAACACCTCAGTCCTTCATCTCAAGTTCCAGGCATGCTGCTGTTGTGTACTGCATGCCCAGTTTTCTGTTGACTTCCCTGTGGCCAAGGTTTATCCCAGGTTAGTTGATTTAGTCTTCCTAAAAGACAGTGAGTGACAGCCAGATTTGTTCAATGCAGTTGGATAGTCTGGTCATGCCAACCACGACATATCTGACTCTTGCCTTGTCAATTCCTTTCTTGTTCTCGCACTTCCGAAAGAAATAAATATCTTCATAACAAGTTTCAATAAAGAAGCAGGAGGTGGGGACAGGACTGGATACTAAATTAAAACCAAGAAAGCAGGTGTTTTATCATTTACTTTCTAACAGTGTGTCATAAACTAAAAAAGAATCCAATTAAGACAAATCATTTTACACTAGTACTTTTTCATAGTTTCCTTTTCTTAATTGAACAGGGATATTTACTGTGGGGTTTTAATACAGTGTTACATTATAGAATGGCTATGAATGGGTAAATAGGACTAAAGGTTATACAGGAGTAAAACAGTGCCATCCTGTAAAAGAAATCTCAGCCTCAGTGGTGAGAGTCGTTTTGGGTTGTGTATGTCTTTGTGTAATCAGGAAAATAGTCTTATTTAAAGTAGGAGTGATGAAAACAGAGTAAGATTGGTCAGATCTTTCCTTTTATGCTGTTAGTAACTAAACTTGTGCATTACAAGGTACAGATAATAAATAGGCGACGCCTCTACCTTAAGAGAATTTGGGGGTGCTAAGAGTGTTAACAGCTTGAACTGGAATAGTAAGAGTTGCCATACTCATAATGGTAATGGTGATATTCGAAAAAAAAAAATAAACCCATCACAATAGCAACACTTTCTAAAGATTGCTGTGATAAAGGTATACACATTTAAAATGTGAAAACTCCACTAGTTATAAATTAATGTACCTAAAACTGTAAAGGAGAAAGAACTGAAGGTCACTTCAATTTTCACTGAAGCTTATCAGATTTCTGTTTCCATGAAGAATATTGATGTTTACTAAAACTTGGCCTCACCACCCCCATAAAATGTATTTGAGATTCAATACACTGAAAATAGAGTAGAGCGGTAGCTGAGTCTAACTTTAATGCTACTGAAATGTGACAGGTATGCAATCTAATATGTGAATGTTAATGTTTATAAAACTCCTATTTAAGAAAAGTATTCTGTCAATTTTTTTTCAAATTTTGTGACATCATGAATATTTCTAATGTAACCTTCTGGTAAAATATGATTTAAAGCAGCATTTCAGTGGGGGGACATTTGTTTCATTTCTGCTACGGCTTTCTATCTTAGCATTTAAATTTTTAGATTCTTATAATACAGTAACTTAGATATAGATTAATGTAAAAAAAAAATCTATGTGATTATGTGAGCCACTCTGAAAGTCTGTCTGAAGCTTTTTCTGTCATTGCCTTCATTTTCCCAGTGTAATAGGGTTCCCTCTAAAGGACTAAAGAGTTTAAAAGGAATTTAATTGCTGTGTAATAAGCCTTATCCTTCGGTGAGGTACTTCATTGAAGCTAGACAGTGAGTGTTTTGTGACAGAAGGGAAAGCTGAGGGGGATGGGAGAAGGAGGAAGCTAGAAAATAACCACAACTGCCTCTCTGCATTCCTGTAGGGCTTGCCTTTTTTAAAATTGGAAGCTGCTTTTATAGATGCTCCTCCAAACAGTTTTCATTTTCCATACTGTCCCGTTTAGACTTTGGAATGCCTGGATGAAAGGGCAGGCCCCCAAAGTGACTTTCCAATCTGTTTTTTCAATTCCAGCCAAGTTCCCTTTAATGTATGGAGCGGGCGAAGTTGAGCTGAGTCTTATAATATCACAGAACTCGGGCGCAGCTGCTGCTTTAAGCGGCACTGTGTGATAATACAACAGCTCTGCTATTTACTGGGACTCAAGTGCCTGAACTGGCACACAGAGACATTATATGAAATCCGAAAGCATGAGGATAAAGGAGATTTCTTTGCGGCAAGATCCTGATCTAAGAAAGGAGTTGGCATTGCTAGCTCGAGGATGTGATTTTGTTTTGCCTTCTAGATTCAAGAAGAGACTGAAAGCTTTTCAGCAGGTCCAGGTTTGTCTTTCTGTTCTTATACAATTAAGTTATTTTTGTCAATTGTACCTTCACAACCACTCAAACTGCAGGCAATATGTGGAAGTTCTTACGAAACTCGCAGGGTTTTGATAGTCTGTTCCATATACGATGATTTCGTCTGTGTCTGAAAAGACTGTGCAAGTAGTTTTATGCAAAGGATGAGAAGAGTTAGCTGAAGCACATAGCACAGCTAAAGTACAATATTTGCTCAGAGGTATGTGCAGTGAAAAGCTGGTGCATTTAATGCTATTAGACTTTTAAAGATGGTTTTCCTTAATCTGCATCATTGTGATCTACATGCATTTCCCCAGGGGGTTTAATTTACCTTTTATTTGAACTGGGCATATAAAATACACTGAAATAGGCTGTAACTTTACTAGCTCAAACATAATATGCTAAAAAGGTTCTTTCATACTTGCCTGATGATCCTGAATTCCTTAGATTATGTTTATTTTGGACTTTTCTATTTGGATGAGATTAGTTGTTGCTGCTTAGTTCACATGTGCACTTAAGCTGTTTTGTATCAGTGAGTTAAAGCTACCATTTTAAAGTGTGCTTAAAATTGAGAATAGAAGTATTTGAAATGTAAAATCAGAAGGAAAACTACTTAGAGAGTAAATGTTCAAAGAGATTATCTTTTGGAGTGATAAAAGGTGTACAACTCTTTTTGGAGAAACTGGAATTTGGTATTTTCTTGAACACCTTTTAAGACATAGGGTGATATCTGAAAGCATTCACTTTGTCCTTACCTCACCCTCACTTCTAATTCATATACTAAAGGTGTATCAGTGATGGCATTTGCAATTTTTTTTCACTCTTTTTTAATTAAGGAAAGTTTAGCAGTTGAATAAAAATTATATAATCTTAGAATTTCTGGCATGTTTAATTATTCTAAATATAGCCTGCTACTTAATTTTGAATTCAGTGCACTAGTCTCCCTTTCAGGTGACCTTCAAGAGAGGGACATAGAGCCCTATGACCCTAAGAATGTATTATGCTTCTGTCTTCTATATTATTATTTTTAATTTGTTTCAGCTGACCTTTATAAGCTATGTTTATTCCATTGTGAAAAGCAGAATGCTGGTATTGACTGTGCTGATTTATGCCGTTCGGCATAAACACATGAGTGAAAGGATTTTTGTCTTGTGTCTTTTGTGCTAAACTGGAGACGGGTAAGAGAACTTGTTGACTAGAGATGGCAAGAAAAGAAAATACTACCTTAATTACCCAAAAGTAGTGGTAGCATTTAATATTTAGGCACCTCAGAGGAAGAGGCAAGTTTAGTCTAGTCATGGCATCCTGTTGTAAACAAACACGGCATTACCTTGTGTGGTGCCCCTTAACTTGATCTGTCTTTCATCGAGTGATAGTTGGATCACTTGTACTTTTACAGGGCCTTTTTATGTTGACCTAGAAAACATCTCAGTGTAGTATGGTAAATCATACCTCCAAGCAACTAACTACTTTAAAAAACAGCTTGTCTAATTTGTAGGGGGATTCTTCTGTTTTAGCATGCTGCTGGCTATAAACTTACAGTGCAGACAATGAGCAAATATTTTTCATTTTTAACCAGTCTTGCACTTCCTGGGTAAATGGCAACTGTAGAATAATGTATGATAAATGATTTAATTAGACTACAAAATTCTTTGGGCAAAACAGAATTAATAGGGGTATAAAACTAGAATACGAGGTCAGTAATTGCTCAGTTTGGTATGAAGTATTTTATCTGAAGTTCTTTTTTTAAGTGGTGGTTTGCGTCGACTTCGTGATTTTAAGGAGACCTGTTTGGAAGTATCAACAAACACTAAATGTGGGTGCTGGTAACTGTTGATACAGAAGATGGGTATTCTTTACCTGCTGTTTTATGTTAGTGTTAATTTCAATTTGTCCTCGTAGGTTAGGAGCATTTCAAAGAATAGCTATTTATCAGCCACATAGTGATTGAAGAAATGCTGTGTTAAAATTAAAGACTGCTTAGATCATCATCTAAAGAGAGAATCATCAGAGTTTTTGTAGAATAACTTGAAAAAAACCTCTCCTTTCAGTTGCTAAGCTTTGTTGCTGTTGGAGTTTACAACCTCCTACTCCACTGTATAGGCTTTCAGACTCAACAGTTCATTAATATTATGCAAAATTAGAATGCTAAAATCAAGCAGAAATGGAAGCCAATCTGTTCTTCCATATTTCTACTACAATCTTGTAATTTTATAACTTGGTAAACAAATGACAGATTCTCTTTAAGAGGTTTGTGCTGTTAAAACTAGCATCTTAAAATAAAAATTTAGTAATGGTGGTGGATGGTGAAATAACATGTGGCTCAGAATCTGCTCTGAGATGGGCTGGAATGACTGGGTCTTCCACAGGTTCCAGGAATTCTGTGGCAGCGGCTTTTCATATAGAGCCATATAAGTAAATAATCTGTGTAGGTAGTCCCCTGTGGTTTAGAAGGGGTGATCATTAGAGCATAGCACATCAAGTTTCTTGAAAATCTTTAAATAGACAACCAGTAGTGAGGTGGGTTGTTCTGGAAAGTGGTGGAATAGGCAGTTCCCCAGTTTTCATTTATTGATGAAAATTGAAGAAACCTGAGCAAAGTAGGGCTTTCTGGAAAGATCTGTTTCTCAAAATTAAGAGAAAAACAATACGTAACTGTTGAATGTTCTCTATTACTTCAGGGAGCTAAATTTCTTAGTAGATATCTCTGCAAAAAATGAAGTAGGACTTCAGTCCATCTTCTCCTGATGTTAGTTTTAAGACCAAAACCTTTCTTAGGTACTTAACACCGATGGGATATATTGAACTGGGAATGCAGCACTTGAAGAGCCACCGTGTCCACCTTGCGTATCAATTTATTTGAAACTTTGGAGAGAGAAGAAACTATCACCTTGTACTGGAAACTTAAAAATGTGAACTGAAAGGCTGATTACCTGCTGATAGCTGAGTGCTATGTTTTAGCCAACAGCTGGTGACATCCCTATCTGTCAAAATTGGAATATAAGCAGCATCATTACCCAGGCTATATGAGGAAAATATATCTGAACTTTGAAACAAAATTATAAAAAGAATAAAATACATTTGTGTACAGTGACATGCTTATATATTTGTTACTCGGTGTTAGCTAAACTAGGAAAATGGGTAGTTTTTGCTACTTAGAGATCACATCGCCATATGAAACTGTGGAGTTCAGACTTTAAACTCAGGCTTTTTAAAAAATAAAATTCGTGCTGAATGTAATGATTTTTTTAAAAGGAAGTTTAAAAAAAATCTGGCCTAAATTTTAATTAATCTTCTCAATGTCAGTGACAGAGCTGTGCTGGCATATTTTTTCATACTTTTAATGAATTATACCTCTGTCTGCTGTGACTACTTGATGATTCCTTGGTGTAGTTGTGTGTGTCACACCTCAATGTGAAAATGGAGAACTACTCATTTCATGACCACCTGTTAATGATACTAAATGCTGCTTACACATGCTATTTATGTCAGCTGTATGAGAACTATTTCTTCAGCTTCTGCAGTGCCTCACGAGATTGGCTTGCCTTCGGAGTGAAGTAACTTTAGACTGTAGTGCCTCTAGATCACTTTTACACTCCTTTGTTACCAAAATGCTACATAAATGCTTGTGGCATATTCAAGACAGCAGTGAGTATAGTCTGTAGGTATTAATGTGTGCTGGGCTGGTGTATGGTTGTGATGTAGTGCACACAGTGATTCTTAGTCATGAAGGTAACATTCTCATTTGCCTCATTTCTGAGGCAAAATTACTTTCAAAATTTTAATTGAGGCAGTTGGGTTTACAGCTATAGTCTCAGAAGTAGGTTGTGTAACAATTAGTCTTCTGGTGTGACAGCTTTCATGTTAACATCAGTTTTCTAATTTAACATCATTTATAGACCTTTTAACACCACACGGGGAGGACCCAATATTCATTTTTGCATAATACGTTTACATCAAGCACCACAAATGCTTTATTAAAGAACACAAGTGTTTGCTGAGAGGGCCAGAGATGGAATACAAATCTCATTCTTACTGTAGCTAATAGGTATGCTTGATGCCAACTTGCTGATATAATGCCAGTTTTCCAAGAGCAGATATCAACATTCAAAAGAGAATGAAAATATATAAGCTGCCTGCTGAGACTTACTAGTTAAGATGAGGTTTTCCATAAATGGTTCACTGCTAGTGGATTGCCAGGTTTTAAGCTCTAGTCTCTTAAAAAGAAACTGTAAGCAAACTGGTAGATATTTACCACTTCTGTAATGGAGACTCCTGGTTCAAACTTAAAAGGTATTGGCTGCCTGTGATAGCAGCTTCTTTACCTGCTCATGTTTGGTAATAAATTTATTTTTAAAATTGTTATTACAGCAAATGTGTACTGTTTCTATAGAAAAGCCAATGTGGTGCAAGTTTGTTACAACTTACTTGCCTGCATGATTTAAGAGTCTAGATGTCCATTCCCTCTGCGGCTGAGTTTTGTGATGCAGCAATTCATACATTGAAGAGTTCAGATGCACTTGTTTTTCCCTTGAAATAAAAGATTGACTCTTCTCTATTTTAACTAATGCTGCTAATAGTAGTTGTTGTATGACTGTTGCTGGTAGTACTTTTTATGCTAGAAAGCCTGAAACAGTCAAGCACATCTTCATATAAAATGCCCTTCAGTTTTTACAGGGAAAAAGGGATATGAAATTGTTTTCACAATAGTCCAATTCAGAATTTTTCAGGGCATCAGTAGACAAGCAGTTGATAGAATACTTGTTCCATATGTTGACTTTGCAGCTCAGTAGCAAGGCTGAACTTGGTGACATGTTCCTTGCTTGAGAGGATTTTTCTTAAAGTCAATTGCATCTAGTGATTGAAACTTGTTTTGTTGTAAACATGTAAGGATAAAAAGCTATTGCAGAGTTTAAGTGGATGTCTGTCTTAGATGTATGTGTTACTTTTGATGTGGAGCTGATGGCCTGTCCTGACAAGGGCTGCTTTCTGTAGACAAATGTTAGAATTGCCTCAGGTGTACTTGTCAGTCCCTTGGCTGTGTACAATCAAAATGATCACGTACTAGGAGGAACTTACAGCATGTGCCCTGGAAACAGCTGGGGTAACAGAATACACTGGGAAGGAATAGAAGAACTGATTTAACCTGTGATCAGAATATTTTCTGAGGAAGCTGCAACTGTATTGCATCATATATTAGTGACTGGAATACTTAATTTGACATAATTCATAAACTGTAGCCTGTTGGACAGCAACTCACAGGCCCTAGCAGTCATACTAGAAGTAGCTAATATTTCTCCACTACTTCTGTCATATCACAAAATGTAGAAGAAATTGTTTCACAGGGTAGATTTGTCTGAAGAATCTTGCTTTTTTATAATCTTGCATTTTACAATCTGTACCTTTTTCAATTTTTAAATTAGTAGGGTATGTGATGGCAAACTGAGGAAGCCTCACTCTAGAAGCCTTTGGTAAAAATTTTGTCAGCAAATAAAGCAAGTTACCAATGCCATGCATGTGATGTGGAAAGGTCTTGTGTTCATGGTTTGGGGGTACAGGTAACTGCATCTTCCATTTTGTCCACACCCAAGTCTTTTCTGAAATAATCAATAAGCTCTTCATACTGCATAACTTTTGATATTGAAGCTTTATGTGACTGTATCAAAAGAAAAGAAGTGTGTAGCCACATTTAGAGGTATTTCTACAGTAATAATGCTTTTGCAATGGCATCCTCCAGTTCCCAGCAGGACTGTGTGATTTATATATGCCAGCTATACCAAGCTGCAGACTGGGAGAATCCCAGTATTTCTAAAATCAGAGTTGTAGAAGAACTTGAATGAGACATCTGTTAGTGCAGCATATATATTACTGAAAGGGAGGAGATTGGTAGCTGTGTGCTGTAATGGTTAGGTATCATGCAGGAAAATGCCAGTTTACCTCACACTTCACTAACAAGTGAAAATCAGATTTTAACCATTTGAAAGTTTCCCAGCACTACTTTTGTTTGTGTGTATGTGATGTGACTTGCATGTGGTGGTCATTCACAAATGCTTTTAGTTGAATATGGCTTTTAATTCAATACCCAAGATGGTATTTATGGAATGCATTTCATAGTTGCAGGTGGAAGCTTTTCCCGGATGCCATTACATACTGCCTCCTCCTACATTACAACTAACATTTCCAGATAGGTTTGTGTAGATGGTCCAAAGTTTTGCTTGGTCTCCTGCAGTACTGATGCTTCAGTGGCTTTTTCTTGAGGGTCATTTTGGCTGTTTCAATTTAGCTTGGTTAAATTAAAGGGAAAAAGTGTTAATGATAGTTGTACCATAATTCTTCATGCTTTATAGTAAGACTTTCAAGGCTATCCAGTGATGGCCCTTACCACAGCAATTTCATTCAAACTGAATGGCGTGCTTCTTTCCCAGGCTATCACAAAACTAAAAGTACCGCTATTTACTCTGCTATCTTAAGGTTTAAAATAAGGGGAAAAATAGCTTCAGGTAGCCAACAGCTAAAAAAAACTTTGGATTTTTTTTTTACCTCAATCAGAAGTTACCATCCAACAGTATTTCAGTGACAAAACAAAACTCAATCTTAGTTTGCTAATAAGATCAACTGTCCAACATTTATTGTAAAATGAATGTACAGTCTCATCCCTGCCACTTGGTAGCCAGTGTTACTCTAGAACAATTGATATTGATGTTTGCTTTCAACATGGATGACATTTGTGAGTTGCTGCACTAAACGTCCAGGAGAATTTGATATCGAGTGATTAAAAACCCAAGAAACGTGAAAATCAACTACCTCTTCTGAGCTTGGTATTTGTACTTTGGCTGCC
Organism: Acanthornis magna; assembly: GCA_036785705.1. Taxonomy (NCBI): domain Eukaryota; kingdom Metazoa; phylum Chordata; class Aves; order Passeriformes; family Acanthizidae; genus Acanthornis; species Acanthornis magna. Next base: position 29,691,691 of record JAWUZG010000221.1, on the reverse strand, counting down.
ATTTGCCAAACCAGGAAGGGTTTTGCTGGACTCAGGCTATCAGTGGACTGCAGAGGGAATGGATCAGTGAGATTCACCATTTCTTTTATCTTAACTTCCAATAATAGTGTCTGCACTATGAACTTCTGAAAACAATGACCTATAGTTAAACCAAGTATAAAAAAGGTTATCTGTTCTTTAATGTATGCTATATGCAAATTAGAAAATTCAATATTGCAAATAATACTTTTTCTTATAGCAAATAAGAAATTGGATATATTTTTAGGCCATGCAACTCTAGTTTTAACTCCATCATAATCCTTCTTCCTTTTGCAAACTGTGGTGCAAGGTAAGGGTCTTCTTTAGACTTCATTTTTACTGTTACTTAGGATCCTTCCTTTATGTTACTCCTGACTGCTCTAAATCTCACAGAATCTCTTTTGATTTGTTTATGGAATTGCTACATTCTGTAACATGTCAATTATCCCAAAACGGGACAGAGCAGTGTATGGCTTCTTCTTTAAAGCTGATAAAGCATTGAGGATTAACATTTGCATTGAATCACAAGACCAAATTACCATATACTTTTGTACAGAAATAGACTTGAGAGTAAATGGCCAAGAACATGCATAAATGACATGAGAATGATAGTCAATTTGTGTAAAACTGAGATGAGTGCACAACCTGGTATGCAGGAAGGAGATTCCCACTATATTTTTCTGGTCAGAATTTGAACACAGAATTGCTATCTGGAACATGGACTGCATTGTGAGAGTTGCTAAATCCTGCTCCCTTGCATTAATTCAGGTCATAAGTATGCACAAAATAGGCAACAATGTAGTTTAAAGTACTTTTTTTCTTCTAATAGTATATTGCTAGAACTTTATTCCACAGAATAGGAAACAGTGTGGAAACAGTGTGTTTTTTTCTTCTAATGGTGTATTGCTAGAACTTTATGGGAAAGCGTATTAATTTTTCCATTTCCTTCCCCTCACGTAGCACAAATATTAAGTGACTACAGACCAAACTAGATGAATAAAATTTCCAGAGTTAAGGCTAACAGCAAAAGTGAACTAGTGTAAAACTGCAGCAGGGTTAAAATTAATGTTTATCTCTTACTGTGGAAGGAAAGAGGAGCATGTATGATAAAATTAGTTTCTATAGCACATCCAAAAACAGCTGCCAGACAGTGACTGAAGGATAGCAAGCTGAAGTCCAGGATAGAAGGAAGCAACTGGGACTACAATGTCTCTTGCCAGAGGAAATACTTTTACATATATACCCTCATGACTGGTTTAGCATGGGTTCCCTCTCTGTAGGTGTCTCTCAGGGTTTGATCATTCGCATATGTTTTATATTTTTGACTAAGCTATGCAAAATTAATCACAATCTTAGCATGGTTTTAAGCCTAATATAAGTTGATTTTAAAAAACACTGCCACAGTACTACCTGATCTTCCTTATGTTAGCAGCAGAACCATGTTGCTTCTGAGTACCAACTGTGTGAGACTGGATGAAGACAAATAGGGAGTTTTAATTTTGCTCTTTAGCTGTCTTGGTGACCTGAGGCAATTTATTGTATCGCTTCCCTGTCACTAGTGAGAGGCAGTAAATTTTATGTGGGCATGGGCAAAGATGCAGGTGTGCTGTGGTGTAGCTTACCTTATTCCATGCTGTAAAACTTTATAATTAAGATTTCAGATAAATTTACTGTTTTCAAGCTGGTTTTCAGTGCAATATTAGCATTTTAGAGAAATAGAATTTGGGGGGCGGGGGACACCCACAAATTTTGAAAGTTTTAAGTTGTCCAACGATCATCTTCCGCAGAGGAAAAAATAATGTTTAGCGCATCAATCTGAATGGGATGTGGTACAATTAGTGAACTCTTGGAGTAATAAATCTCATTAGTTTGTCTGGAAAGATGCTAATGAGTATGACATAGAGAGCAATGAAAAAGCATCACACTTAAATAATTGTAAATGTAAATGTCTACCACAAGGTCAAGAAAGCTTATGTTACAGAGGATATGTTTCTCTGGGCTTCTTCTGAGGAAAGTTCTGGTAGTAGCCTTACCTTACCTTACCTATCCCGAAACAGATTTCTGAAGGCACTTCAGCGTGTTAAAATATTTGAGGTGTTACAACAGGTTTTTCAAAACGGTTGCCTTTCTTCCAAATGAGAATTAACCCTTTTCTAAACAGTAGTAGCATAAGCCTTTTATGTGGTGTTTTCAAAATTTAAATTCCATAAAACTACTGATAATGTCAATTGCTTATCTAGAGGGAAGTGTTGACTTGCACTGTGCAATCAATTAGATAGTAAGTTAAAAAAGAAATATTTCTGTGATTTTATTGGTCAGACTCTAGATTGACAACAATAACAGAGCAGAAGGATGGGAAGGCTGGTCAGGTATTCCTTGTGAGCCTGCTTACTGATAACATTTTATTACATTCACAATTGCTGTTAATTTATATGCTGTAGTACACCTTATATTCTTAAGAACTCATTGAATTTAATAAAGACTCATTAAAAGTAAGTGTTACCCTTTGTATCTCTTTGTTGCCTTCCATTTTCTGTTATGAATCAGGGAACTTCATGCGGTATCTGTTTTCATTGTTGGGTGGCTGATGAGCTTTGTTCGTGGGTGGTTGCAGGGATGTTAGGGTTAAAAAGGCTGAATAGCACATCTCTGCAGAAAATCTTCTTAACTTATTATGCACTTTGGTTCATCCAGGTAAGTTTAGCACATAATGGAATATATAAGAATAGAAAACCTAGTCTGTTCAAGAGCTAGATTAACTTATGTATTGCACATCATAAACAGTATTGCAACAGAGTTTTTTTCTTTTGATTCCACAGTTGAAAACTACTAAGAATTTGAACCAGACTAATCTATTTGATAGGTAAAAATCTCTTTATAGTATTTTCAGTATTTAATGACTTTTTTAGGGGGGAGATTGTGGTGCACCACTTAGTAAAAACCTAGTGTGAAGTTGGGTGTAAACGTGAGGTAAAATTTTTTTTGGTCCTTTTTTGACCATGTTGTATGCATTGCATAGATTTTTCTCTAATATGGACATTATTCTCGAAATTCCTGTCAAATACTACAGCAAGAGCTGACTGCAAACTGATGTTTTTTAAATGTTTGGTTTGGGTTTTTTTTTTTCAGAGAAACAGGCAGAACAAATGTTGGTGTGTGTTAGAAAGCACCAGCATTTCTGAATGAAGTTTTCTTATTCTACAGTCATGTCAAAAGAATACAAATACCAATCAGTTCAATCCAGATAGTGGTAGGACAAGGGGGAACAGTTTTAAACTAAAAGAGGAGAGGAAAAATACTTTACCATGAGAGTGGTGAGGCACTGGCACAGGTTACCCAGAAAATTTATAGATGCCCCATCCCTGGAAGTGTTCAAGACCAGATTGAATGGGGCTCTGAGCAACCTGATCTAGTAGGTGGCATCCCTGCACACAGGAGGAGGGGTTGGAACTAGATGTCCCTTCCAACCTAAACTCATGTCTTAGTCTCAGGGATATCTTAAAGAGTATTACATTCACAAACATATTTACCTTGCTTCCTTTTCCAGCAAGTCCCTTTGTAAGTGAGGTTTTACTCACTTGCATTTGAATCCATATATTCAACCCCTTTGGGCTCAGTATTTCTGCTTGGTAGTTGCTCCATGCAGATTTTAGATCTAGACATTACTGAGCATCCATTCTTAAAATATCTGAGAACGAGTCCCCCTTTCCTTGTTATTTCAGAAACATATCCTGCAGTTGAATGACTGTATCACAGCATTGGCCCTTTCAGTTAAGAGAGAAGGAAAAGCCCACCCTTTTAAAATCCCTGCTGTCTTTATTTTTTGCTTATAACGAAGTTAACTGCTGAGTGCAATTTATCAGTTAGTAGGAGTAAGAAGACTGTCTAGCTTGAAGAATTGATTTCTCTCTTTGGAATATGGTGTATCCATGCTCTCTGGTATATACTAATATATTACTGTATTGTAATTATAATACTGATTTTATGCCATTACTATAAACAACTGCTGGAAGAATAGTTGGAAAAGGATCTGGAAGGTTGCAAAATAAAATTAGAAGTTTGCTCTTTGAACACTGACCCCCAATGGGATAAAAACTTCCATTTCCTAAAAATCAAGGCAAGTAAGTGTTGGGTAGCTGTGGACAGTACTTACAATTCTGTATGTCAGATATGAAAACTGTGTATTAAAGGTATTCTTGAACTCTCCTATGGACAAATCTTACAGAAGTTTATTTACATTACTGCAAACAAGAAGTTTTCAAGAAATCCTCGCTTCTCATCTCTTATGTAAAACCTAAACTGCAGTGGCAACTGCACAATACAATTACAGATTCTGGACTTCATATAGACTTGTTACAAAGGTTAATAATCCCTTCAGTCCTGACACTGCAGCACACATCTGTTTGATGAGTTATTTACGAGCTTATATAGCTGTTTTCCTTAATTCCAAGCATGTTATTGTTGGTACTGTTTCTCAGCAAGTTGCAGGGAAAATTGTCACTGACCAAAAGAGTCTCTTTTATCAGTTTAGCGTTGTGGTACAAGCGTTAAAGGTTTTAACTTAAAGCCACAGGGAAATGTAGATCACTTTCTAAATGTTAAATTGACCACTGAGATGGAGTAGTTGTGCGAAAAGATTAATGGACTGCTCCTGCAGATTTTCCAGTCAAAGATTTGATGTTAGCAGACTCCTGGCAGTTCTTGTTAATGAAGAAATTCCCTGGTTAAAATTTTAATTAATTTAGAACAGCTTAATCTCACACAATTAGTGCATTTTGATTGCCCTGAAATAACAGCGCTGACTCCTTCCTAAGCTATGCAGTATGTGCCTCTACAGAAGTAATTAGCAGCTGAACTTACAGAAAATAGTGAAGTTTTTAGTATCACACATTCCTTCATTAGAGCACATACAGCAGAGTGGCCTCAGTTGTACAGGAGCCTTTTGGTTATTGGAATTAAGACTGAGAGAAGAATCCTGGGCCCTTCTTGGGAAGGTGAGAAGAGGGAGATGTAATATCAACTTTACAGTGTGTTAGTTGGAGCTAATGGTTTTGGACTACATGCTTCTTTGGTACAGCTCTTAGCCCTGTGTTGACTGACATTAACAGCACAATTCGATTGTCCAATTCCAAGTTGCTGGTGGCATTTAAGAAGCATTTGTGTGCTCAGAACATCCACGTGGCAGATGCAGCGCGAGAACTGTGCTTGAAGCTGGCTGCTGGATACCACAAGGAATGTTCAAGGGCATTTTGTTTTGTGCCCTAGGTGGTATTCTCACTAGATGCCTATATGTAGGCACCAAATAACTCTAGCAGAAATTGTGATCATAGACTTGCTAATGCAAACGAAGCCTTTTTGTAGTTTCTTCTTTTGCTAGCTTTGAGAAACCAGCATGTAAAAATAGACATCTTTCAGTATAGGGAGAGTAAATTTGTCTTGCCATGAGTGGCTTGTAGTCTATATTTTGTTTTAGAATTGAATTAATATACTGTCTGATAGATTAAATATCATATATTTTTACACTAAGCATGCTGAATTCAAATGTTTAAATAGAACATTTTCATCTTAGAAAAATTACTTTTCTTCAGCTGCCTTAAGTTCTGAATCTGTTGCTTAATTTCTTCCTCGTAATCTTGTCTGTTTTGAACATGTTCCAGACTGTAAGATGAAAAAAAAAAAAAAAGCCCTTATTGTATAATTCTTTTAAATAACTTGTGCTTGGATTGGTCTTACTACAAATCCTGAACTGAGATTTCCATACATGTTTAAGAACAGTTTTTAACCTGGACCAATAGAAATCATTTATAGTATATCTGAGGTATATGAAGTAATTAGTAGTTTCTGAAAAAATATCGTTTCCAATGAACAAATGGTTCTGTTGATAGCTTTTCTTTTTCTCTTGGGATCTTTTCCAGTGTAGTCTTCCCTCTGCTTCTACCTTTCATTTTAAAAGAATTTTTTCTTTTTTAATCAGAGGCTCTAAATTTCCATAGCTGTGGATTTTAAAAATGTCTTGCGTGTCTGTACTAAGCTTCCTTAAAATACTGATTTACCTCATATTACCTGCAGCATTCTGGGAATGTTAGTAGTCTATGATTTGAACTTTCCCTTTTCTTGGATGAGACATTCCTCATCGGGCATCTCTGAAGAACTGGAACACCTGCTGCTCGGTGTGTGAGCAGCTCACATGGGAGTGGTTATCACAGAATCACAGAATATTCTGAGGAATATTGGAAGGGACCCACAAGGATCATCGTGTCCAACTCTAAAATGACTGAGCTAATCTTATGTCAATCCAGGCAGTTTTTGGACATGGGGAAAAGGGGAAATAGAGTTAACTGCAAGGGCTCTTGTAAAGCACTGATGGGTAGAGCTGGGCTTCTAGAATGAAACAAGGTGATTACCCAATTACATACATTATTTGTACTACTGGTGGTGACATTACCTAGAGAATAAAACATTGCTGTCTTTATGCCTCCCAAATTTTTGGAAGCTCAAAGTTGGAAGGGACTTTTGATACCCTGTAGCACTCTTAATCTAAAGTGATGCCTCATCAACTGGACTGCTGAACTAATGATAAGTTATCAAGATTTGTCACAGGATTCTTAGAAAGTGACAGACATTGACTCCTGGTGTCACAGATTCAAGGTAACTTTTTCCTATATGAAGTTAAACTTATAGCGGGGTTAAAGTAATTCTGCAGCAGTGAACAGGAATTTTGGCTCAAATGCAGAGGAGGGGAAGGAAAGTTTAGTTCAGGCTTTTTTTTTTTTGCATTTGTAGCATTCCAATGAAGGCTCCTGGGTTGGAACTCTGCAGATTAAACTCCATAAGCACCCAGTTCTTCCACTCACATAAGGAAGGACATTGATTGCGGTAGGAGAGCTGGGTGTCTTTACAGCACATTGGCAATGGTGATAAAGGGTTAGGGGGTTTGGAGGGATTTTGGATTTATTTTCCCCCAGTTCTGGTTGAAAATGAGAGCTGGGATGCAGGATCTTGAACACATTCAACAGTAGTCTGAGTGACTCTATAGTAATGTTTCTACATTTGAATAGTAGTGTTGGGAATAGACTTCACTTTAATTTACTTTAATTGCTAATTTTGAATTGCCTCCTAACTCTGTTACTTTGCCCATTATTTTTGTTTCTCTGCCTTATTTTACTTCCTTTTGGAAACTAACTACAAGGTAAATTCTTCTTTACTGAACTTAAATGCATTTAAATAAATTTCTCCTGTTACAAGTCGTCTGGGCGGATTTTTTTAGTGATATGGTGTGTCACAATTCTTGAGAAATGGATTTCTAAGCTCTCACACCATAATTATGTACACTTTACAAAAAAAATCCCTCTGCAGACATTGTTTACTACCTTTATAAAATCTATCACTTTTTAGGATTAAAAAAAAAATCTTCACCGTAACTACATTGAACAGGTTGGTGGTTTGTAACAAAGTTGTCATCCTTATTTCAAAAGCTTGAAGCTGTAAAACTAGAGATATTGCAAAAGTAAATCCTTTCGTAATGTCTGTTAAGATAGAGGTTGAAAGATTTTTTTCTGAAACAGATAATATAACCTGAGTAATTTCAGATGTCCCCAAGAACCTGTCTAATGTATCAGTCTTGAAACTTGATATGTTGAAGACTAAAGTTGTTTTTATTAAATATTTAACATCCTAGAAGTCTTTCTAAATGACAGTTTTTGGAAATGCTCATTAATTTTTCCGATGTGCTCTCATTCTTTAATAGTTTATTCAATTTATAATCTGAAATCTTTTTGAAGGTGAGTTGGAACATCAAATACCAAGAGATTTAAGTCATCTGTGGATGACTGTGTGATTTCATGGTACCTGACTGTCAAATATGTATTTATCTATTTAGGTTCAAACAAAGAAGGAAGAAACTTTGCCACCATCACATAGTCAAAACATTCCAACTTTTTATTTTCCTCGAGGATGTCCTAAGGAAAAAGTGAATATAGATGCTGTGATTGCCAAAATTGAGAAAACTTTCTCTGAATTTCCAAATGAGAGGGCAACGTTAGAAGACATGGGTAAGGTTGCAAAGGTGAGAACTTGCTGGCCATCTTCTTTTCATACTGTACTCCTATGGAAAGGAAAGATGAGCTCCATGTGCTTGGTTTTCTTGTACTGTGTGTTTTCATCTCCTACAAGTTACTATTCAGTAATATTCTACATTGTTGATAGCACAGTTATGTGGAATTTCTTGCATTAACATTAACTAAATGACTTTCCAAAAACAAAAAAACATTAAACCAAAACTTGAACTACTTTTTTTCCTTCATAAACACCCAACTACAAAAGGGCACATTGTATGTTGTTCTCCATTGCATATTGACCAAGAAACTTAAGGTGAAAGCATTGCTAATACATATTTTGTTTTCAGATGCTCCCACTGGTTGGGTTTTTTTCTCATTATGCAGTGTGCTGCACCTCTGTTGTAAAGACACTGATAAAGACAGAATGGTTTGGTAACTTGAGATTATAGGTCTCAAGTTATTCTTGAAGAGCTAATTTAGAGTTATGGCAGAGTGACAAAATACTTAGCTTAGAAAGCAGCAAATATTTTTAAACTTCTGTGTAACAGACAATAAGCTAGTTAAAATACATTTTAATTTCCATTTTGTTATGTTGAATCAATGCTTGAAATCTCACTGCAAGTCATGGTCTTGGTAATGAGTCTCAGGTTCTCATCCATGTTCCTGTTACTTTGTCCAGGGTCTAGAAAGCAGAAACTAAGACTGCTTACAAGAGCAGGACTTGGGGGTTTGCTTCACCAAAACTTTTTTACTGCTAAGCTGAATGATGAGGATCCCTGTCTTCCGCAGCTCCTTCCAGCACTGAAGTGGGGCAGTGGGGAAGAGACCAATCTTTCTCAGCAAGGAAGATGAAGGGGTCTAGTCACCTACAATTTAGTGATGAAAGGCACCTTCCTGATGAATAATGCACAGCCTCTCTGTCTGAGGACAATATTCATCAAACTCTTTTTTTTTTTTTTATTTGTTTGAAGTACTCATTAAACTATTGCATGAGAAGTAATTGTTCTTTAGCTCCAGTGACCTTACACATCTTGGAGTATTCACAGTCTTACTGGAGATTCTTGGAGATGCCAGCATGTCTGAGTGCTCCCAGCTGTAGTCAGCGTTAGGCTGTAATGGCTGTAAAAAGCTTGGAGCAGGCACAGAAGCAGCACTGCAGGTGTATGGGGGAGCATTGGAGTTGGGAGCCTGTAACTGTTGAGTACCTAAAGGAAGATACTGCTGCTCAGGGCAGGCTGACCTACCACTTAAAATTGGGCAGAGCATGTGCATGGCACATGCAAGGGTGCAGATGAGTTGAGCCATCCTCTGAGCCAGACAAATGTCAGTTTGCTCCAGTTCAGAAGGTCTGTGAGTGCTGTCTTGAGTTTAGTTTAAAGATACCCAACTCTCAAGTGGAGCTTAAGATGGACTCTGTTCAGCTGGTTGAAGCATGGACAGACAGACATGTGACTGACTGCATTAATTATTAGGAATGCTACAAGTTGCCCTGTGTTTTGCTCTCCACTTTTGGATCTCAGCCTGAAGCACTTGCTTAAAATGAATTATTTCAGAAGGTGAAGCTGGTTTCACAAACAGTTTTTTTAAAAAATCTCTTCCCTAATGCTTTCTTCTTAACACTTGTAATTTTTAAAGGATCTATAAATAAAAGAGTAGCCCTCAGATAAGCAATCAATAAACTGATGATGTACACTTTAATTGTAGGCTTGTGAATGCCCACTTTACTGGAAAGGTCCTTTGTTTTATTGTGCTGGAGGTGAACGAACAGGATACGTGTCAGTTCATAAATTTGTTGCAATGTGGCGGAAGTAAGTAGATCACATTTTTTTTAGAAGTACTGCATTTTTTTTTCATTGAAATGTGATATTTTAATCTCTGAATGCCATCCTGTCTGTAAAGGGGAATAAAACACTTCCCCATAATCAACCATTGTCAGCAAACTTGTACATGAGAAAATGTTACTAAATAATAGTTCAATACTTTAACATAAACACGGTTTATAGATTTTTAAATGTTGGTAAATGACTGATTGTTCATGAGAAAAGTGCAAACCATGGCCCTAACTTGTAGATGCCACTTCTGGACAAAATGCTTTTTATTTCTAGTTCTCCTCTAATGCTAACTTTAAAATGTCCTTTCATGTAACCAATTACAATGGTGTACCCACGTCCTTTAACATGAATGTAAGTGACAGTGCTCCTTTGATAAGTTCACTTGGAGCATGGTTTGACATTTGTAATTAGCTTTTGAATAAATGTTGTTTCATAGGCCCTACTCTAGGACGCCTGCATGAGGTAGCATGAGCACTTTTCTGTGTAGCATATTAAATGGAAATACTTACATTTCAGAATACTTCAGACCTGCTATGATGATGCTGCGAAGTTTGTTCACCTTCTGATGAATCCTGGGTGTAACTACTTGGTGCAAGAAGACTTCATTCCTTTTTTACAAGTAAATTGCAACTGAAACTAGTTCTGGGAAAACAACAAAATGATGAACAGGCAAAGTCCTGAGTTTCTTGAACTAAACATACTTTTTCATTGTCATCATTGAAGTTTATTGGTAATATTTAGTGCAGCTCGCTTTGCGTGATCCACTGAGATGCTAGTGAGTGACTTGTTTTACAGTTAATCATTATGTATAAGGTGAGGTCTTTTTTAAGAGCTGTGGTAAGATTTAAAATCAATTGCAGAGATAGCACATATATCGGAAACTTTTATGTTTCGGAAGGCAGTTAAAGTTGTTTAAGTCAGGATAGGCCTTTGAAGGGTAAAGGAAAAGTGGGATATGAATTCAAAACCTAATAAAGCTTTGTTGAAAGAGCAGCAAACACCAGCTTTAGAAATGACTGAATAAATCCTAAATTGACTTTACTGAATCATAGTCAGCCACAGAATTACAAGCTACAGCAATCAGCAGTGTTCAAAATCCTCAGCCTATCTAAAATATACGAAAAAATCCTGTAATATTCCTAAAATATAAGAAAGCTTTTGTTTATCTGATTTCTTTAAAAGATAATTTTATTTTTTATAAGGTTTGTAGTGTTATTTATGTGAAGCCCTGGTGAAAATGACATTATCATTAATGATTGTGGTAGTTAATTTGAACTGTTTTGGTTAAGGAAGCAGGTGTGCTATTCTGTGCTAATTGTTTTATATGGTCACTAATGAATACTCTTTCAGATATTGTTATTCCTTCTTTTGTAGGATGTGGTGAATAGTCATCCAGGCCTTTCATTTTTAAAAGAAGCATCTGAATTTCATTCTCGGTATATTACAACAGTAAGTGATTTGTATCTGGAAAAGCTATTTTTTGGTTAACTAAGAAAATCAAAATTAAGATTAGTCAACATGTCTAAGCATCTTTGTCTCTTGGGAAGAGTAGAGTTAGAGTAGGCTGTCAGTCTTCATTTCTACATAACTAGAAAGTTCTAGTTATACATAACTAGAAATTTTTCTACATAACTAGAAATCTTGTGGAGAAAGAGTATTTTTATAAGCATGATAGTTTTTCTTAACATTTGAAAAGAGTTGCTGAATTTAATACTAGCAAGAGAAGCAGTGAATTGTAATAGTGTTGGATAAGTTAATGAACATTAAATGAAGAGCAGGCTGTTATCTTAAACACTTGATTGTGGCTGTAGACTGTACTCATTAGAATCCTGACCTTAGTCTGAGATTAATTAAATGAAATCTTGAATGAAACGTCTATATTAATATGATTATCTTCAGTATTAAGTGAAATAATGATAATATTGAAGCTGCTTGCCACTTTTCTCTCTGGAGACTTTTCTTCCAAGGAAGGTTTTATACATGAAAAGTTTCATTTCTGTCTTCCCAGGGTTATGTGACTGAAGTATTTGTTCTGTACCCAAGGGAAAAATCAGTGACATTAAATTTTCTCAACACTAGACTAGGCAGTCGATTCCACTGAAGTCTCAAAAGATTAAAATTCTTCAAAATTACATTCAGTTCACTTTCTTTGTGCATGTGAAAACTAGTTTAATGAATATTCTCCAACAAAAAAACATGCAGAGTTGATCATCTTTTATCCAGCTTATACTTTGACCCAAGTTAAAATTGTGGAAGCTTTTTTTTGAGAGCATTTGGGTTTTGTTCGTAATATCCTTCTTACAGAGATTTGCTGGCCTATCAAGTATGTCCTGCTGCATTAGGTTTTGCTTCTTGTTATAATGATTAGCTGAGCTCACAGGACTTTCTTGTCAGTTGTGATTGAAGGAATTCTGCCTGTGAGTCATTTTGTTTCTTAATGGATTTTGGGTTATATCAAAACCTGCTCTGGTTAAAATTGTGAAAGCTTGCTGCCTGTCCTGAAGAGCAGTAGGAAAGAAAAGGTCCTGCTATTTCCAGTTACTTTTCTTTGGAGCAACAGCTTATTTGAGTAGGTCTGAGTCTAGAAATGTTGAATAAATTAGTGCTGGAAGTATTTTATTATGAAAATTTAGTCTAAAATTCTTTCCTGGAAGTTATTAATGATGATTATAGATTATTTTACCTGTGATGAAATAAGGCATTTCATACCTGTATTCAATTACCATAACCTTGCTACATGAAGTTTTATTGAAAGGATACTTTCAGTTGCAAACCAAACCAGCCATTCTTCTCCTGAGTTTTTGTATATACATACATGTATGTATGTGTGTATGCATATACATTACATACATCTCTTTTGCACGTGTTTTGTAAGCCATGGAAGAAATCTGATCTGTGTACTAAGATATGTTACAGGTTTGTTGGTCAGTCTAGTGGTCAGGTTAGTTACATATGGCCAAGATGAAGACGAAATAAGTTCAAAATGTTTACTGTGGCAAATGAGATACTACATTTATTCTGCTAGGATATTAGGTGCATATCTGAACTATGAGTTCTTGAAATCGTAGTCTCTGTATTGCACCATTTCCTTTCCCTTCTGACAAAGCACTGTGTAGCATAGTAAAGGCAATTCTCTGACAATTTGCTTATACTCTGCCTCAGTTGACTTTAGAAAACAGTTTAAGTCTGTTCCCGGTTGTCTTTACCAAACATTCAATTTTGTTTTTATTTTTAGACCAGTTAAATGTATAACAGATGAGATAATGACATGCAGATGGATTAAGTTGCAAAGCTAAGGCAAAAACCTTTTTAGACAAAATTGCTTTGTAGTATAAGCCAAAAATGGGCCTTCCCTAAATTCACAATTAGAATTAAGTTAATTAAGTTTCAAAAGTAGGATAATTTATTCTTCTGACTGCAGTCATTGAACCAGCTGTTCTTGTTCAAAGTAAGAACTGAGGAGCTTGCTGCTCTACAGTTTAAGCTTTCTTTCAAAACTTCATCAATACATTTGTAATTTAGAAATGATTGGTTAGTTTAAACTATTAATTTTCTTCAATTAAAGTCTGAAGTGATAAAAACTTAGTCTGTAGTTGGGAGGACATTTTAATTGCAGGAAAGGGGTTCCTAAAGAGATGGGGGTGTTAGTCAGTAACTGCTCTGTTGCAAATGAAACACTACACATGCAATATTGAGTCTTGCCAATTAGCAGGTATAATCAGTCACCAGTTGAGCGGTTATAATATGTTTAGATTTTGTCTGGGGTTTTTTTGGTTTGTTGTTTTGTTTTTTTGTTTTGTTTTTTTTTTTTTTTTGTTTAGTGGTGAATGACTGACTTGAAATGTACATCTGGTTGACTTAAGTCAAACTAATTGAGGTGAATACTGAATTCAGTAAAGTTGTAGAAAAAAAACATGTTTTAAAGTCTTATGTTTGTTTACTAAACCCAAGAAAATTACACTGAATGCATGATTTATCCAAAATAGCCATAGAACCATTAGTTTGGAAAAGACCTGTAAGATCATTGAGTTGGTGTACATGCAAAATTTAATTAAACAGAAGTGTTGGGTATTCAACTGGATGCATTTGTTTCTGGTTCCAGTATTAGTCATGGCACAAGAACTAGTCATCTTTCTTACATAGATTTTTTTTTTTTTTTTTTGTTCTTCACTTGGAAAATATTAATGTGCCACTTTCAATGCTATTAACAGGGTTTTTTTTTTCCCAAGGAACTTCAAATAGAATAAAGTTAAATGGGGAAAAACATTCTCTGTGCACCTGCAGGAAGTATTTCTGTCAGATGTTGATTTGTTGTGTATGTGGACTTCAGAAGTAGCAACATCTGCTGTACTCTGATCCTTAAACTGTTCCAATTCTATTTCTGTGAATTCATATATGAAGTAAAACAGTCTTATAGCAAATGCAAGTCTTTAAATCTGAAATAATGATACATTAATAGGTTTATTAGATTATATCCTGTAGATCTGGAAGACTGGAGGTAGTGAAATTGCCAGTAGACATATTTTGGATAGCATATGAGTGTTCTGCAACATTACTGAGTGAGATATGGGTACTGCAGCATTGAAATAAAACTTATCTAGATGAGTTTAGGTGTAGATTTAGAAATAGTTTGGATAATGGATAATATGAAACAAGAGAGGTTCTAACTAATGAGAAGAATAGAAATAGGGGAAAGATGGAGCTCTCTAATACAGCTATACTAAGACATCTTTGATAAATCTTTGGACAGATATTTAATTACCATAGCTAAGGTTTCTTTCCATTTTCTGTTTCTTGCAGGTCATACAGAGAATATTTTATACAGTAAATAGGTCCTGGTCTGGGAAAATAACTTGTAACGAGCTCAGGAAAAGCAACTTTTTGCAGGTACATAATATCTAAAATTTTGCAAGATAGATATTTCTAGAGGTCTTAAACCTGCATTAACTAAATGCTTGAGGGAGTAACATAAATAGCATTTCTTCCTTTTCCAAAAAGTAATAAAGACCCAATTGCATTAATTCTCATGCATTAGAATATGTTTAAATATAATTTTTTGTATCTAGAGCTGTATATATGCAAATGTGTTTAGCAGAAGCTGGGCTGATCTACTCATTCTTCTGTGAATGCATTTGTTTTCTACTGTGTGTGTTCAGTTTCGCTGTTTTTCTATATGGTATGCATTGTCCCTGAAAACAAAAATGGTTCCACTGAGATGGCATTAGATATTAACTTCATTATGAGAACTCAGATCATTCAACAAATGTCTTACACACTCTTTAATGTGTTCTGTTTATCCTTCTGATAATAGAATGTGGCATTATTGGAAGAGGAAGCTGATATTAACCAGCTGACAGAGTACTTCTCATATGAACATTTTTACGTTATCTATTGCAAATTTTGGGAGTTGGATACAGACCATGACCTCTATATTGATCGGAAGGATTTAGCTCGACATAATGATCATGGTATGACAAATGAAGCACCTTTGTTTACACGTATTAAATGACCTGTAAACTTTCAGCTGAGGAAGTGCTTTAATGCCAAGGCTGGTTTCATGAATCTGTTGGTGTAGCTGGTCCTGCTGACTCAGTGAACTAAAGCAGGAAGAGTGATACTACTTGGCACCTATGAATACCACATTTGAGGAAAATTCTGAATTTGAATTTTGATCTTGGCAAAGAAGTAGAGGAAACACCACGTAAGAGTTGGTGTATTATAAATGGTTGTATTTGGCCATTTTGGGTCATTATCTTGGACACAATCCATTTTACTGGTATTATTCAAGTGGCATTGTTTTTATGGCAAGGTAGGGAAAGAATAGAAAAGGCAAACAATACCTTCAGGTACTTGACTTATTTTAAAGTTTGCTAACTCAGCTGTGGTACATTTTGGTTTAATGCTATTTAGCATGAGTTAGCAGGTTTACATTTTCTGCATGTATAATATGTAAATGACTGTGATTCTGTAGTCTTGCACACTTGTTCCTATTTTAAATAATCTTGTAGGTTGCATGGAACTGTTGGGACTTTTTTAGATGCCTTCTGCCCATCTTAATAGTGTTCCTTTCAGGAAAAGCTTACTTAAGCACAAAGTGATTATTGGGTATTACCCATATTAAAAAGAATAAACACAATTCTGATTGCTTCTGAAAATTTATTTGCTAAAGTTTCACTATGCTTTAGGACAGTGACAAAGGAAAACTGCTTTCCTTCAAATGGCTGCTCTGCTGAGTTAGTGCATGTTAGAAAGAAAGCACAACTAACACATGGCACCTGCAATTTAATTTTGCAAATTCTAAAGGATAAATTGAATGTCCTTTACAGAAGTAGTGCTCAGTTAAGACATGTCTCTAAAATCCCTGAAATGGTTTCAAAATAGAAGCATGGATCAAAATCATGTCAAAAATAGACCCTGTCAGAATCAGTAAGGTATGTTTATTATGTATGATCATGCCAATTCTATGTTGGCTCTTTGCCAAGGTCATGTAAAACTTTACGGCACTGGAAAACATGATTTACTTGTCAAGAACTGGGAAATGCTGTTTTATTAATCAGCCACTTCTGTTACTTTTATTACACTACTATTTCTGTGTTAAGGTTGAATTCAAAGCTGGGTGATTGTAGCTTTCTTTGGAGACTTTGTGTTAAGTGATCCTCTCTAAAAGGATTCAAAGGGATTAATGAACACTACACTTGATCTTTCTCACTGCTCTGTGCATGTAAGAGTTCAAGTAAAATCTTCAACAAGACAATACAAAGCAAAAATAACTTGCATAGAGTTGACACTGTTTTAAACCTTTCTTCACAGCAATTTCAAATAGGATGATAGAGCGCATCTTCTCAGGAGCAGTAACAAGGTACTTATTTTGTATGCTGATCTAAATCCAATCTAATTTTTGCTTGTTAAATTGTATGATGTTCCCAGGGAAAAAATGGCTCCTCCTCACAGAGGAGCAGTTAATTTCAAGGTTTAGTATTGTAGTTTAAACTCTAGTAGTACTAGAGTGGCCTTGGAACCATTGGCATAGTTCAAGTTCTTCACTCTCCTTTCTTTACATGTGTGAACAGTGGCCACTGGATATTGTATGACTTAGCAGGACTGGGAATGAGGAAGGAAGAAATGTTATCATTATTCTTTTTCCACCCCTCAAACCTGTAAAATGTTCAAGGAGAACTGAGCTTTTAAGTACTAATTATAAAATCAGTGCTTACTGCATCAGTAAATTTACAAAAATGCCTCCAGTTGAGTTAATTCACATTTTTGACAGTCATTCTTCATTTCTGCTACCGGAAGAGAAATTCTAAAAAGCATATATGCTTGTATATAATATATCATCAAAAATTAATTGAGATGGCTCTTCTGTTAACAATTAAGCAGTGGCATTGCTGCCCAGGGAGAAAAGCTCTAGACAGGGTGCTACCTTCCTCTCCAGCTGCCCCTTCCTCTTCACCATTGCATTAGAAACAGAACAGAGCACACAAGCTCCTTAACCTGAATGATCAATGAAGTCTGTGACAAATCATCTTATGAACACTGCATCGTTTAGGAGTAAATAGTTAATAGCAACAAGGAAAACAATCCTTAATTTTGGTTAGTAAAAGCTAGGTGTTCTAAAATAAATTTTCAATTTTTTTCCTCATTGGCCTTCAAGAGGTAGAAAAGCACAAAAAGATGGGAAGATTAGCTACGCTGATTTTGTCTGGTTTTTGATATCTGAAGAGGACAAGAAAACACCAACTAGGTAAGAATGAATTTGTTTTAATAGAAACAAAGATTTTTTTGTTCCAGTCCTTAAATGGGGACCACTGATGAACAGCTGCAGCTCTAATGGAAGAAGCTAAACTATAAAAACATGAGTGGGAAAACTGGCCCAATTCTTTGCATCGTCTGTATTTATCAGTGCCTCCTGTTGTTGCTGTAGAAGTCTATTTATAATGACTTTTAAGAGGCTAATTCAATGTTATTGTTTCATAAGTTTTGTGTGGCCTGTTTATGAACAGGGCCATGCATTAAGGACATTGCAGTTGTTTCATGATACCAGTGATTTTGGGAAGCTGTGCAGCTACTCTTATCTGTATGGTACTGATAAGAAACCTATTGTGTGGCATGTCACTAGCTTGTTCAATATGGAAACAAACCCAAAATACTGAAATTTTTGTGTACAATTCAAGTTTTCATTGTCTCCCTTGATTTTTTAAATGTAAAACCATGTGTTTTAGTCTTCTCCTTCACACCATTAACAAATGTATTTACAAATGCAATAATGGATGGTATAGCAAATACCAGCAACTCTTACCACAGTAGGTGGTGTTTAATGCCTTTCTATGGATTAGTGGAATGTAGTCTTTAAGTCTAGTTTTGCCTTTAAAACAGGCAGCATGAATTGTTGATATTCTGTATTACGTTTGTCTCTGCTATATTAAGTTTGTCTCTGCTATTAATGACTGAATTTCAGCATTGAATACTGGTTCCGCTGCATGGATCTTGATGGGGATGGTGCTTTGTCTATGTATGAATTGGAATATTTTTATGAAGAACAGTGCCAAAAATTAGATAACATGGCCATAGAACCTTTGCCATTTGAAGACTGTCTATGCCAGATGCTGGATCTTGTAAAGCCACAACATGAAGGTAATGAAATACTTTTCCGTCTGTAACTTCTGTTTCTCTGGATTTAGGAGTTAGTGCAGCCTTAAGAGCACTCAGTTGGTCATACAAATAAAATGCCTTGAGGTTGTCTTTTCAGTGAAATCTATTAAAGCTTATTAATGGTCTTCCAACAGCAGGCAGGCATTCTTTCCATACTAAAATTTAATATGCTGCTTTAAAATTCTTTGTCAGCTTTTATTTTGTGCTTGTAGCCACATTTATCTTAAGTGAAATCTTGTCACTATCTAGCTGAGGTGAGGCTCTCAGGAAAAGCTCTTGATCGTTCACTCGTCTCTTGCCTGTTCCAGTGCTCATTTAATTTGGTTTCTCTGGGGGGAACAGTCTCTAAACCGTGTTTGTCTCTTAGACCAGTATTGACTTATTTTACATTGGAAGCCTAAGTTGCCCTTAGGAAATTCCTAATAAGGGGCTTAAAATTAACAGAATAATAAACTGTTCTGAGGTTTTGGCTATTTTTTACATCCATTTGAACCTTCATAGACCTGCATTCTACTCTACTGCATTTGACATTGTATCATTTTTAGCTGACGAAACTTCAGTTTACGTTTTACACCTGAAAAAAAAGTTAAGAAGTGAGCATGATGTTCTATACAATTATGGCTAGACAACCAATTAGTAAGTCTTGCTTATTGCCTGCTTTCTTTCTAATACTAAGAATATTTAAATTACAAGAAACTTAATTTTATTTTAATAAGACAGTTGTCATTTATTGAGATGTGGTTTTTCACATGCTGAGAGAATTGAAATGGCTAAAAACTAGAACTTAAAGCTTGATATTCTTATTTAAACCAAGTTAAAATAGATTTACTAGGTGAAAACACATCTCTAACGGCAGATAAAAAAATTGTAAATGAAAAAGGAATATGAAGTGTGATTCATCTGAAAGCTCTATCCCTGATATTAGTGGAATGAAGTCTTAGACCAACATTGTATCATGCATGGGTGCTGGGGGACATTTAAAATGAAGTGAGGCTGAGAAGCACATTTGTGTTATACGGTTGCTCACAGTCACCTCCTGAGCTCACTAGTTCCCCTCCAGTCTTGTACATTATGCTTCTGAAAGGCAGACATTTCCAGTGTTTCTGTTCTGCATTTCAAGTGAAATAAGACTGATGTATCTCCTCTGTGTCATGAGGATGATAAAAGAAGGCTATCAAACACAATCCAAATAAGTTATTTAAGGTAATAAAAATGAAAGCCAATTGTGAAGAGTTGCTTTTGGGTTTTTTTAATAAAAACTGAATGATGTTTAAAAGGGGAATTAAGAAAAAAATCTTTTGTTTTTCTAATATAAAAACTAGCACCGTAAAACGGTGTTTCACTGTGTAGATTTGAAACAAGAGAAGACACTTCCAAAAAGTTATGGCTAAACTGTGGTACAGTTTCTATAGAATGCTCTGTGTATGTAGGATTTGGATCTCCAGGATTGCCGTCTGAGGTGTAGGTGCGGTTTGCTTCAGACAGCCAGGACAGAGACGAGAGACTTTTGGATTTTGGTCTTAGAGCATGAGGTTTTTTGTGAAAAAGAGCGTGGGGGTAAGAAACCTGCCAGGAGTTGCAAGACGCAGCCCAAAGCAGGTCAGAGAGGTGAGAGGGAGAGAGAGAAGTACAGGATACAGGATACGGAATACGGAATGCCGTGGTTCTCGCTTACAATACAATAAATCATGTTCTGTGCTGAATATTCTAATTTTCACTAACCAATCTAGAACAAGATACAAATTCTATAGCATTTACATACAGCCTATGAGAGTCATTGTATTACCATATGGCATTATATTTTAAACCCTAAAAACTGCTTTTTTGGACCTTATGCTAAGTTGGTAGGGTCTACTCTGACCCTTGGACCTGTGTGCTAGCAGGATGTATTGTCTAATCAAGGAGTGGATTACCTTCAGTTGGCCATACCATTGTTCTCCCTGTTACTTAGTAACTGGGATTTGGTATCTAAAAGCTTGTCTTCATTTCAGTCTAGCTTATAGTTTCTGTATTCTCAGCATCTTTTGCCAGGTAATCGTATTTATAAGACTTTCCTATTGCATCCTCCCCAACATCTGTACAAAAAGAGCAAACTTTCATTTCTGGAGACCTGAATTAATACTTAAATTGCACGCTTGTTTTGTTGGTGTTTGAGACTGTGGCCAGCATCTACATGAATGCTGCGTGTCTAAGCTCCCATTGCAATAAATGGAAACTGGAGAGCAAATCAATGAACCAAATATAGGAGTCTAACTTAAATTGGGAGCTTATGTAACTAGGATTCAAATCATTTGCTTGGTTGTGGAGAGTGGCTGCCACTTGAGATGGCACAGTGCATCAGACATCTGTGTAGGTCTGACAGATACAGCACAGGTGCCACGGGGGATTTGTGTCGTGGAGCACCAGCTACGGGCCAGGCAGAACACACTGGGGCCCTTCATGACAGATGTAAATGTGGCAACCATGTACAAATGGGATTTGGATTTTGCTTCCCTATGATGTCCTTGAGCTACACTTTGTTAGAGGCTGGGATAGTATGCTGAGGAAATATTGTTCCAAGTCTGGCTTTTATTGAACTCTTCCGTAACATCTTCAGTTAGCTCCTATTTGATTAACAATGGAACAGGTGAATCGATAAAGGGGAGTTTTAAGGATAGTCATCTGTCTTCCCTTGTATATCTCATATTTTTTAGCCTTCCTGCAGAAGCTTTAATATTCAGCTTTGAAATAGAGTAACATTTCTGAGCAACCTGACAAATACTTCTAATGCTTAACACATCCATTGGTTTGAGTCTTTAAAGTATCACACTATAAAAATCAAACAAAACACCTCTGAGCATTTAGCTTTCCTCTCAAGCAGTAAATATTGATCAGACTGGACAAGTGTGGCAACCTCTACTCTATGAAAAATTCATCTGTATGAAGCATAGTCAGACACTGTCATCTCTGTCATGCATTTGTCTGCTCAAGTCAGGGAAGAGAGAGGGCTGCTGCCATAGGAGATTCCTACCTGCTACCCAAGCTCTCCTTGGCTTAACTCACTGGAGACTTCTATCTGTTGAGAAAGCTTAAACTAATACCTTAAGTTATTTTTAATAGCTAAGGGAGGTAGACTGCATCTCACTCCAACATACTGATGGACTGTGGGATGACAACCACAGCAAGGAAAAAAATCTGAAACATTTCAAAGTTTTGTACACTTTGAAGGACACATCTTGAGGTGTGTATTTCATCTGTTTGCATCTCTCCCATGGCATTGAGCATCAGTGACAAATGTTTCTT
This sequence comes from Acanthornis magna, assembly GCA_036785705.1. Lineage (NCBI taxonomy): Eukaryota > Metazoa > Chordata > Aves > Passeriformes > Acanthizidae > Acanthornis > Acanthornis magna. The sequence goes on along the minus strand of JAWUZG010000221.1, from coordinate 29,669,850 downwards.
GAGTAGTGATGATTGAGTAATGATAATGTACCTTTTGATTCCTCCACTTTGGAGAAAGGATAACTTCAGCTCTAATTATCTTATCTCTAATTATCTTACCTCATAATCTTCTTTACAGGAAAAATTACTCTACATGATTTAAAGCGATGTAAGTTGACAAATGTGTTCTTTGATACTTTTTTCAACACTGAAAAATACCTTGACCATGAACAGAAGGATCAGTTTTCTACGTTGCGGGTGAGTATGAAGCTTTCAAAGTCTTTATAGCTACGTGCTTAGCAATTAATACTTCTTTGTATAACATGCAATGTGATTGTTTAGGATACTGAAGGTGACAGTCAAGAGCTCTCTGACTGGGAGAAATATGCTGCTGAAGAGTACGATATCTTGGTAGCAGAAGAGGCAGCAAGTGAGCAGTGGAATGACGGGTAAGGATGTAGCAGAAGGGTTGATATGAATCCTTTCTACTAAAGTAGAGCCTCACCACCACTGTCAATCATTTAAAAAAGAAAAAACAAATCCTTTTCAAAAATATGTAATTAATGGTGTATGAGACTACCAAGTATACTTGTGTGAGCCAAAACTCTTATTCTAGAATATTCATCTCTTTTTACAAACCCTTGTTTTTAAATGTGTAACTTGGTGAATTAAACCTTCAGATTATTTTTGTTTTCTGTTTAAATCAGTGGTGAGCTGATGGGAGAAACCCAAGGTGCTGCTCTATTTTAATGTTCATAGTGGATTCTCAGTATTTAACTCTTCTTTGCCCTATGTCTTTCTCTGAAAGAACAATTCTAATCAGCACATAACACCTTTCTAAAGCAGTTTTAAAGAACAGATACTGCAGTATCTAAAGCTCATTCTCTGCACAGTCCTATTAAGTAGATGAAAAAAGTCATGTGATGAGATGAGATTCAGTACTGATTGGGAAGACATGCATGAACCTGAGTCACCCTAACCCAGGAAATGGCCAGTTCTTTAATCTGCCACCATAAATCTCCACAGAGACTCGTGGGTTTTTAAAAGCTATGAATTATAGGTTGATCTCACCTAAAGTGTTGAAAGATAACCTTTTTTAAGTATCAGACTTCACTGACTGTGTTAGTTAAAGATTACATTTCATTATCCCTCTATTCATCTGCATCAGCAGCAGGTGGTTATCAATAATTTCTGGGTTAACAGTTGGTTTTTGCTTTCCAGCATCTGCTTAAAAGCATGGTTGCTATCACTTCCTGGTGCTCGTGCACCTCAGTAAAACTCAATCCAGTATTCCTTCTCTTTTGTCATACCTACTGCAGCTGTATTTTGTTCTTCCTAGCTGAGTATCATTTCAGCTTTCTTGAAAAGAACTTGAGGAGTTTCTGGCAAGTACTTAAAGTCTTGCATTTGATCATTTCTAGTCTATGAGCAGTTCACTGAAGCAGAGTATCAGTGTGTGCTTTGAATCCTTTCAGTAGAGCTGCTTAACACACTGGAAAGTTTGGCATGTGAGGGGAGAGTAAGCTACCTTAAATTCAGGGAATTATTACAAAACCCTAGTGCTGTTCTGGTTATGTTTCTTTATTATAAATATAAAATACTGTAAAGTATGTTCTTCCTGCAGGTGCCCTGTTAGTGTTCCTGGCTTAGTTAGACTCTTTAATTTTCTTTTTTTTTTTTTTTTTTTGTCTGCTTCTAGGTATGAAGCAGAATTGAATCCTGTAGACCATCAGAAGGCCAGTGTTCTAAAGTATCAAATGGAGACAAGACCATTTTTTGAAATGCCTTCCCATCTGGCTGATGTAGACTTGGATGAATATGACTATGATGAGGATTTTGAGTAGAGGTTATTTATGGTCAGCACTTGCAGAAGAGAAGGGTCTGCAGCAGGTCTGCTACACACTGATACATTTTAGTGGGGTTTGTTTCCAGGAAGTCAGCTTAGTTTTGTGCTAAAAATATTTAATCACTACACTACCTTTAAGTAAAAGAAGTGCATTTATATGGAATTATGTAATTTTTGTATTTATTCAATAGTTTATAGTTTGTAAAATAGATTAAAATATTTATTTACAGATGTTGCATAATTCCTTTTTGGAAGAATAACAATATTTGACTTAAGAGAAAAGTAATCTACTGTTTTTAAGAGAACTGTATAATTCTCTTGAAGTTGATGTGTGGTGCACTGACCATCTCCATCTCACCTGTGAACAGGTATTTCTGTCCTGGTATGGGAGGTAAGGAGACAATTTATACCTGCAATGTGCTCATGCTCATAGACAGCCCTATTTTAGGTTTTATGCTTTGGCAAGGAAGAGACATGACAATGAGTGCACAGTTCAGCACTCATTTACAAGCAGAGTTCTGTTTGACAAGCTGTGCATATTAGTAGAATGCAAGGAAAGTGAACACCCAAGACAAGTTGTTTTTCTTCTCTGTGTAGTCCTTGTTTGCCCCAACTTTAATTTTGTGTGCCCTTTTAAACTTCAGTCTTTTCATTGATGTTAATCATAAAAAGATTATTTAACAATGAAGTCTGAGTGTTCATACTTGATCCAAAATGGGTGTGTTAATTCATGTAGGAGGAACCAATTTTTTTTTTAAATCCTTTGTATAAATGTTACTTGATCAGTGATGTGCACTAATTTGTTGTGGGCATTCAGTGCTTTTGTCTGTCCTCCCCTTTGCTTGTTTGCTATTGACACATTCCATGGATATTCATCAGTGTCACAGCAGCTTGAAATTGTTGCCTCACTCTTAACTGTTAAACAGGTTTTGTTGGGAAAAAGATGTACAAAAAGATGTAAGTTATTTTTTTGGTTGCAGTGTAGATCTTTTAAAATGTTTAAAAAACATGTTTGTATTTTCAAATAAAGATTTTCATACATGTAAATTAACAGTTGTAATCGTTACATATTGCACAAAATTTATGTCTTACTATTAAAGAACCATTCACCATACAGGGTTACACAGGTGTGCAGTCTGGATGGGTAATTACAACAAGATGCATATTCAAAGCAATCAGCCTCTAGCATGTTTTTCTTCATCCAAAAAAGAGTATTGCCAAGCAGCTGGGAAGAATCGGTTATGCTCAACTCATCACACCAGCTCTTGCACAGACCTACACACCTGTGTATCAAGTAATGAAACTCATTGCTTAAGTGCTGGTGAATCTTATTGAGAAAAATTGAAGTCATTTTAATACCATTCAAAGGATTTTTTTTTTTTTTAAAGATAAGTGGGTTGATTATTCCAGTTTTAATAGAGACTCACCAATGTCAGATTTCTCTCGTGTTGGCTGGATACCTTTCACTACCTGCCCATGGTTTAGGGATTTTAAACAGTAAAGATATACACAGCATGACTGTTAAGCTCTGTTCCCTAGGGGAAATGATGACCAACTGGCTTTCTAGAAGATGACCCTGAACATCTGTTGCAGTGCAGGAGATGCTTTTTCCTATCTGCTGCTTTTTCCTACCTGAAACCCTTCTTACAAAGGAAAGGGGGCTTGTAACTGGGCAGTGAACAGCCACAGGCTTTCCCAGCATGCAGTGCCATGTCTGTCACACAGCACTATGGTGCAGGGTCGATCTCTTCAGCAGAGCCTGTAGCTGCTGTTGCCACTTTGTGTTTAATGAAGTGCCTGTTAAATCCTGCTCTCTATTACACTTGTGCTAACCAAGTTCCTTCTTTCCTAAGCAGAACACATCATGCTGTTATTGTAGATGTCCTTTTTCTTAAAATACATGACCTCTCAGGATTACTGGACCTTGCCCCTGGCAGGGTAATTCCCATCCCTAGCCACTGTTACAAGAATTAAAGCATCCATATGCTCGATGTGGTTCCAGGTATAACTTTTCTTAGTCAAGCTGTATTCTGCTTACCTGGTGGGGGCTTAGACCTAGATCCACAAATCTAGATGGATGAGGGAAGCATCAGTACCCCAGTCCAGGTAGGGGTTTGCCTTTAAAACAGGCAACATCAATTGTTGATATTCTGTAGTAAGTTTGTCTCTGCTATTAATGACTGAATTTCAGCATTGAATACTGGTTCTGCTGCATGATCTTGTCCCCTGACTGAATCACAGGGGCCCTGAAAACAGCATTATAGGGGTAGTGGTACCTCACCCCTTGTGTCAGCCTGCACGCCCAGCTATGCAAAAGGAAACAGCAGGGGGTCACTGTGGCCACTTCAGTGTACCCAATACCTGGGCAACAGTCATGGCTTTCACTTCCAGCTTCATGCCATCTCCCTGCTCAGCCTGTGGAATAACACAACCAAGGGAAAGGCCAGCACCCATTGCTGCCATTCTTTCTCCAGACATGGTGTGGGAGTATCACTTGCACATTCAGTACTAATGGATAGCAATAGTTCTGTAGTTTATTTTACACAGTTACAATCCAAAATATATATATATATATATATATTAAAAAAAAATAAAGCTGATATGATTACTGCAATGTACAATTTCAGAGAGCAGTGAGAAGAGTCAGTGAAAGCAGCCAGCACCCCCCGGCCTACTGCCACTGAAACACTCTTGAGTGAAGATCATTTGTCAATTTTTAATGCAAAACCCCCTACTTTTGAATGGCCATATTTACAGTCTATTTACATTGTCTTTCCAAGCTTTTTCCAAGTAACCACCACATGATCACTGTGTACAAAAGACTTCTTCCAGAGGAAAATAGTCAGCTGGTCTGCTGTTTCTTTCTTTGTTAGTTTGAAGCCTTGACACAGGTTTCCTGGGAATATGTCCTGATGCCTACAGACCCCTAATCCCATCTTTCTAAGCAATAGAATTTAGAAATACTTTCAGACAATTGATCCAGAGTTTCTGTTTTATGGGCAGGAAATGGCACTTGCCATCACCCAGGAGGTCACAGTGTTCACAGCTGGGCCAAGCTCCTTTCTCTTCACCATCAGGTACAAGGAAACACGTAGATCTCCATTTGGTTATCTCAAATGGTAAAGAACACATCCAGCAGAGCACTGCACCCACATGATTCAAACAAGCTTGTCTTGCCTAGTTCAGTGTCTTTGATTCGGTGTTGTCAAGGCCCTGATTCCAATCCTTCAGCTGGGAGGTTTTCCAAGGCAGCATCAATGATCAGGATGCAGCTGAGTAATGATGCTCAGAACACCCAACCCTAGAACTGCAGCAGCCACCTCAATAACACCCACAACCAGCAAGGGTGAGAAATCAGCCGTAGTGCTACAAAAACTGGTTCTGGGTGGATGCCCACAGGCACAGAGACAACTTGATCCATGTCTGCTGCCACCTCAGCTGATGCCCTCACACTACATTGTCAAGTTAAACAATTTACAGAAAAAAACAGTGTGTGCTTCACTTCTGTTCATCATCTCCGTGTCTTAACCGTCCTATATCATAAGAAAAAAGAGATTAAGTCAGTCTTCTACTACGAAAGGAGACATCATGTAAGAGCACCTAAGGAATCTGAGTAACAGTGTAGCATCTAAGCATTCAGCAGCTAAGCCATAGAGGCAGCTCTTGTAAAGAACTAGAGCTTCCACAAAAGGAAAGAAGCATTTCCATACCCCAAAACGCCCAGAAAAGGCACTACCAAGAAAGGCACCATACTGGATAAGTAGTGCATTTTCTGTAGGGCTTTGATCTTTGTCCATGGACTTAAATTCTTCTATCTTCAGTAGGAGCTGCTTCAAGTACATGGGCTAAACAGTCTACATTTTAAAACTCATGTGACTGGAAGAAAAGCTAGAAGTCCCTTTTTTTAAACTTCTAGTCCTCTTTAAAAATAAAAGCCATTCATATGAGAAAAAAACCTGCTGAAATTCACAGGAAAAACTCTTTAAAAAGTCAAGAATCATGGAAAGCCTGAATGTGCTTGTTAGATCCGAGATAACCAGAGTCACTGGAAATCAAGGGGTTGCCTGACTCACTGCAAAAATGCTGTCTGCTAAACACTGAGTTACGTTCTGAAGTGCAGAGAGCAGTGGGAAATACAGGAGGAAAACCTGAAGGAACTGCTCAGCCAGCTGTAGCGGCTGACACAGAAACCTTTACGGGGCAGAAAGGTTGTGATTATCTGCAGCACAGGAAAAATCATGGCCTTTCTTTTCCCCCCCACCCCTTTCCTTGTACAGTCACTCTACAAGACCATGCTGTATGATATCCTTTCTGAGTCCTTGCACTCCACTGGCCCAAAGGGCTAAAAGTCCTTCCCTGCTGCAAGGATCCAGTCCAGGGCTGAGCTGAGACCCAGGCTGACAGCTGCAGCTCTGCCAAACTTGGATCCCAAAGGCAATCAGTGCCCACAAGACTAGCCCCTGGCTATGCTGGTTGCTACTCCAAGCCCACAATGTTCTCATCAAATCCCCAGTTTGTTTGGGGACAATTTAATCTGCCCAACAGCTTTGACTGGAAAAGGGCAAGAAACATGGGACACTCTAGCAAGAGCCCTGGGCTGACCAGTGATGAGACACATTCCGAGTCTTTCAATCCAAAGAGCACAATGCAAACACCATTTCTGAAGCAGATATTCCCTGCAGGCCATGCTGCAGTGCCATCTCTGCAATGTGTCAGTAACACGAAGCAACTGCAGCAAATGGCTCTTAATCAGGAAGCTTCACAGTATGAGAAAAAAGGAAACAGGATCCTCCTCTTAATGCATCCTAAGTGACATTCAATCCTTAGGAATGACCCAAAGATGTCTAGATGCTACAATAAGGATTGCCTTAAAAATGTAGGTCGAGCTGAAGGAGGAAATTATAGTTGCAGCTGGAAAATGAAGAGGGCAATCCCCCTTTTCTCATCCTGAAAAGGGCCACAAAAGAACAACCCCCTTTCCTTCTATTGGGCCACCCAGGAGACTCTGACCTGACATTCACCCACCTCAACTACCGCTGTCCTCAGAGCTGGAAAACCAGCCAGAATTACCTGGTCTGTACCAATGACATCAACATCTTCAACTGAGTCTTCTGCTGGACCCTGCTCAGAGACATCTTCTGTCTTGATCTCATCTTTGCTGGAAACAAAAAGCAAACAAAAAAATAGCCAAGGCTTGACAAATCTCATAACAGAGGCTGCACATGGCACAAGTGTGCTTAAGGCAGAGTATTTCACATAGTAAGATGTGCTGCTGATATCCATGTAAGGTAGCCTAAAGATACTGGCCCAGAATTTCCCAGTATGAAAGAGGTTATGCTCTGAGGAATTTTCAATAAAGAAGTTCAGAAACAAAACATGGATTTAAATAGGGGCTATCTTCATGTTTAATCATTTTTGTTCTATTTTACTTGTATTCACCAGGTTCATTTAACAAGTGTCCAAAAACCTGGAAAAGTATGCATCTTCCCAGGATTTGTGATTCGCCTTTTAACCTACCAATACAGGAAATAGCACCTAACACCTCAATAAATTAACTGAATTAAAGGAAAATACTGCAGCTGAGCACTTTGATTGCTCAAAAGTAGACACCAGACTCTGTTATTGCAACACCTCTGTTACATCAAGTTGTGTGGGGTTTCACCCAGGCATGTGTGCATGCTGCACACAAACACTTCTCTAAAAGAAAGCCACTGGGTACAGAGTAGTTAATAGCAGATCTGCAGAGACAAGAATCCTCTTTCATTTCCAGAGATGCAGAAAAATCTTATTGTCTGGCTGCAGCAAACAGCCAGAGAGTAACCAACACCACAGCACTCCAATCTGGACACGAGAAGTGGGACAGGGAACTTTCCTCCTTCCTTGTCTTTTTCTCTGCACATTTGGTATTACTCCAGGAAGGCACAAAAGCCCTGTGACAGTGGCAGGAGAAAGCAGCAAATTGTAGATATTGGACTATGGAAACAAAACCCCCAACCTGTCCTTGGGACACAGCCCATAAGAAAGACAGGAGGGGAACACACAGAGGAGGATAGAGAGACCCCATGTGTCAATGCCAGAACAAGTGAAGGAGCTTGTAAGACATCAAACTCTCACCAGTATCTTCTGCGCAGCCCTCCTGGACAAAGAAATGGCAAATGTTCCTGCAAGCGCATCTCTCGAGATTTCAGCCTCTTTCTGCTTTTCCCTGCTGCAGAGGGAAGCTGGGAAGCACACTGCCCTTCTGGGGCTTTGCTTGCTGCTTCAGTCTGGCTGGTTTCAGGCAAAGACCCTGCAACAGAGAGTGAACAGAGTCTTCTTCAGCCTCACCCTCAGAGGTTTTGAGATGGACATTTCCAGTGTGTTCCCTATAGCAGTGAAACAATCGGGCCAAGCTCAAAAGGAGATCTGGAGCAAAGCATTCATTTATTGAAGGAGACAGCTAAAAGCCACTTAAAAGAAAATCCATTTAATTTGCCCACTGGTCATTTTTGCAATCTAGATTTATGAACTTGGCCCTGGTCCATAACTGCTATCAGTACTGCTGAGTCTTTATAACGCTCAAAAAAGGAGGGCCTTTGGGGACACAAAGGAACAAGCTCTCTGAAGGCAAGTCACTGAAAAGAAGATTTATGAGAAAAGAATGAGAAAGAAACTAAAGGACACTGGAAAAATTTCCTTTCCTCCACACACAACTGCACATGTCCATAGCACTTAGCATTTTTACTAGTAATTGTTTTCATAATGGCTTTATTAGATTTTAAGTCCCACCATATCCATGCAGTGAATACTTCATTAGAGACTAGCAGTTCATGAATGCTACTAAAGCCTGGATGCAGCCCATCTAACTATAACTCTTCAAGGTAGGAGTATAATCTTACAGGCTCCCTAGAAATTCAACAGGGAAAAAAACCCTAGAAGATGATTTGGCTCAGATAATCTGGCCTGAAGATCTGAATCAACTTCTGGAAATACCTCTCCGGTCTCAATTATCTACAGGGCCTAAAGCAACAATGCCCTTTAGTTAACAATTAAAAGCAATCGACCAAGTCTCAGTGGCTCAGACAAATGCCAGATGTTAGTACAAAGCAGAATTCAAAAAATTTTGAATTCTCCTTGGAATCCTCAGCCCAACCTTACTGCTATTGAGTGATCAAGGGACCTTTAATAACAATAAAGCTGAATGCAAAAAACACAGTTCAAACTGGGAAGTCCACAACATCCGGCACGCTGTGGTACTGTACTGCTAATGCAAAGCATGAAGTACATTTTAGCACATGCAAATTTGCTAAAGCAAAACAAAATAGCAAATACAGAAGTTCTGCCAGACAGCCAGACAAAGCAAATACAGCCAATCGAGAAATGGGAATTTTTTGTACCGTTAGACAATTTTCTTTTAAAAGAAGATGTCTTAGATGAGCCCACGGGGGGCCACTCTCCCAAACTGCCGAAGACAGAGCTCTCCTCATCTTCATTTGCCAATAAAGAGTTTCTGTACCAGACCAAGGGCTGCCATTCGTCTCCTCTGCAGGACAGTGGCTCTTTTATATACCTCTGTAAGTAACCATGCCTAGGACAAAAACAAAAGCAAGCATAAGTAAACTCAATATCCTTCCCTTCAATATCTGGGGCAGGTATTGCAAGAAAGGACTTTTCCCTTTACTCTCCAAAGGTGTAAACAGAACTGTTGAAAAAAGAGTACCTCCTTTCTCCAAAATACCTGACACCTCTGAAATACCCATTTAAAATGCAAATGTCTTCAAAGCTAAAAGAGTGCTTGAATTTTAGCATTAGAAACAATGCTAGATCCAAAGAAATTACAAAATTACATCAGCCTCTAGGAAGAATTTCCTGTGCAGGGAAAATCACTGCCAATTGCTGCTGCCAGTAGCAACCTGAACAGAGCAGAATTCTGTGAGGATTTACCTCCTCTCCTGGTGGCCTTTTCAGCCTCATGGACTTCAACACAAAGGAGATCCCAGGCCAGAGATATTCCCTGTGATTCAGTAGTACAGGAAACAGGACAGGTCAGGCAATGGGTTTTTATACCATGAGTGCCTGTTCTGTCAAAATTTAAGAAACAACCAATTAAACCATTTATCTATATTATCATCGGAACTCAGCCCAATTCTCTCAGCTTCCCAATAAAATTTCGAGTGTCTGCAAGAAGCAGTTAAGTGCTTTGCAGTTGTGACAACACAGGGGACATGGGAAACATTGTCTCAAAGCCCTGTTCGGTCTGATTCAATCCAGAGACTTGACATTAGGCCTTCCTGATCCCAGGTGATCCTATCACCTTTCCTGGAGCAAAACAGCCTTCCTCAAATGAAAGGCTTCTTCTTCTATTTGAAAAACAGGACATTTCTGACAAAGTCTTTCTGACCCACTCCTACTTCATAACAATAAGAAAACCAAAGTCTGACTCAGGATTAGAAACTGGATATTCACCACATTTCAGCTACAGTTCATCACTTTAAAATCAAACCCAGTGTTGTTAAAACAGACCCCACCTTAGCAAATACCAGAAGTGACAGTTTTAACACCAGCCTGTACAACATATTATTCTTTTTATTTTTTTTATTAGGAGAGTGGCCTGGAAAATATCAGACGTTTCATTTGCTTTGCAAAACAAGAAAACCAGTGCTGAGAGGAGGTCAGGGTAAGCACTGACTCCGAAACAATTAGAGTCCTGGACTCTGGGGGCCCCAGGGATCAAGAAACCCTGGTGATGGAATTTGTTGGTTTCAAACAAGCACATATTGTAACTACAGTCTCAGGGTCTAATCCAACTGCTATCAATGTCAATGGAAAGACTCCTACTGATTGAGGAATCAGGCCCTTCATGCTGCTTGCAATTCAGCAATTCATTTCTTGTGTGCATTTTGTGGTACAGAGCAATTGACAAGCCAGGTATTTTACTGCTACAGCCTGGGCAATTACAGGAGAGAGGGTTAAAGTCCATATACTTTGATGGTGTTGAAATATAGTCCTTTCTAACAAATGCCCATATTCTGTATCTCATCTGTTACAGGTACATTCACATATGTTAACATACAGACCTGGACATCAATCCTATGATTAATAAGAAAAATGAAAATAACCAGATGTTTATTTCTCAAAGTTCACGTTGACCTAAAACATTCCATCCAATAATTTATGATGGAGCTAAACCTAAATATTTCTAAGAGGAAATATAATCTCCAGCCTCTGCAAGGCACTTTAGGCTTCCCAGAATAGAAACTGTTATTCTAGAAACATAGTATGAATGTACTTGTGGATAAATTGCAATTTCCCCTCTAGTGAATTTTATTGTTTCCCATTTGTTCCCAGCAGCAGTGGGAAGGCCCAAAGCAGTAAGAACTGAAGTCAAGTGCATTCCCTGATAGGTTCTGTATTACCCACAAAACTTTTTCACAAATAAACCTACCTGAATGTATCAAATAGATCTGATACATTCAGGAATATACTTCTAGAATGTATTCTCTGATCAAGAGGTTAAATATAGTCCTTGGGAAAAAAAACCTATCAGGATTTAGCTTTAATCTGCCCATATCAACAATTAAATATTTTCCTCTTGTCTAATTAAAAACTACTCCCTGGAGGTAAATGAAATGACAGTTTTTCAAGGATGGTTTAACAGAAAGCAACTTATTGCAACAAGGGTGTCACCACAGATGATTACAGGTCTTTAAAACACAGACAATATGGACAGTTATACAGAAACTGTCCAAACTAGGGCCTGGAGCACTTCCCCTGTGAAGACAGGATGAGGGAATTGGGGTTGTTCAGCCTGGAGAAGAGAAGGTTCTGTGGAGGACTGAGAGCACCTTCAAGTAACTAAAGGGAGCTGACGAGAGCTGGGGAGGGACTTTCTTCAAGGGCATGTAGAGATAGGACAAGGCTTTAAATAGCTTTAAACTCAAAGAGATGGAGTTTAGTTTAGATATTAGGAAGAAATTCTTGACTGTGAGTGTGGTGCGGCACTGGAACAGGTGGCCCAAAGAACTTGTGGACTCCCCATGCCTGGAAGTGTTCAAGGCCAGGTTGGATGAGGCTTTGAGCAACCTGGTCTAGTAGAAAGTGCCCCTTCCCCTGGCAGGGGGCTTGGGACTAGATGGCCCTTGAGGTTCTATGGATTCTATGAAAACCAATTTTAGTAGCAGATCTCAAAAGCAGATCTCAAAAATCTCACCTAAGAAAAATGTAAGAATAGAAAATGAAGTTATCAGCACCCATAGATTATCCACTTTAGGTTTCTCAGGGGTTGTAATCAGTGTATGTTGACTATTCTTCTTCTGCATTTTGCATTCTGGCTTTGAATTTATTTTTTCAAATGAATTGTCTGTGTAGCTGGCAATCATTAATAAATTGTGTCATGTGAAGAAAAAGGGAAGTAGACATTTTACCATTCTTGACCCACGTTACATAAAACCTGGTTGATGATTTCCATGAAAGTTATCCTCCAATTTAAGCCACAGTGACACAGGAGCAAGCAAGTTACACAGAGCTCAGCAAGATGTGATAGCTGGGTTTTTCCATTTCTGCTGACTTTCAAAAGTAAAACTTAACATGTTCTGGAGTGATTTGCTCAGAAATTCAAAAAGGCAGATGTGTCTTAATGGTTCATCTAACATACCTATGGCTTCAAATATGCTTTCAGGAAAATGGAAATGCCTGTTTTTTACAGTATCTGTAAATAAAATACTGAAGTGCAGAGATCCAGATCCAAAATGAACAGCACTGACTAAGGAAGTAATGCCAAAGGTCAAATAGAAGGAAGAATGTTACTTCTTTTTCAAATGACCAGAGCTGAGGCAGGTGAAGAAGGGAATAAGAGACATACTCATACATCTCTCAGATGCATAATACCCCATTGATGCCAAAATAAGGCTATCATTCTTATATCATTAAATGTAAATATTTACACCACTATAAAACATGGGCCCACTGGATCAGGGCATATTCCCAAGTAAACAGTAAATTCTTGGATTTAAATATCCACAGTATGAAGTGTGTCACATATATTTTTGTTCCAAATATATTCCATGGAATTAACATAATTGAGGCCTGAAGCTGTGGAAATAGACAATTACAAACTAATGGTCCATGCATTATTTCTTCCTCAGTCTTTTGATTTACATTTCAGAAAAGCATTCCTGCCACTCCACTAAGCAGTCAAGTCGTAAATCTCTTCCACCAAATTAACAGCCCTTCCTTGAGGAGAATTGCCATATGTGGCCACAACTACATGTACGAAAGATCTAGAATGCATATTGCACATACAGTCTGAAATAACTGCTACTACAAAATTCAACAAGTGTGTCTCAAACTAACAGCCTCAGGGGCAGACTGATTTTAGATGTTCTCTGAAGAGCCCTTAAGCAAATGCCATCACACTGAAGTTCATGTGTCCTGTGTACAGGGATACACAAATCACAAACTGTGTATGATGACGTACAAGAACTCAACTTACACTAGTCTTTTGTCTGGCTTTAACAGCTTGTTGGAAAATTCACTGATGATTACCAGAAAGCTCAAGTTAGGAGGCAAGCATTTTCCATCTACTCCAGTAGCTCCTTGAAAAGCAAATTCAATCCCTTCCCTATTGAAAGAAAAACAGAAAAGAACAGAGTAATAAAACAGATAAAACAGACAACCAACAAAAGCAATGACCGTGGACAATGTGATGTTACATGGCACATACTTGTGTATCATGGCTATAGATTCTCTAGATTTCACTTGGTCCCAACCAAATGTTAGTGAAAAGCGACGAGCAAGTTCTTTGATGTTTGTAAAGGAAGCAGAGGAGAAGTCCAAACCACTATTGCTGTCTTGGCTTTCTGCATGTGTCTGAAACAGCTGCAAGAAAAGTCTCAGATAAGCAAACACAGGTAATCCTACAGGCAAACAAAGCACCAGGAGGACAGAGACAGGCACAGCAAGCAACAGTTACCTCACACAGACTGGAGCCTTACAGAAGAGCAGGTAAATCATGTGCTTCTGAAGCACATGAATGGAACAATGACAAGGAACTGACACAAAGGACACTGTTTGCTCATCAGACAGGCACAAATCAAAAAATAAAAACTGATGTGCATAAACAGAGAACCGATTCCTGAAGATGATGGTCCCACTGACCTCATCTCCTCTCGGGTCTTCTGAACCAAGCCCCAGAGGCCCAATTTGCCTGAGATGCTTTCAAAGTAGCACAAGGCAGATACAAAGCAGCAAGTTTGGCAGCACCATAGTCCAATTTCTGAGAGTAAGAGTAGGTCAAAAGCACATCTTGAGCTTAATTATCTGTGCTTTCGGATTTTTTTCCAATAGAATATGGAAGTAGCTTGTTCTTCTCAACCTGTTAACTTTCAAGGTCAAGCAAAGGCCAGAAAGGGCCTGTTGTCTATGTGATACCTAAACACAAAGTCCTGACTATGTCAGCAGAATATATGTAGCCAAATGCTGCTTAGACTCATCTAAGCTCAGATTTCAAGGGCTGGTTCACAGATCTAAGCCCCCCGGCAATGTGTGTGAAATGAGCAAAGCTCATGTGTCAGTATCCCCGGGAGGAGCCTGTTCTGTGGATTACAGCAGGACTCCAGGCTAGAAGAGGCTCTGGCCACAGGCAGAGCTGGCAAAAGCAGCTGCTAAAATAGCTAAATGGCTATCAGTCAGCAGCTGCAAGCCCCAGCAACTGAGACCCTGCAAGAAGAGCTGCAACCCACTTTCCTCCAGAAAAAAATGCTGAAAATACCAGGGGCTGGAGCTGACCAGCCACAGGGACATTCATTATTCCTCAAATTCAAAAGGAATTTAGGTAGTCCGTAAAACACGGCATAATATCCTTAACATTTATTAAGAGATACTTACCATGTCCCAAGAAACACTTCATAATCTCACATCAGTTCTAACACACTATGCATTTGAAGATTAAAAACATGACAAAAAATTGTGGACAAAATCACCTTTTAAAATAGATGTAATGTTTTGAAAGGAGTTTTAATTATCACATGCAAAAACAATACATATAGAAAGTGCAGGAAAGGAAGTAATTTCTTTCACTACATTTTCTAATGATTTTGAATAATTATGGCATGGGAGGCAAAAATCTTCACTGTGAATACAACTCTTATAAGAGCTCCTAGCCTCTCACTTTAATCTTAATCTTACCTGCTGCAGACAGAGAATCAGTGTCTTGGCACTCTGAATTTTGTTATTGTGTCTCGTCTTGCTTAATGTTTCTTTAATTATGTCTCCAAAATCACTGTAGGTCTATTAAGAGTAACAAAACAATTGAGAATTACCATTCCCCTTCTTCAGCACTGGGAGTACACAAACCACATGACTGTTCAAGTGACACAAGAAGTTCCTAAAACACTCCCAGTATCAGAACATGCAAGTTAAAAGATTAAAACTGGATCTTTTATAATATTTCATATGTAAAGCAATGGTATGCTCCTTTAAGAGTAATGTGAGAATCAAAGTTACACTGAAATTTTTTAGTATTAACAACTAATTGATTGTCAATTCATAATTAATTGTTAATTTTTTTAAAGAGCAAAGCCTTCTCAGGAGAGAAATAGAGTTTTCTTTACTTTACCAGTGCTTGCAAATGAAGCAAAGAACAAGATCCATATTCAGGTATTTCCAAAGTTCTGTCAGTTGACTCAAGGAAACTGCCCACTCTGATGCTCTTGGCCCTCCTGAAACCCCGTTCAGAGTGGCTGAAGCTCTACTAAACCCTGGTCATCTAAACCCTGCGACTCATGTGAAATGCAGGCACCTGCATATGGACTGTATGAGCTGTATGGATTAAGCTGACCACTTCTGTGTGAGAACCTCCATAGCTGAAACACTCCCCAGCCATAAACTGCTTCTCTGCAGTGGCCTCTCTGGAGAAGCTAAGGAGCAGATGTTCAGACAGACATGTCCTCTCCTCAATTTTCAGTTGCTTTGTCTGCAGTGGAACCAAGAGAGGAGGTCTGCGCCAGTCCTGCTTGATTTCACAGCCCTTTTGTGATTATACCACGATTCTGAGCCATAACACTATTAACATCATATCCTTCACAAACATTGGAGACACTTTCAAAAACTAAAATGCACTGATAGGAAAAACAACCTTATCTAAAATATTACCTTCACATAATACTTATAGATCTCAGCAGCTGCAGTCATCTCTACCACATTATACACTATTAACTTGCAATATGCTGCAAGAAGACTCCGCTTTTTGTGCAAGTCATCAAGTTTGCAACTTTCATCCTCTTCCTCTTCTGTCAGATCTAGGGAAACAAAAGCATTGAAGCTTTGTTCTATTACTTTATTCAAGGTATCTCAATTTAAATTATCAACTTTCACCTAAATAGCACAGAATCAGCTGCTCAGTAACAGATGCCAGCGCTCATTCCTGCGTATATCAGAAAACACAGGTTTATTTCCATTTTAAAGCTGAGGCTGATAACAGTGAAAACATGGTTTTCCTCCACAGTGTTCTACTCTGATCTTTATAGGGCTTTTGCACTTTTACAAGTCAGAATATCCTTGTACAGCACCGCTCACAGCTACAGAACTGAACCAGCATGTAGAATAAAAGGCACAAACACACCAAATGGAAGGGACCAGAAAAACTGCAACCACATTTGTTTTCCTGGAATAAAAGAGATGCTAGAAAATTAGCACACAACTCATCACAAACCCTACAAAAGCTGTCACACACAGTCAGCAAGAGTTTGGATGAAACTCTCCAAGTGCTTATCAGGAAGAATGGAAGGAAAACAAATCATTTAATAGCATTAAGAACCTATTAAGTGTCTGGAACATCAGTTAATTATTAGCTAGATAACTCATGGGAAACAGATACTCTTAAGAGTATTCCAACAGTGCTACAAAGGTGCTTGGGGAGAGGTTCTTGCAGCAGAAGAGCTAAGACACTCTTTCCTGCTGCACATGTAAGCCATCAGCTGCCAAAAGACTTCAGTCTAACCTATAATTTTGATGTGGACTGTTTCTGCTTCTAGAATGACTGTGGGCCTGGAAACAAACATAAGGCAAATGACTGATCAGAAGTATCTGAAAATTAGAGTTTCAATTGGAATGAAACAGCTGCCAGCTGTGCACATAGACAAGCACACATATAGCATCACAAAAGCACCACTTTTTCAGGAAGAAATCTGCAATGGGATGACAGGATCCTTCGTGGGAGAACTGAGAAATTGAGGGTATCATAGAAAAAAGGTCTGAAACAGATCTCCGCCCATCTAACCCAAAGCAGGATCAATTTTATCAGTTTCAGATACACAACACACACAACCTGTAACACAACCTGCTTCATTAACTCCCACAACTAGGATATGACAGCCCACTTGTGCCATCTTTTCTACTGTATCTTTACTAATACAGGTTCTCTCACTATCTCCCTATTGCAATTTTGGTCCCTCAGTGGTTCTTGCATATACACCATGACCCAAAGAAGTGTGGTGCCCAAAACCAAACAGAGAACTCCATCTGAACAGCTGAAGGACAAGATTTACACAGAGAAATCTAGAACAATGCTTGTTGTTTCAAAGCATGACACTTGAACTTGGCCTCAGAACCACAATGAGGTTTATTGTCTATAAAACAATCTATTCTCAAAACACTCCCAAAAGAAACCAGCCTTCATAATTACAACCTCAATACAGCATCCAAATGTGCCTGACAAAAGGCAATAGAGCAATAAATACTATTTCCCACTGGACTGAGAGGAGCCCTGAGGTGGAGGACTTGGGGGTGTTGGCTGATGAGAAGCTCAACATGACACAGCAATGGGTGCTCACAGCCCATTGTGTCCTGTACTGCATCCAAAGCAGCGTGGCCAGCAGAGCAAGGGTGGTGATTCTGCCCCTCTACCCTGCTCTGGTGAGACCCCAGCTAGAGTGCTGTACCCAGCTCTGGGGCCCCCAACATAAGAAAGATGTGGACCTGCTGGCGTAAGTCCAGAGGAGGGTCATGAAGATGCTCAGAGGGCTGGAGCACCCTGCCTATGAAAACAGCTTGAGAGAGTTGGGGTTCTTCCATCTGGAGAAGAGAAGGCTCTGGGGAGACCCTGTAGCACTTTCCAGTACCTAAATGGGGCCAACAATAGTGGTGGAGAGGGACTTTTACAACAGCATGTAGTGATACTATGGGGAATGGCTTTAAACTGACAGAGGGCAGATTTATTTTATAGATATAAGGGAAGAATTCTTGACTGTGGTGGTGGTGAGGTACTGAAACAGGCTGCCCAGAGAATCTGGGGATGCCCCATTTCCTGTTCAAGGCCAGGCCGGATGGGGCTTTGAGCAACCTGGTCTACTGGAATGTGTCCCTGTCCATGGCAGGGGGATTTGGAACTAGATTGTCTTTAAGATCCCTTCCAAACTGAATGAGTCTATAACTCTGTGAAATCTGCCCCACAGCCCCAAAATCAAAACCCACCAGTCCTTTACTCTGATGGCTTAGAAGGGTCCATGCACTGACAGAGCCACACTGCAACATTGCAAGGCCTTCCTCCAACGCCATCATCTGGACCATGAAAGTCAGTGTACCAAACACTTTCACATTCTACTCATCCCTGCTTTACTTCAGCCCTTTTCATCCTACAAGTAAATCAGCATCTATATCCTGTGATTAATCCACAGTTGGTACAGATCAGTGAATGACAGTTTTTTTCTGTTTGTAAAGGGGCCCAACCAGAAAAAAATAAGCAAAACAACAACAAAAGAAAGACCAACCCTTTTCCCTGATACATTCACTGCAGATGACAAACGATAGCAAAAATGGGAGATTGTTTCTCCACTGAAGACGATGTCTAACCTTTTCTCTCTTCTTCCTGGCCCCTGAAAATGTGTTCCTGGATAAAGGAAAGCAGTTTTTCCTGAAGTGATGTGTTAGGAAGATAACCTAGAAGTCCAACTGCTTCTTCATTATTATTTGAATCCTGATGACTCAAAATCAGCAACCAGTCACAGAGTGTCATGAAGGCCTGTATTAAAGAAACAAAGCCAAAGAAGGATTTAGAGAACATGTTACTTTTCATGCCAACTCCACTTTGCATTTCCATCAAACAGAATCTAGCTTCCATCCCACTTCTTCCTTGCAAACTAAAGATTTCTCTTTGCCTCAGCTGTGGTGAAATGCCACAGCTAAACCCTTAAAAAACTTGTACCTTAAAATGCAGTGTATACAAGTATGCATGAACACCACTTAAGATTTTCAAAAGTTCCACGGGCAAGAAGAGCTCTATCATGTTGAAATATACTTCTTTTAACACATAAGCCACTGGACAATTTCTCCATTTTTTTACGCAATATTCATAGCAAGACATTAATGAAGCAGTAATAGCAACCAGCACACTGATCAGTCTAATAAGAAAACACAATGATTTTTATTCAGATTCAGGCCTTAATTCTGCAGATGGACTCCTGTAGACACAAATCTATGCTTGACTAAAACACTAACTTGTAGCATTTTAACTAGCATAACCTTAATTTTTATTTAAAATAAATAGTTGAAGACTGGTTTTTTTAAGTGTTACTTCTCTGTTAAGAGACAAAAACATAGCAAAAATCAATAAAAGGAAATACCAGTATGAAAAAAAGGCAGGCGTTTTAAGAGGTCTGAGCACGAATGCTCGTTAAATGATAAGAGAAACACAAACCTTTTCTCTTACATCTTTTTCCTTATGGTGGAGGAAGTGTGTGCAAATCTGACTGAAACGTCTCAGCTCCCTTCTTAGTGGAAGAAGAGTCTCCTAAAAACGCGTTTAGGAAAAATGAAAGGGCCAATATGTTAGGGACTACGATTCAACAGAGAATTACAGAACAAACAACAGTTGCATCTTTCTTCCACTCCTATTATTCATTTAAGATAGCACAGCTGATGACATGATGAAAGAAGCTGGCATTTCACAGAACAGTTTACTAGCTATGAACAACTGCATCTGTCACAGTTGCTGAGGCCAGTGGAATTCTGCAAGACACAAACTCTTTGTTTCTCCATCTGTAGGGCGGGCAGCATGTATTCTCTTATTCACTTCATCTTATCCGTATAAAGCAGTGATAACAATGGAAGTAGAGTCAGAAAAAACTCTGGTCCATCCCACCTAATGTTCAATGTGCATTGCTTTCTGGAGTTGATATTCTCCCTTCCTCCCTTAATGACTACACATGGAATGGAGTTTAACTTTGGCATTCGGAGACTTAAGACACCACTGTTTGTTAAGATGAATCCAGCATGACAGACTGTTTGGTTTGCTCACAGCTGTACAAAAGACTTTCTGATCCTCCACCAGGTTCCAGCTGCACTGCACTGAGCTCTAAGCAGTCAGTGTAAGAGGAAGGCCCTTACAACAGAGTTACATTTCATGCTATGCAACTCTACATTTATAAGCAAGGGGATCCATCCCAGGACATGCTGGGAAGAACCAGGCGAGAGGCAATACATTGCCTTAACACTGCTAGGGGAGGAGCAAGAGGGAAATAACAGAGCTGCTGTCCAGAGAATTTTTTTTTTTTTTTTTTGCTCTTGGAACTTCTCTCTCTGCCAACATCCAGATTTGGCCCTGCAGAGTGGGCCATCACATCTGCTTCCAATCAAAATCCACTCCCATATGAAAGGCCAAATTAAAAAATGTGCTGCTCCATTACCAGCTGAGCTAACCGTGTCTGGAGTGAAAGGCAGAACACACCAGAGCAGTGAGAGATGTGGACATCCATGCAGGAATGGAATGGGACGGGAATAGACAGTGAATCAGTGGCCAAATGGATAACTCCCAGCTAGCATGTCTCACACAAAACAAATGTCCGTGTCAGTGCCCCGTGCTGTGTGCACAGGAGCACCAGGGATGGGGACAGAATGACAGAAGCAGCAGCACTCAGTGAAATCAGAAATCACCATGCAGAGGAGCCCCACAAGTACACATTCACACATGAAACAAAACATAGAAGAGTTTTCCTTTCTGGTGTCTCAAACTAGACTGTCTTCTGAAATACTGGCTAGAGCTTGGTACTTCATAAACTACAAAAGTAAACAGTCAACCAATGAGAAAACTACCATTTTCCCCAACCATTCTGACAGAAATATGTAAGTAAATCAAGTGAATAAAAAAAGAAACAAAGCTACAGAATGCCCTGGAGTTTTCATTGAATATTCTTTGTTGCTTAAAACAAGAAAACAACAAACTCTTTGGCAGTGAGACAAGTTCCTTATCTCCATCAAGCTCCAGGAATTCGATGCACATGTTTTGGAGTAAAAATAGCAGTGAACCATTGTTCCTGCAGACTGAAAAAGTACACACACTTAAAAGAAAAAATGGACAAGACAGAGAGAAAATGCCTCTATTCAATTTGGTTTCCTCAAGAAAACACACAAACTATCTTCTTATAAAGCTTGTTTTTTCAAGAAATCTCAGAACAGAAAAATTAACTTCAACTTCTCGAAGCACAACTCTGGGTTTTAAAATTACATCAGTGGCCAACCTTGGGAGAATTTTCCGAAACTGCAGCTAGTTGCCACAGGAGAGAAAAATATGTGCACTGGAGAGCTGGCAGGATAATCTGCAAATAAAAACACATGTCCTTTATTTACATGAAAGGCTCAGCAGCAAAAAGCTTAGGACGAAACAAAGCATTCAAGCCTGACATTCTGTATGCTGCTTGCATGAACATTTCCCAATTTAACTTTGATCCTTAAAATAAACTTAATAGGTTTACATACAAGCAAGCACTACCCCCGAAACTTCATTACTAAGGTGCTGCTTCTGCAGAACTTCTCTGACACCTTGATGAGTTCAAGGGAAAGCAACCCACACACCAAAAAGTGTGTTCCCAGAGGTTCACTTTAGCTTAGTTCCTTGGGATTTTTTTGCAGGTTTTGATGAAAGGCAGACTACTCCAGAGGCCAGTTCAGAGCAGAAGCCAAACCTTGGTGTTCTGATGCTCCATCTAAAGAAGTCCACCTCCACCCACTGGCTGCAGGCTCTCTCTACTCAACTAAATTTCACCCCTTACCAAAAAAACCCCCAAATTCTCTCCTGCAAACAGGGGCTGGTTAACACTTATAACTGCTACAGTATTTCACCTTGCAATCCTAGAATATACAACTCCATCTTGGCAGAAACAATGTTTGAGTTGAGGCAACCAGATAACCGAGAGGCTGCAGTAGAGACAACTATTAATTATAAACCACTACAACATGAGCCAACACGTGAGCAACAGGTCCAAAGCATTCCAATTTCTGGTACCATGCACTCTAAAACGGGTTCCTCACAGTCCCAACAATTTCATATGTACTGAAAACGAGACTGTGCAATCATTAGAAGTACTGAACATGACAAAGGATCAATCCAGATGTCAGATGATTCTCACAGTTCAGAAAAATCTCCCAAATTAGTTAATATAAAGACATGAATTTACAGATTCCAATAACGTTACACAAAGACAGCCTCTGTTTCCCAGATTCAGAAATGGACACAGTATCTTCCTGCCTCATAGGACATTGATGTACAAGATTACTTAATACTTTCTATTTCTTTGTGCTTTCATCAAAAAAAAACATCTTTCAATATTAAATATTAACTACTCACCAGAACAGGCAAACTCCCATGTTCCATTTCAAACACCAAGAACCTTAAAGTTTTGTCATACAGATTCCACTTGGTGAGATCATGGGCACTGTAGGTGAAAAAGAAAAAATAATGATACACTAAGCAAGAAATGAAGACTCACCAAAGACCTCACTAAAGAGGTTAAATGTATCCTATTTTTGCCTTCATATGAGGTATAGCAATAACATTAAACAATAAATATTAATTATAAGGGGGAAAAAATTGCGTTTTCATCATCTAACAATGTAACCTTTAGACCACAGCTCTACAGTCTGCATTCCTATCAGAAAACTGCAGTGTCACAAGGAGAGGAAAAAGAACCTTGAGTTCTGTATCTTTTGCTATACTTTATACATACTCTTTAAGTGCCCAAAAAGCTCTAAAGAACAATTTTCTCAGCCCACTCTAAAAGACTATTTTTAATAGTCTTGAGTAGTCTCAACTCAACATAAGACTTCTCTTTGCAAAAACAGAGTAGCCCCAGCATGCTGAACAGGTAAAAGAGACATTGAGAAGAAGGCCTAATTCCCCTAACCTCTGCACTATCTTGTCTTACAATTTACTTGGTAAACAATCTCTGGAGAATCCAGGTTTTGAGAAATCATCTTTTAACAAAAGAAGATCAGATAAACTATAAATAAAAAGCAGATGACATCTGCTGCAAAGAATGACTGCATTCACTATACCCTCTTCAGACTGACCAGCAGCATTGTCAGTAAGGCTGTGGAAAAACATCCAGGGGATCTCTGTGTCCACTCTGACATCTCAACTCTGTAGCATACACTTCTCAGACATGTTAAGGCTGATGCTCAGTAATGAGTCCAAAAATAATTCCATATCCAAGAGTACAGTAGTACAAGAGTTCTATTAAGAAACCAAACCTTGCAGCACCTCTCATTGGGATCACTTTCATTCTCTTGTGAAAAACTCTGTGAAACCCAACAAGCAATTCTCACTTTGCATGTGTAAGGTTGACACTTTAAGTACATGGAAACGTAAATTGTGTAAATAAACATCTCACTTATGAAAAGCTGCTACTCTTCTTAAAGCAGAGTGCATCCGGGAAATTTCTCCTGTGTCCGTACAAAATCCTCCTTCCTAAATCATGAAAGTTTGGGAAAGAGAAAGGAATTAGCCAGTGTGGGCCAAGGCAACTACTGGGTTCTCTTCCCAACCAACCCACAAGCTCAGATGACTCTCCTTCAGCCCTCCCCAGTACCTCCACCTTTAACCATGCTATTCATGTCTTAATGCACAGTAAAAAGAAAACAATAGAACTGAGCAGAATTTTTGTATAAGGAAAAATCCCTGTCATTAATAAACCCATGGCAGCCTCCCTCGACTGCAGTACTGCTAAGACAGAGTAAAAAGTAGCAATTAGTCTAACATGGTCCCTCACACAGTTGTTAAGGATCTCTGGAAGGCTAAGTGTTCACATGGTGCTGACCTTCCTTGCTTCCAGCTGCCAGATCACATTCAAAGACAGCTAAAAATATATTAAATACTTTCCCATAGATGCAATTGCTGTAGTTTCCACAAGCATACTATGTGATTCTGGGGACGAAATATACAACCAGGAATTAGAAGGGAGGAGTTCCAGGAGAAAAATCTCTTTATTTAGATATAGATCACACTACAGAGGAGTCGAGGAATCCCTGGTCTTGCACTTATCTTGTTTCTCATAAGTACACATTCTCCCACATTGACATAGATCTCTATTTAAGACCAATAAAATTAATCCAATCTGAGGTTAGGGGATTTTTTGGCTTGACACATTTTGCAATATCCCAGTGTCCAATAAAAACCTGCCAGTGTTAACTCTCATACCATGGCATGACACCTGTTCATGACAGCACAGTTGATCAGATCAGCTGCAGGCTTCTGTTGTTCAGCTCAGCCAGCAAGCTATTCATATCCCCACCAGCTGTTTCTGCTTTTTAGACCTAATGAAAAGCTTTGAGGGAGAATCTGCAGTCCTCTTTCAAGGGGAAAGTCATTATTACATTACTATACAATCTGCATTACAGACTGCTGTTTGCTATTTTTTTTCCCTACATCCAAAGTGACAGCACAAAGGGCATCCTGTGTACAGTCAAATATGGACAACTACAGAACTGTACCTTTTTGGGAAAAGCCTTATCACCTACAGATCGACAGCACTTACTAGCTGATTTTGCACACAGTATCTCTGGCACACTACTGGAGTAACTACAAAGCAACTGCAGACCTTAGGTCCAGAATACCTGGTGTAGCACTTTTGTTCCTCACAAGTACACACTCTCCCACACTGACACAGATCAACAAAATAATTCCAATGTGGGGTTAGAGGACCTTTTGGCTTGACACATTTTACATCAGTGTCCAATAAATCCTGCCAGAAGACATACAATGCCCTGTTCTCTATTCCTGCCAAACTATATCTGCTTCATTAAAATATGAAGAACCATTCTTTTCAGAGATGCAAACCCATCTTTTGGAGTTCTGCCCCCTTCTAGCAGAAACAGCAGGCAAAGAATACTTCCATATCCCCCTTAACTTCTTTTTCTTCCTTTTTTTTCCTAGGGAAACAGTCTGCTTACCCCAACAATGAGTCACCCTCACCTTTTGCCAGAAGCAATCTAGTAGCTGGTTAAGCTGTTCCATCAACTCATCTATCAGCTGAGTTCGAGCACAATCCACCTGGCTGTAGATGGCAATTTCTTCACTGCAGAGGATATAATAAGTCCTGGAGGAAGCCTCGAGGACAGACATGTCAGAGTGTTTGGTCACAATGTCTTTTATCTCTCTCAAGAAAGCATCCAAATGCTGCAGGTGATAAAAGGGGTATTATAGGCAAATTGTACAAAAATCTGCTTATGCTTTTAATCATTTCACTAGGCCCATATGTCCCTATAAGTCATAAAAACAAGATGAAACAAATGCCAGTCTAAGGAGAAGAGGGGCAGGATTAGAGGACACAACTCTTTTTTTCCTGTGTTTATAGCTCTTTTTCATTTTTATGTCTCTGGATCTTCCCAAAGAATGAAGCAATTGATTTAAGTTCTCCTTTAGCAATACATGTTTAGCACTACATAGGGAATAAAAGATGCCTTCCCAAAGGACAGGTGTGTCTCCAAACAATGGAAGCTGTCTCCCTCAGCAATGGAGAATGAGGATGTTTTGGACCATGTCAGCGACTGGATCTTCGCTCTTAGTGGGAGGAGGTAACTTATGCCATTCTGCTGACTCGCTCTCTTCCAGTTAAACTTTTGGGCTGAAATTAACCTCAGAGTGTTCACCTAACACCACCTCCCCATAAACATCCCTGTTTAAGAATACATTAAGCTATTTCAAGGATTTCATCTATCTGTTTCTGACCATCCCTTTCCCATCAGCAGATATACTATCTCCATTCTTATCTTTCACTTACTGTCATCCCCCAGCAACTGGAAGTCAGCCTTCACAGAGAAAGAAACCTATTCTACAGTAAACTCCTGGGAGACACCAACTTACACACATGGCATAACCCACCCTCCCTCCACTCAGGAATGAAAAAAACCAGGGCTGGGTCTACCACACGAAACAACAAATCGTTACCCACCAAGGCCAGACACAGCATATCAGAAGTGACAAGCACTAAGGCTTTTCTTTGCAGCTCCAAATCAAAAAAAGTAAAGCCCGAAAAATACCACTTTCCTTAAGGTATGAGACCATTTCATTGTATTTCAACATTTTTCTACTTGTTCCAAATCCCATTAAACTCTCTACGTTGTCACATAAGCTTAGTACGCTCCACATGAACCGATTACCCCAATTCCTATTCACCTTCTCTAGATGTCCTGTACTGTAAACATCCAAATCATAATACTGCGGAATCTGCAGAAGATTTGCCACTTTTTGGGCATCTGTTGAATACTGCAGAGAAAAAACAGGATATGAGTACATTGCAGGAATTTTAATTAAATATTTAACATGCATTCACAGAGCAGCTGTTAGTTACCTTTGCCAGGAGCTGAGGAAGCACCATAATAAAGTGCTCAGTAATTTTGGTACAATCTTCCAATTGTATTTTCTTCTCTTTTACTGACAATATCTGCAGATAAAGCATTTTGTTTCAATTAAAAAATCTCTGAGATCTGAGTGGAATTTTACACGTAACCCAAACTTAATTCCCATTGCATTGTCTCAAGCATATCAAGCTAAGATAGAGATACTTTTCCATGAAGAAAACCAGTTGCTTTTTTTCTTGTTAACCTTAAATTAGATGCAAATTCCTGAATAGCTATATGTTATGGATAAAACACTTATCATTTGTCAATAACGTGCTTCAAGTGGCTCTCCTCTAATGCTCATCTCCTTCAACATCCACTTCTAATAAGATCTAGAGGTGAAAAGCCACTGCAACATTTCAGAAAAATAAGCTAATTTATTTCCTAAGATACATCTGCAACTAGTAACAAGCTGTCTGGCAAAGCACATAAGGCAAAGATAATGTGATGACAGGACAATAAATAAGACTAAGATGCACTGACTTTTTTGGCTGCACCTCTGCCCACTGGAGGATGACCTTCAGCTGCTTCTCTGACCGTTGCAAGGATAATTTCGATGAGAGCACTTTCCTGGGCATCGCTCAGTGCTGGAAGTAAATCAGTCTCAGCATCACACAAAAGAAAAATGAAGATGCAGCAACAACTGATGTAAAGCCTACTCATCTGCCTGAGCAACTATGGAAGGACACTACAGAAAGGGAGATGCAGAGTTGCTAAATAAACAGCTAGAAAGTGTTTGACTTAATTTGAACAAAATTATTTTCTACATTTACCGAGTACCATTAATCCCTTAATGGCAAAACTTTTTTGGGCAGTTGGGCTCCCAAAAACACAGGCAGTTTTAATGAGATCTCCTCCTACTGACTACTGTCTCATTTAGGACAAACCTTCGAGTACCAAAATGCTCTAACTCACTCGGTTTACAAACTGATCTTAATCACACAACCAGCTCCAGTTCTACTACAACAACTATTCAGAGAATCATATAATGTTTTGGGTTGGAAGGGACTTTAAAGATTTAAGTTCACTTCAAAATAATTCTAAAAAAAAAAATCCTCTAGTGTTAGATGTCAGTGCACTCAACATATCACTCATTTGCTTTTGAGGCAAGAATAAAAGCCTGACAATAACTGCATTTCAATCAATTAATAATTTTAGATTCTTACGTTTTGGACAAACAAAGTGAACATTACATACACATTATTACTTAATTATTAAGTATTCTTGCAAAGTTTCTAAACTAACATTACATAAATATAGAATACTCAATAAAACAAATATGTTGATATAAATATTACATTAGCAGTGCATTGAGTTGCATCTGCTTTGTAACACTTGGGGACCACAACTTGGGACCAAATGGTACTGCAATATGAAATGATCCTAAGCTAGCTAAGGCAAGGTTCAAAAAATAGTGAATGAATGGGGAGATTCATTCAGACTAAACTAAGTTCTTTCCTTACCCACCTTCTCCATCTTCTTCAGCATTTTTTAATAGAAGAGTGGTCATGCACTCCCAGTCCTTCAGGAATTTGCCTGCCCAGTCCCACAAGCTGTCTATTAGGTATGCAACATGTTTGTGTAGCTAGGGATTAAAAACACAAGTTTATAGAAGCAAACACATCACTAAAAGAAATACAATTTACTTATTAAATTGTATTAAATTACTACAATTTGCAATGTTCCTCTCCCCTTCTCCAATGACAAAGCTTTGTCATTCACACATATATATACACGCAGTATTCCAATGTAGTTGGTTTGAAGCCAAACAACATTTAAACACCATGTCTTCAATATGATACAAAGCAGAAAATTGGGGAAAAAAAGCAGAAAAAGGCAAAAAATATTAAATTTTCTCTTCTTTTTATACAAATTTAAATTTAATTGTAATTTAAATCTCTTTGAAATTAGCTTCTGTATTGCTTTTATATTGCTGATCATAACAGCTAAAAATCCAGTTACAGGACTAGAAACAAGTTCTCTATCAAATTCTTTTGCATAAAGATTCAAAACTGGTGTGCCTGAGACACTTTGGCCTCATAGAGGTCTGCACCACTGCAAAAGCTAAAGAGTGAACTACCACACTTAAGATGATCAAACTGTCAATAAAACTACACAGTTTTTGGTCAGCATGGAGCCACGGTACAGCAACCCCCATCTGCCTGCAGAAAGACATGGACACATAACAAAAAACCCTCACTTGGTGGCATTAGTCTTTCAGGCTGTTCCCAGAAACTGCCTCAGCAGTGATTCTCTCCATTAGCACACTTGTAAATTAGTTTTAATAAAACAGAACAGAAATGCCTTCATCAAAAACTTAACCTGGAGAGCAAAAACATTCCAAACACCAAACATTTCAGAACTCACCAACAGAAATGGTTTTCAAAAGAAAGAAGAAAACTGATTTAACATGCAACTCTGGATTTAAAAGGTTTACTGCAGGGGCTGTTCTCACCTCACTCTCCAGGAAGAAGTGTATTAATCTTTTCAATTGTTCAGTACTTGCCCCAAACTTTCCTCTCCCTTTGGGTTGAACTTCTTTATCCCCCTCTTGACTAAGCAGCCTGCCAACAGAAAAGGAAGTCAGTCCAGTTCTGCCACATTCTCCTTACACACATTTACCAATGTAACACTAATTTTGTCAGGATCACAAGGACTGTCTTTTTCTTAAGTGTCTACTTATTTACCCCAAATCCCATGGAGCTTTTTTATCAGATGAAAGGAAAAAAGATTAGATTGTTTTTCATTATGAGAGATAGGATATCCCTGAGGATGCTGAGACTATTTCTGACAGTTTCATAGGTACCCTGCCAGCTTTCTGGATAATGGAGGAAGATTCCACAGAACTGATGGCAGGCATTTGCTCATGCTTGAAAAGTGGCTTGCTCTAGGCCAGATTTAAACCTTAACAACAGAGTAGAGATATTACTACACAGCCACTATTCACACTACAGTATATCTTGGAACTGCAGCTTCTTAAGGAAAGCACAGTATCTTGTAATTATTTACAAGAGGCAAATAACACCACAAATGCAGTGGAAAATCTGCTCTTCCTCTTCTGTCTGAAGTATGAAGCACAGTATGACACTTCCATTTCCATTTCCCCCTCCATTCAAAATGACTGTGATTACTGCCCACAAAAAGTGCTAATCCCAAGATAAATAACAGGAAGGCCATCCCCTCAGATTAATGTAAGGCCCAAACAGCTTGGATTTAAGAGCTGGACCACACTACTCAATGTCAGCAAGAGCTTGCACATTTAGGAGGTGCTTCTGCTGGTATAATTTATGCCAGCTAAGTAACCTAAGTTAACATATGCAAACATTGAGGAGATTTTGTGCAAACCAAGAAGGGGCAGCAGGGCTGGAAAGCATAAACATTTATACTAAAACTTAGCATCATGACCAGGGAATGGAGGGTGTCACTAACATCTCTTATCACACCAGAACAAACATTCCATACTGGTAGAAGTGCAGGACAGAAGCACTGGGCAAACAAGAATGAGGATGAGGTTTACAGGGTCAAGGTGTCCACAGTGCATTGGCAAGCTGGGTAGAAAAAGTAAAGTTATCAGGGCAAACACTTTGATAGCAAAAAGCAGCAGAGTTCTGAAAGGAAAAACATCTAATTTGTAAGGGCATATTAGGACCAACATAAAAGACTGTCTAGCAGATGTGATAGCAGACTCGTCAAAACAGACGTTTCTCTTCATTTGTCTTTCTGTTGGACTTGGCTTCACAAATTCCAGAATGCCAACACTTCAATTAGACAGGAAAAGACAACTAGGAGGAGATTCTCTATGTGTAGAAACACAGTTATTATTTCTGAATGTTCCCCCACAAAATCCTTGCCTAAATATTTTTATTTTCTTTCATTTTTGCGAGTCAAAATTATCTCTCTCAGCATTAGAGAGAGAATATTTGTCTCTTCACTTTTTAGCATGCCAACTCCATTCAACTTCATGCAACCATCATTACAAGAAGCCCATTTATAAGAGTTACTCCTGGGGAAGATAAACCCTGTACTTCATTAATCTGACAGGAAATTGGGTGGGCTTTTTAATCTGCTGCATCTCTCATTATTCAAAGCCTTTACAATGTATAAGGCAACTTCCAAAGGGAGAAGAGGAGGCCATTTTTGTGATTAATCACCAAACTACGAAAATCCAGCAGACACCAGGTGACAGATTAGCTTGTAAGAAGCACGGTAATAGGAAAAGAAAGTAGAAAGAAAGAGGGCATGTTCTCAACATAGCATGGCACTTGTGGATCAGTCCGTAGTTTCATAGTCTCTGAGTTAGTCTTGCAACTTTTCTCATGCCTATTTTGCCAGGGCTATGGAGGGAAATATGCAATTACCCCCAGACAGCATTTCTCTTCTGATTCACCAGAAGAGAGCTGGCACACACTTTCAGCAGAAAAATTAATGCTTAATATTCCCCTTAAATAAATCCACCTTCATTCCAAAACAAATGAGAATATGCAAGAAGTAGGCAGGCAGAGATACCTTTTATAAAGGAATTCCCCAGCTGCTACTGCAAGCGGACGGTGTGTGGTATAAACAAACTGGTATAGCATTTCACAGTCTTCAGCTGATAACACATCCTCAGAGTTCCTAGGCAAAAATAACAACGGAAGTTATAGTCCAGCTTTATCTGCAAAGAATAGTATGAATGCTATGTCCAGCTTTTACTAGACTTCATTCTCCATAACCGTGCAACTTGTTTACACAGCTATGTGTAAATTGTTGTAGGGCATTTCTAAAAATGCTCTCAAACAAAATTGGCAGTGCTCTTTTACTCACTGCATAGAGAAACAGAGGTCTGTGCAAGCCATGATAAATCAGGCCCACTGCACAGACACAGTGATCACAGTAAAAAGAGCAATAGTAACAAAACAGGAAAATCATGCCTATAACTTTATGCTTAGGTGTTCACCATAGAAGATAATAAACAATAAGAAAGCTTAATTTTGTAGTACACAGTAATTTTAAGTTATTTATTCCAGTATTTTAAAACCTATATTCTATTACACTAGGATCGTACAGAGTCCCATGTACAAAGAAATCAAAACCCATTCTTGATGGCACACTTATGGCTGTGACCTCTCTGCACAAACACATTCAAAGTCATTACTTTTTTCATTAAGCTATACATCTTGAGAATATCACATGCTGACTAGTAAACCTAGAACACTCTTTGAGAGGTAGAAATGTTATTAATATCAAACTTTTACAAAAAAGAAACTGAAGCATCAAGGTTGAATAACCCAACAAAGAGGAGTGAAGCCCAAAGCAAGGATTAGTTTCCAAATACCTGCTTCTTGCTGCCATTGGACTGGGCTACTTCAGAGAATGAAGGAGCAACGTATGAGATCCTCACACTTACTACACCCAGGTGAGAGGAAAGGGTTTTTATTTATCGCTGCACTCAATCCTCAAGAAATAACAATTTAAAACCATCTACAGCTGTGGTCCAATACCTTCTCTACAATTGAGGATTCATGCTATTCTTTTGCTAAGAGTGCTATCTAAAAAAAAATCAGCAGCCCTTCCAACACTTGCCCATTTGTCTCCAACCCATTGCATCCTTTAGCAACCTCTCAAGTCACAAAGCCCCAAAATATCCTCCAAGCTGACTGAAAAAGAAGCGAGCTCATATTAGGTGAGAGTATCACTGAAGCATCCATTAAAAAAGTCTTTAAATGAAAGTGCTAATAGTATGTCTCCAAAAGTGATGGATCAGTCTCACAGGATAATGTGAAATAAAAACTGCCTTACACACTTAGGGCAGTTTTGGTGGACTCTAAACATGCAATTACTATGAGCATATATTTGCAGTAATAGGACATATAGGAAGTGTTCTGTTAATACATATCAAGAAATCAGCATAAAGGACAAGATTTATGTCACTCATTCAACCATCTACAGAACTGGGAAAGTAGAATAAAAATGCATTTATTGGTGTCAAACACTGAAAAAATGAAAGAAGTAAAATGGTGCATTGGAGCATATGAATAAGCAGTGGTCTGTCCTGTGAAGCCAGGAATGATCAAATTTATTAAACTTCTACAAGTTTAACAAGTGACAGTAAAACAAAGAATGACAAGAAATAGGACTTCCAGGAAAAAAAAGACGATATAACAAGTCTTTATATCAAAAGGCTATGGACAATTTACAGAAATAAACTAGCAGTCTGACAAGGTATCTTTCATTCTTTTTTCTGTCAATCTATTATTCAGTTATTTTAAAGCACTAGTTTCCATGAAGATGACTTTGTCATTTTCTCTATTTTTTTCAAAACCTGTGGACAGCTTGGAATAGAAGAAAGTTCTACACAAACATATGGTGATCTAGATTGAACCAATACAGAATCACAAAGCACTGAGGATGGACAGCACCTGTGCAGATCATCCAGCCCAACCCCCTGCTCACAAGAGGATCAGCTACAGCAGGTTGACGAGGGTTGTGTCCAATCTATGAAGTCAAAGACTCTACAACATTTCTGGCAACTTGTTCCAGTATTGGATCACTTCCACAGTGAAAAACTTGTTTCTTATGCTTAAATGGAATTTCCTGGGTGAAGATGCCAGTCAAGTGTACACTTTTTTTAGATTTAAATTTTTTCTTCTTTATATTTCAGGTTTTCTTTTTAGCACATTTACAGAAATAATGAAAGCAATACCTGAATGTCTCTATTTTAAAAGAGTTCCTTGACTAAATTGCTCAGATAGCTCGAAAAGCTCAGCAACATCTGCCTCTTTGGATAGAAATTAAGAACTCTTCCTTTCCAATACTAATGAAACTGCCTTTCCATATGTATTTTCTGACCTTAGGAAAGAACCTGGGGATCCTGGTGGACACCAAGTTGAACATGAGCCACCAATGTGCCCTTGCTGAAAAGAAGATGAATGGTATCCCAATCTGCATTAAGTGCTGCCAGCAGGTTTGAGGAGGTGACCCTTCCCCTCTACACAGCACTGGTGAAGCCATACCTGGAGTGCTGAGTCCAGGGCTGGGCTCCCCAATACAAGAGTCATACTGGGCAGAGACCAAGGAAGGGCCACAAAGATGATCTGGGGATCATCTCTCCTGGGACTGGAACAGCTCTCCTTTGAGGAAAGGTCGAGGGAGCTGGGACTGTTCAGCCTGGAGAAAAGAAGGTTCAGGGGGATCTTAGCAATGTGTCTAAGTACCTGGTGGAGGGAGCAAGAAGACAGAGACAGGCTCTACTCAGTGGTGCCCAAAACCAGAAGCAGCAGGCACAAACTGAGACACAGGAGGATCCTTCTGAACATCAGGAAACTTGTTTTTACTGTGAGGGTGACAGAGGGTGACAGGCACAGGCTGCCTAGGGAGGTTGTGGGGTCTCCATTGCTGGCGATACTCAAAAGCCATCTGGGTACAGTACTGGGCAATGTGCTCTACACAGTTCTTCTTGAGTAGGGGCTTGGACCAGATGACCCTAATTTCAGCTGTTCTGTGATTTCCAAAATCCCCACTTCCTTGTTTTTAACTTTGTCTTCTAAGAGATTGGGAATTTGCCAGTTACATTAAATTAATGCAGTGTTATGAGTAGGTCAGATGCAATAGCTCTGGCTGCATATGAAGCACTCCCTAACAGCAGAGAAGCAAAGGAAGGGAGAATAATCCATTTGCTTTGCTGCACAGACTGACAGACACTCCTGACACCACTTGAGCACCTGATCTTCTGGTTTTTTCTCTCTTGAACATATCTGTGTGTACTACTCCCATTACTTTTCAACCTCTGCTCTCTGAGGCAGGATGTCTACACTCATAACTCCCTCTTCAAATGAGTACTCAGGCATTTTACCTGTCTCTGCAAGCAGCAGCACTTGACTACACCTGCTGCCACCAGCACTAACGCTACCACAGAAAACAGGTGCCTTTTTTTTTTTACATGCATAATCCAGTCATCAACCACCCAAAGAATACTTCAAGTACAGCAATAATACTGCTGCAAATTTACAGCTCTCAGAAGGCCAAGCAACAGATAAAGGTTAAGCCAGAAGTGCCTGCCAGTGTTTAGGTGCCTAAAAATAAACAGGCATGGCCATCCACATACCAATCTCATGACATACCATTTTCTCTGCACTTCAGTGTGAACATGTCACAAAGAAGAAACTGGGACATTCTAGAGGGAAATCATAGACCCATTTTGTTCCACATATGGCACCAGTTATAAGATTTCATATCTTGCTTTTTGTTTCATTTTGTTGCATGCAAGTAGTATGACTGCTGGAGTTGCCTGACTTGGTCTGTGCTGTTGCTCATACCGAGGATAACCACCAAAATCATAAGAGTAAAATAAAAGCACACCTGATGCACTTTACAGAGTTTTACACTAATCTTTGTTTTTAGCGGCTGTGCAAGGTAAGATCTGGTGTACATTATGGTATGACAATCCAAGGTATAGCATCTCAATCAAAAAATAATATGTTCATTTTGCATTTAAAATTAAGTCAAGTTAAACATCCAAATCTGCAGATGCATTGTAAAAGCAGTATTTGTGCACTGAGCACTATCAACCAAAAAAATACACGTTGAAAGTATTCTAATGTCTGCAATAAAAATTTTAAGTACAAGAAACAGCTAATCCGTTCTGTAATCTCACTCTCACTCCCCTGCCCTCATCGCAGGTATTTTAAGACACACTTTGGTGAACAGCAAAATCACAACATGGTTGCCACTACAATGCAACAGTCCTTTCCCACCCACTGTACAATAGGATTAGCATGTTGGATACAGTGTGATTATGCTGTGCCAGACTGATGTGTTTTGTGTTTAAAACTCAGTTTAATTTCTAGTAACACTTAACTAATGTAAATCAAAGCCATTTTCCCCTGTGCTATTTATATATTCAAGCTAATTGTAGATTTGTGCCCCTATCCACATCACTTGTAACCTTTCCCCATGCATCTACTGCAGTTACCTAATTACTTTTGCTGCTCTCTTCCAAAATCCCTCCACTCTTTTAGGTAGTAAAGCACACAAAAATTAACAGAATTGTCTAGCAGTAGGCACACTAAACAAATTTGCCTGCTGGAAGGCTATGTTTTCAGTAAGATACCTTGGTCACTCATATCTTCTCCCTCTTTATTTCCTTCCTAATTCTACTCCCTGTCAAATCCTTTGCAACATTAATGCTAACAATTATGCATAATTCAGTACCATTAATAATTTCTATTATGCTAAACCTCATAGGCTCATTTCAGTTTCAGGAACACATCATGCTGTGTAAAAATAGAAATCTACTAGTCCAAAGACTGGCATTCATTAGAGACAACACGCAACAAACAAGGAAAAAAATCTCAACTCACAGAGATAGACAAGAAGAAAATACAAACATGGATTTGAAAAAAAACAAGTATATGCATAGCAAGAGTTTTGAATCAGCACTGGGATTTTTTTTTAAATAATGTAACACATATAAGTGAATTGAAAAGATCAGTGTTTTCACTGCCTCTCTAGCTACCAAGAGAGAGAATGTAAAGGCCAGCACAGCAGTTTTATGAGCTAGTAGTACAGAGTAGTCAGTGTATATTCCACAGGACTGGAATGCAGTGATGATTAAGAGATGCTCAAACCTGTTACTAACATACATGGAGCACAGCACTGCTGCCACTGTAAAACATCACAAAAATGGTCAATTAGCAATGAGGTCTTGCTGCTGTACTCACCCAAAAGACAACTATGGAAGTCAGTAAGAGAAAGTTATTGACATAATAAATTTTTCCCAAGAAAAAACACTCAACAGACTAATTAGATGAAAAAAAAAGCTATTCCTGGTCTTGCTTCTTGATGACTCATGTCATGACATAATAAAATATTTATTCCAAGATTAGAGATATGTTCTGAAGGTCAGTACCTCACCAGTTAAGATTATATTGTTATTTTTAAATAATTAATGATTCCAGATCAAATACAGGGAATTCAGATAGAGATTCTTGCCAGTAGCTTAAAAAATAGAAACCTGAGTTGAAAGGTGTCTCACTTCTCACTAAAAATGCAAGTTGGGCCATTTGAATTCAGTTGCCAAATTGGCAGATGAAAAAAATTAGTCTTTCAAAGAGAAGCCAATACAGCATGACAAAAGTAGCAAAAATTTTATTACACCAATGTATACTAGTAGCCATGCCATTTATACAAGCTGTCATTTATGACTCTATTATCCCTTTGAAGGCAGGGGAGTTGCAGTCCCCAACCCCATATCAAGCTTTACTGCATGTATCAAGTAGCATTACTGCTCAATATCCAGACACTGGTTTTGAGCTATGAGACACACCTATTTGAGACACAATAGCCCTGCAGGTCTTTGCTTTTGCAGTGCCAGCAGCAAGTCCTTTCTGCCACTATTGTACCTACTCAGGCATCAGCTTTTCCCCTGCTAGAAAAGCATCTTGATGCAGGCTCTTATTAAGAGGCCTGTACGTGTGATGGTCTATATTGCCTGCGTTCTCTTCATACAGTTATAGACTGGTCAACACTACTCTTATCAACAAGAAGAGCTATTGTTGAATTTGCTTATTGAGTCCCCAACTCACACTTTCACCATTCCAATAATTAAGCCAAATCAGCAGGACTCAGAGCAACTAGGGGAGACAGTGGAAGAAAGCAGGATGGCTATGCAACAGATGAGCAAAAAGAAAAAAAAATGTATTTGCTAGGCCTCTATACAGCCTAATTAAAAACAATTTCATAATGTTTTAATTTTACCTATAAAAACTACATCTTATGATGGAAAAATATCATTCAGAAAACTTTAGAAGGCATTTATTCACACTGGAAATCATATTTAAGCAAAATTTGGAAAAAATTGCTTTAGGGAAAAAGAAACATTGATCAAACTTTTATAGCTGCATTAATGAGAACATGATCCCTTATAATAAAGCCAGAGATGATAAACAGCTGCAGTGCCAATATAGCTCTTGTTAATTCAGATACAGAACAAGTGCAGCCGTAACTGGTGTATGGAATCTTTGTACTTCAACAATGGTGAGCTGCTCCTCCTAGCACAGGGACATGTTATCCATGGACTCAGCATTGTGCTTTGTCCCAACAGCTAGGCACCACGGGGAACCAAGGGATGTAAAAATGGACATTGTGAACACAGGAACAATCTAACCCTAACTACTACTAGTGAGGCCCAAACAATGACACTACCTTCAGAAGAGGGTGCAGTGTTCACAGCATCATATGCTGATCTGATGTGCCTATTGAAGGAGGCCTGGAAAAATGCCATTCAAATCAGTGGAATGTGAAGTGAGATAGGAGACTATAAAGCAATACTTCAATATACAAACATACTTGAAATTTAATGTAAATATCTACAACACCATATTAGTTGGTTCACTGAGGTCTACATGCTCATCTCGCAATGACTAATACTTCTGGCATAAATGGAGAAGCAAATCCCACAAGGCAATTGGACCATGTGTCATGCTGTACAAGAAAATAAGCATGTGCATCACCGGAATTCAACTTACACTCTCAGACAGAAGAGACACTGAGTCCTAATATCTCAACTGTATTACCAATGGAAGGCAGTGAAGTTTTTATTCCCATTTTGCTTTGAAAAAGAGGGACAAAAAATTTATGCTTCATATCTTTTGCAAATAAAGACATTTCTAAAATAAACATGGTACTCAAGGATGTATCAGAATAAGATCCATATACTTCTGTAATACTAAGTCTAATTCTTCCCCCCACTGCCAGCTTGCCATTATCCTACCAAATCTATGCCTGTCAAGTAAATTTCCCAAGAAAACAATTCTTTTGTTAGTTTTCCACAACAGCAAAACCAAAGTATCACACACTCACTCATCTCCTGTAAGTCAGTCTGCTATGGGCTCAAAGGCTACCAGATTCTCTGCCCTGAAGCCAAGAACCTGAAAGTCCCAATTCTAGCAACAGCCTCAAAGCTCAAGGCTTCCTGCATCAGGTGCAGAGACAGGGAAGATGGCAAAGTTCACCAAGCTCCTGGTCAAGGCCTGGCAATCCTGGGACAGAAGATGGCGTGGGGACCCCATCTTTAGTGGGAACTTCCCCCAAGACAGTAAGATGCTCTTTTTGAGAAAAGCCAAAATTAAAAAAGGTGGAATTTCCTTTCAGAGGGAAATGTAAAGATATAAAAATATAGTTTTCAGATTGAATCTCAGCACAAGGGTTTTCTTAACACTGGCATTTCCCGCAGAAAGGAAATGTCATGTCTTGAGCAGCTTTAACTGTAACTCATATCCTGACAGAAGCAACTGTTTCCCAACAAGTAATTTATTACAGGAAGATTCATCAGGATTGTACCTGGATCTTGTTGCCATTAAAACAATACAGTAAATTAAAAAAGAAATTATTTACTGTGACATAAGCATCAAGAGTTTCATGGCTTGAACTGCTACTTCATGGTCCTTGTCCAGAGGCATGGACACAATTCGATCCTAATGGATGTAAAATGACAATAAAAAGATGTAACATGGTTTGTTCTCAATAAACATGTATTTTTGCTACAGCTAGATCATCTACACTAGTACAGCAGAGATTTATTTTTATTTCAGCAGCTATTTCCTAAGAGACATAAGGCAACTTGATTACTACCAAGTAGTTCCCCAGCCCCTGAAAATTAACAGCATGTTAATTTTTTAACTGAATAAATCATGCAGTAATATGATATTTTTTATAGATGTAATGTATGCGTTCACAAGAAATCAACTACACACTACAAATTAAAAGTGACTGACAACTTGTTTCTAAGATGCTACTACTGGCACTTCAGTATGTTAAATGAAGGTAAGCCTCAAAATACAAGTATTATATAATCAGTTTCTCCCATTAACTATAAAGTGCCTGCACCTACACATTACAGAAGTCAGTGCCTTGCTGGAAAGACACTTAGGACTTAAGTAAGTCATAAAGATAATTCATGGCATAGCAGCAATATTCCTGACCTCCAGAATTCACAATATTGTAACTTAGTACACATGCAAACAGCTCAGAAAACTAGAAAACTTCCCATCCCATGGAACCAAGAACTTG
The DNA here is from genome assembly GCA_036785705.1 of Acanthornis magna. Taxonomy (NCBI): domain Eukaryota; kingdom Metazoa; phylum Chordata; class Aves; order Passeriformes; family Acanthizidae; genus Acanthornis; species Acanthornis magna. The sequence continues at coordinate 29,630,333 of JAWUZG010000221.1, read as the reverse complement.
CACACCTCAGTGTGGCCTATATCATTAAGATATATTAAACCTTTAGACTTGCTTGATTTGGGACTAACTGTTTCCCCATTTAACATAGGATTTCTAAATCCCTACATTCATTTTCCTTTGCACCTTCCTTTTTCTCACAATCCAGCTGGAAAGTGTGCAAGCCCACAAATCCCGAGTTTGAACACTCAAGGGTAACAGAGGGAGCATGTGTAACTCCCATTTGCAGGAAATGGATTGGTGGTTATATCATTACACTCCCCATCACTGAGAAAGCATGATTTAAACTTTGAAACTGGTATTTTGTGTGTAGCTGTTTGGATTTCTTTTGCTTAGAGGGGAAGGAGCTGGTTTTGGGTGGGGGTTTTTCGATTGGGGGATGGAGTTTTCAATAATCCATTTACACTGCATCCTCCACACTGGGAGACAGCAGTACAAACAGCCTGGAGCTATTTCATCAGTCTTTATTGAATACCAATCTCGCATTTGTTTACACAGTTTACAGTAGACAGAAGACAAGGGACTATCACATAGTCATTTAAAACAGGGGTCAATCTTAAATAGCCAAGTTTCATTCTGAATAATTTATTCTTAAGATACCAATATTAATCTATTTCTTGTTCTTTGAGGATGTGCTACAGGTATTTTTTATTATTAGCAACTGCTTTGGCATACAGGTAGGCCCTGCACCTTTTGCAAAAAGAGCATGGATTGCCACCACATGGAGGCATTGATTTGTCCTGACATTGAGACGGAATCATGTCCTGATTCACAGGGACTGAGATATCAGTCGCATCATCTTGAGCTTTCTTATTCAAATACTGACAAGGCGCAACCCTGCTGGAATTAGAGCACCTGATGAAATCATTACCAAGGCCAGGGTCAAAAAAAATAAAGAGCTTATTTCTTAAATGAGTCAGGATGTTGGAATATGATAAAAGCAGAGTGAATCCACAGTGAATCCACAAAACAAGCTCTCAAAACTACAGTGTTATCACCTGACTTGTTCAGGAAGGAGATAAGGGATTCTTCTTCAAGATTCATACTGACATGGTAGATCAAGAGAGAGCAATTCCCACATCAGTGTGATACATGGATAGCCAGTACACTGTCTCCAATGTTAACCCATTATCAGGGGCAGCAAAGAGGTGATCTTTAGCACATTAAATTCTTTGTCATCTGCCAAAGATCCTGTAAAAAAATCTGGGCCAATCTGGACAAATGGTGGAGATAACTGACCACAGTGCATGCTAACATCATCCTGTGCGTGAACTAAAGTGAAACGGAAAATTCCACAGAAACAGAGGGAAACATCTCTGCAAAACTCCTTCATCCGCTCAGTCAACAAGGCTGTTGCTGCAGCAGTCTAAGTTCCTCTCAGTCAAGAGAGTGGGGAGATCAGCTCTGATCAAAACATCACGCCCTGTGTATACACCCAACCTAGACTTAAAAAAGCAGCAAACTTATTTATTTACCTTGAATCTGTTAGTAAAGAGATCCATCCTGGAAACAAGTTCTTTTCTGCTATAAATTCCCTGCAGTCCCAGAAGACACTTCAACCGCACTTCAGCTTGCTACAAGACAAAGAGAAATTGGCTAACAGTAAAATACATGTATATTTGTTACTCACTATCAGCATTTATATCACGCAAATAAGAGTTCTTTGTGGGTGCCTGCAGCAGGCTATCCAAATGCTGCCTTGTCTTCTTTATTAGTGGCATCAGTAACATTTTGTTTGTGTGTACACACACTCATCTCTCTCTCTCTCTCACACAGAGGAAGCCTGCAGTGAGCCAAACTTAAAGGTAACATCAAAGTTTGTGTTAGGCTCCCAAACAGTCAAAGAAACTCTCACAGACCTCACAGTTAATAAAAGCAACAGAATGCAAAAGATACAGGGATTTTGCTACTCATCTGTTAAAGATACAAAGACAAGAGTATGGATGACCTGCTTAGTACAACCAGCACTCTCCCATACATCAGACTTTGCTTGCTTCTTTTCAACAGTTGACTGGGACAATTGTTAAACACAGACAAGGACTCCAAAAAATTCTGGATTTCTCTGGATTCCCAGAGAAAGAGGTACAACTTAGAAATGCACTGACTTATCAAGGTGGATTCTTAGAGAGTTAAGTGTCATGCCTTCTCCCTATTTCTGTTTCACACTAGAACACAATATTTTAAGTATTCTAAGAAAAGGGTTGCTTTGAATTCAGCCTAATTAGTTAATTTAGGAAAAATATATTTATCCATACAAAGTGTTATTTCATACTATTAGTACTGCTCTTCATAGATGGCTCAAAAAAAGTCTTTTCCTTAGCCAGCTTTTCAATTATCTCATGCATATTGCTACATCTTTCAAAGGACAAAACCTTAAATGGCATTAGGAAAGTGATTCTGATGATCCAACATAGAAAAATCATGTGTTCTGTAAATTTATAATGCTAAGGATATCAGCAGAGACACTAAAATGAACTGCAGGCTTTGAATCAGTCTCTTCATATTTCTTTCTTAATTCCTCTTGCTAACAATAGCAGTAAAAATAAACATGGAAATCCAAGAAAGGAGACCACCTACACATAGGCTATCCATTGCTACAAGTTCCTGTTCACATGCTTAGATGGAAAGCCAAGGATGATACCCAGTGGCAGGTTCTGACTAACAGTTTTGCTTAAGACAGTTTTTTGCTAGAAATATAAAATGAAAGATTGACAGGTAACAATGTACAGTGCTCTCTAATCTGCCTGTGACACAGTAACAGTATTTATTCCCTATTGTACTTTGAAGTCTCCAAGGAAGAGACTATTGCCCACACCTGCTGCTTCCTACAAGGGCTGCACAGCACAGAACTCACCCACAGACAGTGCCAAGGGGGGATCCATCACTGCACACTGGCACAAACCCAGCTCAGCCAATGTACTACAAAACTGGCTTCAGCTGACCTTGGCTCTTTTTCACAATACTTTGCTTGTGAACATGGACTGGATTTGTGCTTGGGGAAAGGGAAAATAGTGTGCACTGGTTTGCGGAATGGTCGTGTAGCTCTTGGCATGCGCCTGTTAATGTCATTTGCCAGTCAGGTGGAGTCAAGCGTAGGCCCGCAGATATAAAGTGTAACACATTGAAGTACACCACCTCCCTTCTGAGGTATCCTGTTCCCACCCAAAAGCTTTCTGTCACGACCCCATACACGTATGTTTGAGAAAATTAACTCTAGAAACTAGAAACAAATAACTACTTCTATGACTACTTCCATTATTTTCCTATGTCTTCACCTGCATTTTCTCCTTCTCAGGCATCTCCCACTTTCTAAATTCAACACTCCCCATAGTTTTGGAAGGATGTAATGTTGAATGATCAAGAACCTATCTCACGACCTTCAGATTTATCAACTGTTCCTTGCTTCTCAAAACTAAAAAGTTAATTTATTTCTAGAAGATGAACGTAAACTACATGAAAACATATCTTTACAACCCTGCTCCTCAGGTCTTATTGGCCCAAAGAGAGATCCTCATACACCATTTCGAGCATCTTCTAATGGTTCATATGAGGTTATAGTGGCAAAATTGTATCACGTGGGGAAGAAAGATTGTTTAATCTTCAAATAAAAGACTCTGAAGACAAAAATGTTAATTTTATACTTATTTCCACCTCCTCTCTCCCCTTTAAATCCTCACAAATGACTGAAATTATTCTCTGTTTACAGCACTCTAAAGGTTTTCCCCAACCCTTAGAACGCTTTTGTGGTTGTTCCACTCTGGATCCTAAATTATCTGGCAAACTTCTCTGTTACACATATTAAAAGAAAACTGGCTCTTGGAGATAGCAGTTTCTTGCCGCCCACCTGCAACAACATAGGAGAGAAATGCTTATTAAGGAAGAGTAGTGGGAAATTACATTCATGTGTGTATATGCCCTGGTTTCAGCTAGGGCAGAGCCAATTTCTTCTCAGTAGCTGTTACAGTACTGTGTTTGGAAGAAAAGAGGGGGTGAGCAAGAGGCTGCATGGTGTTTCATCTCCAGCTGGGCTTAAAACCACAACAGTATATAAAAACACTGCTGCCCCTCTTGGTGCCAAAAATGCCCTGCTCTCATTTTGAAATCAGGCAATTTGACAGTAGCTGCAAATCACAAAGCATAGCCAGGACTGCAGCCACCAGTACTGGCACACTATCAGGTCTCAGCCAAATGTAGAATATGAAAGGCACCTCAATTTATCTCACTCTGCTTGCCTATGCATTGCTTTCAGATAAAAAAGCTTCAGAAAAAAATCAACCATTTCCAGTTCTCAGTAAATGGCACTGGGTGAGCTGTATGCATTAATCAGAGACACCAGCTGTTAATTTTCACTGTAGAGTACTGTGAATGAAGACACATCATCTTCAAAAAAAATGACTTTTTCTTTTGAGAATTCTCCAGACTGAACATGTACAAAAAAGATATTCTGAACAGATAAAATTTATGCAGGAAAAAACGACAGCTCTTGATAGATTCGTCGTCCTAAAAACCCAAATGCCACCTTTAGAGGGACGGCACGAGGCCGGGAAGCAGGAGCCTGGCGCGCCCCCTGCTGGCTCCCTGGCAAAGTACAACCTGATGCACAGAACACAAACACCGCCCGGAGCTGACACAAATCCCGGGATGCTTCGGGATGTACACACGAGCTACAGACACCTTCAAAGGAGGCCTGCAGAATTACAGCACGTCAATTTCGCTAATTAGCCATTCCCGATAAATACTCCTATCCCCCTTTAAGTCCCTCACGCATTTTTGAAGCAAGAGAAAAAGCACATTCTCACAGACTCGCAGAACGGGTCAGATTGAAGGGGAGCACAGTGGATCATTGGTGCAACCTCCCTGCTCAAGCAGGGTCATCCTAGAGCACATGGCACAGGATTGTGTCCAGACATTTCTCAGTATGTCCAGTAGGGAGACTCCACAACCTCTCTGGGCAATCTCTTCTAGTGCTCAGTCACACACACAGTAAAGAAGTTTTTCCTCATATTCCAGTGGAACTTCCAGTGAAACTTCCAGTGTATCAGTTTTTGCCCACTGCCTCTTGTTCTATTGCTTGGCATTTTGGACTTACTGACTTCTTTTGGGTTTTTCGCTTGTTTGTTTTAGTAGTTTTTGGAGGATTTTTAAATGTGCCTCTACTCAAAAGAAAAAACAAGCTATAAGGAAAAGGAGAAAACCCTTGGGGAAATGGCTGGGCCTTCTGTAAATATTTTCTGTATCTGTCCAACTCCAAATGAGAAATGCAACATTGAAGACTATTCTACTATAGGCAATATTTATTTTTTCATTTTTATAAATTTAAACAAAATTTTAAATGTTCATCAAGCCTAAAAGCAGAATTTCAGACAACTTTTAACACTCTCAAAGCATATAAATGATTTTACAATCCAGAAATAACGCCCAATTCAGTGACGCATAAAAATAACTGCACATACAGGGATTCACACAGAACTGGAAAAAAATGTTCTCTGTTATTTAGTGTTAAAATGGCTTTAAAAATAAAACCTGGAATGGGAAAGAAAGTAAATTCTTCTTGTACCACCAGAGTCTTAAACATCTACTCCCAAAAATTTAAATGCTAGGATTCTTTTTAAAAAATTTGAAACAAAAAATCCCATGTACTGCCCCAAGTAAAAAAGAATTTAAAGCTTTACCTTATCGTACAGCATCCATCCAACATATTTTAAGTAGCTATCATTCAAAAAACCATCTGGGTATGTTTTAATCCAGCTGCCAATTTCTTCAACGCAAGTTGCTCTGATCTCAGGGATAACATCACTGTGAAATTATAAAATCATAATATTAATACATTTAAAATTAATTTTAAAACCAATTATACTACTTGCAATATTTTTACATTCTAGTACTGCAAAAGCACGTAATTCAAAATATTCCAAGTATCTTCATATTAATGTTATAAGTTAGTCTTCAATCAATGATTAGACCGCTTTTAGCGACAAAGTCTTGTGAAATGATTGTTTTGCAGTTCTGGGTATCTTCTCATGCACAAATGCAGAGTTCTACAGCCAGCAGGAAAAACTGAAAGAACACACTCCAGAAGTCCTTCTGCAAGCCCAAATTCTTAAAAATAATCTAATTGCTACACTTTCCTTGACACCATCAGTGCCTCCAGGATTTTTAACTTGATGCTTGTATCTGTATAATCTGAGCAAGAGTTTCTTGGGAATGCAGATACACATCACAGCTTTATTTTTACTCTTACCGGTAACGGTGTAGAAACGTCCCCTTGAAAATAGCATTCATCATGTTCTGTACCTCTAGAAGCTTATGCTCATACTGAAATACAAAGAGAACTGAATGTTAATATTGGTCCCACAATTCATTACACATGAAAAATTTGCATCAGGGCCCTAGGAATACTACTGAGGTGCAAATTGGTGGCATTTACATTTGGTACCAACATAAAATGAGTGGTCTGTATCTACACTAGCAACTGGCCTTTTTGTAGCTACATCCTGAGGAAAGCTTTATCAGATACTAACTGCCAGCCTGGAAAAAAGGTACTTGTTTGATACAGTGAGTCTTGATCTATCAGTACACAAAAAGATACAGCATAACTACTACACAGTCTTCACATATACATCCAAATTCTCTTTTCGTGTACTTAAACAGAGATGGAAGAAAGGCAGACAGAAGAATTTTCAAAATGCACAATAAGCATACTAAAAAACTGAATCCTGAAAATGTAGGTAGGAACTTCTGAAAACCCAAATCACTAAACAAAAATATTCTCTCATCAACTGCATCAGGAAGGGTGACGAGTTTGGGTCTTCCCTCCAACATACCCATTTCCTCTGTCTTTCCCGTAAGACTTAGGATGATACTAAAATATCCTGTCTCACCCAAACACTCCTCCCCACAAAAAGGGTGTTGTTTCTGTAACAGAGAAGTCCATGGACATCTAAAACTCAAAACAGGGATAAGTGATTCTAAGGTCAGGAGACAAGGACCTATACTTGACATTCATGTATCAAGTCACTTTCTCCCTCAAGCCAAAGTTTTATTTTACAGTTATAGCTCTGCCTCTGGGAAGAAGAGCTGACTGTTTGAGCAGGGAAGAAACAACAGAAACTGAAGAGCAAAAGTGACAGCTGACATCCCTGAAGTTCAATCCATTTTTATAATGCATTACTTACACAGAGATGACAGTTATCCTGTGTCCTTTATGATTCATCACTAACATTTGGGCTGGTAATTTGTACAAACATATACAAAACTGCACTCCCCCAACACCAGAGCTACTGAGACAACTAAATTTGTGTGTAAATCAGTATTTGTGTGAAGATCAAGGGCTAAGGATGCCAATTTAGAAAGCAATCAGTAGGACAGACATCACAGGTTAACAGTACATAGGACAGTTATTACCTTAGTCATTTTGTACCATTTAATCCAGCCAGTCACACCTGCTCTAACATGCATTAGATAAACACATAAACCTCAAACAGCTGTAGGGACCCAAAAGCAAGCAGTCAGCAATCCCTTTTTTTACACTTTCACACATCTCCCATACAAGACACCTCCCTAACCTCTTTCCTTTTTCTCTCTAGCTGATCAAGTCTGTAGCTGGTCCTCTTGCCACTTATCCTCTGCTTCTCCACCTCATACAATCTTTGAGCATTGTGCTTGTTGACATCAAGGTTCAGATGGACACTGACAACTGCTGTCAGAAGTTTCATTGCTAAAAAAGAAACAAAACCAGCACAATTAGCTTAGCTCAGAGATATGTAGCATAAATATATTCACCACTTTACCACAAAAAGGATACGGTTAGCCAAATCCATTTTATATCCAAAATATGAACACTAGTAAATTATAGTAATTTTTGTTTTAAAATACAATGTTTATTTTAAAGACAGACAATGATCAAAAAGGGAAAATTAAGTTCTATTTCTGGTGATTTACAACTTTTGGTCAGAGTTCTGGTCAGAGAAGTAATTTACTGGGCAACTCTCTTCTTAGTTTATGTACTGAATTTTCTGCAAAAGAGTCTAGAATTGTGGAACAGCCTATTGTCAGTAACCAAAACAAAAAAAGAAAAAGAAAAAAACAGTGAAGCTGGCCCAGAAATGGCTGGGAATCTACTGGAATTGACAAAAATTCACATTCCTCTAAGGATTGCTGGATGGTTTGAATAGATTTCAAGTCAGTTTTTTGAACCCTCAAAGTAAACAATATACTTTAGAATAAATTATACTTTAAGTGCTTTTTGCATGGCAAAGAGGGTATTTACTGGCTTTAGGGGGAAAAAAGTAAGTAGCTTTAGCATCATCATGCTGCATGAAACAAATGTGTAACAAGCAATGCTCTTTTTAGCACAGAGACCACAAGAATAGCAGCTCTCCAAAGAAAGCTCCTTTAGGTGAAGCATTTACTGCAACCTTATCACATTAATTAGTGGAGGGAGAAAAACAACAATACAGAAAATTGGGAAAAAACAGTTGCTGAAAAATATAATACTCAGAACAGCAAAATTCTGAAGTCAGTCATGTCAGGCATTTAAGATTTCTTTATAAATAAAAATTGGGTTAGATCTATCATATCTAAAGCATTCAAATGCAATTCAGATAGATGTGGGAACAAACAATTTATATTATAGACATTTTTATTACATACACTAGGAGGAAGGTACTCTCAGTGCATAATAGAACTGCTCCAGTAATCAGAGCTTTTCAATTTAGAGCAGTTTTTTTTGTACACAAGTGAGTAAAACTCAGCACTTCTACAGCAACTGTGCAAGTGATTTTACCTGCCAAAGTGCTTGTATGTCTGAACGCTCTGACCATGGAATCTGCTAAGCCTGTAAGCAGTGAGATAATGGTGTCCATCAAGTAGTTATCATACAGGATGCTGCACTGGCACTGCTGGACAAGCACTGCAATGAATTCACAGAAATTGGCCTTGAACTTCTTCCAATAGGGTCCTGTTCTGATCAACGGGTAGTCTTCATTGTCCTGCACAAGAAACAAAAGTTGAGAGAAAACACACTAATTAGTTCTGTTTGTGCATTCACGTCTCTGCCACTGAACATCAGAGAGAGTTTTGCTGACAGTCAGTTTCACTTCATCCCCCATAATCTTTTTCATGGTTAATATTCCAAAGTAGGGACAAGCAAGTAGGACAAGCAAGCAAAGAGACAAAATAGCTTTATTAGAGCTACACTGTCACAACAGCTCACATTTGAAAGCAGTGTATGCCAGGCAGCTGTGAACAGACCAGAGGGAGAAAGTGTGTGAAGGCAGAGCAGCGTAAGTAACTTTCACTGGCATAAACCCTGAGCACTCCTGGCCTCTCCTATTCCTCACAAGTCACAGTGCTTCCCCACACCCCTATATCCTTCTTCTTCCTCCAAAAGCATGGTAAAATGCAGGCAGAAAATGAAGTAAGTGAAAAGTGGAGACAAACAACTGTGGTGTGACAGGATGGGACCGTTCTCCTCAGCAGCACTGCCAGCTTGAGGAGTTTATCAGGCTAAAGCTTAATGCCAAATACTCAGTCATTCACCTATACCCCCTGCACCTGGGTCCAAAAGCCCCCACAGAAAAAGTTAAGTAGGTGACACCGTTGACACCATGCAAAAAGCAAGGTACAATAAAACCGTAAGTGTTCCCAGTACAGCTGATACTGCCAGGAGGAAAGCAGACAGAGGGAAGTTGAAATGACCTCTCACACGAAATAGTAAAGGGCAACCTCAGACAGTGTGAACATTTATTTCATTTACACCTCACAGATCTCAGGAATGGCTCAGAATGTGAATTTGCATCTTGATAGTTTCCAGGTGTGAATGGAGTCAAGGAACTCCAAAACTTCACTCACTACGGAAAACTTCATCCTGAATGCAGGCCACTGCTCAGCTGGTCCTTCACCAGTGGGCAAACACCTTCTCAGCCACATTCTAACACAGCTTCACACCCAGCATAACCTCCCCTGCTTATTAAGTAGACTCCAAGCTCTTCTCTTGGAACTTTGTTTCCAAAGCACAGGGGCTGCTGCTGTCTTTGAAGAAAAATGCAAATACGGACTGGTCACACGGCTGGCTACAACCCAAAGGGCACTGGGAATTTGGAATATGTTCCTGACCAGGCCGTAAGAGTCAGTTCAGAGTCTAACAGCAGTAGCAAGTGCCAAAACATAAAGGGAAGTTTACAGCAAGCCCCATTTAACACTCCTTGATTATGACATGGATCATCTACAACTTCAGAAAATACCTACTTTATCACCATAGCTTACTCCTCAATTGAAAAGCAGCACAAATACACGAAAACCTCTCACTTTTTAAGAGCATTTCTACTGTCCATGTTTATCACACTGGGATAATTTTTAACAGTAACACACATGCTGTAAACATACACATAACATAATGGGTACACCCCCTAAATTTAAACAAACTTGGATTTAGATTCCTTTCACAGCCAGTAGAGAAGCAACTCTGCTTCCAGAAATCAAGTCGGATTAAGCCCTTAACACAGGTTCTTCCAGAGAACTATTCAAATCGCTCAACTGAGTGATGTGAGCTCCTGCTCTGACTCAATCTGGAAATGTTTCCTTCTTTCACACTGAGTCTATGGAAAGACAGGAAATTCAAAATAAAGTGCCAACAAAGAGTTTAGACAAATTCCCCACAGAAAAAGCTATACTACAGCTGTGGAGAACTACAACAGCCCTACCATATCCACCGGCCAAGTAACTGTCAGGATCCAAGGATAGGCCATGAATTTCTTGTACTGCAACCCGGTTTCCTGTAATGCAGGAGACAAAATTTTAAAAGCTTGTTAATGAAATGGCACAGATAATCCATAGACAAAAGCATTACAAAACACAACATATTTCAAAGGCCGTTAGAGCTTCAAACTACAGGTGCTACAGGTGGCCCATACAATCCAAAATATTACACAAAATCTAAATCTTTCTCATCTTGGTTTTTTTTAATAACCAATAACAGAAGAAAAACAGAGTCTAACATAAAATCTGAGTTTTCTCATTACAAATAGGAGACAACTTGTTTCAAAATTTATAAACAAACATATACAAGGTATAACCCTCATTATTAATTCTAAGATATGGCTCCTCAACAAGTCCAAGCATATACTCCTTTTCAACATTAGGTACCTAGATAATGTAAAACATCTAAACCCTAAAAAAAAACATTCTGAGCTTTTCAAATTACAGAGAAATGTTTTTAATACTAGTGCGACTTGATTCAAGGACGTTTTCTCAACTCTGCAATTATTCCAAAACAAAAGGCATGAAATCTAGACTTCTTTGTCAGGTTCAGTGAAGCACATGTGTTTCTATCCCCATCTGGCTCTACAGTTATGCATCAAAGTTAACTCTTCCCTTGCTAAATGTTTCAGCAACAAAATAGGAAAGGGAAGAAAAACTATGCAAGAACAAAGAACTGCAAGAAGTAAATGTCACAAGCAGGAAGAAAAGCAGAAGAGAGAAACAAAGTATCTTAAAATAGAAGAAAAAAAAACAGTGTAAAGACAAGACTGTCTCATGACTGAGGAATACCATGGCTCACAAAGACAAAATAAATTCCACCATAATCACATTAAAGCCATTCTCTGCTTCCAGTATCAGTGTAAGTTTTCACAGAATTACATAAAGACTCAAGCAAGGTCAGCCAGAGTAGGCTGCCCAGTGCTGTGTGTGATCAGCACCTCTGCTCTCAACCCCTGGTAAAGTGCTTTGCATAACTAATGCCATTTTAAGAGGCAAGCAGCTCTTCTCTGTGACCAAGCAGGTCATGTATTCATTCCCTTTCCCTCATTATGGGAACCTGAAGGTCCTGGGAACCAAGCAGACAAATCAAACAGATTAAGTCCCGTCCCTAGTAGTCTCACGGTTCCTGGATACCAGGCCAATTACTCCCTTCCTTACTGACCCCAAAGGTCCCACACATCCAGCCAGGCAGGTGGTGGCAATGACACAGTCACAGAATAGGGAAGCACCATAGCACCCAGAGCATTGTTTATAAAATCAAGGTGCTGCAAGGCCTAAGTGGTGAACTTTGACCAGAGCTCCTGCTAGACAGTAAGACCTCAGCTATATTACAAATTCTGTATTATGCTATTATATTGATTCTGCTTTTAGAAATCTTGTTCCATTTTAATAATAAATTCTGTGCTAATCATAATATACTGTTAAGAAGTAAACTTGTAATTGTAATTACAATTGTTGCTACCATCACGTTTTCAAGGATCCCTAAAAGTACACGTCTGCTCCCTCAGTGTCAGGTGACACCATGTGCAGTCCAGTATCTTCAGAGATTCCACAACGTCTCTGGGCAACCTGTTCCACTGTTTGATCATCCTCACAGTAAAAGTTATTTTGTGTTCAGGTACAATTTTGTACATTTCAGTTTGTGCCCACTGCCCATCTTGGCTTGCCTTTGTGCTCACTGTCTCATTGCACACCATTGAGCAGAGCTGTGCTTCCTCCTTGACCATTCTGTCACATCAGGTATTTTTACACACGGGTGAGACTCCTCTGAGCCAAATTCTTTCCAGACTGAACAGGCTCGACTCTCTCAGCCTCTCCTCATATCGAAGATCATAAATCATCTTTGCGGACCTTCACTGGAATCACTCCAGAAAACCCATCTCTCTCTTGTACTGTGAGGTCCGGAACTTGACTCAACACTCCAGATGTAGTCTCAGTAGTATGAGCAGAGAGGAAAGATCATCCCCCCTGACCTGCTGGCACTGCCTAATGCAGCCCACAAGGTTGTTGGTCAACTTTGCTGCAAGGGTGCATTGCTGGCTCATGTTCATTTTGTCACCCATACCAAGATCCTACTCTGAAGAGCCCCTTTCCAGGTCAGTCAGTTGCCAGTGTGCAGTGGTGCATGGAGTTATTCATCCTCAGGTTCTTGGGGTTTTCTGTTGTAGAACTTCACGAGGTTCCCCTCTGCCAAACTCTCCAGTCTATTGAGGGCCCTCTGCCACCCCATCTAGCAGCTAATCCTTCCAATTTCGTATCATCTGAAAACTTGCTAAGAGTAAAGTCTGCCCCAGTGTCCAGGTCATTATCAAATATGTTAAACAGCATTGGCCCCAATATCAAACTGGGGTAGAGCACTAGTGACTAGCCTCCAACTGGACCTTTTGCCATTGATCATTCTCCCACAGGCCTCGTTGTTCAGCCAGTTTTCAGTCAACCTCACTGACCACTTAACTACCTCATACTTCACCACCATGTCCATGAGGATGTTAAAAAGGACAGTGTTTTAAGTTTTACTGAAGTCAGGACAAACAACATCTGCTGTTTCCTCCTCATCCGCCGAACTACTCACTTCCTTGTAGTTGGCTTATCATGTTGGTTAAGTACAATTTCCTCTTAGTAAATATATGCTGACTACTCTTGATCACCTTCTTGTCCTTCATGTGCTGGGAAATTACTTCCAGAATTAGTTGCTTCTGCACCTTCCCAGGTGAGACTGATCAGTTTGAGTTTGCCAGATCCTCCTCCTTGCCCTTCTTGAAAACAGGAGTGATGTTTGCTTTCTTTGAGACTTCAGGAATGTCTCCCAATCGCCACAACCTTTCAACCAAAAGGGACCTCACAATGACATCAGACAGGTCCCTCAGCACTTCTGGGTAGATTCCATCAGAACACGTGGTCTTACACAGTTCAGTCCGTTTAAGCATTCCCTAACCTGGCCCTCCTCCATAGAGGGTAAGTAAAGTACTCCTTGCGCCAGACTTTCCCTCTGGTCTTAGGGACCTGGTATTTCTGAAATGAAACTTCTTACCAGTAAGGACAGAAGCAAAGAAGGCATTCTGTGTCCTTTGTCACAAGGGCCCCTACCTCATTTAGCTGTGGGCCCATGTTTTCCTTGGGCTTCCTTTTGCTATTGATGTATTTGACGATTCTTTTCTCGTTGTCCTTCACATTTCTTGCCAAACTCAACTCCATTAACATTTCCCACTAACATTAGTGAGAATTTTAGGAGGAAGCATTGGTACAAGGATCTAGTGCTGCAATTAACAAACTAATAGCAACGCCATGGTTGAATTACTGAAATCATCATGAATGAATCCTCTCAATGCTAGAAACAAACAATAAAAATTCAAAATCAAGTTGATATCAAGCAGATATCTGGCAATATTCTCCACTCTCATTACTACTTTCACTACTACTGTCATTAGCTCTTTTGAAAAGTTTTTGAAACCACAGTAGTCCCATATGGCACTACTTCTCAACTAACTTAAACAACTAACTTACATTTCCATCCTATTTATGAAAAAGATATGAGAGAACTTACTTTCTTCACATAGCATGAAGGATACAGCTTCTAAGGCAACTGCAGAATCTGCCCTTTTGCCCATCAGGACAGATGAAAAGGTTACAGAGCTATAATACTTCTAGGCTGATGATAACAATAATCACATCTTTGTATCTGCCAGAGTGCCAGCACTATCATGAATGTTATTCAGGGCTAATTTAGCTGGCAAAGAAATGCCAGATTACTAATTCATATGGCCAGACAAATATCGGATCATTTCTGTCAAAAATTAGCCCAAGTGCTACTACACTTCCAAAATGAAGAAAACCATGTTGGCAAATTCATCCTCTATGGGAATTTCTACAGCAGCTGGTCTTTGAGAGATGCTCAATTAAAACAAGGCTGATGGCTGCTGCTTGACAAATCAATTCAGAGGTGACAAATACAGGGGAAAAAAGCACAGAAGCAACTGTGAGAGCACTGCAGAAAATTTAATGTTGTCATAATTAGTCAAGAAGCAGTCAAGCAGTGAAACAGCACTGTAAAGCTACGCACTTTTCTTAACAATCCACAAGAAATTAGACACTCACTATTGTTTTCACAATTGCCTAAAAATCTGAAACACATTTTTCTTCTTCCATATGACATAATACAGTTATAAAAAAGTCATAATTGTCAGTAAAGCAGAAAGAACATATTCAAATAAAAGTATCAGCTAAAAGTATCTTTGAATTAGCTCATCAGTAATCCATATTAGTGTTTTTTAAAGGACCTATCAACCAGACACCAAAGGAACCGTTTACCTGCTGCAATGCTGGGTTATATTTACGTCTATAAAGTCACTATTAAAAGAACTCCTAAGAGAAAGATTCAGGAAGACTGAAGTTAGACAGCTCTAATAAAACTCTCAAAACAAAAGTCACTTAAAAACCCATATCCTGCTGTTGCCAAAATGGGTCATCACAACACCAAATTTCTCTTGCATAAAACAGATTTCTTTTCCTAAATTAATGAAGTGGGACAGAGCTCCTGATAAGCAAGAGGAATTCAGCCCAGGCTGGATATTAAGGTAGAGCCTATTGTTTATATAAAAAAGACATGCAAAATCAAAGCTGTGCCTACCTTATCAAAGGTCTCTGTCATTTTTTGCATGACATCCTTCTTGCACAAACTTTGAAACATCTCTGCTGTTACCATGCCTAAAAAAAATAGTGTTTTGAAAAGAATATTTACTGACAACTCTACAACATTAATCGAGTCCAAACCACAGTAAGGACTTTATTATATTTAGAAACATCAAAGAAAGGGGAATTCTGTTTTATTTGTTTACACTCATAGGGGCAACATGTATGTAAAGAGACACATAAATTAATTCATAGAAAAAATTACTGATGAACCAAGACTGAAATGCACATTAGAGAAGTCTGCTCTGTGCAGTGTGGAAAGGCTATTTTCTCTGTTCATTCATTTACTTCAAGGATTGACTAAAATTTTGCCCACTGCTAGTCAAAAACCCCAAAGTATTTCCCATAAGAGAAGATATATTAGTCAAAGACCTAGGAAAAAAAATAAAAGTGTAAAAGGTACATTTCTAGCTGCTTAAATACACTCAGAAGTTTCAAACTAACAGGTCAGTCTTCTTAAAACTCTTACTCACCATCCTAAAGCATTTCACTAGCAGACTTTCCCCCGAAGTCAGTGCTTCAGTGTTTGTTATGAAACAGAGAGCTTCACAACCCTCTAGTAAAAGCAACTGAAGTGAGGCAAGAGATTGCTTTTCTAGCCACCAAAGCAGGGAGCTGAATTTGCTAGCTGTTTATTTTCAAAGATGCTAGCAAAACAAAAGATACCAGGAAATACAAAACAAATGGCAACTGAAATACTGGATTTCAATTAGAACACTCATTAAATGCACTGTCCCTATGTGGGGATTCTGCAAAGCAATGTGACATGCCACTTCAGAAGCCTGACCTTGCAAACCTTGTTCAAATACAGCTCTCAGAACTGGAATGCTGCAAGAACAGAGTCAAAGAATTTAAACAGCAGCATTCTTTTCTATTTCGCCTGCCCATCAGGAGCTCATCTTAATGAACAGTACAGATTATAAGTACATGATTTACTGGAGAGAAAAATTCTATTTCAGAAAGCACACTTCAGACTACTCTCACCCACAGACAGTGGAAAAGGCTATGAAGAGGGTAAATTACCTTGACAGCCTGAGCACTGAATGAAGAAGTTGATGAGATCTAGAAGTGCCACATTCCTGTCTTGTTTGTAAGCTTCAACCCAGTCAACTACTACAGACTAGAACAGATTAAAGAAGCTCATTAGTCAAAAGATGAACACAGTTTGCCGCACTCCACTGAGGATACCCATAATAAAGACAAAAACTAACATTGTTCCATCTCCGTTAAATTACAAAAACGAGAATAAATTCCAAGCAATTTTGTTCCATATCTAATAGCTCTAAAAGACTCTTTCAAGTCTCTGTCAAACTGCTTTAGACAATACTGCCTTTCACAGATGCTTCACTTTCTGTTACACGGAAAATAACCACAGTTTCACAGTTTTAATAAATGTAATATAAAAAAAAGAAGTTGTACTCCTGAGTTCTTGCTAGCACTGAGGTAACAATTTAATTTAAAAACAAATAAATAAACAAAAACAACAAAAAAATCCACACACACATTTAGCCTCTGCACCATCTAATAATTAGTATTAAATTATACTAGCAATTTTCCCTTTAAGTTCTCGTCTTCTCTAGCACTTGATTTGTGCAGTAGGGTTGAAATGGTTCACGTATTACACATAAGCCAAAAAACAACCCCAAATTTCTACGGCAGTACAGCTAACAGACTGTATGTGACATGGGTCTCCTGAGACAAGCCATCCAGGCTTCAACGCACCAGCAGTTCCACACAGGTCTAATAAATCCTAGCAGCAGCAGAACTCAAGCTCTGCTGCCTTTCCAAGACCTTCCCATGATGGTTGGCACAACAGAAGCCAAGCTCTTCAGGGAGCTCTACTGAAGTTAACACAGCTGTAGCATGGCAAAAGCCATCCACACAAGTATCTTGGAAAAATGAAGGTCTCACATCCAAAATATAAATGCACTTTTCATGCATGCATGCACACACACACACACTTTGCTTACAGACACTGAACACTGGAGACATATGTATAACTGTATAAAAATATTTGGGGCTCCAGATTTTCATACACTTATACAAAGATAGCATATACATGTGCTCATAGAGTATGGAGAGCTGGGCTTCCTCACACTGAAGAAAGTTGCTAACTATACAGATGCACAGGGAACTTGATTATTATGCAAGCTGCTGGCAAACTGCATTGGAATGAAGGTAAAAGAAAAAATACCAAAAGGCAAGCACACAGGTATAAAACAGAAAAAAACAAAAAAAAAAAAATTAAAAGCCTGATTTTCAGAATCCTGGACAACTAAAATCTGCTACTGATGAACTTTTCCCGCATTTTTTTAAATAATTATCTTTTCATATGTTCAAGCATTACTTCAGGAAGACTGGTTTAGGTACCATTTCCTTCCTCTTTTTAAAAATACAACAGCTTCCTTTTCACTAATTTCTTAAAGTTGCAAGACGTTCTTTCCAAGAGCCATGTTCATAACAGTTTTCCAACCAAACATGTTTCATCCCCACCTAAGCCAAAATTTAAATGTTCCACTGTATAAATAATGGAAAAGACCTCTGTTTATCCATCTTCCCTCCACCAAGTCCTTTCATAACCAAGTGCTAGTAATACCTGCATGGCCTGCTTCCCCATGCTAACCACTTCAAACAAGGTAACAGCCTCAACCACTTCGCCTTTCCGCAGTCGGCTCACTCTTCTGCTACCAGTAGAATTTCTCCTTATGTTTTCACACTGTTCTCGGACCTTCCGCTTCTCTCTCTGAAACAAGTCAAGTAAACAAAGTATGTGAGAAAGCACAACACACAACAGATATTCACAGGCACAAGTTTATTTTGCTCTTATTTTAATCATTTCCCCAGGCTGCTCAGTTTAATGCTCCAAGAACCCCAACAAATCCTTACCAAACATGACCATACTACAAGGGGATGAAAGAAAGGATATACCAGTTTGAATTTTTTCTCTCAACAATGAGTCATAAGCATAGGAAGATAAAACAAGAAAGAAGCTTCTGTACAGTTGCACACTACCCAGAAGGCAGTTTTCAGTGGCAGCTGTCATTTCTGAAGAATAGAAAACAAGCACAGAAGCTCTTCTACATCTTTTCACTCACAGGTTAAACTCCCTACCTGCAAATTAACATCAGCTGCACACACAGCACAGCAAAGGAAAAGCACATGCTGAAATGAGCTGAATGTTCAAAAGCCAGCACCGAGGCTCTGCTGCTAATGGAATTTAAGGGTCAAGCTGTATCCAGTGACTAGCTTTTACATGCACTGTGATTGTTGCAGGTAATACTCAATTTTGTAACAAGTGAATGAACACAAAACAAACTCCACAATTTAAAAGAATTAAAACTTTGAAAAGCTTTAAAATTGACTTACTGGTGTTTTCAGGTTGCCATTTCTCACACATCTGCCATTCTGCACAGCAGACTCGGGCACAGTCTCATCATGGACAGCATTCTCTCTAAAGTGTAACAAACGATGAAGGGGTTAGAAGAGAGTACACAGACTACACACTTCAGGACAAAAACAGAAGAAACTAAAAGCAAATACATGTATTTTAATATTTTTAATTAGTTGTTGGGAAGTAGTGACATTTTGTCATTAAAAACCAAACAGCTAACTTTAAAAGTACAACAGAAATTTGGGGCATTTTTCAGACTATTGGCTTTCCTGTAAAATATGCAGATAATTAGAAAACTAGCAAAGCTATCAAAGGTATCAAGGAAGTATAAAGTAAATGAAACGGAAAGCTGATGTTGACTTAATGCAGCCTTTGTTGACTTAAGAGCTTTGCACCGTGAACCAATAACAAAGTATGCATTCACTCTATGGGTGCCCTACACTAAACAAGGCAGTAACATTTGATGGGTCTACACTTTAAAATGAGAGGAAGAAATTGTTTTACTTTGTTCATAAAAACATGCTGAAGAAAGAAGACACATAAACTTCATTTTCAGGTCATTGCTAATATCAGGGAGGAATAATTTTATAAAGAAAGATGCACCTTCTGGGAGATCAGAAGCCATACATTTATCTGCAATGAAACCATGCCATTTTTCATCATTCCCAATGCTAACAATGTGCTTTGCCAAAGGTCATGTTTGAGTAGACGAGCTGGATCCCACTTGTGCAGCAGGTCCAGTACTGGAAGCTGGCTGCAATGGCCTCCTTTTAAACTACAGTGGCCAGGACATGAAGCCAGTTGACTTGTACTACAAGAAGGCACAAAAAGAAAGTAAATATGAGTGTGTACAATTACTTCTATTTTCATGATACTACTGCAACAAGAGAGTGTACTAACACAACTGACCACTTTACAAATGGAAAAACAGTTAAAAAAATATTACACTACCAGATCCAGCCAACTCTCCAGTATCCAGGGTTGGCTAACACAGATGGAGAGTTAACTGTGCTACAGATGCAGAGCCAGCTCAACTCCATCTAGGTTTATCAATGCCAGATAAGCATTCTTACTGTTCTTCCCAAGATTGTTTTGCAAAGCAAATTCTGAGACTGAGTAGCACCAACTGCAGGACCAAGGTCCTGATGTTATTTTCTTGGTGAGAGCAGACAGAATTTTTTATTTAAACATGTCTCTGTTTACTTTTTTGATCTATCGGGACACTTCAAGAAGTGATGTAGAATAAGGCCTCCAAAGACTCCTATAAAAATTCTATATAAATACAAAATTGCACAAAAATATGTAAAATTTCTAAATACAATTATGCAAATGCTTACCTTCCCTATAGAGAAAAGTCCCATGAAAGTTAAATTCCATGAATTATTTGTTATAGAAAAGTTCAAAACGTGCCAGTGTTTGACAGACGGAAGCAAAGAAAATAATTCAGAATGAAACAATCCTTATACCAGCTGTCTGGACTTCTGCATGTGAAGAGTGGGATAAACTGTAGTTCCCAGCTGAGTCAGAATTCTATAAGCAACCATTCACAAAAGTTTTCAAATGTCTTCCTTGATTTAAAATTGCAAGCCACAGAGATTAAGTATCTCAAGTGGAAGCAGAGACTTCCTAGCTGAAAAGAACAAACAGCAAGGGACAGCAATATGTATTGCTTTTCTGATGCCACTATGCTCTTCCCAGCTTCTTCTACACACCACAAAACCAAAAAGAATCCAAACATGTTTGTCAAGGAGCTGTTTCTCTTACGTGATTAAATCCTTTCACTCTTGATTTCAAAGCAGAATGCAACACTGTGGGGCTGGAATAACAGGTTCTTACTTGCACAGTTTCACTGGAACTACAACTCAGGTGCCAGCCAACACTGTAGTAACATGGGTTACCAGTTTCTGCACTGTACCTCAACCTAGCACTCAACACACCTTCAAAACCTTTTCCTGAACTGTTTACAAGTACTATTTAGCAACTTACTCCATTCCATAATGAAAATAAATGTGTTGCATTTGATTATCACAACTATAACTGAGGCCAAGTTGATTTAAAACATTCAACTAATTAAAAAATCAGAACTGCTGCAGAACAGTTCTGCCAAGGACTTGTCTGATCATGTACTGCTTTTAGTATGTCTGTCTAGAACACACTTCTTTGAAGGTTTAGCTCATGCCTCTCTTTCCCAAGAACATCCTGAAGGACAACTCTCTGGACAGTATCTACTGGCCTTGTTTAGTCTCTTACACCAGACAAAATGTACTTGTACAAAAAGGGGCCCAACAAAGTAAGGAAATGCCTGGCATATGGAACAGCATGTTACCAAAGCTCAGCCAAACCTGAAAGGGTGGGAAAACCACAGATCTATAGTTCCCTCATGCTGGGCTACCAACACCAAATAAAACATAAGGGGGTGAAACTTGTTAGAGGGACTGCCGCACATGCAACTAAGTATCTGTCTTAAACACTCAACAAATTTAACGAAGCACTAAGTAATAATACTAACAAGCCATTTAGTTTCTGCACTGTTTTAGTTACCAGCGCACCACAGCACATAGCTATGCCACAAGAAGCACTGGGCAACAACATACAACTTACACAAAAGTGCAGGTTTTTTAAAATCCAGATAGTACTAATGCTCATGTTTCTCCTTTGTCTTCTTCTTTTTTTTTTTTTTTTTTTTTTTAGCTTTTAATACTGATATTTCCAGTGAGGCTATTCATAAGGCAGGTAAAAACATTTGTAGGACCAGCACCAAGAAAGCGAACCCCATGAAACCACTGAGAAATTAAATAATATATTCAAATGGAGTTTTTATTTGCACAACTACTTTTCCATTGAAGAAACTGTTAAAAAAATTAAGACATTCTCTTACCTTCTTGAGCAAAATAGGAACTACAGTACCTAGTTGAGGAAGACAAGGGGATAACTTCTGCAGTGATCCCTATGCATAACCCCATATAACATCTTTTCAACTACAGGAGTGCAATGATAGGTTTGACAAATTTTGAACTAGCTGGGGTTTTTTTTCCACCCCGTGTTATTTTACACCATGTTGAGCACTTTTCCATGCATACATTCACTGCCTCATGCACAGCTCTTAGCCATTTAGTTTGCTTCCATCAGCAACCAGTAGGAAAGAATAAGCAGAATGCCATTTCTATTTCCACCTTTATCCCCTATTACATATGGCTCAGAGACTTATTTTTACCTTGTGCTCCTGTCACAATACGGTCCTTTCACTAGCACTTGAAATATTACTGATAAGATAAAACACTTGAAGTATGAAGGAAGTCAAGTCCCACATCTAATCCGCAGACACAATACTACTGTGATAACTTCTGAATTCAGTTTTCTTATCTTAATAAACATTTAGAACAGATTTGGTGACTCACACTTAAAAAAACCCCTACCTCTTTACCAAAAAGGTAGCATATTCCTTTAGCTGTGTAAAAGGAACAATCTATGTTACTGAAATAATCATACATGCAGGTTTTTAAAATTATAAATTTCAAAACAACTGATTCATTTTTTAGAAGAAACATAAGAAGCTCCACTAAGCAACTGCCATTTCCCTTCCTAACACTTCTGAAGCTGAAAGGCTGGTTTCAGATGAAACATAGTGTAAAGGACATATGGGAAGCTATACATGGGCTACAACTCTCAGCTTTCATTAGCACACAGTGAAGCAAAATATGTGGAGCAAACTAGCCCAGAATGCGACAGGATCAGCAAAGATTGGGCTGCAATGAGTTCAAAGCACACTACACTGGACACCTAAGAAGCTTCACTCTTTGAAACCAAACAAGATATGCCCAAATGTTTTAACTTTGCCTTTTATTTATGTTTATTCTGGTAGAACTTCTAATTACCATTGTGTAAACAATGATATGAATACTTTAGATCATCTCAACTGATGACTGAAAAATACATTATAAAAGGGAGAAGACTTGATGGATCCCTGATAAAAACAATATAAAATACATAGAAGCAATGCCCCCATAAACGCCTACAGGGAGCCTACAGATTACTTAGCACTCTTCCCCCTCAGCATCCCCAAATTCTCCACTGAAGGGAACACATGCAGTGATAATGAATCTACCCTTATTTTTTTTTAAGGTAGACTCATTTGCACTGTGGTGAATAAGGCACAGAAAAGCTTGCAAGGCCAAGGTCCCTGTCAACCAGCATAAAACAATACATTAAGAAGATGCTAAACAGTACATAAAAGGAAATGAAATTGAGATATTAGTAACAAAGCACAATGCACAGCAAATCCCTTTTTTTCTCCCCTCCCACCCAAGATGACACACTGTAGATTGCCGTGGTATCTGCAAGGCACAAACCCAAGGCACAGCATCCTAATTTGCCAACAGATTTTATATGCAACCTGTGCCAGGTCTTACTTTTGGCTGGGACGGCTGCCGGCTGCGTTGGGCTCGGCTATCATTTCCGCTACATTATTTCAGCAGCACAGACAAGCTGACATGACCTTCTGAGGAAACTTCACCGAAATCAGGAGTGTTAAAAACTTAACAACCCTTCGGCTTCTGCGGGCGCAACAGCGGTCGAAAGCTGTCAAGAAAGGCACACAAAGAGACTTAATTCCAGGCAAACCGAGGCAGAAATCGCTCACGCCCCACTCCCCGGGCACCGAGGAGGATGAAACAGAAAGAAATGACACCTACCGACACCGCTGCCGTCCCTGGCGGGCGCTGCCCGGCGCGGCGGGCCCGGCCCGGCACCGTCCCTGCGTCAATCACGGCGGCGCTGGGCCCGTCAGGGGCGGGCAGCGCTGTCACATGGGCGGGCGGCGGCGCTTCCGCAGCGCCCGGAAAGACGCGGCCGGGGACGGTCCCTCCCCGCTGCCTCGGGCCCGGCGGTGCCGATGGGGCCCTGTCGCTTCTCGTGGTCGCTGCTGCTGCGCTGCCGGCGGGCGGCGGCCGCTCTGGGCTCGCCCTGGAGCCGCCCGCTGCCCGCCCGCCCGCTCAGCGCCGCCGCTCCGCTCCGGGCCCCGCTCCGGGCCCCCCTGCGCCCGCCGGGCACGGGCGGCGGAACCGGGAACCGGGCCGCGGGCGGCGGCGGGGATGGAGAAGAAGAAGAAGAGAAGGAGGATGAGGCGGAGCTGGAGGAGCTGCTGGGCCCGTCTCCGCTGGCCCTGGCGCCCGACGCGCAGCGCGTTGCCATCGTGCACCCCGCGGTCAAGTGGGGCCCGAAGAAGTCGCCGCTCACCACGGGTGCGGGGCTGCGGGGGGCGGGCGGCTCCCAGAGCGCTAGGGATGAATAATCCAGGGGATTGGAATGCACTGCCCTGGGAGGTGGCGGAGTCACCGCCCCTCGAGGTGTTTAAGAAAAGACTGATGGTAGCACTCAGTGCCGTGGGCTATTAATGATGGTCACGGGTTGGACTCGATGATCTCAGAGGTCTTTTCCATCCTGACTGATTCTGTGCCTAGTGCCGGTAGTGTGAAGTGGATCTGCATTACAGCGGTGAAACCGCGGAGTCCGCATTGCAAAGTACAAGCTTGGATAAAAGGTCTAGGCTGCTCTTTCCTTCTTCGACACCTTTTAAAAAGACAAGGAGATGTTAGTGACTTTTGGCAGGCCTGTGCTTTGAGTTGCAGATCATGCTAACTGTGTTTTGGACGGCAGAACGCCTCAGTGCAACAGCTGGCTGTCCCCCTTATTAGCACAGTGTTAATTACCTTCAGCCCTCAACCATGCTGCCTGCTCAGGTGGGCTGGAGTCCTTTGGCCTTAAGCTTGCCCAGAAGTTGGCTGAAGAGCAGCAATACTCTCCTGTCCCGAGGAGAGAGTGCAGTGAAGATAAAATCATATATAAATCCTCTGAGGGCTTTAAGTGCTTTTATGCAGTTACTTAGTGATGCAGTCACTCTATAAGGACTTTTTTTTTTTTTTAGGACTGCTATTAGACTTTTCTCAGAAATCCTTGTAACTAGCTAATATAT
Organism: Acanthornis magna; assembly: GCA_036785705.1. Taxonomy (NCBI): domain Eukaryota; kingdom Metazoa; phylum Chordata; class Aves; order Passeriformes; family Acanthizidae; genus Acanthornis; species Acanthornis magna. The sequence goes on along the minus strand of JAWUZG010000221.1, from coordinate 29,605,524 downwards.
ATGCATTAATCATACACAAGATACATTATGAACTTGATGCTTCTCTTCAAATGCTTCTCTAATTATAAAATTGCAATAGAAAGGATTAAAGCATCTCATAAGTTAGCTTTTTATGTATAGAATCATAGAATGGTTTGGCTTGGAGGGAACCTTTAAAGGTCATCTAATCTGACCCCCCCTGCAATGAGCAGGGACGTCTTCCACTAGACCAGGTTGTGCAGAGCCCCATCCAACCTGGCCTTGAATGTTTACAGGGAATATTTACAGGACCACCACCTCTCTGAGAAACCTGTTCCAATGTTTCACCACCCTCATTGTAAAAAACTTCTTCCTTATATCAAGTTTAAATGAAATCTCTTAGTTTAAAACCACTGCCGCCTGTTTTACTGCAACATGTCCTGCTAAAAGATCTATCCCCATCTTTCTTACAAGCCCCTTTTAGGTACTGAAAGGCCATAAAAAGGTCTTCCCCAGAGCCTTCTCCAGGCTGGACAACCCCAACTCTCCCAGCCTTTTCTCGTAGCAGAGGTTCCACCTGTCTGATCATCTTTGTGGCCCTCCTCTGGACCTGCTCCAACAGGTCCATGTCTGTCTTGCGCTGAGGACCCCAGAGCTGATGCAGCACTGCAGGTGGGGTCTCAGCAGAGCAGAGCAGACAGGCAGAATCCCCTGTCTTGCCCTGCTGACCATGTTGCTTTTGATGCAGCCCAGGACACATTTGGCTTTCTGGGCTGCAAGCATGCAGTGCTGGGTCATGTCCAGCCTCTCATCCACCAACACCCCCAAGTCCTTCTTGGCAGGGCTGCTCTCCATCTGTCCATCCCCCAGCCTGTATCAATATACAGTATATCAATATATATCAATATCTATTGATATACTGTATCAATACCTGACCCAGATGCAGGACCCTCAACATTCTTGTTGCACCTCATCAGTGTTCTATGGGCCCACTTCTTGAGCCTGTCGTAGTAGTGGATGGCAAGAGACAGTTTATATGTGATGCTTATTCTTTTATTCCAACTTATTATATGATGAACCTAAATCTTCTTTACTTTTATTAGTGCTGATAATAATAACAAATTGTCACATTGCAGAATAAAGTTTGTAACCTTTTCAGATTTTACATAAGCACTTCCATTTTCTATTGAAAAATAAGTAAAATATGAAGGCACTTCTGTCCAAACATAGAGAAGAATAGCAGTGGTCCCTTTCCATTCATTTAGGCCCTCCAGACAAAGAGCCTGAAGTCTGAATAAGTGTTTTGGAATGATTGTTGAAACACCACAGATACCACAAGAAATCTGTGTATTTTACAATAAACATTAAAAATATGAGAAAGTGGCTCATGATTATCTTTAAAAATATATTACCTTTTGGACTAATGTAACCTATTAAGTATATAAATTACGTTTTGCTATATAGAGAAACTTGACAAATTTGTTCTGAAGAGGAGAAGTCTGGCAAAGCAGTACCACATCTGCCGACCTGATATCCCCGTGTAGTCTTCGTAATTTCGCAAAGTCCTCAAAAGTCATTGCTTTGCAATGTAGATGTTAAAAACTCAAAAGTAACTGATGAACCAGAATACAGGATTGGAATCTGCTGGGTTTAGCAATCACTAGTTTAGGTCCCTTATGAATAAATGGCTGTGAAGTTAGCAGCAGGATATGCTATGTTAGTTATTCCTAAAATATTGCTGCAAAACACCAAAGTGTTAATCATGTGGCTTTGCGCTCCTCTGAAATAACAGATTTTCCAGCTAGTTATTCATTTCACTTGTAGAGGAAAAAAGCTTGGTGATTTCTTTCCTGACAATACAATTAAAAATTATTCTGAATCAACAACTATAGAAATAATTTATATGGCAGAAAGATGCTTGTGTGATAAAATTGCATCAAACTGTTCAATTATTCTGATTAGAGGTAAGGCACTTCGCTCCTTGTGCTACAGGTTAAAAGAAATACTCTAGCAGAATTTCAGTGTATCTTAGTCTTTCTGTGTTCATGCATGTACAGCAGTTATTGGAGATCTGAGCAGAGTTATGATGGTACATTTTATATCTTTTTTCTGTTGTTGTTGTTCCTGAAGCTGAATTACAGATTGCCGAAGCTGTTGCTCTTGTAGATACTCTTCAGAACTGGACAGTATTAGATAAAATAATTATTCCTACAAGAAATCCCAACAAGAAGTTAGTTTTTGGCAAAGGAAACCTTCAGGTTTTGACAGGTAAGGACTGAGATCTTTCAGCACTGCATTACTCTAAATGGCAGACTTTTGCTGCCGAACTGTTTAAGGATAGGTGTGAAAACTGAAGAGGGTAAGAATTTTCTATATCCATCATGCACGTTTGCAGACAAACTTGAAAGAATTTTTAAGGTTACAAAAGCAACACAGAATAGACATAACCCCTGCTCACTGAAAATGTGTGAGGCAACTTAGTCTGCAAGTTCATGTCATTGAAAAAAGTGAAAGTGATGCTGTTCTTGGCACAGTACAAAATTAGCAATTACAAATGCTCTGTGAACAAAGAATATGGTGCCAGTTGATGTTTTACGAGCATTCTGCTCAGTGCAAAATGGTTTATAGTCTGGGCATTTTTAAAAGAGAATTGACATTTAACACTGTATTTTGCAATCATTATCCATCTTTTAGAAAAGATTAAAAAATTGCCCCATGTGACAGCTGTCTTCTTGAATGTGGAAAGAATATCTTCACTAACAAAGGTAATTAAATATATCAAATCATATTCTTTGCATCCATATTGTTTGAAAGCTATTGATGTCAGGAGAAGTGGTCAGTTAAGACTCTGAATTTGCAAATGTTAGTATTTGAAGCACCAGGACTGAGTTTTGTTGAAAAGAATCTTAATTCCTATTTCATTTGTCCAGTTGGTGTATATATATATATCTATATGTTTCCAGCTCTTGTGCATGAAATTTTCCAGCAGCTTAGTATAATTTATTACAGACTCTGCTCCCACATTTGCCACTGGCCCTACTTAAAATGTTGTAAAAGTTACTCAAGGTGTTTTTTATAACATGTTAACACAGCTGTTGTTATGAAGAATGTCAACATTTTGGATTAGCTATGTTCTCAAGTTTCTGTACTTACAATGGGTAGCATATTTCTTTTCCCATTCTGTGGATGCTGAATTGTATTTTGAATATGAGGTGTAAATTCAAACCAAGCTTATAGTTGAATGTTTCAAATACTTTCATTCCTAACGCTTAAAAAGAAACATTGAGGGGTGCAGCATACTTCAGTATTTTAATACTGGCAGTAAAACAATTGGTACATGAACTATAGATACTCTTAGAAAAGCTTAAATAAAAACTTTTTTGGGTTTTTGTATGTGCAGCATCATGCAGGGTGTAAAGTGTATGCAAACTCTTCAAGCAGACGTTAATGCTTTGCTGGTAGTTTTGAATGCTTTCCCTGATTATAAAATGAAGAGATGACAAATATCTCTAACAGATGGTTATCTCAAGTGCTTCCATTTGTTGATGAAAGGGAAGTTGAAAATGTTTCATTTCAATTTCCTAGTTTTTAGGAAAATTATTTTATAGTATGAGTTCTTTAATACTAGATTTGCTAATTTCTTTTTCTTTTCACAAATACGGATCTTAAAAGCAATTAAACAATGTTGATTCAAGAAAGCATTTGAGAACATGCATACAACAAGCATTATGGATTTTAGAGATGGCTTAGGGGAACTACTGCATACTTTAAGTGTCTTTTGCTGAATGAGATTAAGGGTGAGGGGTTTGGATTGGTTGGGGGTTTATTAAGTATTTCATTAAAAGCTTGCTATTAAATAATTTTCCTGCATTTCTCTCTATTTACTTGTAAGTTTTAGTCATCTTTTTTATTTTCCTATATTATCCCTATCCTTTTGCATTCCAGTATTTCATAGTTTTTTTTTTACAAGGTTTTAACCACTGACATTCTTGATTCTGAGATATGCTGTAAGACTTGTTGCAAGAATCCATAAAGGGCAGTGGAGGGATTCTTGCTGAATTTGATGGGCCTAGACATAAAAGTTGACTTTCTAAACTCTCTTTAACTCCTTTCTTTGTGGTCAAACAAATTTTGACTTCGCATGCTCATGACAATTGTCCATCCATTGAAACGCAGTTCTGAGATCCTCCAAGTTCGAGTGTCCATGAGCTAACTAACTGTACTTAACTGTGTAGGAATTGATCTAATGGTACTGTGGGGGACTGAAGACATCTCGGTTATTTTGTCTTACATGGCTAAAGAAAGAGCTAGAAAGTGCCTGGGGCGTGAAAGTCTTTGACAGATACACCGTGGTACTTCACATTTTTCGTTGTAATGCCCGGACAAAAGAAGCAAAACTGCAGATAGCATTGGCTGAAATTCCACTTCTCAGGTACCTCAGGCTGTGCAAATCACATACCTACATGTTTTAGTGACTCTTTCTTTTCAGTAACAAATAACAGCAATACTCACTGTGAAGAAAAAATACATAGGGTGCCCAATGATTGATTAGAGCATAGAAATATTTGCTATAATGTCACTGTTTTAAGCCTCTGCAGTTTTGCTGACAGGCAAAACCAGAATGTGTTCAATAATCCTACAAAATATATTTCTCATTAAAAGGTCCAGGTTTTTTCTAAGACAGAAGATGGATTGCAAGAATATGTGGGAATTGGATATGTGTATCCCATATATAATATTTTTGAGTTTAATAAGGAAAGCTGTAAACAAGGAAGATTAATTTATATTTAAATTTTCCATATTTCTGCATTATGTGGCATAGAAATTTGTGCGTGGCAGTTGGTGTGAGTTGTGTGGATGTATCAGAGCTACCTCTGGCTCTCTGATATTTGAGAATAGCAATTAGTATTTACCAACAGAATTGTATGCTTTTCAAGCTACAGTTAAGCCAAGAAAATCTGGATTTTTCTTCTCCAGGCTTCTTGCCAGGAGCAGTTTTTATTTACAACTCAGTCATTTAGTGGTTTTATTTGTACTATCAGAATATCACTACTGCTTCACAATTCTTAGGCATTTTAGTATAACTGGATTAAAGAAGATTGCTTCTAATTAACTGTTACTCTGCTGCCAGGTCAAATCTGAAAAATGAGGTGTCTCAGCGAGATCAGCAGAGAGGTGGTTCAAGATACATCATGGGCTCAGGTAAAGTCTAAATATTGTCATTAATTAGAGGATTTTTTCCTTCATAGCCTTTAAACAAATTTAGTTGCGTTTTATTTTATTTGGAGGAGGTCAGGAGGGAAAACCGTGTTCTGCATCTAATTAAACAAATGTACAAAAATTTATTGGAAAGGAAGTTAAATAACGTTTGGGTCTGTACTGGCTCAGTGAGTGGCCAAGGACAGACTATTGGCTGCCACAGGGATTTTTCATAAGTGTACATGGATATTTTAGAGTGATTAGCATATGTTTTATAATTACTTATTTGCTCTTTTAGGCAAGAATACCTAGCTTTAGTTGCTTTTTTTTAACTTCACAAGCCCTAGTGCTAACTCACTTGATTTCCAAATACATCACTTTCTTTACAGTTTCTCTTGTAAACCATTCTGCCAATTACTCATTTGTATTTTTCAGGTGAAACTTTCCTAGAAACACAGAATCGTGTCTTGAAAGAAAGAGAACTTAAAATTAGGAATGCCCTGGAGAAACTAAGGAGAAAAAGGGCTTTACTTAGAACTCAGCGCAGAAAATGTGAGTTCCCGATGGTCTCAGTAATGGGCTATACCAACTGTGGTAAGCAAAACCTCCTGAAATCATAACAAAAGAGCTTATACTGTCTAATTTTTAATTAGAAACTCTAGCCAGAATCTCATTTGTGTGTGAATAGGCTTCATATTTTAATTCGTTTTTTTAATTGTGTAATGAATATTTGTCAGTTAGGATATAGTTAGGAAAGCAGATTAAGCTGCTTGTTTTTTTCAGTCTTGAAGATGTTTTGGAGAAATGCCTAGCACCTATTGTGCCAAGAAGATTTTATATACAGTGCTGAAGACTGCACTGTTAATGTCCCTTTATATGAATCTCTACTACTTGATCAGAATGGGTACAGAAAAGTACATGGCTGTTTAGATCACCATGAAGGCTTGAGGCATAGGAATACAACTGAGAGTTGGCTATTGATCTGAGAAACCTGCTTAAGGAACACTGTAGCTTTTCATGGATTACGTGTAGCATTCTGAGATGTTTTCCTAGGAGAATCTAAATAAAGCTAAAGGGTTTTTTCCTGCCTTTTTTTTTTTTTTTTAGTTTGGTTTGGTTTTTTAGCTTACACAAGTGAGTTCTTACACAAGGCATAAACAGACTTTGGACTAGACACTTTTTTCAGTTTGCATTATTTTAAGACAATTTATTCTTAATACTTATTCAGCTTTTTAAAAATGCACACTCAGCTTGCACTAATTTTATTATCACTTGTATACTCAAAGATTTGCATTATACTGTATGCTTTTCTTAAATGTCATACTTCCATACTTTTAAAACTGAAGATTCAACTTTCTCTATATATAACAGTTTTGTATACACATAATTGAAATACTTTAATTAGGCTATATACTGAGCACTTTAATGACTAATTATGGGAAATATTCATTGAGTCAAATAAATGTCTCTAGTATTATGTTCATGAGGAAATGCCCAATAAAGGCCTTAGCCTAATAAGGTATATATTAATAGTGCTTCTGTTTATTTTTTTATTTAGCAAGTAAATTGTTTTATTTGACAACAGAAGCACTGAGGAGTGTGTAAGTGCATGCTTCCTAATGGTGTCATGGCAGTGCTCTTCAGTGGGTCTTACAGATGAGAGATGTGGGTAGGTCACTTTGCAGGTCAAATCACTCTTTGATCATTGTGTGATTTCACAGCACAACTGTAGATACCAGTATGTGATTACATATGTGACCTTAAACCCAATTCCAAGTTATAAAATGTAAGACTGTCTTTGGATTTCCTAATGTCGTATAGATAACTGATCACAAGCTACAATTAAAGAACTAAAATATACGTGGAAATATATGTTGCATCATACATTTCACCTGAGCCTTGCAAATTAAATTTTCCTTGGAACAAGCCATTAAAATTTTGTCCTTTTTTTTTTTTTGTTTAATTAGGAAAAACTACTTTAATCAAAGCCTTGACTGGGGAAACTGGACTTCAACCTAGAGATCAGCTGTTTGCCACTCTGGATATTACAGCCCATGCTGGCTACCTGCCCTCGCATATGGCAGTTATTTATGTAGACACCATTGGGTTTCTTACTGATCTTCCACATAATCTGGTTGAGTCCTTTTCAGCTACCCTAGAAGAAGTGGCTTACTCAGTAAGTAGTCGACTATAAAAATTGAGAAGTCAAATTAATTTCCTTTGAGATAATCCTCACCCCTTCAGAATAGGGGAAGTTAATTGACATGCTGTTCTTAGCAAAATATCTGGCTGACTATAGTAATCTCCTAGGATAATGATGTAAATACCTTAAACAAATTTTCTGATCCTTTAATTATGCAGAACATAGAGATATGAAGAGACTTCAGAAACGGCTTGTTTGGAATATATGTGTCCTTCTCCCTGATACTTAAACCAGATAAATCGGATTTTTATGATTAAATATCTGAACAGTGCATCCAAGTGAGTTGAGGCTAGCTTTCCTGGGAGTTAAAAATTAACTAAAGCCTCTGAAATGATCTGTTTTTAACTTAAGGTTTCCTGTAGAACTACAAATGGGTGATTGTGATGTGATGCAGGAGCATGTAATAAATATAAATGTACTTTTCCAATTATTTTCTCATTAAAGTTATTTTCCTGTGTTATAGCGAAGTGTAAAGCTGCATACATACACACAGACATTTAAACAAAAAGCCTGTATCATGAAAGCTAATGAAATTCAATGGTAGCTAGATGCCAGAATGCTGCTGAAGATTAGACTTCACCACGTAATAGCTGGGCTTTCAAAAGCTGGCTAAAACCATCCTGTTTGTCACTTACTCTGAAGTGTTAAATGAGAGGCAAGAAATTTACTTCTAATTAATTTTCAAAAGTTTAAAGCAATGTCCTGAGCTAAGATGATGAAACAATTTGAATGCAAATATTGAGTTTGGTTGCTTGGTTTTTATCATGGCAAACATTGTGTGTATACTTCAAAGTGGTAACTTTTGTATAAAGCCTTTTAAGTGAAGCACCAGTCATAGTATACTGGGAGCTAAACATAAGGATAACCTATATTTTGAATGTAAAAACAGAATTACCAGTTACATGGAATTTTTTCCCCTCTGTTTTGGAAACAGTTTTGCAGCCATTACTCTTCTAAAAGCTTTTTTTAAAGATCACTCTTTTTAATCTCTGGTGTTTTTGAAGCTTTATTGTTACAAAGCCTTGGCTTTGAAAAAAATGGATCGGTTTTGAAATCTGATTCTGTAACTAGCTTGATTGATAACATTTGCTTCAGGTTTGTCAGAGGCAATTTGTACTCACTAGAAGTGGAAGACTGTGCTACTACAGATTTTCTTCCATCATGGTCTAAAAAACAGTGTTGATTTAATACTGCTTTAGTAGTTAATTTTACAGTGCTAATCTGCCAGAATATTATCAAATGGATAGGAAAGTATTTTAAATGAATTAGCAATGCAAAAATGGTATAAAATCTCTGCGACCTGGTAATTGGTGTTGTATATCCTTGCTAGGATCTGATAGTTCACGTGAGAGATATCACTCATCCAGAAACAAACCTCCAGAAAGCAACTGTTCTGTCAGTTCTGAGGAATCTTAATCTTCCCAGCCATTTACTGGACTCAATGGTAGAAGTTCATAACAAAGTGGATTTGATAGAAAGGTAAGCAAGAGATGCTAAGTGTACTTAAACATTTCTTATGTTTTGGCAGCTTTTCAATTCTTAGTCTAGAAAAGAGATCTCACAGTTCAGAATATATTTAATAGTGTTTCTCAATCTTTTACATATGTAACTATGGTCTGAAAAAGAATTAATTATCTTCTAATTACAAAAGAAATCACTTGAGTCATACAAGAAATGGCCTCTCTAGAAGGTGCCAATATAAAGTAACTTAGTTAAATTGTTCGTGCTTGGAATATATTCACAACCTAATCTTCATGAACAAATGTGCTAGCAATTAATTTTCTTTCAGGTATAAACCCACTGAAGAAAATGCTTTAGCTATTTCTGCTCTGCATGGGCATGGCATAGAAGAACTGAAACAAGAAATAGAGAAAAAAATACTGACATCAACAGGGAAGAAGATTGTAACAGTTAACATCAACTTACAGGGACCTCAGCTAAGGTAAATAATTTTGAATTGTATGAAGGACTTAGAGAAATATGAAACAGTAATGCATGTCCTTAAACTTCCCAAATCCTATTGTACTGATTTTAATCCACATTAAGAATAACACACATAATTATCAAAATTTTCTGACCTATTGACAAAAAATAGCCCCATGAGATACACTGGAAAAGTGAAGTGTTAAAAAAAAAAAAAAAAGTGTCATCTTTTATAGTGTTATCTAGATAGAAACCTTTTGACCTAAACCAAAGATCACATTTTGTGCAGTGTGTCATACCTTTAAGATGCTAATAATGCTTTTACATTTACAGTTGGCTTCATAAAGAAGCAACAGTTCAGGAAGTAGAAGTCATGCCTGAAGATGGCACAGCCAAGGTGAAGGTGATAATCGGCAGTTCTGCTTTTGGCAGATACAAACACCTCTTTCCCAACAGTAAGATTTCCATGTCATGAAACTGCATCCTGTTCTAGGAAAAGAAATTCATCTCCTCAAGAGGATGTGAAATGAAGTGAACGACGTGTTAGTCTCACAGCTAAATAGTTTATTTTTCTTCCCCAGTTGATGATTTTGGCGCATTTTAGAAATGGACGCTGTTTCAGAAAACTTCTGTATGGAAACAATAAGAGCTTTGAGCTTAATTTTGTCAGCAAATACCAGGACAGCACTAAATTTTTTATGTTAAACCTGTTGTTGGCTATAAGCTGTGGACCTCAAACACATGAAATGGTATCTGACCTAACCTTCAGAAAAGTACCAAGTTTCTTATAGATAAAGCTTTTTACCACCTTTTTCAAAATAAAATAGTATTTATTATAGTTATCCCAGATGGTCTTTGGAAAATGAAAGTTAATGAACAAAATGTTGTTGGTTGTATATAAATAATAAAGACAAATATGTATTCAAGCAGAACACATGAATGTAAGTAAAATAACTACCATGTCTTATTGCAGTGAAGAAAAAAAATCATAATTAAGGCATTAAATAAAGTTACCTGTGGACATCTTTTACCCATACAGTTTTCTTGCCTACAGTAATTTATCCACAATATCTTTTACTGTGTCAGTTCTTGGAGAAAACATTTAAGGTACACCAAACCTTTTCACAGAGGAAAACAAAAGAGAAAAACAAACATAGCCACAATGGATCCATTATTTGAGTTATGAATTACTACTGGGAACAAATAAAATGGTATCACAGAAAGGAGAAGCCAAATTATTTCAGTCCGTATTACGCAGAGAGATCAAGTTTTATTAGAGTAACAAGGGTCCAAAAGAGAGCACAAAAGATAGGCAGAAGAACTTCTGCTAACATTAGCATCTTGTCAGACATCTGGATTTGTTTTTTGCATATAAAGTGCATTTTAAAAGTGAGGTACATGGATGAAGTTGCATAGTGAACTTTACACAGTAACTGGTTTTGTTTTAGTCCTGATGCTTGACATTTCTGTTACCTTCATGATTGTCTGAACTTATTACACAGTTCATTTAAAAAAACAGAATTAATATGCAATGGGAAACAGTATAAACCTCCTAGTTTTGACATAAGCAAAAACTACTTAGTAACAGGAAAAATAATTACAGAGCTACTAAAATAGCTAAATAAAAGACCAGGTGTGAAACCCCAAATGAGCATGATAGAAGCCAAGTATCTGTATTTCTAGAGCAATTTAAGTTAAGATCAGGAATTAGTTTCCTCTGTGTTTATTTTCAGTGTGAGGCATACTTTGGCAACACCTAGTAAAACATTTCATTGCCACAGACAAAACTGTGTAAGGGCCTAATTTTTGGTATCCTTATCCCTGCAGAACTGGCAGGACTAAGTGTGCAAATACAATTACCTCTTACAAATCCTAAATAATTTTGTGGCTACCCTGTTGGTTAGGGGGCTCACAACTGATACTTAGCATACTGGTGTATATAAAATCACGTCAAATTTGATTGTCATTACAGCACCTCTGATATATCAAAAATACTTTTTAACTGTTCCTTTTATTTAACACAAACTATAAAAATGGGCAAGTCAAAAGGAGTAAGAATTGGGGTTGCAAGTAGTGCAGAATATCCTTACAATTATAAGAAAGATAAAATCTTACCACTAAATAATTCATGCTGCTACTGATATATTTCTCCTTCTTAGTCCTATGTGAAATAAGGTTGAGTTCATGGGACTTTCAGTATTGCCAGCTGCTACAGAATCAAAGCACCTCCAAAAAATTACTGCTGTACCATAGTTCTCAAGAGACTTCAGCAAGGTACACCTGCTCTCTTTCCTGTCCAAAGGCCTCAAAACCCTGATTATGTAGAGAGACCTTTTCTTGCTGAGCCTTTAAAGCATCTCTGGCTTAAGTTAATTGGGCCTTTATGGGATTCAGGATGTTTACAGCAGCGTACAATAAATGCAGATAAAGCCTGTTCAGCTTTTCACAGATTAAGCAGCTAAGAATTAAATGCTATTTGTTCCACCTCCTCTGTTTGGCAGGGCAATGGAGGATTAATTTTTGTGTTCAGTTCTATCACATCTTTGACAAAATCATTGTTTCCTATAAAGTCTCCAGCAATGATGTTAATACATTTTTTTTTTGGTCCTGGATACTGCTGTTTTATCCATATTTTCAAGAATGGAAGACTCTGGAGTGTCATTTTCTTCAACGATCCAAATGGGTGTACAAGAATATACCTTAAATTTTCAGTAAGGTTAATCCCTGCTACAAAGAATTTTCCTGAAACAAAAATCAGAAAGTGACACATTAAATATTCTTTTGAGGAGAAAAGAAACTTCTCAGTATTGCATTAGCTTCACATCTCATTCCAGTGGGGATCATTAAAATACTAACTTCGCACTCTTGCTGTCTTATTTCATGTCTCTACAACTGTTTCCCCTTGTTGCAAGTGCATGCTGTAGTAAACAATTCCTGAGCCACGCTCAGTTATCAAAACATTCCGGTTTAGCTAAATTTGTCTAGTTCATTGCAGTCTAAAGGTTCTCCACTAACTAGTCCTCCTTTGTAAATTATGTTTGTTTCCGTGAGGGTTGCTTCCAAATGCTTAGCCTTGCCCTGTGATGGATGGGAGCACAGGGTGCACCCACACGAGTGTTTTCCTTCAGCTGGGGAGTGCACTTCTGAAGCGGCTCCCCCATCACCACGCTGTGCATTCACTTCAGAAGCTGTGTCAGTGCTTCTGAGCTGAACCTCTATCAGATTATCCTGCACCAGCAAGCTTGAGTGCTGCTGTTCAATGGGGCAGCTACACCCTTCACGTACTGTTCTTGTATCACAGAAACACTAAGCTTGGAAAAGACCTCCAAGATCATCGAGTCCAGCATTTGACCAAACACCACCATGACAACTAAACCATGGCACTAAGGGCCACATCCAGTTGTTTCTTGAACACTCCCAGGGATAGTGACTCCACCACCTCCCTGGGCAATGCTTAACCACCCTTGCAGTGAAAAAATTCTTCCTGGTGTCCAACCTCAACATCCCCTGGCACAACCTGAAGCCATTTCCTCTTTCCCTGTGTTGGCTGCCTGGGAGAAGAGGACAATTTCCACCTTGCTGCAACCTCCTTTCAAGCAGCTGTAGAGAGCACTAAGGTCTTCCCTGAGAGAAACCTTATAGGGGTTTCCTTTCACAACAAGGCTAGTGGAATGCACTTCTCTCATCATCTGTTCTGCCTGAAGCAGCAAGCACTGGATTGAGGAAGCAAACTCCTGCCTATGGAACGGGCACAGCTGTGCCAGCGAGCTGGTCTGTGCTGAGGGCTCCCGGATTTCCATGGGTCACACGAGTGAGGTGGCTGCCCCAATTTCTGTAATCTGTGCGTGTGCATACACTGTCACATGTCCACATCACCAAAGACAACGTGGCACTCACCCAGGGATGGGCAGAGCACCCAGCAGCCACAGGCACACAGCACACACAGGGTGGCTTTGCATTTCCCTAAGTGCTTCTTCTCTCCTCCAAATGAATTCCCTGTGCCTACCTGGACGGCCCATCCGCTTCATGCGCTCCAAATAGCGGATGAGAGCACGAGTGGATGTTTTGTTTCCCCACCAGTATGGGATGGGAGGCCACAGCTCACAGTGCTTCTCCAGTTCCACGTCCTCTTCGTACGAGACTATGACCTGATGGCCAAGGTGCCACATGGTCCGCAGAGTTGGCACCACCTAAGAGGAAGCATGCCCAGGTTGAAGTCAGCAACACAGCAGTGTTCCCAAAATCCAAATACTGATGTGTGACATCACCTCGGCACAGATTTCGTTCCGATAAAGCACAGTAGGTGATGGGCTGGTTTACAAGCTGCAGGGCAATAGGGCCCTGGGAGCTTCAGCAAATTCCTCCTTTCCGCAAACAATTCAACTATGAAAATGTATGTAATTCAAGGTCTTACACCTGCATAACAGGAAACCATCCCAGTGTCAGCCCTCGTGCACAAGCCACTGCTGAAAATTTGTTAGGGGAGGGAGATACAGGCCATCTGCTGTAGGAATGCGGACACAGAGAAACCCCACATTGATGCAAATTTGGCACTGTAAACATCAAAGAAAACTGAGCTGCTTAAAACTTGGTAAGATTAAATGTGAATCTCTAAGAGCTACATTAATTCTGATTTCTCCAAGAGGAAAGTTTCTGACATTGGGATGCTCCAGATACTTTTAATTGAGAGAGAGGAAGACCTGAGTCAGACACTTTCTCTAACAGATAGTTGGGCTGAAAAAGCTGTTAAAATTTAAGTGTCTGAGTATGAAATTACATTTTCCAGCCTCAGAACTTACCATTGGAAAGAACTGAGGCCCTCTGAGTAGTTTTATTTGCAAAACCAACATATTTAACAGGCATTGTTTTTTCCTAAGAATGTTGTGGTTAAAAACTATGTTTGCTCCTTATGAAAAGGAAATAGTGGCTTTTTCATGTTCCAATTAGCTTATTAATTAAAACAAAAGCCAAATGCACTTGAAAATTATTAATGTAAATATTTGAAGAAAGCTGAGGGTTAAATGAATCCCTCTCAGTTCATCCACAAAACACAGAATGCAAGGCCCCATTAGGTCAGAAAATATTGCAAAATTAAGGCACGAGCTACTCAAGCTACAAAACTTTGTGGCTGACTGAAGCCTTTGCTTTACTCCAGCTGCCTTTCTAAAGCTGGAACCTCTCAAACAAACAAATGAAGATGTGCAATAAAAGAAAAGAAAAAAAAAAAAAAGCTACCAGAAATGTGTATGTGAACACAGGTGCTTATTTTGCAAACAAAGCAGAAATGGAAGTCTAACAAGGGATTTTTAAACCCTAGTAATCCAGATCAAAGGAAGACACCTTGAATAGTTAAGACAATTAAGATTTTAAACGCAGTGTAATATTGTCACACTGTGGCCTATGCAAGTACTACATACAGACCTCAACTTAGCAGCTGCTTCATTAACACTTTGACACTTTGACAACAGAGATGCAGTCTTGAAAGACAATTTGTAACAGTTTATTTCAGAATAAGTCAGCAAGCACTTGGATATTTGATGATAAATCTAAATCTGTGATCCTGAAAAAGCCTACAGCTGCCTAAATTGCAGCCGTATCAGTAGCAAAAACAGTGAGATCACTGTGCTGGTCACAGACCCCATAGAAATAAGGCTTTCCTACTCGAGAGAAGTACTAGGTTTGTGTTTACTCCAGTTCCCTTCCTCCCTCCCCCTAGACAAAACTTGGAAATGTTCTTTCTTCAGTGAAGTGATCTCAGACCATTCTTTCAATACCTTCGTTCAGCAAATTGTCATCAGTAGCTTGCCCCTTTTGCAGTTACTAACCTTTTTCTTTTTAAGAGCTGGCCATGTGCCTGAAAGCAAATTTGACCACCTTCTCCAGTATCTCTGCTCATCCACAACTAACACACTCAAGTTATTTGGGGAAACAATAAAACAGTGTCACTCAGGTCTTCAGTTATTCAGCTGAGGCCTGAATATTCAGAATCCCCTAGTTTTGCTGAGAATTGTTCTATTTTAACTCTGCTGTACAAAATGCTTTGAAATGGTAATAGTCACACGTTACTGGTACACCAGCTTCAAAGGCTGAATTTGAATCGCAAACAGGGTCATCATTCTCCTGTACCACTCACATCTCCAGAGAAAACCCTCTGTTCCTGTGCATCTTTGAAATGTTAATTGTTTAACTACTAAAAGCTCCCACACCTTGTAAAAAACAGAGGAAGCTAAAAGTCTCAACTTCTTGAAATCTAGCAATCAAATATTTTCTGATTATTTAAATTAAGGCTTTTCTGGAGGTTTGGATAGAAACCTGCTTTGCAGAAAAAGACCTGAAGGTTCTCGCAGACATCAAGCTGAACACAAGCCACGAGTGTGCCCACCTGGCAAAGGTCAGCTGTGAACTGGGCTGTGTTACCAGAGGCACAGACAGCAAATCAAGAAAAGGGGATCTTCCCTTCTATTCAGCAGGTGTGGGACTGCATCTCAAGTACTGTCTCCAGCTGGGGCTTCCCCAGTACAAAGAAATCATTGAGGAGCTGGAGTGAATCCAGCAGCACGCAACCAGAGCAAGCAGAGGCTGCAGCAGAAGCTGGAGCAGGACACACAAGGACAGGCTGAGGGAGCTGAGTCTGTCCAGCATGAAAAGAGAAGGCTGGACAGGTTTTACTGCTGTCTGCAAATACCTAATGGGTAAATGCAGAGAAGACTCCTCAGATATGCACAGCAAAGGATGGAAGTCAGCAGACACAAGAGATATTCTGATCAGATAGAGAAGGAAAACACAGTTACTGTGAGAGTGGTCAAATGTTGCATAGAAAGGTTGTGGAATCTCCATCCTTGGAGACATTCAAGAATGAACAGGAGACAGCCCAACGTAACTTTGAAGTTTGTCCTGCTTTGCATGGTGGTGTTGGACCAGATGACCTCCAGAGGTCACTTCCAACCTAAACTACTTTAAATAGAAAAAAATTGGTTTATAATTATTGCTGCAGAAAGGGAGAAAATGGATTCTTTAAATTCTATAAATATGTAACACATGACTTTTTCTTTCTTTTTTTTTTTCTTTCTTTTTTCTTTTATTTTCCTTCCTTTTCCTCTCTTTTCTCTCTTCTTTTCCCTTTCCAGGAAAACTCATACAGGACAATGGATGACAGTTGACTCTACTATTGTCCCACAACTCAACAGACGTAACAGTCAAATTTAATTCTCTCCTCCACACTGTGGAATGTAGGTTTGCTTTATCTCCTCAGTTCTATTAGGTAATGACCTATCTCTGATGCAGCAAATGTTACCTTTCCTAGATTAAAAACAGAGTGAAAGTATAATATATCTAAAAATTTGGAATCAAACATCTCACTGTGATGTATCATTCTCTAAAAAACAAGGAAAAAAGTATCTCATACTTACATTTCTGGGACACAGTTTACACTGGAAAATCTCTTTTATACAGGCAACAAGATGATTATGAAGTCTCTTGGTTAATCCATCAAAATTCCTGCAGGCTATGATAACAACTTCCTGAGGATGAGTTTCTAACCACCTTAATATTTCCCATAGAATATCCTACAAGAAAGAGGTATGGCATCTTAGAAAGTTATCTGTGCTATGCAGGGGAAAGGACATAAAATCAATAGAGCAGTGATGGTGGAGGAGACTCACAATAACAATAATGGAAACCAGTGTTTTCTCAAAAAAAATAAGTGTTTCTGTGATTATATAGGGCTTTTAATGCCTTTCCCTCTTTGATAACTTCTCTCCTTACTGGGGAAACAGGATTGCCCTGTGTGTCATCCTGGGACAACACAAGATAAATGCCAGAGCATCGGGCATGTGGTAGGGGATAGGCAGTGGAGAGCAGGCATGAAGTCTGGTTTGAGAATGAGGGAACGATTGATGCTCCAGTATCACATGCAACTGCTGAAGCTAATTTCCAGCCCTGCTGATTTTCTCTACTTTGAAGTCCTCACAAAAGAAAAACAAATAACCTACTCAGAAGACCTTGAGCCAACATTTTCAGATTATGACAGCACTTAAATGAAAGAAATGGCACTGGTTTTATAGTCGTCACAAAGGTAAGGAAAATACCTGCACAGTAACAGTTGTGTAAACCATATGCACGAAGTACAAATTCACAGTTGGGTCATTAGCCTTGTGGGCGATCCTGAAATCCAGGTATCTAACTCCAGCCTCAAGTTGCTCTGTCACAGTCAGGACCTGAAAGGTGAAACAGTAGACAAAGGTCCTGAGAGCTTGAAAGAGATTTGTTTCCCTAGTTTAGAAAGCTGTAAGAGGGGTACAAAGTTACATAGCATTTTTCACAGGTCTTTCACCTTTAAAATGTCACTACAAGGCACCAAGTTGCAACTTTGAAGCATTTTGCTCTCTGACAACAAGGATTCCAATTTTCCTGCAGTATATACTGCCGGTACAGATTAGATTAGTTTCAGACTGCTGCCCTTGTTGTGTTCTGAAAGTTAAAGATCCATTAACCTGTGCATAAATACATGATTGTTCTTCACACAACTATTCATTAAAAAAAACAACTGCAGGATCAGCACCCTAGAAATGCTGTATTTATTTTATTAGATCAAAGACTTTACCATGGCTGTCTCTGCGGACCTCACACATCCTCAACAGAAAGGAAAACAAAAAATAGAAAAAACTACTGGCTATTGTTCTTCTTCAAGATAAAGTTTCTTATAAAGTTTGAATTAACCTGTAGAAGTCCCACAAAACAGAGGCACTCCTCTAGTTGCATTTTCCTCAGACCTCTTCCACTGATTTAAAGGCTGAATTGAGGTGATAAAGCTGTTTCCAGGGCAAAAAGTCCCAAGTGATCTATCTTTTCCTTATATCAAGACTCTCTTACTATAAGAAAATATAGTCAATTTAATTAAATATGTTTATACATTAATTTGTCTCAGTTCAACCTGCTAGGAATAAAAGTTTAGGTTTCAGAAACCAGACAGTACTGATTTAAGTCAGAAAGGATTGAATGAAAAGCTAAATCACTACAAGGCGTGGCTTCTGAATATCCAAATTCGTAGCTTTTGCACTGAGACAGAGCTTAAGACACATGGCAGGATGCTCACCCTGCCCACTTTAGCCCCCTGGCTTCCAGTTCTTTGGACATGAACTCAGTGTCCCCAGGCTGTGCCCGAGGTGCCAGGCTGGGACAGCCCAGCCCAGTGTGCCCCAGGGTCCAGGGGGTGCAGTGGGTCTGGCCAACAGCTCCTTCTGTGCCTGCTTGGTCTCCACCAGGCTGAAGCAGTTGCAGGGGTGATCCACAGCCCTTGCTTGGAGCATGTTGGAGATGGGAGCATACACAGCTGTAGGTCAAATATAACCTTGTGGCCAGAAAGAGCACTGGACGAAATAGCTGCTCTGAACGGCCCTTCAGATTAATTCATTTCTTTTCTGCTGACTACGTGGGAAAAATAGACAAGTTAGACTCTAATTAGTCACCTGGGTTTGGACACTGAATTAGGCAGTGTGAGCATTACCCCCTAAAGGGCAAAATTTAAAAGGAAGCCCTGAGGAGCAATGCTGCTCAGTGCTTCAATCTCAGACCAGGCATCCAGGGCACGACTGGAAGTTACACAGCCATTACACAGGAAACATTTGGGCCTCCAGACTGACAGCCACAGCAGCTGGGGCTCAAGCAGGCACCTCCCAGGCACTGGGGCATCCAGGAACCTGCAGATCCTACCATCAGTAGGGCTCCGTGGTGTCTGTTCTGGATACCAACGGGTGGAGTCCTCTCCCCACACAGATAACTGGAGCACCACAGAGCTAAGGAGGGGCAGGATTGTAGCTGTGCCTCTTTCCTATCAGCACAGGGGCACTTCCTGCTTGTCACACTCGGTTCAGACCAGAAAATTACAATAATGATGTTAAGAGATTGTTTGTCACTAACAGGGTCACTTCACCAGCCAGAAACCCACAAGTGAGGAGGTTTCTAAAGCTTTCATTGGCTGAAGTCCCAAAGCAAAAAGCAGCTCAAGATAAACAAGGCTCTGTGCTAAGTGAGTGCCCTTCCAATCAACTCATCATTGCCAGTTCATATTTGATTCTGGTAGTGGCTAAGATTCCAGTTTGCCAGAGCTGCTCAAACACAACAAAAGAAACTTTGGCATGCTCATTGCCATTTATCAATTATTCAGTTTTAATTCCCTAATAATGAACTACTCCTTCAATAAGAACAAAAACAGAAAGATTTTTGGTACCTCTTTGATGTCAGGAAAGTCTGTTCTTTGGAAGAATCTTCAAAAGCTGTAGCTTAAATCATGATCCCCAATTTTGTCTTTAACATACATTTGTAAGGAACAAAGAGATAACTACTAGCTTTATATTTGCACATTTAAAAAAATTAACTAAACCTTACATGATGGACCACACCTTCATTCTCTTAATCTTTATGAGAAAAAAGAAATCCCTTCAACAACAGATCCTTCTGTCTCTGCTGCTGGGTGAAATACAGATGGGGAATATAGATGGGGAAACAACTGACATCTCACACAACGGTGATAGCAAAAATGACAAGCAGTACCTTCTGAATAAAGTGCAAGAGAAAAAGCCTCTGTTGATTACATTAATATTAAATATTATTTACCACAACAACATGTGGAAAAGGGTTTCTAGTACCAAGTGGTCAGCTTTAAGCAACATCTTTCTTTAAGTATCATCCCTGCCTCACCTGCATGCTTTTTCCACAGAAAAGATGATCAGGTATGCATGGTTCCTATCTCATACTCCAAAGTGCTAGATTTAGATCAGGAGTACTTTTCTTCATATTAGCTGGAATGGAACTGTGGTTTGGGTTTGTGTTGGAAGCAGTGTTGATTACCCAGGGATGTTTTTGCTATCGCTGAGCAGAGTTTACAGACTCAGGGCCTTTTCTGCCTCTCAGCCCACCCCACCAGCAAGGAGGCTGGGGGTGCAAAAGGAGTTGGGAGGGGACACAGCCAGGATAGATGACCCCAACTGACCACAGGGATATCCCACACCATAAGGAGTCATGCTCAGCATATAAAGCTGGTGGAAGAAGAGGGGGAATGTTCAGAATGATGGTGTTTGTCATGCTAAGTCACCATTACACACGGGAGCCTGGCCTTCCTGGAGATGACTGAACACCTGCCTGCCCATGGGAAGTGGTGAATTAATTCCTTATTTTGCTTTGCTTGCACGTGTGGCTTTTGCTTTACCTATAAAATGGTCTTTATCTCAACCCACGAATTCTCCAGCTTCTACCCTTCCAATTCTCTCCCCTATCTCACCTTGGGGCAGCAGGGAAGCAGCAGTGCAGGGCTGAGTTGCTGGCTGTGGTTAAACCACAACACCCCAAGCATGGCATCTCATGATAGCACAGATTTCTGTCCCTGTACACTCTCAGCCCTGCAGCACAAGAAGCTTCAACTTTGCCAAGGCAAGAAGAGAACACCAGACGATGGTTACCTGTGTTGTAGACCACTTCATGATAATGGGGTGCACAATGCAGGGCATACATTTGTTTAAAAACTTCACCACTTTGGACTCATTGCCACTGACAGCAGAGCTTTTATCCAAACAGTAGGTCATAGTGTCATGACTCCCTGTAGAATACAAAAATAAATGTACAGAAAATTTCATTCCTTAACTACTCAAGACCACCTTCCATGGCTACATTTCATGTGTACACCTGACACGCCACCTCATTTCTGAGCCACACACCTGTACTGTCTGAAAGCCTCTGTAGTTATGGCAAAAAGGTGGAATTTTCTACAGAGGTTGCTCACCTAACATTAATAAGCTTAGTGTGAAGTCCTTGCAAAGGGAAGGCTTTGAGACTTTCCAATAAAGCAGTCCCCATCTAAACTACACATCACTGTTGTTTGCCCCAAACCACAATAAAATGGTCTGTTCAAATGGCATCTTCCCTCAAAATAATTATCTTGTTGTGAAAACACATTTTATTTCAGGGAGTAAACAACTGAAGGCTGAATTTATCTAGAATTTGACTTGTTTTCAGAGTTGTTCAAATGCAGAATTTCATTCTCCAATACCCTCATCTCCACATGGGAAGGTATGACTGCAAGCAGAAATTCATCTTCTTACACCTTTGACTGGACCAACACATAACTTGGCACTTTATACATTTATATCTTAAATATGTGGCAAAAATGTCCTCCTGAATTAAACCCCCACCTCCCCAACAAAAACAACAAACAAGGTGGGTGCTTGAAGGTCTCAGAGGCAAATCCAAGTCCTATGACTGAAAGATGAACAAGATCTTCATTTGATGGACTTCAAAAATTACCTGACTCTTTCCAGCACAGGGAATCACTCAGGCATCAGGGTCAAGTACAACCTGCCCAAATATTTTATTTCCTTGAAGTCTTAATAAATCTGACACATGCCTTGCATCCTGTTTAGATGAAACTGTTGCAACTCACAATTTCTTCAGGTCAGGGAACCAGCGATTTTGCTAGCTTTTCTGTTCTATTATTTCTTTCAGTTTTACAAAGCATCAATAAGAAAAGCTAACAACTCAGTGAAGTGACTTGCTTGGATCTTAACAGAGTATCTGCAAAGAATCTGCATGTCATTTTAGGTTTTAAGTCTTCTGTCAAACTAATTGTTCATTGGTGCTACGGACTGCTTTCTTGAATTGCCAGTCTTACTGGTGCCAGTGGTAGTATTTCTAGTGTACAAAGTAAAAAGGATTGGTTTGGAAATTAAAATTCTTTTAAACTGTCATAATAGTTTAATGTCTCACTCAATTTTTTCACCTTCTAAAAGCCATTTTTGATCTATTTTATGGTTTAAACACCCAAACCACACTCACTGCAGATGGAAAATGGATATTGAGGGCATGAAATCAAAGAAGTATGTGTTAGAAGAGGTAAGAGTCAAACTATTCAATACCCATGGACCAAATCCGAGAGAGAGGAGCAGGATTCCACTGATGGGCGTTGCACCCACAGATGTCAACCAGCAAACGGATAGCAATCTTTTACTCACGAGTCTTTTGTGATGTCAGTGAGTTACAGTAAGGAAAGGAAGATGGGTACATCCATGACACAACATACATGATGCAAAGACAGTGAGCTAGCACCAAGCCAAGTAGCTCCAGACCTTGAAGCAACACCTCCCCAGCAGCACTGTGCCGAATCTGGTGCAAGCACAACACTAATTAATGAGATTTGCCACTGTCATCATGCTTTCAGAATGCACTCTGTCATGTTTCTTGCATGCCTTCTATGAGATAAACTTCCACTTCCAAACTGGGTTTTCCCCAATCGTTGCTCCCTCTGGAAACATGCCAGAACAGTCTTGGCCTGGTTGGTCTTGATCTGTTTGTGTTCTCACTTGGGCTAGATCAGTTTTGTAGGTCAGCTGGACAGACACCAAAACATTCCAAGCTAATAGCCTGCAATGCTCTGTAAATGCCCTCTAACGTTTGCTGAAATGGACTTGCCTTCAACTATTCTTCATACCTGTTCGCCCTGCAGGCATATTCACAAGAACAACAAACATTTGCAAGAATAACAAGGTCACCCTTAGGAGGAGAGCCAGGAAATTAAACAAACCCGTCACCAGGTTCTCCACTTTCTACAGTGGCCAAGAAACACCAGGTGAAAGTCTTACAGAAACAACATGGCTCATTTTCCACTAAAACAAAACCCCACTGAGTGAGCTACTGACTTTTGAAAGGATTTTTGCAATAGGAACAAAAAGAAAAAAAGAGAAGACTATTACCTTCTTTCTTCAATCATAAGATAGATACATATTTTCTTTTTTCTTCTCTTGATGATTAAATAAGAAATCTGTATTTTTTTCTTTTATAGCACCTGTCCTGGGTCCTCTTACATATGCTTTATCCTAAACAGAGGTGTGCTTTGTTTTGAAGTTAACATCAATTCAAATTACATATCTAAGAAGCCACTAAGAAATAAGTTTCTGGGTTTCAATTTTAATTGGAACTCCACACTCCATTAGTTCACAACAGGCAGAAAAAAGCCAAAACACTACAGTTCCTGCGTTCTCCCAGGGCTCTACCCAGTGAAGACAAGACTTCACACTATCTCTAAATATATGCCTTTCCTAAAATTCACATATGACCCTGGGGCCTACATAAAACATTCATCTACACGCTGTGCTGCTTTCCACCCAAACTACCTGTGGCATCTACATGTGTGAGAAAAAATGTGGGCTAGACTTTTCTTTAGTACTGTTTTTGGCGTGAAGGCAAAGGGAATAACTCAAGAGCTGACAGTCCTTCAGTGTCTCCCCATGATCACATTATACAATAAATTTTTTTGACAGAATGAGAGGGGAGAAAAAAAAAATCAAGGCAGCAGAAAGAAGCAATAATATGACCAAAGACAGGTTAATGATACACAGGTATCATTTAAATGCATCTACACATAATACAATAAATCCAGTTTTTATAAGCAGGATCATGTAGAAAAATCACAGTCTATATTAATAAAAATATGTTAATTACAAGTCTCAGTTCTCCCTTTTCCGTAACTTCACAGCCACTTTTAGACAGTACAAAGAAACAAATAATAAGGTAAAATTTTATTTCTCCCCTTCTAGAAACAATTTATTATATAGGAAGTCACAAGAAGTAATTAGGAAAATTTTATCATTGCCCAATTAAGTCAATCCTTAGATTATTAATAGTATCTGACAAGATGATGCAGAGGGACTGAAAAAAAGTGCCTGTTTCTTTTCAGTTCTAAAAAACAATAAAAAATTCCTTTTTTACCCCTCCCCTCTATGAAACCCCAAACATTACAGACCAACATTATTCACATAACATCACACAAACCCTCCCCCACACACTGACCCAAATAATAAACATAGCCATCTTGAAATGGCACAAACAGGATATTCCAATGCTTAAATGACAAGCTAACAAAACAATGGAGAACAAAAGTTAATCTTTACCTGGAAGAGCTAAGTTATAGAGGGGAATATCCCAGAGCTTCTCTGGTAATCGTGACATCCATCGACCATTTTCATGGCAAATGTGAATGAAGGTTTGCAAAGGGCCTTCCATTAGTATGTGCTCTGGGACTTCATAGGGTGCTCTGGGAGGGAAAAAGAAAAACAGTAAACCATTCCATATACTGCAGCTGAATTAATGGCATTGCACCTGTGTAGAATGGATTTATAGATGTTACAAAATGCCAACCCTTCTCTCAAGTGGCTGCAGCAAAATGTCAAGAGCTTGTCAGCCACAATGTATGCTTCTTTTGATAACATTGTCTCCCAGCACAATGCCAAAGCGTGGGTGCCAGCCTCAGGCTTGCAAATTGACCAAGTGAAAGAAAACACAGAGCCAAGACAAATATACGCAGTTTCATTGGTATGAGTTTCATTGGTACTGTCTATATCGGCTATTGTGAAATCACAAGGAGTACCTCCCCCCAGTGTGAAACCACGTCCATTCCTTTACCCTTTGCAGTCCCAGGAGCACGGCAAGGGGACTGATGGCAGGGCTGGGACAGGGGCTGGGTCTGCTACCCTCAGATCCCTGGAGAGCACTTACCTTGAAGGATCAAATCAGGCGCCACAGGAGTAACTCTATGAAAAGCCTTTACAAAGGTATCAGGGCATTGGATTTGCAGGTCATGCTGGTGTCTGGGGTCAAAGAGGAAAACTTTCCTCTCCTTACTCCTGGTTTGGAGAACACCTCTTGATCTGTTCTTATCACCCCTACAAGTCCATGATCATAAGTATTTCGCTTTGATCTGACCTTCCTGAAAACTACTCTGGAACAGTCTTTCTCTGGGATCTTCTGCAAAATTTGCAGTGGCCATACAGGAGTGCCAGTGGATGAAACCCAGATGAGAAATCATGGCATCACCAGGGCCTACTAGAGTTCTCCTGTTCATTTTTCATTTTATGACCTCCTGGATTATGCAGAAAACAAAACTAAGTTCTCCATATTTTGGGTTTTTTTTCCTAGGATGCTCCTAGTTCATGTGGTGGTCTAGGGATTAGAGCCTTCCTTCTTTTCACTGCTTTCAAGGCTTTGTTTTGTCACAGCTAGTGTGACAGTTTCTTTTAGAACATGGCACAGTGATTACCATCATTAATATCACAGTTTCCTTTTTAATCCTTTTTAAAAACTGTCAATATAAATGATTCTTTCTTGTCTGCTACAATGGCAGTCAGATATCTAATTTCGCAAGTTTTGTACTCTGCAAACACCTTTGTTAGTCCCTGGTCCCTTTTGCTGCATCTTAGCACATTCATTCAAGACTGTGTCTCCTAGGAAGCGGTTGGTTTTTCCTTATATACTGATGAGCCACAATGCTTATATTAAGAACATTTCCTTAAACATGGTGCAAGAGATTTTTTTTTTTTTAACAACATAGGGTCATCTGAAAGGCAACTTTAGGAACTGCATTCCTAAGTTTTATATCCATACCACATATAACAGATACGATCTGCTTTTATACCTGCCGATGCACATAGCATCACTTGCCCAGCCTGCCTTGCTGTGCATCTTTGAATTAGTGTCTCTGAGTAGAGTCACCCCAGTTTAGATTACAATGGGACCATGCCAGCAGAGGGAAATGCCTGGCACCCCTGGTGCAGTGACACAGGCTGCACGTGCCTGGTGTGTAACCTGGGGCTTCCTCCTGGGGAACAGCAGCTGCCTCTGAGATTAGCCATACACACAAGGCCTTTGCATAAGCAGGGAAATAGTGGTTTAAACCCTCTCTTGCTTCCTTTGTCTCCTTATTTTAAAAAACAGGTATCTGATGGGCTTAGTGCAAAGTCAAGTGGGAAAATGCCCATAGATTTATTCAGGAGATCTAAATAAATCTTTTCCTCCTGAATTAACAAATGGTCTCTATATGCCACATCAGCTATTCTAATTCTTGGAAAGATGTTCAGATCTCAGGCAGATCAACTCACCTGTCCTCTGGCTCTGCACTTTAACATGACAAGCTTCTGTCCCCCACAGACCCTTGTTCAGACAACAGGTGTCTGCAGCTAATTCTGTCACCTTTTGCTGGTTTTCATGCTTCATAAAACAGTACAACCACTGCTTACCCACAGCTGTTCTTCTCTGTACCAAATCTCATCAGCGTGGACAGGGGCTGCAGGTGCTTAGAACAGCACTGCTGTTTAGTAGCTGCAAAAGACTGGATGGTCTCTTCTCCTCCAGCTCTGCAGCTGACAGGAGCTGTGAGGCTGTGACACCCCAGCACTAACACAGGTCCCAAATGCAGGCTAGAAACCTAACGATGAGCACTGCTTTTCCTCTTTTTTGAGGGGGGATTTGCAACTCCCCTTCCAGAGCCTTTGGGGCCCTCCAAAGCCCCCACACTCCCCCACAGCAAGACCCACAAGCCCTGCCGGGCAGTCACACCTTGTCCTGGCACAAGCTCCTTTGCACCGACAGCACCCCCAGGATGGGTCCCAGGGTTCAGGTTTGCCTGCTGCCACTCTCTTCTCCTGCCGTGTGCTCTCACCACCTTGCTTGGGCTAACACAGGCACAGCCCCACAGGTGGCAGAGAAAAGCTGTGTTTCTGCCATGCTGGTCCCTTTCTCCAGTTCACCACTGAGTCAGGACAGCCCAGCACTGGCCCATGCTGAGGAAGTCCCTGCAGAGGCACCAAGCCTGGCAATTGCCTTTGCTGAGCTGTGCAAGAGAGCCCTTGGCACTGCCCAGCCAAAGCCCACGGGCAGCAGGTTGTCACAAGCTGCCAGCAATGCCCCAGCCTCTGCAGGACCAGGACGCTTCACAAGGAGTGTCCTGCTGGGCCTGAGGAAAGCCAGCAGAGAGCAGAAACAGCAAGACCAAGACAAACTGCAGTCCTGCAAACACAGACACGTGAGAGATTCACATCTCATTCTCCTCTTCCTCTTCTTCTTCCACAGTACCCTGAGACTGGGGATGACAGCTGCTGGCAGTGCACGGCAGGAGCTGCACCATGGCCATCTGCTGATCAAGTCCTGTACAAAAGTGACTGGACCAGATTTTGTCCTGATCCCCCACGCAATGCAAAGCCCTCAATGTTCGCAGTGCCACCTCTAAACTCAGCTGCTGTCTTATGCTTGAGATGAGGAGCAACACTTACAGAGAAAACAAGGTTGGCCTGGAAAAATGAAACTGCAACCATTAGCTGCTGCCTCTCATGACTAAATCCTAAACTTTACAAAGGAGAACTGTCTTTATTCCCCTTTTCCAGACAGGCAAGTCTACCCTACACACACTACCGTGATAAACTACTGTGTTGGGTTTGCATGGCAAGATTTTGGTAGTAGGGGGGGCGGCTAGAGAGGTGATTTCTGTGAGAAGCTGCCAGAAACTTTCCCCATGTAGAACAGAACCAATGCCAGCTGGCTCCAGGGTGGACCTGACACTGACCAAGGCTGAGCCCACCAAAAACAGTGGTAGAGCCTCTGGGATAACACATTTAAGAAGTTGCTGTGCAACAGCAACAGCAGCCAGGAAAAGAGGAGCAAGAATATGTTAGAGAGACAACTCTGCAGACACCAGGACCAGTGTAGAAGGAGAGGGAGGAGGGGCTCCAGGCACTGGAGCAGAAATTCACCTGCAGCCCATGGTGAAGACCATGGTGAGGCAGCTGTGCCCCTGCAGCCCATGGAGGTCCACGCTGGAGCAGAGATCCACCTGCAGCCTGTGGAGGACCCCACACTGGAGCCAGTGAATGCTCAAAGGGGGCTCTGACCCCATGGGAAGGCCACATTGAGATGGCTCCTGGCAGGACCCATGGAGAGAGGCACCCACGCTGGAGCAGGTTTGCTAGCAGCACTTGTGACCCCATGGAAGGGACCTACACTGGAGCAGATCATGGAAGACTGCGGCTTGTGGGAAGGACTGATATTGGAGAAGTTCGTGGAGGACTGTCTGCCATGGGAGGGACCCCACACTGGAGGAGGAGAAGAGTGTGAGGAGTCGTCCCCCTGAGGAGGAAGGAGTAGCAGAGACAATATGCCATGAACTGACCTCAGCCCCCATTCCCCATCCCCCTGCGCCACTGCAGGTAGAAGAGGTAGAGAAAATCAGGAAGTCAGAAGTGAAGTTGTACCTAGGAAGAATGGAGGGGTGGGGGTAGGTGTTCTAAGATTTGCTGTTTATTTCTCATTACCCTACTCTGATTTCATTGGTAATAAATTTAATAACTTCCCCAAGTCGAGTCTGCTTTGCCTGTGATGGTACCTGGTGAGTGATCTCTCCCTGTCCTTATCTTGGCCTATGAGCCTTTCACTACATTTTTCTCCCCCCTTGCTGAGCAGGAGGGTGATAGAGAGGCTCTGGTGGGCGCTCGGCTTCCTGTCAGGAACCACCCGCCCTATCTGCCCCCGCTCCCCTCGTTCGCCTCAGCTGCCTCACCTTCCTTGGGTGCTCCGCATACATTTTGAGGACTTTACCGGGACACACGCAATAAACAAACAATAAAACATGCAGACGCGTAAAGCCGCTAGAGATCACCATCCTCCAGCGCCGGGACACCGAGAGCATCGGGCTGATGTCCCTCCCTGAGGTCCAGGCTGTGCCCCGCCGGAGCGCGCCTTGCACGCACAGCCCCGCCGGGCCCGAGCGCTGGGACACGGCCAAACCGCGGCCAACGCAGTTCCGGGAGGGAGAGATCATTAAAGAACGATGCATGATGGCATCAGTAAAACATAGGCTGCAGCCGACCCAGAAGCTAAAAAAACCCTCCCGGGAATTACAGGAAACCCTCTGAGGAGCAGTACGCGAACAGCCCGGCGTGGAGAGAGCCGCCAGCCCCGCAGGGGCGATGGGCACCGGGGGCTCCGCGCCGCCGCCTCCCGCTGCCCGACCCTCCGAGGAGCCGCATCCCTCCCTCCCTCTCTCCCTCCCTGCCCTCTCCTCCCCTTCGCAGCAGCTTTACTCACGCCGAGGAGCGATTCCGTTTCCATGCTGGCTCCTCGGGAGGCCGTGCGCTCCCCAGCTCGCCCGGGGCCCCGCACCGAGGCGGGGCGGAGCTGCCCCGCCCGGCTCAAGTGGCCGCAGGTTTGAGGAAGGTGAAGAAGGGGCGGGAGGGATGAAGGAGAGGAGGTGAGGTGGCTGCGGTGAAGTGGCGCTGCCCGAAGCGCGGAGCCGCTCTCTGGATTGACGGGGCATTGCGCCGGGAGGAGCCCGCGGGCAGGGACCGGCGGGGACCGCGCCAAGTGGCAGCGTGTGCCGTGCTGCTGCCGCTACATTTGACATCTATTGATGCAAGAAGGCTTAAAGTAAATGTTTACAAACGTACATATACATAAAAGGTACCTTAATTTCCTGCTGTGTCTGTCCAACAAAGCTTGTCAGGCCCTCAGCTGTGGTGAAATTCTCCTATGATGGCACCTGGCAGAAATCTTGGCAAGCTCTTCAAAAAGCTTTTCTGTGTAAAGAGGCAGGAGGTAAATAAGTGAGTGAATGTCATGTAGAAGCAAACATGCAAATCCTCAGTGCAATTCTGGAAGCGGGGTGTGTTCTCAGCCTTCCCAGAGAGATGGAGAAAGGATCTCACCTATCTCTTAGTGTTCCAAGAGCGCACTAAAACACAGTTCCCTAAATAAAGAGCAGTGAGCTGAAATTCCAACTGAAAGAGTGGATAGAGAAGATTAGCTCCCGTTTCTCCACAGGGCAGCATTCCTAGAGGGTCACCTACAATGGAACTGGGACCTAACTTCTCTGGGATCTGCAGATGGGAATAGCAAAACTTCAGGCTGCTGCAGTGTTGTGCTTCTTAATGCAAGGATGTGTTTTCCAGATGGGCCTATTTCACTATCTCGTTTTTGCATGAGGCAGAGCAGTGCACGTGTACAGAGCAAAACGAACAGCAGCAAGATCGGGTTAACATTCAGCTAAACGAGTCATTCCCATTGGAGAATCCCAGGATGGCAGGGCTGCCTGGGCTTCAGGGTGATGCTTACATATCAGTTACATGTATCAGTTCAGGCTGCTGTTTATACATCAGCTCTTACAGAGTATCACAAAACTGGCTGGAGGTACATGCAGAATAGGTGTGCATCAAGCTGTAGCACTAGGCACGAAAAGGATGAAGTGCCAAAGGAAATGAAGTAAAGGAGAAGATAAGAAAGCAAAGACATTATTTGATGGCTGTCGGGTTTTGCACCACCATGATAGAAAGTAGCTGAGAGCAGTTACAGAGAAGTATTCCCGTGCCCTTCATGGAATGGCATAAATAGGAAAATATTTCAATGAGAAAAATCCAGGTGGACAAATCAAGTTTAATTCTTCATTTGCTTAGAAAGTTAAGACTATGAAGCTTTGACAAAATAACAGACAGGCAGCCTCTGGATACTACCACGATGAATACAGTACAGCCAGACATGGTTCCAGTCTTGTGAAGCAAACCTGTGTGAAGTTGTTTGGACTAACACGACTGTAAATGCCATGACTGACACGGCAAAACATGACTGTAGAAAGAAAAAATTAAAAACTATTTGGTGTGCATTTGGAATGAGTAACAGAAAACTCAAAAAGAAACTGAAATCCTGCATTTTATTCTGAAGGCCTTAGAACAGGACTTTGCACCCTAGTAATGTGAAGTGTCTGCTGAGTGATGTGAAAATGATCTTGCAGGTCTCACCTCAACAGAAATACTGTATCAGGAAATCTCAAGCCCTGTCCAAACCCTTTTAATTCCCACCCTTTCAAGTCTGAGTTTGTGTCTCAGTTCTTCTTTGTTTGCACTGGTGGAATTACCAGAGATGTCAAGAGAGTTGCTCTTGGTTTAGGTCTGAGATCGCAATCTCTCAGAAGAGATTTAGGAAGACCATAAACCAGTAACAACAGGAAATTAATCAGCAAATTATTAAATCCCTGAATAAGCAAGTCTCCTGAGGAGCAGTCAAGGCAAGGATAACTTTTAGCAGTATTTGCAGAAATAATGATAAGCAGATTTCAAGATGAGGAAGCACAGACATGAAAAAGCCCAAGGTTTGTCCTCCTCACAAAATAAATGTCTGCATTAAAAAGACAGAATGGAGGTCAAAAGACAAAGAACTTACCCAGAAGGAGTTTATCAGGTTTTGAAGCATTCAGTACTGAAGAGGTTTGAAGCTGGTAGCATCTGAGTGAGTCAAAACACGCAGAGGCATCGGTGTGGGGACTGATGGAAATGCGGGTCTGATTTATAAGCTTTGGATCAGAGTGATATTTCTGGTTTGTTAGTCACAGTGGCAGCAGTCATGGCGCCTCAAACTAGACTTTATATATTTAAACACTTCAGCATACCAAAATATGATACTCTCAATCTGAGAGAAATCAGTTAATCTGTTCAGATGAATTAGAGGTTTGTGATATTTTTTGA
The DNA here is from genome assembly GCA_036785705.1 of Acanthornis magna. Taxonomy (NCBI): domain Eukaryota; kingdom Metazoa; phylum Chordata; class Aves; order Passeriformes; family Acanthizidae; genus Acanthornis; species Acanthornis magna. Next base: position 29,573,919 of record JAWUZG010000221.1, on the reverse strand, counting down.
AAATGCAGAGTATTTGAAATGTTGCATGAGACATTTGTCTTCCAGCCCAGTTTTTTTATCTTCAGATATGAATCACCTTTACTCTATGCTGTAATGTACAGAAATACCACTAAGCATTTAAACAACCTTAACAAAATTCCCTGGATTTTGAGTGTTTGTTCTGAGGATGTTTGCAACGCCCTGGGCAATGTGTGTATTTGCTCCTGTCCTGACTTACTGATAAGTCCTCTCAACCTTCACCTAATTTCTGCCTTTGGAACAAACAGGCAGCTTAATATTTCTGAGGGGAGGTTGTATATCTAGGGGCAGCAGCCACAGTGGCTCCTAAGAGCAGGGGAGTCATTGAGGAGGTAGCCTGCTGCACCAGGGAGGTCACTCTGGATAATAAAAAGACCTGGGAAGAAAAGTGCAGCCCAGACCTGCTAAGAGCTTGAAACTGCTCCCCTGTGTCTGCTTCTAGAGTTATGAGACCACAATGGCTACTCAGGCTTGCAGAGCTGTGAGCAGGATGAGGATGAGGATGGGAAGTCTGGAGCCCTCCTTTGAACCTGGTCCTCCTGTGTGGGGCTGCCTGTAAATGAGGTGCCTCTGACAATGTGGCTCCAGCTGGCAGGAAACCTTAGGCAGAAGCATTTGGGTGGGATTTGGGCTGCCCAAACACATTGCAGAGTGTCAATTCCATTGTAAAGGAGCAGCCCTGGCTTTATTTGCAACAAGCAAAGTCAGTGATAAAATTTGGTGGCTGGTAAAAATGCTGCTGGGATGGTTAGACATGGGGTATGGTGTTGCTGAGAAGAAAAAAATAGAGTTGAATTTTATTAGCAAAAATTTTAATTGAAATTTTTAAAAAAGAAAAACATTGGGGAAAAATCCTCAAATTCCTCTATTTTGATCCATTCCCACCAATATCAGTGAGGCTTCAGTGGGCATGGATCAAGGTGCAGGCAAAACAATCTTCCTCTCAAACAGAAGCAAGCGAGATTAATTTCAACTTAACTACACCATTATTGACAAGAAGGGTTAAAATGCCCTGAAATACATTTAGTACAGCCAGTTTACTTCATGTCTGGCACTAACAGTGTTTAAAACAAGACAAGAAAATCCCTTCCAAGATGCACAGGACAGCTGCTCCGGCTGGGAAGAGAAACTTAAGAGGGGGAGATAAACAAAACTCTCTCCTCAGACCTTCAAGATACAGGGAGAAGGGAAATCTCCTCATTCCTCCCTTTGCCATTAGTTTATCTAACGCTTTAAAATTGTGGGAAATCCCTGTTCTGCACAAATCTCTGTCTTTTTTCCTAATTGGAAGAGGACAGAAACAAAGCCCTCTACTCTTGATGTCCCAATGCCCAGAGAAGCTGCAGTGACTATAGCCCCACACCTTTCATACAAAGGCAGCTCTCAGCTCAGCATGAGAGGCAGCTCCTAGGCAGGACTGGGCTGAAGCATTGCCCTGGGAAAGGCAGGACCATCCAGACACCATGCCCTGTCCATGTGCTTCCAGCTTCTAACTTGGTGGCACACCATGGGGAGGAGGAGGAGGAAGGACTCTTTTTGTGCCTAAATTCATCACTCTGGTGAAGCTGAGGGAGTGAGTCTTGTGTCCTCCTTGCGTGCCATAAACAGCATCCCACTTTCTTCCTGTGAGCAGTTGTGAAAATAAGGTGTCTGTATCCTTGGGGACAAATTTCCAGTACTGGGCAAAGGTCGGAGCTAACACTGTCTGGGTCTTTAGGCCATCCAGACTTTAACTCCTGTGGTTCTCATGTTGGTTAAGTCTTGGTGACTTGGGGCTCATAATGGATTTTTGGGAAATAACTGAATATTCTTCTAAAGCTGGTGAGTTCTTTTTCCCCCATGCATTGCTGATTTGTAGTGTCAACCACAACCATAGCCTGCCATGGATTGAGGCCATTTAAAGGCCACACTTCAGCAACGAAGATGACCCACAAGCTGATACAGATGAGATAAAGTGGGTCCTCAGTGCAGAGCCAGTCCTGTTCTGTGCCCTGCAGAGCTCTATCTGTTGCAGTTTCATAGACTTGGTGCTTCTTTTTTGGGCTCTGCCTGCATTTCACATCTGTTGGGGCACAATAGCAAAAGCATGCAAGGATGGATGATCTGCAGTGATTTGCAGTAAAAGTTTATCTTCCAACAGAACTTCACCCTGCAAACAGCACAAGTCATCCATGGCAGTGTATTTAGGGGCAGGGCTGGTAGAAGCTGAGCTCAGGATATCAGTTTGGGTCAAATATTGCTAATATTAGGGGCTAAAATCTACAATAGAAAAATTATGTAAGTTTCCAAAGGGGACAGCTAACCTAAGAAAGTACTTCATCTCTTATTATGTTTACTTATTTTACTGCAGGGTAACAAAGCACCATATTGACCTCCCACACTACCACAGGGCAGTAATTCATAGCATAGTAATTTATAAACTACTTAATACATATTACTGGGCCTTTTTTTTGTCTATCCACATGGCCTAAATCCCACCGTCCATTGGTAGGTTGTTTTCCACTGGTACTTGTGCCAAAAATGTGGAGCTGAAAAATTGCACAAGGGCTGCATCTACCCGGGTAGTCCCACTCTCACACACCCAGGATAGCAGTTCTGCTGGAAGGGTACACACAAACATTCCAGTTAACATTTCCCACCAACAGTTTGTGTTACAGGAGTTTTTTGCCTGAGCTAATTCATCAGTATTCAGAAATACAGCAAATATGGCCCATCTTCAAACTTTATAATGGTGTAATAAGTACCCTTCAAGTTGTTACATAGCATTTTTAGTTAAGGAACATTGCTATCATGGTGTACAACATGCAGACTGCAATGTTGTCTGGCCACAAAAGCAGATTTGCCAAGCCCCAAAATGTTAACAAACCACCTTCTACTAAACGAAGCCACTCCAATGCAGTGGAAGCTCAGCAGCTCTGCATGAATGTCACAAGCAAGACACAGAGAAGATGCCCTTGCAGTGACCAAACCCTACCTGACTGTCAGTTGTTTTCATGTTTAATTTTCCATGGCAATTTTCTTTCAGTTGGTCTCCAAATGCAATAAGATTCTTCTAACCACCCTGCCATACCAGGCAAAAACATCCACTGCCTCTTACAAACAAAACAAATCCTACACAAGTCTTAAGTGTGAAGACTATCTGTTTTGACAATTGGCTTTTCCATGGATTATGAGGCTCCTGACTGACAGGTTTTGCTGTAAAAACAAAGCTGGGATATTTTCTTTACAGTTATATACCTCCATACCTATTTTACCTGAAATGATCATGGCAAGAGCAACTTGCCATTACGATTCATAGTAACAAAGCTCAGTAATAAACACCCCTTACAGGAACATATGAGCACGTTTTTTGCAGCACATGTTAGAAGCTACAGGAAGCAAGGACATTTGTGGCAAGTTGAAATGCAAGTTTTTCCTGTTCCCTGGCTACAAGTGAAGAACATGATGTCGCGCCCACTGTTGCACTTGTTGACTTTTTAATATGAACAGCTATGCTAGAAAGATGAAAGAATTTCACTCAGTTTATGGGCATGATAAGAATCATCAGCTAAAGATTCAGACTTTGCTCTAAATATATTTGAACAATTTCTAATCCTGAAATGGTCCTCAGGTCCTCTGATGTAGACAAAACTTTGTATTGGGCTACAGGTTTGACCCATATTCTCAGTCTCTGCACCACATTGAAAGGAAGGGCTCAACTAGTGGGGAAAGGAGGTTAACACAAATCCAGACGATGGTTTCAACTAGGGGGGTTATTTATTTCTTTTTTGTTGGTGGTGGTGGTGGGTTTTGGTTGGTTTGGTTCTTTCTTTTTTTTTTTTTTTTTTTTTTTTTTTTTTTTTTTTTTAATTAGTTGGTTTGGTTTTGGGGTTTTTTAAGGGGAAGGGATTTTTTAGGGAAATGAGATTTATGCAGTTGCCTAATCTTGCCTAATCTGGTAGAGTCTTTCTTCCTATTTTCTTACCCACAGCGCTTTTTAAACCATAAGCTGAACTGAAGCAAAATCTAATCAGCCATATCATGAGGTTCTTGGAAACAGCCTCTCTTCAATGTTTTTATTAACAGACCCTTGGGTTTTAGGCCAAATGCTGAAGAGTGGACATTGCATGTCTCCTGTGGAGGTCATATAGAATCCTAAAATCATTAGAGTTGGAGCAGTGACCTCTAAGATCATTGAGTCCAGCCTTAGCCCAGCAACACCGTGTTCACCTCTAAACCATGTCCCCAAGTGTCACATTCACAGACCAAGAGGACAGAATGTTCAAGAAAGGGGGGTTTTTTCACTTTCTTCCTACTGCCATAGCTGGAGGGGGCTGATATCCTTGCAGAGAGCTGTACACCGCAGGGTGTACTTGCTGCTAGTACCCTGCCTAGGAGGGTCCTGGTGATTCACCTTCGAGCATCTATAGGCCTTTACATCTGAGACCCTGCTGCATGCTCCTCAGGCAGCTGTGTTGCAGCACCAAGTGGACCAAGCCCTAAACAGCCCACCCCACCCCAGAGCTGCCTGGCTTTGGCAGGAGGTTGAAAAGGAAACCCCCGCAAGGGCCCTTGCAGCCCCAGCAGTGCCACGTGAGCCTGCAGCCACGTTCCAGGGCAGGAGATGTGACCAGAAAAACAGAATTAGGAGGAGGCCAACAGAGAGTCCGTTTATTTTTGGCAGGTAGGGTGTATGCAGCCACGCTGTCATACACATGCTTCTCCTCCCATCATATCTTCCCTTTCTTCCCAGCTGCTTCTGGATACAAGCTAAAAGCCCTCTGAAGTCATCAGGGAGAAAAGAGCACATCTAGCATGACCATCACCCAACCTGCTTCACACTGACTCAAACAGAGACACACTGCTACCAAAGTTTTCTAATTGGTTTCTACCTCCTTCCTAAGGACACCACATTACCAAAGACTCACATTGCAGGTGCCCTTACTTTTTCAGTGGAATGACCATAGTTTCCAGCCTCACTTTTCTTCCTGCTGCTTGTCCCTTTCCTTTTCATTGATGATCATCTCAGCAAGGAAACCCAATCATTTTTCAAAATATCTGCTTTTGTTAATACAGTCAACCAAGGGATGCAGAAAGCTCTGCCTCATACATGTCATGTTGCTCCTTTCCAAACCTGCTTTCTCCCACTGGATCCCATGGTCTGCAAGGACTATGCCTACAGTTTGGCACCCAAAGCTGTTTCTCACTCTGGTGTTGGGGAGCACAATAGGGCTGTGTTCCAGATCTGCATCAAGGTGAGACCCAGCCATGCACACAAATCTCTGTGCTTCTCATTTCTGTACAAGGTGCTTGAGCAGGTCCCCAGTTTGGACAGCCAGGAGAGAAGAACCTCAGGACAGAGGCAGCCAAGCACATTGATTTTTTTTTGCCTGTGACAGGAAGTATGATAAATTTGAAACAGTCACCCACAGTGGCTTGCAGTGGCACTGTAAGGCAGCTGTGGGGAAAAGAGGCAGCAAGATACCACCATGCAGGAGACAAAGGTTAGCAGCTGGAGAGCAAGTGGGCAGCTAAAAGGGGAACACGGTTCTGCTGACGCTGCATTCACATTTTGCCCATAAAGTGTGCTACTGAGAAAGTGCTGGTGCCACATTCCTACTATTGCAGCTTGAAAGCAGATTATGAGATTGTTTAGCTAAAGCTAATAAATCACTGCAGGGCTGGATGAAGGGGAAAACAATGGTCCTAAAAGGATAAAGAAATATTTTTTCTGAGAACATATCCATAAGGCATCAAAATATGTGAAACTCACTCTTCACCCAACAGCCCTGAGCTTCTCATTTTTAAAATCAGTGTAAGCAAAAAATCCCCATATTATATCAGGCTTGCAGCTATTAGCATGAGGTTGAGAAATGCAAGTTTCTTTGTTCTTGCAGTCTCAATTCCATTTGCTCTGACAAAGTTTAGGAGAGGGTAACTTAAAGGAAATGTAGGATACAACTGTGCAAGCGCATTTATGCAGAGGTCTATGTTCCTTTTCATTGCCTTGCTTACCAGAGTGTGACACCCTAGAGAACCAAAACTAGTGACATGCTCATGTCAAAATGCTTGCGTACAACAGGAGAATGGTGAACTCGCAGCTTATCCTTGCTCCGTATGGTCTCTGTGTACCACTCAGACTCACCTGAGAGCAAGCAGTGGTGTTTAGGCTGTGGTTCTTCCCTCAGGTCCTCCTGTGTGGGCTTTCTACCAGTGTTTTCAAAGAAGAGCCATCCAACAATGATGCAGACAGACAGACATAGAGAGCTGCTGTCTTAATGTCACACGTTAGAGGAGCCACCCCAGCCACAGAAGTCCCCAGCTTGCGCAAGACCTTGGCATGATAATCATGGCTAAGTAGAAGTATTTGCACAATCTCCAGTTACTGTTTAATCCAACACCTAGGGCAAAATGTCAGACTATTGTCTTGCAAAAGTGTGGAGTGATGTCAAGGGCTATAAAGTCTTATACAAGCTTTCTCGATTCAGGCTTGGAAAAACACAAATAAAAACATGACTCATATTCTGACAGAGCAGCTGAGGCTCAGCCTCCTCTTTGAGCAGAGCCTCAGCAGGCATGTCCCTTCATATTCCTGTCTCTCTCATCTTGATTAGGCAGGTCTCCTTCCAAAACAAAAGCCAACCATCTTGCTCACTACGTAAGAAGCAAGGGCTGGGGAGCCTGTTTCCTTCTCCACTCTACTTTGAAACTTATCTCCAAAGGTTAGCCCACAGGCAACAGGCACAGCTTCACTTTGAAATGTGTGCAGACTGACAGGAGCACAAACAAAATACGGATTGTATTTTCCCACAGTTATTCACTAAGCCTAGAAGTCTCTAGGGAGTTTCTTAAATACACACAAGTTGTGTGTGTAGGTGCCTCAGGGGAACGGAAAGGAATACAGATATCTCCTAGACAGTAAGTTCTGAGGTATTTAGTCCTTGTATAGGCAAACAGCAAAGGAGAGCTCCTCATACCAGGACAGACATAGTTCACATAACCATCTCCCACTCTCCTCCCTCCCTGCACACAGTCTTCATTTTCCTGACGGCATTATGCTCCTTAGCAACATTTTGATTGCTTTATCCATCAGCTCTTGGTATCACCTGGAGTTTCATCTGAACCAAACCTGGCTTGCACCTGAAGTCATTCCCACCAGGGGAGGGTTGGAGCCACAGAGCACAGGCTGTGGTAGAGAGCAATTTCTAGAGAGTAAGTCATTCCAACCCAGACTAAAATCAGGGTCACGACAGCCTTGAAATTCCCATTTCTCTCCACCAACTTCCTCTCACGCTTCTGGCAACCAGCGCCCCATCTGCAGGAGACAAACAGCTCAAATGGGAACTAATTGGTCACGGTTGCTTTAGGGTGTTGCAGAGCAGTTTGCTGACACAGGCCAACACTGCAGGAACAAATGTGCCTAATGGTTCATCCTGGACCAGGATGATGTGGCAGTACAAAGCAGGCTGGAGCCAGGCAGGAGCACACTGTTCACCATTAGCCAGAGCATCTGACAGAGATGTTGTACACACTTTTTCTTTATATCCCAGCTCTGTGTCACCACAGAAGGACAGACAGCCAATACCTGGTCCAACTCAGAGCCTGCTGGTACAAAAGAAATCACCCAGCTCTTATGGCGTATTTAAAACATTTCATTGAGGGTTTCTTTAGGAAATCAACACTGTGTGTCATTATGCCCAAGAACTGTGGATCGGTTGAAGGGTCACAGTGTTAGATTTACTGTAGCACTGGAATATGGCTTCATCATGAACTGATTATGCCTCAGGTCTTGTCTCAGATGTATCATCTGTTTTCTGGAGTATCAAATTCAGCATTTAAAAGGAGTTTCAGTAAGAAAGGATGATGCCAGCAGAGGTCAGTGCATCACCATACTCAATCTCTTCTAGCTTATCTGGTAAAAAAAGTGGGGCTTTTTTTAAGGGAGGCAGTGATTTAAAAAAGTCCATAAGTAACATCTTTGAATAGTAGCTAGCTGATCCTGAGAATTATAATAGAGGAAGAATAAACAACAAAACTCCCTATTTTTAAAGGAAAAGAAAGAACTTTTGTGAATCTAGCACTTTTTGACATCCGTTTCTCCCTTACCCCTCAATTGCACAAACATTTAAAGCAGACGCTGAAAATAAATGAGAAGTCTATAAAATTACCCTATGTGGTTTTAATTATAAGAAAAGTCACTAACATGACAGGAGATGTCTCTTATGAACTACAGTTCACCTTAAGACATTGTCTTTGCATCAACAACCAACAGTACATGGAAATGAGCAGTTGAAATGGATAAAGCCAATTCTTAAATGGGAAGTTTGCTTTTGGCCCTATTGGGAAGTCCCTAGTGACAGATTGTAGAAAATAGCAACTCCTTCTCAGTGACCTGCTTCTTATGGAAAATCAAGAGCAAATTCCTAGGATAGCCACCCTAAAACCACCCCGGCAGCTTTGATGCCTGCATGCCGAGCAGAGATCACCTACACTGACGAAGTGGCAAGGAGCTGACTCATGTTACTCCCACTCACTCTTGTGAAAGTCGGTGCAAACAGACCTCATTGGCATTGGCAGCGAGTGGGAGAATGCAGCAACAGCTGCAGCAGCCAGAGGAGGAAAGCTGGAGTCTGAAGGTCTTGCTATCAGTTTTCCTGGGCACTAACTTTTGTCTTCCCTTCTCTCAGCAGCAGCTCCCACTAATTCCAATTACTGCAATCCCCATGGCACCAAAACCCACCAGTTGTTAGTGGAGTAGGAGGCAGCAGATGGGGCTCTGCTGGGGCTCTGCAAATCTGCTAATGATTCCTTAAACAATCTGGTTTGTGCATCAGTTACCCAAGAGTGGAGATGGTAGTGCTGATCTCTCTCCAGCTCTTCCAGGAAGACAGTCCTTGTGCATCTATACAAAGTTTTCTCTAACAGGGTATGCACAGAGATGTTGTAGTGATAGGACAAGGAGTAATGGGTACAAACTGAAAGAGGAGAAATTTAGGTTAGATATTAAGAAGAAATTCTTTACCACGAGGGTGGTGAGATACTGAAACAGGTTGCCCAGGGAGACTGTGAATGCCCCAACACAGGCAGTGCTCAAGTCCAGGTTGGATAAAGCCTTGGGCAACCTGGTCTAGTGGAAGGGAGGGTGTCCCTGCCCATAGCAAGAGCGGGGCAGCGTAGGTGATCTTTACAGTCCCTTCCAACCCTTAACATTCTGTAATTCTGTGATAAGTTGTGGTTGCCCCATCCCTCGCAGTGTTAAAGGTCAGGCTGGATGGGGCTTGGAGTCACCTGGTCTACTGGGAAGTGTCTCTGCGCACGGCAGGGGGGTGGAACTAGATGATCTTTAAGGTCCTTTTTAACTTGAACCTTTCCATGATTCTCTGATCAAGTGTCCTTTACACCCCACTCTCATACCAGCAGTGTAATGAGATATTCACGAGCTGCAGAGAGGGTTATTAACCATGAAAAAGGAAGCTCTCATCAAATGAGGGGAAACAAATGGAGCAAAGTCAGGCTCCAGCATTCCTTAACAGAGATAATTCCTGAGCCAAACTACATAAGTTTCCTCCTGAGAACAGTGTTTGGAGAAGCCCTCCAAGTGCTGGGAAGGCAGAAGTGACCACTGTCACTACACAGCCTCATTGCCCAAGGGCACAAGCCTATGACATCACTCAGTGACCTCCCGGGTAACATTTTAACCTTTTGGCCAGTGCTACCTACATTTGAGGGACAAATCCAGGTCTCCAGAACACTGAAGTGGCATTCAGCTCAATCAGCTTCACACATACCTGCAGTAGCGATGTCTACTGAAGCACTACCCAGGTAACCACTACACAGCTGAGACTCCTTTTGCAACCAAAGCAAGTCATTAATTAAAAGGGTGCAATTCACCAGCCTCTAAAATCAGTCTGCTAAGTTACACCCTCAAGCTGCCTGTTTCTCTTCTCCACACAGTGAAGAATTTGTTGGTTTCAAAGCCATAACCTTTTATTGTAGGTTATTGGGATTTGGAATTGTGTCTTCCAGTGAAAAGAGCTCTGGCCCAGGCTGAAGACTGACAGAGGCAACAAGAGCACACTGCTGTGGGCAGTCGCCCCAGGAACGGTGTCTGCAGAGTATGAAGAGATCCCAGACTGGAAGACACAATTCCAGATCCCAATTTGTTCCAGGCCAGCAAAAGTACAACCTTCCCCAAGACAATACCTCTTTTTTTTTTTTTTTTTTTTGACAGCAGGAGTAATTTAGGCTGAAACACCCCAAAAAAACCCTCTGTCTCTGAATGCATTCATACTACAGTATCGACTCAAGCTAATCTTTATGTTTCTCATTCCTCTTTTCCCCAGCAACATTCCAGGTCATCTGGAGCTTCCATCCTTGCTTTGTAGCTCCTAGGAGAAATAAACCTGCTTGAGCCTTCCTGTACCTTTTTGTAGATGCATTGAAAAGATAATTTTATGCCATATTTCCAATGATTGTGGCTATACTGGCTTTACTGAATTTCCATCACGAGAGCAAGTCCAAGCTGCTCAAAAGAAGCATATGCAAGGGCTGGGGCAGGATGGGGGAGAAAGAAGATGGAAAGCGGATAGAGGCACAAAGCACAGCAGAAAGCAGGACTGGCCAAAGTTAGTCTGCCTGTTCTCTGCTGTGCAGAGTCTCACAAAGCATTTAGGAAGGTAGCCCAAAACCCACCCACTGCTTGAATCTACAGCTTGCATGAGTCTTGTTTTGGTGCAGGAGGAGAACATGACATCAACACCACATGTTTCTTTGTCTTTCAGGTTGTCAATACTGCAACACACAGCACAAACAAACTCAATAAACCGGTATTTCAGGCAACTCAAACAATCTGCAATCTTAGATAAATTTAATCTACAGCTCTTTCAAATGGTGTCTGCTGGGGGTGAATAGGTCACTGACAGAACAAAGAGGTAGCTGCCTTGCTGACATGATGTGGCTTTGCAGAGTTTTCAAATCCTGTTCTGCTGTAGCAAGAAATGACATAGATTTGATAATTTCTTATTGGCTGCTGCTCACATCCTTGTTGTCTTTCAGTACTAATAAATATTTTGTTTTTTCAGTTTTTTAAACATTTTCTGAAAGCAGAAATTAAGCTAGTGGCTGAATCATACCCCAATCTTCCTTTCTCCTTAAAGACAAATGCTGGCATTGTCTTCATGAATCTTTCAAGACATTACCTGCCTATAACATGTTCTCAGGTAAACTGTTATTATCCAATATTTCATCATGAAGTTATTTAATTTCTTCATGAAGAAACCCATAATCCCTTGCAGACTTGAAAAACTCTAAATTTTTCTTTTCCCATTAAAGCTAACATCTTTGTTTATATCACTGGTATGAACTATGATATCCTTCAATTGAAAGTGATCATTGTTGTAAAGAGAGAGGAAAAAAAACCCAAAATTTTACCATTTGAGTATCATCTAACAGTATCTTTTCCTCTCTTCTGAACAGCTGACTACTTCATCCTTTCCTTCACCTTCCCTCTGTTACAATTGCATTTCTAAAAGTATTTATACCTCTTGGCAGATGCATCTTGTTTTGAGGTTTGACTTTTTAAAAGTTTGTTCCTATATCTTCATGTTATATTTATCACTCATCCCCAGTAGCCTGACCTAGTTTCTGCTTCCAGCTTGATCTTTTCTTGTGTTTAAGGTTCATGCACAGTTCATGCTTTAATCAAGCTGATCTCTTACTGCATTTTCTCTCTTTTTTTCACGGTGGGGTAGTATATAGCTGTGGATGGATATTGCATTGTTGTGTTTATTTTTTGTAAAGCACTAACCTTTCAACAGCTTTTATTGAAATCTAGCTTCTATCACTCAGTTGCTCTTTCTCTGTCTTGTACTCGAATAATCATGAATTTTTTTCTAATGGCCACTCTTTAGTGGACCTTCCAGCCTCAAATTCTCATCCATTCCTCCCAATTGTCAACAAATATAAAAGAATCTCTCCTTTACTTGCTTACTTTACTTCTTGAATCAGAAACATTTTTCCAGATGTAATCCAAAATTTTCCAAGCAATCTGCTACATTTCTTTCCCAGCAGATATTCTTCATTATCCTCAGTAACCTTGTGCCAGATATAAAGGTTCTTGCAACATATAACAATCTCTTTTTCCCCTGCAGTTCTTTTCTGTTTATGCTACAAACCTTAGAAATAAGACGTAATTTAAAGACCAAATTTTGAAAAAATTATGTCTAGCACGTATTTTCTTCGATAGGATCACAAAGGTCGGTTTCAGAATAGCTTCAGTCATCGATAGCACAATGCAGAGCACCTGAGATCTTGCAAGTAAGGTCATTTCATGTGCTACTGATTTGGCATCAGAGAGTGAATATGTCTAGAGAGTCCATGTGCTTGTCCACAGTCAATGTGGGCTTTTCCTACAGGGTCTGAAGGGTCTGAACACTGGAAATCAGTGAATCTAGGAGTATACCAGGCTGCTGGCTGCTCATGGGTGTCCTTTTGAAAGCCATGATAACATCACTGAATCACATGAAAGAGAATACTGGGGAAATTTGTTAGAGTAAAAGCAAACTTTTTTCAACACAGCTGGGCATTCCCCTGGAAACATGACATTTCTAAATATTGGAATGCCCAAATATACCAAATCTAAGTAATTATAGTAATTTGAGTGCTATGAGCAGAAAGAACATTAAATACATATAAAAAAGACACAAAATGTTCATTAAAACTCTTAATGTTCCCCAAACACTTTTCTAATATCACAGATGACACAAATGTTTAGTACACAGGTAGCACACACAGTATGGAATGAAGAAATATTTTGTCACTCTGTAGGGATGGTTACCCTCAGGTAATGTATCATTGGCAAATCTTGCTGCCTGGCTAGTATTAAAAATTATACAACCAAACACTTTCTTCAATCCTTTCTGATTATTGTAAGCTGTTCTCAGAGTTCTGCCTCTGAGGCTCATAAGAAAGGTTTGATCTTATCCCCTCCAGCATTGCTTGGCTCTTTGGCGCCTCTTATAGACTGAGAAAAATGGAATTTTGCATGAACAGAAACAGTTATAAGTGGTCTTTGACACGCCAAGGAGATTTTAGAGATGGTCAAAAGTATGTGATAAATATGGTTTGTCATACCATATAGAGATGTAAAAATAATGGAGCTGTCCCACATGCAAAGAATTCTGCCTTTGTTTTATTTGTGATTTGAGGATTTGGTTTTGTCTAATGGTCAAGTATCTACCTGTTGGACCAGTCTTCCTCAAGTAAATGAGTCAGCAATAAAGGGTAGAAGGTGTTTTGAAGAGGCCCAAAAATAGCTCCAGTTTACCAAAAGTAAGCACTTACTTATTAACATTACAAAATTTAAAAATTCATTTTAATTGGAGGGGATCTCGCACTGTAGGCCTCCAGAAGCAGCTAATGTTTCTCCTACATCTAGGAAGGGAATTGATTTCTTTTTTAAAAAGTTAATTATCTATTTGTTTGTTTATATAGAGAGAGTTATCAGGAAAATCACAAGGCACCCAGGATGAAGATACAAGTGCTGGGGCTATATAAGTAGGTCTCCACCCACTATCCTTCCTTTGGAAAAGCAGAATTAAGGAAAGATTTTAAAGAAAAAAATGAAAACAGGAAGCTAGCACCATTATGGAACAAAATAATTTTCCATTATTTTATTTCTGACCTTTCTTGTCACCAGAGATATTGGTAGGAAAGCAAAAAATGAAGGTAAAATAAGTATCTTTCCAATGTTAAAGACTAAAAAATGAACTCCCTAATAAAGACTTTGCATAGTCTTATTTACCTATTCTTTATCTGAGGGATTGTAAAACTTCTCATTTCTTCTCTCATTTCCATGTAAGAAAGAGAGCACCCTAAACTTTTCCTATTAAGTTCCCAAAGCTTTGTGTTAATGTTATAATACAAAAAAGAAAGACAACTAATTAGTTGGGCTAGTGTACACCAGCAAAGAAAGAGCTGTCAAAAAACACTGAGCCTTGAGCAGTTTCTGTAGCGGAAAATAAACACTTGGCCTGAACACAACTATACAGATGTAATGTCAAAAATGAAGTAACTCCTCTCTTTCAAGCCTCTGGGAGTCACTGGAAAGCTTCCCCAGACTTCAGATTACACTGTAATTTAATTTATTTTTCAGTAATTTTGTAGTGGGTAAATCGCTGAACTGACATTAAGGAAATGGAGATGGTTTCCTGTTCCTGACACAGATTATCTGCAAGATCCTGGATCAGTCACAGTGCAGTAACCAAGAGCAGCCCTTCTGAGAAGGACTTGGGGGTGCTGGTGGATGAGAGGCTGGACAGGAGCTGGCCATGGGCACTCACAGCCCAGAAAGCCAATGTGTCCTGGGCTACCTCAAAAGCAGGCCATCACAACCTGCATAAACCAAAAGCTTTAAATTCCAAATGCTGCACTAATTCCTATTCCACCAGTTTGCTGCATTTCAAAAACAAAGTTAACTGGTGGCTGGTTACTAAGGGGGAGCTTGGAGTGACTTTTGCTGCAGTCAGGTGGAGAATTTCGCACCAGTCAGTCACCAGCACATTTTTATATGCCTCACATGGAATGGCTAATTTAGAACATCATTAGTTCAATATCATCCAGTGTGGTATAGATTAAATATAGATAAAACATAATAAATACTTATAAAACTTATGAAAGGCAGGATGTACAGAGCAACCCCTTAAAAGGGAAGCCAGCTCCCATCAGTCTGTGCCATATTGTTGACTGGTTTATTTTCTGTAGGTTACCCCCGAGCAGGAGCATCCTCCCTGGCAAGCTCATCACCATGTAGGGCTGACCCACACCAGCCAAGTCCTCAGCCACCCAGCAACCACCTCAGAGCGTAGCCTCAGCGAGCACTATCCATACCATATTTTCCCCTATATGCACAAAAGGAATTAACCCAATTCTGTGCCCATTTCCTTCGTGCCTTCATCCTTTGCCTCACTTTGGTGAGCTGAGGTTGGGGAATAGTCCCAACATCGTTTTCAATTACCGCTTTTTTTTTAGAAAGTAAAATCACAAACCAGCAACCTCTGAAATCTGAAGAGACGCAAAGTCGTGGGCCTTTGGGTAACATAGAGAAACTCATCTCCATGCATTTTTTAGTTTGAGAAGCTGTGCTATAAAGAGAGAGTTCCCAAAGCACTAGAACCTTGGAATCTGAGAGCAGCATGCACCATATATCCCTTTAGAGGCAGAGGAAGGAGAGGCTGGAGAATTACAAACCAGTAACCCTCGCTTACATGTCTGGGAAAGCTCTAGAAAAAAATAATTGCGGGGGTAGTAAGTATTTCTCAAGTGCAAATTGTTTCAAAATTATCTACTTTGCTTTTCTAGCAGAGCAAAGGACCCAGTAGTAGGCAATTTTGAAAATAACTGGGTAGTTTTTGTTGAAGAAAGTATCTGCACTCACTTCCTACTTTTTTTTTTTTTAATTAAAGGCTAGGACACTCGACTTGCCTCCTAACACCCTCCCTTCACATTCCTCTCCAGATGGGGTAAACAGGAAATCTTGCATAATTGTCAATGTTCCTTATACCAGTTTGGCATTGACGTGGTGCCAAAAGGCAGTTAGCACCTTTGCTCTTAAGAAACCTCAGCAGTTTAATTACTATTGGAATTATGACTTGGGAAAAAAACCAACAGCCTATTTGTTGAGCAAACATTACAATAAGCTGAATGTTTTATTTCTCAATCAAGTTGTCTTTGTGCAGCTCTATGGACTCACCTCCCTTCCAAGGGCAAAAGGTAGGAGTGATGGGTCAAGCCCCTTTATCCTGTTATACAAATTATGTGGCCAAGCAGCACGGGAGCAAAGTGCATGCTAATGACCTCAAGTAACCATGTACAGTAAGTGTCTGAAAAGTACCTAATGTGGGTTTTAGAGTAGACTTCAGGTAAGAGCATTGAAATAATGCACGTTGGAAAATCCTGTTCATGGCCAAGTATATTCAACAGTACTTAGTGAATAAAGCTCCCTTCCTGGTCCTCTGGATCTCAGATTTCATTCTGGACTGTGGCCCAGTTCAACTGAGGGGACAAATATACCACCTAACCTTCCTCTGTCACCTCCACCTGTGAAATATGTGGCTTGACCTACCCTCTGCCTGATCAGCTCTCAGCACCAGATCTCCTACTTGCCAGCAGGCCAGAAGGCTACCACATAAGAGAGTTGGGCAATATGGGTATTTTTAAAAGAAGAAATCAACCCAGTTTGGCTCTTCCAAAACTGCCGTGAGGGACCCCTGGCCAGGAGAGACATGCTGATTTTGGAGAAAACAGATAATTCTAGAGACAATCTGCGTCCAGCCCATGGAAACTGTTTAGCATTTCTGCATGGCTAACCACAGTTCTTCTGCTTCTCCATGCATGGGTTATTGGGGGAGATTACCCTCATGAGACATCGAGTGCTTTCACCCTGCTCATAGTGTCTGAGGGCATTGAATAGAAGGGGTGAAAAGGTCAAATACCTCAGGGGAAGACACTGAAACATCTGGTCTGGTAAATGATGCATCTTATTGCCTTCTTTGTAACGTTATGGAGCGTCAGCATTAAAGATCTGAAAATGCATTATGTGCTGTGTGTCTTTCCAGGCAGTAAAAAATAGCAAACCCTATGCAAAGGCTAGATTTCACTGCATATCTGCAGGTCTCAAGCATTCTGAAATCCTGAAAGGTTTACAGTGGTTCAGTGAGTCCAGGATAGTGCTGGGTCGTTATTTAAACAGCCTCTAAAAATACACCTTGATGTTGTGCTTTCTGGAGGAGAAGGGAGGGGGGGATCTACAGGGGAAAGGGAGGAAAATACTTGAAACAGGAGAGGAAAAGCACCAGAAGAAAGGGCAGTAAGACAGCGAGGCCCTGTGCACATTAAGAAGATACGAAAGGAAAGGGAAGTCCATGTGTGTGGGTCTAAATATGACCCCTGAGAGGACAACTCCACCGAGCACCCATGTTTGGTATCCCAGCGGTCCCGGTGGTTCACAGTTTGTTTGTGCACTGACTGTGTGTGGTCAGTCAGTGTTCTCACAGTAATATCTGAATGCAGAGAAAAAACATCTGTAAGCATTTTTTTTAAATATAGTTGTGTAGTTTATTTTCAGAAGCCTAAGTGGTGTCCTAAAGACAGGACAGCCTGGAAAAAGGCTAATGAGGATGTAAAAATGGAACCTCGATACTACAAATAGGTCTGATCATCAAAAAAATACCCCACTTTGGGGGAGTCCCACGGCATAGGAACAGTCCAGTTCAAGACACCACTCTTAAAATGTTTATTAAAATCTGCCACATCATTGCTGGTACATCACTGTAACATGAGGAATCAGATTCTGCTTTGGGAACTGCACAGACTTGAAAATGCAGAGCTGGTCATGAGAAAGTTCAATGAAACTATGCTTGAGCATTAAGAGGTTTACGGTAAGTCACAAAAGCTACCAAGGTGTAACACGGATTAACTTTACCTCTCTAACCTATTGCATCAAGCCACAGGCCCACAGAAGAAGAGATATCTTCAATTCCAAACAAGCACACTCACAAATGTGGGCTTAGAAATCCTCACACAAGTAAATTTTGTAGTTCATTTGACTTCTTGTCAGAGTTACTACAAGATGGAAGCATTTCTTCTTTGATGTTTAGTGTCAAGGTTCAAGCAGCATAGAAATTCTGTGGGATCCCTTTCACACCCAGGCCTGTTATCTGTTTTAAAAAAATTAAAAATTAAAAGATAAAGGAAACAGGTAAGTCTCCATCTGAGTATAATGAAAACATTCAAACATTTTAGAATAACTATCACAGCAACAGACTCCTACGTGGAGGGTCCCCTGCTTGAAGAGGAGCCCAAAAAGAGTCATTACTTGGAATTCTTTCAAACTCATTAAGTTCACTAAGATTATCAAGCACCACTCAATAATTTTGCTAATTCAAACATTATCTGTGGTCCTTACATGTAGTCCTTATCTTGAAAACAGTTCATAGTAAGTTTTAACATGCTTTGCCCATGCAAGACAAACGTGAATTTGGAAAACACCGATTCTCTTGTGGAACTGGAGATGGTGATGATAATCAAACATGGGCTTGTAAACTGTACTGCTTGAGAAATCTACCAGTTCTCAGCCTTGAGAAATCTGCTCTAAGAACAGGAGTGTCCCAGACCTGAGAACAGATCTCCATCCCTCCTGCTATCTTGTGGCTAAATCGATAAAAGAGTTTGGTTTGGGTTGATGGCAATTGCTGAGTAAGAATTGCCTTTTATTCTCCTGATGTGCTTTTTGGTAATGAAGTAAAAAAAAATGAAGAGAGAAACAATTTTCAGATTCAAGAGCCCTGGATAAAAATGTTTCTTAAAAAGTAGCAACCATTTTTAACAGACTAAAAAATCCCAAAAGTTTTGGGATTGGGATGCAAAATTTTGTCCTGGTGAATTCAAGCATTTAATTTTCAAAGGAGAAATATGCTCTGTAAACATGTCGATTTCCTGGCACAATTAAAAACTGAGAAGTAAGAGAATGAAATTTCCAAAAATTACAAAAATACAGTAAGAGATAAAAGCAATTCCTTACAGTGTGTTACAGAATGTGCTATCCATATGGCAGACCCATACCCACTGACTGCCTCCAGATCCTGAAAAGCCAACTTTGGCCAACCCAGCTATCAACACTATGACTAGTAATTTCCCCAAATCTTCCTTCCAAGTGCATGAGCAGCTCTGCAAAAGCAGCTGTGCCTGGCTGGGGGACAAGCCATGCAACTGGAGCAGCTCATGGGGCGAGTGGGATAAGCAAGGGCAGCTGGGGGCATCTCACTCTCAGAACATGAGGCTTGGCAGGTCTACATTCCCTCTCTGATGTAGAGAAAGGAAGAAATAAAATCTGCTCACCTTGAAAATCTCTCCTGCATGAGGTTCCTTGGCTAAGGTGGCCTCGTCCAGTCCATCGTATGCAGAAGTCACATACATTTCTGAGTAGTCCTTCCCACCAAAGCAGCAAGAGGTGATCCTCGGAGTAGGCAGCCTCACAGTTTGGATTCTTTTTCCTGGGAAAAATGTGCAATTGTTTTCTAATGTTCATTTTCTAGGAAGGGTGTAAATGGAGCAGTACAGTGTGTGAAGCCAGGAAGGGCAGGGACAGCTGGTCTGGGATGGATGTAATTCCTTAAAGCATTTCCCAGTTAAACATTTCGACACTGAGAAATTTTACATGCAGGTTTTTTGGGTTTTGGTTTTTGGGGGTGGTGGGGTTTTTCTTTTGGGTTTTGTTTTTGTTTTTGTTTTTGGTTGGTTGGTTGGCTGGTTTATTTTGGGGGTTTTTTTTGTTGTTGTTGTTTTGGGTTTGTTTGTTTGGGGTTTTTTTTTGGTCTTGGTATTATCAAGAAGAGTGTGCAGTTCCCCGGCAAACCTTGGGGGCAGGAGTACCTGACACTGGGAAGCAGCACAGGGAGCTGCACCCTTCACGTGATCAGAGCCTGAACCAGCAATGCTCTTGGCAACCCATGGGGCAGCAATGGGCAATAAATTTCACCTTCTCATCTCACCTTCAAACCATTCTTCCTGCTACCATTGCCCTCCTGTTTATATGCAGAAACTGGTGGAGGTCTTACCTGTCTCTGGGTCGATGCGAATGACTCTGCCGCCATCAATACAGGCCACCCAGAGCTTCCCTTCTGCGTCTATGCACATCCCGTCAGGCATTTGCTCCTCCTTTTCCAGGTGGTACAAAAGTTTGGGGCAGGCTGCAGAAAGAGGTACAAAGCTGATGTTACGTGTGCTGCTACCTGTTCTGTATCAGATGCCAGTCTAACATCTCCCGTGCTCTTGCAAAAAGTGAAGTTCGCTTTCTGTGAGGACACACTGTAAAATGTGCATCACATACGCACTTTGCAGATGTGTTAAAAGCCTGAATCAGCCTGGCAGAAACAAGTCCCCAGGAAAGCCATTTCAGTCTGGGATTCTACCGAATTAGTGCTCCTGTTATTTTACCAAGAGAAGAGAACAAAATGCCCCCATCTCTCTTATTAACCCACCTGCTGCCTGCCATAACCAAACTGCTGCTGGGGCAATAACTTTTCCTGGAATTTCACTGGTCATGGCAGCCTGGATGTGTCACATAAATAATCAGGTGGGTTTAAATGTTGGTGATAAGCAATCTCTCACAGCTGAAGATGAAAAGCTTTACTTTTTAACGGCCAATCAAGCAACCAGTTTTGATTAAGCCTGGACACCAACTGCTCATGGTCTAGGATACAGTGCAGATGGGTTAGTGAGCAGGTGTGGTCCATGGAGCAGTGCCCATGGGCCATGGACCACCTGCTCTGACCCACCCAGCACCTTCTGGCCACTATACTACCTAAGAACAGACAGTTGTGAGAATAAAGCCAAGCCTAGGAAGCTCAAACACGTTCTTTTTTTTATATTTGCAGGGGGAAAAGTTGCGTTATGTCTTCTTTAGAGATCTTAAATCCTAAAATCTGTAGAAATAGATGTTCTCAACAAAATGAAATCTGGGTGAATGTAATTATTTTGTGCGATTTTCACCCATGATTTCACAAAGTCTGCGATCTTTGAAATACAAAGGCAGTTCAGCCATTTAAATTCCTGTGGAGTATATCAGGCTGATATAGCACAAAAATATTTCACAGAGTTTTGAAATGAGATTATATCCATTTTGCTTACACTTAAATTTTCTTTTTTTGTGGATACAATAAAAAAATGTTTATCCATAAAATGAATTTAAGTTAAATTTGAAAACATCTTAATTTCACAAATTTGGTTGGGAAACCTCTGTCACAATGACATCTTGATCCTCCAAATACCTTTCTGTGATATATATACGTGCACATTCTCCATTTGTATTTATGGAGCTAGTACAATCAAAGTAATTCCAGTAGATGGCACTCAAGAATAAATAGCATCCTAAAAGCTCTTTCTCATTCTACAGTGTAAATGTCTTCGTCCCTGTTACTCCTTTAACAGGTCTAAGTATGAGCCATTTTCCCAGATAAATGTAAGCTGAAAGACTGTCAAAAGTTTGCTCACCAAACACACTTGGTGAGTAACTAAATTTAAGAAATATCACAGTTAGCCTTCTGACCAGTTGTAACCAAAAGATACGAAATCTGTCAAATAAATCACTGCATCTCACAGGCCCAGGTCTTGCTGCAGAAAGAGCAATAGCAGTACTTGTCACCAAATTTAAAAGCATATGTACCGATCTTTCCAGTGTGCACATCATAGCTGAAGGCATGGACAGCATATGACAGGCTGTCGATGTGAAAGAAGGTCCTGTGGTCCAGGGACCAATCCAGACCATTGGAGATGTCCAACTGGTCTAACTGTTTTATTACTGAATGGTCAGGGAAGAGGGTATAGAGAGCCCCTTGCCGCCTCGCTCGGACCCCCGGTGCTGTCTCTTCAGCCATCGTACCTGAAATGGAAGTCAGAGTGCTGGTTAGAAAGTAGAAGCTTGTTCTTGTGTTTGATTAAAAACCTCCTCTAAGTGTTACCAAGAGGTCTGAGGGAGAACCATAGGATTGTTTTTTCTTTTCTTTTCTTCCTAAAAAGTAAAGATTTTAGGAAGACATTCCATACTGTGAGGGTGGTGAGGCACAGGAACAGGCTGCCCAGAGAAGCTGTGGATGCTCCATGCTTGGAAGTGTTCAAGGCCAGGTTGGATGGGGCTTTGAGCCACCTGGTCTAGTGAAAGGTGTTTCTGCCCATGGCAGGGGGGCTGGAACTAGATGGTCTTAAAGGTCCCTTCCAACCAAAACCATTCTGTGATTCTACAATTCTATGATGAAAGCAACTAATAGGTCCTGGCAGACGGATGAGAAAGAGGAAAAGGAGCAGATCAGGAGCAGCTGCCTCCTGCAGGGCTGACCCTGGCCAACGAAAGGGTGTTTCTGCATTGCCATGAGGTTTAAGTCATAGATATCAAAGACCCAAAGGACCACCAGGACTTGCCAGGGGGTTGAGGTTTTGCTCACAGCAAAAGCTGAGATGCAAGCAGACATCATGTGCTGATTTTGTTGTTCTTTGTAGGCTACTTTCATTATTTAAATGGGCTGTGACCTTAAAATACAGGTGCACACCATGTGCCTGAGAGCGTTGTCCAAACCCTTCTTGAACTCTGTCAGGTTTGGTGCCATGACTGTTTCCCTGGGGAGCCTGTTTCAGTGCCTGATCACCCTCTGGGTGAAGACCTTTTACATAATATGCCACCTAAACCTTCTTGCCTTCAGGAGGCTGAGGATCTCCCCCCACATCCTTGTTTTCCACAGGCTAACCAAGAGAGGCTGCATGCGAAGGGCGCAAGCTCCAGCTCCTATCCTGCTCTAGAAGCTGCATCCTTCTCTACATGTCTGGAAAAATTCCCACCTACATGAGCCCTTCACTGGCTTTTCTCCTTCCATGGAGGCAGTTCTTTGAAAAATACCATTCACCCAGCGGGAGAGCCTTCCTATCAGATGGCTCTTGCCAACAGCATCTGTCCTCCTTTAGGTCAGAGGATGTGGAGTCCCCTGTCCTCCTCCATTGGGCACTAACCAAGCAGAGCATGCACAAGACGGGGAATAAAATGCCTTGTATAAAATCCACTGTGATTGGTTTCCCTTTGCCTTGGGGAAATTTCTGCCAGGAACTTACCAGCAAAGAACCTCCCTTTTGGATCCACTTTCCCATCATTGAACCTGTTGTTGGGTTTATCCTGCTCAAGCTCAAGGATGGTGGTGACTGCCTGGGTGTCCCAGTCCAAGAAGGCAAACCTGGTCCCCAGCGCGATGACATAGCCGCCACACTGCCGCAGTGCCACTGAGCCCACACGGGCATCTGTGGGTGAGAGAGCAGAAGATGAAGGGTAGCTCTGGGACCATCACTCAGCCCTCACTGAGGGCATCTGGACTTGTCTGGGACATCCTTGACTGGGAAAGACTGAGCTGATGCTAAGATCCTTCTCCCCTGGGATTGTTAGCATATCTCATCAGCTCTGTGTTCCATGGATTTTTCCACCTTCTAGGACAGCACAACCATTAGGGCTGCACCTTTTCCTCTGCGAGTCCCAAATGAAACATGCATTCCCATCTGGGCTGACCAAGGACAACATGTGCATGGTCCTCTCTGCTCGGCTGGCTTAGGCCATGCTGTGCCCAGCAGCACTTTGTGGGCAGACCCATGGAAAGTAAGAGAGACCACCAAGCTACAGGACTCCTGCCAGGAGGGATGGATGGGACAGACAAAGACTCCCAGGACGAAGCAGTGAGCACGGACTCTTACCCACGGATACGCTCTCCACCTCATTGGTGACTGGGCTCCAGCGGCAAACTTTCTGTGAGTTGATGTCTACATAGACAAGTGCATTCTCCCTTTCTTCCCAGATGGGGCACTCTCCCATCCGGTTCTTCTCCTTCACAACAGACTCAATTTTGATGGAGGAAGACATGGTCTGAGGGGAAGTTAATAACGGATTTAATTAGAAGCTCTCGTGGATTTTTTTATGCCTACAATGCTTAAAAGCAGAGTTTGTAAATGGCAAAGCACTCCAAATCCCACATGACAGAGTAATTTGGGAGGCTCCTGTGACATTTCCATGGCCTCATGGCTGGAACTGAGCTTGAGGCGCCAAAGCTATTCCTTAGCAAAACTTTCCTAAACCACGGCTGCTGATGAGGCACCTGCCTCCAGGCACAGGAGCTCTGGGGCTATGGCCCTGAGCTGGAACCAAGCTGTTGCCTGGGGATCGATGATCCTAAGGGTCCCCCAGACCACGGGGAGGGGTCAGTAGGCAGCGGCACCAATGAATCAGAAATCTCTCTGTGGAAAAACAAGGCTCTGCCCTATTAACACAGGTGCATTGTCTTTCTCCACAGGAAGCCATTTACACACCCACAGCACTGACTGCGCGTTGCCACAGAGGCCACTGCAGAACAAGTGCCTGTTCCCACACCGAGTCACTGAGAATATGCAAACACCGAGGAAGGTTCCTGCCTTTGAAATTCTACTGCTTTGTTTTCCCTCCAAGCATTTCCTCTTCATCAGCCCCCTCACCGTCCCAGCTTCATCTCCAGCCCCTGCTGCACACTCTGAATTTCGCCCAATGCCAGGCTGCAAGGTGTAATTACCCCAGTTGCTCCTTGAGGGACCAAAACCACCAGTGAAGCTCCCATTCCATATGCCTGCTTCTGCCCAGAGTGGTTCATGCCCTGGCTACCCCACCCCCTTGCAGCAGGGCACTCAGGGGGACATCAGTCAATCAGCCATAGCTGACATAGGGTGCAAAATCTACCAGGTTTGTGTCCAGAACCCACTGATGTCCTCCAAAACACGGATCCTGGGCCTGCCCTGGCCTTGCTGTGGGGTGGGATGTGAGCAATAAGCTCCACCATTCAGCTCTTACAAAAGAAAGAGGCCCACTCACTGCCTCAGTCACCCCTAATGGAGCCACCTCCACTGCTGCACCCACTGACCTCAGCACATTTTTTCCCTTGATTTGGGAGATAATTCTTGGGAGGCAGCCAATCCCTGACATAACATCAATCCTAGGGATTACTATCCTCAAGTGGGCATTGTTTCCTAGTAGGTGAGCTGGTGATAAGGTTTACAGATAATTAATTAGCACTAATGCGCTTCAAAATACGTGGGAAGAGCCAGTCAATCACTGTGAGTGGAAACGCAGGGGCTGAGGGATATGGGATATTTTCTGCAACGAGTCACACCACCAAGGTAAGATTCAAACAACCCATCTACCAAATATATCCTTCTCCCTTCCAAAAAACACTGGCCACAAAAGGCTGGGCAGCAAGCTGCTCCACACAGGCAAACAGCATCAGTCTAAAGTGTAAATGAGGATACACAGTAAGATGCCAAACCTTAACCTCTAAAAACCTGTTAAACAATGCTTGAGCTGGAGGAGTGAGTTTCTCTTGGGTTAAAGCTTTGTGTCATGTGGCTGCCATATGTGGGACCCGAGGCTTGGAGACACAATGCTGACTTTATTGTGTCGTAGTCTGGAAAGCACAGAGCTGTTCTCACCCCTGTGGGAATACAAGAGTTCGGCAGCAGTGCGGTTCCTGCAGAGGCAGAAAGCCTCCAGATGTGCAGCAGACAGTGTGTATTTGTCTTGTCAGTTGTTTCATTGACCCAAACAAGCCTTGTTAAACCTTTCTTTTCCCACCAGCTCCTGTTTCATTTACATCCCCCTTGTTCAACTCCTGCAGCACCAAAAGAGGGGTCTGGCAGATAAGCCATGGTGAAATACTGATTCACATGCCACATGAAGAGTACGCAATCACACTATTGCCAGCTGTTTCACAAGGCATAGGCAGGGGAGAAACCATCCTGCCTGCACCAGCTGCCTGCTTCCTGCTCTGCTCTGCCATGCCGAGGAGACCTGCCCCATCCCATGGAGCCTCAGTGCACAGCCACCTTCCCTGACTGCACATCCAGCCTCAGCATCCATCCCCTCCGTCAAAGAAACAACTCCCGTGTGTCACTCCAGCTGTGGAGGTTTTCATATTGGTGCATATTTTGGCTCAAATCATCATCACCCCTCCCTGTTTTTAAGAAGAGGGCAATTAGAAGGGAAGGTCTGTGCTTTGTTAGCTGAGGTTTCACTAATTTTTACAAGCAGCTGAAAATTGAGGCTTTTAACAGGAAGGATAATCCAACCCTAAGAGGTAACATTGCCCTCCCAAAGAGTCCCCACAAGCTGAGAGGGACTCAGCGCTGGTCCTGTCCAGTCCCTGTTTCCCTCTGCTCAGTGAACCACCTCCGGCCATGCCCTCCCTGCTGACACCCCATGGAACTATACAGCAGTAGCATTTTACCAAATACAGCATCTCAGAGGGAAAAATGAGGAAATTACCCCAAAAAATCTGGTTTGAAATATCCCAGCATAGTCAGTCCCCTGGCATCCTGCCACCTGGCACCTTTTTCTGTGGCGCCTCGTGCCCTGCTTGACACAGCACTGACCCATCAGAGATGAGCGTGCAAGGAAAGACAAGAGAAATTCCAAGCAAAAATCACCAAGAATCCTTCCGTATTCTCCCAAAATGAAATCCCTGCAGAAAAAACCATCACATTCACCCTGCTCATATCCTCTTCCCAAAATTTTGTTGGCTTTGCAGCCTCCTGGACTCACGCCTAAACCCCTTATGGAGACCAAGGGACTGACAAGTGTCTATGAAATGTTTTCCAAGTTAAACTCTTCAACTGTTTAACTGGTAAAAGTTACCAGAATTTGGATACCATAAGAAGAATTTCCTGTTAGGAATAAAACACTAATATAAAACCATCCTGTTTGCTCTAGAAACTAAACCCCTCTCTCTGGTAGCTATTTGAAAATAGCCTTTCTAGACCTCAGTGCACACCTCTTTTCAAATGATCTGGACAAAATATGGTCATTTCAGTATCCCTAAAAAGATACAAGTAAAATACAAATGAATGAATGGCCTTAAAAGTTTTTTTGCTGTTTCCCTCCCTCTCTTCCCCCAGTGCAAACACACATCATTTCAATTTTAATGTCAATCTGAACCTCCGAATTAGCAGGCAGAGAGCTAAAACTTTTAATGTACAGTCAAGCAACCATCTGCATAAACCAAAGAATTTTAAGAACCCTTTTCCCCTCAGTCAAACAGTTGAATATTTTTACCAAGCTGGAGGACACCTATGCGAAACTCTGCAGCTCATCACATCAACGCACCTGCTGAGGAAAATATTGCAAGACCTGGGTTGGTGACTCTTTTCCAGCACTGGTCCAATGAAACTGGCTGCTGTTTTCAGCGACGGTTAAAAATGTGCACCAGTTGATGTTATCTGCATGGAGCAGGTAACCTTTTACATTTTGTATTCAGTCAGCAGTCACATGAATGATGAGGCAGGGACCAAAGCCTTTCTGAATGGTCTGGTTTGCAGTGCCAGCAGCAGGACATGTGATAGAGAAAAGTCCTTGCTCAGTATTTTTCTCATGTCAGGAGAGCGTGAGAGGGAAACTGAGGCGTTGCACCATTCAGTCGCCCCAAGGGCTAGCCCAGTCTTCCCAAATTTAGGGTGTTGAAAAGGAAAGATTAATGGAAGATGCAGGGGAGGGATTTGTAGTACTCTGATAAGGAAAAAAAATATTGTTGCGATGAAGGCCTATTAGCACCATTAACACTTGGCTCCTGCTCCCAGCAGTGCCCCAACCTTCTTCTTGTGTGTGAAGTCACCACGGCTCCTCACAGGGCTCCTCACCTCGAGCATGCAAATCCTGATCCCATTTTGGCAAAGAGCTCCAGGCTGCTGCCTGCAGCACACACAGGAAGAACTTTTATCAGGCAGTCTCAGCAATTGCCATGGATGCTGCAGGATGACAATGCCTGGCTTTTAAGATTATTATTTTCTCCCTTCTTTGGCATTTGCCTTCTTTTTTTGTCTGTAGGAGGAAGAGGTGGAAGACGCCAAGTGCCTTCTCCCACCCAGGGCCAGCAAGGTGGGGACAAGGCAGGCTTGCCATGGGGACAGAGTCCAAGCCAGGCAGTGAGCCAGAGCAACCACCAGAGTCTTGGTGATGGGGCCACACTCAGTGAGGGCAGAAGCCACTTGGGAGGAATCAGCCCAAATCCAGCGTGCAGGAACAATGCATTTCTTTACTCATGAAAGAATTTAATGAACTTTTTAATTTGATGTTCAAATTATTCACAGGATGAACATCTTTCCCTGATAAGCAAGTAGACAAGATAGACGTGTTATCCTATCATAGTCACCATCAATCCACATTCAGAGATTAAAAAATTACAGCCCTAAGACAGAGACAAATTCAAACACTTCTGGGGTAAAATGAAGTAGCATTTCCAAGTCAAACTCCTGCCAAAGCCACTGTATTACAAACAAAGTGATTCTAGGTGCCTTGAGGACCCTTCTCAGACTTCCTTGAACTCCAATGGCTCCGTCTCATCTCAGCACAAACCCTCGGTCTATGCTCACTCTCAGAAAAATTATCACGTTACACTCTGCTTTCTTTCTTTTAACCTAAATGATAACTTTGAAGGGAGGTTCAAGTAGAACAATGTGCATTTTTTCACAGCATTTTCAGCTGGAAGACATACTCAAAAGGAAAATTCTGGCTTAAGATAATTTTCACTGAAAATTAATTTTCAGTTGAAAAGAAAAGTTACTGAAAAATATAAGTTATCTTATTTTCTGCAAAATATTTCCCAAAGCGTTTTCTCTAAAGTGGTTTTGGAGGAGAAAACCACGTTTTCCACACAGCTCTTCTCTTCTGGTGACTTAACTGACTTTCCCACCACAGGGTGCAGTGAAATAAAACCAAGTCAGGTGGAGGGATAAAGAATTCCCCTCACCACAACCAAAAACCCCAAATGTGCAGCCTTCTGGGTGTGCAGCTCAGATACTGGATGAGTGGCACACTGACGTGTGGCACAGGAAGGACAGAAGCTGGGAAAATTATACCAGAACATGTCTCTCTAATTTATTCAAGTGACTGCAGATGCTCTGGGTATGCCCCACCATATTTTGCACCATCCTTTATTGCTACTCTAACAACTTCTAGGCTACCAACACAAATATCACATCTCCCACCCTGCCTTTTCAACATTCCCCATGTCTGCCTTTCCAGAAGTCAGTCACTTTAGGAAGTGACACATCTCAAAGGGTGTTGCTGATTAGTGGTGCAACTCTGCAGTAGCAGGTGCATGTATTTGCATGAATAGCCAGCCAGCTATTCTTTTAATTGTTTCCACAACATAAAGAGCCTGGCCCTGCCATGCACTTTGTTTGTTGCTAATGTTGCTGGGTTGCAAAGCAGAAGTTTCTAGTGAAGTTGGCCAAAGGCAGCCATGCACCCCTGTACCTCTGGCTGACACCCAACCACCTTGTCTCCTTCTGGGGTGGCTTCTTCTGTCCTTCCCCACTGCTTTGGCCTCCTCTGATGCAACTCTTTACCACTTCTTTTTATAGCTCCTAGTTTTTTTATCAACATAGAGTAGTCAGGAAAGTGTATCTAGGCATTATCGCACCACATAATGTGGTATTTAAATAATTGTATTTGTCTTCTGTTCCCCACAGGCATATGCTCAGACAATAGCTCAGACTTTGCTCCTGTGGCTTTGCAAATATTTAGTAAATCCATTGCTCCCCTTTTTTCCCCCACAACTCCCCAATATATACTTGTGTTACTTGTTCCCCTTGAGGGTCCATCCCATCATTCATTGCTCTAGAAACTCAGCTTTGCCTGTTATTTGGTTGTCCTGATCTCTTAAAGTTTTATGCACCTCTGCAGCTGTCTCCCTCTTGGAGATGACAACAGGCATGGTTAGTTAACGAAGACACAGGTATTAAAAACCCCAGGCAGATACAGGTACAGCTACTCACCCCAGCGATATCCCACTCGACAGTGCTGTCCAAAAGCAAAGCCAAGGCTTATCTTTTCGTGGCTTCGCCTTTTGTAGGAAGGGCCTGGTCCCTCCCCCGTGCTTGAGATGGGAAGAACTGGAGCTCCCCAGGCAGTCAGTGCCGCCTGCTTTTATTCCAGCAGAGCTATTTTGCCAGCAAAGGATTACAAGAGCTTTCTCCAGCTTGGTTGGGAATAACTACGCTTCACCTATGACTATAGATTTTGGTCATGAGGGTGAAGAAACCCTTCAGGGCACAGCAGCTGCTCCTCCTGATACAGCCTTTCCTGTCACTGGGTTCTTGCTCAACCCTAATTGAAATCAGTGCTGGTCTTTGATCAAAGAGGTGAGCGCCATTAATAAGTGAGGGATTAAACAAAAGTCAGGAAGCCTTCCTAATTGAGGGAACCGGCAACGGCTCAGCTCCGGTTTGCCAGATCCAGTGCTCCGTCATGGGACTCAAGTCAAAATACGCCGGCAGCACCAGTTGTGGCTCCTCGGGGCTGGGGCGCGGGAGGCAGCTACAGCCTCTGCACTGGAGGCTGTGCTGAGACGCGCTCCCAGGGCATTTCTGCAACATTAAAAATGCAACTCTCCTGGCAGAGTTGGCTCTTCCTGCTCATGTGAAGCCCACGAAACCTGCATAGCAAAGCCGAGCAGGTGCTTTTTCAGTAGGGGGAGGTGGCATTCATTTGTGAAATGTCTGCAGCAGCTTATTTTACCTGCCTCTGTTCCCACACTCACAAGCACAAAGAAATGCGTTATTCAGACGTTTGCCAGTGCAACCCATGCACAGCATGACGAGGGGCTCCAGCAGCCATGTCCTCCTGTGTCTCATGGGTGCCTCCTTGCCAGCTGTTAGAACCTAATCTTTGACCCGATCTTTCGTGCCTGTACAAGCTATTGCTCTTACTTTTCTAGAGCAGCAACATGAAAAAGATCAGCTTGGTTTTTTGTGTTGTGCTGGCAATCACCCTACTGCCACTGAGCACAGGTACAAAACCCCAATAGTGATGGCAGAGGGAGTTTATCTGCGTTTATGCCCACTTATTTTCTGCTGCATCTCCAGATGCCTGTTAGTGACCAACCACAGCAGCCCAATAGTGCGGTTCCTGAGCTGCAGGTATCACCAGGTTTGTGACTTTAGGGAGATCAGAGCCCTAAACTTGCCACATTCACCATCTCCCTCAGCTCAAACTTTCTCAATACTGTGCTTTGAGATTGCCTTGTAGCACAAAGTAAATGAAGGATGTGGACACTCAAAAGAACAAGGCCCAGCTTCCTTCATTGCCTTATGCCCATCCACACTGAAGCAGGGCTGCTTAAATCTCTTTTTCCCAGCTGCCAAGACAGACTCCTGCATGGTTTAGAGTGGAAAGAGTGACTTGCACAAAATTGTCTTTGAACCCTTGGACCAAAGCAGCACCGAGGCCTTAGTGGGCAGCAGCATCACACACCGCACTCAAGGGCACAGCCGACACACGATGATCCATCAGAAACTAACTCCAGCAAGCCTGCAGAGATGGCAAAGCATTATGAACTGATTCTTACAGCTACCTGGGGAGAAAACACACCGGTTTTCACACCAGGCTCACTTGGCAGTCACTTGGTGGGCTACCCTCACACAGCACGATGGGAACAGGCAGCTAGCTATTCCACCTGCAGGTGGAGGTGCACTGACATGGGAACATGTAATACTCCAAGAGCAAAAATCTGCAGTTCCAAATCCAACTGAGATACGTCACATTTGTTGCAGCACATATGAGCCTGTAGCTACTAGCAAAAACGCAACCCAGTGAGTGAGCTTTTCATTTATAACAGCTGGAGTGAAGAAATCACAATAGAATTTCCCTTTCCTCCACATTTGTAAAAGCAGTGGCTGTTTGGGTGTGTGGCCCTGCCTTGCCTCTCTATACTGAGTGGGAGGTTCGAGAGGAGGTACATGCAGGTGGTGCTTTATGCACAAATGGCCAAGGATACCTGATGTTTTCCTGTCATTATGGACCTCCCCAGAATGGGCCAAGATCTTCAAAGGATGGAAAAAGATACGGTTCTTGACTCCAAAACTTTGGGTTTATATTTAACAAAATGAGCAACATGGTAACATGCACTGGGAAGAGAGGGTGTTCAGTTCCAGCCAGAGTTAATTTAAGCACAGCTACAGCTGAGGCCTGATAGAAGGAAGCTGCAGATGCACAATGAGGGGTATTAATGTTTCACTTGTTGAGAACATCACAGGACAAATAAAGTTAGTTAAAACCATGGTACGACCACCAAAGGGTATTTTATGAGGAACTTTGAAAATGTGTAAAAGAGACGGTACAAGTCATTTAATCAGTAAAACAATATAACATAAGTTGCAAATCAGACAGAAGAATACACAATAAAAAGATATTAAAATATTATTTAATCATAAAATAGAATTACAACAGTAGCTTATTAGGATGAGAATCTTTTTAGCCCAACAGAAAAAGTACCATCATACACTTAAAGTAAGTTTAAATGGAGTTAAAAGATCAGTTTTAAAATATGCCATGTATTTCAGTAGTTTTTCATCCTTTCTGGATGAAATATTATAATGGTGCTATGGTTTCAAATCAAAAGATGCTGAGCACCAAATAAAACCTTCAGATTTGTCTTGCTTACATCAGCCCTCTTTAATCCATTCTGAAGACTGTGTATTTAACCTGCAAATGGATATGGTGGAACTCCTTTCACCCCCAGTCCTGTTATCTGTTAAAACACAGAGATAAAAAAATTAGAGTGATAATTCACCATCATCAGACACTTGCTTTCCTTACACAACTAGACCTGCTTTAATTTAGAAAAGGACTGCGTCCTCCAACTGGACAACCTACTATATTTTGCACACATCAGCTCATCACAGCCAGGAATTTCAACGCATGCTCTTTCTCTAAAGCTCAGTAATCACAGGCCGGAGTCCATTCCCCAAAAGCCTCTTCTCTTAGATACTGCTAAGCCTTAATTCTGCAGTTCACAATGTAACCTTCAGCATGCATACAGAGAGAAGAGCAGGGCTTTAAAACAAATCCCAGTGGAGCAAATTTTTAAAGAGATAACGTAGTGATAATTAACTAGAAAGTAAATAAAAGCAGACGCTTTTATCTGCCGCTGATTAAGGCACACAAGTGTTTACTCATCCTTTCCATAATAAATAGAAAATGCAAACAGTGTTGGGAGAGGGAGAAGTATAAAGAGATGACTGCATAGGAAATTTGCACTATCAACACTGTTACAAAGTTTAAACCCTGAAGTATCTTCAAATCTCTAAATGCATTTAACTTTCTCATACTGCAACAGGAACAAAAAATACAAACAATAGCTTAAAACGTATGACCAACGTTGTAACAACCTTTTTTTTCCAGCTTCCCACAACTCCCAACTGAAAAAATCAGGAGTGAAAAAATGGCCTTCAAAAATGAAAGGATAATGTATCTTTCACCTTGAAAATCCCACCAGCCTGTGGTTGCCGTGAAAGCCACTCTTTATCCATCCCATCACTGGCAGAAGTCACATACATTTCTGAATAATCCTTTCCTCCAAAACAGCAGGAAGTTGTTTTGTCAACTGGAAGTTTCACAGTCTGGAGTCTTTTTCCTGGAGGAAAACATGCATGATGTTGCCTGTTTGTCTACTTACAACAAGAAATTTAAACAAATTATTGCAAATAACCGTTGTGGAGCCAGGTGTTCTGCAGAAGTGAGAACCAGGGCTGGGGGAGGCCCCATCTGACTGATGAGCACCATGACAGGGAGAAACCAGCCTTCTGTGAACCATGCTGTTGATGATGTATCATTTGACAAGTTTCAGTTTCAGGTATCACAAACAAATCCCACTCCAATCCCAGCTTGTCCTCTAATTAAATGGTAACATCCACAGCACAGACAGGTATCTGAGCTCGTCATCTAGGCTGTCCACGCAGTCAATGGAAATGGGATAGAATTCCTCTCTAAAACAGGTCACATGAATCACACCCTAAACCTGCTGACTTTTCTACTTTTAACTACAAAGGCAGCCTGGAGCAAGCAGACCTCATGCAGCTCTATGGAGGCGTACCTCCTGCTACACCTCTACTGCCTGCGGTTAAGGAAGATTAATTCCCAGAAGTTTTTCCTGAAATGTCAATAGTCTTTCAAATCAAGCTTGCATAAAATAGGGATCATGGGACATGTCTGACGTTTACAAGAAACTAGCGCTACCATAAATAATACTACGTGTTTATTATGCCAACAAACAGCTACGGTCTTAATGACAGTAGTGAACAGATCGCCTCCAGCCCTAACCTAGCTGTCGAGACATCTTACAGCAGATTTTTCCAAAGTTTCTGCTAATCCAGGGCAATAAGAGCCTATTCCTACTATGCCTATTTTATTTACCTACAAGTGAATCTATTCTTTCTAGAAATATGCTGAAGCACATGAATTTCCTTACAAAATGTGTAATTACTCTGTCCTCCCAACTGCATATGTAAAGGGCTTGGTCCCCTTACAGCAACTAACTTCAGTGATGTGTTGAAATAGCGGCAGAGTAACTTTCACGTTGGGAACCCTAGAAATTGACTGACACCAAGTCTGGGAGAAAATAAGTGGGAAAGGCATTTAAAGGGAAAAAACATGGACTGTAGGAAAAGAGGCATGAAACCCAAAGACAAGGGGATAGACCCTGGTGGTAACTTACAGAGTGCTCTCAATGAATAACAGCCTGGAAGATTTAATTTACAATGCTCTGAGATGAGCAATGTCTCCCTGGAGATTCAAGAAAACCTGCACCTGGATGCTCTACAATCTACCTGTAATATTACTCTGTGCTTGGTATCTATAGAAGAGACAAACTTAGCAAATCTTTCAGACACTATACAATCAAAGGACATTAAACATATCCATTAGAAAACAAATATGAAATATATAATTGAGTTTTAGATTGGACATTAGGAAAAATTTCTTCACTGAAAGGGCTGTCAAGCATTGGAACAGGCTGTCCAGGGAAGTGGTAGAATCATCATCCCTGAAGGAGTAGATGTGATGTTTAAGGACATGGTTTAGGGGTGGACTTGGCAGTTCTGGGCTGATGGCTGGACTTGATCTTAGAGGTCTTTTCCAACCTTAATCGTTCTAGGGTTCTAATTAAAAGAATAAAACCAGCAGGTCACTAAGTGACCAGAAGGTATGACAAGACTTGGCAACACACAAGTTAGACAACCCTTCTGAGTCCTTTGCAAACCCTGTGGGATCAGCCACCAGCTTTTCCCTGTAGCACATCCAGAATCTAAAGGCAGCATCTCTACTAAAGAAGCCTAGACCTGCAAAGCTGCTTCACTCCGAGCCTCAAAACCTTCACTTAGGAAAGATGCCAAACAAACAAGTTGCCTTGTCCCATTGCCCTAAAAACAAAGTCCAGGCTTTGTTATCATTGAAACCTGTAAATCCCTCACGTGTTTTACATGAGCCCTGTATCAGTGGATGTATCTGCAACTGGCTGACAGCTATTCAAGCCACACTTAATGGCTATTGTGTGTTAAAAGAGAGGCTTTCATACAATTCTCTTCAAACCTGTCTGGGTTATCTCCCTAAAAAATTACAATTCATTCAGAATTTAGCAAATTGCAGATTTTAGATATTACTTTAAAATGATGGCATGAGAGGGCAGGTAAGCATGAGATAGTCACAAAAAAAGGTGGCTCTTTTTGACATGGACACTCATCCTTTGAAACTTCGTAACACTGTTTCCTGCAGGTGCTGAGTTTTACATGGGTGAGGGGAGACAGAACAGGTTCATGGAAAAGAAATACACTACCAACACATCAGTATCTCATCCAGCTGTGAGTGTAGTTAAAGACTGGGAATGCATTAGGAATATATACTCTACCATCAATATTCTTACTATCCCTAAGCATCTGCTTGTGGACACTATTCCCTCTAGCTTATTCACAGGAAAACACCTTCGAAAGGGAAAACAGCCCAGAAAAGGATGGGAAAAAAGGTCAGGGAGAAAAAAAGAGGGCAGGGAGGAAAAAGGTAGAAATGGTGAACCAGAGAGGAAAAATGATGGAGTCTACTACTCAAGGAAGATATTCAGAGGGCTGGTGGATGTCACTAAGGAGTGCTCTGCCCAGCAAAGTGAGAGGATGTGGATCCAGAAACAAGTCCCAGAGCTGCCGGCATCTCCCAGCTGGAGCTTCCTTCTCTTAGGACTGAGGTGCAGACTCTCCAGAACTGGAGAAGTCCCACAGGTTGGCAAGACTTTGGATGGGTACAGATCAAAAATTGATCAGTCTGAGCCTCAAGTAAGGTTTCCAGCAGAGTCAGAAGCGAGGCTGCAGCCTGATCTGGCTGGTGCATGTTTGCCAGGGCCTGCTGTGCACTGCAGAGGAGGCACTGGCATCCCTGAATCCGCAGTCCCACAAAACCCCAAGTCTTTTACCAAACTCCGGATGCATCCCAGTGCAGTTATTCTTCTGCTGTGTTATACAAACTTGTGCTGTCTGGAATCTGTCAAAATCATTCTCCCATTTTCACTCACTGGCTCCTTGCAGCCAGTGTGGCTCAGTTTCCCTTAAGTGCTTTACGTGTGTGTTTTTACCCAGAATAAATCATCCCTGGCACCATCACTAGAGTCCAAATGAGAGTAGCAATGAACAACGGACTGAGACAATGGGCACACCCAAGACATTACTCTGGACATGATAAAATGCTGTGGAATTCTTTAAACATTTTTTAATTATTTCATTGCAAAACTGATCATGTAAATAACTCTCAACAACAAAAAAGATGTTGCTGGCATCAGTGTTCTGTGGGACTTGTAATAAAATCCAGTAGACTGTACAAAATAATACACTAAGCTGAAGAAACGAGACTCAAAAAGGGCTTAAGTCATCTTTACCATTTCATGGCTTACTCATTTACATCATTTATCAATGAGGTAAACAACGATCTTAAGTGTGGAGGATGGAAGAGGATGCTAACTCAAACAATTCACAAGTAAAATGATGATCTCCTTAGCAACTTTACCTTTTCCAACACAACAGATGCTGGGAACAAAGGACACTTATTTACAAAAGTAATTTTTGAGAGCAGGGACATAAAATTGTTTAAAATAATAAAAAAGCATAAAAAGGAAAAAAAAGCACAGTGTTTTTAAAAGAGCAGATATACCATTTCTATGAGGGAGAAAAACCCCACCTCTCACTCCTTGTTTTTATTTCTTCTTTTTTGTTTGTTTTGTTTTGTTTAACACAAAATTCCAGCCCATCTTTTGCAAGGACTTACCTGTCTCAGGGTCAAGGCGAATCACTCTCCCACCATCATAACAAGCTACCCAGAGTTTGCCTTCTGTGTCAATGCACATCCCATCAGGAATGCTCTCCTCTTTTTCCAGTTTGTATATACTCCTACGGTTGCCTACAGGGTAGAAAAACCACAGAACCGAGTGAGACAGTTGTTAAAATTTTTATCAGTCACAGCCCAGCACAGTTATTTGTATTATTTTTAAAAGCTGTGCTGAGGCCCTGAGTTTTTTCCCCGTGAAAGAAATAGATTGTGTCTGCTGCCCTGTTTGTTTCCCGAGACAGTTGTTTCTCAGCATGAAAGCCTGTGGATCAGTTTCTATCCACGGAAAGTATAATCCTTTTTTCTGGCATTCATTTCCAGTGTACCACTCGTGTTCCCTACTTAAAACATTAAATGAATAACTGAATAAATTAATGTTAGATATATGCACAAAATTAATTACTTGTTCTAAAAGCAGTTTGAATAATTTCAAGTATGGGTTGCTCCAGCTGGATTCTTTTCAAACAGTTTGCTGGAACGTGCCAATAATCATTGTTCCAACACAAAACTGACCTTCAGATCTATAAACTCAGAGCTTACATAAACACAGAGTTAAGAAAAGCATCAATTTCAAAGGCATGCTATCAACCTAAAAACAAACAACTCTATCTGAACTTTTATCCACTGTTATTAAAGAAAATTAAACCCAACTTTCCAACATTGTTTATTTTATGCTCTGACAACTTCAATGTTTCTCATATGCAGCAATATTTTTTAATGAGTTTCCTTTTTGCTCCTAGGGATTGTCAGACTGCCCACAGAAAGTGAGCGAGCGAGAACAAGTGAGAGAGAGGAGAAGCAACCTATTTCCTAAGGAAAAATTCAGTTGTAAGCCATAGCAGAGAGGCATTAGGACAATGTGCTACATCCAAAATGACTTTAAATTCAGAACCTTAAAAGTAAACATCAAATTGGCTGGGTTCTTTTAAAGCAAAACACTGCAGCCCATGTACTCAAAAGCAAATTACTAGTCCAAGTCACTGGAATTTTTCTTTTGCCCAAGCTTGTAGAAGCCCTTAAGGCGTTGTTTTGTTTTAAATTAATGAAGGAAGCTTTG
This sequence comes from Acanthornis magna, assembly GCA_036785705.1. NCBI lineage: Eukaryota > Metazoa > Chordata > Aves > Passeriformes > Acanthizidae > Acanthornis > Acanthornis magna. The sequence goes on along the minus strand of JAWUZG010000221.1, from coordinate 29,536,126 downwards.
AGTTACTGCTACCGTTGTTGCCTTGTTCTTTCTGCAGAATCTCCATTTAATAGCATGTATTTTAAAAAACAAAACAGGGTGAAGAGTGAAAAAAATATCTAGAGAAGCTGGCAGAGGTTTTGCACAAGACTACAAGCTTGCTGTCACTTTGCCTGTACTGCCAGCAACAAGAAACACGCAACCACAGGAACAGACAGATGAGATACACGTTGTCCTTTTTACACTGGAAAATCAGATATGCCCTGTGTTTAGTAACAGTAGTACAGATCACTACTCAAACTGCCGTGCAATTTAAATATTTTATAGTATTACCAAACGGCCCTGACAGGTTTGAACCAGGAGCCTACACAGGCACACACAGATATTAACATGGCTTCTGTTGTTTGCTCTAAGGAGGTTTCTGGATAAGTGCTCCCAAAGCTCTGATCATCTTTGTGTAATAACCAGAGCGGAAACAAACATCACAATCTCTAGGCACAAGCAATTATTTTAGAATACAACCATTCATACCAATTTTTCCAGTTTGGAGGTCATAATCAAAGGCATCCACTGAGTAGGACAAGCTGTCAATGTAAAAGAAGGTTTTGTGATCCAGTGACCAGTCCAGCCCATTAGAAATGTCCACCTGATCAAAGTGCTTCACCACTGAAAGGTCGGGGAAGAGCGTGTACAGAGAGCCCTGGTGTCTCTCCAGCACAGCGGGACGAACCTCCTCTGCCATTGTACCTGTGCAGAGCCAAAGGGGAGAAAACAGGTTCAGAGTGTATGGACTCTCCTCTAGGTTTGATGGCAGCCCCTCACTATGATGATGATCACATTGCCAATGTAGAAGGGAGCAGTGCAGGGGACTTCTGAAATTTGAGGAAGAAACTGAGTTAAAAGCAAAAGAGAAAGGTGGATTTCTGAAGTGCTTGCTTTTAGCAGGTGACAAAACACAACCTTTGTTCTTTTGTTGAACATTTCTGTGGCAGAAATGGTATGCAGCATGATTCCTGCAAAATGTTTTATTCAGTCATTCATATATAAAGACAGGTGTGGCCAGCATTTAACTTACAACAAATCTTAATGTCTTGTAGAGCTGAGAGAGTGGAAAAAAATTACCTCCTCCCTCAGAATGAGTCTTACACTAATGCCTCTTTTAAAGCAAATCTCATTTTTGCAGTTTGAAGTTGGCAGCCAAGACTGGCTCTTGAGAGGCTGGGTAAATGCAAGTTAAGGTAAGCCTGGGGATGCGACAACACAGCAGAAGCACAGAATGGTGTTTTAAAAAACAGGAGGACAGGATCACAGCTGAGTCTGGAGGGCACCTCTGGAGATCATGCAGGATCATCCCCTGCTCAGAGCAGGGTCAGACACCACAGGTTCCTCTCATGAGTGTTAGGCGTTGAAGATCTCCATGGATGAAGACTTCACAGCCTCTCTGGACAACCTGTTCCACTGTTTGATCTTCTTCAGTTAAAGAGTTTTCTTAGGTTCACGCAGAACTTGCTGAATTTCAGTTTGTGCCCACTCCTTCTGGTCCTTCTGTAGGCATCACCGAGCAGAGCCCGGGCTCCATGTTTTTTACTCCCTCCTCAATCAGGTACTTATACATACAGGTAAGATCCCCTGAGCCTTCTCATCTCCAGGACGAATAGTCACTTAGTTTTTAGAAATAAAATTCTGACTTACGAAGAATAAGACACACAATATAACAAATTTCTCACTGGAAAAGTGTTTTCTATTGGCACCCTTCCAGTATCCAAAACAAGCAGCTGACAGGGAGGATGCAAGGCCGGTATCTTAAACTAGGCAGACTGCGAACAGCTGGCCTCTTCTTACAAAATAGTCCAGATTAGATAGTGCCAAGGTGATATAAATAGACCTGTAAATGGGATTAAATTCTGTTTGAAAACAACAAAAAAAATCTCAACCATTTAACTAGGAAGGAAAATTTGCCACATCTACAATGGACCACTTATCACCAAAACCCAGCAAGCACCAGGGTGAAGGAAGCGACTGCAGCATACCTGCGAAATACCTCCCGGCAGGATCCACCTTCCCATCATTGAATCGGGTATTTGCTTTATCCTTGTCCACTTCAGTAATGGTGGTTACCAGCTCCTCTTTCCATTTCAAAGCAGCAAACCTGGTTCCTATGGTGATGACATAATCCCCAGACTTCCGAAGTGCCACAGAGCTCACAGGAGCATCTAGAAACAGGGTGAAATTGAAAAGTGGGATGTGCTAAGATAGACATTTCTACCCACTTTAAACAGGCAAACTGAACTCAGTGAAACCACAAGCAAGAGAAAGAAGCTACTTTTCTACCAACAAAATTGATGTTTAAATACACAGAAACAGATTATGTCACCTGAACTTGAGTATTACCACTGCTACCAGAAGCTATAACCATTAGCAGCACCTCACTGTGCTAGGTGCTTAAAAAAACAAATGTAAAAAGGGGGACAGGAACATATGCTTTTTACAACAGGTTACTGTGGGGGTTCTCCGCTCCTCAAGGGAAAAATCAATTGCCGCAAGAGCTCTAGAGCAACCATGTTTGTTTAGCACAGCTCCTGTGTAAATGAGCCTTACAGCAATGGAGACAGAGTATCTCTGCAGTGGGACAGGTCACAATGGGCAGGTGAGACACCCCCCTGCACCACACTCTGCTGCGGAGCTCCAGCAAGCCTCCAGCAGCACCGAAAATGCACAAAGGAGTGGCAGAGCTTCCCAAGAGCTAAAACAAAACAGAAAACTAGTAAATGCTCCATGATTAGTTTACACTCATTTGAGCTATCATGCATAAAACCTCAATTGCAGGCTATTTTAAAAGAATTAATAAAAAACCCAGTGAGTGCGAAGGTAACACTGCTGTAAAAGCCTACCATCAGATGCAATGCAGGGAATAATAACCTCAACAGAGCAGCAAAGTCTGGCATAGTATTTTCTGTACATAGGGCTAATAACTAATTTTCTAATTTAAAACTGAAACATTTCTTGTATTTATAGCTTTGTAGGGGTATAATTAGGTAATAGCTTCACAAATTCTTATAACCACCACCAGCAACCACTGGGTGCCAAGAGGAACTGCTCCCTTCCAACTGTTTGCTCATGTGTCAGGATGCCCTTCCCTTTGGAGCCCTGGCAGCAGCACCACCATGACAGAAATCAAAATGCTATTTACTCCCAGCACTGGAGATGCACACCTGACTGCAAGCTCAGCTCTAGCAGGGTTCATTTACCCCAGGCAAGTGGGTGCCACTTCTTCTTCCCATGCCAGCACAGAGGGAAGCAGAGTCCCCTCAGCCATGTGTGACACCTGCCACATGTAGTAATTTTGCTGCTCTTCGAATTGCCAGTAACCACACTAATAAAAGTGGTTTTCTGTCTGTATCAGCAGCAGGGGCTTTCCTGGCAGAATATAGGATTGCAAGTCTACATTTGCACTCCCAGAAGAACACCAGGGGCCATGGCTCAGAGGTGTCCTTCCACCTGGACAGCACCCAGAGCCTTCTTCCCACCCTGGGAGGAGCAGCCCTCAAGCACAGCTGTCCACTGGAGGCAGTGGACATCCAGGTGCCCCTACAGTCACAAGACCAGCTCCATACCTTCCCAACAAAGCACCCCAAAGGAAAGGGGTGCATGAGGACACAGCCACCCTACTGTTCTCTGCACAAACACAGCACAAGGAGTGTCTCAGCCCATGCACCCAGCTCAGTCCACTGCGACCCTGGAGGGCTTTGTTAAAGCAGCATCCGCAGGAATTTATTTACTTGCAGCACCAATTTAGGCCCAGGAGAAAACTGACCATAAGGTCTCCCTTCCAGGCCCTGTTATGCTGTTACAGTATTTCCCCTGTAGAGTTAAAAAGGGCATTTGAAGTTGTTTCTAAGCATGAGATTCCCATAATTTTCTATAAACTTTAATAATGAGTAATTTCTCTCTTAGTTTCCACTTTGGAAACCTGCTACTATAATCACATGGCATTCTTTGGCTGTTTGGGGTTTTGGGGCTGGTTATTTTTGGGAATGCCCTGATCAAAAGACAAAGTCACAGCTATTAATCATAACTATTTTATTACTAAAGAGAGAACACAATAAAAAAAAAAAAAAAAAAAAAAGAAGGAACCACTTTAGCTACTCTCCATTCCACATCTCCAGAAAAGCCACAAGTAAAAGACTACACCTTTGAGGGTAGGTCAAGTTGGGTGGAAAGGCCGGGAGAAGCACACTCCCTCAGCTAGGCTAAGAGGAAGTAAGTTTGGGAAGCAACACTTCCAAAATTAGCATCAGGCCTTCTCTCATCTTAAAACAGGCAACTGCAGTAATTTGAAAGGCAGATAAACCCAGATCAGTTTCTAGTGAATTATATGAACAGCTTATAGGTAGGAAAATTTGATTTTCATCAAGTGTTACTGAATATGAGAAAATAATAAATTGTACTGAAACCACTTAGGAAGCTGTTTCCTGACATACAAATATTTACTCTGTCACATCTAGCAGTAGATCTGCAATCCTTTCATTAGGAGAGTTAGCAAATCTCTTCCTTTCTGGAATATTTAAACCATTGAGACTAGCTGGCGACACCATCACCTTAAAAAAAGTATCAACTTCTTACATAGTTATGAGAAAGAGTCTTTCAATACAGAAAATGCTATGAGCATTAATCATTCAAATCAGAACAGAACTACTACAGACACCAACAGCAGAACCTGACCTCTGGGACAAAGCGGGAACAAAAGAGAACGAGTTGTGGACAACTTAGAGAAAAAGAAAGAGACAACACACAAGCAGCTCCTTACCCACGGGGACGGCCTGCACTTGCCGGGTGAGCGGGCTCCAGCGGCACACCTTCCGACCCGTGATGTCCACGTAGAGCAGCGCGCCCTCCTTCTCGTCCCACACGGGCGACTCCCCGAGCCGGTAGCCCTCGCTGGCCACGCACTCGATCCTGACGGACGACATGGCCTGCCGAGGGAATCGTCACCGCGTGTTACACCCCCGCCCCGCCACGGCCTGCGGGGAGCGAGGGAAGGGAGCGGGGAGAAGAAAAAAAAAAAGGGGGGGGGGGAGGGGGGAAGTTAATGGAGGAAAAAAAATGGAACCGGGGGGTGCGTGCGGGCGCAGGGAGGCAAAGGCCGCTCCGCCGGCGGGCCCGCCCCCACACGCCCGGCTGGTGCTGGGGCGCACCGCGAGTGCCGCTGCTCATGGACACACGTGTGTGTGTGCACCTACCTATCTGCCTAGGAGCCCGGGACAGAAGAGCGACAATAATAAGTATTAATAATAACTAATAACAATCACAAAGCGCGCCCCCACGCACGCCCGGGCCGTACCTGTTCCCAGCGGCGCAGGAGCGCTCCCGCCGCCGCCGCCGCTCTTATAGCGGGGCTGGAGAGGGGAAGCGGCCGCGCCTTGGGTCCCCTCGCCAGGGGCCGGCCCCCCGCCCGGCCGGGCTGTCGTGCCGGGCCCTTCGGGATCCTCCTCTCCGTGCAAGGCCAGCGCCGGCAGCGAGGGGCGGCGGCTGCCCCAGCCGCAGGGCTCGGCCCCCCCTTTCCCAGAGCTGCAGGGAGGTTTCCCACCCCGCGGGGGCCAGGTTTCCCCGAGAGGCTGATTCCCGAAAGGCCTGGTTTCTGCTTGCCTTGTTGCTCTGGCCACAGAACCTTGGCGCCAGCTCTTGCGGCAGTGCCCTGGTTTTTCAGAAATCCTGGGCTTTCAGCCTGCCATAGCCTCCTTTACTCCTCGTGCTGATAAACCTCAAAAACTTCCAAAGGCATGAGGCAAACAGTTGGCATCAAAATTTGCAGATACAGTTCTCTCTTGTGACAGCTTATCTCTGTGCTATGGCCACTACAGCTCCCAGGCCTCAAGGCACAAAGCAGTAAGTACTTTTTATATCCCGGGTCTCCTCTTCTGCAGCCCATGACATTCTGCCTTTTGGCTTGGATTCGGTGATCCCCATAGGGATCAGTGACGCCAAGTGGCTTCAATCTCACTGCTCCTGTTCTTGTGTGTCTCCTCCTGGAATCTCATGAGCACAAAGCAGGCACAGGCTAACGCGCTGCTGTGCCCCCACAAACCAGAATTAACTCTGCCGCTCCAAAACTTGCCTCTCCCCACTCCAGACTCTGGTTTGCAGCTGGCTCATGCAGCAGCCCCATTATTCAAGGGGCACTGCACACCACTGAGTGCACAGCATTCAGCATGGTCTTTTAAGGAGGGAGTCCCCACACAGCTCCTGTTAAACAGATTTTATGTGTTCCTTATCATACTCCCTTCTCTTTGCAATTATCTCCTGTCAAATATTGTTATTTGGTCACCTTTCTTCATAAAGCAGGGGCTCACAGCCCAGGCTTCACTTGGTCACATTTTTTTCTATTAGTGGTATATTTAGAAAGTTCATGGGCTACATGACCTTACCAACTCGTGTTTCATGTAGGCTTCTTTTGATGGACTACTAATGTGATATTTATTAATTTATTGTTACCTTACCTGAGCAGTTAGATTTCTATTTTAGAGGCTTCCATGCTATTCCTTCAGCACTTAGCAATGAATTTTCTCTTTCTGTTCCTACTGCTGCATGTACAACAAATAGCAGGATCTCATCTCAGACCTGAGGCAAGCAAATTATTAGCAACAACCAACCCAAAAAAACATCCAGAAAAAAGTGCCACATAGCTCTCCTTTTTTCCATACAACATGGAAAGATGGATGCAGAACTTTAAAAAAAAAAACACGTGCAAAGAATTCATTAAGCACAATGAAGAAAAATTATTGCTTCTTACAAAGCTTAGCCACATTTACAGCTCTCCCGTTGTCTTTGCACACTACAAGGCCATTTGGGATACGATGCAAGAGCTTACTGAATCCAGCAGCAACAGGAGATACACCCTCAACCCACCTCACCAGTCTCTCTGCTCCTTGCTGACTTAGGCATTTGCCAGCATGGTTTGGAGGCATCAAAACAAGCTGTGTGCTGGCACACCTTGGGAGAAAATTAACAGCTTCTGTAAGCACCAGGTTACAACACAAACTCTGTGCCATGTATTTGGAGCTTGGATCTCTAGTTACATGGGACAGCACTTCTGCTTTATCTTCTAAGCTTGGCTAATCCAAGTTTGTGGAAAGGTAGAGCAGGGAGGAATCCATGGTGGGGATTCCCACCTTGATCCCACCTTGGATCCATGCCTTCACAGAGAGCATCAGAGGAAGTCTTCTGCCAATAGAAGTTCACTGTGGGAGAGAAGAGCACAGAAGAGATGGCTGCCAAAGGCTGTGCTGCCTTGTGCCTTCCCCACTGGGAATCTCCCACTGTTGCACTGCAGCCACAAAATCTACTCTGTGGCCTCCAAATCTGACTGGTAGGGAGGTTACACAGTACCTCTGTGGCTTCCAAAGGACACGCTGGTAGCATTTATTCTGCATGGTAGCACACATCGTACAAAGTGCGGATTGTACACTTACTCCTGCTGCTTTACAAGGAGCAGGGAAGTGGAATTCTTACTTACCGCAACCATGAAGAACACAAAGAGCAGATCTGTGATGCAGGAGGCCCTGTATGGTGAATCACAGCCCTCCCCCAGCCTGCAGGCTCCCTGAGCCTACCCATAAGTCATTACCCTTCTTGCCAGTCAGGAAATGCTCAGCAGTTCTGGAGAATAATCCAGAGCACCACAGAGCTGGTAAAATCCCCCCAACTTCAACAGCTGTGGGCAAGAAGAGGTGCTGGACTGTTTCAGGAGCTATAGAGACTGGGTTTTGCTTCTGCTCATTCCTGGAAAGCCCCCCCTCCTTTTATGAGCCTAATCCTGCCATTCATCTTTAGAGCAATCCTCATTTTTTTCCCTTCACCTTTAGTCTTTACTACTGTTAGTCCTCCTTCCTCCGTGAAGGTGGGAGGGCTCTAAGCCTTATCCATGGCTGGTACAACGTGCAAATGCCACATATCAGATGTCTGTATCCCAACAGCTGCCTCTGAGTGTGGAGTCTGCCAGGCCTCCTCTGCAGCTGGGCAAGGTGCAGCTGAGAGCAGGGACTGCACCAAGGGCAGTGGAGCTCAAGGAGCCACTACATCAGTGCAAGCCTGTTAAATCCATTAAGGCAACCAGAGTGGGCATGCGGGAATTCTTCACTAGCAGGTAATACTGCATTTGGGGTTGCACAGATGGAGGGACAAGCAAAAAACACTGAGAAAGAGCAGAAGTAGAAACTCAAAATCAGTCACTGCAATCAGTTGGCTGGAAAACAAGAGTTGGCACTGCCATGCACTTGTTTGCAGCCAAGTATAGTTCTAGAAATTGGCTGGTGTGTCCAGATCAAGCTTTTATTTGTTAGCAAGCAACAAGTAGGCCCAGGGGAGATCAAACTGCTGAGGAGTTTCGATTGTTTACTAGTATGGATGATCACAGTTGCATATTTTAAAATAAAACATTTGCCAAAGTACTCCATCTTCCTGTTTGCAAATGTCTCCTTGGGAGAAGGTAGCACCAGCAGACTTGTACCCATTGACTAATTTATGTGCTAACACCACTGTCACACAAGTTAATGCAGAATGGATTACAAATCTCAAAGAGGGAATCTTTTTTACAAAGGATCGCACCAAATTACCCTGAAGTCATATTGAAGAGTTTAGCCTTTAAAGACCAGTTTTCACAAAAATTACAATTGTACTCTGTAGTTACTACAGTTTATTGCACAGACTTCTTTCAGCACAATTCCTTCTGTACTGGACACAGGCTCATGAAAAAACACCTCTCACTTAATACAATGCTATAAGCAAACGTGTGACCCTTTCCACTGCAGCCAGTCTCTCCAGTGCTTCATGAACACCCTCACACTGTCACACATGCACCCCCCAACTTCTTTGTCATGGGAGCACCCACAAGTGCAAGTTCCTGCCCCCTTTAGCTGCCTCACAAAGGTGGAGTTCACTGTCTGAGCTTCTCCAGACTTCTGCTCTGCACTAGGAGCAGTTGGGCAACAGGGTGCTTCAGAAAGCATTCTTCAGTGGAGCACAGCCAAGACATTTTTCATTAATGCCTTACTTTTCTGCTCTTTGTACCCCATGTGACCTGGATTTGCATTTTGCTTGCCTCAGGATAAAAAAAGAGCATTGATATGTGCTACAGCAGCTGCAAAATTATAGTCAAAACAGAGGTCATGCAACAAAGCCAGGACTTCAGGGAAAGGCAGCATCTTTCAGTCAAATAACTGATTTAGCAACAGTGCTTTCAGTGTTTGCTGCTTACAGGCATGCAAATCCTTCTGGCCAAATCAAAAATAAATTTCAAATTAACTGCAGGTTTAGGGTGACTCCTTAGAGTTTAATTTAAGATATTAAACCAGACAGTTTGAGGAAAGTCTGGTTTATGTACTAGCCATTTGTAATGAGTGTAAACTACAGCTTGCTTATTAATATCTGCATTGCCTGGTCATGCAGCTTTTAGGCCTCTGTGCTTCCTTAAACCAGGAGAGATGTCTGGCTTATTGTAGAATGAATAATCAGGAAAATGGTAAAACAGTGCCCCTCCATTTTAGAGGAGACAACGGAACAATAGCTGAGCCACCAGTTTTAAGGAGGGAAAGTACTTTGTTCAGGTTCCATTCAACCAGGTGAAAATGGAGCCTAAAATGCCAGTGACAGGGATTCCCAAACAACTCAGCACCACCCTTCTGAGATAAGGAACTACAAAAGAATGCAACCAGACACCGTGGTTTCAGGTGAAGTGGGTGGGCTAGTTTAGAGATGTTTTTTCCCCCTCAGATGACTCATTCCATCACGAGGGCCGGCACTTCCAAGGTATAATCAGAGCCATTTTCCTTGCAGTTGCTGAGACCAAAGAAAATAAGAATGGCATATCTTGAGGGTGGCAAGACACTAGAACAGGTTGCCCAGGGAAGCTGTGGATGCCCCCTCCCTGAAGTGTTCAAGGCAAGGCTGGATAGGGCTTTGAGCAACCTGGTCCAGTGAAAAGTGTCTCTGTCCATGGCAGGGGAATTGGAACTAGGTGGTCTTTAAGGTCCCTTCCAACTCAAACCGTTCTGTGATTCCATGATATCTTGAAGGCTGTCACAAGCTCAAGAGCTCTCAGATGACCAAGAGATTTCCTGATGGCACCCTCCTTTATATATTGCTGTTGTGCTAAGTTTTAAATCCTTCCTCAGGACACTGGCCCACTGATTTGGTGAGCAGAACTCTGGAACTATTGTTCCAGAACAACAGAACTCTGTCAAAATACAACTGTATGTGTCCTGCTCCCCGGTGCTCTTTCCTGGGGTTAGGGTGGGTGGGGCAGCACCCAAGGAAAAACAATAGAAACCAGAAAAAATGTCTTCAGGATGTTTAAGCCAAAAGAAACCATAAAGGTGTCATTATGGAGCCTACCCAGAGATTTAAAACAATGTATCAGATAAAGCAACCAAGGCGAGGCAGATACCCAGCTCCAGGCCTGCTGAGAAAGCAATGGAAGGCAGGGAGGGTCTGCTCAGCCTGAAACAAAAGAAGAGTCCCAGAGAAAGGGCAGGGCAAGGTGGATCCAGGAGGTTGTCCCAGACAAAAGAAGCCTACTGGAAAAAGAAAGATTGTCTGGAAGCTGTATGCATAGAGACAGGGAAACTAATGAGCAACTATCCAAGGCTGCTTCTCCTTCTACACCCATGTGGTCACACAAATTTATCCAAGCTCTCTGCAGAGGGGTTAACTTGAAGAACAGAAATAGTCGGGCACATCTGCTATTTTCAAACTTACCCAACTGCTACGTAACATTTTCTTTCAGAAGGCTGTATTTGCAGTCACTTTAATCCACTTGTTACATCCCACCAGACGTGTTGACTTGATTCAGAGCAGAGCCTGGCAGCAGTTATCCCAGGATCATCTCTGCAAGAGGGACATACTGCAGAGCAACACCCCAGGAGTGGCAAAAGTCTGTTCATCCATGAAGCTGGTGTAAAAGGAAGGTTCAGAAGCAGCAGTAGCAGCGCATCTCTCATGAAACCAGAACCCAGAAGTCTGTAAGTCTTCACTTCTTCCTAAGGAAGCAGCATTGAGGCACTCCATTGTTTTCCATCTCTGCCCTTCCCCGGTATTTTTCCCTTGCATGCCAAGCTCTCAGGTTGTGCAAGCAGCTTTTGTTCCTTAATTCGCATCAAAAGCATGTGTTCCTAACAGATGTGTCAATTCCCTGCAGTGCTAAACCTTTACAAGTACTGGGATCATCAAAATTCCCAACGATCAAAATGAGTGGTTTCGCTGGATTATCTTCACAGTTCGCAGAGGCAGGCTTTGAACACTGGGTAACGCTTGGTCCCTCCCAGGTATCAGATGCACATCATGCGTCTGCAGTACAGCCTGTACACCCAGGCCAGCTCAGAGGTACCACATCAAAATCAAGGGAATGTTTCAGGCTTATATTTAATAGCCAAACATTTGGAATTTCTCCTTCTGTGCTCTGGGATTCATGGTGCAAAGAAAACATTCTACAAGTGGCATACGCAAGTTATAATTGAGAAACATTTCTTTTAGGGCAGAAACATAAATGCAAAAATGATGGTGCTTGGAACCACTGTGCAGGCCCTGTTAGTCCTTGGCCCACATTACCATCAACAAGTAACCACACTTAGCTATTTGAAAAGACTCTACAAACCAATAGCAGTTGTTTCCAAATTAATGGGGATACCAATCTCCTTCCTTGGCTCTGTCTTTCCCACATCCCAGCCACAAGCAGACTGTATGTGCAGAGGGAATCAAAAGCCACCAGTCAGAAAGCCACAACAAGGAAGTCTGTTGCTAGTATCTGTTGAAAGATGCCTTTACAGAAGAAGAAATCCTGGTCCTGAAAAACAACCGACAGTCTAATGCTTACTGCTTCTTCCTAGTGCTGGTTTTTCTTTCCTTCTGTCTGCATCTTTTCTGCCTTTTCTCCATTTTTTACCTTCTGTTTGCTTCTCAGCTGAGAGGCTTGAGCTCCATTTCACCCAAGCTTTCTCCAGCTCCAGTTCCAGCCTGCCTGGGGCCACCTGTTCAGTCACTCCATTCCTTAAGCCACGCCACAACTGTGTTGTTAGCTGCTCAACTCTGACACACTCTGCTGCTTGCCAGACCTGATGAAGGATTGCAAATCCCATCCCTCTGTCTCGAAGGCTACCAGTTGCAGAGCCAGCCAGAGCAGGAGGGATGCTATGGGATCAGTTGTGCAGCTACCCCAGCACCTTCTCATTTTGCTTCGCTCCCTGCTCTAGCCCAGGGAGCAGCTCTTGTGTGCCGGCAAGGCACCTCACAGCACCGGCCTGTGGGAGCAGGGGGAACTACAGCAAAGGTTGGCTAAAACCTACACGGAGCCGACTCGAGCCCCGGAACCTGCTTGTGCTTGCCCTGCTCTGTCCTTCGCACACTGACGGCACCAGCGGCTGCTGAGTGCTCAGCTGCGCACGTCTGCGGGTGTGCAAGAAGAGGGATCAGACAGAAGGCCTGGCTACGGCTCTTCCTCTATACCTCACTTTATCCACCCCGGGAAAACCAGCCATACTACAGCATAAGCAAATACATTGAAAAGTGAGGCCAGGGCATCAAATGGTCTGTTACATTTGCTCAGCTAGGCAGAAACAAAAGCCAGGCTTGCACTATTTGCTATACACAGCAAATTAGTGCTCAGCGACTCTTTTTTGGGAGGCTGAAGGGGAAGGGTTTTCCTGGATACTTAACTTGTTAAAGTATTGCCAAATCTGCAGAAATAGTTTACTCCCGATGGACACAGTACTGATGAGCTTCACAACCTGCCAGACACAGAGGGTAAAACCCTGAATAAATCACAACAAATGAAAATATTGTTAGCAGTTTCATAATTTAATGAAAAAGTACTTGTAAAAAGGGGACATCTGAAAAAGACCGAGTCCATCTTGGAAAATTGAATATATATATATATTTATATATATAAAACAAAATGCAAAAACACAAAAAAAAATTTGACAAATAAGGTTAAGAGGTAATACTTCAAACAGTTAGCCACCGAACGCACAATAAAAACTAGCAAATGCACTTTGGGGACAATACTTGAGAACTACGTAACCAAGGGCTCCTTCATATGTCTATTAAAATCATGTAAAAATTAGCAAAACCATTGCCCAGACTGGAAACAACTGAATTGATAACCCCAGAAGAGCAGAAACACTGAGTTTTGCTGAAGCACCATTTTCCCCCTCTTCTGTCATATGCTTCCAGCCACAAAATAACATGAACACTTTTCTGACCTCCCAGATAAGTGTTCCCAATAAAAGCGTCGTAAAATTTCATGGCCAGTGAGAGAGGATTACTAATAAATGTCGAAGGAGAACTAAGAGAATCAGAACCGGAATACAAATGAACAGACATTTGTTTACTTATTCTGAATGACCCATGGCTTAGAACACAAAGCATTTCCCATTAAAATAAAATATGTGGAAACCTAAATTGCTACTGCATATTTACACCAAAAGAAATAATTTTGAAGATACAGCTCTAGAAAGATCAATTACACAAATATACATAAAATCAAGAAGTTAAAAAAAAAAAAAAAAAAAAAAAGAAAAAAAGCATGAAGCAAACAGAGCAGATTGGCCAAGTACACATTTTTAAATTATTTCATTACTGAAGAGTCCTCCAGCCCCTGACCTGCTAGTCCTATTGCAACTACGGAGATTTCAAAGTTTATAATAAATCTGAAAATGTCGTTGCCATTTCCCAACCTAAAAGCAATAAATTAAAACTATGAAGCAAAACGAGTTGCTGTTCGGATCCTGCATAGTCATCTTCATGCTGTGGGGGGAACACCTTTTGTTTCTAGACAAAACTGAACCCTGAACAGAAAGGAGCTGTATGATGTGCCCTACAAAACCAATGGGCCGTTTCAGCCAGTGATGTGGGGACAGAAGATGTTGCGTGTTTATGAAATGTACAGCATTTCAGAGAAAAACAGTGCAGTTACTTTGTAGATCAACACAACACCATCTGTAAAACAAGAGGTTAGTTTGCATTCAAACAAAAATCCCCTGTCACTGAAACAAACATAGGGATTCATTCCCTTCCCTTCTTGACTCCTCAGTCAGTACCGGCTGAAATTTAAACACTACTTAACAATTGCTGATTTTGAAGGACATACAAAAAATGTGTTAGACTGGGAAACAGCAACTGATCCAGAGGTTGAAAAGCAGCGTAATAAAATAGTAGATTTTCAGCAATTAAAAAAATCATTTTTAATTAAACCATCATACTCCAAATGATGACTGGCTAAAATTTTACAGACCTAGATGCCAGAAGGCTCCTATGCCTGTCATCAGGCAACTAGGGTTGAAAATTTGCACCTGCAAAAAAAATTCAGCTAAAATTATTTCTAATTCAGCTGACTTTAAAAATACCAGGTAAAAACACCTCTGGATATGAAATCTCAGTTTCAAGAGGAACCTGGCATCACCGGTGATTGCCTAAATGTAAGTGTCAAATAGCATTTTTCTTTGAAGTAGTACATCTACTTTTGTAAACACTATCCACAAAATTAGCCATCTGTACTTGTTAGCTGGGTAAAATATTTACAAGTGCATCCCACAACAAGCATCTATGTACAGAGATTAAAAAAAAACTGAAGTACTAGAAGTTGTATATTTACAAAATAAGCGAATTATTGTGAAGAGAAACACAACCTTCAGCAAAAGCAGGGAATGGGGGCACGGCTAGAGGTCAGCGAGTTTGGCAGCGCCAGTGACGCCTGCTTCCGCCCTCCGCAGGGAGCCTGCAAACGCCACTGCAGTTCAAAGCCTCCTGCAGAAGGGGATCGTCACTTAGTAGTCTCTTTGGGCCTGATCCAGCAGAGCACACGGGCATGTGCTCGGATATCTGAGCACAAATGTTCCCGGGGGAAACCAGCAGGACTTTTCACATGCTTAACTTCCTAACACATCCGCAAGTGCATTGCTGGATCAAAGCCATACTGCAGGTGCCGTGAGAATGCAGTTTCAGTGTCTCCGTTTGCAGTCTCTTGCAACACGTTAGAGCAATGCAAGGACGTCTTTAAAACCTGTCCACCACCACAAGACTGACTCCACATGAACACGGTGCCTCGCACAGAAGCTGGCAAGGGGGAAGCGGTTTCCTGAATTTATGCACAATTAACCGCTTCATGCTCTCCCAGATGTTACCCTCTGATGAAACACACAGTTTCCACATGACTTTGTGGATAACTGAGCTAACCTTGCAAAGACTGCAAACCAATTCACAGTTGAGCAAAACTACTCTGATTTCTCTCCCCTCCCCCATCCCCTACTGCAGCTCTTCCTAACACAGGTCCTAGACTATTTTCTGGAACCTTTTGATGCTGAGCTTTGCACTGGTACACTGGAATACATAAAGGCTGAATTACCCCGTGGGGGCTTCTAATCACCTTTGTACCGAACTGTGAGATAACATATTCTTTTTGTTTCTATTGTGACAATCTCTTCCAAAGTCCTTACTTGGGCTTTCTCTTTCTGAGCTGCTTCGTCTTAACCTGACTTGTTCTTTGTTTTCATCACTTTCTGCTTCAGAGTCACTCAGCTCTAAATCAGGACAGTACCCATCGTTGTCCTGGTATGGAGCACCTTCAAGTGTCTGCTTGCTCCACAAGCGATCTTTTGTTGCAAGTCTTCTTGTTGGCTTTTCACAGCACCGGAGATCTTCCGTGGTCCTCACTAGACTGTTGGTAGCCTCTTTAAAGGACCTGCTAAAATGTTCTATGGTGGATTTTCGGAATCCACTCTGGCTGGCCAAGTGAGCCGTGAGCACGGACTCTTGTTCATAGGACGTCTGGCTGGAGCTGTCTCTCTGGCTCACATCTCCAGCCCTGCCCATCAGACCATTGGACTTGGACACCAGCCTTGAGTTCTCCTGCTGCACCCGCCCATTCCCAATGGAAGACTGTCCGTGCAAAGCAGCCTGGAGCGCTAAAGGCTTCCCAGATGGCTGGCCCCGGTGAAACTCCATCAGCTGTGTGGGGCCAGAATCCTTTGCCTCACTCCGAGGCTTGCCGATCCCTGCCAGCAACCCATTACTTCTGCTGTTGTGCTGATACCTGGCATAAGATTTTGTTTTAATTTCAAATGATTCCTTTGACATTGGCACACTCCGTTTGCTGTAAACAGTGCTGTTGTTGTCAGGAGAAAGTGGTCTGTTGCCAGGCTTCAGCGAGTTATTTTTGCAGTCTCCTAATGCTGATTTGGGCATTTTTAACTTCAGGGTGATCCTGGGAGGTGGGTAGAACAGTGTGTTCTCTAGTGCACTTGTCAGGGTATGGCCTACAGGAGAAAGAGGCGAGGAAGCAGAAAAAAAAGCAAGGCTTCTTTTAAAAAGGGTAATTTCCTTTGTCATCTGTAACAAGTTTTATAGTCCATTATAAGGTCATGCAATAGAAATAAGCATTTGGAAATAATTAGTGTGAAATTATTTTAGGACACTAAGAAGAAGTTGGGACAACCAAACTGTTCCAAATTATCCACCGCTTTGGAATTTAGGTAAGCATTTAAATATTTCCATTAAAAACAACAATGTGCCCTTTTTATGGGGCTTTAAGCCAGTGAATGAACCAGTTTTGAGATATGACTGAAGTTGTTCCAACAAAACTGTAAAAAAGGTTCATATTCAGTTTTGGATGAAGAAAAAACAATGCTTCAAACTGAGTTTCAATTTGGACTTAGTTCAACTCTCTGCTTCGTATTATAAAATTCTCTAAGCTTTAAAAGTCTTTCTACTTCAACATACTAGTTGTTTATGATAATACATGCATACAGCACCCACTGCAAATTTCAAGCTATTATAATAGGCATTAAAAAAGCAATTGTATTTGTAAATACATAAAATAAAGTTAGTAGATATTTCTAATAAAACGCATTAACACAAAAGCAAGGAGCTTCAGAGTGCGACTGCTTCCATGAAGTACTAATCTGATCTAAAACAGTTTAAAAAACTACTTTATCAATACTAGCGAAACCTATCCATGTTTCAGGGGCAGAGAAAAAAAGCATGAAGACTTCACCCTAAGCTGGTGAAGTATGCATCTTGAAAGACCAGAGATCTTAATTTCACACAGAAAAATAGCTGTCTTTCCTATTAAAAAAAAAAGTAATTACACTGCAATGCATACTCTCCTCCTCTTTCCAAATACTGTGTTCCTTATTTTAAAAAGTTGCTGTAAAAGTGAAGGGCAGAGTGGGGTTTGGCACCTCAGCATTCCTAAACAGTTACTAGTCACTATTAATAACCAGAGTACTCAAACTCTTTTTGAAGGAAGGACAGTAACTGCAGATGGCAAGCTAAGAAATCTGCGCTGCTTATGAAATGCACAAAGCACATGAGAACAGCAGCAATTTCCATCAGTCACTTTCTCTTGCCTGAAGGAACCAACTACTGACAGCAAGCACAACGCTTTCTCAGCTGGAGAACCAACCAGCAAGGCAGCAGAGCTTGCTGCAGGGAACCAGTGCCATGGACCAGCAACCTAAGGGTGCAAAAACGTAGAGATCACCACCAGCTCCTTTCTGCTGTCTGGATGCCACAGTGATTGATAAGCAATAGGCATATACAAAAAACAGCCATAAAGTAAAGAAATATTCAAGTGAATATTTTAAGTGATTAAAGATTTCTCTCTGTGTTGCTACTTCTATGACTATGTACTTGAAGAAGGTTCTTAAAGGCATTTTTAAGTGTTAAAAGCACTAAAGCAGGAATATAAAGAGAACACATTATTTTAGTTTAAATATGGGCAGGATTTATAAATATTTTACATTTCTATGATTACCTGCAGCAATTTCCTGATTAATGAGTTGGACTTGCAAGTTGAAGACCTGTTCATGTACTTTACTGTGGGACAACTTCAGTTTCTCTCTCCTGCTTACCATGTAGCAGAGATTTCTTACCTACGAAGGAATAACAGGAGACTTAACAGGCAATGAGAAAATAAACCCAGACAGTTTAAAAAGTCTATCATCAATAGAATCAAAACAACATTACATGCAAGATCCCTTGGTAAAGTTCTTGGTAGTATTACTGAACATATCTAACTATGTGTTAAATAAAAGATACTGGGTTGTTTTTTTTTTTTTAATTGCCAATTCAACAAATGCCTTGAAAACATTCTGCAAGACAGCAGAATATGTTTTCATTTTGGCCAACCCATTTACCAGCTTCTTTTTTGACTTGATAGCATTGACTCTTAAGGCTCAACAAGGCCAAATGCAAGATCCCGTTCCTGGGTGAGAGCAATACCCAGGGATCAATATCGGCTGGGGGATGAATAGGAGAGCAGCCCTGTGGAGAAAGATGTGGGAATAATGGTGGGTAAAAAATTGGACGTGACTCTGCAATGTGCACATGCAGGTCACAAAGCCAATTGTATCCTGGGCTGCATCCAAAGCAGTGTGGCCAGCAGGTCAAGGGAGGGGATTCTGCCCCTCTGTTCTGCTCCGGTGTGACCCCACCTGGAACACTGCATCCAGCTCTGGGTCTCCCAGCACAAGACAGCCATGGACCTGTTGGAGTGGGTCCAGAGGACTGCCATGAAAATGGTCAGAGGGCTGGAACTCCTCTCTTCTGAAGACTGAGACAGTTGAGGTTGTTCAGCCTGGAGAAGAGAAGGCTCTGGAGAGACCTCACTCCAGTTTTTCCTTATATGAAAAGGGATTATAAGAAAGAAAGACCACAGCCTGTAGTAACAGAAAAAGAGGTAAGGTTTTTGAACTGAAGGAGGGTATGTTTACATTGGGCATAAGGAAGACATTGTTTACAGTGAGACACTGGAACAGGTTGCCCAGAGAAGCTGTGGAAGCCCCATCCCTGAAGTGTTCAAGGCCAGACTGGATGGAGTTTGAAGCTCCATCCATTTAGTCTCGTGGAAGGTGCCCCTGTCCGTGGTAGGAGGCTTGGAACAAGATGGTCTTTGATGTCCCTTCCAACCCAAACCATTCTGTGATTCAGTTCCACATATTCTACTTTTAGTACTTGCTTAATAACAACATTTCCACCTAAGGTAATGGAATAACAAGAGGCACTAAAAGTTCTTGATAAACACCTAAAAGTGCTTTGAAACACAGAAAGAGTGTAGGGGCTGGCTGAAAGGTATCTGCCAAACACACTTTCCCCAGCACGCAGTTCCATCTGTTTAGAGCTGGGATCTCTTTACCCAGAAAAAAAAAATTCCAAGATTCCCAAATTTATATTTATCCCAAGATATAATAGAGTAGAAAATCTTGTGGCACAAGAAGTTCAGAAATTTGGAGATAAGCATTTCAAATTATGAATCACCTCCATTCAGAATAAGTACATAAATTTCAACAAAATTTTGTGTAAACCAAACATTTAACAAACAAAAAGCTTGACGCAGTCTCTTAAAAAATAAAAAATAACCCACCCCAAAATACCAACCCTCCATATGAAGCATGTTATGGGTTTTAACATTTTTCTTAAATTAAGGTTCCATTCTGAAAGCAGTCCTGGAAAAGATCTGAGATTGATTATGACAGATTCAAGACAACAGTTACACTGACAACTTCAAATCTTGGCTCCAACAATTTTCCTGCATTTTCATGATGTTCTCTCCCCAGTATTGTTTCCCTTTTTCTTAAAACACTGTTACCTCTCTTCTGCTTTTACTTCCCCTCCTAATCACATCTGTTTATTGTGTAATCTTTTTTACATTCACTACCTACCTCTAAGCGCTTGAAAACTGCAGGTGACCACTACCCAACAGGCCAACCTAATGGGCAGCCTCCAAGTGGAAACAAGCCTTACTCTTGCATAATAAAAGTAACATTTTTTCTCATTCAGTCTGTATCACTAGCTACAACTACAGCTGGGTCAAATAAATTTCCTCTTTTTTAAAAACATTCACACAACTGAAGCTGAACTCAGAGAGTCAATTACCAAATACATCCACTGTGCAGAGAAACATGCATCTTAAAATACATAAAGGAATAACCTTTAAGCACATCAAGAAGCACTTTTTTCATACTGGATCTTTCACTGGGTTGAGAGGGGACAGCTCCTGAAAGGCTCTGCAGCAGGCAGTGCTGCATATCAAAAGATTGGAGTTGAAGGCCTTACTTTTTTTTATTACTATTTTTAAAATCATCTCACTTTGCTTTCCCCACTCCCACTTTCATCCACAAAGACCTTGCTCACCTGCAAATAATTTTTCAAAACTTTACAAGCTAATTCTTACCCTCTCTAGGTCCTGCCTTAAATGCATGAACATCCTCATGCGAGTATGAATGCTATCTTCTTTTGGCTGCACCAAGCCATTTTCTTCATCCTCCTTGGGAGGAAACAATGGTTTGTTAAAGTTACTTTTCCGCTTTAATTTCCAGTAATTGTAGATGAAGTCTACAGCAAGTTTAGGAAGGCCCAGCTCTGCTGCAACATCCTCCACTTTTACTAGTGAGTAAAATTCTTCTTCCAGCTCTCGGAGTTTTTGGGCTCGCAGGCTCGTTTTCTCACTCTCCGTTTGCTTCTGCTCTGACACACTTTTGGGGTGCTCCTCAACATCAGGCAGCGAATTCTGTTTGTTCTTGCTGTGCTTTAGACAATACGACTTGAACTTGACCTCATCCCCATCATCCAGGATAGTCTTCATCTCTAAGCTATGCTCAAAGGCACAGGTGACATGAAAGGCAGTGATGCAGCTTTTCACGGAGCACTGCAGACAAAATAAAACAAAAAACTTCAATTACTAACAGTAGCAGCAACCAGAAAAAAGGGACATAACTACCTCAAGTACACAAAAATCCATCCCTACCAAACCCTATTTCCTGCACATTCTTAAAAATATTGATCCCTTTGAAGTTGGTATAACCCAATTTAGTATTTTCTTGTTTGCAAACAATGTTCAGTGGAAGGAGTTTTTTGTCCATCTCTGATACACATAGCAGTGGCTCCTAATCTCAGGCTTATTTGAAAGAAAGTGACCCAGACTAATTCCTAAATCTCTGTCTAGTCAACCAATTTGATAGCAAACAGCTATGAAGAAGCAGACATCTAACCAACAGTCATCTCCATTGTAAAGCATCTCTGAACACAGGAAGAACAAAATGCAAAACAGAAATCGCCCTTCTGACAGACTCACTCTGCAGAGTCACTATGGAACAAGTACATACCTGAATGCAAGCACCAGTTTTCAGTTTGCACAAACTACACACTAGAGCCCATCGACTTGGTGGAATGTGAGACACCTTTGTGATTGGCTCCATCCTTTCTGGGCAAGCAATGCTAACCTGTAAAGAAAAAAAAAAACCAGTGTGGAAAACAGTTATTGAAGGAAAAAAAAACCCAAGCTCTCCATTCATATCAGAAGAAGAAAGCCATCCATTCATTTCTCTTGCTGCAAGATCTCCATGTGTTCATACTTCTCAGAAAGAGATCCCAAAAGATCCCACACAGAGAAAATAGTGTGGAATATTATTAGTTTAACCTGGAGGCTCAAAGTTGCAATTCTTCAAAACATCTGAGGAACCTACAGCGCTCCCTTATTATGAACCAGTGTCCTGGTTCTGGCCAGGACAGGGTTAATTTTTGCAGTAGCCAGGAGGGAGCATGGCTAGGATGCAGAGGTTATTCTATACCAGCTCACATAATTTTCCAAGAATGGGGGAAGGGTTCTCTTCTGTTTGGGTAAGTGTGATGTGAAGCAAGTGGTTGGGGTAGCTCTGGCTCCCTCTGTTACTGATACTGTAGCTCTTACTGTTTGTTTATCTTATTTCACTGCTGCTTAAAGTAAATTGTTCTTCTCTCAATCTGTGATTTTTACCATTTATGCCTCCAAACATCCTCTCCAGCCTGCTGCAGGGGAGGGGGGAGTGGTCTGAAGAGCTTCAGTGGGAACACTAAATTGGGGAATACCATTCCTAAACCCCTACCAGTTGAGAGACTGCAGCAAGTGATGCTTAAGTTTATTTCCATTCCCTTGTGGTTTTGCTTTTGTTTTTCTCCCCCCATGCTGCTTTCACAGGTCTAACTTTAAAAGTACCAAAATACAAGCCCCGCAGAACAAAACAGGAACACTTTCCTGAAAAGCTCCTTCTATAAAATCCCTAGATCTGCTACAGTATCTACTTCTGTCAACTCAAGATTTGGGACAGAACCAGATCTATCAGTCAGCAGCCAGGAAAAGCCTTGTTTCCCAGCTCTGCCTCTCCACTGAGCACTCCCACTGCAAGAGGTGATCGTAATACACTATCTTAACTATGGATTGTATCAAATATAATTTGAGAAAAAATGCAAGAAACTTATCTTATTTGCAAAGCATGATATATTGTCTTGTGCTAGTTTTTGCATACTTAGTCTAGATGATCAATTTGTCTCTGGTAGACCAGATTACAGATATTACTAAAAGAAAGGAAAAAAAATCAGATACGCACAGAACAGCTTTTCCTATTATTTGTTACACTAACTTCCACATATCCACTGTGATAGAAGGTTCTCAGCTGCCTGTTGTCTATACAGGGAAATGAGGACTGTCCTCAATGATCTGAACACTAAAACAGATATATCTATATCTGTAGGCATCCCTGAGCCACTCCTGACACGATTTATCCAAGCACAGAAACAGAACTTGGCCAGCTCTGAATGACTAACATGCAGAACTGGGCCAGTATGAGAATGGCACACGGCAGAAGATTTCAGTGGGATAACTGTCCCAAGAACATGAGTCTCCAAAAGCTTGGATTTTGACACTTCTGCAACACTTTTTGAAACTGGCAGTTCAGTGCCTTGGAAGGCTACCTGGCTGAAACAAAACCACAATGCTGATACTAGTGAGGAAGCTCTCTGCACTTTCTAGAAACAATTCACCTGAATAGAGCAGACCTGTTTTTCCTGTGGTGGGATACTGGCTTCTTCTCAAAGGGATGAAACCTAAGAATTCAAAGAAAGGAGGTTCCTAGGTCATGCTCTGTGGCACTGTGAGGCCAGAAGAAAGCTGATGGTTTAAAAAAGCAGTTAAGGATGAGATTTGAACAAGTATTATTTTGTTTTTCTAGAAAACTTTAAGAGCACTACGCTACAGTAATTTTCATCGATTAACTCCACAATAAGTGTCACCCATGGAAATCTGGGTTGTATGAATTAGTTTAAAATGTGATAATTGAACTGGTGACTTTACAAGAGCCAGTAGACAAAGCTAGATTTCCTAGCTTCTCTTTGAGGGACATTATAACTTGATACACACATTAATTTTAAAACTTGTTTAATCCCTGAGGAGGAAAAGCTTTGCTTCAGCAGACCTCCTCAGTGAGGTAGACTTACCTAAAGATAGCAGTGCTAAGTCATAGTTGCTATGCTCAGAATATTTTTGCTCTCTCTCCTTATCATGCACTGCTTTAAGGATCATTTAAGTAGGTGGAAAAAACAGCTTTGCAAGAAATTACTTGGTTCATCATTTCCACATTAGAAAAAATAAAAAGTTGACCAGCAGTTCATGAATTAATGACATAAATTGATTCAAATAAGGTATATGTTAGTTACAGTACATCACTCTCTGATCTGCCAAGTGCAAGCCCACATCTTCTGGAACATACTGAAGTCAACTGGCAGCATGGCCGGTTGATTTCCAAAAGCCTTCATTACGAAGGCACTGAGGTGCTTCGGAAGGGTCAGGTTTTAAAGAAGGAGAACAGTCAGGCAATATGTGATGCCCTCATGAGATGGAGGCAACAAACAATTTAACCACTTGTGGCCTTCCTGTAACTTGGTGGAAACGTGACAAGGCTGTCCCTGGAATGCCTGAGTAGTTCATCAAAATCATGTCCAACACTCTTAAACAGCATCAAATGTAGCTTTTTTACATACAAAAGAAAAGAGCCTTTCATGAACCTAACTTGACCATGCTCAAAACAGCTGGTTACAAGTTGCACAGGTATTTTGTTGTACAAAGACTGACTGTTACCACTACACTAAGAGACAAGATTTCCTTGAGGAATTAAGGGATTGTATCCATGTGTGAGGTTGTCTATATAATTTTCAAAAAGAAACCAGAATCTTCAATGATTTTTGTTTGGGAAACTGAGTAATACCAGCTTTCCACTGTGCTTCCCAGCAGGTGTTGGGAATTGACCCAGACCTTCTCCCTGTCCCTCTCTGCCCCCTTAAATGCTCTCCCTGATCTTTCCCCAGAGGAGACTCATAAGTTCAGGAAACATTTATACTGGAAATACTGTTCACTCAGCTTGTAATGCTGACTGTTGATATTACCCCACTTTGTAAAAGCACAAAGAGGCACTTACAGAGTCAGGTGCAATTTATTTATACTGGCCTCATGCCACCTGCATGTTTCTGCAGAGAGGAGTCAAGGCAAAGTCCATTTGAACTTTCCTGCTCACAAGGGATCCAGAGAGCAGAAGCCAACCTTTTCATCCCCCAAGAACTCCCATTCCAAGGCAGAAATGATCCATCTGCCATAACAAGTAGTCATTTTCTCCATTTCTTCACCTAGCATCAGGTTTCATCTTGACTTCTGTACTCTGAAGAAAGTTTTCTAAGAGTGGGAAAGAGTGAAGACAATAGGTTGTTGAAGCCTATTATCTGCAACTGTTATGTACATGATCATCAGTCACCCTGCTGTCCTCTGCTTCCCTGCTAACTGTGCCACCAACAGCTGCACAGCACACAAGGATCTGCAGCAGTCGCTGGGAAGGGCAGCCCAGTGGCTTGAGTATGGCCACTCACAACAGCTGCTCAGGACAGTCAGTTTTGTATTTCCTCTACAGCTGGGGGGGTTATCCCTTTCTGCTTCAGCTAACACTACATTGTCTAGCAGAGGATGCACCTGGAATGGGTTATCTAAGGCAGAGAAAGACTGTGAATTTCAAAACACTCCATGCAGGTTTTCTGGTATCAGTGTTTCCTTTTCTGATTTTTAAAAAAATTTTAATTTTTTTTTTTTTTTAAATTAGAAGAATACCTTTAAAAAACGCCATGGAATAGACCACACATTTGCACTAAAGCAAAGTACAGGCAGAAGAAAAAGAGGATACAAACCAATGATAAGTACACTTCGGAAAGTAAAAAATCTTCAAATGTCTCAATCAGTCAAGGGAGGGTAAAGAAAGCCTTTCAACAGAGTTAACTCACAAGAAGGCAGGGAAGAAAAAACATTTTAAGACAGTGCTGAATGAATTCATGCAGGAAAATACCTGGCACACTTTACTGCAACAATGCTAGACTATACTTGGTGACTCATGAAGCCTCTTTGAACCTTTTGCTACAAGACACAGACATGTTTACAGTCCCTTCCTCCCAAAGTATTCTGCCTTGGTCCACTTTGTTAGGGCCACAGAAATACCACTGACTTTATAATTAAGCTGTTTGTTTTTGCAAGTTCCAGCATGCTAGTACCTTGGGGAGAGAAGAAATAGATATATGAGAATACACATTCTCCCATAAAGCATCCATCCCTGGGTCTTCAAACCTTTTGTCTTTCTTGTCCCCTGCAGCACATAAGGCCAATCTAGAGAGGAACTGACCTGCAATTTTAGTAGAGATATACAAAGGTTTTTTCTCTCTCCTCTGGTGACTGAATTGTTTTACAAGCAGCTACACACAAGCCCGAGAGAGAGAATGGATCCAAGATGCATTTCCCATGCCTGCAGGCAGATGCCACCTCTTCACTATGCCTGACACACTTGGCATTGGTGTAGAGGGGAGGAGGTGTCCAGAGCCTGGAATCACTGAATGAGCTGTGGAAACAGCTGGAATCAAGCTCTCCCACCCTGGGTGTCCCCCAGCAGATTCTCTACCCCAGCCAGAGGGAGGTGGGCAGGCAGGAACCCAGCGAGTGCTTCCTCCCCTGCCATCGCCTGCTTCTCAAACCTCACTGCTCCTCTTCTGCTGGTGAGAACAGCAAGGCAGCCCCATGCAGAATGGACCTCTTAGAAAAAACACTCAGCTCAGGGGTCAGGAGAGCTTCCAGTGAAGACACTTCATAAGTACAGGAGGAGAAGTGATTTTTAAAAAATAAGTTGTTTTTTTTTTTTCTCAACTCCTCTCTCCTTGAAGGTGAAAGAGATGCCAGGAACTACAAGCAGGCCTGAAAGGAAAAGTGCAACTGCAAAGACCTCCTTAAGAAGTAGATATATATGCCTGAAACAACTAAGAACTACACATTGCATCTGGTTGCTAAGCTAAGAAAAACCAAACCAAAATCTTAACATCTTTCTCAAAGTTGTGGACACATCAGGCCTGTCTGCACTTCAGAGCAGCAGATTCAGAAAATACTGTATCCCTGATTTCATGGTGCTGACAGATCTGGCTAATGCCTCACATTAAACCACCCACCATAATGGATTTGTGAATCTTACCAGAAATAAAACATAAATATTGCAAGTGCAAAATTAAACAGGAACTCCATCTATACCTAAGTGAACTTTCTGTTTTACAGAACTATAGTGATGTTAAACTGGACTCAAATTGAAGGAGGAAGTGTAAAACTTCATTACAAAACTCTCCATATATGTTATGCACCGATACATCAAAGAAGTCTTTACTTATGAAGTATAACATGGAGATAAAAATTCTCATCTCCCCACCATTCAGAAAAATTTTCGTTCAGAGAAACCTTAACTACAAATCTTAGCATACATCCTAGAAATAATGCGGTGCAGGCGTTCTTTAAAGAAAGAAAGAAACAAACACAGCTAAGAAAAAAGTGGAGGTATTCATGCAAATTACACATGTATCTGAGAACACAAATTCATCAAAAAATAAGAGAGACAATGAAGCTGCAGTTTTAAGATACAGCTTACATCAGTAGCGCTTTCTAGCAGGTCACAGATACCATGACAACACCAAGAAGTGATTGCTGAGTAAATGGAGGTGACAAAGTGACTCATTAATGGAATATAAGCTGGACTCTCTCCCAGTCTTCATAGACTGAACAGGCTTATCAGAATAAAGTCTAGTATTATGTCAGACAAAGACCTTAAATCATGAGAATGTAAAAAGGCAGAGTAGGGAACAAGGAGGAGGACAGGACAGAAATTAGGTTTTTACCTCTGGAATCCAAAGAGCACAGCTTACATGTGCCCACTTGGTCCCTGTCCTGGTAGCTTTCATGGCACCTCCTCTTTTGGGACAGAGGAGGCACTGAGGATGTATTCCCAGGACACAGGTGCGACACAGCCAGCTCCCTTCGGGTACTTTTAAGATTCCATAGCAAGCCTTGGAGAACAACAGATATTGAAATCATTATGCTGAAATGATTTCACACACAAGAATTCATATTCCGACAGAGCAAAGCTTTCAAAAACTAAAGGTACAATCCTGGTCTTCACTTAATCTTTCTGTGATTTCTTTACCTTAAAATGAGTCAGGTGATCCAAGAGATAAACAGCTTCAAAAGCAATTGTTTTTACACCTGTTTATAAAACATATCCATAGTGACTGCACAACAGCGCTGCTGTTACAAACCTTCACCTTGGCTTTTAGTGACTTCTAAATTTCCAAATTAAACAACATAGACATTTCTTTAAATTAGCTTCTGTATCTAGTGCTTTCTAAAAATCAGTTTCCTACTGCTAAAAACTTAACACTCTAACATAATTCTATTTAGATGTGAAGGGATATGAGCTGTTTGACTGAAAATCATTTCCTGCAACATTAAATTACATTTGTGTTACAGATCTGTGTACCTTTTTCTTTAAATACTTATATAATACTGCAACAAAAATTACAGCATATACTGAAATTATAAGATGCTGGGTTTTATGCCTATTTCCCAAGTATTGCACTTAACCGCATAAAAAATGACAGATTTCTTAAGTTTTGCTAGGTTTGAGAATTAAAAGGAAAAAAAAGGAAAATAAATAGTCTGATTTCCCATTCAAATTCCTCATCATTCTTAATGGAACCAATCATGGATCCTGCTGTACATACACATCCCTCCTGCCCCCCATGAAGCTGAGCATATCTGAAATCACTGGCTGCCACCAAGGTCTAATCTACTGAACCACTCCAAATTAAAATTTTATCAAAAGGTTGGATATCACAGGAAATCTCATCATTCCTAACACTATCTCTGGTAATGACAACATTAGAAGACTCAAAAGAAGAGGATCATTAGTTGTAACCATTCTTTCAGATTAAATCTAGTACAAAATTCCCATACTTGCCTTCCCAGCCTTCTGATTATAAGATCTAGGTATTTAATATTAAACAATATCATAAAACACTGCACATTTATGTCAGGCTTGTAGGGAGGGGGACTTTCCTAAATGTGGCAAGACTGACTAACCTAAATGCTTTTCTGATGTGACAACTCGTGTAAAAGCCCAACAGGGGGAGCTGCAATCTAAATTTTACAAGTGTTCTTTTCCTCCCCTGTGGCACATTCCCACCAGAATTCTTTCTGCTACTGGAGCAGAAGTGGCATTACATCTAAGATGATATCTAGGGTGTTGGAAATGGACTGAAACTATTTTCTAATTTAAACGGATTAATAAGCAAAGGATGCCTAGACTACTAAAACAGTAATTTCACAATGTGTTTGAGCCAGCACAAGAGGGTACCACGAAGGAGAAATTTTCTCATACTCCTCCTCCCCTCCACCTCCAGACTGTGTGATGACAAACATACTTTGAGCCTTTGCAAATCTATCATTACCCCTTAACAGGCACAAGCAAGGACTGAAGCAGGCAGCCCAGCTGCCAGCAGTGTTCCTGTCACTGGCCACCTTACTGCCAACTCAGGCTCACACAGCTGCTTCACACAGGGACTCAGATCAGGAGAGCAGCCGGGCTGGAAGCCAGCCCTCTGTGAGCAGGGAGGTAACAGGTCCTTTTTCAGCCAGATATGTTTTCCAAATATACCTTTAAAAAAAAACACCTTCTTGGTCTCTTTTCAATTTATAGCAAAACCCCCTTTCAGAATAGGATGCACAGAAACCACAGGATTCCTATCCCTTTTCTGATTATAAGGATACCTCTACCTGACTTATGCTGAGCTCAGGCAGTGTAAAGTCTTGGCTACATCTGAAATGCTATAAACATGAGCACCATTCAGACTGAGACCACGGTTTTTGCAGGTGCTGACGGCTTCTAAAAAAAATCACCCTGTTAAAGTGCTACATGTGGTTTCACATGGCTAAATTTGGACACTCTAGGTCTGACTAATTAACTAGCCAGTCAAGAAAGAAAAATAGCTCTGAAACAAATGATCTTTAGATTTCTCACAAACAGGCAAGCCAGTATTTCCTGCCCTGTTAATCTTCAAAAGCAGGTTTAGTAACACGGGGAAAAATTGTTTACAGTCACAGAGGAAACACTTGCAAGTCTCAAAAACACACTTTGCATTCCTGTTAGACTGTAGCTGTCCCCTTATTAACTATGCTAGGCCTCTTATTCT
Organism: Acanthornis magna; assembly: GCA_036785705.1. Classification (NCBI taxonomy): domain Eukaryota; kingdom Metazoa; phylum Chordata; class Aves; order Passeriformes; family Acanthizidae; genus Acanthornis; species Acanthornis magna. The sequence goes on along the minus strand of JAWUZG010000221.1, from coordinate 29,506,762 downwards.
GCTGTAATTGTTAGAGTCCAAAAATTCACCTCAGTATTGCACCACCTTTCATATGTAGAAAACCACGAAGTCCTCCACTTAACATTTAATAGCCATTCAAATTCCACACTTGCCTGGGTAAACTTAGACCACAGGATAGTGTCAACATTTCTGCAGGCACTAACCTGATGGACACAAATATTACACTTGTCACAAAACACCATGTCGTTCCCATCTTCACTGTCCGGGGACCGGCACACATCACAGATGACGTCCTCATCATATTCGATACCCAAGCCTTCTTCAGTCTCAATGGCATGATTCATATTCTCATGACAGTGCCGCTCCAGCACTTCAATTGTCTTTTCCATTGTGTTTTCATCCAGGAGCCCACATCCTACAACACAGAAAGGGAAGGGCAATTAGAGGACAGTCAGATGCTTCTGACTGAGTCAGAGAAGCAGGAACAGAAAAAAGACATCTTCTAGCAACTAATGCAGTAGACACAGCATCCAAAAATAAAATAAAAATAGAAAAGATTTTTCACTCACAGACTAATTATAGTGTTGTTTTATAAATACAAGTAGAACTACTACTTGAGTAAAACCACAAGGTTGCACCTTGAAGCAAACACTACAGCATAAAAGACAGCAGTTGCAGTAACTGCTAGCTGCTCACATACAACCCTTCCTGCACCACCATCATTTTAAGAAACACTAATGAAATCCAAAAGTCACACACTATGTTCTTCTCAAGACTAGTGCCCTAGGAAGCAAAACTTACCAAGAATACTTCATATCTTATAATGATACCAAAGTTGCACCAGTACTAGTCCATACTTTAGTGATCAAAGCATGAAGATTATGAAAAGTGGTTTTATTTATTTTTAATGATAAACTAGTAAATAAATATACTGTTGCAATACATACTATTTCTGTTCACTTGGACACTACACATGCTACATATACTCACCATTAATCAAACTTAGTATAAGCAGGACCATTTAAAAAATATTTGCTATGAGACTGGTCCTCAGCTTGCAGCTTCAGGACACGCAGTGTGTAAGAAACCCTACAATGTTCACAGCTACAAGACCTCTCCAAACTGCATCTTATCAAAACCCTTGGTCAAAAATGATCATGATGGTCACAGCCCACAATTTACTCAGGCCTTCAGATGTTGGGATATTCACGTAACATTAATTGCAGTGGCTAATATTTTAACTAAGGTTCCTAATTCTGATTCCTTGTTACAAACAATAAACAGAGAGTTAAACTGTTCTCTCCCATGCCCTTGTACTTTCTCGTTCCCTGAATTAAAAGAATTACAGAATTATTCAGGTGGGAAGAGAAGGAAAGGATCTGCAATCATACATGGGAGAATACTAGCCACACAGGCTATTCCACCATAATTCAGTTATTCCACTGATAATTCTGATATTATTTTCCATAGCTCACTCCCACTCATAGACCGCTATATCCCCAACTTACATGGAAAAAGAAAGTTTACTTAGCTGATTTTAAATGGGCTAACATGTGTGAAATTTAATGACTCTGTTGAGAATCCATGCAAGATCCTCAGAACTCTGAATTTGTAGATATGTCCCAAGTTCAAGAAATGGAAACATCTGCTTTCTCTACATAAAATCTTTAACTTTTGAAGTCCTAAAATTAATTCCACTTGGTGTGGGCTTTTTCTCTCCTGCCTCAGTCTGCAGAAGTTGCAGATGATTTTGGATGTGAAGAAATTTTTAGGCACAACAGGTAAAATATAAAAAATTAACAGATCCAAAGAAGTAATTACTTTTTTAGCTCCTGTTTATCTCAGCATTTCCAATAAATTCTCATTCAGCAATCTTTAGGAGACCTTAGACAGCAGACTACAACTCAAACAGCAGAAATTAAGTGCAGGTTTTAAAATGAGAACATGTTGTGGAATTACCCATTTCTGTAAGCTCTTCATTTAGTTCCTGGAGCCAAAAGATGTCCATGTCATCCAAGTCATAGCGACACACAGATTCTGCTAGTTCCAAAATGTTGATGTAACCTGGTTCTGTGGGTTCTTGGCTCGAACAGTGGATGTATTTCCTGGGTCGTGTATACAGTACTTCTTTTACTTTTTCTGCTACAACCCTGTGAGTGAAGAAAAAAAAAAAAGGAATACTTACAGATTTTTAAGACCTATCCTTGAAAGACATAAAATATTTGCTATAAGTGCAAAGAAACCTGGTGTTTCACACATTTTAAACTAGCCAGTAAGTGTAGTCAGGCTAGGGAGAAAGGATCCTGTAAATGTCATTTTTCACACAAAATGTTCCAAGGTTTACTAAATATACAGAATCTTTTTTAAAATGTAAGCCTTTGCATATGATTTTCAATTTAACAAATGCTACTAGTACGACACAGCAACTGTTTCTGAAACCCAGAGAAAGTATTATGTACAAAACCAATACAATCTTTGTCCTATATTCTTCCTAAATGATATAAGGAAATCTTGCCAATCAATCTCTTGAAAATAGCAGCTTTTTCAGGAAAGCTTAATTTATTCTACTGTAGTGTCTGTGTGTGTATGCGAAAAATCCTTGCTCTCCATTTGGGATACACAGTCTACACTTACTTTGTAGATGACACCTTACCTACATTACAAATACATTATTTTTGTTATGCAAGAAAAATTCTGATGCCAAGCAAAAATGTGAAGGGGAAAAGTCATCCAAGAAGCAAAGGAGAAAAACATTTGTGTTCGCAACCTTTCAAGTATTTCCAGAGATAAAACTCAGTGTTTGGTTAGTTTGATTTTGGAATGGAAGAATAATCTTAACTAGATAAAGTTCCATCTTTCTCTGAATTCAATGCAAAAAGCCCTACATGTGGAAGGAAGCGGGGGAGATACAGAATGGAACAGTGCCATGCATGAGTAGCTCTACATGCTTTCTGGAGCCAACCCTCCACAGGACAAGGAAAAGATAAAACCTGTGGAAAATGAGGCAGCAAAGAAGGAGGAGGCACCTATCAAGCTGTACCCCACATAATTCTTACTGGACAATGTGGATTATCAAAGTTAGCACAAACAATGTCCTTCTGCCATTCTTCGTCCCCTTTCACCCTGCTCATTTTTTCCTCTAATTCCCTTGTGAGCTTTTCTTTTCTCTAGTCCAGCCAAATCTATAGCAATCTTTTCTTCTAACATAATACTGTTGGTATGAGATGCAATATATTTATTTTTAATAACTTAGTACTGACAATAGCCTCAGTGGAAATTAAATTATGCTGGCATCAGTGCTTTCACCGCACAATTCATTTATCTTTGTCTTGAAGACCACGCTGGCAATAACCTTTCCATGTTGAAACATGATTTGTTTCCACCAGGAAGGGTTGCAAGACTACAGTGCTATGTTTCTCTAGTCTAAACACAGTGTGAGAGAACAGAAGATTCTTTATATATCTCCAGAATCTGAAATCACTCAACTTCTATAATGTTAAGCAGCCAGCTGTGGTGAGAGAAGGTAGAAAGGCTTATAGCATTGAGAATAACCAAAATTAGATTATATGAACAAATGAGTAACTTTACCAGGTATCAGTGATTACTGCATGTCTAGTGCTCTATATCATCATGCTGTGTAGGGAAACCTTTCAAGTAATATGCATAAGATATGGGTTTATTTTTAATTTATTCAACTCCCCATACTCAAATAAAAACCAGCTTTTAATCCATAGCACCATGTGACTGAGGAAAAAAGATCATTTTACACTCACAGTGTAGATACTGTAACAGTGTACAGACAGAATGAAACCTGGACGGAAGTGCCACAAAAATGTTTTCCAAATGGGCACTTGGATGGTTTAAGAACATGTCTGAAGGCTGCTACACAGAAGATTTAAACATACCAACAGAGAAAAGCTGACTGCACTTAGACAACTTGGTTTTGAGAGACCATCTTCTCTGAGTTGACAGTTTGTGCACATGATCCATGTCTGATCACCAATACCTGAGAGAAGGCTGTGGAATAGTTTCTGGACTGGCTGGAACTTGAACCCCTTTCTCCCATTCTTGTTTCCACGTGTCTGCAAAGACGTAATACTCATCTGGGTTGACATGGTGAGAATCTGGTAGTTTCATGGCACTAATGAGATCCTTGCGGAACACCTGCAGGGAAGACAGAGTGAAAAGATGGATCTGAGAAAGAGTGGCAGGTATTTTTCTTAATCTACACTGAAACAATGTATATATACTGATAATTTTTTAAGAGTATCAGTAGAAACAAGCCAATTTGAAACTACCTAGATTATTAACTTTTAGAGTATTAGGTACAGTATGATACCAAGTTTACACTAATTCAAAGCCATGCTGCTGCCCAAAGGCTAATCAGAAGGAAGAAGGTTTTTCCAGGTAACCAGGGAGGGGACAAAGGAGGCCTGCATCTGATTCAAGACTCCTCACCATATTTTCAGTCAGTTTATTGCCAGTCTGTAGGCCTTACCTTAACTTAGACACAAGACAGCATATCCTTTTCTTTCACTCAGTTCAGCTACTTTAAACTGTCACATTTATCATGGGCTACAAACAGTTGCCATGGCAAAACTGATGGATAGGCACTTGCTCATTTATTAAAACCACTTGAAGTTTTACCGGTTGGGATCTGTGAGATGGAAGATGAACAGCTGCCTTTGCTGGAACACAAGCAACCTGTGTTGCTCTGTGCCTAAGCAGTGACAGACACAATCCAGCTTCAGCATCCTTCAGCAAACCTATTCAATGAAACACCACCCTCATACAAAGCACTCATCAGTGACCAATCTCCAGCCATAACATCGACTCTTGGCTCAAGAGAGCTAAGTTTTTACAAGCACGTAAACATGATTATCACTCATCTCAAAGCTTATTTAATGTCAGTATCTGTCAACTACAGGTGCATACAATTTAAATAAAGGGTGTATGTATCCTCTGTGGGGTTTTTTCTCCACTGCTACAACTGCATCAGTTTAATGTTCAGTAAAGCAAAACAGTGACTGTGGCTTGGTGTTACAGAGGCATCGCAACTAATTAACTGTATTATTGTAATGAGAAATTAAATCCTCAAAGGGCAATAAAATGAAATGGGAAATATCCCTGCAATGAGTTGTGACAGGTTGAACTCTCTTCTTACTGATTCAGTTTTATAACCAGAAGAGTAATCAACTATCCCAGAGCCAAATATCTTCATGTATCCTTTTCAATTTGACAGTATCAGACCAGTTATGTCTACTACAAAAATTCTCAGCTGTTCTTGGAAATCATCAAGTAAACACTATTAAAAAAGGCCCTGTGCTAAAACAGGTATGGAAATAGGTGCTGGTGACCTGGAACATCAGCGTTACTTCATTATGTTCTACAACTGCATCTCATATGGGTGGCCAGGAGAGCAAGCTGACCGAGGGAACTCAAACCCACAGAATCAAGGCTCTTGTATTTGCTATTAACTTGTTATCTGCCTTGGTTCAGAACAGACTCTTCACTGCTGCCTTCTCTATAAAACTCCTCAGGTACTGAGACCTGTATTAAAATCTGAATGTCAAGAGTGAAAGCACTGAGACTGCAAGCATCCATTTGTTTTCAAGCACTGTATGTACACACCAAAAATAAAATGTAAAATGATTTATGCTACTCAAAAGGCATTTTAGTTTTCTGTGTTAGAGGTACAGAGCCAGGATTATGAGAAGCACTAACAGGGCACAATTCCAAAAAACACCAGAAGGAAGAAGTCTGATACAGGAGAAGTGCAGTGATTGGTTTAATTACCAGAAAATAAATTTCTCGAATCTTATCTAAGTGCTTTACAAGCTACCTTTTAAGCCACTAACAGAATACAAAAGTGAAGTACTTCATATCAAACTCACTATTTCTTAAACATTAGATGAAAAATGCTATTAAAGGGCATCAGTATTTTACCTACATTGCTTAGCAGCAAATCTAATCATCCATTATGTATGTGAACTGTATTTCTATTTTTAGAGCACAAACCCCCTGGAGCATGAACTTCTTCTGGGTTTCTTTTGACTGTTGTAAGCACTGACCACACCATCACCACACCACAATATTAAGTTCTCTGCTTTCAGATTTTTACAATTTACAATATAGGTACCATTGAAGGTCAAAGATTTAACCAATAAAAAGATAACTGTTGAAACTGGGAGTCCAAAACTCAGTTAAGACTTCCTAAGAATTGCCTGTTCATACTTGTGATTAACAGTGCAATTGAGGATTTCCTGCAGACACTTGGAATCATTACAATCTTTCGCTCTCATTATTCTTCATTTCTTCATGTGTGGCCAAGCAGGGTCTTCCAACAGTAAAATACTCTCAGAAGGCAACGTATGAGAATACTCAGTGTGTATTTCCTTTGTTGCAGAAGTAAACCAAAACACTCAGGGGACCCAAAGAGAGTTTTCTGACAAATCAAGTAAATTCTACTTCAGCAGTCAGCCTCAAGGCTATGAACTAAGCCATCTACACAAAGAGCAGCACACACGCCTTCAGGATTTAGATAGCCAGCTTTTCCTTGGGGCTGTTTCTTTTCCAACATTTATTTGAAAAACAATGTTGTTCCTTTACCAGCTGTGTCCATAGAACAGCTAGTCTGCTCCACAGCACAAACTCTCCCCTCTTGGCAGGGACCACCTTCATTTCCAGTTAGCCCATTAAGTGCAGTGGTCATCTTTGGATCACCCCAAAGCAGTTCTACTTCTTACCTCATATGAAGCACAACTCCTCAACTTTATTTTAACACCACCTGTAATATCATACATATTGAAAATACCTGAAAAATGAGCATGCCAAGGCTAGGCTAGTAAGGTATTCCCATTCAGAATGTCACTCCTCACAACCAGACTCAGCTGGTGACGAGTGTCTTTAGCACACGACAAAGAAAGGCCTTGCAGAGCTGAGCTATAACCAAGTGCAGCTCACAGAGCCAGCTGCGTACACAGGAAGTGGGAAACTCCCCACCACTTGGAGCATTCCACAGTAGTTACTGTGTGACAGTGGGATTTGTTAAAAAACTTTTATCAAGAGAAAGCATGAAAGCACAAATGAGTTTTAGCCCTACCATGCAAGACTGCTTGGTCTGAACTTAAAATTACAGTTTTGCTGCCAGGAACTTTTAGCTTCAACCAAACACGATGCAGCACTTTTGAATGAATGACATCAATGAAATGTGTCTGCTTATGTCATCACTGTCATCATAATCTAAGCTTTACCATTTCCTTGAGAACTTCTATTACATATTTGATGCTTTAGAACTGGGGATTAAACCTAGAAGAGAAGACCTTGTTCTTTAGTCACATTGTGGTTTTCCATTTGTGCTGGAAATGAAACACTATGCAGCCACTTGCTCAACCCCTGCCCTGTCCCCCCTGCCAAACCCACGGAATGGGGAGGGGAATGAAAGTAAAACTTGTATATTGAGATAAGAACAGTTTAATAATTGAAAATAAAGTAAAATACAATAATATTGGTAAATAATAGTAACAACTGTGATAACAAAAAGGAAAAAAACCAAACAAGTGATGCACAATGCAATTGCTCACCACCCACTGACCAATGCCAGACCCTGCTTCCCAAACTCAGACCAGCTCCCCTTCCAGATAACTCCCTCAGTTTATATAACAATTCTATGGTGTGGAATATCCCTTTGGTCAGTTTGGGTTACCTGTCCCAGTTATGCTCCCTCCTAGTCTTTTTGGTTTAGTGGTTTGCTGGTTTTTGGGTTTTTTTTTCCCCATACCTCCTTACTGGCAGAGCATGAGACATGGAAAATAAAAAAGCCTTGACTTAGGATAAACACAATTTACCAAAAACCCAAAACATCAGTGTGTTACTAACACCACATTCATTCCAAATCCAAAACACAGCACTGCAACAGCTATTGAGAAGAAATTAGCTCTACCGTAGCTGAAACTAGGACAGGTCAATACTAGTGTTTTGCTCTGCAGTAAAAGTCCACTTGGGTTTGCTGAGGAAATGAGAACTTCCTAGTCAGTTCTGCAGACATGCTGCAATTTATAATGCCTTTAAAAGCTAAATTCCACAAAAATTCTTGAGAAATATGGATACTCTGCTCCCCCAAAGCACTCACATCATGAAACAACGATATCGTGGATCTGTAGAAGGAAAGATATGGTTCATATGTTTTGTTTTTCAGACTTATGAGTCCTATTTTGGAAATTATGTCCGAGGAAAATTAACTTCTTAGAATTTATTTATACATGCTTCACGAAAAGCCGTCTATGACTTGAACTCAAATTCCTTCTGGAGGCACTCTATGAAAACTCAATATATAATCTTCCTCACAGGACACTGCTGTGCTTACTCTGAATAAATCAAGGCTGTGAAACAAAGAATACTATTTTGCATGAAGTATACTTATCCATTAAAGACATCAGGGAGAATACAAGTAATGCTATAGAGAATTACAGTAAAATAGTAGCATTGAAAACAGAGAATGGGTCTTCACAATAAAACAGCCTTCTACAAACCCCATCTTCAATGAACAATTCAAACAGCAGATAAGCACAGACTGTCAGGCACCTTCTGTTCATGACCACTGCACACTTAAAAGCACATTAAGAGAAGAAAAAAAATGAATGAAATACCTTTTCCCAATACCCCTCCGCAAGCTATTACTGAAACTGACTGATGCCACTGCTCATTCACCATGTCTTGCTCAAATGCAAGTGTGAGGAAAAATGAATAGATTGTGTCATCTCTTAAAAATGAAAAGAAGAGTGATACTTCTTCTTGTGACACTCTCCATGCTTTCAGGTACTTTGATCAACTGCTTACAAACTCCCAACACGGGAAAGTCACTTGTCACAGGTATCTAGGCCATGACTGGGAACCACACCTCGGAGACTTAAGTAAATTATGGGTTAACTGCTCCTGTTACAATCAAAACCCACTTTATGCTGGACGGCATGTTATTGCTTCAGTCCTAAGGCTTCCCCTGCACCCAGCAGAACTCAGCAACAGGCGTTTCAGTTCAAGCCCATCACTTAGGGGATCAGAAGACCCACTGCTCAGAAACACAAGAGCTGTGATTTTTTAAAAAGCAAGAGGGAACTGCTATGTCCTGTCTTCCCTGCAAAAGTATATTACAACTCTTACAGAAAACAGCTGGAATGAGGGCCAGCATCCCCTCTAACCAGAGAACAGCTGGCACTTTCCTGTATTTTTGGTGTCCTTCACAACCCATCTCAAAGGCCGAGTTTGAAATTCCACTGTCAAACACTTGAGTTTCTGTAAACTACAGTATTACAAAATTACAGAATCCATCATGTTGACAGTCAAATCATCTTCTTTTTATTCTCCATTGAAAGGATCTAGTAACTTTTATTCCCATAAGAACCCCCAAGCATTAAGGCTTACTCTACTATTGTCGCTCTCAAGTACAGGCCCTCAGCAAACATACTTTCAAAGCAGCAGGTTTACACCTAATATCACTTCATAAATAATAAAACAAAATTTAAATTCTAATATGACCTATTACAAGTGTAATATAGCCACATAGTATCTGAGCATAGTTTCTCTTTGTATGGATGTTTGACAGTATGTGCAAAAGACTGCCCATTTACAGGGGATGAAGCTCCAAGAACAGAATTTGGTAGGCTCATCCTGGCAAGGTAGAGCTTTTCTCGTTAATACATTGCAACCTGAGTGTGAAGTTTCTGAACTAAGGCACCTTATAGAGAAGCGTAGAAACTTAAGGCAGGTTTGCTTTGGGCTTTGGTTGGTTGAGGGATTTTTGGCAGCAAAATAAATAAAAGGCAACATAAATTTCAAATGGAAATGAAACTACAGTTCCAGGCACATACACCAACTGGACTGAAAAACTTAAAATGTTAAAAAAGCTATGACAGACAGGAAAATGTGTAGCATTAAATTTGTAGTTCTCAAATATCCACACAATTTGGACAAGCAAGGCAGTAAATCCTAATGTTAAAACCCCTACTCCCTAAAACTATTTTTATGAATTATCGAGGACTCAAGCAAATGAAATATTGTACTTTTCTTTTAAGTAGCCATGAATCTTCCTAGCCTCCTTTTATAAGCATGTTTAAGAAATGCCAGGAAATTGGATACTAAATCAACCCTACCTAACATCATGTCTCTGAGCCAGAAGAATGTACAAGAACACGTCAAGTTTCCTTCTGGTTGCTAATCAGACATAAGCTTTGGATTTTGGGATTAATCCTAACAATCAATTTTTAAAGTGGTATTAATTTATACAGATATTTTTTTAAAATCTGTACTTGCTATCATCTGCCCAATTCCTTTTTTAATCTTGTTTAATTCTCAGTCTCAACAACTTCCTGTAGGAGATGAGCTTCACAGTCTAATTACATGATGCATGAAAAGGATATCCTTTTAATTGCTACAGATTTTCTAACTTTTGACCTCATTTCTCAATGCTCCCAGACGCCTTTCTTTCCCAGTGCTTCCATCACAAGGAAGGCAGAACTGAAGCACTCTAACTCTGCTGTTTCCAAACCATTCATACTTTACAGTTATGTGTGCTCATTCCCTTCAAAGGTAAAACAGCTCAGCCTTTTCACAACCAAGCTCTTCCACACCCTTCTTCATTTGGGTGACCTCTTCCTAATGAGTTCAAATAGCCTGAGACAGTATCTCAAAGGAAAAAAGAGATCATAAAAGTAACTGATGAGTTTGCACCCCCAACCTTACTTTTTTTTTTTTTTTTTTGTTAGATCAACTAACCCAAGCAGGCTAAAAAGTAGCTCATGGATAACACAGATTTGCCAGAGGTCTTGAGAAGCCTGTTCACATGTCCCAGATAATTCAGAATTTTCTAAGGTAAGCACACACATAAAAGTGACAGTCTCTTATCACACATGGTACACACAGAGCAATCTGGTGTAACCATGTCACCCATTCATTCACAGAACAAAATCAACCACTTGCAAACTGCAACAAGAATCCATTTTCTGCCAAGAGCCTAGTCTCACAGGGTGCTTCTCAGGATCAAGACCTACAATTTATGTGGCAGTTAAATGCCACTAAAAAGAGTTTCACGTACCCAAGTAATGAATGCAGACCATTTACTTTTGGAAGACAAGCTGCACTGCACATGATAATACAGCTGTCACAATCAGCAATGAGGGATTAAAAATTACTCTTGCTGTGAGATGCAAAACCTTATTTGCAAAGAGAGGTAGAATACTGCCATGTTATATGGGAAGGGTTTAAAAAAACAGCATAATGCTAACTTCTTTGCAGTTTCAAGAGGGAGACAGGATTGGAAAAAAAATACATAAACTTGAGTGTCATAGAGATCTCTTAGGTGCTTTTGAGACCCCATGAGCACAGGCGAAAAGAAATGGTCAGTCATTCAGGAGAGTCCAGCTAATGGGTTTTCCCTACAAAAATGATTCCCACTGCTCGGCCATCGCTTTCTGTGGCAGCTTTCATGGAGACAGGAAACTGCCAAGTACAGGCTTCATGCTGGGCCAGACATCCAAATGTCTCGTACCCTGCTCCTCCCACACAGCCTATTGCTTAGGCCTGTGAGTCCCTCCTATCTACATTTATATCCACAAATGGTATGCGGCCAACATCATCATTGAAGTCTCCAAACCAGCTATGACTTTATCTTAATGGTGTGCCTGTAACCTCAACACAGCTAATTTATTCAACGTAAACGCTAAAGCTAATTGGATAACAGAACTTTTAAGTTACCATTTCAATAGTTTGTGATAGATTGTAATCCAGAAGGGGAGCAGCAAGAAAGAGAAACAGCCTTGCTTTGGACATTACAAACAGAAGCACCACAGTCTGAAGAAGCATCATTACAAGCTTCCCTTGTGCTCACCTTCTTCTCCAAGGAGACTGGAGTAAGTTGAAACCAGGTCCGACCCAGTACCATCCCTTCTGGATTGATAGAGGCTCTGGAAATGGGCTTTGACATTTGCACTGTAACACTGCATCTCTGGGCCTGGCAGTAACACCAGATGACCTCGCTCCACTGAGGCCATTCCCAAACCCACCTGGATTCTAAAGCACCTGGAAGGCAATTCAAGGCTGAGCAGTCCTCAGATGCAGCCACTCATCACTTTTTACAGGCAACCTCAGGGGACCATGGCTTAGTAAGTCCTGTACTGATACATACACTCACTATTCGGTTGTTGGAGTGCCAAATCCAAGCTTTTATTTGGAGAGAGAACCCAGGTACTCAGTTTGGGCTGGTGATGGTAGAGGAAGGGGAAGAAAGCCTATGTATTCACATGCAATTTATTTGAAAAAGCAAGGCTTACTGGCATGAAAGAAAAATTAATGTATGAAGACCATGAACAAAAATATTCCCAAACAGCTATTTATAGCTTTGACCTTCTAGATTTTCTGCATCACTAACTCAAGAAACAGCCTGCTGCCTGGCAAGCAGAGGTGAATGAAAGGAGAGCAATGCCAACTTGTTACAAAGAGGCCTTGCTAAAGAGATGCTGTCAGCCTGAAAATTTAAATTCCTATCTAATAGATATTTGACAACTATTACTACCAAAAGCTTGTGGGATTATAACATGATTTTTGGAAGGGTGTATAGTGGGGTCCCTTTTCAGTATTTGCTTTGCACCCTTGTTACCACTTGATGCATAAATAATCCATTTCAATGCTCTGCTGACAAAAGCATTTCATAGAATACACTTTCCAGCATATGCTTTCCAAGGGGTTGGAGGGAGTGCTTGCTTTTAGCAGCAAAGAATAGCCAAAAGTTTTATGTACAAGAGGTACAGCTTATCACTGTCAACTTCCATTCCCTTTCCAGGAGAACTTAATTTGTTTCAGGGTTCTTTTAAATATTGTACTCAGGACACTCTTCCTGAAGAGGATATATTCTGAAGTTTGAGCTTTCTTTCCTTCTTTCTTTTTCCTTCTTTTTTTCCCCCATAGGAGGGGAATCTTAAATCAAATATGACAAAAAGATTCCAGTATTACTAGAAGGATTACACTATGAAATAGACTTTTTAGATTTCAAGTGTATATTCCAGATTTTGTTCTTCAAAGTTTCCCATTTTCAAGCATTAAAGGAATCAAGATTTTGCATTGGAACTGGTAGAAAGGAGCAAAGATGATCTCAAAAGGAAGAACTGAAAACACTGCTCATTTTAATTCCTAGAAGTTACATAAACAGAACACTTGCATGCCACATAACTGGACCACATCTTCATGTTTGTGATGTACATATGCACATAGAGACAGAATGGAGCGAACTCAAAGTCCATAATACGGCAATCCCTAGGATGAAGAGACACAAGAAGAAAACTGGATGGCTGGGCAGAAAGAAGGGATTGGTAAGGGACTGGCACTGAGGTGTATCTGAAACAGCAACAAGCCTGGCAGTATATGTGCTTCAGCTCCCATTTGCACAGCTTGACTATTAACAAAGCTACTGCCTAGGCACACATGAGCAACACTTACAAGACCTCAGTAGCCACAAGCTGTTTTAGGATTAAAATTCTTACAGAACCATAATCCTCATAACAACATTTTAAAGGCAAAAAGCTTAGTGGGCTTTCCTTAACCTTCTTGGTGTCTGCAAATAAAACACTATGTGGCTAGTTCTAGGCAACTTTATTTTTTAGATTTTTTTAGCATTTTCTTTTAGAAATAAGTGAGTTTTCTTCAATTGACTTGTAATAAGAATTAAGCTTCCCAAGAAAAGGCACATTCTGTATCATTTACCTTGTTCTTACCAAACCAAACCCATCTAGTAGCACTTAGAAAAGAAGCATGAAATGTATTTGCTGAATAGTTTGAGCTATAGGAGCACAATCTACACATTCCATGCAACCTAGCACAGCAGTAACCACTCAGGTAAAAAGCTGCTGGTACAGTACACAAAATAACGTCTGGGATATAACTCAACTTTAAATTCCATAGAAATAAAGTGGGGTTTGTCAGTCTTTTTCCAGCAATCATACTGAAATTCTGAAGAACTCATTCAAAGGCAATGTGTAACAAAGTAGCAGAGCAAACACTGCATATACATATACTACACATTTAAGTGTCCCACTGTTTCATCCTAAAGCAGAAAGACAGTATCCTTCCCAAACACATACACATCAACCAATTTTCATGCCACGCTCTCAAATTGTAAGACCATACCAGTTTTTGCCAATTTCAAAATGATAATTAAATTTCAGGGGAAGAACAAACTACATGTTACCGTCTGCAAATGCTGTAAGTCATTTTGGTACATCAAACACCAGAGTTCCTATAATATTGACACAGTGAGGAAAATGGGGGTTCACAGAGAATTTGACACGTGACAAAAGGACTCACCAGCACTAGATTCACAGCTCACTACTTCAAGGCTTAGAAACATCGGAACTACATGACAGAAAACTACCAGTGACCAACCCAGTTCTTACCTCAGCAGGCTTCTTTTGTTCATTTGCTGGTGTTTTTGACTTACTCCTGTATTTAGAACAAGAAGAAAAGGAAGTAGAAGGACCTGTTAAAAAAAAGAAGAAATAAAAAGGACCATTATAGCTCAGTTCAATTAATGTCATTTTTCCAGTAAAACACAAGGCACTCCAATCTCGTGAATTTTAATTTTTGACAAGATGTGGGCAAAAAAAACCTGTTAGGCAGTCTGTAGGCTTAATTTCAGCTCCTCCTGTTCTACTCATTTTTTATAAAACCACAGCACACCAAGTTTATGGGTACATTCTGCTCTGCCTAATACAAGCATGAGTAAACAGACACAAGCAGACAGACTGCTTTCCTTCATTTAGTTCCCTTCTAACAAAGTGGAAGGAAGAGTAAAACAGAGGACAGAGTTTGAAAGTGCGCAAAGAAAACCTCCAAAGAACAAGGCAATGATACTAAAATGTGGTAATGAGAGATGCAAAAAAACATAGTGTGATATCTTAAACATTTCTGGCAAAATGTTATTTCAGCAGAGAATACATCAATGACATGCAGTGAATATGACAAGGAATCATTATTATGTACAGAGCTATTAGATAGGCACAAGTTTATAAGAAACAAACAAGACCCTGGCACACAGGGTTGTTCTGTTTGGGGTTTTTTGCAGACAAAACGGGAAGATATTCAGGTAGATGTCTGCCAAGGAACATTTAAAATATAACTTTACTAAATTGCTTAACAGACCTAAGTGAAGTAGATCAAGAACCAGTATGCGACAACATAAAAATCAATACACTGATTATAACTCTAACACATCAATGCTCAAATAACTTGCCACCCCCCAATTATTTTAATACTGAAGCTCTGCACAACATGAGGCAACAGGATTCTTTTTTTAAAAATAGTTACAGAACAGAACCCTGGGCAGTAAAATTTCTCTTGATTTACAAATTTCTTCTTGCCAACTATGAATAAGAAAGACACACAAGTTTATCTTGAAATTCAAAGTGTACTCAAAACTCCCCTTATAAGACCATTTGCCTTATTTTCCTCCTGTAACATGATTCAGAGCACCAAAGACCACAATTCAAAGAGAAATCAATCAAGAAACAATTTTTTTTTTTAATTTTAAGAGGTAAAACCGTTTGCCCTCAAACCACAGAAGGAAACCACAAGGGGGTGACAGACCAAAGAAAAACTAGCAGGTATTACTTACTCTCATTGTCTGAACTGTCACTGGTGCTTAGATGCCTGTGGCGTTTCATCCTGACGCATCCTAAAGAGACAAAAAAAAGTTGATGGCAACCGTTCTACCAGAAAATCACCGGCTGCTGGCTGATGCCAAGCTCTTCACACTTAAGGCAAAGCTCCTCTGAAGAGGTCTCAGACATACAAATAATCCCAGTTCAGTCACTATGTTTTATTTCTGCAGCAACTATTAGATCACAGTATTATTTGTAAAACTGAACACCCTCAAAACCAGCATGCCTCTGCTGGGCAGAGCTTGCTTTTAATTTTGCAGAAAGAAGTGCAAGCCGCCAGCTGATTCCCGGCAGGGCATGAGCGGTGCACTGCTCGACTCAATGTCCCATCTGTTCAGCTGGAGGAAGAGTTGCCATGGTGGCAGCAGCTAGCTGAGAGACGGGTGGAGGCCAGGAAATAAGGTGGATGCACAGCAAGGCAAGGATTTAGAAATAAAACACACCTGAAAAAATCCTAAACAAACAAACAAACAAAAGCATAAAAAAGGCATCCATGCAAAGGCATCCTAAGGCATCCTTGCAAAGCAAAAGACAGATTTCGAGTAGCGACAATCATAGAAAGTAGTGACTGATGCCATTTCATTTAAATCATCTGATCACCCATTTATTTCACAAGAGATGTGGTTTTCAGAAGTTTGAGAAGTGATCAAGAGAATCACTGAGAAATACATTGGTGGCACTGTGCCAGCTGCATTAAAAAAAGATATTGAACTTTTTAAAATTCATTTTTGAACATGTAATGTATACAGAGAGGAAAAAAAAATTTCTACACCTCTACTTCATAAAAGAAAAATCAAAACTGTTATCAGCTATATACTCTAAACAAGTGCCAAGAAAAATCCATATACATTCTCATTAGTCCTGCCATTCTGTAATACTCAATGTTACATTTGTTAAATAAGGTTCAATAACAGTTTACAATTAATAGCAGTAAATAAGAATTGCCCCAATGTTTTTAATGGATTGAATGAGTAAATCAATAGAGAAGAATAGTAAAAAGTAATTCTGCAGGAATACACAAGAACTCGATTTTTTTTTGCTTGTTTTTAAGCAGAAGATATGCACAAGTAGGTTGCAGATAGCTGAACCTGAAATGTCTGCAGTACTCTAAGTGCCAGCTTGGCCACACCTGAAATGTAAGCAGCTTCATTTCTTAAACATAACCACATGCCATTAACACTACTACAGCTAAATATCCCATTTGATAAGCACTCCACATTAGTTACTGTACAATGGGTCTTGAGATTATCCAAATACCACGGGATAAACAAGATTTCCAGATAAGAGAGGCCTGCCCAAAGGCTTTGAAGAGATTGAAATTGAATTGTTTGCAGCACAAGTGTTTAATTTAGTGGAAAATTTCAGCAGTCTTTGTATTTAAGAGAGTGAGTTTACTGAATCTAAATGCAATGATCACTAGAAGTTTAAACCAATCCTTTCAACCCGTTATAACAAAAGACATTAGCCACACTCCTGAAAGCTGACAAATAGATGCTTCTAGTTTTCAAGAAAGCAGATACAGAACTTCTGAGCCAGGTATTTAACCTGGGGAGATGACAGAAAGACACAGGACAAAGGTCATTTGCATCTCTTAAGTAAGCTATAAAATTCCATTATGTAACAAATAATTCCACATTAATTCACCTTCTCACAGCTCAGGCAACATAGGGGAGACAAGGCAGCCACGCTTTATGTGCAGACCAGTGTCCAAGAAAAGTGCAACATCAAAAATTTAAAACCCAAAACAGCACAGGACTTCACTTCCGGTGAGTAACATAAGGTAGCCTGTACAAATGAAGAAACTTTGTTGAAGCTCTTGGACAAAAAACTGTTTGACAGGTAGAAAGCACTTGGATCAGAAGGACTTGTCTTTGTACATGTTTGGGGGCACCAAACTTGAAGTTTGCTGCAGGGAAGTGAAGGCAGGTCTAGAAGACTACTTTCATATTGCCACTTCATGAAGTTTAAAGGCATGAATTTTAATCAAGACCAAATAAAATTGTATTGCCTGTTTGAGAGCTTGCACTCCAGTAGCCAAACCCAGCCCCCTGGACACATGCAAGCCTCCCTAAAAAGAGCAGGTTCTGCCCATGACAGTTTATCTGCTGGCAGGCTTCAGTTCCATACAACCTGGCTTACAGACCATCAGGTATCTTACAAGACCTTGGAAGACAATTAAGAAAAAAAAAGACATCTAGGTGAGCTGAGCAGTATTCCCCACTTCCATTTCTTAGCAAGAAATGTAAGTGCTTGCTGTTGGCTTTGGTTTTATGATCAGGCGAATTTTTGAGCAATTGTTACAACGAGCTGAAAAGTTATGGCAGGTGATTCCAGTCTCTTAGAGTCTATACAAACATGCAGCAATAAAACTTTTTCACTCTGTACTAAGGAGAGCTATCTGCAGAGCACAACATGAGCATTCAATTAAAGTAGGGTCAAACACGAGGTTGAGAGAGACAACTACAGGACAGAACACCCAGGAAGCCTGGACTTCAGCCTGGGCAACTGGGAAAGAAGAGCGGAGATGCCTTCAACTTCAAAGACAGCTCACACAGAAATGGCAAGTGTAACAAAAACTTCAGAACAGAAAGCACACCTCTGCCAACAACTCCATGAGAGTGGAAAAAAACAACCAAACAAAAACCAAACGAAAACAAAAAGCTATTTATTATTTGAGAACTGGATTTGTAGCAGCTCAGGCAAGAGATTTACACCACCATGACGGCAGACAGAAACAGAAGAAGGAGTCACTGAGGGCAAAAAGCCCTGAATAGTACTAGCACTGAATTCCTGCCTGATTGTTTTCAGCAATATTAACTACATCAATAGTGAATAAAAATCCAGAGTTACAACAAATTACAGGTGTGCTGTGTTTGGTACGACAGGTTAAATGACTAACAGGCTACAAGTTCACACTATGTCCCCACTCAATGCAGGAGGACTCAGAGCCTCAGCACCATTCAGCAGAGACCACCTCTACAGGGTATTGATTTCACTTTTCTTTTTGACAGGGAACCTCTTTGCTGTACCCTTGTGTACACTGGGACTGCCACACAACTTCCAGCTCACTTCCACCCCAAAGCATGAGGGCTCATCAGACAGGCTCACTTCCATTCCCTACTCACTAGAGAGGGATACAAAAGTAACATCCATTCCATGGGAAACCTCCTGGCTCGCTTCGCCTGCCTTTGAAGAACAGAAGAATCAGCAGTTGCTCAATTCAGAAAAACAGGAGACACCTCCCCCACCCCTCCCCCCTGGAAACTGATGTCAACCTTTCCCACCTTCAGTCCAATACCCCCAAAGCAGACGAGCATCCTTCAGTTTGTCCAGGCACTTGGCAAATGTGCATGCTGAACTTCTTGTTTGAATAAACTTAAGTTTTAACATTTAAACTTTACATCAGTTCCAATGTACAAGCTAAGAAAACCAGGGAGTGTAAAGCAATTCATGAGTGAAATGTTGCTGCAGAGCAGAGATGGGGCTCTGCTCCCCTCAAAAAGTCTCAAGAAAATCGTTATTTCTCAGTCACTGGATCATGACTCTCACTACCTTAAGAAGGTAACTAGGGGTGCTTTGGCTATGGACTTGCAGAGTGCACAAGCCTTATAGGTAAACACAGATTACCTCAAAAATGATCATTAAAAATACAAACATGATATACTAAGTGTTTTCCCCCCTCTTTTTTTCTTTTTTTTTTTAATCCACAAAGGGACTTACAGCTTAACAACCACTTGTATGACAACATATACAAATTCCAAAGATGCCCACCTTCAGAGATCTTCTAAATGAAAACTGAAATACAGAAGTGGCATTAAGAAATCATCATGTCACAAGGAAAAAGATGTTCAGCTCTCCAGGCAATTACTGCAATGAAACATTTGCTGGTATCATTTTTAACATGAATTACTAGAGTTACTCGTAAACTTGAACGATATTCCATACCTGTTGCACTTCTGACTTGCCAAGCCATGGCTGCACATTTGTGCCCAATCTGCTTGAAACAGTTTAAGACATGAATTACAACTTTAAAAAAGAGAAATCAGCCTCATTCCCTGCTGTCACCTTAACAACTGAACACAGGTCAAGATGCCCTGAACCCTTTCGTGTGTCTAACCAGAAAACAACCGTAGGAAAACCTCAGCCACAGACAGCAACACTAAGCTGCCAGCTTTTCCTGGCTTCCAGAAGGCTACTGTACATATTGGCAATTTTGCCCTGGAGACAGAACCAATGCTTGTATCCAACATAGTACTGTACTTTGAAGGAAAGCCAGAAAAAAGCTACCCTGCACTCACCTGGCTGAAATCAAAACATGGATGCCAAGCTAAGAGGAATCTACACCTCAGCTAGCATGCACAAGAACCTAAGACAGTAACACTGATATTTCCAAAAATCTAAAGGATATGTTTTATAATTAATGATTTCTAAGTTGTGTTTGCTCCTTCTTGCTTACTCACAAATATCTGCGCTGCTAAAGTGAACAAGAAGCAGCCACTTGCCTCTACCACCATTCTCTCCTGTCCCTGAGGAAAATCAGTGTTGCACTGACTTAAGGCACTTCCCACTTATGAAAAGCTAGTTACCATGGATTACTAAAAAAAAAAAAAAATCACTCAAGCAGCACATGTACACAGCAGACAGGTAACAAAATTTCCGAGCCTTATCCAAAACAAAAACCCATTTCAAATACCTGCAGAAACAAGACAAACAACTATTATTTCATTTTCAATTTGCATTGGAGTAAACAACTAAATTTACCAAGTATACTATTACATTTAGCTTCTTTTTCTAATGCATTCCTCTGGACAGCTCATCAGTAACAGCAGAAACAAGGATGAGATATCACAGAGTCTGAATTTGTACCACATATTAGGCAAGACATCAGTGAGAAGTGCACAAGATGAATCCTTAAAGACAGCCAAGATTTCTGAACAAAACACTATCTCCAAGGAATAGCAGTGCTACCTGGCTTCAGTTTGCTGCAGATAAAGGTTAAACATATCCATACACTACTCAGTACCTGTTAGGACCTATAGAGATGGAAAAAACAACCAGAAAATTCAAGGAACTATTAAGCAAATATATCCTAGACCTGTGAGATTTTATTTCTTCACATCTTAAAATAGCCTGACAAAAATGGAATTGGCCACAACACTATGGAAATTTTCAAGTGGGACAAAAAGTAACCTTCTTTATTTTATTAAAAAGAAAACCAGCATCTATGTATGAAAACCAAATGACAAGCTACATGCAAATTTCAGATTAAAATTCTGTACTTACATTTTTACAATATGGCTTGTCTACAAAAAAAAAGGCAGAGGCAGTAGGTAGCAATTTCCAAGTCTCCAAAATGTGGTTTATGTAACTGTTAAATTTAGATTAGGAAGCAAATTATCTTGAAAGGTCTCCAGGAAATGTAGTACAGTAAAACCATTTAAATAGGTCAGATTTCATAGTCAACTGCCAGGGAAATTACAAAATATGAATAGAGTTAATACAACCTTTCAAATAACTAGAGGAAGAGAGATCACTCGTGTTTGGGTTTTTTATTATTATTTTTTAATATCCTATCCAATCTCACAAAAAGACTATATAAACTGGACAAAACACTCACTTAGAACCTGACATTTGTTACACTGAAAAGGTTTGAAAGGTTAAACAATTCACAGAAGAGGATGTTCAGCAAACAAAGTAACAACCTTAACAATTCTGATTGCTTTTTTATTTCACTATAACCAGAAAATCCTTAAAATTTTGTAGTATACTCCTACTCTACTCAAGAAGCCCGTAAAAGAGTGACCAGATCTATCCTAGTCTCCCCTAACTCCCAAAATAAAATAATGAATTATTTTACTAAGACTGTACTGGGCCTACCACAAAATAAATTTTTTCTTGCTACTATTTCATACTAAATCTTGATTAACATAATAATCTGTAATTCAACAAAGGACGAATGCACCAGTTTTTAAAAGCAGCAGTACCAGCAACAGTCAATTCCTTTGTCATTAGGCAATAACTAATTGTAGCAAGCAAAGAAGTGCACATTACAGAAATCTAGCTAATAACATGGGTCTATAGGAAATGCAGTAGCAACAAGACATAGTCTCAAGCTCTGTCTTCCTTGTATGTTATCTCTTTATATATAAAGCAATTTGGCAGCTGCCTCAAAGGTACTGTAGGTTTAAAAATGAGAAGGAAAAAAAGAAGCCCAAAATATTATATTCCAACATGACTTATCCCCTGAAACTGTTAAATTCTGGACTGAAGTCATCTAATAGATCATAAAACTAGGATGAAGAAACCCCAAATATAATCACACACACACAGTCATTTGTGGATTATGAGCCAAAAGGGAACCCTGACATCATCTTGTGTGCCCTTCTACCATGATCATCTGTCATTCAGTCTAGTGCAAAGTACTTAATGACCATCATTTTGCCTTCCAAGTATAAAAAAGGGCTAAGTGATGCTACTTCACATTTGTAACATGCTTTGACAACACAATAAAATACAGCATACCCCAAGTACCTTCCCTACCTTGAAAACAGAAGTACAGTTTTTAATTTCTGGTACCGCATCCACACATTGACCCACTGCAAGGGCAGGGGAGCAGATTTATACCACAGGCCTTCTAAATTGCCTCACACCAAGCAGCTTGTTAAAAACCAGAAATCCTTCTCAGAAGAGCAAGTCACCAGCAACACATGCAGTGCCACCATTACCTCAGTAGAAACTCTCCAAGAGGCTACAAAGAAATTAAACTGCCCTGTCTTCCCAGTGCTTTCATGACACCCAGCAGTGACTGTGCAGCCTTATTTTCACCTTTGAGGCAAGCTGCACATGTTGGCCTGTGCACAGAGCAGCCAGGTGGGTCAGGTGGACGTGGAAATATTTCTGTCCATTAAACATGC
Organism: Acanthornis magna; assembly: GCA_036785705.1. Classification (NCBI taxonomy): domain Eukaryota; kingdom Metazoa; phylum Chordata; class Aves; order Passeriformes; family Acanthizidae; genus Acanthornis; species Acanthornis magna. The sequence goes on along the minus strand of JAWUZG010000221.1, from coordinate 29,484,186 downwards.
AGTTTTAGCATTGGCATCCTGAAGACGATACTGATCTGGGCACAGCTAACTAAAATAAAAATAAACAACATCAGATTGTCGTTAGTTCAAGCAAATACGACATTGTGTACGTGGCTTTGAGCTACTCTCTGCTTCGGTACTCATTATCAATTTTTTACTCCAGAGCACAACACTGGGTTTTATACCAGCTGTTTATTAACAGGACTATCGTTTTCCTAAAACACCAGCAGAGATTTGGACACAAAAAATTGTTTCCTTCAAAACACCATACTGAGTTTGAAAAGCCTGCTTTTCATACAAACTAAAGAAAGAAGAAAACAATCACTTCCTTCCCTAGAACCACAACCAGTCTGGTGCTGCCTGGCATTGCCATGCTTACACACCTGAAGTGTGTCTGCCAGGCTGCAGCCCGGTGAACACTCCTCACACCCACCTCCCAGCTCCTCTCATCCTCCTCCTGGCATCACTCCCAGGCAGGGAAAACACTAAAATAAGGGTATATCACTCAGGAAAGGGAGTCATGGCCCTCAGTAGGGTCCTGTGCCTACCCACCCCAACCAGGTCCATCTCATTGCTGCAGGTCCCTCCCTGGGGGAGCAACAAAGTCCCCAGCATGATGAAACGAGGAACAAGTTCCCAATGGGAAAGTCACAGTGACATTGAACACACAAGCATTACCACCTGCTGAAGTGGCCAGTAAGACATTGCTAACAGAGAGAAGCTCTCACTTCCTCAGGTCAGCATCACATGAACTGTCTTTTGTCAGGCTGCTGGAAACAACATGGCAGCTAACTGACACCCCTGAAGGAAATGCCCAGGAGGCTGGGGCCAGCTCACATACAGCCCTCTAACTACACAGGCATCAAGTGCCATGGAAAAACACCTACCCCAGTTCCTCATGCTCAGGAAACTCATCTGCTCTGAAGAGCCCTCAGCTGGGGAGACACAGTTACTCATTGTGCGCTGTGTTTTACAGGGCTTCTTTGGAAGAAAACTCATACCTGACTTAACACTAAGACATCAAAGAACCAAGCGACAAAAGAAGGAAAGCAAACCCCACAAGCTCACTTACTAAATGAAGATGAAGCTAAGGACAATGTCTGCTTTGAAGAAAGACCGATGTGGGTGCACTGCTACTAAAAATGGACCAGTACAGGTCATCACACCCTCTGCTAAGCCGGGCAAACAAGGGGCTGGCTGCCTAGAGGCTTTGACACCTGAAGACAGCCCCATGCCCTGTATCTGCAAGGAGACTGCAGTCACAGGCACGCCAAGCAGCAGCAAGAAACAGGAGGGGAGCAGCACACACTTCACCAATATGACTGAGCAGAGAAACCTCTGAGCGCTTAGCTGGGCTTTCTATTTTAAGAACTGGTATGATTCACGTTACCTTGGCTCTAAGTGTTTTTCAGTCTTCACTGTATCTACCCTCCTGATAAGCTCCTATTAAGCAAGCACTGAAAGCCCTGACATTTCAGCGCTGCAGCGCAGAGCAGCCATACATCACGCGGGGAGCCTCCGGCAGCAGCAGGCAGCTGCATCCAGGTCTCCCAAGCGCATACTCTGCGACCTTGCCACTCACTGCCCTTCCTGCTGATGCACACGTGGAAACAAACAGCAGGAAAATTAGAGAAATCCCTGTGATGCACTAAGTCACTAAGTATTGTCCTGCTGCTGCACAGGGATGAAACTGAAAGGAGGGGAGTGATGGGGATAAAAAAACCCCACAGAAGTCATTACTTAACTGAAATTAAGCAATAACCCGTGATAGAGTAGTTCAAGTGAAGCCCCATTTTGCCCCATCTGCCTGATGCTGCCAGCAGTTGTCCACTTGTATCTGTTTCTCTGTTCTTCAGCTGTACTAATGCATGCTTTGATGACAACATACAGGTGAAGGAACTAGTATTGCAGCTAGGATCACAGGCAGGAAATATTATCAAAGAAGGAAGGATCTAGAACTATATGAGCTATTTGAGATTATGAAAAACAGCTTTCCTATTAATAGCATAGGCAAAAGTTCTCATAGCCTACAAAACACTTAAAATAATCAGTTAAGTTTTTGGTACACACTAATAAATATATTAAAGCAGGTTTCACTATTCTTGCTTTGTTCTTTCCAAATCTCAAATAAAAGAATCAACAACAGCAGCCTGAATTAAATATTTAACCTGTTTTGATTAATTCTTTTCTTACTTATTATCCTTTGAAGAGGCTAATCACTTCACTGCAAAATTTTGCATCACCAACAAAACCTGAAGGATTGTAGAAGGCAGAAAACATCAAGATGTATCTTTATACATTACCTAAAGAAAGTAAGAACACAAATATTTTCCAACAGGAAACATTAAATTGATAATTTCTTTCCTTATTTGAAAAGAAATGGATTTCATTTACAAGTTGGAATAAACAATTTGGATGCTAAAGTTTTCCTCAAGTAAAAAAGAGTGCAGTGAGGGGACCACTGGATAGGAACTATTAAAGGGAATGTACTGTCACAGCCAGAACTCTAAATAGTATTTGGAATATTTCAAATCTCTGGTTGAATACTAACATCCTACTATATTTTCTAGCATTTCAGACAACATGTATATATGCGATTGCTACTATTTTGGTTCTCCATGTCAAAATATCACAGCATGAGAAAACATTCACTGTAAGATTTCTTAAAATATTTTTTAGTTTAAAATACCTTTTGAAGAGACAAAAAAACCTGCCTTAATAACTAATTAAAATTAATTTTGATGTCTGGTCAATTAATGTGATGCGCTACAATCTATAATATACAACACATCAAAAGACATACAGGGGTCTTTTAGTCAAAGAGATTTAAAACAGATTTAAAACAATAAGTATCATTCCAGGCTTCTCTATATCACGAAACTGAGCAGGGTAGAAAAAACAATATGAAAGAGATACTGTGGTCAACTGATGTTTGTCCATTTTTATGTACAGAGTAGAGGCAAAAAAATTATCTTTCTCTCTCATAACACAAGGTGCAGCAATGACTAAATAAATAACATTGCCCACTGGGACTGATGGTACCCTGAAAAGAGGAAAGGATGATTGTATTTGACCAAGGTTTCCAAAATGTCACATCTTGTTTGGAAAAGCAGTCAAGAGATGCATCCTGAAAACCACATAAGGTTCAATTTCTCATCAAATTGCCAAGTTGAAGCCAAAGTCATTTTATGTTTTTTAATGAGGGGACACCCTGATCAGGACGGACCATTAACATTCCTCTAAATTCCTCCTTCCTCTTCCTTCCTGTGGAAATAAACAACAAGATTTAAATGAGTAAGACTAGACCATCACCTCTTCCTAGCGGAAGGCATGTCCTTCTCAATCTATGCTAAAGCTGAGCTGATGGAGCTGACTTTTTTGGCATAGGAGAAAAGGCATCAGCCCACAGGGTGGATGACGAGGAACACGGGGACTTGAACCGGTGGACTCTGAAAGTAGAGAACACTCTCCTTTTCATCCCCTGAGGATAAAGAACTATCACAGCTGACCTTCCAAAGCTACCAAGGTGTGAGGTAATGACTGCCTCCAAAGCAGGTCTCTAGTCCACTCTGCACTCTTGTAGTAGGAAGAAGGGAAATGCCTACAAGCAATGGAAGTAGGGAGGTGTTTCACCACGTTTATTCATATGGTAAGAGCTGCAAGATGCTGCCACTGCTGCAATTGAATCCCATGCTGTCAAGAGCAGTACTAAAATCTCTGCTGAGAAACAGGGAGAGAAAAGAGGTTCCAACTGAAAGTACAGCTATGAAACTGAACCAAACAAACAAAACCACCTTTACAGCAGCATCACTCTGAAGACTCCATGATGCAACACAAAACATGCAGTTGGTATGTTTTGTACATGAAACTCCACCTGCTCAGAGAGGTTCTCAAAGACTTGTAAAGAAGTTGCCTTCTCTGCAGGCTCTTACCTCGCCCAGCTGCAGGACATGAGGCAGGCTGCAGCTGGACCAGAAACCAGGAACTCTGCAAAGGAGAGAAGGCACAACCAAGCCTGCACTTGGACTGGGGCAGAATAAAGCCACCCCAGACTCCTCTTCGGCCATCCACCTCCGCAGCTCTGCAATGCCAAAAGTGACTGGCTGTTCACACAGAAGCTGTGATCCGGGAGCAGATCACAGATCAGGCACATGTAGCTGCTCTGTCGGACGTCCCTGTCACTGAGGCACAGTGCTGTTGCCTGTCCCAACACCAACTATGGTTTCCAGTTAATACATACACAGCTGCACCACAGCACCTGTGAGACACTTCTAAAAAGTCTGAAGAAGATGAGAACACATACATTAATTGAATGTCCTTAAAAATAGGGTAGTCAAGCAATCCCAAATCACTTGTAGCAAACTACTGCAGGAGGAGAATGGAGAACAGCCCAGAGAGCTGCACATGGATGCAAGAGAGGCATCCTCCTGGCAAGGCCCAAGAGCAGCAGCAACAAGCACCGACACAAGCCTGTCTGGTTTCATTTGCTACACCCACTCAGCCACACGGAGAAAGCTTTATGGATGAGCAACGTTAGTCGATCACTCATTCAGGCTAAGAGCAAGGCAGTATCTTATAGCTCCCCTCAACACCACTGGAGAAGTATCTGCAGAATGTGAACCCCCAACTACAGCTCTAAGGAAAATGTGCCATGGCGTTAGGGAAAGAGATGCAACAGACTGAGACTATCTGTGAAAGGAGGATACAGAAGAGGGGAGAGCTGTCTTAAGTGGCAAAGAGAAGCAAACAGGATGAAGAGACTACTCACTACTTCTCTCGGCCCAGAAGACAAGAAACACAAAGTTACAGCAGAAACTTCACGGGAAAATAAGAAAAAAAAAGTAATTTTGTACAAAATGACTCCACGCTACAGGATATTGCAATGGTTGAAAAGCCAACTGATTGAAGAAAATTAGGCAAAATGGAGAACAAGAGCTGTTAAAGACAATGTCATGTCAATCTGCTGGAAATCCCAAAATCAAAATTTCACAAGAAACAGAGTCAACAGAACTTTATAATGCTTTCTTTCCCTAGGTGTCCACTGCTGGCCACTATCAAAGACAGCAACTGGCCTAATTCATTAAGGGAAATCATCTGAAACCAGACATACTCATAATTCATAATTCCTCTCTGTGCTATAGATTTCACTGTTCTTTAAAATATCACTTCCTAACCCGATCTCTGTGAACTACAGATCAGATAGGTGTCTATAGGGCCATGGTAAATATTGAAATGAGCATGTTTATCAGACAAAATTTTGAATATGATTAGCACAACCAGCAGAGATTCTGACACTTGACATACTGTTGCCCTTAAGAGTTTGTTAATTGCTATTCAGTGTAGATAGCTATTATGGTCAAAATTATTAAGTAAAAGATTAGATCATTCCCGATGTACTTGAGTTGTTGATTTTCAATTTTTTTTTTAAGGAGAAATCAAATAAACAGTTGTACAAATACAGCCTACATGCACCTTAGAGCACTATACACTCAGGATTTTCTTTTGGGCTCTCTTGTATTCCTGCAGAGAGTCAATCCCTGTAATAACTAGACTTCCAATTCCACGTCTCAAGTTTAAGAATCCACTACGACTTTCATTTTCTTACAGATTTTCAGATCTGGATAACTAACAGTGTTCCTATGTGATTCTTACAGGTTTATTATCTCAAACCTATCCAAGATACACATCTGAAGTTATTCTGTCTCTCTCCTCCCTCACAGGGAAATAACCCAAAACCTCCAACCAGCAGTGTACTGCTGCATGCTTGGATTCTGCATGCTAAATGCTTAAAAACCTACTTAAACTACTCAGAAAAATGTAACCATGCTTAAATTTTTGCCTATAAAGCCCAAACATGATAGTGATCCATCTCATCTGAGCCATTAATTTCATATGTGAGATCTGTCTGAGGTTGTATTTTCCAACTGCAATGGCAAAGCACAATGCATTGTAGCCCTGCTAACAGTACAGAATCAGGTGGGAGGAGAAGCTGACGCTGGTTTTGTGTAGAAAAGAATTGCTAAGCCCTGACCCCTCGAAGACAAAGCAATGGCGCAAGAGTAGTCAAGGCCAAAGCTCTATTTGCAGAAAATCAATGAGTTATGCACAATAGCAGCTGCACTCAGATGTTCACAGCTCAGCTGGAGTCTGTAGATCTGGTCTCTAAATTCAGAGTATCTGATGTTGAAAACTAGGAAAAAAAACCAAAAAACACACCCCTTTCTCCCCCCCTTTTTTAAAAAAATTTAAACAGTCAAAGCAGAAGCAAGCTTTGAACTAAAATTCTTGAAAATTAGATGAGTGAATCCCTTCTCTTTGCCACTCCTTATGATCTTTGGTAGCCAGCCAAATGGCTCAGCTTAGCTCCACTTTCCACATCAGACCAAAAGTTGAATAAGTAATAAAACTTGCATGAGGAGAGGCCTTTATAATCACATTAGAGACATGTAAGGGAGACCGGTTACCTCGGTTCACCGGACAGCTTGAACAAGGCTTCATAATGAGGGACAGGTGTTGGCACCAATTAGGAACACTCAGCGCACCGCTGACATCGGCCCCTCAAAGCAATGACTGCACTTTAATCCTCTAAGCCACATAAAAGAAAAAGCAGAGAGTGGGCAGACAAAAAAAAACCAAAAAACAAAAGACCCAAAAACTCTAAAAATGCCTCTGCAGAGGATTGAAATATTTTTGCTTACTTAAGGGAATAAGATAGAAGTGTCACAAAGCTGCAGAAAGTTCACTATGAAGTATCTTAAGTATATCAAGAATCTAAATCTTCTGCACAACCAGAGTATTTCATTTTAGGAAGGGTATCATCATGTATAGTATGCATTCATCACAACTATCAGAATTTATATCCAGAAAAGAAGCACAGAATAAAGAGGAGTAGAAGCAGCTCATGTAAACATTGAGGTAAGATAAAATTATTCTATCTATGCCTACCAATATTTCAAGCATTATGGGATACATAAGATAGATTTTAACTGAGATTATTAAGGAGTTCTGCAGGCTGAAATGTTACTGTTAACAGCTTCTTTTATGACTTCCTCCCCTTTAAAAGACTTTATATTCCTTTAAAATTCAGAAAGCTTTCATTTAAAAGGTGATATCTGAAAGTTGAAGGTATATAGATTCAATTTACACATTGTAAACACCAACACACACATTTATTTATTTTTAAGTATCAGTTCCTCCTTCACTTACATGCCAGGTCATGAGGTAGATGTTTTCGCTTCAGCTGATGACATCACAAGCTCCTAAAAAAATGAAAGGAGTGCTATTTAGGTAGTAGGAGTGACATCAGGCATTTCATGTTTGCGCTACAATTTAATTTTTGGCAAGTAAGTGAAGGGTGCATTATAATTTTATTGCAACTTTCCCAAGAAAATTATGTATCTGGAATATAAAGCCTTAAATTCCACAATTCTCTTTAATATGAGGAAAAATGAAATGTATCAGCTATAGGTGCACATACTACAATATAAATGCACTAAGTACTACAACTAAAAACAAATTTATAAGATTATTCTCAAAATTGATTTTGCCATCCTCTTAACATGAATGGGAACCAACTTTATCAATATCAAGAAAATTAAATTTTAATTATATTTTCTCTATCCTGTTTTGGGAATAAAATCCAACAAACATGTTCAAATAGATGCATGCTTATTCAGCTGGCTTACAGGGTTGATTTCTCCATATACACTGATGCTTTCCTCATTCAAGAGGGTCTTCTATGAACCACACATGCTTATAAATTCACAGGAGGGGAAACAAAGTAAGTATAGAGGGAAAGCTCCATGTGGCTCCTGATTTAATTCCTCACGACATTCCTCCAGTCCTCTCCTTGACAATCCCGAATAGCTTAGCTTCCCTGGCAGGGATTCTGCTTACTCGCCCTTTTTAACGCAGTCTCGAGCCTTGGGCAATATTAAATATGGGAACAGAAGGAAATTTTCCCTCCACCAACTGCCTGCATTCCCCTCCTGCAGGATCATGCACATGTATGTTTTGTGCCCTATTGTAATGCACATGGCAAAGGCATTAAAGCCGTCACACCCAAGAGATGAGTTGCAGCACTCCTCAGAGATGTCAGCAGCCCGACCAGGGGCTGTCCTGGCAGGCAGTACACCCCATGCCTCGGAACAAAAAGTTAACAAAAACAGGACAGCTACAAGCTCTGGAAGAAAGTATTGGAGAACAAAAATGCAAGTAAAAACTAAGGAACCGATAACTGAAAAACCTGCCAGAAGAAAAAGAATTAAAGAAAAGGGATATGACAATGTTTTTCTAACCAAAATAAAGCAGTTTCTGGCCAAAGTGTCAGCACCATACTCTAACATTTGTGCTCCTCCACCCATTTGGAGTACAAGAAAAAGATACAACCACCCATCCACTGAGGACTGGCACAGATCCCATTACTTATTACAAGTATTGTTGCTCAACTTAGGCTGTGGCATCAAAGGAAAACATTTCCTTACAATCTGAGGAGCAGGGAGAGAAGGGAAACACGCAATATATTACAGCTTCTGTATGTCGACTGTGCAAGATTATGAAGTTTTGTCTCTATTAATTTTCTTTGATTTAAAGTTTTGCCTTTGGGGTTTTTTTGTGTTCATGTCTTTGGTGTTTTGTTCTTGAGGGGGGTGGGGGGGCAGCACCCACAGGTTTTGTTTTAAGCTTCCTAGGTTCCTCTTCCCATTTTCCTGACACACTCTGCCTATACCCCACGTTAAGGAATTAACTTTGAGCACCACAAGATCTGTAGATCAAAGCAGTACCAGAGCCAAGGTTGTTGAAACATGAATCGCACTATGTGGGTCGGGTTTTTAACTCGAGATAAGCAGACACACTCTGCCACCACCACCACCACCGCCACCACACACGTGGCCCGAAGCAAGCCACGGTCCATGCACTTGGCATGGGAGCCTCCCATCTCCATGCAGTGGGACCCAGCTCAGGCACAGCAGAAACACCTGACACACAGGGAGTGGGGGTGACCAGAGGGGCTCACTCCAACAGCCCACTGCTGCTCTGCCTGGTACTACCCCGCCTGGAACTCTGCCTCTACCCTCCAGCTGGGAAACGCCAAGAGCCTCACCCACAAAATGCACTGGAAGAGGGAGGGCAAGTGAAGAAAATAAGTAAATAATTAAGACAGGGCCGGCTAGGCTTTCCAAACATGACTTTGAATGGATTTTTCTTATGACATATTTCATTACGGAGTAGTTCTTTAATGTCCCGATTGGACTCATTTAATATAAGTTTTCCATAGAAACACAAGCAAGGCCCTGGTTGTGGCAGCTCAAATGGCATCATTAAAATGCAACACAGCCTACAACTTTTAAGTGTGAACAAAACCACAGCTTTTGCCTCCCAACTGAACCACAAAACTAATACATTTTTGAACTCTTCATTAAAAACACATTTATTTGCTCAGTAAAATGCCAAGACAAACTCTGAAATACTGGAAGGTTCAACTAAGATTTTTTTTTCTTTCTCTAATCCTTACAGTATAGTCATAATCTTCAGTCCCCACTTTACTTATTTCACAACCATGAACAAATATACAAAATGGGATGAAAAACACATGAAAAACTGCCCCCACAAAATACTATTTCCCCCCTCCTTGTTTTGAAAGCTGGTCTTAACATACTGATTGAGAAACATAAACTAAGTGACCTCAAATTAATCAGGGGCTCTTCCCCAATAAATTTAAAAAAAAAAAAAAAAAAAAAAAAGAAAGGGTGCCAACCTCTCTGTCAGCAGCAAGTTCAGGAGCAGGTTAAATAATGCACAGGAGATGCTCACCCTCCCCTCCACACACTCTCTGCCAATGGACTCCACACTCCTACTCTCCAGGTGTATTTGAAAAAGTAATAGGTCAGCAATAGAAACTGTGGCATGAAGAAACAGAAAAAAAAATTATAGGAACTAAATGTAGACACCGAAAACAAAACTTAGAAATGCACAGTAGCTTTTCATAAATACTGCCTGGAAACTAAGCATCACCAGGGAAAAAAGCATCAGCAAGATTTATTTCTTAAAATACAACTTTTAACAACAGAAGGCCACTTGGAACACAGATCTATTTTTGCAGTTATCACTACTGTTATACTATCACTCTCTCTGTAATTTACCACAGTGCTTACCAACAGCCAAGCCACCAAAACAAGAATTGTGCTGGTTGAAAACAGTGCTTCATGCTTTCCTCATCAACCATCCCACACACTGCACCGCCATTTGCGAAAACAGAGATGGTCACAGGAAAAAGATCTGCCATGGTCCTGAAAAAGGACAGCTAGACAGGACCAAGAACTCAGACTCTGCATAACAGAGGCTCCCCAGCATCTCCAGGGGAGCCCCTTCCATACTGTGTGACCCTTACTGCCAGCAAGTTTGTCCCAGCACGTCAGGCACCCATCTTCCCCCATGCTGCTCAAGCCTTTACCAGGTCTCTCCCTGCACTGGACCCTGATGAAATCATCCCTTTCTTCTTTACACAGTTAACCTCATGTTTGAACACTAGCTCAACTCTCTTGTCAGTATGTGCTTGTCTTTTCTCCAGACTAAATAAAACCCTGTTCTTTCACCCTCTGCTTATAGGACATGCTTTCTACATTTCTGATTCTTCTAGTTGCTGCTGTCCACCACCCTTTCCAGGGCTGGCACACAAAACCAGTATGGGGTTGTGATATCCAAACCTGGACAAAGTCTCCCAGCTGAATCCTTCCCTACACAGAAAATGCTATTCTCTTGTTACAGAAAAACATCCTTGACTGTCACATGAATTGCAGATAATAATCCTATGTATAAACTCCAGTGCATTTGCTTTTGTAAGAGCATGACTGTTGCCTCATGTCCTGGCTGTGAGCAGTTATTGCTGCTGGGCCCATTGCTCCCAGCCTGCAGGCATACAGCCAATCCTTCCTGCCACAGAGCTGCCCCTCCGCACCCTGCTCAGCCCCATCCAACCCCCCTTCCAGGGTCCTTCCCCAATCTGTCAAAGTAACTAAGTTCAAAGCATCTTCTCAAATAGACAGGCAGCTCCACCCAGCTTGATTCGAGTATTGAATGAAGAGAGTCCTCATTCCTTCACCCACATCATTAATGGCAAATATTAATTCACCTGTCTTGTTTGAAACTAATTAGCAATTATCCTCTCAGTTCTCTCAGCAGCTACAAACATTCCTGTGAGCATTTCAGTTAATCCATGCTTCTTTAGCTTGATTCTGATAATATGGGTTGCCTGATAACTTGCATCATCTACTATGCAATTTCTACCTCACAAATCACTTTCAAAACTGAACTAGAAAGCTGGTCTTGTGATGCTTCACATCTCCTTCCCCATAAATAATCCCAGGGATATATCACTGCTTAGGTGGGAAAGGTATTAGAAAATAATTTTGTAATTTCCAGGTTTTTTACAGACTGTTTCAGATACCTAGCACAGACAGACAACTCCCCGTGGGCTACCAATACCATCACACAGACCTCTTACAAAAGGCATATCAAAATTTTAATACTACCAAGACAGCATAGGAAATAAAGTCAGTAGGTTTTGAGATTATAAATATAGTATAAAGCAGGAAGGTAATGGTACTCTTTCCCTTATAGTTCTGAAAAAATCATAATAGAACAAATATCCAAATAACTAAACAGTATCCATCGTATTTAACTGAAGAGCTATTTCCAGGCAATATTTATCTTACAGGGATTAGAAGCAGAAAAGAATAAGCCAGTAAGCTTTAAGAAAAGTCTTGTAAAATCCCTCCAAAGTCTTTGTAGCAAACAGTGTTGGATTTTTGCTTGCAATAAACTGATTTATTGTTTATTCTTCTTCTTCACAAGTTTCTAACAGTCCTAACGACAGTGAGTACTCTGCAGCTTCTCGATTTTTATCTCTCTTCCACATTGGCTTAGCCAACAAAGTAATTCAGTATAAATTCACAATTCCATTGGAAAAATCTAAAGATAGTCCATCTCACCTCAAGGTAGATCAGAGACATTGAAAGCATTTAGTAAAGCCTGCAACTCTCTAGCACCTTCACCTCTTTCCACTCTCACAAAAATATTTCACGACACCTTTATGCAGCAACAAGCCTATTCTTAATAACAGCCAGTGATTTAGTAATTCCCAGCAACCAATTAAAACTTACTGGGAAAACAATTTCCCACAGCGGCTTACCCCACTTTCAGACAAACAATGCAGCAGGATGTCTAGAAGGATAGGTTTCATAAGGCAACTAACAAGTAACATCAAGCCATTTTATGAAATGCTCTGAAGTCCTGGGCCCCAGGCACTCAGATGGTGACCCAACACAGCAGTTATTTAGCTTGTGTGCAGTGCCAACCATTCTGCAAAATACTCAAAACTTCTTATTGATTACTTGAAAATAATTGTTACAACACATAATTAACACATACATGCAAAAAACTGAGTCAGACTGAAAAAATTGCCCTTAAGGGAAAAGCTTCTAAGACCAACATAAACACAGGATTTAACTTACAAACACCTAATTTAAGGTGCAGTTGTTTACATTCTTCATATACAGGTAGGATATTAGAATTAGTTAAACAAATGCATTGGTCTGTAAGACATGAAATGTAATGGGATAAATTTAAGAAAAACCCCAAGAAGTTTAAGCTTAGCATTAAGGAAACATCCTAAGAGTCAGAACTGCTGACCCACATCCCCGGGGGGGGATTGGAGGCTGCAGCTCTTGACGTTTAAACAAAGATTGGACAAGAGTCCTGGTTGCTGCGCTGCCAACACAACATGCTCCGCAGAGCTCAGCTTTTCTCAACCCAGCCAGAGGGCAAGGCAACAATAAATGGGACTTGAGTAAAAAGAGCACTGCACAAAGTGGTTTGTTGGGACTGTCTGCGCTGAGGACTGCACCTCCCCATGTAGACATGTTACTGTGCAGCTGCAAGTACTGTGCATCAGCTACTCCATAGAACTCATGCACATCACTGCATGCTGGCGAGAGCAAAGCATTCCCAGGTAAATACTCCGCCATTCCATCCCTCTTCCCTGTATCAGAGACTGAGGGATATATACAGCCTGATGGATGCTGCGGTGTACAGCTGTGTGCAAGGACAGTGCACAGCAGATCAGATCCCTGCTCCTCTTTTTCAGGACAAAATGTTAAGGAGACATGTTACTTCAGCCTGGTGCAGGGTGCATCCCTCTCTGAAGAGTGGGTTTTCCCTGCAGCAAGATGCACTTCGACACAGAGGAACATAGCAGAAAGAGACAACAAATGCACGTGGCAGAAGGCTGCAGTACAAGATCTAAATTGAGACAAAAATATATGGAACTGTCAAGAGGCTTCCTGATCCACAAAGCCGGGAATGGGGTACAGGCAGAAACAAACATATTTTGGCGCTACCTACTACCAGGAACTTGAAAACAGGTCTATGAGCCACAGAGCAGCAAAAACAAGCTATTTATGAGGATCTGGAACAAAACAAAATAGATGCAGTTCTTGAGGAAAGAGAACATTACATGTCCTGCTGTTAGCCACAGCCACATGCTGGCCAGTTGGATTTTAAGTATCAACCCACATCATTCGAGATGTACCTTCTGTACTAAATAGATGTACTCATGTGCATTTCCTGTAGCTGAGTGATGGCAGTACTGTCTCATGCTATTTTCTAAAGGAAGGTTCAAGCAAACATTGCAGAAGCAATAATCTAGATGATCTAGAAGCATCTTTTTCTGTAGCCAAATTCCATTATTTAATGCAACTACATTTGTACACAGTTATGGACCTTTAGTGGAGATCTTAAAATAAAAAATAAAACTATTCAAGTGTGAGAACTTCTAAAGTATGGTAAGATAACAGATGTTATGTTTCTGATGGCACAGCTATGCCACTTTCTGATTCTCCACAACAAGTCTCATGACCCCACAATACACACAAGAGAGTCACAAATCCTAAAAGCAGTATGTGGATCCTCCACACAATGACAGCATTAAATATGAAGGGACATATTTAAACTTTGGACCGAAGTAATACCAAACTCTGCACTTCAATGCCTTCAAAGTTAGAGCTCTGGCTCTGGAACAAGAAACAGCAAACCCCATAAGGCTTTAACTCCCCATGCAGCAAATGTAAAGGTCTTTAGAGTGGGATTCAAAGTGCCCGTCATGTTCAGGACAGTCAACTCACACACCAAAGAGGGAATGATGACAGAAGTCTCTCCTCTCACAGATTCTACTGTTGATTTGCAAATGGATTTTTAAATGGATACCTTCAGGAATCAGATACATGCTTGGATCTTTCTTCCTCCTCACATGCATTCTTCAGCATCACGTAAGGTCAGCAGTTGCCACACCTGCAAAGGCTGTCCTTAGTTTTCACCCCATCTTCCCAGCCCTCCTCTGCCACCCACACAGAGTTTGCCCCAGTGCTTTCTCCCTTTCCCTCAAACCCTCTCCATCGCACAATCCTGCTGCTGCCTACCTACAGCATTCAGGCACTGACAGTCATTCCCATCACTTCACTGTGTGCAGTCTGTGCAAGCACTTCCTATCTATGCTGTGACATTTTGCTTCAACCATTTACTTGCAGGGTGACCACGAGTTGCTGGGTAGTGTCAGGAGAAGCTCATGCCTGAAACCACCACCCACTTTTAAAAAACAAGTGAGCCTGCTGAGCCTCTGCTCCCATCATGGTCAATGCAAGTAGGAAAAAAAAGGAAACTACAAACAAAAAGATTAAGAATAATTTATGTCTGAATTACAGGAGGAAAGTTATCTCACAACTGGATGACGGTAGTCGAGAAAAGATTTTGTCTCCTTTTCTGGATACATTAAGTTGTGACACTCACCAGTGTACAACACAGGGATTCAGACAGGCTACAGAGCATGCGCTTTTGAGCTTCTCCAACTGTTCTGGCTATGCAGAATTTGAGTAAAGTAGTGGGGAGACACTGAATATTCCTGGCCCTTAAGATGGCCTCAGTGGCCACAGAAAAATAACCCTCATAAACAGCTCACCTCACATAAAAACATTTAGTCAGTATTTAACTGAATGACAGTTCCCAGAGGAAAAAAAAGGGCGGGCAAGAAAAATGTAACAATGTTAACTTCACTTGATCATCACAGTGATTTAAAGTACTTTTGACATTCTTTATCAAACTTGGGACACTGGTGTTGGTGATTTTTCATAAGGAAAGCCGCTCTCTTCTTTCTTGGTCAGACATCACACCAGCACTCAAACTGTCACCTTTCCCTGCAAAGAAACCGCATAAATAAATAAAGCATCCAAGCTTTGCACTTAGACCACAAAACATGAGACTTGGAGCACAATCAAATGACGATTAATGAAGCAGCAGACACGAAAACACTTTAAACACGACTTCATCAACTTCATCGTCTGTGGCTGCAAATCCCATGGCAGGGACCAAAATTACTTCTTCCTTGAAGATGGTCTTAAATGGTGGGAAAGGGTTGAGGTTTTTTTTTTTTAAATCATTCTGAAGGAGAAACCTGTGTCAACTAACTAATCTTTTCTCAAAGTCATTCCCACTCAGTTAGACAAAACACATGACAAGCTCTGAGAAACAAGCAGGGAAACTCCGGTCTTGGTGGAATCAATGGGAATTAAAGCCAGTGCCAAAACAAAGCCAGAAATTAGCAAAACATTTACCTGATGAATTTGTGAGCAGAATTCCTAAACAACAAAACTAAGTTTATTTCTTCTCAAAAAATCTCCTGACTCAAAGATATTGTGAGAGGGTGGGGGGGGAGGGTTGCAAGACCAAGCTGTAACACAAGAGAACTATTTCTTCTTAAAGCACCCACTGTCAGAAAAATTTATTGTCAAAAGGAAAAAACCTTTAATAGAATTGTCTAAAATATTCAGACCTTTCTGATTTCTTGTAGTTTATTAACGCAAGACTTCCACTATATAAAGGAGTTGCCTTTATGGAGGCAAAACTTTTTATATGGTTTAACAAGGGACACAGCTAGACTTGGAGAGTCCCCCCACCCATGTCATTATGGATGGGCTTCCAGCAGGTCCAAGGAGGACAGCAGGTAACACTGCCCTTCATAACACACTGGCATTAAAAAAAAGTAAATAAAAGAGAAAACTTGCCTTAATAGGTTTGCTCCCTTAGAGTTTTACATTACTTCTGCTTACCTGAAGCACAAAAACCTCTATAATCCTGTCAGACCTGGAAAGCTCAAAACCAGAAGTAAACAAAGGAGCTGAGTTTTTTCTCCTTTGAGAATTTCCATCATGCAGTTAAACCCACAATTCTAACTGATTAAATCCCTACGAGCCTATAAGAGACCACAAACAGGCAGAGGTGCCATAAAGCACCCTAAGGTGACATCAAAACCTCTAAAAGATAGATCTAAAGACACTTTGTTATGGCCAAAGGAATCTAGTACAGGAGTAAAGCTGGCTCAACTTGTACAGTCCTTGTGCAAAGGCTGGCCATTGAAATGCACTAGTGCCATTTCTTCAGAATGAGGTGTACATGAGGAGTTGGATCATTGTAATACAGTTACACCAAAGCAACACCTTCAACTTGTTAAGAAAGCTGACTTCTTTGATCGAATGAGTTTAATATAGATTCCCTGAAATTATTTAAAGGAGGAAAGAAAAAAAAGCATTTTGACAAAAAAAAAAAGCATAGGATAGCAAATGGTTTAAAAGGATTAATACAAGTAACCTAGATGCATTTAAATGTTTTAAAAGTTATTCCAGTACACCAATGCTTTACCACTGTCTCACTTTTTCTAGCAGTTCCTCCATGCATAAAAGCAAGTTTGTTTTGAAACACTCTTATTGTCAGTACAAAAGTAAATTGCTGATGTGTGTTTAAGTCAAACATACAGATTTAAATTCCTTAACCAAGAACAATTTACCTAGGTACAGGCATAACACAGAAGGTTTTTTTGTTAAACACCAGCTAAATACTCATCAAACCAATATCAGCACTCACCAGAAAAAAGTTTTATATCACAAATGCTTCTTTTAATGAATTTTTAAAAATACAACTTGAATTTTCAGTGGATGATGCTTTTGTATACACACATATGTAAGCCCCCACAAATGTACCAACCACAAAAACCTCAGATAAAGAGACCGATGAAGGAAAAAGCCCCCTTTATCAGACTGAGCAAACTTATACACAAAAAACCCAAACCACGAATTCTGCCAAAATTCTTTCAGGTCAACTGCAAATAATCTGGAAATCCATACTGTCTGGAGTTTGGTACAGGAGACAAATTTAATTTGACCTAGACAATTTATAGGGTCCCAAGAAAACTGTAAGACGCTCACTGTTTTCTCCAATAACAAGGAAAAAGTTGCAAAGTTAAGTCAAAAAGAAGAAAGGGGACAGCCAAAGGGAGACTACAAAGGCATCAAACATTTGGATGGCTGAGAGTGATAAGTACGACCTACAATCATATTCAAGTTCTCATCTGCAACTGAGGCTTTACTGTTTTTCCGTTAAGTTTCTTCAGATGTTTTTTCCAACTTTTAACCCATTCATATTTCAAAAATGGACTGTTTAAAAAAATTCAATAATCTTAAAAAGAGAATGAAATGGCACCTGCAAAAGCCACTAGATTCCAGTAACCTAAATTAATGCACATCCCTGTTTGCTGTTACGTATAGAGGCTTCTGAAAATCTAGAACAAGTACACAGAAGATGCCAAACAAAGGATCTAAGACAGCACTTAAGCCAGATTAATTCACGTAATGGGAGTCACAGGGCTCTTACTGATACTGAGCTGATTGGCAGGAGTGTAAGCTTTCTAATAACATATCCCACCTTCTGAAGTTCTATGGCATTTATAGAGGAAGAAAATGAAAACATCATGCATCATATCCACATGTATTCAGTTTTAAGCAACAGAGGAAAGACTACTAAGAATACTAAGTACTGAAACAAAGTCATTTTTAACCTCTTCTTTCATGGAGCTCAAGGCAGAGTCTCACTTTCTACAGTATTGTACCACAGATATTCTGTCTCTGTAGAGGGGTACACAATCAAATAAAGCAAATCAGATCTTCGTCAAAAGTACAGAAACACACATGAATGTAACCTGCCGTCACTAGCAAAATCTCAGATACCATTGTAAGTAAACTCTTTGTACACTAGCTGTGTAAGTATTTGGTCCAAAAATATGTTTACTACTAACTTCAACCAACTTAGGCATCTGAAAAATACCTGAATGAAGAAAAACCTTCACAATTTTCATAAAATATCACTGGAAATTATAGTACAATACAAAGTACAAAACTACAAGAATCAAAATGAAACCACCTGAATTTATGGATACTAGTTGCAAACAGCACACAAAATCATTTTGCATCATTTCTATTTATACAAAAAATTGAATTATTTCATCCCACAGGTTTTTCATCTTTTTCTTTTTTGGCCCAAAAAAGTGAACAAGCACTAACCAAAGAAAGTGAAGAAAATTAGTATCTGTAATACAGGCATATTTTGAAAAAGTAATTTCCATAAAAGAATCAGTACCATAAGCAGAAGTGAATTTTACTTCCTAATTATGCCAACAGCCACTATAATATTGTTGTTCATAAACATGCACCTTATATTAAGATCAACTTTTTGGTTCCTCCCTCAGTCTTAGCACACTCCCTTGCAGAGCTGCAAGTTCAAATTTGTCAAGCAAAATGCTTCACTTACTTCTTAAGATTGCTCATTTCATGCTACAATGGAAATGACTATGTTGTTAACATAAGGAAGACTGCAACTTCATTATCAGGTTTAAGTATCTCCCTTTCAGTTGCTTAAATGACAGGCAACTTGATTTTTCTAAAAGAACACAACTGCTCTTGAATTAGGCCCAAGATGAAGAGTTACTAGAACTCCCCCAAACAAGGTTAACAATGTCAAAGTGTAACAGCAACACTGACAACCAGTACCCCTTCCCTTTACAGAGCACTGGTCAGCAGTTCTTGGGGAAAAAAAAACCAACAAAAAACTAGCATAAAAAGGTATTATCTGGGCTTGAAACCAGCATTTTTTCCCCTCCTACCAAACAACATCTAACAAGTTTACATTGCACTGCAGAGTAATCACCCCTTATCACTATTTCAGTCACTATTCTCCCGCTGTGAAGAGTCTATTTGTATGAAAGCAGGAAGAGAAGTACCAGTTGGTTACTCCTATGCAAGTATTAATAAAAGCAGGAGAGGTATTACTCCTACCTCTCTGCTGAGGCTCCTCCTCACCAGATAATTGCTGAGCCTAAAATTTTCCTGTGTGTCTATAACATGCTCACATACTGAGTATTTCAGCTCCACAAGGTCTTTGGTTGGTTTGTTTGTTTTTTTTTTTAAAGCCAGAACCTGGGTAGGACATGGGCACTATTTCCTATGATGAGTCCTCTACAGCCACTTTGATATCAAAGCCTGCAAATTAATACTTAGAGAGCATTAAATAACTACAAGCAGTTAAAAGCAGAACAAATAAAGAGAATTAAACAACACAAGGAATCCCACTAGGGACATTTGTTTCCTCCCTTGACAGGATACACATTTTGCCTATACAATTTCATATCCAGCGGTTCAAGACGTCAGGTTTTCTGCATGTCAGCAGAAAGAAAATACTACCATTTTATTCTGCTTACTTGATACGTAGGGGAAAATTTAAATATTTGCACACTAAAAGTAATCATTTTCTCAATATCCCCATGGTCTATAGAGGAAGCATTATTTAAAAACTGTCTGGTCTGTTAAACCAATACTTACATTTTTTAAGTGTATTAATGAAAGCTCATAGTTTAGTTATGGTTTTCAAGCGCTTGTGAACAGCCATGTTACTGTAACTTTTGTCTAACACTAATAGTAAATCCATCATTTATCTACATATTTGAAGAACTCCAGTCATTCAATATTACATTATTAACTATACAGCACAATTAAAAGACAGCATCCAGGCAGAACTTCTCCTATGCAGTTTTTCTCTCACTATTCTGTCATCAACCCAACAGCATATTCCAAAACAAGAACTGCCCGAAAATTTACAACACAGCTTGGAAAACACTTCGTAACACAGTAACAGAGAATTAACTATTTCCAATAAATGTTCCTGGTCATTTTTTTCACTCTGCAGTGCCTGGTGTGTGGGGTACCACCCCTCCCTCTGGAGGACCTCAGGCATCCCAGCCTCTACTCGCCCACTGCACTGTGCTAACCCTGGGAAGCTGTCGGACTTGCTGTGCACCAAACCACTTGTGCAGGCATGAAACTGCTCTCTGGGACATGAGCAAGGGCCTGAGCCTTTCACCAGCAAAGGCCATCAACAGTCAGGAGCTTTAAGCAGATAAGACAGACCCTCAGAAAACATTCAAGCAAGAATTTTTTAGAGCAAGGTGGGAAAAAAGGAAAAGGGAATGAAAGGGGGCTGGGGAAAGCCCTGAACAGTAGACTAGCAAAATAATACATAATTCCCTCAAGACTGTGTGACAGGCATATTCAGTTTAGCAACCAGTCAGGCATGTGTATAAACCTGTTTTTTAACATCTTCTAGAGCTCTAATTAAAACAGAAAGAGCCATTAACAACACAATATGTTATGTTCACCATTCAATTCAATAATCAAGAAACACAGCTCTTTAATCTAATGCTGTAACAGGTGCACTTTGAAGAAGAAAAGCACTCCAAAGTTTTCAAACAAAGTTTAACAAGCTAAGGCAAGCATCCCAGTATTTAATCCAGGAGAAAGTTATAACAAATAGCATCAGCAGTCACGAGCTTATCCTCCCACCTTCTCCTGCTCCTCCGAAGAGGGCGACTAAGCAAGTGCCAGTGGAGCCTCCGCAGTCATGCTCACAGCTCAGGGTCTCTTCCATTCCTTTAAATCCGAGTAAAGTCTGCATTACAGATCTACAAATGCAGAACCTTTCATTAGGTCCAAGATCACACATCCCAGACCTCTCTAATCCCCAGATTTGTGGTCTCCTACACACTGAAATAAGATATTAAATGTTGGAAAAGTTCAGATGTCATCTAGAAGAGGGTAACTTGAAAGCAAATGAATATGAAAGAGTGAACAGCCCAGAGAAACAGGGAGGTGCTTGGTAATTACATTGGCATCTTTCCACAGAAGGCAACACCCGGATTGTCACATTATACTTCTGAAACTTATTTGCCAGAATATAGAATGTAGCCAAAATAAGTTGAAGTATCAATAAAAGTGGTATCTATAGACACACTTTTTAGGGGTTCTGAACATCAGACGTGCAGCTGTAGCTAGAAGATAGTATAAAGAAAAGCAATTTTAAAGTGACAGGTGTAATTGATCATTTAACATGAATAAATATAAAATATATCAATTCTCGCTGTTTATTAGGAGCATTAGATTAAAGTAAGCTATGTGATAAAATGCAAGATTTCATATAGTTATCTCACTTTTCAGAGGTGCCATCAAGCCCTACAGATCTCCAGCATCTCCCACTCCCACCTGACCCAGCCTCCGCCAGCACAAAACCTGTCAGGGCCTTGACATAACATTTTGTACATCAGCTCTTCAAGATGCAAATAGCATCTGTTGGCTTCCATTACATAAATACCCCCGATAAGAGCTATTATTAACTTGTTAGTTTCCATTTTAAGTAAAGTATGTAAAAATTGTATTTATGTCTCCAATTATACAAAGCCTTAAGCGTCATAGGCACTTCAAATCTTCAGAAAAGAGAAACACCACACAATTTCAGAGTTTCCCCTCTCCATAGAATCAAAAGCCACTGAGCCCCCTTAGCTATAGCTCCCACAAAAACTGTAGGAGTGGAGAGATTAAGCAACACATGCAAATAGCAAGTTTTAGCTCAGTCCATTTCTGTCCATAACGAAAGAAGTCACCAACCAAAATGTAACACTACCGCTGATCTAGACAAAACAGTAAATTTCTGGTTATAAAATGCATTGAGAGAATGATACCTATACTTAACAGTATTAACTTTTAAATTTCAGTTGAATACAACATTTTTTGCAATCCAATTGCCCTGTATTTTCTGAAGAGTGGGCATAATGCTGCACCATCAAATCCATTGAAGTAACAGCCCCCTAAACCACATACCAACTTCTAAAGGGGACTTCTAGGGACTAAAGGTGAAAGACAAACCAGAAAAACAGATGCTTAAATGACATTTCCATCCATGGATGATAGAAGATGCACTACAGAAATGGGTGAACATTCCTTCTCCAGAAACATCCCATGTCTGGCCAAGCTAACAAAAAATATCCAGACACCATGCCCTGCTCCTCACCCACTGGGGTACAATGGTCAGAAATTAATTTCCAATATTGAAGTAAGCTACCTAAATAGACCACAGGGAACACCATAGAAGTGTTTCAAATTCAAGACAGCTTGTACAGGGTTTAAATTCACTTCTCATCAGGCCTAACATATCCAGCCATTTTCACCATGGCCTTGGACACCTGCCATCACACTAGCCAAGGGTTGAGGTGTCCAGTCAAGACATCTTCCAGGCCAGCTGCAGCAAGCTCTTGGGAAAAATGCTCTACAGCATTCAGTATCTACTACAGTGACCATGCACATGTGTCTCTGCCCATGCGAACATACATAACACCCTGCAGGTAAAAAAAATACTCAACTGTAGCTAAGAAGCCTTTGTATAAATTCCTCTCCATGAGCAAATCACCCAGGTCTATGAAAACTATGTGTATTTTAAAAATCAAAACCAAAAGCCCACAACAATCCCAGGTATCCCAATAAATCCCAAACACAAACTTTCTGATTTTCTGCTGCTGAGAGGAAGTCCACAGAACTGCAGAGAAGAAAACAGCTGCGTTAGTCTAACAATACGCTGAGATCTATCTATCTCAGGCTCTCACATTCACAGCGGATTTTCATGGTTTTAATGAGATCCCAAATGAACACGCATCCTTGCCAATAAATGCCACCGCATATGTTTCTACATCAGTTCTCTAGCAAACCTTTGCAGGTATCTGCTACATGTACGTAATGCAAACAAAACAAACAAAAAAAAGACCTACAGTCGGACACAACTCAGAGGAGTTTTTTCCGCTGGGGGAGGGAGGCCTGTTCTGTAAAAGGAACCTAGAAAGAGGAAACATCAAACAAAGGACAGGTAATAGAAACAGTTCTGCTATTTTGATTACTTTTACTGCATCTAAAGTCCAAGTTTTGTAAAGAAAGCTTTCTTCTCCTCCTCTCTGCAATAAAAACAGGGCATGTCATGTCTAGTCTGAAAAGAGGTCAGAAGTTCAGGTAAAAAAAAACCAACCCAACACAAACCTTAGATCCTAAAAGTACTAACTTGCTTTTACTTTGAAAAGGTACGTTCTTAACTGAAGTGACTTCAAATTGCATTTTCTCCCTTCAGCAAGTGCAGGTAAAGGCTTTTCTGATACCTTAAGAAACTCTGTGGCAAGCCTGAAAATTATGCAAACATGCCTTCATCCAGGTTGCCCTTTCCGGCCTAAGCCCATCTGGCTCTCGCATTTTCAAGCTAACTCTCTAACCATCACAAAGATGCAGTCTCACTGTGTACAGATGAGCAGGTGTGCTCGAGATGCTCTACAGAACAGCCCACAACAAGCACCAACCTGATGTAAAAAGTTGGCTCCTGATTAAACATCTTGCAAGCACCAGGACAAAACACATTTCCCTTACTCTTTCAGTTTTAGTGCTAAGGCTCTTTTACATTAGCAGAGAGGCACAACAGCTTTCAAGTATCTAGTGTATAGTAACTGAAGATTTTCTAATCATAACTGGATGTTGTCTTCAGCATCCCTTTTCTCCTGAACGTGAAAAAAAAAAAACCATAGGGCTTTGAAGTGCAGCACAAATTTAGTGATATTTTAATAAAAATACATAGCCACTCATTACAACAATTTGCAAACAATAGCTGAACTCCTCAAATAACTACAAATGCTTTTTACAAAATAACACTAGTTAAAAGATGCAAGAAAGTGGAGTTTATTTGCCTGTTAATATGTATTTTAGGGTACCAAATCCTCCCATTAATCATCCTATTATTATCTGCAAGTGTTACTTTTGCTACATCCCCTGCCGCTAACCATACCGGTCATGGTACATCCATAGAACGAATCCATGCCTTTGCAGAAAGATGAACAGCATTAAAGCAAACACCATACGAGGGAGGAAGGTTTGATTTGGAGAACTGAAGTCGGGACCTTCCCGCTCCTCTCCCTTACAGGCACAAGGGGCACCGGGGCGCCATCCGCCCCCGCCGCTCAGGAAAAAACTTACCTTGGCGGCGCGGCCGGGCAGGCGGGAGGGCTGCACTAGCGCTTCATTGTCAAACTCAGTTCTAGCAAGTTCCTCGACATACCGGCGGAGCGGTGCTCGGCGGCGGACAAGCGCCCGGCCGGCTGTCTGTCTGTCTGTCTGCCCGCCCGCCAGCCACGCCCAGCCGCGCTCCGCAGGGCCCCACCGGCTCGGGCACCGCCGGGTCGCCGCCTCTCCGGGCTGCGGCGAACAAAAGGGCGCTTGGCCGGGGGCCGCCCAGCCCCTGCCGCCCCCCGCGGCCGCAGCGCCCGGCCGCCTCCGGAGCCGCCACAACTTTTCCCTCCGGACGCGGCCGGGGCCGCAGCGCCCACGCCGGACGGGCTGCCCGCCGCGCTCCCCGCCCGCCGCCCCCGGCGCGGCTCCGCGCGTTCTCCGCCGGCGCCCCACGTACCCGCAGCGCCCGCCGCCTCCCCGCGCTCGCCGCCGCTTCCTCCTCCTCCCTCCTGCCCGGCCTTGGCGCCAAACGCCGCCGCCGCAGGCCCGGCGCCTCCCCCGCACAGGCCCGGCGCGGCGGCCCCGGCGCCCGCCCCCCGCCCCGCCTCCATGCGGGCAGCCCGGGCCGCGCTCACCTCCCGCCGCCGGCCCGGCCCGGCGCGCCGCCGCCTCCTCCTGCCCTGCTCGCTGGCGTGGGCGGCCGCGGCCGTCAGGGCTGGCGCTCCCGCCGCGGCGGCGGCTCCCGCTGCGGGTGCTGCTGGTGCCGTCCCGCGCCGGCGCGCATCGCCCCCGCCCGCCCGGGCCCGTGGCCGGCGGCGGCTCCCGCCCTGCGTGCCGGCTGCTCGGCGCGCCCGCAGCCCGGCCCGCTCCTCCTCCGGCGGCGGCGGCGGCCGCACAAGAGCCCTATTGTATTATTGACACTGCTGGGCTCCAGGCCCCGCCTCTTCCCCTTCCCTCCCTGCCCGCGCCGGGCCTTCCTGCCAGCTGCGCCGGCAGAGCCGGCCCCCGCCCGGAGTGCGAGCGGGAAGCGGCCGGCGGGGAAGGAAGAGGGGCGAAGTGTCCGGCGGAGGTGTGGAGCGCATGTCCTGTGAGCAGCGGCTGAGGGAGCTGGGCTTGTTCAGCCTGGAGAAAAGGAGGCTCAGGGGTGACCTTATCGCTCTCTACGACCACCTGAAAGGAGGTTGCAGCCACGTGGGGGTCGGCCTCTTCTCCCAGGCAGCCAGCGACAGGACAAGGGGGCATAGTCTAAAACTACGACAGGGGAGGTTTAGGTCGGACATGAGGAAGAGTTTTTTCATAGAAAGGGCGATTAGCTATTGGAATGGGCTGCCCAGGGAGGTGGTGGAGTCACCGTCCCTGCAGGTGTTTAAAGGACTGGAAGTGACACTCTGTGCCATGGGCTATTGACATGGTGATGTTTGGTCATAGGATGGACTCGATGCTCCCAGGAGTCTCTCCAACCTAATTGATTCTGTGATTCTGTGATGGGGCTGGAGGGGAAGGCCACAGTCTCAGCCCTTCCAGTGGGTGTCAGGGTTTAGGGGAGAAGACCGTACCTGAAACCAGTTGAGAGACAGGAGCTGGCTCCTGCTGCTCCCACGTTTTACTTTTCCCTTTGAGGTGCCAGTTCAGAGCCAAGGGGCAATGCCTGGTCTGCATCCTTGAAGCCACTGGCTATCGAGATTCAACTTGGACTGGGCAGCTGGTGGCAGGGACAGAGGTGGCCAGACACCTCACCACATCCTTCATACCTTCCAGGAGCTTCCAAGGGCATAGCACACCCATCTCAGCCCAGTCCAGCATTAAATTGAGAACGTATTTCCTAACTGGCACAATTTGTAAAATAATGAGCATGAAGTTTACCTTAGGGCAGCTTTTAGCCAGCTATCAGTGTTAATCATTCAGCCCATGACATTGAAACAACATTAGACAGAAAGCACAGTAGGAATCATCAGAATAAAGGAAACAACGGCAAAAATTCAGCAAACCTCCTCCATTGTTACACCCCACACCCACAGTCATTTCCCATACTGCTATTAGCAAATATCACTTGTGTCAAACACTCTGGACGCCCTTTTTGCCTTCCTTCCAGCAGGACTGCTGCAAAGAGTCTTAGCTGGAGATCATCCTTCAGCTGCTGCAACCCCGATTCTCCATGCACACAGTATATGAGGCATGGAAGGGCTATGGAAACTCCGCAGAGAATGAAATGGAACCTGGGGACTCAAATCTGGGATACAGGCCTTCTCTCGAGGCCAGGCACAGAGAAGAAATGGCAAGATTATAATAAGGAGTACAAAGGAAAAAGGATGAAGAGATGAGCAGCAAGCGTGGAATGGATAGTTTGGCATGCCTGAGCTGCATTTCTACAGTGTTTCCTGACAGCAGCTGAAAGATGAGAAACAGATCATAAGAAAGGAGGCACTGTTGCAACCAAATATTCCACCTAGCTCAACCTAGTCTTCCACGTGCTCTACCAAGTCACAGGCCACTCACACTGACCTCCTCCTGGCCCAAGTGGGCATCCACAGTAAGATAGTTCCCCTGAGTACTCTACAAGCCTCCAACTACTTAATCACATTTCCCAAGCAGGATGTGGAGCGTCTGTTTAGTAACCCTCTATAGATTCCTTCTCCAAGTACTTGTCCAAGTCAGCTCTCACTGAGTTCGTGTAGGCTTCTGACTGTAAATCACTGCTGGCAAGGACTTCCATGCATCTACCTGCCCCAAAAAGAAAAAAAAAAAATAGTCCTTTCTCTTTTGAATACTTGGTTAATATTCCTGAGTGTCATATGAGGCATAGCTTTCTACAAATGCAGCTAGACCACAGCTAAACAGCAATGCTGACACGTATGACTTCCTTCACACACCAGTAATCACCTCATTTGCCTTCTGTTCATTTACCTGCCAGAAAAGCACTCTGAGCAGCTTCAGAAAACCACAATATCGAGTAAAACACCAAGAATGCTCCCCCTACTACCGCCACTTGTGGCATCCTCTATATCAAACCAGGTGGGCCAGGCAATATTGAATTTTAGACAAGACTTGAAGTCCAAAATGATGATAATTCAGAGTGACAAAACCAAGTTCATGTACTAAAGACCTGTTGTCTAGTCATAAAATAAATATAGTCAGAGTTAAACTAAACAAAAACCATTTTCAAGTACCAATATCTTCATTAGGATTTCAAAACAATTTCTATTTTTGTGTGTCTGTTAAACCTGATTAGTAGAGTGTATATTTATATGTATATATATATGTATGTATACATATATATAGTGTTTAAAGTATCCATCATTCTGAAGAACAATAAAGAATATATATTCCCATCAGTGAAGGGAACATCCCTGTGAGAGGTTCCCTGCCAGATTACTTTATATATGAATGACCTTATCAGGAGCAGATGCAGCCCAGCCCAGGAAAGGTGTTTGGAAGCTATCTTCATTTCCCATGTCTAGAATCACACACACCTCCCTACATTGGCTGTCACATGTCAGGATAAGATGACATCCAAGCCTCTAATTCTATAGTAAATCCACATCTGTACATGGTGGGCTCATAGCCAAAAGATAAATGACATAGGAAAACCTGTGTCAGAAAGTCTGTGGGGCTACAAATTTCAATAAATGCTTTACATTCATTGTGTATTTCTATAGGAACACCAAGAAAGATGAATAAATAGGAAGCAGATTGTACACTTTCGTTCTTTTTAAAGACATCTGCAACACCGTTTCCACATTTGCTCTGCAAAGGACGAACTACAGGTTCTCTGATGCACCTAGAGAATATAAGGAACTTACAAAGCCAGGTGTTAACCTGTTGGTAAAATGTAGCACAAACAGGAAGTCTTCCCAAGGGCGGAATGATCTGGAAACTAGAAGAGGTATGATCAGGGTAAAATAATGTATACACATATACCATACTCAAGTTGAACCAAGACTTTATTCAAAGACCTGTACAAAAGCTGCATGTAGTATATTAGGATATTAAGAAAGTTACACTGAAGTAGCATTTAACATTTGAGAAGATGGGCACACAGAGTTGAACATGGATCTGAGCCACAAAAGAAGCACCTCTAACTGAAATACCTAGAAGTACTCCAGTGAGTTTCAACAACAACAACAACAATTTTTTTCTACTGCATCTGTTATCGATGATCAGATGCCAGAGAAGCAAAAGATGACAAGTATGTCACAGAGGAGTAGTTGAGGGAAATAAGCATTGGAAAGATCTGGTAGGTTAATTCAAACCACTTACCTCCAAGTCTTTGTGGCATTCCCAGCCTGCACACAGAAGCCTCCACGGCCAGTGATTCTAGTTGACTCTGGTAAAAGAAGTACACAGATGCCAAAGCCTGCTATACCACTTTTCTTTGAAATGCGTAGATGCTGCTTAAAACTCCACCAGCAGAGCAGATAGCATTGATGAAACCTTGATACAACATCCTTGAAACCAGAGCAAGCATTGGCAGTTACCAGCAAGAGACAGAAAAGCTTAACTCCTTTATTTTCCTTTCACAGAGAGCAAAATTATTGAACTGTTACTATAAAGCACAAACATGCACCTGCAAACGAGAGCATTAATTATGACCGTGGAGAAACTTTCATTCTTCTGTGGAAAAATATGCAAAGCAGAATCTCAAATGAGGATGGCTAGCCATCTTTAAACCCTTGTGACTAAAAATGTTTCTGATATTCACTAGTAGAAATAAAAGCAAAGAGCACTCAGAGCTTCAAAAGATAGTCTTTAAACACTGAATCCAATCCTTAGCACTTGTTGGGGCAGCTATCAAAAGATGCCCTCAGGTCATAGTACAGCCCTTCCATTTTATCTCCAGGACCTATAAAAAAAGGCCCCTGAAGTGTTGTTTTTTTTTTTATGGAGGGACTTCAGAAATGGAGGGGAAGGTCTCCCTCATAAAAAGATCAGCACATTAAAAAAAAAAAAAAAAAAAAAAAAAAACCTACTTCCACAATCATGAACCATTTACTCTCTTAAGAGCAAAATGTGCCAGCTTCACTTCCCAAGATCTGACAAGTTCAAAGTTTTGTGCTTAGGGAGATCTTTGATTTATCTTTTTCCTTCTAAGACAGTAGCGCAGAATGGAGAAGGGCTGCCAGTAGCTTTCCAAACCGATTAGTATTATAGCTCTGTACCTTAAACGCATGGAAGTAAGTACCTAACAAAAAGAGAATCAAAGAATACATCTTATGCTTTTATTAGTGAGGCAATAAAGTTGCCTAAAAGACCTGGAAAGTTAACTGCCTCTCTGGTGATATAAATGCAGTTTGGGGGAAGTCTCACCACAGCAAACAGCATCCATGTAAATAGGGGAGAGTAGGGCTGCTGCTCCCCTCAGTGCTCAGAAATCACAACCCTGTGGTCACTCCACCTTTCCCTATCCCCCAAAAGGTTTAATTTTTTTTTTTTTTATTTTTGAGACACATGAGTTTAATGGCTTCAACAGGAAGAAGAAAAAAAAAAAGACAAACCAAAATAAACTGAAGCTTTTCAAGTTTTCTTCCCTATGACAAAAGGTTCCTAAAAACAAAAGTGTGGATTCTTGCATGACTCTATGAACAGTGACTTCGCTACCAAAATACTTGTGATAAAATGAAGTTGGAAAAGCGGAGAGATACATACCATTGTCATCTAGACACAGAGTCCTTTGAGCTCCCAGTACTGCAGAGGTGCTTTGCCTTAAATTTAGCCTCATCATTTAGGTAGAACCTATAATAGCACATTGCTTTTAGCCTTTGCAGTTTAGGAGCATCAGACGAACACTCATACAAACACTGTTCAAGAGCCTTTTAACATCACTGTAATTTCCTATCAACTTTACCTGTTGTTTGACGGACAAACTTCCTACAGCTGTTTTAGCAAGAGGATATGAGTGAAATTCCCATGTATTTGAAAGATCCCCTAGACTCTTGCAGCACTGCCAATTTTAAAGCCTTGAGCAATTGGAAAGAGGATTTGTACTTAACAAATGCTGGTCACATTGCTTAATATACACTCTAGGAAATTACTCAGATACTCTGGCCATGAAATTGTACATAGCTGAGGATTATCACTAGATGCGTTAAAAAAAAGAGGAAAAGGAATGAGCAGTTGCACATTTTTCTTTATGTATACTCAGAAAACGTCAGAGCGTTTTTAAAAGCTTCTCTCACTTCCCCCTCCTTTTCTTCTCTGTTACTCTGAAGCAGTGGTGACTGCATGTGCATCAGGAAGACTCTGTGACCACAAACATTACCAGTAACAGTCTTATGGCAGCCAGGCATTCTGAAGAGATGAAAGCAGTAAAAAGCATTTTTCTATCAAACTGGACACCAAGATATTAATGTCTGGACTGTTAACGCTCCATGACTCCCAGGAATTCAGTTAATCCTCTTGTACCTCCTGCTTCTACCAGGTTTGATGTTTGCTAAGTTTTGTCATATGTAGATGGTTTTGTTGAGAGACAGAGCTCAGACTAGACAGCTTTAAGAAAAACCTCCAGGTTGGCAATACAGCAAATGATTATTTTTCAGAAATTGTTGTCCTCAGCAAATTACTACAGCTCATACTGCAAGCTCTGCAATCAATGCCCAGGGAACAGGGTGGACTCCCAGAGCTAGCTGCCTTCCAACACATATTGCAGCAAAATGCAGTAGTACAGCACTCAACTTCAGGAAGTGCTACAGCCCACAGCTTCAGGAAGTGCTACAGCCAGTTGCACCATCCCACTCAAATCCATGCACGCTAGAGACAATACTTACAATCGACACTTATTCATAGCTTTTGAAACTGTCGGACTAGAATTTACATGTTTTAGATCAGATTTAAACATGCCTTGGAAGAGCTGTTCCTGCAAACCTCTAAAGACCTATGTCACCCCTGTGGATTCAGAAGGCTTACTCATTAATTCAAAAAGAAAGGAAATGGCACAGAAGTCCCAATGAGTCAACAAAGAACTTGATAGCAAAAGACACAGAGTTTAGGAACTAGTCAGGCAGGCAACTGGACTGCTCCTAGGTCTTAAAAGATTCATTTCACTACATCCTGCATTAAATTTTTAGGGAAACAGCCCATGAAATCAACATCCTCTAGAAGATATTATTATCAATGCTACTTTAAATTTGTGCAGAAAGCTGAATTCTGTATTAAAAAAGCCTAAATACTTAAAAGCCATAATTATAGAAGAAAATATTCAGCTACAGAGTTTTTACTCATGTTTAAGTGAGTAAAACTTTTTTTCCCCTTATTAGTCAGAATTACTTAAACGTATACTTTGTAATAAAAGGATAAGGCTGCTGTATGAAACTGAAAAAAGTATCTGTCCAAGTTATGTAAGTGCAGCCTGGTATGTGGATTAAAGTCATGCAAAAAAAGAATGTATATTAGATATGGCAAAAGAAAGTGGGTGATCTTCTAGGAACTGGGACACATACTTCTTCATGTTAGTATTTGAGGATGTGATTGGTAAAAACAGTGAAAATACTTAAGGGCAGCTTTGCTATGACTTAGACAGTACATAAAGAATGATTATTAGGCAACTTGGATCCAACTGGGGTAACAAGATGGTTTTTAAACTGTAAAGTTATTGTACAATAACAGCTAAGGGTAAACCAAAAGCTTTGATACTTTGAAGCTTCACAATTTTACTCAATATATTCAAATGATAGTTATATTGATACAGTATTTTATATTCCTTTCAAACTTTTATGCTTATTGAGAGTTACCCTAGACCATCTCTACTTGGAAGAGTCGCATTTCTGACCAGTTTAAAGCACGTTAGGAAATTTATTAAATGTTTCCCTATTTTCAGGAAGTTTTTACCAGGTTTTGTACATTAAATGGACCTGCTTTCTAAACGAACAATTTTACTACTATAAGCACCACAATCTCTGACTGAGGCAAAATCCCTGCTGTCAAAAAATCACCTTTTTCAGAGGATGAATGACTAGAGAGTTAATGCTTATTTATGCCTGTTTAAACATGGAAATCAGTTTTTATACCTAAAACAATGTAATTATGTTTTTCAATATACTATAATTTTAAAAAGTCTTCAGAATCCAGTTTAAATATTTCAAATTTTTATTATGAATCACATTCACAGTGTAATACAAATTACATTAAAAGCTACACAACAAATGTACAAAGAATACAGGAAACATGTACCATTCTGTAATGCAAAAGATTCCTGACTCTTAAGCTAGAAGTGTTCTTAACACCTGTTAGCAAGGAATGGAAATTGAAAGATAAATAATTGGATTGAGAAACTCCTTCATTATTTAGGGAATTTTTATTAAAAATTCTTGATGTCGGTAAACAGACTATCCATATTAAAAAAAAAAAAAAAGAACCAACACTGCTCTTTCCCAGCATGTAGAAAAGTTATTCTACTGTTTCAAGCCTAGATTAATTTTTAATTAATCATCCCATCCTCCGGCAACAGTAGTCACAAAAGTCCATTTAGCACTTTGTTTCCAGAGCAGATTGAGGATAAAAAAAATAAGCTATAAACATACATATAATCATGTGTCAGCATAAAACTTTGAAAATATTACATGAAAAAGTTTAGAGACCAAGGTAGTCCAATATATGCACTGCTGATAGAAATCACACAATGACAGCTCTGAAGTACATTACACAATTTCCATGTACTGTCCATACCAAAGAAATACATTTATTTCTTTACCGTACATGTCTAGATTAATTCCTGTAAATGTTGACTGATGAGTTGTGCTAGTACTTTGGAGAGCAAGATAAAATTTTTAGCTCTTTTCACAGCCTCACCTCACACACATTTAAGAAAAAAATAAAAATCCTGGCTGACTAAGTGCAAATAAGTGGTAATTTCTGCTACCAGTTGGATTCTGGTGGTGGCTTGATTTTCTTTCACTTTGTCAAATAAAAACATTTCAGAGAAGTGGCAATTTTCTTACCTCCAGTACACCAATGGTTTAGTTTGTTGAGGAGATATTCTTCCTTATTTAATCTATGCATAACTGTAACAAGAGGTCCTACTAACATATTCTCTAGTTTAAACTAATGGCAAGCATTTGCCCAGTAGAGACAAAATGACAGTTCAGAACCTCTCTTGGGCATTACAGAATTATGAATTTCAGAACAGATTCTTTCATGTGCTAATTCCAAAAAAATGGAGATGTGTTTCTAGCCACCCACTTTGGAGCTCCAGAGCTGTGAAACTGATGAATCAAGACTCATTTTCAGTTAAGATTTGCAAGATCTTCCCTTTTGACAGATGACCATAACAAGGAAATTGCTTTAGCACCTCAACACAATCCATTCAATGAATTGTAAAGGATATGCAAACTGGCAAGCCACTGTTTTAATAATGAAATTTGGGTTTGTGTGTCTGCATGCACAATTGGTTCAAGTATTACAGAGGGCTTGTAAACCTGGACATAAGCTTTAAGTTCATGTAGAAAAATCAGTAAGGGATGTAATATGCAAAACTAAATCAATCATGTATTTAATACCCATATAGATTTGCATTCTAATATGCACTGTTTAGCAATAAGCATTATTACTGAACATTATTCAAATGCATCTCACAAAATGCTGGTAGCACTTCTTCAGTCTGTTTTTAGACTGAATTAATACAAAATAAACCCTATGGCAGTGTGTAGCACTTGACAGCACTTTCTGTACTACTTCTGAATGTAAAAGCCTTCTCCTGGGGTCTAGCAAGCAAGAAGGAGTTTTTAATGCCATCAGAGTCCTTCTCTGACTACTGGCTGCTATATGTCCCTTCTAGCAAACAACAATGTGCCAGAGGTTTATTGCTCCAAGTGCAAAGAAACCTCATGTAAATCCCATGTGTGACTTGGGAATGCCAGAGGCAGCTGTATTGCCAAAGAACCTGAGCAGACCTTAGAGCAGCTTCAGCAGAGCACTCATGCTCAGGATTCACCTCTAAGCAGAAAAGTCTGGCAAGAGCTCACTTATCAGAATGCTGTTGTGACAACTCTCACCATAAATGCTGCTGCAAACAACTTCATTCAAAAAACGTGCTGAAGCAGAGTAAGCCAAAGTCACAAACTGCTTTTGAAAGCATGCTACAAGGACAATTCATTTCAGAGTAAGCTTTCAGAAAAAGTCAACTACAGCTTCCTTCCTGGACCCCCAGTGAAGATAAATTTGCATATGGGAAAATGTTGAAGGGCAAGTTTCACATAAATACACTTTCTAAACAATGTGTCTGAGTTAAAGATAACAAACTACTGTATCAAATTTGGATCAGCATTGCACTTTTAAAACGTGTATAGCCATTAGATGTTGTCAAGAAACATTCAAGTGTCGATAGATATTTAGAAATCACTCTAAAAAAGTTAGTAAAAAAGCTCAATTGTTTTTGGAGTTAAACTTAAGTTTCAAACACAATGCACATGGGGAGCTATGCCCTGTATTCCAGTTCAAATAATATGGCATTAAAACCACCACTGGCTTTATAAAAGGGATATATGAGAAATACAAAACTAAATTACAAAACTACTGTGATATTCAAGCCAAGTGACATCCAAGTGCTGAGACAAACCATACGTGAGCACCTTCATGCTAAACTTCACATTCCCATCTGCATGTCAGCAAAGTTGTAGAAATTGTCTACATCTTGAGATGCTGATGCTTTGTTTTCCGATACAAAAACCTGTTTTGTTAAACAAGAAAATAGTTATGCATGAGTAAAAGCAGTCTTTGCTCATTTGGAATCAGTAATGCTTATTTTTAGTTTTGCCTTTCACGAGAGACACAAGTCTGTTGGTTCCCACTGCATGACAGAACAGTCCTAGAATTCTCTCAGCCCTGATGCATCCACCATTTGTTATCATCACCCCTTCCTAGCTGCATTAACCCTTGCCTTCCCCTGATCAGCAGTTTGGGGCTTCCCTATTCAGGGGTCACAGCTTCAGTTAGTGTCTATTTAGATGTGTTTTGATTGGTAAAGTCAACTTTCTCCATGAGAGCAGGGGAAAAATAAATTCACAAAATCCTTAAACTGCTACTTTCCTTTAACAGAAAGGCAGAGTTTCTAAGAAAGACTTCCTTGTGCTACGTTACCCTCAAAAAAACTTCATTGCTTCTCCAGCAGATGACGTTAAAAAAAACCCAAAACTTTAATTACATCTGCATTTTTCAAAATTGATCAATGTATGTGTAAGTCCAAGCTCCAGAACAGTCACTTTTGAAAGCTTTCAGCAGATCAGCAACCATTATCTAAGGCAATACCCAAACAGTTGAGAGTGTAACAGAGAGCACTGTGGCTGTTCACCAATCCCAACATGCAAGCAATAGCCTCAATCAAAAAATTAAATCACATGAATTGTTACGAGATGACTGTTTTCCAGAAACTGGGCAGCCTGGTTCCAAGTAAGTCTTTTGAAAGGAATGGAAAGACAGCAAGGAGTTGTATGGATGCTATGTATCAAAGACATTCTAGTCTTCTTTGAACAGCTGCCTGAAAGCAAAGGGTTTGTCACATTCCTGTTATCAGGAGTGCTCTAAATGTTTCCAGAAACTTTCTCAAAACCATTGCCATTCAGAGAAAGGGAACAGCAAGGAAAGAGAGGTGTGGTGTAAGGAAGCTAAAGTGAAACAAGCTGACAGAAGAGAAGGGAAAACTGCCTTTGAAGGAAGGCATTCTGTGGTTTCCTACAGAGCAAAAGTAAACATGGAAAAAAGTTGAAATCCCATTTTATTGCCTTTGTCATGGTTTAATAGACAGGCCACCACAAAGCTCAGTGACTAAATCCAAGACTTGAAGTGGAACTTTTTTGTACTATATGGAACTTGATTTTGCTATTATGTGAAATAACGGTTCTAAGTAGAAATCTTGTACTCTTCAGTGGATATGGGGATTCAGTACTCTCTTTCCTAGGACTATTTTCTTGTCACCAACAAGTAACTTGGGTATTTAGTACAAAAAACCAAAATGACAAAAGGATACTCCGATTTTACTACCCATGAACCTAAAAAGATTGTGTAGTATGTCAATACTATATCTTGACCATGAAATAGCTCGGACATTCCGTACTATTTTCTGTGAATAAAGCAATGCACCAACTTACCTTGGTCCCACTAAAAACTTCCTTTATAGTGCTTTGACATTGTTCCACAGCACCATCTCCATTGAACTCCAAAGCAACCACTGGACCTAGAAAACAGTTTCATCTAAAATCAATACTATGTTTAAGCTTGGCATTGAAACAGTAGATTTCTCAACCCATAGGGAATTGTGAAGCTTGCAAGAAGCATTTTATTT
Source organism: Acanthornis magna (assembly GCA_036785705.1). NCBI lineage: Eukaryota > Metazoa > Chordata > Aves > Passeriformes > Acanthizidae > Acanthornis > Acanthornis magna. The sequence continues at coordinate 29,447,682 of JAWUZG010000221.1, read as the reverse complement.
TTTTGCTTGAGCAGCCCCATAACAGCAGATAAAGAATTAAAAGCACTTAAAACACATTAAAAAAAGTACAGTGTTATCTGCAATTCCGTGCTCATTTTTTTTGCAGAGATTTTGGCAGGATTCCAGTTTTACTTCTTGAAAGGCAGCAATAGCGCAAAAATGCTAAGGAGTACAAGGCATCATGGAAGTGAGTCAGACTATACTGTTCAAATAGTGAGCCATTTCACAGACATCTGGAGTGGTACTGAGTCATTCAGGCATTTTTGCCTCAGTCCCAAGATAGCAAACTGCCTGATTTTTAGACTTGTTCTCACCCACTATTTGCAGATCTGCTTTCTCTGGTTTCATTCTGAACATGGTATTTCTTCCCATATGACTGCAGTTTAGCCCATAAACTACACTATCATCCTACAAGTGCAATGACTTGTCCTGTTCTTGAAATGACCATCACAGTCCTCTCACGTCACCATGAAAAAACCTGCATGTTGCTACCAAGTTCAGGAGTGTGTAGTGAGCTTCAGCAAATAACAGATAGCAAGATGTCAGTACCTCTGCAAGAAGAGACAAAACTCAACTGCAGTCGTATCTATAGAAAGGCTTTTGAAATACTCTGACAGTACACCAGTTATAAACAAGAATTTTTAACACTTATCTGCTTTATGCACATCTATATCGATTTGCTTAAATATTTATACAGAAACTCTGAACAGCTCAGTGGTTGAGCAGCATTGGTGACAAGTTAGAAACAGTCTAAAAACATGAGCTCCTTTTGACCACTCCAGGCAGATCTGCATGTGCCACTCCTGAGCTATGCAGTTGGACCACTAGAGGGGGAGCAGAGACACAAAATACATGTGAAATAATTCATTTCTGATGCCTTCAGGAGTTTTGGCTGGTTTAGGGCCTCACTGAGGCTTCCAAAACTCATCTCAACAGGTTTTACAGCATGCCCTTGAAACACAAATTTCTCCTTCATTCCTCGTTCTTCTCCAGAACTCCCTAGTGACAGATTTCTAAACCAAGAGGAGAAAGAAAACACAAGCTCACCTTTTTCCAGCTGTGGAATGAATTCTGATGCACACTGCTGGAAAACTCTGTGACCATCCTCTGCCTTCATTAAGACTTCTTTAGTTTGTACCAGATGAAAGCCTTTACTAGTCATCTGTTAACAGAGAAAGAATTCATGTTAAAAATGTTTCTAAGGCAGAGTTCAACTTGTGTATCCATATTACACTGTAAAAGACCCATTTTTCCCATACACATTAAGACACAGAGCAAAGGGACCCTTTTTGCTCTTTTCAGAGACCATTTGCTTTTTCTACACTTCTGTTTATTTTCATTCCATTCATCCAGATTTTCTCCTCTGCCCTAGTGCACCTAGAGGAATAAATGTGAATGTTTTTGCTTTATATTAGGGCCCAGGGTTATGTGTTTTTCCCCACAATCCTTCATGAGCAGAAACCATGGGAGTTAGAGGCATTCAGCATCTGGAAACAAGCAGTTAGCTCTCTTTAGTCTGCATTGGTTCAGTCAAGTGTTAGCTCAAACTCTTGTCTATCCACTGCTGAAGTTTTCAGTTTTGGAGCAATAGTCAAAAACTTTTCAAAACACAGGTACACATCTCCCCACCTCCCCACTCCCCCACCCCTGCAATTTTTACTCCAAATCTAATATGAAACTAAAAGCATGTGAAAAAGGAGCAAATACCTCTTTACTTCCAAAACATCCATTTATCTACAGAGCAGTTAGATTTCCACAGAAACTCACTAACTAGTCTTCTATCATTTTCTTAACTCTAGTTTCTAAATAGCTACTAAGAGAGGAGAACACACCTATTACCCTCTTTTCTGTAGCTATTCCTTTGTCAGAAATAAAACAAGCCAAAAGTATCATTATCTTCCTTCACCCAAGTAACTGTCAGTAGCTCAGTTCCATAAAAGTCCAACTGGGCAATGGGAGGTAAGGAAACACCCTCCAGCTTTCTTTCCTTGCAGATAAAAACCCAAGGGAAAGAGCTCCACCAAATGTTTAGTCAATCATACAACACTGTGATCAGCAGCTTTTGCAGATACCACTCTCAGATGCTTTAGCCCATGGTTACTGGCTCTGCTCTGTGACATCCCTGGCACTTCAGGGTGCTGTAAGCAGCTAGCCACTCCCAGGTTTTAGCCCCAGGAAAGTACAAACTCAGCCAAGCTTGGAAGCTGCTGCCTCAGGATAAAAAATAAATAAATAAATAAAATTAAAAGGAAAAGAAAACCACCAGCCAACAAAAAAGCTATTTAAGTCATTGAAGACAGCTGACCAGCCATGACAAACACTCACTGCCTCTTTCAGAAAAAAATTTCCCACACTGGATGACACAGGGGATATATTTTAACACTTTTTTTTTTTTTTTTTTTTTTTTTTTTTTTTTTTTTTTTTTAAACTCTCTGTTAGTAATGGAAAAACTTTCAGGACAGACTTTTGTTAGCTGAGACTTTTGGGGCAATAAGCCAACAAGTTAATTGGCTACATCCCTTTCACAAGCACTGTCAATCACTTACCCTCTATTTGACCAAGTTCATCAAATCAACAACACATTTTCTTCAGAGCATCACTTTGCTGTGCCAGGATGGAAAAGTATACCAGAACTGTTAGAGGATAGATGTGCCACTCACAGGATGTCAGCTGTAAAGCAACTGACTGATCAAATGAGATTTGCTCTCATCTTGCTTTAAGGTTTTAAACAGTGCAGTTGATCAGTATGGTCACTAGACTCTATATTCACCCTTCAGGGAGCATCAGAGGCTGTCCAGAGGAAAATTAAATTAGGAATTGAAAAGCCTGAATGAAGACAAAGGTTGCTTACCTCATCAATTAACTTCCTGGCATTTGCAGTTGTGTAGTCACCGGCAAAAAACACAACCAAACACGATTCATCGCTGCTTTTCTGTCTCCGCCCTCGAGTTACTGGTATTATGCTCTTTGTGGCATCTGTAGAAATCCTGACGGCTTTCAGCTCCTCAGAGCTGGGTAGAGGAACATAATCTTGGACTACAGCAGTTTCGGGCAAAAGGCCCCAGTTATTTTCTCCAGACACAGGGGTAAAGTCATGGATGTTGCTCCATGTGTTATTGAAGATACTCAGACCAGCATCTTTAAATTGTAAAGCAAGCTCAGGATAATAGTACTGGAAACATCCAAATTTCATACCTGTGGAGGACTCAATAATGGGCTGGGTGGCACAGCACAGGAACACCTCCAGCTTTCTGCAGTCCCGTGTGCGGAACTGTTGGCAGGCAACTATGCATTTACAATCTTTGCAGTCACGGAAAAACACGCTGCCTTTTATTGGTCCTAAAAAGATTTGGCAATTTACACAGTCATCAACAGTGATTGTAGCAGAATGGTCAAATATGTAGATTCTACAGTTCTCGCAATCCTGAATGACAAATTGTTGCCCTGCTACTTTTCCAGGCAGTCGACCCACTGTTTCATCTTTAAGTCCAGAAAAAGTGTAATCTTTGGGGTCAATCTGAAGGAAGAAGGGAAAAAAAAAAGAAAGGTTAAAGTCTTCAAGCACAGAGAATATTATAATGCTAAATGCATCAAATAGTGACTTGCATCAAAAATTGACTTGCATTGATTGAAGTACCACTGAATTGTACAGGATAAACTGCCAGAAGAGTCTTCAATGAGTGATGAAAGATCAGAAGCAGCTCTTTTAGCTAAACTAATAGAATACACAGTACTGAGGTACAAGAAGTGAAACTACACTTCTGAGATGCTCCAGGGAGAAAAAAAACAACTCAGTTTGCCCTTTAATAAAGAGGGTGAGGAGAGCTAGTTTTATTTGAGGACTCTAAACTGTTTCAACAAGGATGATGGTTCTGGGTATTAGCATAGTAACTGTAATAGATAAATTGTCCAACATACTTACAGATTCATAAAGCTGGAGATACATAGTATTTCCTTTTCAAGTAGCTTTCTTGGTCATATTTTACCACACCTCAACACATTGCAAGGAAACGTTGTTGCTGTCAAGCAGTATCTTCTCCATTTGCAGACTACAGAGAACTCATTTATCTGTGCCTCAGCATCATCTTGTGCTAACAATGAAAAGATTTTTGTGCTAACAAAATATACAAGATTGCTTTAGCTATGTCCACAAAGCGAAAACTGGCAGTGGTGGTACAGGGGGCATGTTTGCAGATCTTCTCCACACTCCAGCATCCTCCTCATGGGGGCAGGACACTTGAGAGAGTCTGTGGCTTTCCCCAGGACTCTCCTTTGTAGGGAGCAGCAACTCATGAAGCACACAGCACCCAGGACGGGTGAAATACAGGTGGAAAGCATGAAAAATACAGCCCATGCTGTCCTAAAACCAAAGGAATCTCAGCTGGCTTATTTCTTGATATGTTAAGTCTCAAGTCAACTACAATTCCTGGAGCAAATTCTACTCTGCCCTCTTGTGAAAGCTCATTAAAATAGCACTTAGAAGTGTACAGCTACCTGAACCAGCCTAACACAACACCACTTCACAGACCTGCTATTTGATTGCCTGGGGCTCCTAAAATCTGCTGCACCATAGTCAGTTATCATGCGTTATCACAGTTTCTGTGTATCCAAATTTCTAAGAAACTTCTCCCCAGCATGTCAAACATTCACTCAATATTTAGAGACCAGGCATAAACCAGAATGGGCTAGCATCAGACATTCACTAAACCAGCCTAGGCAGCTTTTGACTGCAACAGATAAACAAAGCTAAAAATCTCTACCATTTTGTTCTATGCAACATATGTGACCTTCAGACAGCGAAAGGAGGTTTGCAGATGATGAATCTTTCAGATAAAATGCAAGTTGAGACAATGAAGATGGCTTCCTAGAATTCTCTCCTCAATCATGCTTAATACCACTAGTACACATCCTGGAAAGTTAGTTGGAAGTGTTACAAATAAAATTGGGAGACTCAAAAGATAAGGGACACTGCATGGAGACTCAGTCACAAAGCATGCTTTGGATTAAAATTTTCCAAGGTCTTCAGTCTCAAGTAATGTTAGATATTTGATCCATGTACAAGCTATTTACACTCATACTCCCTCTTACTTGAGAATACAAGTATTAAAATTGCTTTTGGACACATTCTTCCCAGGCATCTCCTAGAACATTTATGTATGCTTGTCTATGTATGTTAGATGTTGATTTTTCTTTAAATAACTATGGGAGACAGACTTACTGTCTTCAAAAGAGGCACAGAGGAACAGTTACTTCTCGTAGAAATGAGAAGTTCAGTGTTTCCAGAACTTACAGCTCTTTTGAAACTCAGAATTAAGCACATCCTTCTGAATTGCTCTGCTCTACAAAGCCTCTGAAGCAGCGCTAGTTCATCCTACACAGGGGCCTTTGCAGGGACATGTGAAACTTCACTTTCACTTTGCAATTTCATTTAGGTCTAGGTGAAAAACAGTGGTTAATCAGCAAACTCACAGCTTATAGACAGTTTCAAATGAGATTTCTTGAGTAAGAACGGTAGTCAAGTTAAAGACAAAAATCCAGCTTATTATCAGATTCAGGAGCTCCTCTTTATTTCCATTTCCCAGAACTAAGAGTTCTGCCCTGACATAGCTTTTACTTCTCAGTTTGTTGATGATGCTAGGGAGTTTGCCCATTTCCTTTAATTTTGCTTTGTAGTTATCCTTTTAAAGACCAAGAGTATTTATTGCTTAACATTGCAGTACAGACTGGAAGGACTGGATGAAATATATTTAATACTCTCTCCCCACACTGGGTTATTGCCCCTGAGAGGAGGGGTAACCTAACAGCTTATAGCAGATATAAATATTTCACTTCCCCTGGGTAAAAGAAACATGCCAGAGAAGCAGGCATGAAAGCAAAACCATGATTTTGAGGATGCATCCAACAGCTCCTTATATGCTTCTATAGGATTATAGAAGAGTTTAAATTGGAAAAGACCTCTAAGTCCATCAAGTGCAACCGTTAACCTAACGCTGTGAAGTCCACCACTAAACCATGTCCCCACCTGCCACACCTACACGTCTTTTAAATATCTCCAGGGAAGGTGATTCAACCACTTCCCTGGGATGCCTGTTCCAACTCTTTCTATGAATAAATTTTTCCTAATGTCCAATCTAAGCCTCCCCTGGAGCAACTTGAAGCCTTTTCATCTTGTCCTATCACTGGCTACTTGGGAGAAGAGACCAACCCTGACCTCCTACAGCTTCCTTTCAGGTTGCTGTAGAGAGCAATAAGGTCTCCCTTGAGCCTCCTTTTCTTCCAACTAAACACCTCCAGCTCCCTCAGCTGCTTCTCATCAGACTTGAGCTCCAGACCCTTCACCAGCTCTGCTGCCCTTCTCTGGACTCACTCCAGCACCTCAGTGTCTTTCTTGAAGTGAGGAATCCAGAACTGAACACAGGATTTGAGGTGGAACCTCACCAGTGTTGAGTACAGGTCATGGCCCTAGCCCAGCCAGCAGGACTATTTTTGATACAAGCCAGGATGCCATCGGCATGCTCCGTTCATGCTCACCATCTGTGAAGTCTTCAGGTATCATCAACAGGTTAATATTAAATCACTGCAACCACCTTCCTTCCCCTGACAGTCAAAACCAACTGCTTCTGAAGCTCTGTCTTGGCAACACAGCAAAAAAAGCAGGAAAGCTAAAAGAAAACGAAGCAAGTAACATCTGCAGTCTCATACAACCATAATCAGGGCTATGTACATTTCTCTGCCCATCCATCTGGTGCAACATTGGCTATAAAATCTTAAGCATGTGGCAGGTCAGCAAAATTCAACTATTTGATAGGTCATCTATTTGTCCTTTGCATTTGGATAAAGTTTCAAAAAACTTTGTCCAAATCCACCCATCTCACCCAAACAGACGCTTTACTCTCCAACTCTTAACAGATTTTTAAATGTCTTTTTTCCCCAGGCTTATATAAGTTCAAAAGCTGAAAGGAATCATAGAAGTACCTTTTAATATTTTCAGCTGAAGTTAAAGAGTTCTTGGAGTAGATAAGACTCATACATTAATAGATACAGGCACAGCTCAGGAGTTGATGCCTTCTAACAGAAGTGGCTATGCACAGGTTCAGTAATTACTCTGTCAAATGACCTAAAATAATCAGATGTGATGATGAAAAAGTTAGCCCTGCTTACGGGGCTAATATTCTCCCTTCTCAAAACAGATACAGAAGTCTAATCTTCAGTTATAAGCAATTACAATGGTGAGAAGTCTGTTAACAAAGGACTAGAGGACAAATTGTAAGGAGCAAGGATTTTAAAGAACAAAAAGAAGGAGAGAAGTGAGGGCAAACAAGCATTTGTAATGGTTGCTTACAACTCTAGGACATCCTATTACAAGTGCAAGGTGCATTAAGCAGCTTTCCTTCCTGCAAAAACTCATCTTGCAAGGAGGTCAGTGGCCGTGCGAAAGCTGCCCATGACGTGTATCTCTTCAGCCACCATTATCCAGTTTACTGGCACCAACACTGGGCAGCTCACATTTGGGAGAAGACTTAGAAGTACTAGACCTTCACAGTTTTTAGTGGTAACTGAGCCTAGAATCACAAAGGATCCCAACATCTTGAACTCTTTCTAGTATGAGTTCGTGTCTTAGCAAGGCTTTTTCACAGGACCCATCAGGGAAGGAGTTTCAGTTAACAGTGATACACCACCACAAATATGAGAAGGTACTGCTGTTTTTAACAGGTTACAGTTCTCCCCTTGTTACCTGTCTCTAAGCAGCTGAGAAAACAGCTTGTAAAGTATTTCTAAACCACTTATGCTAAGGTCTTCTCTTTTAAATGTAATTCTCAAAAAATCATCCCCTATCGCTTTAAATCACTACAGATGGCAGTTCAGATATGAACTTATATACAGCTGATGAGTTGGCTGCTGACCCAGTGACATTAAAAGCTGCACCTATAGGGTAGGCACAACAACTTAAGAAGCTTTAAGCGCTATTTTTGTCAGCAGGGGAATTAACATAAGGGAAATAAGAACGAAAAATGCATTCCCAGGCCTTTACACTTCTGCATATTCATACTTGCATGGGTTTGGTGCCTTTAAGCAATGAGTTGCAACACCCTCTGGAGACTGCTTGTTGAAGTTACTCACCCACTGGCAGATTTCAAGATTCTTGCACAACAAGAAAAGGTGGAAAGAAAAGTGCAGGTTCCAGTCACTAGCAAACAGTTTTTCATTCTAGAGCATCTCCTGCACACCCTGACTTCAGAAGTGGCCAATACAACAGTCTGAATGCTCATTTCATTCTATTCTTGATAATCTTCACACTTTTCCATAATGCCCATAACAGCATAAAACGGTAATTCACATACAGCAAACCACTGCCAAATACTGCATACAGAAGAAGTGAAAGAAAAAAAGAAAACTACTACAAGCCTATATTTGACCTAACTGGCAAAACTGTTTAATTTGAACCTTCTGACTTTTTCTCAGTTGATCTGACCACATTTTGAGAAATACAGCAGTAGTTCTTCTGGTGCACCAGGAAGCATAAGTGAGATACATTGGCTTTAAGGACAAAATATTTAATTACTTAGAGAAAAAAAAAGTTATTTTATTAATATTCCAAAATCAAATACAAAATGGCTACCTAAATAAGATCTAGACAGTTCGAGATACCCAAGTCAGCTCAGAGCATTTGTGAAGAAACCTCAAATGTAAGGTAAATAACAGAAGATTATCTGTGATTTAGGTAGAAGGTAAACCTCTTGAGGTTTTTTAACTGTTTGAGTACAGCCATCACCACACAATAACAATGACAGTTACATGTCTCCTATCAGCTAAACCAGTTGCAAGTCAGTTGACATGAAACAGAACTTTACTTGTTCCTTCTAAAAGTAAAAAAACCATCTGGGAAGGAAAGTTCCTCTAAGCTCTAAATGCCACTGTGATCATAATTAATCCAATCCTACTTCTTTGAACATGAGACAACAGCAAAAAAGATGATGTAGCTATTTGTGTTTCTTCTCCTGTGGAGAAGGTCATGAGGGTCACTGCTATCACAAGACACAAACGCCAGTTCCTGTCTGTACATACCCATATTCAGTTCTGCTGTTAGTCATAAAGCAATAAAGGAAAACAATCCAGGTGGGAAACTAGCTGAAGAGGGCTGAGCACCACCAAGTTCCTCTCCCACAGTTGGTCAGAAGGAGACCCTCATGACAGCCCAAAGACATCAAGAGACATAAGTCCTCAGGACTGAATGCAGTAATAACACTCTGGAATAAACTGTGCTCTGCTTATGGATTAAGAATCCCAGAGGAGCAAGAAACTGAATAGTCATCCTTTTCCTTTCTGTTTTCAAGAGAATCTGATCCTTTGGTTGTTCTACTGCACCATAAGTAATCTTCACACAATTCTGTGAACCCAAGGCTCAGAAAGTATTACAGAGACTCCAGTAGATTTACGACACAATCTAAATTTGATTAAATTTTGCATACCTTAAAACTTCTGTCCTCACTTAAAGTCACACAGAAATCTGAAAAGGCACCTCAAATTCATATAGTTTCCTTAATTTCAATTCAACTATCAGCTTCTTACAATATTTTCTAACTAGTTTTCTACCACATGGTCCATTTTTGGGACTATTACACAAGAGTTACATGGTCACTGGGATATCATCATACTACTCTTTGTCTAGGGCTACACTAGCAGACAGTGTCAATACTAATCATATTTTGCCATCAGAACATGATTAAAATAGGCTCAACTAGCAATTATGTCCTTCAGAAGCAGAAGAAATAGTTTTGTTGGAGGAACTCCTTGGGTTCAGTCACCTAATCACACATCCCTAATCACACAAACATGCACACAAAGTGTGCCTGCATTTTTCTGCCCTGTCAGCACAGCATTGGTTTACAGGGAGGCAGCGGGAGTGTCTGAGCAGCAAGACATACCCACCTGTAAGAACATACAGAGCACAGTTTACAAAAACTACAGACAATTGCCAAACCTGCTTGCAAAACTGCACAGTATAACCACAACTGCATCTCAGAGTAGGAGAGCCTAAAATTAGAAACACATCCCCAACCCAAATAGTGGAAATAAACATCAAAAGACCCTTTAGCACATCTGTTGACAGATTTGAGGTTTTCAAGGTTTTGAATATGATTCAATGCACTTGATGAACCAAAAGGAGTCTTCCTCCACATATTTTCCGACTGAGTTCAATTTAACTTTGTGTACACAAAACACAAACTGGGAAATAAATAAGTATATGTGATGCATCAGAAATGAGAAAGCAATAGACAACAGGAAAAGGTAACACAGACAGCACTTACAGATTCTACACTAACTTTGACTTAGTATCACTTAATACAAGCTGGGATCAACAAGTTTAGTGCACCAAGTGCTCAGTATTCCTTCACCTAAGAAAAGGTGACTCCAGTGCTTTCCTGGTTTAAGGTATTAATCTTACACCCAAAAAGCCCAATGAAAAATAGGGCTGAAAAGAGCAAGAGAAATGGTCTTAAACATTAAATAGCCACTCTTAGGCTGTACAGTACAAAATTAAGCAGTTCATTTGATGGCTTATACTAGCACAGCACACTAGCACAGCCAAAACTCACTGATTCTTTCTAAAAGTCTTTTATAGAAAGCGAGGAAGTTTTACATGCAGTACATGATGGCGGTTTTTTTATTCCACAGAGATAGATTGTTGGTGCTGTAACAGTTTCATCTGTTAGCCTGAGCCTACTTCCAGCAAGTTAACAACAATCATCTCCCTAGCAACAAGGCCAGCTATTCTCTGAATCAAGTCTTTCTATATCCTGACTTTCCTTCTTTTAGTTTTCAAAGTTAGCTGTATATAAGTAGATGGGGTGAAAATTCTCACACCTGTGGAGTTTTAGCTGGGGAATTTGCTCTAAAATTTAAAAAGTGTTATTCCAAAGGTTGATTTAGTAATTTACTTCCAGGCAGACAATGTTTTGTTCTGCCACTCTGAAATATGGCTTCAGTACAGCCCCTCCCCCTGTGAGAATAGTCTCCATAAGATGACAGGCTGCTATCCTCCCCTTCTCTGTCTGCTCTGTAAATATCCACTATCCAGTCGAAGCGACAAGCCCAACACAGATTGTTCATCTTTATCCTCAAGGAACCGATTCCTCCAGGCCACGCGCACACTCTCTAGCTCATCTCCATCTAAGCTTGTCTTAATCTGCTCGGAAGACTTAAGGGACACCCTAGAGCACCTAGTCAAGTTTAAAAAACAAGCAAGCTAAACATTCAAATAAGTTCACACATTTTCTTTTCCATACTTGTAAAATATGGCCTAAAGGTTTGAGGATTTTGTTTGTTGAAACCACATCAATTAAGTTTATCGCCTGCCCCAGTTTCTGCTTCCCCCACCCGAAGGCAGCTGGGGAGGAGAGGAGGGGAGGCCTAGCAGGGCTATAATGTCATGATATGTTTAGAAGTGAAACTTGAAATGAGGCTAGGAAGAAATACATTTAATCCAACATTTAAATGTTTTCTAACTTCAGTCTTCACGACTGCCCTAAGAAGCTCTGGAAACAGCACAGGGAAGGATTTGTCTTTTATCTGTCATTTTAGGGACTGATAAGCTAGTTCTACTTCCTCTTAAAAAAACCCCAAAACCCAAACAAACCGACAGCGCTAACACCCAAGCAGGAAGAATCAATACTGACAGTCAGGACACAAGGCACGAGTTTGCTGCCTCCGCTGCAATGCCAGGCGCGGGGACTCAGCTCGCCCGGGCACAAGCAGCACCCCAGCCATCAATCCCGCTGCGCTCGGGTGAGGCACGCACCGGGGGCCTCCGCGCTGTATCAGGCACCCCGACGGCAGGCAGACACCCGTGGGGACCGTGCCAGCCAAGCTGCCTGCCCACAGCGCGCTGTCCCTCCGGGAGGCAGCGCCAGCGCCCTCCGGAGCAGCCCCGCACCGGGGACCGATGCTCGCACCGCCGGCAGCCGCGGCACCCAGCGCGCCTCCCTCTCCGCTTGCATAATTCGAGACTGCCTGGTCAAATCCTCAGGCTAAACACTTTTTATTGTTCAAATAAACGCACTGAACTGCGCGGACTCAGCCGTCACAGCGGGACTGGGGAAGGCGAGCTCCCTGCCGGATCACACTCCCCGCCGCAAAGCCCGGGCGGCAGGAGAGGGCGAGGCGCTGCCCACCGGGAGAGGTGATACCCCAGCCCCAGCCCCAGCCCCAGCCCCAGCCCGCGGCCGGGGCAGCAGCCGGGGCGCTACCTTGGCTCGCAGGTCCCAGCTGTACTGCGGCGCCTTCTGCTCGCCGGCCGCCGCGTCCTGCCCGGCTCCCGCTTGCTGCTGCGGCTGCTGGCCGCCCAGGGCCGGCTTCCTGCGGCGGGAGAAGAAACACCCCATGGCGCTGGCTCCGCCGCCGCCCGGCGGAGAGAGGCTGGGAGCGGGGAAGGGCTCGCCAGCGCCGCGCCGCCCCGCCCCGCCGGCTTCCGGTTTTCCCCCGTCTCCCGTGGCTACCGCGACATTTCCCCCCGCCTTCGCCTTCCCTTTCCCCGCCCCGTCCCGCTCCAGCCATCGCTGCCGGCCCGCGGTGCCTGGCCGGGGCGGTGCCGGGCAGCGGGCGAGGCGCCGGCGGCAGCGCGCCCGCGGGGCTGGGGGGGCCAGAGGAGCCGGGGGCAAGCGGGAAAATGCGGTTTGTCAGTGATGGCCATCGCTCCTTCTCCCCGGCCAGGGTACCCCCGCGCCCGTCCCGCGGGAGCGGCTCGGAGGAGGCGGCGACAGCTCGCGAAGCCAGCGCCCTGCCGGGGTGAAACCTTTGTCCCGCCCGGAGCCGTGTGCGGGTTCAGCTGTGGAAGTCGGAGGCAAAACGCCAGGTGCGGCGTGTAAATACAAACCCACTAATCCTCCATCACGTCGTTTTCTATGCATGCATCGGCGCGGTCCCCTCGGGACGCGTGACAGCGCCGTGCTCGCCCTTCTGGGAGGGCTGCTCCAGAAGACCCGGCTTCTTCAAAGTGTTTCAGAGCAGCGGCAGCATGAGAACCTCTAGCGTCCTGCTGCTTTGTGACTCCCTTTGCAAATAGTCGGCCTTCCTATGTTGGATTGTGGTTTGTGAGTTTGTTGTTTGGCCTGGTTTTGTTTGGTTGGTTTTTTTCCCCAGAGGAAGAACCCACACATTTTTTTTATCAGACTGTCTGACCAGTCGAAGATATTTTCCACAAGATTTTATAGTTTTGTTCCCTGTGGTTGAGGTGAAAGACTTCGAAATTGTCTTTGATGCCTTGTTCAGTTCCTTCAGAAAATAGCTGCCTGCTCTCTTGTGGGGTCCCTCATGGGCTGCACTGTGGATATTTGCACCACTGTGGTCCTTTACTTGGGCTCCAGGGAAATCATTGCTCCAGCACCTCCATCACCTCCATCCCCAGTGCTGTTCACACTGGTATTCCTCACTTTTTTCCCCTGACTCCTCTCTCTCTCTCACTGGTATATAGTGATATTGCCCTTCCTTAAATATGTTTTCCCAGAGGAGCCACTGGTGTTACTGGTAGGACTCAGCCATTCCCCATAGTTGGGTCTCTCTGGCAGTGGCTGTGTCTGGCAAGGGACAGCCCTGTCTCCTCACAGAGATCTCCCCTGCTGCCAGCACCTGGCCACCTGCAGCCAGTCCATACCCACTAACAAAACTTCAGAGACATTTTGGGTTAAACAAAGGGTGACATTCCTCCTGTAGGAGCAGAAGAGAGGAGAATCCAGGAAATGTGGCAGAGCCACAGTTTGGCAAGCTGAAAGGCTTGTCCAGCTCAGGGCCCCAAGGACAGCAGAAAGGAGGAAGTGAAACCAATTACTCAGAAGTGGTTGCTAAGGAAGAGGGGTGACCGACACCCTTTTTGGTGTCAAAAACCGTACTGCCTGCCTGCAAAACCGTATGCCTGGGCAGTAGTGAAGCCTGCTTTGAGCATTTCAAGCTACAGTTCAAGTCAACAGCTACCCTCAACACCACCAAGTACTGTTTTACATCTCAGTCAAAAAGTGGATTTGCTCAATGAGCCATTTTTCTGGGTTTCTTGGGCACTGGCTTGCTGATCTTCATCAAATCCTCTGTGCACCAGCTCTTTCCACAGTGTGTCCAGCGAGGACAGTTTGAGACAGTTTGCGAATCCAGGAGTCTGTTGCATCCTCACCTCTTCTAGCTCCGTCTCTGAAAGTCTAACAGTCCTGCCAGACCCCTGTGTATTTCATACAGATTAGCAGAGTTCTGTAGTCTTTTGGCAACCAGGCTCCTCTTTCTCTTTATCCATTTTAAAAAAACTTAATAGAAGGAATAAAAAGTAACATTTGATACATTTTTGTTAAAAGCTAAAATACCATTTAATTAACCTAAAACTAACAAAACCTAAAACTACATAACCAGAACATTGTTATCTCACATTAATTGATGAATTACTTGTCACAGAAAACTTCATAGTCCGTGTGTTAAAGAGGGTTCTTTCCCTGTGGAGATGCATTCAGCTCTGTGATGGAAATATCTCACCACTGGTGTACTAATGCTCCATAAAGGTATTTAAATGCAAGAGAAATAAAGTTACTTTTATATTTCTAATGAGAAGATGCAAGGCACATGCAAGTTTCTGAGTTGGGATTTTCCCATGTTGCTATGACTAATACACTTGTCTTGCAAAATTATCAGTTCCATAAAAATGCAGGATCTTTGTATGACTACAGTTGATCAGGACAGGCTGTAGGTTTTATTTCTCTGGCACAACACAACCTCTCAAGCTCTAGGGTGTTTCCTGACACTAAAGCCCCAGAGTATTTATTCCTGAGCAAATTAAAATGACTTGTGATTTATAAGCACGTAACTTCTTAAGGAATTGCAAATGCGTAGTTCAGTTCTTCATTCTCTATTCACGTGCCAGCCAGACCCAACCCTCTTGGCTTCTGAGATTTGATACAATCGTAGCCTGAAGTGTAGTAATACAAGGTTGCAATAATATCGTAGTCACTACCAACCCTGACTACACTTACCTTAATTTCAACAAACTGCTGTAATTAGTGATTTCCCTCATGGGGATGTTGTGAAATATATCTAATTACAGTCTAATGCAAAGTTTTGTTATATCCAGAAGTGGTATCTAGGTAACTGAAAAGTAAAATATTTTCTTTGTAAAGGTTATATTCTAAAGTATTTGGTGAAAGAGACTTGCTGTATTGGTACCTTCTGGGCACATGTAACTTGCAAGGAGCCTTTCAGATCTCTGCTGTCCTTCCCAGGGGGGCAGTCATTCTGTGCTCAGGCAGATGGGCAAAGCACGTGCATGAGCTGTGTGTCTGTATGGGCTGGCTCTTATCATTGCTTGGTGTGCTTGCATGCTAGCAGGTAAGATCCTAACTCCCTTTCCTCCTTTTGTTTGACAGTCTTCTGCATTGCCCCAAAAGTACTGAGAGGGAGTTCTCAGTACACATCAGGACCTGGAAACCTGCCCAGGTCTTGAGCAGGTAACGTAATGATGCAAGAGCTCATTGTGTGCACATCTGCACTTCTCCTAGCACGGGTTAGATAGAATGTTTGGCTTTGTGGTGTTGGAAGCTTGACAAAACACACAAAGGCAAACTTTCACAGCCTTCTTGTTAATGAGATTCATTGTATCCTCTGTGTCTTTTAAAGCTCTTGAAATCATATCTTTGTGACAAAATCTGAAGTGTGTCTTGTTTAAAGCAGGTTTTTAATCCTGTTAGTTATAGAGAAGACCTTGAAAATACAATTTCTTTAAGACATGAAAATAAAGAAAAAAATAACATAAATACTATTACTTTCTAAAAGCTCATTTCATATTTTCTATCAGCAAAGATTATAACTCCTGTATTTGGGATCCTAGCAACTTATCTGAAACTGGTATAGAGCTTTGAAAAGGATTCCTAGTTAAGATTAACCTGTACTCATACCAAATTGTGAATTACAGATGAGACAAATCCTTCCATAGTATTCAATTCCTTACAAAGTATTCAACAGAAAGGAAGGATACTTTACTGCAGGGTTCAGTCTCTGAGGCTATGTTCTCATGCACGTTTAAGAGAGAGCAGTCACAGAAAGCATCCCTTGCCTCCAGCTACGTGTTTCAATCGCCAACCACCTATGCAATGGGACAGCACAAATGTTTGTACAGACATGGTAAAGTGTTGGGAAATGGATGAATGTGTAAAACAACCATTTCAATCAGACATCTGTGCATCTCAGTCTCATACACTTTTTTTTTTTTTTTTTTTGGAAGCAGATGATGAATACATGGACTAGGATTTTCACAAGCAGTCATCACATACGTGAGATCGTATTGGCCTTTTTTGGTCTCTAACAGATTTTCTACTGCTGGAGATACTTGCCAGACTGAACACCAACAGAAGCTAGTCTGGAACTTGAGGCATCAGTGACAAGATATACTATAAAGTATTTTGCATTGCTAGTGCTGATTTTGGACTAATGCTCTCCCAGTTTTCAAGCAATATATGGCTTTTCAGAATCTCCTTGTATACAGAAATTAGCCCTGGTCACCACTAACTTTGCTGAATCACATTACTGCTTGTCAACAAGGAAATGCATCTTTTTTGTAGCTTTAGCTGTCCCTAGTATAGAGTCTGTGATCATTGCTTTAGTGCTGGGGTTCTTTGAGTGGGGACAATGGACAGGTGTGCCCATGTCCCAGGTTACTGTGAACTTACTTGACAGGACAAGGAAAAGCACAAACAGCCAATCTGAATAGTTCGTGTTTGCTAACTTGTTTGTTCAGAAATTACCTCCCACATGCTTCCAAAAAAATTACCTTTCCTGTGAGAAATTGCATCTTGTCTACAGATCTTTTTCTGTTTCTGGTTTTTGGGACAAAAGTGAGCAGTGTTCTGTGCAGCACTTGAGATGCAGACAGACAGCACAGTATTTAAAATCATTATTAAAAGGCACTACATAGAACTACAAGTCATTTTAGAAGTGTTTTTTTACTGAAGATCTAAATTGTCAATAATTTTTAAAAGGCATAAATTAAATATTGTTGGCTGAAGGTGAAAGACTATATCCTAATATTAGCATATATGGATGGCATAATGCATGATACAAACCCCACACTAATTCTGAATTTTGCCTCAAGCCATCTCTGAGACAGAAATTCTGCAGCTGGAGAGGTCACAATCACCTTAAGGGCTGCTAATATAGTGAGTGCAGTTGCTCAAACAGAGCACAGTTAAGTTTTCAGCTATAAAGCATATTCTTATGCAATACTTAGAGGTTGATAGATCTCACACAAGAGTCTATATCTGAGATCCTGTTTTGTGATGTGAAGGAAGTTGCCATAACTAGGGTACTGCCCAACACTCAGATTGCCAGAAAGCCTTGTGTTCCATCTGAGCCTCTAGCTGAAGCAGACAGACCCTTCAGTTTAATGTTAAATGCAAATGCAATGTGGTGACGTTAATGTTTATTAAGTATATCTCTTTAGTTCATGCTTAGTAGGGCAACCATCCAGATAACAAGCTGCAGTACTGATTCAGCAAGACATGTATGCTCATGCTAAAACCTAAAGATTTCAGTGGGATTTGAGGAAGTGCAAAGAGTTAGGAAGTGCAAATTAGTTAAAATTGAGTTTTAACAGCTTGTTGCATCATAGCCCAGCAGCCCTTAAATTTTCCCAAGCTCTTTTTTTTGCGGTAAAAGTGAGAGGTGTGCTAATACCCTCCATATCCAAGTTAAAATTGATGAGATCATCTGCCAGCATCTGCTTCCAGTTACATCTCTTTACCCAGGTATCTAACATCCAACACTGCTCAGTGGAACATTGTTACAAAGGTAGGCTCATAGAAAGGTTTCCTCTGTCACAGTTCTAACATGGAAAAGTCAAGAAAACACTTAGTAAAGGTGGCTTGCTCTTATCACTTAATACATTAGCGTTTTAGAGCCTTTTTGGCTGTACATTCTATTTTTTGGTTTTTTTTTTTTTTGCTTAGTGTCTGACATAATACCAGTCATCTTTCATTGTTGGTTTCAGCTGTGGCTGAGGCACAGAAAAAGGATTGCTAAGACCTGGGGTAGAGAGTGTCCTCCTAATTCTGGTGCAGCAGACCATGACAAATGGGTAATTGGAGGTGGCAACATGTTAATTTGCTATTTCATAGTTCATCATAATTTGTCTATCTGAAGTTTCATCTTACATTGTTGCACAGTTTATTGATGCTCTTCCAATCTGAAGCTCTTAACATTAATTTTGTGGGATGGCTCTATCTATGGCGCCAACCTGCCATGTGTATTGTTCTTGTGTGTGTGAACAGTGGCTGCCTGATGCTCCCAGTGAGGCTGGCAAAAAGTGAGAAAAGTGGGATCTTCAACAAAAATCTAGAAGACATCACTGATCTGGACCTTGGGATCCTGCCAAAATACACTGAAGGGCTGCAGCAGGGCAGTACTCTGCCTACATTAATTTTAGGGAATTACACAGGAATCTATAAGCCTGAACAACTCTCACACTGGTCAAGATTTTATAAAACTTCATCAGCATAATAATGAGCCAGTGAATCAGATCTAAACTGCACATTTAAATATTTGTTGTTACTGTAAAAAAATCCTACTGTTAAAGTAAACAAACACAGGATTCCATTTGTTTTGCCTTTTCTTTCCTTTCCGTGTTTCAGCAGAATGTGCAATAAACATTCTAGACACTGTTTTTGGAAATAGTGCTATGTCACTGTAAGACTCTGAGGAATAAATTAGTTAAACTGATGATAATACATAACAGCAAGGGATACTGCTGAGACAGCAGATGGAAAGAAAATACAGAAGTAATTATTATTTGGAAGAGATTAAACTCTAAAGCTTGCTTGCCTGTTAGGAAGACTCACATTAAGACTGGTTTTCAAATAATATAATTTGCACTGAATGACCAAAAATGTTCGGTATAGAAATCAATAAATAAAATGCTCAGGCAGAGAGGGACTAGAGTGAAATGAATGATGTGTTCTCTTGCAAAATAGACCCATTCTCTGGGCAGAGGTATGAATTGGTAAAATCTGACATGTGGAAGGACCTTCCTCTCAATCCATGCAGATTTTTATATTGTAAGGTGAAATCCCAAAGGAATCCTGTGATTGTAAACAGGGGTAAGTACACTCCACATAACATGCATGTAATTGGGCAAATTGATCCAGGATTAAAAGTCAAAAGAAGGGAAGCACAGTCAAGTCATGAGAAACTGGTGCAAAGTTGACCAATGAGCAATGTGAAAATGGGAAATATCTTTGATTTAAGGCAAATGAAGTCTTTCCTCACTCAACTCTCTGCTGTTTTGTTGATTTTTCAAACCCTCTCTTTCCAGGACCTCAGGCATTATTCACACTGCAGTAACCTCTCTAATTTTTTTTCATCCAGAGAGTCATCAGAACAAGGTCAAAATGAAAAAAAGAACCAAAGCTGAATAATGATAGCTGACTTTGGGACTCATACACTACTCTGGTTCAGACCTGTTCAGCAGGACCTATGTCCCCAGAAAAACAGTCTAATAATTGTCTCTGCTTTTAATCATATAAGGAAAAACATGTCTCTCCTCTACTTCTGTTAGTGGTTGTGCATCTCCAGTACAGGCAAATTATCAAAAAGTGCTTTTTTTCCTATTTTTGAGTTCACAGTACTCACTGGAATTGTTGTTGCCAAACATACCAGACTCCTGGGTAGATTTCCTTAGCCATTGTGTGGTAGGTCTATTAGTTAGATATGAAACTCTGAGTTTGTCACCCACCACAAGCAATCTTTTGGTAGGCAGAGGAAAAAAATGTGGGGATGGCAATTCATCTCAGATAAGCACTTTTGGATGGTAGCTAACCTATCTCAGTTTCCAACTTTTCTTTCTTAGTAAACAAAGGGTGATGAGCACAAACACAGACACCAAAATTTTGGTAAGATTATTGTAGGTTAAATGTATTTCTTATGTTAGTAGTTTATCATTGATTATTTTCAGCAGTTCTCTCTAAATTATAGGTGCTATATATAAATGAAACCACAATCCAAGCCAGAAAGGGTTTACATCTGGAAAGCAGCTAAGCCAAATCAGCTCACACACACAATAAAAGGTCAAATAAATTCCCACATACATTAAAGAGGTACCTGGCATAACAACTCAGCTTCAAACAAATGGTTAAATTATACTCACTTGATATTTATGAAGGTGACATATCTGTTTCAATAAATATAGTGAGTAAATAATCCTAAACCATTCCCTGAAACAAATCCGTTTAAGATCTTATTCAGGTATACAAAAAGCTGTTACAATTTAAATGCTTTTTTAAGATAATATAAACACAATAACTGTCTTCTGGGTTAAACTGGTTTGTGGTCAATTTTTTACATTGCCTATTTAAAATTATTTCCTTTTAAAATAATTTATTTTGAAGTTCCTCTCTCTATTTTGCAGCTATTTACACACCAAAGGACTAGAAAGTAAATGACAGAAAACAACAAGAAAATATTTAGAAAACATCAAAATAGCCCAGTGCCATGAATGTAAAAGAAGTGCCCTGGAGAAAACCCCAAACACCAGAATGTGAGTGAAACCAAAACTTAAGAGCAAATGAAACAAAGTATGCCATCCACAACAAGCAATTGCACTTTATCAAAATGCGAGTGCGTCTCTCTCAGTTGTGGCAGAGTGCTGAAATACTTTCCATGGATGGGCTGTTGGGGACTGACTCACTGCACACTCAGCGTGTCTCAGGGGCGGCAGAATATGATGTTTGAGAAGGGAAACCATGGGAACAAGGCTCCATCACTTTAAAGAACCTAACTTGTCTGTCTCAAGGTGTCCTGCAACTTGATGGCTGTTCTGCCCAGAGGCTGCATCAGCAGCTCATGTGAGAAGACTTGTCTCCTACCAGTCCTGTGGGAAAGTCTGGCTTCTTAATCACACCGTTGATTAGGTGTTCAGTGTTCAGTGTCTTCTGTTGCCACACTAGTTGCCAGTTCCACCTCATCTTTGTGTCAGTAGTTTCTTTCTGGCAGACCTGGTCTTGCCTCTCCCTCTGCCAAAGTCGATATCCCAGGCAGCAGATCATTTCTAGCTTCCTTTTCTTGCTGCGGGGATTCCAGATCCTCTGAGAGGATGTCAGCAATGATAGCTGTACCTCTTCAAGGAAATAGAACCCACCAAAACAGGGGATCAGGACATTATTCTTCTGCTGAGGTTAACAGAAAACCTTACTCCTCTTTGCCTTTCTGAGTCACTGCAGAGAAAGCATCGCCGATTTTACCTCCTGGTTCTCATTGTCATTTCTTCTTGCACTGGTGTTACCAGGTTCCTTATTTCTCTGCAACATTGTGAAGACAATAGCAGGTGTGCTGGTTTTGGCCAGCATAGAGTAAATTTTCTTCATAGTAGCTGGTGTGGGGCTGTGTTTTGGATTTGTGCTGGAAACAGTGATGATAGCACAAGGATGTTTTCCTTATTGCTGAGCAGTGTTTGCACAGAGTCAGGGCCATTTCTGCTCCTCATCCCACCAGGGAGGAGGCTTGGGGTGTGCAAGGAGTTGGGAGGGGTGACAGCTGAGACAGCTGACCCCAGATGGCCCCAGGGATATGCCACACCATATGGTTTCATGCTTGGCATATAAAACTGGGGGGAAGGAATAAAAAGGGGAGGACATTCAGAGTGCGCGGTGTTTGTCTTCCCAAGTCACTGTTACGTGTGATGGAGACCAGCTTTCCTGGAGATAACTGAACACCTGTCTCTCCATGGGAAGCAGTAAATTAACTCCTTGTTTTGTTTTGAACTGTCTTTGTCTCAGCCCAAGAGTTTTTTCACTTTTAACCTTCTGATTCTCTTTTCCATCCCACTGAGGGGGAAGTAAGCAAGTGGGTGGGTCAGGCTGAGCTGCTGACTGGGGTTAAACCATGACACTCGGAAAGATTAATGACAGTATGTTATTAGTTGACAGTGAAAACATTGCTGCAAAACATTTGCTCTGCTGAGTGCTTGGAATTTTTGCTGAATTAAAAACTTTTCTCAGTCTTGCCCTGGCAATGGGACAGAATTGGGGCTGGCATAAATTGGGCAGTAAGGTGGGTTCCAGCAGCACAGAACTACCACATATGTGATAATTCCTCTGTGACCTTGGTGTTTCCCCAGCTGCATGAAGCTGCTGTGAGTGACTTTGATGGTGCCTTGGGCTTAATACCACTAGAGGTCATGCGATGTACTTATTATCTAAGCTGCTTTTGAAAAATGCTCTAATACCCACATCTAGTAGATGCATTTGTACTGGTGGTGTCTGCACACACTGCTCTGGCCTCTAGATGTCCCAGTTTTGTACACAGGGAATAACTACGCCACAATAAATCACCCCATCTATTCTACTGCCCAAACCTGGAATTTATCTCAACTAGCACACAACAGGGGAAGGATGAGGAACTGGGAATATGCAAATAATATTAACATGAAAAACCTTCTTAACAGAATGAAGTACTCTATTTACTAAAACCAGGAACAAACACATAGAGACAGTGCAGTATAACATCAAATCCTTCCTTCAATACCAGTTTTGTCTGACCTGACAATCGTGATGCTGATTCCACTAACACATCCATCTTGGATGTTTCCTATGTTGGGGTCACACTCTGCAATTGTACTGATTGTACCTTGAAGCAGCTGACAACTACTCTCTGTCTTTTGATTTCAAATCTTTTGTGCCTTTCTCTTCTTTACCTTTGGCCAGCAGCCTAGCAGTCAACCAAATAACACCGCTATCTACATCATCCACATGAAAGCTCCATGTCCAATAGGCATGCTTTAGGGAGCTGTCAGCCTTCTCATTCTGTCACAACTTGGCCCAGACCTACTATCATAATTTTTCCAGTAGATTCAGATCTGTTCTGAGAGGGTTCAGCTGTTGGAGCCAGTGTGTTTGTCCTTAGAGCTTGCCATTGGTAGTGGCCAGAGTCCATTGGGAGCTAAAACTTGCCCAACAGCACTGCCTTCACTAGCCCAAATTTTCTTATTCTTGGGAAAGAACAACCAGCTCCCAGTACTGGCATCGCCTGGTCTTATTTTGGACTTATGTCTGATCCTCTTTCAGCTAGGCAGCCACTTCTGCCTCCCTGATTCAGGGTTCTCCCAGATTGTGTGGAACTGGCTGCCTGTGTAGCCTTTTGAAAAACATATCTCCAAATTTCCCTCATGATTTGTCAGACTCTGCAAAATGAGACAGTATTAGTCAATAAGTTCTTTAGTTTCCACAATAAAAAAAAAATTACAAATAAATTGTTCTCATCCTTTTGAAGCATCACTCTTAGACTTTTTTGTCAGTCTGGAAGACTCTGGAGATAATTGTTGTTACTAAATTAGATATTACATTCACAAACTCACAATTGATAATATCATTTTATCGTGTATTGATAATCTCATCAATGTCTATAAATATCTGAAGGCAAGATGGAGCAAGGCTGTGCTCAGTGGCAGCACCAGAGGAAATGGACACAAACTGAAACACAGAAGGTTCCCTCTGACCATCAGAACACAGTTCAAGGATGACTGAGCACTGGCACAGGTAGTTCAGAGAGATTGTGGAATCTCCATTCTTGGAGTTGTTTAAAGGCTGTGTACACATGGTCCTGGCCAACAAGCTCTACATGTCTTTGCTTAAGTAGGGGGGTCAGGCAAGATGGACTACAGAGATCCCTTCCAACCTCAGCCATCTGATTTCTGGCCAGTTACCTGACATTCTATCTCTCTCTTAGTAAGTTATTTCTAATCTATGCAGGAAATAGCTTAGATTAACTGAATTGACTATATTAGTATACTGTTAATAATCCAGTTCTTTCAGCAGACATAGAGCCCATGGCAGCGAAGTTATACCTTCTTACCTCTTGTTACACCTCAAACCTCTAGGCTTTTTTTCAAAACTGCAGAGCATGCTGTCCAGCATGATAGGCGTAATTTATCCATGGGTGTTTTAGGTTGTCATATTTCTAGGAAAACTTGTTTTCCTGTAGGAGAGACTAGAAGTTTCCTGTTCAATTGGGTTTTGTCGAGAACAAGAGCAAAAATATGCCCCTTCAGACATAACTTCTCAAGACAGATCTAACCTTTTCCTATCCAATGTCTAGCCATGCCTCTGGGCTGCCTAACTCAGATGAAGGAAGATACTTTGCATAACTCCTCTTACTAAGATTCGTTTTCTAGCCTATGCAATGCCTACAGGCATACATATCGAGCATAGTCAAGGTTTAGTGAACCATAATTTTGACTTTGTTTCTCTATCAAGAAGAGAACAGAAGGCTTTTCTTTTGTCAAAAGGTTTGGTATAATTGTGTAAATATGGGATAGAAATATTTTACAACAAATTTGAATGCCACTACACCATACCCACATTTTTTCCCAATGTTTCCTGCTTTACTGATGCTTCAGAATTATGTTCAGGGAAACCTTTTGCAGACACTGTTTCTGGTAGTGGCCAACTGATAGCTGTCACTAACAGAGCATCTCTGTGCATGCTTGCTGTTTCAAATGGTGTTCACATAGCCCCTTCTTCTGTGCACAAGGTCAAATCATAATTCACAAGCCTCAACTGAGGCTCACTTACTCTTTTCCAGAATGTTTTTTAGACTCTCCTGGCACAGGTTGAGTTGTGGCACTTGTTGATCTGTGATACTCCCTTGTTTTAATATTTATGGAGAATATGGTGGGAAGTGATGAGTGATGAGAAGAATGACTGCTTAGCTGCTTCTTTGAGTGATTACAACACTGAAAGTCATAACCATGATTTGCACCTGCAAAGGGTAATGAACTGCCTTCTTCTGAGGAATAAGAGAAGTAGAATGACACTTGTCAATATCACATACAGCTAGAAGGGGAAATAAATCTGTTTGGGTACAAGTGAGATGACAAAGCACTCTTATATAGATGAATTTTCTAGTCATATCCCTCTCGGACACTTCGAAAGTTTACCATGGCGTAAAAGCTGTGAGATGTGGCTGCACAATGTCTGACTCTTGCACCTTGCAAATAGCACAGAGCAGCTTTTACTCTAGCTAGACTTCTGTCTACTGGAAAGGCTAATTATGATTTCCACACCTGCATTGATGGCAAATGGCAGTTCTGATGTTTTCTCAGCTATATGGCACCTCTGCAGAACTGGTACAAGCAGACAATTGTGTCACAATTGTTAGGACTTCCAACAAACTGGAGATTTGGAAAAAAAAAAGGGTTTTCAGTAAAAACATGACATGTTCTTCAGAATTCAATTGCAGAACACTTAGCTATCTTTAAGCTCACATCTCAATAGGGCATGTTTTATGAGATCCTTGGGTATGCGGATATCTTACACGGACACAGGAGAGTACCCCACAAGACGATGTTGCTGGAGCCAGAAGTTGGCTATAGGTTCAAAATGGGTTTCCATTTTAAAGCACAGTGATAGGAGGGTTTGGCTTAAAAGGGAAGAAAGGAGGAAAAAAAGGGAAGAAAGGAGTGGCAGCAGCTCTACCAGGCTGACCTGCCTGCTAATCAACTTGCTGCTGCATTCTGAATTAACATGCTAGAAAATGTGAGTGTGCAAAGGCAGTTTCATAAACACGCCAAGTATTAAGATAAGGTTTTGTTTGATCTTCCAGTTTTTTATAAGCCCAAGCAACTGTGAGACTTCCTCTACCAGAACCAGTCTTACAACAGCTTGTTAGATCATTGAAAATCTCAAAACTGCTGCTTTCACCAGCACAAAGGGCCAGTCTCAACAGACGTGCATAATACAGGAAAGGTCTCAATAGAGCACCAGTTCTCCAGTGTGATTGACAAGGAGTGGATGATGTTACCACCAACAGCTGGAGAGAGAGAGAGAGCTTGAAAATAGGACTTGCATTTGTGTTACATCACATCAGTCAACTCTGGGAATAAGAATATACCCAAAATGTGTATCAGTTCATGTGGTAACAGTGACTTTCTGACGAAGGAAGTTATAAAAATGCTGAATAGACTCTTCAATGGTGCTTCTGGCAGGATGAACATTTTAATAGGACAAGACTGGTAGGCAAAGGATAGGCTGAACATATCTGTCACTGTGGTGTTATTGCCAGACTCATGTGACTCAATCCTGTGAGGCAATTACCAACTATGTACAAATGTATGTGTGTATTAGCATTTAATACAAAAATCCTCCTGCATCCCTCCAAGGATGGCTGAACTCTGTTGAATGGCTATATTTTGTCCTCTGACTTATTTCACTGCCATCTAATAGCTTTAGTTTGAAGTTGTTGATACCTCTGCTGTTACCCACTTAGCCTTCTATCTCCCAAAGTACACCTCATTGTTTCTGCCTCAAGCAGGGCCTCTCACACAGCAAGAAGACCAAAGACCTCTGCCTGGGCCCCGAGCAAAACTAAAAAATGAAAAGAAAGCAGGAATAGAACCAAATGATAGTTTTGCTAAGCAGGCAGGCTTACTTCTGCAACATATGTGATGGCTGTCGGTCTGACGTCCCACCTGTAGAGAACATGAAGAAGCTTTAGTGCAGAACAGCTTGTGAAGGCAGGTGGAAGCCTGCCAAAAAAGTCTGGAGCACAAAATGCTCCAGGGTTATTACAGTGGTGGAACTACCCCTTGAGGTGGAATTACTGATGTTCCTAATGGACTGAAAAGAGCATGGTGACCTGGGAGCACCAGTGGTGACCACACCACCACAAGAAACTGAACTGTGTCAACATGGCTCTCTTACAAGGACACAGTCTGCTTTACAGAGATGTATAAAGAAGCTCAACTTGATTCTTTTTTTTTCTTATTTGATAGCATACACTTTAGATGATGCTGTTTAAATCAGTTTAAGTATTTATGCAGCATGATACCAATCCATGATTGTAGAGACAGCAAGTTTTGGACAGAATGAACCAAAAGCACTCTGCATATCAAGTTCCCTGGCAACAACTTAATAGATGGAACACTGAGTTGAAGTCAATTACAGCACTATTAAACTTTGATGCTCTGCACAGACAGAAACAATCATGCTCCCATCACCATTTTGCATACAGGATTTAGTTACACCCACACAGTCCAGAGAAAGAAAAAATTGCACACTTACAGTGTTGTGTGCACTCACTTTTGCACACAACAGTGGTGAACATTATATTTTTAATTTGGCAAAAATAATTGGGGAAAGATTTGTAGGATAAGGTGATAGCTGTCGAAGGTTACAGGGCCAACAGCAAAAATGCCTGGTAAATGTGAATGTGGGAGTTCAAGGCTTGAGCTGAGAGTAGCCCTGACAAGCCAAACCATGGATGAAAGCTTTCCTCCATAAACAACAGAGTTCACCGGGGGGGGGGGGGGAAGGAGAAGTTGTCTATTTTCCTTGAGTATTAAAAGAATTGCCTGGCTATTCCCCATTGTTGTCTGAAGAGCAAGAGGCATGGTATGTAGTGAACTGCTGAAGAATAAAACACAGGTTATTGGTGGAAGACTTTGCAGAAAGTAACTTAAGATCTTGACTGCAGCTCAGCTGAGAGGTGGATAAGGTTACAATATACATGGAAATTGTCTCCTTAAAAAGAGCCATCACTAAGTGACAGACTTTGCCCAGCACTATGCAGCATATAAAAAATAAACCCACAGAGGAGGTTATTGCTATTCAGTTTTTTGTTTTACAGCTTTATCAGCATTACACATACTTAGCATTGTACTGCACACCTGTAGTCTACTGAAGCCTGTAGGTTATTATATCCTAAAGATTTATGTTGCATTGTATGTAGATTGTATGTCCTAAAGATACACAGTAAGAGTTGGCAGTATAATGCTCTCATTATATCAGAAATGTTAATTTTGAATGTGAGATGTAACATAAGTCAGTCTTGAGGCAGTAATTTTTAATGGTTCACATTTGTTTAAGAGCTAGGTCTTCAGGGCAAATTACTGCTTTTCATCTCTAAGAGGTTTACAAATGATGGCACTGTCAATGTAAACTTGCAGCCCTGCACAATCAAATATTTAAAGATAATTGCTCATAATTACACTGGATTTTTAAGGTTGTTGAGAAGAGTTTGCATAAATACCCTATTTAAAAGGACTACATATAAATAGAAGTGTAGATTTACATAGCTATCATCTCGAAATATTTATAAAAGGGAATTCCTCAACAATAGCATATGACACAAAGACAATTCCAGATTCATTAGCAGGAGAAAAGAGTTTCTTGTAACTAGAGCACTCCAATAAATACCCTCAGAAACATGGCAACAATGTTAAGAAAAAGTGCATCACTGAAGGAGATCAGACTGGGAGTGTAACTAATTAAAGATGTGGCCAAAGTTATTGTACTTTCTTTTTAGGCAAAATAACGGCTAAAATACATGTTAGATGTTGTGATTGAAAACAACAACTCCGGGAAGAATTGTTGCAGGAGCAGAAATGTCATCATTGTTTACACCACCACTGGAAGCTGGGAGGGAATTCCTCTGGTAGCCAAAGGCAAAGCACTCTCCTGCCAAAGCTGATAAAACAAAAAACCAAAACCAACAAACCAACCAACAAACCCCCAAAAGAAAACACAAACACAAACCCAGTTTTGCAGAGGTTTTTTTTGGTTGTTTTTTTGGTTTTTTTTTAAAACTTGGACATTTTCATTATTCAGTATTTCATCCTTTAAAGCGGTTGTGATTCGTTTAAGGGGAAAAAAAACTAAAGGAGAAATTGCTGATTTTGGGTTCCTTGCAAAAAGTGAGTTTTCTTTCCCTCCTCACTCAAGGTGATTTTAAAACAGTAAACATATGCTCTTTTTCTTTTCAGCAAAAAAAAATTTCAAGTGAAAAATGCTGACTAGCTCTCTATTCATTTCCTACAATTGTCTTGCTTCCTAGAAGCAAATGTCCACTAGGATGTACCTGGATGGAAACCTCCAAGTTAGCAATTTGCGTTTAGTAAGTTTTCGTATGTCTCACATGAAAAAAAAAAAAAAAAAAAAAAAGGTGGGGAAAGAGGGAAAGAGGCGAGAGGAAAAATAGAGAAAATGGAGAAAAGGAAAAAAAGGAGAGGAGAAAAAAAAAAAAAAAAACAACCAAAAAACTCCTGCCAGTTCTCACGGGGACCGTCAGCTCCTGGCGCAGCTGGAGCGGGCCAGGGCAGGGCGGGCTCTGGGATGATGATTTCCAGCATCGCCCCGATTAAGAGCCGCTCTCAGGTTCGCTCTGCACCGGGGGAAGGAGAGCGGCACCAGCACCGCAGAGCTGCCCGCGCCACCGAGGCGGCACCTGGAGCTCCCGGAGCCGAGCCAGCCCCACGGCGGATCTCGCCCACCCCTTCACCTCCTCCGGGCGGGGCGGGCACGGAGGAAGCAGCGACACCGCTAGCTCCCGGCGGACGAGCGAGCGCTCGCTGCCCGGCCGCGGCGAGCGCCGGCGGGGCTGCGCCTTTAAGGGGCCGGGGCCGGGGGAGGCGGCGGCGGGCGGTTCCTGCGCGCCGGGGCCGCTCCTCCGCCGCCCTCCTTTCCCTCCCCCGCCGGCCGGGCGGGCGGTGGGCAGTGCCCGCGGAGCCGCCGCCGCGGGACTGGAGCGGGGTGCCGCGGCATCCCGGCTCCCGCAGCCATGGCCGAGCCGCTGTGCCGCCGGCTCCCGCTGCTGCTGCTGCTGCTCCTGCTGGCAGCCGGGGGGCTGCGAGCGGCGGAGCGGAGCGGCGGCAGCAGCAGCGCCATGGAGGAGCTCGCCACCGAGAAGGAGGCGGAGGAGAGCCACCGGCAGGACAGCGTGAGCCTGCTCACCTTCATCCTGCTCCTCACCCTCACCATCCTCACCATCTGGCTCTTCAAGCACCGGCGGGTCCGCTTCCTGCACGAGACCGGCCTGGCCATGATCTACGGTGAGTCCCGCCGGGGCCGCGGCACCGCCCGCGCCTCAGCCCCGGTGCCAGCCCCGGCAGGTGCCAGAAGGGCGGGGGGCGGCGGCGGGCCCGGTGCCGGCCGCGCCCCTCCGTGCCGCCGGAGGAGCACCGAGCTGCTGCGGCTGGCGGGCGGCAGCGCCCGGGTAGGCCAAGCCCAGGGCAGGGGGAGCCCCTCGCCGCAGAGCCCGACCGTCTCCGCCGGTGCTCCTGGGTCCCCTCCCCTCGCCGGCGCCTTTCCTGGGGCTGGGGACAGAAGGACACCGAGGGGGGACACGCGGTCCGCAGCCTCCCGTGCGGCAGCGGAGCGGTGTCCTGCGGGGAGGTGCGCCCCACCGCCGCGGCCGTGCTGCCGGGGACACCGCTCCAGTGACCCTCCCCGCCGCAGAAAGGCAGCTGGCCGGCCGTGCTTCCAGCGGCGTGGAGTGCCGGGCCGTGCAGGTCATCGCGGCGGTGCCTTTGGAAGGCGCCATCGCGCTGCCCTCGCCGCGCCGCGGCCGCACGGCGCGGAAAGGAGCGTGTTTAGCCTCCGGGTTTGCTCCCGGACTGTGGGCGCGCTGCTGTCACCGGTGGGCCCCGTTTGTGGCTCCCGACTGACCGCAGTGACACCAGACACCCTGACGCTGCCCGCGGCTCATCCCGAGCCCTCCTGGTAGAACGGGGGCCGTACGGAGTTGAGTTCGCCCACTCCAAACCCCTCTCCTCGGTGGATGTGACTAAAGGGAAAGCGAATCCCTCAGAAGCTGTATTTCCCCTCTGCGTTTGTGAGGCTGATGGTCCAGGGGAGCTGGGCTCTGCTGGGTAATGTTACTGGTGCTGGTCTGGTCTCGCTGGTGCTGTGAATGACTGGCGCAGAGGTGAGCCTGAACTGGGGACGCAGAGCCCTCGCTCCGCGGGGAACTCCGCGGTTGTATTCAGTGCGCAGTTTGCTACGCAGAGCATAGTGGGTTTGTGGTGAAGAGCAGCCATCTATTTGAAAAATTATTTGTCTGCTGGTGATTGGCTCCTGCCGTAGGCGCCGGGGGCACTTCTCCTTCGCCAGCGGAATCCATTCCTGCTGAACCGTGTGAAACACCTGCCCGATGTTGGTCGGGATAAGCATATTGAGTGTAACCAGACATGAGAAATTCAGCACTCGAGGGGAGGGGGAAAGTGAAGCGTTTCCTCCCCGATGAGTACTACGGCTCTTGAGAGCTATGTGATTGCTTGCAAAGCAGTGGAATTTTCCTCTGCTGATGCTTCTCTTAAACCATCCCAATTTGCTCTTAGTCACTGATCTCTTTACTGCATTGCTGTGTACTTCACATATGCTCATTGCTAAAAACTGACAAATTAACAACTGGGCATATAACTAAGTTAAGTACTAGCATGATAATGCTCAGCAGCTGAAGAGTGCCCAGGAGGCAGTAGATTAACTGTCTGTATTGATTGGAAAAGATGCAGGGTAAGGTAGTATTGAAGACGTTTAGGTATTACCCTAGCATTGTCACCTTTGGAAAGTTCATTTATGATGTTTTATGATCATTTCAGTGGCTTAGTTTATGCTGAAAATCTTGTGTACGTGGGTGTGCTAATGCATGCAATATAAGTGTCAGGGCACCAAGGGCATTTGGGTATGTGTTTTGATGAGATGTGTGGGAAATGAGAAATTGTTCAACTGAAGAGCTTCTGCCTCTCATTAAACTCAAATTAGCTTACTCTAGCACACAGTTCCTGATCTGTGAAAGTGGTGTTAGGTTCCCAATTTGATGTAGAAGTGCCGAAATTTTGCCTTAGGAAAGACACAATGCTATATGTTTTCAGCCCTGCTGGCAGCATCAAAAAAAGAATGATTGACTCAAACTACTGCATTTTCTAGGTGTGCCCTCACTTAAATAATTTTGTTTTCTTAGACTCAATACACTTGCCTTCTAAATGAGTCCCCTTAGTACATCAAAATGCCTGATGTTGGTCAGGATGGTTGGTCATGCTCTTCTCACCCCCAAACAAACTGACCCTTGCCTTGTGATGGCAAACATGCTAGGAAACAGGTTTAGTGAGTTCAGTTCCTACCTAACACGGTTAGCTTCCATGCTGGTAAAGCTCTGCTGAGAGCTGGCTTCACTTAAGCATTTCACAGACTTTCTACAGAGCAAAGAAAACAACACAGCAAGTGCATAGTAACTTTCTGTTTTACTTCTGATAACTGGGCTGAAGTCTCATCTTCCTTCCTTGTTGCTTGAAAGACAGTGGTTAAACTGATAGATGGGTTTCTATTTTGCTGATAACTTGCTATCTGAGAAATGCACTTTAAAAAGAGCTATGTATGTATTTAAAGTGCATATGTTTGATTGGTCTGTCTTAAATACAGAATCATAAGGCAATTTGTTAACCATAGTTTGTAGTCCTAAAAGCACAAGTACCTATTTTCGTTGTAAAGCTCTAAATATATTGAACTCTACTGTTGAAACTGTAACAAGGGTGCTGCTCTGTGGAAGTTAAATACTAGCAAATATCAGCGCTGCAGCAACAGTATTGCTAATGCAAGTCATTATGGAGCAATTGAAAAAAATGCAACACAACCTGAGCAAACATCAATCCGCAAAAGAGAAATTAAGGAATTGAAACTTTGCTGACACATGTATGTCAACTTGTGATAATGATCGTGAGGCTTGCTTTTCTTAGTGTTGGTCTGAGTTGGAGTGTAAAATGTTCCAAGACTTTTTTTTCCTGAAGAGGTTCAATAGCAACTTTGTTTTGCAGGATTTCTGACTCTCTGCAGAGAATTATCACCACGTGGTAGGGAGCAACAGGACACACACCATACACCTGCACAGCTCAGGGTGGACTTAAAGGGTGGGCAGTGTTGGTGGCCCCCCAGCACACTGCTCCTTAGGAGGCAGCCATCTGCATATGTAGATGTTTCCCAGCAGATCCAGTGCTATCACTCCTGCTAGGCAATCAATTTGTCCCTTTTCATAAGTGATAATTCAGGCAACTGGCTGACTCAACCCATGAATCAGCACAGGTGTCAGTCCTATCAGGTGCCTTCTTGTCTGTGAGGGGTTGTTCTGGAGTGCCTGGGGGCCACATGTGCTAGTGCTGCAGATAAAAGTAAAAGCAAACTGGATTTGGGTACCGTGAAAGAAAAACGATATGTGAAGTGGAATATACTACTTCTATTACCTTTTGAGGAACAGAAATGAGAGAGTAGCTGTAAATATTTGGGATAAAACCATTATATCTGTTCTGGAATACTCTGTATCAGACTAAGTTTCTGTATCCACAGAGAGCATACAGAAAAGGTCTATTTTTAGCTCATCTGGCTGCAGTGCTCTCTGTTACAATTCTAATATCTATCTACACATGCTAGAGATGACCTAACTCATCTCTACTGCCAGCAAAGTAATGTCAGTCTTGGTTTTTAATAAGCCACTTTGATATAAGCCTCCTAATACTAGATTTAGGATCATAACTGAGCACCCAGTTTTGAGAATATTATCCTTTCTCTGGCGACCTGCTTGTTCTTCCTGAATATTATTTTAAATCACTTTGTTACAGGTTTTCAAAGTGAGTCTTGCTCAATTTTTTGGCTGTTCAGTATGTTTTAATTGTAACACAAATCTCTTCTGTAAGCTTGCTTTATGGCTTGTGACTGCATGGAAAAGTTATAAATATTTCTTGTGAGAGAAATTTAGAAGAAATGCTCTATATTTGTCATTAACCTAAATGTATTTCAGATTTGCTCTTCAGGCAGGGTTGGTTGGACAGTTTATAAATTGCTGGTGTTTCTAAAATATCTTTGGAGTATAATTCATCTCTAGTCATCAGGGCAGTGATTTTGGGTTTCTTTCTTTGTTTTCTGTGTTAGGGTTTTGTTTGTTCATTTTTATAAGGGCAGTGGAGTTAATTAAGATAAACCAGTTCATTTTTTGTTTGTTAAATTAATCTTCATGAGAAGTTTTGTCGAATCAGCACCAGAATACCCTCTGATCACTGGCATAAGCCGAAGAAGAGAGAAATGGCAACCTGGATTTCTTTTGTGTGAGAAAGTCTTTGTTTATGTACCTGGCTGTTAAAGCTGCTACTGCTCTGCAGCATCGTGTAATTGTAGGAACCATGCAGAGGCTGAAGGGGGAAGGTGTTCCTCTGCATGTTCTGTAATTCTCATCTGAATTAGAAAGTTATCACTAACAGATGCCAGATCTGTGATATTGCAGAGCTCACCCGCCTGCCTGCCTTCCGCTCCTGTGTGAGTGCTCTGGGTGTGGTGTGCTGTATGCTGAGCTGAGGGGACGTCACCTGATGTCTGGTGCACAAGCTTGTCACAGTGAGGTGGTTCTATCACAGGTCAACCTTGCACTTGTCTGGGCCCTGTAGGAGCTTGAGGTGTTCCTTTGTCTACTTCAGAAGATTTCTTTCGGAGCCACTTCCAATTTTTGTTTGCTACTTTGCAATAGAAATATGTCTCTAAATAGGTCCTCCAATGATTCTCCTGAAAGAGCATAAGGACTGAATTGCTCTGTAGATGCAGAGCATCTGCAGCTACTGTAGTAGCTTCTGCTCTTGGTCCAGATGAGAAAACTGAAAAGGAGATGGTGAGGCAGTATGTAAAAGCTATCAAGTCCAACAGGATGCCCAAAATTACTTCTCAGATGCTGATGGTGTCCCTATATCAGTGCTTCTTTACTTAGTCTTTGGGGGTCTATGTTTTTGGGAAGAGGTGGATGGGATTGATCAGGTCTGGGTTTTCACCTGTATCCTTTTTTCCTTGGTAAAGTAGGCCTTTGTTTTAAAGATGGTCATAGAAAGGTGATAGGGAAAGTTTCCTTGGCTGTGTTAACAAAAATCTCTGTGGCAACTGGTGTGTAGTCTTATCTCTAGATTTCACAGTACTGCATTGTAAATTTTCTGTAATGAACCGTAATTGCTAATTCAATCAGAATGAACAATCCAGATACTGTTCTTTTAGATATTTAATTTTAAAATGTTGTGCTGAGCAGAAGTGGTTACGGTTGTGTATTCTTTTGCAGTGCATCTTTAATGGACCTTTCTCACTTCCTGTGCTATAGAGAGATTAGAACACCTGGACACTGAAATTGCCTACACCCAAAGCAATTACCCACACAGCAGGAAGTGCTTCTGGGTCACCTGTACAAGCAGTCCTGGGCAGCATTTTAGGTGTATCTGTGCACCCTGTGAAACACCTTTCTAGAGTACTGCATGTCCTGGGCTCACTAATCAAGTGACTAGAGAGAACTTTAGACTGCTGCTGTGTGTGCTCCCAGCACAACTGGGAACAGATGTAAGCCTTGCCTCTGACTTGCCCAAACTCTCCCTGCTGAGGGGATTGGCCTTGACTGCAAGCCCAGGACGGTTTCCTGCAGTGCACATAGATAGCTCTGGAAGCAGTGATGGAAGGCTGGATTCCCTGTGACAGAAAATTGTCATGGTTCAGATAGCTGTGATCCTCTTGTAGCCTCAGTCCCCACAAACCTCACTTTGTGGGTGCATAGCAGCCCTTTCCCCCACTCCTTCCTTTGGAAAGCTGGCCTTCTCTTACCAGTCAGCTCTGTAGAGTAGGTTCAAAACATCTTAGACAGCTGGGTGAAACCTTTCTCTTGCTCTGGTAGAGAAATGTTTCCACCCACATCTGAACAACCATTCTCTCCATTAGGTGGAGGTGGCAGCTTCACCCTCAACTGATTTAGAAACCAGATATCTCAAGCAGGAACCTCAGCTACACCATTATTTAAAAAAAAAAAAAAAGTTATAGGACACACTTTGCAGTCCAGGAGTATGCTTATTGGCCTGTTAGGGGCCAGAAGTAAAAATCTGTTGCAGTTCTGTCTAGGCCTGTAACAGGTGTTGTGTGCTGTGGGTGCTCTCTCCTTGCTTACGTGCTGAGTGCTGTGTGTCCAGCGCTGGGCTGCTGAACCGTCCCCGTGTGTTCAAGAGACAGCCTCTGTATTTAACTCGAATCTCTTGTTTCCATGCTGACAGCCAGAAATACCAGCTTGTAGACTTACTTTTTTTTCCCCCCAACACAGATTACTTATTTGTGACTCAGAATTAAAGCCTTATCCCCGTTAAATACTGAATATAGCCTTTCTCCCCCTGCTTTAGACTAAGTGGTGTCTACATTGAAAGAATGTGATACAACCCATTTGTTTAGGAGGATATTAATGTTGAAGGGTTTTTTACTGGTGTTGTAGAGAATACACAGTCATTCTCAGCAGTACAGATCTTTTCTGTGTCTACCAGAGATAGGTAATTTAGCTAAAATGCACTGCTTTTTTCTCCCCTATTAAAAAGCACTTCAACCTGCAATAAATTGAGTGTGAAGGGGGAAAAGCAAAATTGTAGGAAACTCTTGTTGGTTTGAGTTTTTTTTCCATACCCTGAAACCAGACAATTCACTTTACTTTAAAAGTACCTAAAGGCACTTGAGAGCTATGGTGAAAGAAATTGTTGGGTTTTAAAAAAAATCTTTTATTGGAGGGAAAGAGTTGAAGGCTCCCTCTAAATTAAAGTTGAGGAGATGAACTTAGCTCTTAGCCAGAAGAGATGTGTGGTTTCTGTGCTTTCTTCCCAGCTTTGATATTTCATGTTCCTTTTCAAAGGCTGGGTGTAAGCTCCTCATTTCTCTTGCTACAGATGTATGTGTGAGTGATACATGGAGAAAGATCACACTCCCATCCTGGCAGAGCTCCTGTGGGTGCAGCACTGCTGCCAGGAGTGTCTGTGGGCTTGGCTACACTGCTACCCCTCATGGCTTAGCAATGGGTAGATCTGCTGCCACTGGGGGGTCCTGGCCCTAATGCCACACTGGTGGCACTTGCAGGTCTGCAGTAGTCCTGGCTGCTTCTCCACAGCTGCCACTTTCTCTGTAGCTTTCTTCAAAATGCCTCTTTCCTGTTGAAACAGGTCTGTAGTAGGTGATTTTAACAGCAGTTGAAGCCACCAAAATACCTGTTTCATATTTTAAGTGCACATTATGAGTATATTACTGAATCCTCCTCTGTTACCTTGTAAGCTCCTTGGAGGGGGGAGTTTGAACAGCAAAGCTGTGGGTCTGATGAATGGACACCTTGGTGTGCTGGTTTTGTGGAAAAGTTTAAATAAAGTGGTCTGCTTATTCAGAATGCCATGCCTCTCCATAGAGGCATTCTCTAAGCCATTCTCACTTAGATTTAGAAAAAAATCTTCTCAATCCTAACTTATTTTTTTAAGTAAGTTTGATGTGTTCTCCTGCTCTTTCATTATGAAGTTGGGGACTATTCTTGACAAAGAAAGGGATGGAAACAAAGGAGCACGGTACAAATGTATTCTAAAATGCAATTAACTTGTCTGTGCGTAAGATGACAGTCTTTAACGTGCTGGCTGTTTATGGAAATGTGGCGTGTGTGTGCACCTGCATCTCTTGCCATCAGTAGCTAGCTGAAGAGAAAGCTGCTTGTGTGGCTTGGTGTCACCTACGTGCGGGGTTCTTCCCTGGGTCAGCTCTGCAGCAGGACACGCTGTGTCCGTGAGTGGTGCCAACACACAGTGGTTGTACTTATTGCTTCTGAGGCTCAGGTGCTGTTCCATTAATTCAAGAATTGGATTAAATATGAAAACTGCTCTTGACCTTTGCCATTGCTTTGAATATGAGATACTAACAGAAAGATGTTATAACTGATGATCGTTTAAAAATAGCAAGTGTCCCACATCGATATGACTAGCTTTTGGTTTTTACTTGGAATCCATTAGAATTAATGCAATCTGCTGCCACACCAATTCTAAGAAATTATTTCTCCCACTCATATGCTTCTTAGCACTTGATATGAAGTCCTTCAGTAGCAAAAGGGCACCTGCATTTAAAACACCATATGCCTCTCTGATGTTTTTTACTGCTGCACAATCCTTCCTGTTTCTCATTCCTTTGTGTCAGTCTCCATTGTACTTACTGATTGTGTAATGGCCTTTCTCCTAAAAAGATTTTCCTTATCCACGAGACAACTTGACTGTTCTTCTTAAAATGCTTTCTTAATGAGTGAATTGTTAATGTTTAACCACAGACTCCACCCTCTACTGCAGTTAGAGAACTTGCTTTACAATCTTTGCTGAAAATACAACTCACGCTTGTCCCATCCAAAATTGTGCTGAGTATGGAGACCAGGTATTGACATTCCTAGCATACCCAGCACTGTTATTTGCAGTCTCAGGATCTGGCTTATTTAGTACGTGAACTACAAATTCTACTTTTATTTACTGTGAAGTATTAAAAAAAATACATTTGGAGAAGTAGAGCCTTCATATGGGCATCTTTGAAAGTAGTCTGGATTAGCTTTTGCATAGAATGACATTTCACCAAAGACTTAGGCTCTGCCTCTCTGATACTGAATTTGCTTGTCTGTGTAGGAGCAATGAAGCTGATAGCTTACAGTGGTTGAGAGAGAGAGAGAGCACAAATCGTGCTGTATTTGTGTTTACTACTAGATGCCATTTTAAACTGGCTATTCACAGCTTGAAACCCCAACTTATTTTAATTGGCTTTTAGCTTTGCTGTGTAATTGGTGCTTTTGAAGTAGCCTTTAGAAGTTAGGCTCCCTAGAGGAGTTTAAAGTGGCAAACACAGAGGGCTCCCTGGCTAGCTGGGAGAGATATGGCTCCTGGGTGGAAAGGGCATTCACAGCAGATGTGAAGCAGTGTGGGGAGTTGGCATCACTGGCTACCCTGCAGTTTTGCACAGTCTGGAAAATACAAGAATAACATGGAGGAAGAAAACTGGCGTAAAGGCTTGTTTCTGTTGGGAAGTGCCACCCAATTGTTTCTCTTGGGTTGTTTTTGATATTTTAGTTTATTATTATGTAATGTTATATATTAAGAGGAGGCTGACTGTAAGTGACCTTCCACAGACATGCCTGGCAGGGTTGGCTGTAGAATCCTCTTCCGTCTCAGCAAATTGAAGTGGGCACTTCTGCTTGTTCAGTTTGTCTTGAAGGTTTCTTCTTTGACGGTCATCTTTATACTGCTGCACAGCATAAAAGGTGTGGCGTTGCCATACCTATCTGCAATACTAGTGTCTTACAGGGAACATATTCCCACCAGGCACTGGTTACACTGAGTCATTCTTGGAAGAAGATGAGTATTTCGAAGAGGTGTTTGTGTGTGTGAAATAACCTTAATGCTGGAATAGACTTTTGTATAGGCAACTGAGTGCCAGGACGCTCTTTCAGGCTAACCTTTATTGCTTTTGATCTCTGCACAGCAGTATGTCTGACTTGGCAAAAATTTGTTTATGAAGTTGATTTTTATATCTAGAGACTTTTAATCATCTTTCAATCATGTTCACATGTGCCAAAGCAGTGTGTATACACGCACACAGTCTCTTTCTGATTATTTTTTATGGAGATTCATAGATATAAAATTGATCTTTTCCTCAGCACTGCATGTCTGAAGAGTTAGTGATTTCCTAATGATGATCTGCTTGTTAATATGCAGTAACAAAATATAATTGCAGCATACTCTGATTATACGTTTGCCTTCATGAAACAGGGAAATGTCAACATAGATATCTTGGTGATACTTAGTACTTGATTATGTCCCCCATTTCCTCAGGGAACCATAAAAATGGTTTATTGCTTTTGCTGGCAAATGCTTGAGTATACTTATTTCAACATTTTCATTTTTTGATCCTAATGGTTTTGGGATCTCTTCCAGAGTAAAAAAGATGGAACAGTTACATTTTTTTGTTCTCTGTACTTCAAACAAAAATATCTAATCTCATTGCATCAGGTGCTTATGATGTTAGATAGTTAGTGTTTTGACAATACTAATTGTGGCTAGGGGAAACTTTGCATTATTTGTTGTTTGTACATATGATATAGCCCCACTCCTAAAGACTGAAAGATTCAGGCACGAGGTGTAAGCACAATCTACTTTGCATTTATGATCACTTTATTCTTAGCCTGTGGAAGCTAAGGCCCCCCCATCAGGGTCTCAATCTTATAGGAACTTCTTAAACTTATACTTCTGTTCTTAAAACCAAAATCAGACAAACAAACCCAAATTATGCCTCTGAAGCATTCAGTTTGCTAAGCTCACAAGCCAAAGTCAGAGGTTGTCTTTA
Organism: Acanthornis magna; assembly: GCA_036785705.1. Taxonomy (NCBI): domain Eukaryota; kingdom Metazoa; phylum Chordata; class Aves; order Passeriformes; family Acanthizidae; genus Acanthornis; species Acanthornis magna. The sequence goes on along the minus strand of JAWUZG010000221.1, from coordinate 29,407,738 downwards.
CTTCTCTGCTACCAGGCCACAAGTTGTTTTTCTGCATTAGGTGCTACCTCTGCCACAGCTCTAAGAGAAAGTTGAGACCCCCACAGTTTTTGGAGGATGATGTCTATATGAATTTTGTTAGCCTCCTTTTGCTCTTCTTTTTTCATTCACATGATGCTGACACTAAGTCTTGCTCTCCAGTGGTTCCTGTGGGTATTGCTGTTGTCATGTCTTTCAGCTCTCCTAGAAATAGCATTATGCTGACTGCCTGTTTTTTTTGTGGGAATCTCCTAACACTCTTTCCTTGTTACTTCACTTCTCTCCGTGGTGCATCCAATAGCTTATTTTAATGCTTACAACCTGGATTCCTCTCCATACATCAGACCTACTTTTTTTTTTCCCCCCCGGTCTAAACTAAAAACCTTTGCTCACTTCCCTGCCTCATGGGAATGTGAGGATTGGCTCAAGATCAGAATGGCTGAAATAGCTTGTAATTTTTATCTTCTTCCTGCTACCACAGTCTTCATCACTGTGAACCATTAGACCACTAATAAAACTGTCTGTGCCTTGTGTTTGTCTGTAAGCTGTTTAAGCTGTGTAAGTTATTTCTGGGTAACATACGAGTAAGATATGAATTCCTATGTGTCTCTACACATGTACAGTACGGGCTTTCATTGCAACATTGGCTCCTTCGATGTTTTGCTTCTCAAGGCACAGTAGAATTTTTTTCAGATTAAACTTTTGATGTGCTATAAGAAACTTTTTCTCCTTGACCCTCTCTTCCTTTGTTGCTGTGCTCTCAGCTGCCCTCAGTAAAGTGAAAGATAAAGATGCCACTATCTCTAGGACCATTTAATCATAACAAGAATCAAACTAACATTTCTTAACTTGTTAATAGACTGTGTCAAGAGCAAGACCTACTTTTTGGTCATTATATTTTAAAAAAAAGGCTTTTAAGTTTGATGCATGAGCAAAGTATAGATTTCACAGTTAAGAGAAGAAAACCTGGACCATTGATAACTATTTACTGCTAGGGTTATGTTACAGAGTTTTCCTTGAATAGTGAGCAAAAAATTTGAGTTAATTTGTAACATTTATGACAAGTAACAAATTTATAACAAGTTCGTAAAAGAACAGTCTTTCAGTAAGTTAAAGCTTCTGAGATCTTCAGAACCCTTAATTGCAGAGAAGGGCAATGCATAAGAACAATAGTTGGAGGTTTTGTAATGATGCCAAAGTGCCAGAATCCAAATGACGCAATATGTACATGGTGGTTTTGATCCTGGAACTGATCACATTTGACCCAAGTGTGTGCACCCACACACAACATTCACACCTCAGAGCCAAACTGCTCACTTTCCAGAATAGCCTGTTCTTGTGTAATACTCTATCTGAGCACAGAGACAGATGTCTGATGCTTCACTTGATTGGAAACTATTTCTTCACATTTGATTTAGTATAGAAAATAGACCATTTTGCATGTGGATATGGTTCTTTATTAATGACACCAGAAAAACTTGTCAGCTAAAATTTAGGTTCTTCTTTCCATTGTCCTGATATATAAACTGAGTATATGTTGCGTGGAGAATATAAAAAGCCTATGAATCATATACTGAGCTAAATATATGACCAATGGAAATCTGATACACCTTAAGTTAATAGTTAGATATACTCCTAAATTTAACTGTTCTTACTGCGCTGGTTTATCTGTTACATTGTATTTGCCTTACTTGTTGAGAAACTTGAAACAGCAGCTGGCTGGCAAATGCAGGTTTATGGGAAATTCCTGCTCAAACAGGGATTCTGTGGTGTGGAGGCAGTGGACAGGTGCAACCAGGAGGGTGTTCTGGAGCTGTTAAAAAGGACTGGAAAGACCTTACTTATTTCTGTTAGCAGCTGTTTGCCAGAGGTCCATTCCATAATGCTGGGCTTCAAAATTAAGGAAAACTAATTTGAAAACAGTATCGTATTTTTAAGACATCTGTAATGTCTGGAATAAAGGTCATTTTCATACTGTAACTCGAACTGACCAAGTTCCTTGGACTAGGAGTTACTACTGGGATGTCATATTTGCAGGGCATGTTCTGTTAGACAAGTGGTTGTATCGGCCAGGAAAATTTCTCTGTGACTCAGGGTTTGATGGGTTTGAGGATCAACCAGTTTGGTTGCAAGCTTCAGTGAGCAGGAGGTCAGCCAGTACTGAAGAAGTCACCTAACCTGTCCAGAAGCTGCAGAACAGATTTCTGCAGCAACAGCTACCCCAAGGAGGAATGTTTGGCTGAATTGTGTCTGCAGAGAGAGATGTAGCCAAGGGGAAGGCAGAGGACTTGAGGTCAGGCTTATTGAAGTGGATTGAGATGCTGACTATGGGAAGACAGAAATATTCAGCCAGGGATATGAATTTTTTTAGGTATGGCAAATCCATGGCTGAAAAATGGGAAGCTTTCTTGCAAAGAAGAAAAATGTTCTGATTTACTAGTCTAGTTTTCCTTGTGCTATTTGTTCAACCTTTCTATTTAGTCTGTGGTTCACAATCCAGTAGCCTCAAATCTTTGAGGAAAAAAATAGGAAATCCTGAAAAAGAACACTTTCTCTTAGGAACTTAACTGGGAAGGGGGTTCCTGGCTCTGTCTGGGATCAGGCTGGTGAGGTATATAGTGACAAAGGTTTTCAGAATTCAGCATCAGTTACACCATCTCTGAACCACCATAAGTAAATTACTCAGCCCTTAAAAATGTTTTCAGTCACCTGGTTTTGCTGCTGCTTGTTTTTCTTTGTATTCCTCCTTGCTTGGTACTCCTGCAGGAATAGTATGGTAGCAGGGAGTAGAGAAATAGTTGGGCTACTGCTGCTCATCAGCCTGAAGTTAGAACCTGGTTTTTATCACTGCCTGTTTATGTGGGATGGGAAAAAAAGTGTGCGTGTATTTACGGCTCCGTGAAATACCAAGTATTCAAGCATTGTAAAGCCTTTTAATTTTTGCATTTTAAAGATGAAAAAAATATTACTAGATCTGAAATATGCAACAGGAAAGGTTTGCTCAAGATTGCTTGGGAAACTCACTGCTGAACTGAGATCGTGAGCTGTGATTCTGTCCTTACGCAGTGATTTCTCAGCGTTGTCTTTATAGTTCCAGGAAAAGCGGAACCTCTACTCTGAAGCAGTCAATGCTGTGTGTGCTCTTTGCTCTTGTAATGACAATGACACACAGGGCCTCAGTTAAGCATGATCTGGCTTTGCATATCTACCTGTGCCTGCCACACATCCATATTTTCTTCTTTATAGTGGCCATGCAAAGTGGGCAGGCTGTCGTGTCTCTTATGGGAGAGTGAGTTAGAGTGTGGGGGTGCTGGAGTGCCCTTCCCCATGGCTGACTCTTTACCTGGCAAAGAGGAGTGAAGTGACTTCTTGTGACCTTTTTTCCTAGTCAACAGTTATAAAAAGAGCTGACTAATTTTTTTTCAAGGGTGTCTGAGTATTGGTAAAACAATTAATGGGGGGTTTCCTGGGTGCCTTGTGGGGTTTTTGGTGTTTGCCATTAGTGTCTTCATATTAGGCATTGTGTGCATTACTCATGGTGCAAGATCTTCTCAGTCCTTTATTTCTGTTTGGTGCAAATTTTTAGTTACTGTTTTGGGAGAAGAGTTATGGCACACCTTGTTAACTTTCAGTTGAATTTAATGGTAAATTTTCCACTTAGACTGCTGGAAAATATGATCTTTTACTCAGAGAGTAATCAAAACTGAATCCAGTCCTCAAGGCAAATATTTTAGTAGTGCCCAGTCATTATGCAGGATACTGAATATGTAGATTTTGTATACGTAGTGATATTGTCTGCCAATTTTTTTTTAGTTGTTATGTTTGTGGTCTAAAACTTGGCAGCCTGACACTGAGTGTTTTCCCAATGATCTGGCAGTTCAGTCTGCCAGCATTTAGCATGAACAATTGGGCACCCCTTTTGACAATGCTTTGCTGTTATTACAAATATGACACCTTCTCCTGCACCCATCTGGACGTCAAATCCTGAAACATTTTGGTAGCAATAATAATGCTGTGCTCATCCCCAAAGTTCTGCTGTTCCTTTCAAAATATTGTAGCTATTTATTCCAGAAGAAAAGGCTGAAGAGTCTACTTGCTTTCTCAGGATAATTAGCTCTAATCCCAAAACTAGTTCTCTATACTTGAGTCTAATAGCTAGGTAACACTTCTCTGTAAGGAGCAGTTATCCAATTTGATCTCCCATTTATTGTTGCTTAACCTGCTCTTATTTCATAACAATTCTTCTTGCTTAAATTGATACAGCTTGTTAAAAACTTTGCAACAAAAAACTGCAATGGATATGATTTTACTGGGTTGCATTAGCAATTGTGTAATTTATCTTTAGAATTTGGGAGAAATTTTTATTTGTGTTGGGCTCCAGCAAAAGCACTGTGAAGATGCTTTGCCTGCTAGTGAGGAAAGGGTCACTGAAGCAGTAATTCTCTTGAGGTCTTTGGTATGAATAGGCATTGCAGCAATAATTTTTCTTTTCTCAATAACTATTTTAATTGCTGCAGCTTCAGAACACTTAATTGTCAGGACATGACATGAACATACTTTTGTACAGAAGCAGCAGAAAGCTCCACAATACCAGCAACAACATTTCAGCATATCTGTAGCCTCTTTTTATTTTTGTCATTCCTTCTTTCTGTGAATTACTGATCCCTCATTAAAAATGAGTGGGAAAGATAGCCTTTCTCTGTATTTGGGAGGGAAGGTACCAGGAAACCACTTTATTCATACAGAAGCACATATGGTTTTTGAAACACAGCATTTAAATGATACAGTGCTTCATAACCCATTTTGACTTGACTTCCACCATTTTCCTGTTTTGTTTGTGGTGTGTATGTTTTCTAGCTGACCATTGTACAGATCAGCAAATCTTCAGTGCATGCTCTGTAATGTTGGTTTTTCTTTGGATGGATTTTCATTATGGCCCTATTGCCATTCTTTACAATCTGAAGAAAGCCTGCATTCATAAGGATTACTGCATCTGCAAAGGATGAAGAATAAGTGGGAATGATGAACTCCAGCAGTCATGAATGGGCAGATTGTCCCGGGCATTTATTCAGTTGTCAGTATATTGAGGAGTATTTGGGCTGAAAAAAATGTTAGCATTGGGAAACATACTCATTTTATTAAAAGAACAGTAGAGTACTCAGAGAGAGTGTATATTCCAGGACACACTAGTACAGCACATGCTGTCTCTCTTCCTAAGTGTGATTGATTTGTTTATTTCTCACTAAAAGCTTGTAATTTTAGATTCTAATTCTACTTTCCATTGCTAGCTGTGCTTGTCTTATCAGACAAGTCTTATCAAAAAGGTGCTTGCAATTCTGAGCGGGATGCTGCACTGTTGTGCCAGGAGCACTGAACAAAGAGCACTTTGCTGTGCTGGCTGAAGATCAGTTTATTCTGGAGTCTGAAACGTTCCCTGTGTTTCTCAAATATAAATAGTACTGTGACCAAGGGTTGTGTGCCTTCAGATTCCAATTTGCCTTTGCTGTGGTAGGTGTTGGTAAATGCAGGTTTTTTTCCATGGTGTTCTGATAGAGCACTTTAGCAGTTCTATCCTCAGTGATAACAGTCTCTTCTCCAAAAGCTGTTAATCAGGAGAAAATGACCACTGCGGAGTTGCTGCACTCTTTGATGGCATGCAGCATTTCCCAGTGCTCCAGTTCTGGAGCAACTAAGGAATATCTCACATTAACAGTTTGCTCCTGGTGGGACAGTCTGGTTCAACTACAACCAATGCTTCAAACAGATAAAACATAGGAAGATAGTACAATGTAACTTAAAATAGAGAACTAAAGTGAAATTGTTTGATAAGCATTTTGGAAGGTATGTGTGAGTTGTGCATCCGGCACAAACATGTCTTGATTGCCTGGGGCTTCTGATACTGTTGGCAGTGTCTGCTTTAGCAACTGCACAACCCAAATATAACACCTGTTAATGCTGTAGCAAAAATACAGCACTTCAGTGAGTGTAATTTATTGCAGACAGTATTGATATTCTGGCCTGAAGAAGGTTTCCTTGCCTTTGAGGTTTCACTAGGGAATCTCTTCTGGTTGAGTCAACAAGAAAATATAGGGACTTTGATACAGCTACTGAAGAGGCAAATGTTAGTGGTGCTTTTTGAAGACAATCTTCTCTGAACAGTATTTTGCTGCTGGTAGTTTGTTACTGACAACTCTTGCATGAAGGCCCTTGAATAGCAAACTAAGAGCTTGAAAATAGTAGCTGTTTCCGAGAGAGGAAGAAAGAGGAAAGTGAGCAAGCAAGGAGGGAAATATTTTCCCTTGATGAATACACAGTGCTATATAAGCCACCCAGGTGCATATTTTGACTACTGTTTTCTTCAGATATTCAGTGAAATTATTTTGTATGCACTTGCCATCTTTAGGATCCTTACTAGTACGAGACTTGAGCACACGGTGGTGTGCTTTTTTGCAGTTCTCTTCTAATGTACATGTATTCCCTGGTTTGACAGGAATTGGTGTGACTGCATTTCCTGACATCAGGACATCTGTGATTATTGCTCATAGATGTTGTTAATTGAATATTTGCACTTCTGTAGACATCGGTTGCCCAGCTGTTATATGTCAGGCTGAATTTGTATTACTATAGCCAGGTCGCAGATAAAATTTTTTTCATGTTCCTACTTGATGATTTCGACAGGTGACACTGAAGGAACTGGACTGTGTATTATATTGTATGAACCAGCTTCCATGCTACTTCTGACACAGAAAATTGAATAACAATGTCCAATATTACCATATCCCACATTCATGTGGACTCCTAGGATACTTCACCAGGTCTTTGGGTGCTGCAAAAGTAATGACTGTCCTACTCATGCTCTGAAAGTGTACCAGATACACCTGTGCACTGCTTCTGTCCATCCTAGGAAAATGCATCATTGTCTTTGAGCCACTGCACCTCATCCGTGTTTCAGCTGCGCCAGTCTGACTTGCGCTTTATCTTGGACTCAAGGATATTGTGTTTCCAGCAGCGGCTAGGATCAGTTCCTAGATACTGTTGGGGATATTGTATCCAAAAGAGCAAGTTACCTTGAGCAGTTGCGACTTGAAAGGACTGCTTTACTCATGGTAGTGTCTATTAGGTGCAGTGAATGTGGTATATCAAGCTGTTACCATGTAACTTTGCTGTAAAGTTTTCTTCCTTCCTTCTCCTGTTCTTAAAGAATGTGATGGCTGCTCTTGGGGCTCCCATGATCGTTAAAGGCTGTGATGTGTTTGCAGGGCAGTGCTATGACCTCATCTTGCAGGTGAGAGGCTGCGGCAAGGAGCAAGATCTAAAGCATTCACTGAATCTTTCAGTTTTTCCTTTCAGATGCCTGCAGTTGGGATTTTCTTTCCTTGCGCTCCCACATATGCTCTCATATATCAGTGAAACTTGGAAAGCCCACTGCTCTTTTAAACCAACCCCCTAAATATTATTTGTTCGAGAATGCAAGTCATGCCCCCTGGTGAAAAGGGACTTGTTGCTGTTGGCATCACCTGGAAGCTCTTACAGGCTGGACTCTAACTCCGCAGACAGCATGGCTTTGCTTTAAGGCTTTATCACTCTTGGAAGAGACCCACCTCGCTGATAAGCCTAACAAATTTTAACAAACTGGACATAATCCTAGTGCACAGCAACCTTCTGTGAGTAGTAGGAAGTCTAATCTTAGGGTAAGTCCAAGGCATGTGTTGGAATTAGGCTGGGTTTCTGAGCTGTCTCACCCAGCAAAATGTTCTCATGTTCTGCCTGCTGATTTCTGGGAGTGGAGAGCAATCTTCCAAAGCAAACTGAAATGGAGTTTATTGTGCTACTTGTGCGGAGTGGAACACTTCCATTTGCTTTAGAAAATTGTGTTCTCCACAGAAACATGCTATTAGAGTTAAGAAAAAGCAATGATACCAGTGATGGAGGGAAAAGAATAAGCAGGGGATGCAGCTCCTTAGAGGTTTTGTTACAGCTTCTTTGCACTTTGCTTCTTGGGAAGTGTTTTTGCCTTTGCTTTGTTGTCAGCCAGTTTGCCATCACCCAGCCCTTTTCCTCCCTCTGTGGGCTATGCCACAGTGCCCTCCCTACTCCAGCATCCATGGGTTTTCTGGCGTCCCATGAGTCGGTGTTGTAGTTTTTATCAAGGTAAATGTTGAAGCCTAGCTAAATATACAGACCTGTTTCTAATCTTTCATAACCAATGAATTGTGATGGAAGCCTCTTTGGAAATATTCATAACTTTATTTGGATTTTTCTTCCTAGTGCAGAAAGTGATTCTTTTAACAGTTAAAATAGCTGTTCTCCCTATGTATTGCCATGTTTGTTTGCTTTTTGTTTGTTTTAAGAAGTCTTGACTTTCTTTTTTAATCCCCTTTTAAAAATCTTTTATGGAGGTCTCTAGTTAATCTTTTACAGTAAATTTATTTTAAAGCACAGGCATTAATAAGTATAGGACTTAAGTCTAGCAAGACAGAATTATACAAATTTTGTTTGGCAGAATTTCCCTTGCTTTTATGAGACATTTCCTCAGAAACTGGAACTGTGAAATGCTGTTCAGACAGAAATATTTTCTACTCCTTGTCTGAAAACAAAATCAAGTTACTTTTTATGCAATCACGCCTTTTGCAAAATTTACAGCAATGTTAGATGAGGATACCACAGAGACTGCTCAGCCTGTCAGTATTGGACTGCAAAGTCTTGAGTCTTGTTGACATCTCTGCAATTTGTCTGGTTTTAATATTTAATAAGCCTGATACTCTGCAACCTCAGAGTGAGAGCAGTTCTTTCAAAAACCACCTTGTGCTTTTGCTGAAGCTCTCACCAGGCTCTTTAAAGTCAGAGGTGTGTTTGCAGCACCATGTCTGATGGGTAGAGCAATCATCAGCTTTATGGCTCCATGCTTCTGTTGTATTAAACTTCTAAGGAACTTGCACAACAAATACTTTGTGTAGCACATCAGGACCTTGGATTTGCTCCTGATCAGTGGGAGCTATGGCAAGACTTAAGTTGCCTTTTTAGGAGGATGACAATGAGGAGTGTCCAGGTAGTGCTGCAGCCTGTGTGTTCTGGTTGTCTCCTTGTTGCTGAGTGGCTCTCTGGGACCTGGACTTTTCCAGAGGGAGCACGGGAGATGAATGAGAGGGGTAACCAGCACCTATCAGTGAAATGGCAAGTCAAAGCAGCACATAAGGTCTGCTGATGTGCTGGGGAAAAGCAGCTGAGCCTGGTCAGTTTTTAGACAAGTTTTTATTTTTGTCGCTGGTAAATGGGGAATCTTGGAGAAATATAGTCTGAATGAACTTGTTTAGGCATCATCTGTGAACATGAGGGCTCTTTCATTCCAAACTTCTGATTTGAACTCTGTTTTTGTATACACAGGAGTCAGTTTTTAGGATTACTAATCATCTGCAGGTTCCCACCAGTTGGACTTGCTTGTCATAGTGGAAAGTGTTCATTCTTTGCATCGTGTACTCCAAATTTGCTAGCTCGAGTTGGAGGCTGCTGCTGACACTGCTTCCTCTTCCGGTTTTTGGCAGTCCAAGTGAAGAATCTGACTTCCTTCTTTCTGCAAACCCTTAGCCAGTAGAAAGTAATGCACAAATTAGAAATATTTGTCATTACATTGGCATATTTCACCAAGGAAATCCATGCTATAGTTGATAACATTTTGACTTGCTTTTGTTTAAGAAGCTGCATAGCTGAAGTTGAAAAGCTCTATTATGTGGTTTGGGAGTTTTCTAAAACTCTTCCAAAACAGTTCAGTCTTTAAACCCATGGAAGTGGCTTTTTTTAGTTCTCAGAAGTGGTTTTAGTGAGTAACATTCAGCTCACATCTAAAGGGAAAAAAAAAAAGTAATTTTTCCTTTTTTTTCCTCCTTTTTCCACTGGAGGCTTGAGTAAATTTTTGGTCACTTCATTTTCTTTGTAGTTATGACAGCTGCAAGTTGCAAATGCTTTGTCCTAATATTTCTTTAAATTTTGAATCTGAGCTTGAAGTTTTAGATTTTTTTGTCAGGCTTAAGTTGGTGCTTACTCTGCAACATTGTAATTTGTTTTGTTTGCAGCTGTGTACTTTTCTTTTTTCCCCACCCATTGTGATGAACAGCCTGAAAGATAAATGTGTGGGAGCTCTTGCAAACTGCTAATGGATTTTAAAAGGCAAGTCGTTAAATGAGAACTCTCTTCAAGTGCGCCAGGGACTTCGAGTCTGAAAAAAATTAATTTCATTTATAGCATATCTGTGACTTTTTAAACATGAATTGCACAAAGGCGATTCAGTGTCTGCCTATGAGGTGTATATGAACTCAACTCTAATACTTTGAGACACATTAAAACTTATTTTCTGAGGTGTAAAAAGTGTCATCTTGGTCTGAAAATGCTCCATTGAACTGGAAGCCTCAAGCAGTGCGTTGAAAGGAAAAGTTATTTATCTTCTGACTTGGTGCTTTGAGCAGCAATGGGAGAAATGGGAAATTTTAGGCTAGTTTCTCTTGGTTTTAACACTTGGCTACTTGGAAGAGGAAGAGATGACAGCTGTGTTTCCTGCTAGCTCTGGGCAAAAGCCATTCTCCACTTCTAGTGGCTTCCCTAAATGCCAAGGTACACAGAGTGCTGGTACCAAAACTAAGCTTGGTGGAGGCAAAATAGAGGCTTGCAGTGCCTTGCCCTAGATACTTTACCTCCACTGAAGTAAATCTGAGGTCTTTATGTGTTAGCTACTGCACCAGCTTTTGTGCTGCGAGGATATTAATAAGCACACAAATACTGCCATTTTACCTGAAAATTCACATGGTAGCAAATCTTGGAGTAAATGCATTTAAAACTTTCAAGAGGCGTTTCTCCAAGTATCTAATTAGTCATCTATCTCTTAACCATGTTGTCCCAAAGCAGTAGTACTAGTGTGTAACTTTTAAAAACAAAAATCCAGTTGCATGTTCTGTGACTGCAGCTCTCTCCGTGAGCAGTGTGGATGGATGTGGAGTGTCTCAGCACTTAAGCAGCTGAAACTAACAGAAGGAAAAAACCATGAGACAATAGTATATATGGATAAGAGGTTACTCCACCCTGCCCTTATCTGTTACCAGGGCCTAACAGACACGTTGCTATTAAATGAGGTACTTTTTCTGTGGTTTGGGGTGGCTGTTGCAAGCTGGACAAAATGCATTATAATGTATTGCATGTTGCTGTCACTGGCACTTGTATTATTCTGTCATGCATTTTCTTAGACTAAGAAAAGAGTATCTTTGGAGAAGTGAAATTGGATAGAAGCCAGAATTAGCTGATACAGGATTTTACTTGAAAAATCTAAATGGCAAAGTGAAAAGGAAAGGCTGTGAAGGTTACATCTGTGCAGTAGTCTGGCAGGTTACTTAAACTTATGTATACAAAAAAGGTAAAGGATGTGCATGGTGAACAGCAGTGCTTGGTTTCATGGCCTGTTACCCTCTGTGCTACCTCGTGAGTGTGTGTATGAGTGCATCCCCTGTTCTCTAGTTTTAGGTCAAGTGGGAGGTGTTCATACTTCTGGTGGCAAATGTATAAATTCACAGGTTTTTATAATTACCGTGTGCAGTTAATTATTTTAAATTATTTAAATTATTTAATTTAATTATTACTAAGTTGACTTAAACAATTTTCCAACAGAATTGATTAAACATTGTTGTATTGATGAAAATGGATATTTTTGAATTCATATAAATCCTATCACAAGAAACAACTTAAGGAAGTTTGGAAGCTCTTTTGGTGATGCTTATCTGAAACTGCCCCAGAAGTGCCGTGGTGTGCAAAAAGTGAAATTCAGATCTTTCTTTTGGCTTGGTGTCTTCCTGACAGGCTACTCATCTACCTTGGGATGCAAGAATTGCTCTATAGTGATTGTTTTGTGCATGTCCAAGATTTTAGTGTAGGGCTGAGAGTTGTTGGGTTGAAACTTTGGGTGGGAAAACCTGGTATCTCAACCTGAGAATTTCTTATGTTTATTTTTGAGGTTGTATTTGTTCAAAAGAATATGCAGAGGAGTGGAATGAATGGCCAAAAGACAGCAAAAATAAAAAATATGCTTTATGCACTTAAAATGGCTTAAGAGCAAGCTCACGCACAGTGGTATTGCTTATAGAAGTGGGATCAGCCTTTGGAAGTGAGTTCTTACCTTTTTCTGTCCTGCCAAGAGGTCTTGCACAAAAGTGGTGCCAGCAGCTGTCCTGGGTGTCAGTGGGTCAGATTATTCCATGTAGCAGCAATTGGCTGCTCTCCATCTCTAGTAAACCTGATTTTATTAGCACTCAGGTGACACCTTTAGCTTAGGAAGAGACATGAAATCATAGTTTCCCATCCACTTCAGTGCTACTAGTGAGACATGCTGGGGTTAGAGTTGAGGTGGAATGCAGAGAAGAGATGAAATGGATATGATTGCTCGGGCACCACGTTGGCACCACTGGTGCTGAAAAAGACGTAAGGGATGGCAGAAATGTCAGGCTGCTGCAGCACCTGAGGTCTGTCGTGAGCAGGCAAGGAGGAATCAGTGTGTAGAGGGAGCAGAGCCAGAAGTTAGTGGCTAGAAACTGTAGGGTGAGCTCAGCTGGGAAAAGGTAAAGCTTGTACCAGTTTAGGAGGAAAGAAGGAGGCTGGTAACAGGCTGTGTAGGAAGTTGGGAATTGCAGCTGTGGGACCTCTGGACAATGTGCTGCTTTGTAAGCAGGCTGAGCTTTTGGATGGCTTTTTTTGTTACAGCACAAAGTGCATTCTTTCTTCTTCACCAACCCATGGGAATCAGTCAGGAAGGCAGAAGAGTCATGAAACTGGTCATGTACTGCAGGCTGTGGCCGCAGTTGTTTGCTGACTTCTGCAGTTAGTGCTAAAACTTCTTGCTTAAATTTCAAACTACATATGAAAACAAGTAATAGTAGATTTCTTTGCTCCTCTGTTCAACTCTCTGTAAGGTCCTAGAAGAGCATTTACTGGCTTTTTTTTTGGTTCAAAGCATGTGAAGTGGGATGGATGTTAGAACAGCTGTAAGTGGGATTGAGAATTGCGGTGTGGCTGTGGGAAGGCCATGGTCAATGAAGTGGTGCCTGTGCTCAAAGAAGTCACCCAGATAGGAGAAACAGGGGAACATGTGGTTTCTGGGCCCCGCTTTGGGAGATGTCAATAAGGGGCAGGCTGCTCCTATGAGATGGGGTAGATCTTCTGTTGGACTGTGTGTGTTTGGATGTTACAAATAACAAGGCTTCTCTGGTCAGACAGAATTATCACAGAAAGCCAGAGTTGTCATCTTGCTGCTGTTTCTGTCTTTAGGGTCAGTGCATTTCTCTGTAAGCCACAAACCATTTTATCCATAAGTGCTGGTTGGTTTTCTGCCCAAGGCTACAGAACATGGGGCTTGCCTTGGCAAAGAATTATTTTCCTTGAAAATTCAGTCAAATTGAAACTTTTTTGTCTTCTACATGTAGAAGGTAGTGCTGTTAGTAACTAGAAAGAGTTTAGTGCAAAAAGATCTTTGGGAAGAGAGAAGTACTGGAATGTTTTCAGTTGTCTCAAGGAGAACTTTTCTGATACGAGTTTTATTTCATTCACCTTGTTCAAATTTCTTCCTGTTCTTTTCTTCCTATAACTTTGTTTTGGCCCTTGTCCTAATCAGAATTCCCAAAAATGGTTCTTAGAATGAAGGTCTCCACATATGTGTATTACTTGCTTCAAATGAGGGAAGGCCTGAGTTCTAGTTCCAAGCGAGAAAACAGATTTAGCTAAACTCCTTGTAGCTATTATGGGATCTCTGAACCCAAAACTGTACCAAGATGGATGTATTTCCTGCCCCTTTCCCCTTCTTCCTCTCCTTAAGTCAAACCTTCAAAATGAAATGACAGTGTCAGCAAAGATATTGTTGCTGCTTAATGAATTTCAATTGGGTTACAGATTGAAGCCTGACTCCTTGCAATGACAGATTAATAACTACTTCTGCTGAAGCTTTAGGAGGGGGGATAATTATTTTCTGGGCTTTTTTTTTTTTTTTTAACTGGAAAGCTTCATTTCTTGCTAGTGCCTGAGCCAGGTGCTATTACTGTAAATCTTCTTGTAACAGAAGACTTGACATTATTATTTTTCAGGCTCGAAAGAAATTGTGGCCTCCTATTTGAGATATGCTGAATGTTCTACCATGCAAATGGGAGAAAAAGCAGTAATAGAACACAAGGATTAAACAGAAAGCTTTCCATTACACACCATAAAACTGCTGCTGGTCCTGGTGTTGGTTCTTCTTGGTGTCTGGGGGAAAGAATCTCAGTGTTTGGGGTTTTACTCATCTGGCTTAGAAGTCTGTGTTCAAAGAAAGGCTTCAGGTCTGCTCCTGCCACAGCTGAGTGGGACCAGTTGCAGTTGGCACTTGGTTAGGGAGCCACTCCCGTGTGAGGCAAGGAAAGGGAGCCCCAGTGGGGCAGAGGTTGGTGTCTTCATGGTGGCCCATTGCTGCTCGCACCTCTAGGAATATATAATAGTACGTGTATGGCTTTCACTACTTGGGTTTTATAAATAAGGAGGGGAACTTAAATTTTTAAAAGCATAAGAAACTTTTAAAATGTTATTTATGAAGTATTTAACAGCAAGTGCTCTGTTAAATCTCTGTTGTATGAAACAATGATTATGTGGTAACTTAACTTGAAAACACCTGAGTTGAGACAATTTGCAGAGTCGTGATCCTTTGCAATCACTGACAAATACCTGTGCCCTTTATAACTGTGGTATTTTATTTCTAAGTTGAGATTGTCTCTTTAGATTGTCTTCTGTGGCTTGTCCAAGCTCTTTCACTGAGTCACTCCTAGGGCTGCGATTTGGCTCAGGAACTTTGACTCATAGTCCCATACTTGGACCAGAGGCCACATGTGGTTACCACAGGACAGCAGCTTCTTCCAGGGCTGACTGTCAGCTCAGGTTGTTTGATAGATATTGTCAGGTTGGGGTGTATGTGTTTTGTGGGTTTAGGGGTTTGGTCTTTTTAAAATTATTTTAAACTTTTTTTGTTTCTTCTGCATTTTAGATTCTAAGGGAGAATACAAGGACCAATTTTTCTTACTGCCTATCATTTTGCCACATATTTATGCTCATTTTTCTGTGGCTGCCATCTTGCTGATAGGGTCTACTCATCCCTCCAAATTATTTGGAACAAACTAATTTTTCTGGAGTTACAGGTCTCCTGTGCAAATATGAAGCTGTAGTTCTTAGTAGTTCTTCTGAAAATAACTTTTGAAATTTGAAATCAGTCCTTTGTTTAAATCTCTTGATAGTTGTGTTTTTAAATCACTCTTTTGCTACCTTGAACCTGTTCTTTAATCCATCATCAGTAACAATGGACATTAAAGAATAAAGCATACCTGCCTGGCTCTGTAGTTCATAATTTTTTTTACCATTTTGCTATACGTATAAGTAGTTAAGTCACACTAACATGACACAACATGAAAAAGAACTAGATCCCTTCACTCTTGTGAGTTTTTTGGAACCAAAGGCTTGCGAGAAGGCCCAAGTGTGCAGTGTTTGGCTGTACAGAGCCAGCAAGTTAATTTGATACTTGGCTCTGCACAGCGTGCCAATAACTTTTTGTGTAATCTGTTTATTTAAATTCAAAACTATGCTTAGTTTGGCTTATTTTAAAAGTGAATAAAATACTTATTACAAAGATGCCCTTGATAGCATACTGCTATATCTGTCTACAAGGAGGAAGAATTACCCACTTGTTTACTGTCTTTTAACTTCCTTATCTAAAATAGCCCTAAGGCAAAGACAAAGGATGACCTTGAATCTGTTATTCAGAATTTTAAGGTTTGGATATCCCCAAAATTTCTTCCAGACCTCAGGAGTTGGCATCCTCTGCATCCCTTTCCTGTTGAAAAATGCTTTTTTAAAAGTATTTTTTTAACTGAAATGTGGTGAGGATTTGTCATGTGCTTACACTGCTGAACATAAGCTGCTTCCCGTTTTTCAAAGTTTGTATCTTCTGCAGCGATGTGACAGGCTGGTGAATGCCACGCTGGCAGTGTTGCACCATTGAGAAAGCAGCTAATAGATTAGCCATGCTGAGTGCAAGACAGAATCACAGAATCACAATTAGGTTGGAAGAGACCTCCGAGATAGAGTCTAATTCTGGACCAAACACTACTGTGTCAATAGACCATGGCACGAGCGGTTAAACACCTCCAGGGATGGTGACTCCACCACCTCCCTGAGTAGTCTGTCTAATCAACCTTTCTGCAAAGAAATTCCTCCTAATATCCAGCCTACACCTTCCCTGGCACAACTTGAGGCCATTTCCCCTTGTCCTGTCTCTGGCTGCCTGGGAGAAGAGGCTGACCCCCACCTGGCCACAGCCTCCTTTCAGGTGGTTGTAGAGAGCAATAAGGTCACCCCTGAGTCTCCTTTTCTCCAGGCTACATAACCCCAGTTGCCTCAGCTGTTCCTTACAGGACTTGTGCTTCAGTCCCTTCCCCAGCTCTGCTGCCCTTCTCTGGATCTGCTCCTGTACCTCAATGTCCTTCCTGAACCAAGGTGCCCAGAGCTGGACACAGCACTCGAGGTGTGGCCCCACCAGTGCCGAGTGCAGGGGAAGCACAGCTGCTGTCAGAGGCCTGGGGTTCTGCAGACGCTGGCTTAACCCTTCTTCTTGGGGCTGTGTAGTGGTGCTCCTCTGCCCTCCTATATAGGGTACTAGAGAGAATGGCAAGCAAATGGTATGGAGAGTGAGTTGCTAGTGCTTCCAAAGATGGTATGTAACATGTGATCTGATTTTTTAAACACTCAACATTATTGGCTCAGTTCTGGATCAGAAACAATGCTTGAATTATTTTGTAAAGGTGTTGAAACTTCCTCATCAATCACCATGAAATTTGAAGGTGTGGTCGGTGAGGTTTGAAGGTTAACCCTCTAATAGGAAAAATATTTTCTCTTTTGGAGTTCAGGCTATTTAAAGAAAACTTTCCAGCTGTGGTATCTTGATGCACAAAACATCCAATAGAAAAATGAACTATGTGATAAACGCAGTGTATTATTATTAGTCTTTCACCTTGAAAATACATACAGGGCTTTCTTTCATCCTTGCCAAGTTTTTTTCATCTTTGTTTCTTTGTCTTCAAGCTTGTAAACAGTTTGGGAGTAGGGAGGAAAAATCTAGACTTTTAAACATAAGAAATCAGGGTTTTTAAAAAATATTCTTTGTGTGTGTTTTCAAAAGCAAACAGGTATTTTGCCCTCTATCACTGAAGAAGCTGGTGCCCAGGTACCTAAATGTGCTATTCTGCCTCTGTGTGGGCTGCACTAAGGAAGACGAACTCTGCCAAGCCGAGACTGGCTCTCACCACTGGCAGCGTTGCCCAGCTTCACAAACCTGTCAGTGGTTTACTGTAGTGTCACTTCCAAAATAGACTATTATTGCAAAAAAAAAAAGAAAAAAAAAAAAAAAGAGAAATATTAGTAACAAGTGCTTTATGTGATGTATCGCAGTATCTGCTTTCCTGTGGAATTAGTCGAATATCTCCTGGTCACCCCTCTTGCCTGCTTTTGATAGGGTGAGTTGAGGCCCAGAACAGATGGCAAATCAGGGTGGACTGAGGAAGTAAAAGCAGCCCCTTCCTCATCTGATGGATGTTTTTTTGGCTTTCATGAGGAGACTTGTTGCTATTTCTGCTGCTCTGACTTAGGGAGTCAGGAGTGCAGTCTGTCATTTAAACAAAGTAAAAACCCAGCTCCAAAGCAACGGAAAGCACCAAGACTGACCCAGAAGGCAACTAAGGTGATTTAAAAGAAACTTTTGCAGTATAAAGTATCTGTCTGAGGTTTCCAAATGTTCATGGGAAAGACATGGGGAGGTAATCTTGTCCAGCCCTTGGCTCACAGCAGGCCCCCACAGCTTGGGTCGCTCATGACCGTACTCAAGTGAGTTTTGGCTTTAGACAAGGCAGGAGATTATGCAGCCTTTGTGACAGACTGTTCTGGTGTTTAGCCACTTCATTGTTTTAAATAACAAACCTTGCCTAATTTTTTTTTGCCTGGATTGCAACAAATTTGTTGCCTTTAATCACTGTGTGCTTTCCAGAAGATTCTGTCCCTTGATTTTCTGCCTCCCCAGGGAGTAGCTGCGAACAGAAGTAAAATATCTATCAAGTCTCCTTCAGTTTGAGATGTGGTTGAAAGGGAAGGACCCTCAATATTCAGCACCTGGCTCTTTACCAGAATTGTATGAAAGAAACTGTATCTGAACAGGTTTGAGCTTACAGGTTGATCCAGTCCACTGATTCACAGATCAAGTGGAATTCCCTGATCAAACTGTGTGATGTGAAGTGTGAATGCCTCTGGTTCCTGCAGTCTGCTGCCAGCTGGCACTCCCTGAGACCTCAGGGCTGCTTCAGCAGAGAATTGGGCTGGAAATCACACAGACCATGGCTCTTACCAGATAAATGTACTCGTGGTCATGTGTGTCTTTCTGAATTCATGTTCTCACTTCAGTGACTTCTGTACTCAAACAAAACCAAAAATAAAGATGACATTTTAAATGATGTGTTGTTAGATTGCTGTTGACAAATCAAGTTGGGTCAAAGGAGGTTTAGATTGGATATTAGGATTTTTTTTTTTTCACTGAAAGGGTGGTCAGGCATTGGAATTGCTCAGGAAGGTGGATGAGTTGCCATTCCTGGAGGTGTTTAAAAGAAGCGTAGATGTGGCACTTAGGGATATGGTTTAGTGGTGGACCTGGAAGTGCCAGGCTAACAGTTGGACTCGGTGGTCTTAGGTGTTTTCCAACTCAAGTGATTCACTGATTTTATGACTGTGTGTGAAATCTAATATTTTTCATTATCAATAGCGATTTGTTTCGGAAGGGACAAAATATTCCCAGGTTTTAATGCTTCATTTCTAGTAAGACATTCCTTGTGTACAAGGTGCATGATCAGCATTGTACGGACAAATTTCTGGCATAAATGCTCTCTCTGTTCAAAGTGAGAATGCAAGTCACGCATACAGGGTACTAAGTATTAGGTTTTGAGGTTATCCTTCCTAAGAGTCCTTGAGCAATGATGTAAATTTGCCCTTGCAATAGTTACCATAACCTAAAACTTTGAAAGTAAAGAACTTGTCAAATGTTGAAGTATTTGTACCCATTTTTAGCTTTTTCTCCCTTGTGACAGTCTTGCAATAAAAGGCAGTGCTGGATTTATTTGGCCTAGAGGTTCTTTTTTTGAAGAGGTAGAGTGTTTTTAGGCAATCAGAAAAATATTTGCTCTCTTGATCCAGGTTCTCCACAAACTCTTCACCAGTAATACCTTGGGCAGAAGGAACACAGAGTTCATGTACTGATTCTTCTGTATCTGTTTCTAGACTCCAGCAACCATTCCTTGCTTCCAAATAAGCAACAGAGCTTATGAATTTGTGCTTATTTTAACAGCCTTAGAAGTAAGTCTTAACAGACTTAGTCTAGGCTTGTCCATTGAAAAAATCCAGATATTTCTTCTTCTATTTTATTTTTGTTCCCCAGCTGCAACTCTGATCTTTCAGAAATAGTTGAAATCAAGTACCCAGAGAAAATTACAGAGGATGCCCTGGTCTTCTGTTTAACACCTGGCGGCTGTCAGCTTAGTAGGGCATCCTTTCTGAGGCTGTAAATCAAGCTGTTTGGTCTGCCTGAAAAATGTTTGGGGTTTTAGTTATTTGTGTTCTTGGGGGGCTTATTAAATGTATAAGCTTTGTTAATGTTGTTTAATCAAGTGAGATAGGATGTAGAAATTACATAACAAGTCTAGTAACTTTTTAGCATGTAAAAGATGAGATGTTCATTGGAAAATGTAGATTCTTTCATATAGCTTTCTGGAAAGACTTCAAATTCTTTTTGGAAAAGCACTAATGACTTCTGTCAAATGTGTGCTTTAATGTTTCACTCTAATGTTCAAAACCTATTGGTTTGGGTCTATATGATAAATATAGCAGTGTGCCTGCACATTTGTGAAGTCAGGGAGGTTTTCATATTTCTAATTCATCTTTTGAGCTAATAGATGTCTAATATTTTGCTAATGAAGCTGGCCATGGAATTTGTGTGTCTTTCTTGAGCCCCTTTTGTTTTCTTATGTATCTCCTTTAATGACTGAGCTGTGGGTAGCTTTACCCACTCAACTGCTTCTGACAGCCTTTTGCCTCAACAAAGGCACCTAGTCCAGGTGTATCCTGCTGCAAGACAGCAGCCTGGCAGCAGGGATCACATGCTCCTAAACTGCACGGTGCTTGGTGCAAAAAATGCATTCCTTTTGGTGTTTTATCAGTAGGAGGTACATGGAAATTCCCTGTAGCTGTGTTACTGGGCCATGGGATACTGAGGGTTAAAGAATGCTCCACTTAAAATGCTAAGTACTAGTTATGGATGTTATTGTCATATAACTGGTATATTTTATTAGGGAGGAAAATGTACCAGTGAATTATATCCAGTTGTATAGTGCAATCGCCTCCTGCTCTCCAGCTTCTCTTCCTAATGCAATAGTAATGGGGTTTCCCATCTGCTTTTGCAATGCCTTCACTGAGGACAGTCTCGGATCCTAAGAAGCTATTACATCTACCAGTGTCCCCCTGTCTACTCTCAGCTGAGCAGCAATATAGATTTGGCTTTGTGCCACAGCTATGTGTGAGCTCATCTGTAGAGTTTTCATTCTGCATCCTGATTTACTACAGGATTTCTGGCTGATGCTGGCTAGATCAGTTTTTACCATAATCAGTCTTTGTGATGTATTCTGTGAGTGTAGCTCTTCCTAGCAGGGTGAGAGCAGCAGAAAGCTTGGGCTGCTTGCCTGGCTGGGTTGATGTAGGCGTTTGTAGCCATAACTGGTAGTGCAAGTAGCTTGGAGGTGACTGGCTGTAACCTGGCGCTTTGTGCAGAGCTGTGTTTCTGCCTCATCCATCATCTATAGCTGTAAAATGCGCCGGTGGTGTTAGGAGAGGTTTCTATATATCCATGTATTTAAATTGTCAGCATTTGAAATTTCAGTAAGTAGATTTATCTTGCTTAGGGGATTTCTTGCCCTGTGTTCTGAGTATGTACTTCCCTTTTCTAAATAAAACATATCTTAATATTCCAGTTATTTTGCAATGATCTTGTGGCTGCTATGCTCTCTTGATCATAAAGAAGGAGGGCTGGAGGTGAGCCTCCCACTGTCACAGCTGCTACCTGCTGTACCTTCTTGCATTAAAACAGTTTTGTCACTGTGAACTTGAAGAGAATGAGGTGTCTTGTTTTGGCTGGCTTTTTGGGGATGCAATTTGGTTACTCTTTATACTATCCCATAATGATAAGTCTATTTGGGTTTTTTTGTTGCGTGTGGTAGATTTTTCTTTGTTTTACCTCATTTATTTTCTAGTTATTACCTGTCAGCTTCATTTACTATCTGGGGAGACAGATCTATGGATGCAGAGGGAGGGTCACAGAGAGCAAAACCAGCGTTGGCTACTGACTTGTCAACAAAAGCATCAAACATCCATCTTCATCTTGCAGTTGTCTGGAACAAGGATTAAATTGCAGATCAACCTAAGGCAGCAGGGGAGCCTCTAGTGAATGGGTATCAATTTGTTTACCTACCAGACCAAAACACTTTGACTGTTCTCATATGTTCTCTCTGCAGAAGTTCTTTTCTTAGTTCATTGCAACAGGAATGGTGCTCAGTTAAAACCTTGTGCTTTTCCAGCCCCCTGGCATTAAGTTATGAATTATTTTTGTCACTGTGCCTGATGCATCTGTTATTGATAGCATTTTCTGGTTGGATTTTCTCTGCTGGCTAAGTAATTTGTCTGATATTCCTGAATTCTGGATCTCTTATGATTGCTCATTTATACCTCACTTGATTTTTGTTTATGTGAAATGTGGAAAATGCTTGCAAATGATATGTAGTGGCTTCTTTGCTCATGTCATCTGACTTTTAGTTTTAAAGTTTGTGGAGCACACAGAAGATTGTGCAACAGGCATTGTTTACTGTTTTTAAAGTGTTGTAAGACTAAGACATCACCCTTGCTGCAGCCACAATATGGCGAACATCACCGTTCCAGCTCTGTTATAGTCATGTGTTTCCAGCAGCCATTGTTTTCTGGCAATACTGTGTTTGCTTGGCTCTGTCCTAAGGCAGGTGAAATGTATTTGATGTGCCCTAATGTTCAGCTTCTCATGTAACTGGGGGTTTACACTTTTGAGGTGTGAACAAGGGTGAGGAAGACAAAAACTGAAATGGAGCTTTTGTTTGTTGCTTCAGTCAGGCACCAGATTGTTCAAATTCCTTGGTAGCTTTGATGTGCTCAAGGCCTCTCTTCCTCTGCAGAAAACTGATGGTAACAATTCACTTCAATGTGTTTATGATGTGCTTGTAAAGATCATGCATTATCCCTTGGATGTTGTTTAGAGCTCGAAAAGTGCTGGAGTAGCAAATCAACCTCGTGTATTTTGAACTCTCTTCCAGGACTCATAGTTGGGGTGATCCTGAGGTACGGGACGCCCTCCACGAGTGGCCACGACAAACCATTCAGCTGCTCGCAGGAGGACAGGCCCTTCACAACGCTGCTGGTCAACGTCAGCGGCAAGTTCTTCGAGTACACTCTCAAAGGGGAAATCAGCCCGGGCAAGATCCACAACGTGGAGCAGAATGACATGTTGAGAAAGGTGAGGCTGCGCCATTTCTCATGCTTGGCTGAGAGTTCCTCCTTCATCTCTGCTTCCCTCCCTCCTCCCTCTTCTATTCCATTGGGTAGTGTCAAGTGTCAGTATTCCTGATAGTAACAGAACTTCAGTGCTTAATTCAAAAGCAAATTCTGTATTATATCACTGCTGGAGATATTGTGCTCTGTTACATGCATGTAGTGCTTTCCTAAAGCCCTTCGTTTGAAGACTTAATGTATATTTCTAACATCTGTAGAATTCACAGACACCAACTCAACAACAACAAAAAGCCCCTTATGCTCCCTTGTGTAAATGCAATATAAGGAAAATGATATTTTCTTAGTGAAAAGTGATGGTTCCTTGTTGTTTTGTTGGGGGTTTTTTCCCCCCTAGGGTTTTAAAATCTGTTTATTGTCAGGAAATAGTTACTACTTCCACCCCTATAAACCACCAAATGAGACAGCCTGGTGTTGGAAGTGAAATTCACCTATCAGCTGTTATTCACATGTGTTATTTGCCTTTTTATTCAGTGTCAGGAATTAACCACCTTTTGTGTGTATCAAAGCTAGACTTTGAAGTATAGGATTGTGATCTAAAAATACTTCTTTCTGCAGAGTGTGAAAAGAGCTTAGCTGTCTGTCTATTTGTCTGCTATAGGTATCTAAAGTTAGCTGAAGTGAGTCCTACTCTGGGAGGGCACAGTTGAAATGTTTGTCTTCTAACCTGTGCTTAGGCAGTGGGTGAAGAGAGCCTAGTTAGCCTCACATGTGTGAAAGTCTTCCCTTTGCATTTTAACTGTTGTTTTTTCTTCCTTAGTGTAGTGTAGTCCCTCATGGATATCTGGAACTTCTACTGAAATACATGGAAAAAGTGTATGATCCAAATTTCTGAAAACCAGTTTTGTATCTGACTTGATTGGCTTACAATAATTAGTCAGTGGCTAAACTTGCACAAAAAAGTAAGCTAAAATAGCATTTTGTCTGCAGCTATATCAATATCAGATGTCACAATAGGAGAAATCTTCTCCAGTATAATTTCTACTAGATATTTTAAATTTAAAATAGGGGACTGTGTTTGGGACTGCTGCCAGATTATCACTGGTAATGGATGTAATGCCTGTTCTTTCTAGATGCTATTTACCAACAAGAGCTGCAGCTTTTTGCTGCTATGTACAAATAGAGCTGGCCAATGTTTTGGAGGGTCAATTTATCTATTTCAACAACCAAAAATAGCGGTTGTCAGAAAATGAAAAAGGAAAAACACCTAACAATTTGTGTATTTCTGTTTCTAACTGAAATTTCATATTTTATTTTTAGGTAACATTTGACCCAGAAGTTTTTTTCAACATTCTGTTGCCTCCTATTATTTTTCATGCTGGTTATAGCCTGAAGAAAGTAAGTGCAATAACTTCTGAGGAGAATAGGTGCTTTTTTTCTTAACGTGAGATTGCTGCTTTATTCAGGATTGTAGTCTCCTTTCAAGCATTTACTTACAGTAGGAAAAATCTCATTTCCTCCAGAGATGGTCATATTGTTTTTAGAGTCATACTGTTTTTAGAGAAAATGCATGTATTTTTAAGTATAAATGTATTAAACTCTATTTAATTTTGCTGATTTGTTTTCCTTTGAACTTAGCCAGAGATTAATGTCAGTTTCATTTAAAGTAAAAGATATTCTATTATGAATTGTTTTGGTCTTTCTCAAATGTTCAAAATGCAGTAAATTATGCTGAGGAGTGGACCTAACCCTAAATCCCAATGGAGATGTCCCAGACCCTTGATGGCAGAATGGCTCAGCTTCTGATCCTGCTTGATGGCACCATAAATTGGTGCTGGTTTCTGTCAATAAGCTACATGTAGGATTTAATGCATGGCTCAGATCTGGTTTATTCAATTTATTGAAGCTGGATTGAATTTACATTGCAGTAATTGAAATGTTTATCTGAAATGGAGGTGTGTTTCTATGTTTTGATGCAAGTGAAACTAGTGTGCTATGTGGTTCTGAATGGGCAATATAGCTTTTCTAAAGTAAGTACATAAACCTCTTTTTCCTATGCAGAGACACTTTTTCAGGAATTTGGGGTCCATTTTGGCCTATGCCTTTTTAGGAACAGCAGTTTCTTGTTTCATTATTGGGTAAGTGAACTCCAATATCAGTTCCTCTCTATACTACAGTTCAAGTCGACAAGGCATGATCTCTTTGCCTCTATATATATGTATATATATTATGTATGTATGTAAACACACATTTAGTTTAAGATAGCTGGCCATGTTGGTTTGCTTGCCTACAATCTCTTATGCTGCTCATATTACTGTATCTTGTATGTGGATATTCTGAATAACAAATCCTGAATTGTATGGTGACCTTGGTTTGTCCCTCAATGAACTTCCCCTAGAGAAATAATCTGAAGACTATTCTTACCTCAGAGCTTTTGGCCTATGTATTGTGTTGGGAGAAATAATACTGAGAGGAATTGTGAGCAGGGAAAATTTGGTGGAAAATGGAAGAAATGTGTAGACTCTTCTAATTGTGTGAAGATTTCAGACTTCGCTTGATTTGCTTCATAGGGAAAAGAGGAAAGTGCACTTTGAGAGCTTTGTGCTGCACCGTGGCAGTGTCCCACAGAGCTGTGGCATAAATGAGCCTGTCTGAAATACTGCTGCTTGTGCTTTTCCTTGGCCTGTCTGAAATGCACCAACTTGTTTGACTTGAAATGTTTTATCTTCTTTCTCTTCAGGAATCTCATGTATGGGGTTGTGAAACTAATGAAGCTGGTGGGTCAGCTGTCTGATAAATTCTATTATACAGACTGCCTCCTCTTTGGAGCGATAATATCTGCCACTGATCCAGGTAGCTTGATGAACATTTTTTAATAACCTTCCAGAATAACCCTATTGTTAGGATTTTTGGCTGCATATTAACAGGACTGTATTTTCATTTATGTTGTATTAGTATCTCTGAGCCTCTTCTCTGCAATGCATGCAAATTCTGAGCATTTTAAAAGCTGTTCTCTGCTGATTTGTTGCTGAACCAGTATGACATTGTGATATATTTGGAGAAAAACGTAACTGTCCTGTTCAAGTACTTAAATATGTTTTTGCTCAGTGGTTTCTTGTTAAACATACACCAAATTTAAGACTGCAAATAGATGAAATTATTACGTTTTCTGGATAGCAGGACTTCCTCCTTCAGCTACATTGCTTGGGGCTGGCTAATCTAAGAGCAATATTTGAGGTTTTCAGGCTCTTTAGGTGGGGGATTTTTCCCCCTCTTTCAAATGAACTTCATGTTTTACAAGTTTAAGCAGAAGAATTCTTTTCTGGCTGAGTAATTTCACCTTCTGCTCAAATAATGTAGTCATCCTGCAGAGTCAAGCAGGCTCACATTGATGTCTCTGCTTGACAGATCACCTTGCAGGGCTGGTATATGTCAGGGGCCAGGGTAGGGAGTGCTGAAGTATGAAGCTTGACATTTAAAGCAGTTTATTTGAGGTGCTTAGTGGTGATTAGTGTGAAAATGGGAAGTAGCTCCTGTGATTGAGCTGAGCTCTGAGCAGCTGGAGGTTGCATACAATTTATGCAAAAAAATCACCATGTGATTTTTAAAGTGCGTGTATATGCGAACATCTTCGAAATCATGGTCTTTCAGCTCAGACTGAAGTTTCTTGAAAAAATTATTATAAATATTTAGCACTCTTGTCCTTTTAAAATTATGTGGAAATTCACACCTGTGGCTTAGTGTATACTTTAGGAAACACTTAGGATTATTTGTACTGCTTTACGGTGGCTGAAATAATAAACCTGTGTCAACACTCAATACAGCTTTTAAAAGCAGGAAGAGCTGCACAACATTTTGTTGGTTGTGTTATATGGAACATGTTCTAAAATATAATGTCAGGGCTTTGGTGGAAGTGCTTTGTGTGTCCCATGCCCCTTGATCATGGGGGTTGCCATGAACGCTGTGCAAATGGGAGGACAACAGAGCCTAAAACTGATGGAGGAATTGCTTACCTGCAGGTAAACATGACTACTCTGTTTCCCATTTTAGTTTTGATCCTGTACTTCTGTTCCTGGGTTTTGTTGCTTTAGCCATACTGGAAAGTCTGCTCCATCAGCTCAGGCTCTCGTTCCAGTGTTGTTTTTCTCTTTTCTTTCTGTAGTTACCGTGCTAGCAATATTTAATGAGCTGCATGCTGATGTGGATCTCTATGCCCTTCTGTTTGGAGAGAGCGTGCTGAATGATGCTGTTGCCATTGTATTATCCTCGTAAGTAACCATGTGAATTTCTACTCTGAAATTACTTAATTGCTTTTGGCGTTTGTCTAGAATAAATGCTTTCTCTGGGAAACATTATTTTAAGTTTAAATGGATTGTCTTTCACTGAATTGATAAATGTTGCAAACATTTGCCAAGACCCCTAATGCATGCACGGACCAGAATGACACATATGCCTTCAGTATGGGATTGTTTCCCTGTTGCTCCAGTGGTGTTATTAGAGAAAAAAATCTTTTCTGATGCCACTTCTAACTTCTCATTGTGTTCTCTCTTTCTAGATCTATAGTTGCCTACCAGCCAACAGGTGAAAATACCCATGCTTTTGATGCAGCAGCATTTTTCAAGTCTGTTGGTGTTTTCCTGGGAATATTCAGTGGCTCTTTCATGATGGGAGCAGTGACAGGGGTGGTGACAGCTCTGATATCCTTTTTCATGTTTAGTTATTCCAGCTGAGATCACATGTGGGTATTATCAAGGCTTTCCTGTTTCCAATTATAGCAAAATTGACCCTAGCCTGTTTAATTCTGAGGGTGAAGATGTGATCAGTGCTCATGAGACTTTTTTTTCTATAGAAAGACATAAGCACTCACAGAAATCAACTCTTGCCAATATAACTGAGGCCATGTTAGAAGTTTTAGTGATGTTGCTGCAACAAGCCAAGGGAGGACCTTAAACCAGCATATCCTAATAATATTTTATTTCTATTTATGAAATTAGAAAACCTAGTTTTTATTATTTGTCTTGAAAGGCATCTCCTATGATAACTGGTATTTGGTTCTGTCTTCAGCAAAATCTCTGCTATTTCTGACCCTCGCAGTGTTCTTTGAGTCCTGCATTTAAACTTTTTGCCGGAAGTCTGATGTCTGACATCATGGATAAGATTGTATCTCTAACAGAGTAAACTTTATAACATTATGTGCCTTGCACGATCTATTCTGTTCTCTTGAAGCTTATTGTGTTATTTGGTTAGATCTCTGAGGTGCCCATCAAGTACTTTGTGTGGCTTTTGTTTTAGGCTCAGACAGTACACCTTCAGCCTGACCTGCTCCAGGAACCATGATGCTTCTTCAGGAAAAAAAATTCAGTCTTTACTTTCAGGCTGGATACTATAACCGTATCTGTACATATCCCAGGCTGCTTTGATCTGCCTAGACTTCCGAACACTGACCTGAAAGGGGTAAAATGTGATGTTTTATACAATGATCATGAACCTGTGACTCTTAAGCAGTAGTGTCTCAACGGTATCTTATTATATACACACTGTGCAGATTTTCCTGAGATGTCTGCATAATGGAAACCCTTTAAGTACAATGGGGAGATGTGCTGTTGATGCTTTAATGTTCAGTCTCAGTTCCACTGATCTGCAATCGATGTGACCCAGAACCACTATTTTTCCTCTGGCTTTTAGGATACCAGCCATCCATAGCTCTCACTGCTCAAATGCTGTTGCTGTGGTTTTTGGCTTGCTGGTTGGCTACGGATTATGGCTGAAAGGCATTCAGATCCACTTTGTAAAATTATGCTTCTGAAGCAGCAACTAGTCCTTGCATTTTCTAATGTTTGTGCTCAGGAGGGTGATGTGAGGCTGTTCAGAACAAAGCCTCTGTGGTGGCATTTTGTGTGTGTGGTGGGGTTTTTTTTCCTTTTTGTTCTGTTTTGGCTTTAGTTTTTGGTTTTGTTTTGTTCTTTTTCTTTGGTTGATTATATAACTATTTTCTTTTGGGAATATCCTTAATGTCAATGCTGTAGAAGCAAACTAAATTTGCATTTTACTCTTCATAGCTGATTAGAACCTGTAAATTAAGGATTAAGTTAATGGATTTTTATTCCTATAGTGTGAAGTACTGATATCTGTACTTCTCTGAGTAAGTGGTTTCATGCAGTCATGCACTGTCCTTTAAGAACAGGTGGAATACTTAGTTTCCAAATTATATGGATAATATACAAGGACTTGTTCTGACTTTCAGCAAGCTGTCTGTGGTTATTCTTATAACAGTTAAGGTATTGTACCACCTTGTATTTTCTTTCTAAATTACAGAATCTGTCTAGTTGCAGAGAAGTGAAATAATAGAAGGCTGTGTCTAAGGAATAAAGAAAAGAGTTAAGAAAAAAGAAATAATAATTTTGTTTCAGTTAACATTTCGATTTGTTTGATTATATGAAATAAAATGTTTTTCTTTTCTTGCCTTTCTCTCACCTTCATCTTCCTCCAAAATGATGAGCACAGGTTTTAATTTTAGATTTAATGTAATTTTTTTGTATGGCTGCTTACAATAACATCAAGGAGAATAAACAATTTGATTCACAAAGCTGCCAGAAAAGACTGGAAATGAGGAACTGGTTCTGACCAGGACCTTTGCCTAACTTCAGGGGGACAAGGTTCAGCCTCTTCCTCTCCCGTGGAGTGACTGGGGCAATCCAGTTTCCTTGGGGATCCATGAATGTCCCTTGATCCAGGCACTGGGATTATCCAAGCACTCCATAGGGCAATGGGTTCCAATTTTTGTTATGGGGGCTGTTGCTGCTTCAGAAGCATGATCTTAGAAAATAGGTCTGTTTGGGGGAAGTGGTAGGGAGGAATTCAGCTGAGCTCAAAAGCTTTAGAGGTGGTTTCTGTGCAAAATTAACAGCTGTTAAAAAAATATGCTGCATTTTGTATTTGGTGTAATGCCAACACGGAGAATTTTTTTTTTTTTAATGATGCTCTGGCCTTTGTTTTGAGGGCAACCTTCTGACAAAGTAAGGTAATGGCTGAAGGTGTGTCTGGAGCATACGTTTGCCCTAGTCCAAGTCAGCAGAGAATGTCAGGAAGAAGTGGGTGTGAGTGACGAGTTGGTACTGATTGCCTTCATATGAACTGTGCATAGCTGTTTGCACCTCAGGCACACTGTGCTGTTCAGTGTTTATCTGCTGCCAGAGTAGTGCTTCTATAAATATGTGAACAACTTTTTCTTATAGTGTGCGAAGAGCTAAATTTAACACTACTGAAATCTGTTCCACTTCTTCAGTAGCTGTATGAATTGTTAATTCAATGTGTGCTTTGATGTTCCTCAGGTTTTGCTCTCCTCTGCAAGATGAACTTGTTTTTTCTTTCCATTGAAAGACTGAGCTTCTCTGAGTTGGCTTTTTCTCTAAAACACATCAGCACAAGGAGAGGAAATAAATTTTGTAGGCAGTAATTGTTTTGCCTTAAAAGTACTGCAGTAGCCATGCTTGCTGGAAAAGACTTATTAACAAATCTGAGCAGAAAAATTCTTGTAAATCTTACTGATCATAGTGTTGCTGTAGTCAGTTAAATGCTGTGAATTAAATGCTTTTGAATGCATTTTATGCTTTATGTGAAGGTGGGAGTGGGACTTGTAATTGAGGTTGGCAGGGGGAGCAAACACCATTTCCCCGCCAATCCCCTGGAAAAACAAGACAAACACAGTCTAAAAGGAATGCCAGGTGTATATCCCTTCCTTGCTAGCACTTCAAAGGGAAACACAAAATAAGATAATATTGCATGTAAGAGGTGGAGCCACACTTTTGCCATGGGTATGCAACAAAAATATCCAAAACCGATTGTTGCAAGCTGATTCTGAAGTTTACCTTGATGTGTCGGAACTCGCATTTTTCGGCATTGAAAGTGTTTTGTTTTCCAACAAGCACTGGCTGTTAGTACGTAAGTGTTTCTCACAAATGCTGGGAACAGAGAAGCCAAAGGATTTCTTTTTGATCCCTTAACAAGTGACTTAACGTGACGAAGTTTACCAAGTTGCACTGCTTCCCCCTGCTGGAAACGGCTCTCTTCTTCTTGATGTCCTGGAGCACTTTCTTGCTTGCAGAAGCTTGTGGATTTACTGGTGAGTTGGAATTCAAGCACATGGAGACAGAAGTCCTGTCCCTCTTAGAAACTGCTTTGCCACTTTCTAACTGAAAGTTTTTAATGAGAAACATGATGTTTGTGCTTAAATTTGGGGTTTTTTTGCATTCTGTTCAATTTCGAAGCTGCAGCTCACTGTGTAACAAAGGCTTCAAAAGCAATGGTTTGGTTCAAACACCACCTCCCTAACCTGGTATCTCATTCACTTGAATAGAAGGTTCATAAAATCTCAAGGTTAAGAATGATGTATAAATTTAATGGAGCTCGTGAAGGGACAGTGGTGAGCTGACAATAAACAGGCTGATTTTCAAATGTGACTGTTCGCAGGTGTGGTGGCTGTCCTCTTCTGTGGAATTACCCAGGCACATTATACCTACAATAACTTGTCAGTTGAATCAAGAAGTCGCACAAAGCAGGCAAGGATGTCTTTTGTCTTCTGTACAGTGCATTGCTGTAGTACTCTATGTTCTGTTGTTTTTACAGCATCTTTTTTACTTGGCCTTTAACATGTGATGGTTTTCTCCCTAGCTCTTCGAGGTTTTGCATTTCCTGGCAGAGAACTTCATATTTTCTTACATGGGCTTGGCACTATTTACTTTCCAGAAACACATATTCAGCCCAGTTTTCATTATTGGAGCTTTTGTATCCTTTTCCACGTTGTGTGAGGTTTCTCTATTTTTTTAAGTGCCTGAAAACTTGTGATGTCTGTTGCCTTTACCAAACAGAGAATGGTGGCTGGCCCAAGTTTCCCTAATGTCTTGCAGGCACAATAATTTTGAGAACAATCTTTGATTACACCTTACATCAAAGCCCTAAGGCCTCTGTGCCACACCGTTGTTGGCTTTGTACCTGAGTGTTAGAATTCATATAATTTCACTAGATAAATAAATGAATATGCTTTACTGGGTGTTTTGGCCATTGACAGCCAACGCTGCTTGTGCTGTTCTTGTATTTGAACTTTGGAGGCCTAGAAAAGGATTCATTTTTCTCTTCACTTCCGATGGCCCCTTTAAGAAAGTAAGCAAACTTCAAATATATAAAGAGGAATGCAGGTGAATAGATCATCTTTGAGCAATGCCCCAGAGGTAGAGGTCAGCATCGCAGGTGATGGGAGGAGAAGGGAACTGAGCTGGAGTGCAGACCATGACACGAAGGGTACACAGTTTAAGGTTCTGCCATTGTCCCTGGTTGACTTGGTACCTGACTCTCAAATTCCCCGGAACTGAACACTTTGTAGTAGTCACACTCATGTAAGCTCTGCATCCTGCCCCTGTTGAAATGGATTGTGTAACTATCCCTTCACTATATTTCTGGCTGCTTGAAAATTCAGCACAATTAAAAGTGTGCATGAAGAAATAGGATCTAGTCTTCCAGTCTTGATTTCCCTCTGCCTGCTGTAGGAGTAGGGCTATTGTCAATGGAGGTAAAACCCAGTAAAAGGACATATAAAGATGGCCTAGTATGGAATGTACTTATTTTCTCTTCTTCTTTCTACTGTTTTTTGTACAACTTCTCAGGATTTATCACATCTGTCTTTATTTTCCTTCAGCCATTTACTTTTTTCTGAAGTAGTAATAAATTTTCTCCTGTGTTGCCTCATGTCCACTTTTCTGACTTAAGAAATGCCCTATAGCCCTGAAGACATTGGATAAAGACATGAACAGAATAGTTGCATCTAGTATACAATTGCAATTTTTCATGCTATTATTCCTACATACATTAGTCATGATGGCTTCTCATGTGTGATTTCTGCAGTCCTCAAAAGGATTGGTATGAAAGTTGCTTGGAATAATTACGTGAGGGTTATTGTACAATGTAATAATCAAAATCTGATTTTCCTACAGACATTCCCTGCTGACAGCATTGCTTTACTTTAGCTATGGCAACAACCCAGTGCTGCCTAGAGCTCTTTTATGGTTTAATTTCTTTTCCATGGGAGCTGTTTTATTCTTCCTAATGTTCCCATCCCAGCAGCAAATGATCAGTGTTTGTTGGGCTTCTGGCTGTGTTGGCATTTTGTAGGATTTCAGCCCACCACTCTAGTTTTTTCCAAAGTGTTCCTTATACAGTGGAGAGTGTTTTCAGCTTTCTGCTTCTGCACTGGAACCACTGGATATTTTGCACCACAGTAAGGGAGAGAAGGCACTTACCACCTACTGTAATGAATTTCTGCAGTACTCTTTCACTATTCTTTTTGAACTTCATTCTGGTGCTGACAAGTGGCTTTTGTAGTTATATTCTTAGCAACTGTGTGCTGTTAAGTGTTTGCTAGCCAACAGGAGATTTTGCCTCTGCAGGAGCCATAATGGGGTGGCCACTTGCTGGTCTTAAGTTGTTTTTCTCTATATATACTGCTACATTTCTGTTGTTCCAAAACACAAAATTGAATGGTGGTGGTGATAATTGTTTAAAGTGTGAATTTGTAAAAAAAAGTCTTAATTTGTACATCTGGTCTTTTTAATACTAGGCATAATTTCACTGTGCATTTAAAAACTTAATTATATTAGTAAAAAATTTGATTTTGTGCAATGACTTCTGTATGCACAAGTTGCATAAAATTGGGGAAAGTCTGCTTTAGATACACAGATAGAGGAAGAATGTGATATCATGATGTAAACCTCTCACTAAAACAAAAGCTTCATATTAAAGCCAGATACCAAAGACTGTGTACCTCAGGAAAAAGAAATCCTTAACCCTCAGCTGTAAACAGATTGCAATATTTTTGGGCAGAGCTGCACATATCTATCCCCTCTCCTTCCTGTTGAATTTGGGCAGAAGACATAAGATCAGCTGGAGCTTTCAGCACATGATGATGTTTTCAGGTGAGAGCAAAAATGCTGGGCAACGCAAAAAGTCTTAATTTTAACTCGTAAGCAATCAACAGTGTTACCTTCTGCTTTTATGATCCATGTTCATGCATCCTCAATGGAAGGCTTGCTGATTGTTGCAGCAAGCCATCATGTATCTCTCAGCCTCTACAGAAAGTGTGCCATGTCTGTGGTGAGTGACATCTTGAAATGCTACCTGCTCTCAGCAGGCAGCACCTCATGTTGGGAATAGAGCACTTTCATTTGAAGTGCTTCTGAAAGGGATGGGAGAACTGGGATGTATCTCTTCCAAAAGGTTACTTGTAGCTGAGATGATGTTCACATTGTGCAGAAAGAGATACCTGCTGAGAAAATCGGGGCGTACTTATGGGTGCCCTTTCCCTCTTGGGCATTTGACTTAAAATGCCTTATAACTTCTGTCACACAGATGACTGTTTAGGTTTGTCATTTAAGGCAAATTATGTATTGTGTCTAAACACATGCATCCTCAAGAAGTTCCAGGGAACCCTCCATAGACAAGAGGGTGTGAAGAGGATAGAGCCAGGCTATTTTCAGTGATGCCCTGTGGCAGGACCAGAGGTAATGGGCACAAACTTGAACACGAGGTTTTCTGTTTGAACATCATGAAACCTTTTACTTACATCCAAGCATTGTACGGGTTGCCCAGAGAGGTTGTGGCATCTCCGTCCATAGAGATATTCAAAAGCCATCTGCACATGGTCCTGTGCAACCTACTGCAGGTTGAGCAGGGGTTGTTCAAACAGGGGAATTGGACCAGATGAACTCCAGGGGTTCCTTAAAACCTTAACCATCCTGTGATTCCTCAACATAAGAAGTCAGCAGATGGCCCAATGGCATGGCTTGTTCTTCCTAGTGAAGTTTCGTAACTGGGAGCAGGGGAGAGGGTGAAATATATAGTCTGCCTGTGACCATGCTATTAACTAGAATGTTTTTCTAGCTGATAAAAATGTCATATCAAGAACTCACATTTCAATTATGGATTCAACTGGAAAAGTGTGAATTTTCATCTAGGTTCAGGGAGCTGCTTGACTTACATAATGTTTTGCTGTTGTCCACAACTTGTTTGTTTCTGCCTTCCTTTCCTGTTAGTTTCTGGAAATATTTACACCTTTTCATAGCACATGTGTTTTCTGTAAGTGACAGAAAACCAGGAGGGCACATTCTGCTGTAAATCATCCCAGGGCATAATTTATCAGGGAATCTAAGGAAATTAAAATTTGCTGGAGCCCAGTGCTTTCTGCCTGACAGTTTATGTGGGAAGGGAACAAGGAAAGATGCCGTGTTATTCTTAGTCCCATCTGCACTTCTGAAGCTGTTATTTCATTCTTTTTGATAGGTCTCAGGGGAGCCATGGCGTTTGCTCTGGCTATACGAGATACTGCTACCTACTCACACCAAATGATGTTCTCAACCACTCTGCTCATCGTCTTTTTCACGGTGTGGATTGTTGGTGGAGGTACAACCCCCATGCTGTCATGGCTGAACATCAGGTCAGTATGCAGCTGTGTGCTGGGGAAACGTCACTTTCCAAGAGGCAGCTCTGCTAATTTGGCATAGTTATACAGAACTTGTTTGAGTCTTGCTAGAAGCATTTAGAATGTGGTATTTTACAAATACTATGTA
Source organism: Acanthornis magna (assembly GCA_036785705.1). Lineage (NCBI taxonomy): Eukaryota > Metazoa > Chordata > Aves > Passeriformes > Acanthizidae > Acanthornis > Acanthornis magna. The sequence continues at coordinate 29,372,450 of JAWUZG010000221.1, read as the reverse complement.
TATATATGGTATCTGGAATATGGTATTTTATAGAGGAAGGTGCTAGTGCAGGCTGGTGTAGAAAATGCTTTGATGCTGCTGGGATTCAGCCTAAAGGTGCTCTAATGCTTTGCGAGGAGGTATCCAGGTCCTTGTCAATCCAGTAGGATATGGACTAGTGTTGCCTGACAAAGCAACCCTATATTGCAAAGAAAGTATAATACGAAGTTTATATGGGACTAGACAGATTAATTCTAAGAATGTTCCCTGTCTCTTTGCTCTTGGTAATGGCCCTGTTAACAGTTTTTAAATTCAATGGAGTCTTTAATGGGTGGTGTTAAGGAGAAGATACTTTAAAGAAAACCTGATGATATCTAAGCAGCTGGGATAAATGGGATCCTGCTAGTCTTCTGGGTGTGTTTCCTCCTGTTTCGAGGAGATATGTGAAAATGGTAAGCTTCATGATGATCGATGTTTGACAGTAAGTCCTGGCTGATACTTCATACGTTTGGCTACAGGTACTTTTACATGTGAGAATACTTTTCAAGACATGTGCTAGAGAATCACAAATCATTCATTGTTAGAGACAATATATATATTATAATTCTGGAAGTTTTGGCAGTTCGGGAGACAAAGATAAATAGAGGAGAATTAAAACAATACATGCTCTACAAGCCCTTTAGTGCATTTTTCATATGCAAATTATTTGTGCTCTTTGGCACTTGAAAATTTTCTTTATTGTTTTCTAATTGTGTTAACTAGAATTTGTATCCCACTCTTTGGTGATAGGAGAGGAAAAAAAACATCCTAGATAAAACTGATTCCAGTCTTTAGAAGAACTGATCATTCTCGGGGGCTGGTGCTGCTTTTGGAAAACTGCAGTGAGCTCCTTGTGGCAATAGGTAGCAGGTGCTTTTGAGGTTGGCAAAAAAAATCAGCAGTGATTTACAGTATCTCAGCTCTGACTAACAGCAAATATTGGAAAATTGGGTTTTTCACCAGAAAGAAGCAACACTTCTAGACAGGCTCTCTTCAGGTCATATCATTAATGACAGGTAATGCAACACCTGGTGGGAAGTCTGCAATAAAACCAGTGCCAGCACAGTTGTGTCATTAATGGTTGTGAGATAGCACATCCTGATGATGCAATAGTTCTAAGAGCTGGCACCCTTTGAGCCTTTTGTCCTGCTGCCTGTACCTCTTCTGTCGAGGAAGCATGGCTGGGTATTTCCTTCAAACCTTGTCACCCAGCAAGTGGCAGACGTGCTGCTGACCTGCTAAATGAAGAGAAATTGTGTTCAGTGTACCTGCACCAGAAGGCAGCTTACCTCTGCCACAGGGCTCCTTCAGACATCTGCAGCAGGACAGGACCGAATTCTTGCACGTGGCCCAGCCCTTGGCCAACTGGAAAATCGTTCTGAGGCAGCAGCTTTTTCCTCCTCCGTCAAAACCAGGAAGCATCCAATATTATGCACTTACTCCTTTACCAGGGGTAATCTAGCTCAGTAATGAGACTCCATAAGCCTGGCTGATGAGCTGGCCCTGTAGGCAGAGAGGACTAGCACCATATCCATTCCAGGTGGCCATCCCTCAAGGTGGCTATACTTGCAAAAGTCCTTAGTGTGGCCAACAAGGCAGAACAGCTGTAAAGGCCGTGGTACCATTCCTAGAGAAGTAAGTGCCGAAAGGAAGCTACTGAAGCAGTTTTGAGTGTTTAGTTGTAGTTTTGGGGGCAGATTTAGCCACCCTTGTGAGTAAGCAGTAATTTTAACTGACATTGTTTGGCATGGTTGACAGAAAATAAATGGTTAACTTCCCTGTTCAGGGAGATAACATATATAACAAGGGAGATCTGTGTAGGAAGCATTTTAGATAACTGCATGGGTCTGCTACAGCTGGCTTGGTAGGCGCTGACCTGCCAGAGATGGAGACTGCACCGTCTGGGAGCGCAGGAAAATCAGATTTGTGCCAGGAGGTGGCGGCCACGTGCAGCTGATGGAGAATTGGGAACTCGGTGCCGGTGAGGTACCCTCAGTGGTTAGAGGAAAACAAGAAGTCCTGATTTTATAGTCTTTTTATTTAAAGGGACAAATTAGTTTCCAGCTGGATTTTAAACTTATGCCAATTATCTCTTTTCCATTGCCTTCTGCCCGGTGGAAGGGGTAAGCAGGAAGAGATGAGGGTGAGATGCTGTCCCAGTGCCTCGCTCAGCAGAGTGTACAGGGCTGATGCAGTCCTGAGGCTGGGCAGCAGCTAACTTGTCCCTAGGATGCTTTCTGCGCCTTGGCACCTGTCCATTATGTTCAATTGCCAGAGGCTGGAAATAAACAGTAGTTTATTTGCATACAGGATTACTTAGCAGAAAAGAGGTTATGAGCTAAAAGGTGGTTTGCTTCCTAGATAAAGTGAAGGGACGTAGAAAATTAATGCCATGTGTATGTTGGATTTAAATGTCAGGATTTCTGGGGACTCCTAAGAGTTCAGTTCTGATGTGCAGTTCATACCAGTTGTATCCTGGTTGACTTTGGCCTTTGTGCAAGGAAGGAAGGAAGGGAGGAGAGCTAGTCAGCCTTTACCAAGACAACGGCCTGCTTTAATGGAGAGTCACTCAGGCTGACCCTTCAGTGCGATGTAGGCTGCCAGGGCGGAGTGTGGCGAGGTGGTGTTACTGTCATGCCGTGGACACTGCTCTGCCCACCAGTGAGGCTTCTGATGAGCAGAGCAGCCCTTTCAGTAGCTTCTGTGGACTGAGATGGGCTGAGCTGGACTGAGATGGGCTGAGCTCCTTCCCTAGGAACAGCCGGCCCATGTCTGGGCAAGTCAGAGGAGCCAAGACAGACATCAAACCCAAAGGGGCTAATTTAAGGCGGTGCCTGCATGATTGAAGCAGAACTGTACCAAGGAGCTGACATCTGCCAGCCTGGCCCGACACCGCTGAGCTCATGGGGAAGCAGCTGTGTGCGTGCAAGGGGCAACGCCTACACAAGGATCCAGACTGCTTTGCTGTGGCTTAGAGGCAAAGATGTGTGCCTTATGGCCACCCCATTACTTGAGTAGCATTTGGGATGCATGCTTGGCTCTTCACTTACTGCTGGTCCCTTCCCTCCCACGATATGAAGTATTAAAAGCAGGTAAAGGGTGGAGTGACTAACTTGAAAATTAAGTTTTGGTAAAGTAAAAAGCAGCATAAGGAGGAAAATAGGCAAAAATACTCTGCCTCCTCTTGCTGTTCTGGAAATTTCAGTTATTTGGGTGAACAGGTGTCTTTTCAGATAGGGTAGGTTATCAGGGCCCACTGGCCAGGCTTTAATGTACAACATTACCTATGGTTTGTAGCAGAGGCTTAACTTCAGTTTACTGCCTAAGTGGTTGGAAAAGTGAGGTCACAACTTCAAAATCTGAGTAAAAAAAATAATTAGATCTTTAGATGCTTTTGATTTCTGCCACTTGATGCTGAGAAAATTAAGAATTAACACCAAAAACTGGAGTTAAAGCCATGACATCATGTGTTTGATGTTCTTGGCTGACTGTCAGTGAGACATAGCCAAACATTTGAGTGGTAAACAGTTGTATTTTCTTAGTAGTAGATTTTTTTTCTTAGAAATTAAAGCATGATTTAGATATTAAAAATATAGTCTCATCCTTTAAGACCTAAACAAAGAAACAATTTCCTGGCTGAAGCTCTAACAGTTTCAGCAAACTTGAGAGCTGTGTAAATCAAAACCACAAGCAAAATTCCTCTTTTCAAAAAAATAGCTAACTTCTTGTTTCATTTATCTGTCACAGGAAGAAAGGGGAACTCCTAGCATTTCTATTACAAAACAATGTGTTTTCCATTTTTCATTAGAGGTTAGTGACCTGGCTCTTTTCATGTTGAATGAAACAACACATAGATTAATGCCTTCCTCTCCATAACCTGCTGCAAGTGAGGAAGTTATTGCTTATTTTAATGAAGTAATTTCAGTTACACTTAGCAACCTTTTTATAAATCTCAAAGCATTATACCTTACGCTTTGAAATACTTTGTGTTTCTTTTTATCATAAAAGCTACAGGTTGCACAGACAATGTCAACATAGATATTTACTGTCTTATGCCTGAGCTTGCATATGCTAGCTTTCAAAGTGATTTAATTTTTTTTTCTGTAAAAGAGCAAACTGAGAAAGAAATGTGGAAACACTACCTCGCATTCATCTGCTATGTGAACTCCCTGATTATCTGGGATGGTGGTAAAACTGTCGGCTTGGTGGTTATACTCCATTCTCTTACCCAGGGTGGTCCAATGATAAAATGTGCATTTCTAAAATACCATGCCTCAGTTTGCTGGGATGGCAGCAGGTGAGCGTTGATGCTGGGATCCAGCCTTGTGCTAGACTAGTGTGGTTGATGTCTGAGAGGAGGTTACACCCTCCTGTTTTGCAGCCTTTTTCCAGTATTCTATAACTTAGATCACCCACTGCCTTCTAGCCACTCTCTGCTGCCCTTGAAGGCAGATACACAGACCCGGGTGCTGTCCCTTGCCCTCTGTTATGGGCTTTTTCCTTGCCCATCTCTTTCTGTACTGTTTTCTCTGGCTGTCTTTCCCTATCTAGTTTTTCTAATCTTCCTTCTTTCCCAGTCTCTGGTTTTTCATCATCAGTCTTGAATCTCCTGTAATGGTGAGGCATTGTAGCCTCCAAGCCTCACCCCTCTGGGCTTTTCCCTTAGTCAGAGAGAGATTCCCTCTTCCTCTGGAAGCCTGGAATTAAGCATGGGGGACGTTTCCTTTTCTCTATTCTCGTCCTCTGAAACACAGCAATTCACACCAGAGAGAAAAAGCGTGGGGAAGACACTGTGGGAGTTGGGTTGAGACACATCTAGAGCCCACGGATGATATGAGTTGAACTGCCGAGCTCTGGCAAACTTCAGCCAGCTGTTTCAGGAATCATTGTCTCAGTTAGGTGAAGTAAATACCCAAAGGCATCCTAAAAACAACCTGAGACAACTTTTCCTAATCCCAGGGTTTTTTAGTGATTGGGTTCTAATTTTTATAAAACTTGGTGGTGGGAATTCTTTTCTTTCTCAGCAATGTTCTGAGAAACAGTTGAACTCTTCCAAAATAGCTAAACTTTTCCAAAAATGCTGCACTCATTACAGACATCTGGGAAAACTTTAGTATACTAACTTGGCAAAGATACAGCAAAGAGAAAGAAGTCATAGAAAGGAAGTTATTGGGCAGTTTTTAATTTTAGTTTTTGCTGTACATGCAGAACCATCTCAGTGGTGGCCTTGGGGAGGAGAGTACTCTGACCTGGAGTGTATGTTGGCATGAAAAAAGAGCTATTGAACCTGGAATCCAAAACAAATCTATCTGAAGTCTGGTATTTGCCTCGACATTCAAGGATTAGATGAGTACACGCTCTTCATATCACAAACTGTCGCCTTAAATATTTGTTTAGTCAGGATGTCAGCCGGCGGTCAGGGTGTGTACACCTGCTTTTTCTGAAGTGAGGCTTCTGTGGATTTCTGATCATCTGGGCTTTTATTTCACATAAGTAATATATAGGTCTTGATACATGCCTTCATGGAAATATAAGGGGGTAAGAACCCCACAGTCTGCTAAGGAATATACGTGGAAAATACTGAAAGCCAAAAGTGCTTTCATTTGCACCTAAAACTTCCCCACAAACAAAACTGAAAAGGCAAAGCAAGGAGTAAAAACAGAGCAAGGAGTAAAACATAGCAGTCTCTGCTATGACTGGAGATTAAATCAGAAATTGATTGTCAATTGTTAGTTAAACCAATGGAGTGGTTTAGTGCTGTTATCAGTTGCTTTGGACTGCTCTGAAACCAGGCAGAATTGGTGACCCATCTCGTATATGTATAGCTTCCCGTGACTGCTTTGTCTGATGACTCTTTCTCTTTCAGACCATGTGCAGGTCTGAAGTGGTAGGAATTGTTTTGGGTTGGCTCTGTCTGTGTGCAGCACCAAAGAGAGCTACTGAATCTGTTTTTTCTGGGGGATGTAGTCTGTCATTAATACAGATGTTTTGCCAGCTGGAATCTGAACAAATGAAGAATATTACTGGATATGTCAATCATAAATTGTTTCTGTTGCTAATTTTGTTTTTTTGGTCACTTTGTCATTGCTCTGCATTGTTGTTCATGTATGTTCTGTCTTTTCTGATTGGGTAGAGGGTTTTTTTGTTGGTTTGCTTTGTTTTGCTGAAGAGGTCTGTAAAGTCCCCATCCCATAAGCATTTTGTTACTCACATTGCATTCTTGTACTGTACCAGAGTTGGTGACCATGTTCCATCGGTGGAAGAGATGAGTGAAAGCCACTGGCTGTATTTCAGGTGACACTGTGCTTTCCTTGGTATCACATTAACCTGGTGCTTGGCTTTTTTCATCTTTGTAACACTGAATGTATGCTCTTTTTTGTATACTGTGGCATGCTGCTGCTGCTTCCTTTCTGAGAGTGCTGTAGATGTTCCTCAATTCTGAGTCTATTCACTTATTCTGAGCTGTGGGAGTGTGGGGCACACATCATGTCCTTAGCCTTAAAAAAAAAAAAAAGAAACTATGAAACACCGCTTTCTTTAACTCTGTGTATAGACATTTAATACAGCAAAACTGGAATCTCTGGCCTTGGAAGACATGAAAGCTGAAAATCATGGATTTGATCTTATGATCTTTAGTCACAAAGGTATTCTTAAACATCAGTTGAGGTTATTTTGTGTAACTCTTCAGGTTGGAAGAAACTTCATAGACAATTTAGCCTGGCCTTTTTGGGCATGTATTTTTAAAAACAGAGAGATATCTGCCAGGGAAGACTGGGATTCTGGTTTGGTGTTTTTTAGAGTGGCTACGTGTTTAAAGAGAGAATTTAAAATAAGATAAATTTCAAACTGACATCTATAGGGGGATGTATATATGCATATGTATGTGTGTGTGTGTGTGTGTATATATATAAAAATATATAGCATATTTATGTAAAGAAGGCTCTTTGGGACGGGCAATGAAAAGTTCTTCATGTACCTTGTCACACTTCAAGGTTTCCGGCAAACTATCAGATTTGCCAGAGATTCAATGTGTTACTTTATACAGAGAATCTGAAAATTATTATCTATAACAGTCATTCTTGGCTGTTGCCATAGTAATTACATATGCTAAATGTAATAATGCCTGGTATTTTGAAAACTTGTCATCTGTGTGTTGTAGGGCTTTGGAAAAGTTTCTGAGGTATCAGAGGAAATTATTCCACCCATTTTAAAATGGTGTAGTAGAGAACTTGAAGTAGTTCTATCTGCCTTTTTAACATTCGTTTCCATCCAATTAGTTCAGTTTTGTGTGTCAACCACTTTCTCCCACACTGTTTAAATTACTGAATTATACATAAGCTTAGTATTTGAGAGATAAAATCTGAGTAGCTGCTCTCCTACTTGTGATGCTGGAGTTGTAGCTGTAGGATAAGGACTGAGAAGGCCAAGAGTCAGTTAAGGGCAGAAATGCTGTGCTTTGGTGTTGGGCATAAGGAGCTCAAGGCTAATCCCTTTGCTATTGCAGAGATCTTAAAGCAGGAAAAGCCTTTTTTGCCTTAAAAAATATTTTCATTAGTGAGGAGTGAAGAAATACGCTTAAATTTGATTAATTTTTACTATAGCATACTCTTGGGACGGTCATTGGAATCTGTAAACAAGGATGAAATAAAGGTGTCTGAATTTCACATATTAGTAATTACCTGTAGTGAAGGAATAAGGTGTCTATCAGACACCAGAGTGATTCCAATGGGGGAAATAGAGGGGTTTTTTACCAGTTTTGAAACATACATGCATTGTTACAGCTGAAAGACTGCTCATATTCTTCATCTGGAATCTTCTTTTTAAGAGTTACTTATTTGAACTGCTACTGTACACCCTTGAGGAATTCACACACAACTGCTGCGAAGGGCTTTCAGAAAGGGTGGAGGGAGAAGAAAGATGCTTGCTGCCATCTGCCCTACCTTGGCCTTGGCTGTCTCACAGCTGCTGTGCCCCTCAGTCCCCATCGGAGAGGCTGTGCCTCTTCAATAAAACACTGTTTTCACCCAGCACTCGCTCACCTGCCTTCCTGCTATGGGGTTTGACAGCCCAAGCTGCCCTCTCTGTGCCCCTGATCTCTCAGGGAGGGGATCTGTGTAAATCCATCCAGTAATAGTTTAATTTATAAGACTATAAATAAATGAGAGATGATATTGGCCTTTACAGCACATTTAAATTACAGGAAGCTTTTAAAATATATTAAGTGTGTGAAATAGATTTTTTTTCTCTTAACCAAAATAAGAAAATCAATGTTGAAGACATACATGTATCAGCTTTATTTATACATTTAATTATCGAAGTAGTTAAGCAAGGATGAAGTAAGTATTTTCTGTGATTTTCTTTCAGTGAAGGAGGTTGGGAGAGACTTGACTATTTTTCGGTATTGTTTTGTTTCAGGTGGTAAAGGTGAGACTTCCTTAGAATTCTGGGGGCTGGGCCTGCAAAAAAACATGGTGCTTGTCATGAGATCAGAGTATATAAACCTTGAAACTTAAACAGACAGGTTTGCTACCAAAAAATCAGGCTTCCTATACAGTTGATGCTGGAGTAGAGGATAAGAGCATACTGTCTGAAAGATACAAGAAGTAGTTGTGAGAATTCAAAATGGAAATGTATTTGGTGTTAATCTCTGAACTGAGGAACAGAATTTTTTTAAAGATGATTTATGGAAAGGAATTAATCGGGAATATTCAAACTATAAACTCATCTGAAAAATAACAGAAAAAATTTAAATGGATAAGTCTGTGTGGATATACTATTTCAATATTGAAAGGAACATTTATAGTAATTTTTTTTTCCTGAAACTTAGTATTTTAATATAGAAAAGCTGTCTTTTCCTGTTCAGCACAACAGTGAACACAAATTCCTGGCCTGTGATATACTATGACTTTTCAGTGAGTAGTGTGGTTATCCTGCTTTGGTCCTCCATTAAGCCCCATTCCCCTGCCTAAGGGCAGTCAAAATCCTCAAACCAAATGCACAGTCTTGTAAGTCAAGTAAAAGTTGAGACGCTGAATAGTTTGGTTTTCTTATGTACTGTGAAGTGAATAGGTAACCCAGGGAGTATAAACTATTTCGGGAATGCAAGCTATGTTCGTCTTCTGGAATGAGCTTCTTGAGCTCCCCATTCACACTCTTCCAGCTACACAGCCAACATGAGCTCAGTTGCTGTGCATAGCATGTTGAACCTTCCCCCATGTGCAGCTGGAGTCTGGAAAGCCACAAATACTTTTATTTTCATGTGTACTTATAAAGGAATGTAAAATCTTACCTATATATGTATATATATTGCCGTACTGAGTCGGTTTCCTGATGTTGCTTGTCATCTTTCTGCATTAGATAACCAATTTCCCTGCCAAAACCCCTTCTTATGTAGTGATAGCCAAAGCAGTAACATCTCAGCCCTTGTAACCTCTCAGAGCTCTTGTGTATGGTGTTTTATTTTAGCATATTTTACAATCCAGTACTCAATCTGTCTATCCAGTGCTCCCTTAAACTGGTGAAGCTTTTCAGTTCCAAGGCTGGTCAGTGCCAATGAATTTCCAGGCTAAATGGGCCTAAAGTTCAAGATGGCTCTATATATAGAAAAAGGAAGTGATGAGGAAAGGACAAGAGGCTCAGGAGAAAAAAGAAAAAAATCCAAGCAAATGATTAGGTCAACACTATTTTTACATGAGGCTGCTGCAGAGCAGCCTTCTGGATTTTCCCTGAACTATATTAACTCATGTGAGGCCTTAAGCTGGCTGTGAGTCCATAAGGATGACTTAAAACTTTTCTTCTTCTATTGTTCTATCAAAAAATGCTGCCCTGGAAGCTATTTGAAAGTGTTCTTTTCTTTTGATCCAAGCATGGCGTCCCTGGGATGCACAAATGACATAGTCTGACCAGCAAGGTTCTCTTGGCTTCTGGTAATCCTCAGGGCTGTTGCAAAAACACCATGGCTATGAATAGCTGAAAAAAAGTCTAAGGAACAAGGAAATTGCACTAAACCAGCTCAGTCTCTTCTAAGAGAGAAGTGACGAAATTAACAAAATCTTATTGTCTGAAATGGTTGTTGCACACGTTTTCCCACATTTATTATGCAACATGGTGGAAATGAAACACAACACATTTGAGACTGAGAATCTTATCTAATTTTTGAGATTGGAGGTTTAGGTTCTACAGATGACAGAGATTTGGACAGAAATCGGATTTAAAAGAGACAAGTCCAATCTTAACAAATAGCTGCCCACAAAACAGACCAGAAAAACCTGAACATAATTACAAGGATTAAATGCACATCTGGGATAGGAGCCCTGTGTGCAAGGATGGTTCAGTAATAAGATGGTTGCTAACTATGCAAAAGTGAGTAGATAGTTTCTTCTCAACACATTATTGTCACCACCCACCATCTCATTGCCCTGCCTCACACAGTTGGGAGATAGGACTGCAGGCCACTTGCTGGTCCACTGTGGCTGTGTTGTGGTTAGGTGAATGACTTGCAGCAAATTAATGTTGTGACTCTTTATAAAGTATTTTTTGCTCTTCCCATAGTGTATTAAAACTTGGGAGGTGTGTGTGATTTTTAAATCATGCAGTTGAACCATTCTCAAGTTTATCTGGCCATTATTTGCTGTAGGAAATATTTAGGCTGGGCTTTATGCTTAGTTTCTGTTTTCTTCCTGATGGACATGATGGATACTCTCCACTGAAGAGGATGTCATCCACTTTTTAAGGCAAAAAATAGTATTTTACCCAGTTCTAAAAGAATTGGCAACAAAGGTAAGCAGTTAAAGTTGATGCCAAGATGGACGTATAGCAGCTTCTTGAGTGAAAAAGTATCTTCTTTATATCCATATAACTGCAGGGGAATAATGGACAGCTCTTCCTCAAACTATTCTTGTAACCTCTCTGATGCAGCTTTGCTGGGTGCTTAAAGTGCTTTTAAAATGCATTCTGCCAAACTTACAGCATTTGCAACCCTCAGTAACACCACTTGCTTTGTTTCCCTAATGTTTCTGTAGGGTTGGGGTTGACCCAGATCAGGATCCTCCACCTACTAATGACAGCTTTCAAGTCTTACAAGGAGTAAGTAATTACATAACTTCTCTATTAGGCTGATCTTATTTTATGACTAAGACAATAGAGAACTGCAGAAGTTGTATGCATGGATAAACCCTTCTCTCCTACCTGGCAAGTCAGTAGGGGATTTTGCTTTATAACATTCAAGTAATGCCCACTGAAAACATTCAGTGGTGTTGGGTGTTGGCTGTCGTGTTCAAGTTTTTGTGTATACATAAGGCATCACAAACCTTGCAAATCTACTAATGCACCCTATTTAACAATAAGCTTTCCTCTTCCCCCACCTACCCAACATGCTTGCTTTTAGCATGCTGCTGCATAAATAGTTCTTCTCAGTTCAGAGATAATACTCTTGGCCTGTCTTCCATAACTGATACCAAATTTTGACCCTTGGACTTGCTTAGAATCCAAGATGAAGTTTGCTAATCTGATCTCAATTCTTGTGTACTGAATCACAAGCCAGCTGGATCCTACTTACCACCTGGATGAAGCAGGAGCACTGGAAAATTGCCACTTGTATTCAGCAAACTTTTGCTGTGAATCTTTAATGAAGTTTTCCATGCATCAATAACAACCCAAGAATTGACATTTTTCCCCCGAAACGTGCCATTGGCAAACTAGAACATTGGAAGAATGTTGCTCATAGCAGAATTTTCTGTTTTGCTCATCTATAAACTGATTGATTAACCGGAGGAGTGAAAGGTCTGGAAAAAACCAAAACAACTCAAAATTTCCTCAGGCTTAACTGGGAGTTTGCTCTGTCTAGACCTTGGTTTACACTCTCACAGAGCTCTGCCTGATACTGATTTTTTAGCAGCACAGCTGGTAGCTGATGTAGGAACCTACTGGAGGAAGTTGAATGCCAGGGAACTTTAGATCCAGAGGATGCTTAGGGAGCAAGTGCTGGGTGAGGATCCTGGTGGTCAAGCTGGTTGGAGACAGACTCATGTATTTGGGATTAGCTTTCTTCTTAGTGGTTTCTCCTGCCTTGGTGGTTTGGTTGTTTTTTTTGTTTTTTCCTTTCTTTTTCTTTTCTTGTCACATGTTGTATAGATAAGAGTTATTTGCTCAGGAAGCATCTCTTTCATTGCAGAAACTGCGACTGGCATCTCTGTGTTCTTTGTAAAAGCCTGTGCCCAGCACACAACATAGATGCTGAAATGGTGGAGTTGGCTACCAGTAGGGGTGAATTTTGTTTTGTAACTATCTGGAAGCATCCAGAAGTATAGGCCTAAAAACACCTTTTACAATGAAGGCCACAATTGTTGCATACAACCAAGGTTAGGAAGTGGTATGGTGGTAAGATGGCTTTGGCCAGTTCAGACTGAGCTTGTCAGTAATTGAGAAATTGCTTTAATGGGAAACAGGGCATGAGTATTCTGTTCTCATTCAGTGTCTGCTGTGGAAATACCTTGTTTGCTATTTTCCCATGCAAACATAAAGAACTTACCCATTTGTTTCCCTCTTTAGCTGTGCATTGCATTGCTAATGTAGTCCATTAGTCAGTTCCTTTGGATTCATCTTTCTTTCACCAAGCCAAGATTAGCAGTATGTCACAGTTAAAGAAAATACATTATTTGGGATGAGGAGGAAGTGAAAATGTACTAAGCTTTAACTCTTGGTGGATCATGGATTTTTTTGCAGGTCAGAAGTAAAAAGTGTGATCCTGTCTTGTTGTTTTCCACTCATTTGCAGAATGATTCATGCAAGGCATTCATCTGTTTTCCTGTGTTTAAGTCTGGCCTCTGGCCACAGACACCCCCCCCAACAACAAACAGCAAAACAAAAACACAAAGCAAAACACTTGAACCCCAAACAGTAACAAAAGCAGAAACAAATGCAGCTGCAGACCAGCTGCTGTGATGATTTACAGCACAGCTAGGTTAAGAGATTACATTTAACACTGTTAGCCCTTTCAAGGTTGATCCAGCATTTCTGAGATTTGCATGGCCTCCCTCAATTTTGATTTTTATATGGATTCTCTGTTAAGCATGTTTCTTTTAAATGTGGTATATTTCATCAGGTTTCTGAGAGTTTATCAAGTATGGTAACTTCCCTTGTTGTTCCAAGGAAGCAACAGACTTAAGGAGAAAACATCAAACCTAGAGTTAGACCTAGACCTATGGAAGCCAACCAAGCAATGAGTAGGAATCAGTCTGGAATATCAGTGAGGCTTATTTGCCTGTTTTGAAGTTGTTTCTATATCCATTACTAACAGTGAGATAAGGTTTTAGGCTCCAGGGAACTTGGTGGTAGAGGGCTTGTTAAGGTAACTTGAGTGCAATGAAGGCAGCCTGGTCCTCTGCAGCTGTTTCTGGTCTTTCGAGAAAAAGTAAACTCAGTGTAAGCAAGTCTCTAAATAGCTTTCTTCAGCATTCCAAGTACAGTGTTGAAGTAATTTGGCTTTTTTTTTTTTTGACAGGACATTATAATTTGCATTATTGGAGTGTATAATTTTAGGTTTTTCTGCCTGAAGTTATTGAATATGTTTTTATCTTACTTTTAGGATGGCCAAGATTCTGCACGAAGGAACAGGACGAAGCAGGAAAGTGCTTGGCTCTTCCGGCTGTGGTATAGCTTTGACCATAAGTATCCTTTTGAAAACACAGCTTAGTTTCAAGGCATGAAACGTTCACCTTTTTCCTTTCCATGTACCGGTATGTAGCTTTAAGCGCTTGATCTTTCTCCTGTTTGACTCTCTCAAATATTTGACAGGCTCAAGGCACAGAACTGGAGCTTGAACTCACAGGCTCATCAGTCAGACCTTTCCTTTCTGTGATGCATGGTATGTGACACTTGCTGGAGGACAGAAACCAGTCAGTTCTAGGAGATGAAGTACCTTCCTAAACATTAAGACAGACAATTAACTCATTCAGGTCCCCTGACTTGTTCTATTAATCTGTTCTCATTTTCACTGGTGCTCATAGCATAAACTAGTTTTCCAGGTCATTGTACATGTCTAAGCCTCAACTCATTGCTTTGCAGAGCCATCTGCTGTTGTGATGAAGTCCCTGTGGTTGATTTCCAAAGAGAAAGTTCTGGAACTAAAAATCTACATGTGATCCAGTTTTTCTCCTTAAGTATATCCAGAACTTACTATGGGTGTCAAAGCAGGGTGTCCCTGAGTGTATGTAGTACTGTACGACCTTTCTGAAGCTATTATTATACTATTTCGATAACCTTGTTTAAGGTTATGAGCAATTTTTGTGTAGCTGTCCTGTATTTCATGCTTGAGGGTTCTGGGTTTTTTTTTTTTACTCAATTTAATCAGTATGTCACACAGCTGCTCCTCCCCGACAACTTACAGACACTTAGCAGAAAATGGCAAAGATAATCTTGCAGCCATGGCAAGTCGCTTATACCTAGAAACTCAAAGAAATTTCAATACTGAATTCCTAGTAATTTCTGGGACAGCTAAATATACACAATTACCTGTGACAGGGCCTTAATGTTCTTGTAGCTTGCATCTGAATCTATTCACTGGAGTCTTGGCCTTTGATCGACGAGAGATTGCTGGGCTGGTCAGAGCACAGTAGTTTCCTTCCATGCCTTGTGCATGAGGCTTTCCCACCCAGGCAAATCCAGGCATCATGTTGGAAATGTTCTGATCCTAATAGTCTTTTTGGGATAAAGTCTGTTTGTGACCAGTGCTTTCAGATGCAGTAGCGTTGAGCCAAACCCAGAAGGGAGTGTATGTGCTAGTTTAAATGTTCATAAATGTTTGTAATTCCAAGTTAACACTGAGTTCTAGTGGCTGGTCTCAAAGTGCCTCAAGGTCAATTTTTATTATTAAAAAAAACCCCAAAACAACACCTTTGGTGTTAAAAGCATGAAAGGATTTGACTGTGGCTGACTGCTTTTTTTTGGTCTTTTTAAGAAGGAAGCAGAGCTGTCCTCTTCCCCTGCCCTTACAAAAGGGATGTGCTTGATGAAAGGAGTGGTTGGCAATGCTGACTTCCCTTGGCTGACACTTGCAGAGAACAGTCCCTCCCCAGCAGCTGCAGCAAGGGCATGGGGAGTGCCTGGAGAAAATGACAGCCTGACTACCTGTTTCACAGAAACTGAAAGGATCCTGATAGAGCATTTGCACTTTTTTTGTTTTTTTCAGGTGACGAGCAATCTTTAGGAACAGTTTCTGTGTAGTTTGTGACAAGGAAACTGACATTGAGAGGCAGAACTGTCTTACCGTATGTTAGAGATAAAAGTCTGCTCCTTCTCTTGAAAGGAGGCATTCAGATAAGCATTGTCTGGGTGGGCTTGAACCACACAGATGGGATGATCTTTAGAACTGTCACCTCTTTATCCATGGCTAAATGTCAAAATATTTTTTGCTGATGCATTCACTTGGTTCCTGGGTGGAAAGGCAGATTGTCTCAAAATTCACTCTTTGCAAGGGAGCTTAACTTGAAAAAGATGTGAGTAAGTGATGGAAAAGTGTGCTCCAAAGCTCACTGTTGCCTGCAGAGCTCTGTATGCATGGATAAGCGGGAACTTCATTCCTGTGGAATGCAGAGTTCATTTAATGTCGTGGGCTGTTCCCTGGGCTCACCCACAACTGTTAAACATGGAGAAAACTGCAACTTTGATGAAGTAGCAGATGTCTTTAACTGGGTTTGTTTTCTCACGGCTGAGCTGCTGCCTGTGTGCCGCAGGGCAGCACGGAACCTGGGTTAGTGCAAGGCGAAGGGCTTGCTTCTTTCCAGGAATGGGTGTAACCACACTCTTAGTGAAGGAGGAAAGGAGGAAACATAACTCTGCTCGAGTAAACAGCTGTGCCGGGCTCTGTTAAAGGGAAGAGATAGCTATCTGCTAAAACAGCCCCCTTTTTAACTCAGTTGTTCCCCTAAGCATCCTGATCTGTTGGGAGGATCAGGGAAACTTATATTTACAAATGGACTTGATTCTCTCTGTGCTTAGAGGCCTAAGAAAGTAACTAGAATGCCTGCAACTTATGTATTTAAACTTAAAATAATCAGACAGACTTGCGTGGTAGTCAAGATCAACGTGCTGCTCTTTAGCAGAGACTTATTTTGACTCTTGGGTATTTTTTTCAGACGTATCATCAGTGTGGAGTACTCATGTGAAAAGTATGGATTTACCTGGGCACAGGCTTGTGACAGAGGTGTAAAGACACTTTCCCACACCCATGTCCCCTCAGTGTAACCTAGCTAGCACTGCTTTCCTTCATCACTGTGTAACATGGCTCTTGCATAGTTTTCCATTTGTCTTTCTGAGGGTCTGTGTGGTACATGTATGTGCACTGCAGAAATGTCAAGTGATCAAGTAGCTATATTCCTTTGAGGACGTTGAATGAACAGAATTTTATTTCCCTATGTTGAGCCACACAAAAATGTCACTTTTTTACCTCTGGCTTGCAACCTTGACACCATGCTCCCATCTTCAGAGTAGAAATACCCTTGGACCTTTCAACACTAAAACACCTTTGCTTATTTCTTTTTACCTGAGAGCACAGAAGTTGGAAACATTGCAACTGTTTGAAATTTGTAAGAAGAAAGTTAGCTAGTTATCCTTGCAGAAGATGAGTGAGTAAAGAAACTGCACTTGAAACAATCAAGGGGAAAATGGTGGGAGGGTGTTTTATGAATAATTATTGCATATCACAGTTCAAAGGCAGAAGCCCATTTCTGTACCATTTCCTCTTTATTTTCAGTAGTGGTTTTTGAACACTGGTGTGTTTTCCTTAACTACTTAAGTTATCTAAAGCCAATTCTCACTCACAGTGGCCCTCCATTGACCACAACTCTGCCCAGCTGGTGTGGCCTGATAGCCCGCTGTCTGACAAGTCCCCAGGTTTATGATGTAAGTAGAACAACTAAATACTTCTTTGTATTTGTTTTTTATTTATTAAACTCCAGCACATCAGTGTTTTTTCTTTTTAGGTGATGTCCTGGTTTCAGCTGGTCTGAGAGACATACTAAAAGAAAGTGCTGCTTTTTCCTAGCCAGAAAAGATTAAAGATACTCTCCCCTGAAGCAACAGCTTCTGTTGTTTGAGATCAGAAATTATCTAACTGTCCAAATACTACATTAAAAAAATAGCATTTAAGGATATGGGGAAATTATATGCCTAGTCAATAACCAGTTCAGTGAATCACTTCAAAATATTCACTCCCTTCTCAAGACTTTTGGACAAGATTCTTTCCCTGTTGCTACCAAACTTTGAGGTCTCCTTAGAGATGTCATTGACACATTTGCTTAGCTGGAAAAACCCTGGTAGCACTTCCCTTCATTGTTTCCACTGTGAAATTTGAGATCAGATTTCAGAAACCGTTAATCAGTTACTTATCTCAGTCTAGCAGGTCACTACACTGTCTTTACAGCCGTGTCTTGCAATAATTAATGCTCCATTCTCCTATTACTCTTGCAGGATCCTGTACTTGTCATTCTTATCTGTACAGTGCTTCTGAAATCTACAACTTTTCATGAGTTGCTTGTAAATAAAACCATAGAACTATGTAGGATATCTCAAACATGCAGGTTCTCTGCGATATTAATATCTCTATGCTCAAGTAGTCTTGGACCAGTTGTCTATTAAGCTTTTCCCAGAGAGTTATGAATTCCACTTGCAGCTTTGAAATATTCTACATTTCTTTCTGGGTATCATTAGCACCTTACTTCTACCTGACAGAAAAATTTCAAAGAACCTTGAGATGTCTGCTGCCCATTTGGAGCTGTTATGCAAGAATAAGACAAGAAATTTGCCTTGTTCCCACCACTTTGCAATGCCACTGGAGGTCTTAAAACAGGTCTAGATTAGAAAGCTATCCATCAGACCAATTATCCTGCTTGTGCATTGCCCATATGTCTGTCTATGTATGATCCTATGAGAACAATTGTCCAGTGAATGAGGATTTAACCAGAATGAACATGCAAGTTTTGGCTCTCCCTTTCTTTATAATAGTTTGGCTCTTTTTTTCTTTTTTTCCCCTTGTTACTCATCACTGTTGGCCACTACTACATGTGGAAACTTATTTAATGGATTGGCTCAGTGGTACACACAGGGCATTAGCTTCATTAAAAATGTTTGCAAGGTTGTAGACTTTGTTAAGGTGTATAATGTGGATCTTTCATATTATATTCTATTTTCTGTTCCTATTTAAGTGCAGTGCTGCTTTTGTCTTAGGAAAGAATATAATTCTGAAGTTTTATTTCTAGCTTCTTTTCAAAATTTCTGAACCCTGCAGTTGCATTGTGTCTTTTTGTTTCTTTACATGGCTGGCTTTGCTATGACACTTGGCTATGACATTTCATTAGTGATTAAAAAGCTGTGGAATCTTTTTGCCTTTCTGTTAAATGCAGGTGAAGCAACAGAGGCAGCCATGTCTTTGTGGGGACAGAAACTGCTTGGAATAGTTTTGCATTTGTGAGGTATTTCCAGGAAAATTAAATGGTACACCGGTGGCATTAAAGACTGAAGACGTCAAGTTAAACAAGCAAAAAAAAAAAAAAAAGTCTGTAAATACTTAATAAAATATAACACAGCTGGAAAATGTTTCCCAAACACATATTAAATCCTGGATCTCATTCCAGGTGCATGTCTGAGTTATGACATCTAAACAGAGAAGAAAGCATCCAAATATGTGGCTATACTGACAGTATATTTCTATATTGTTTTTAGCTTTTGTTGTTTTAGGGTTTTTTTTTCTCCTCTAACTTTATTACAGCCTTACTTAGAATTCACTGTCACTCCTGGAAGTGGGAGTAGATCTTTCTAATTAGATGCCAAAGAGGGGCTCAAAAGTCTGAAAGTCAAATAATCCTACAACGTAGCCCACCCACGACTTATTCCTCAGCATGAGATCGTGTCCTCTAAGCTTCAATTTGCATGGAGTATGTGTAAGGCTCTGAGTCAGCACACAGGGGTGAGGTACAGTGGATTTCTTCCAGAGATGATGATATTGTTCCTTGCTGATGTTCTCCCACTGCTTTAAGGCTGAGCCACTACGCTTTTTCCAACCCAGACAGACAAGTTGGAATTTAAAGCATGAAAAGTTGCTGCAGTTAGGAGTGAAATTCTGAAAATTTTAATTTTAAACACTGTTTTTTCTTCTGGTGCTTTATTCAGTGCATGACCATTTGGCAGGGCTTTCTAGCTTATCCCAAGCTGATGTAGGTCAGTTTTTTCCTTTCCTTTTGAAATGTCCTTTGAAACTTTTAGTAATTCTCTGTTCTATCAGTCATTTATCCCAACTGAAAGAAGCACTTCTGGGAATGTTTTTTTGTTATTGTTTGTTTGTTCTGGGGTATGCTTTGTCTTCCACACTCTTCCACATTTTAAGAAAAAAAGTTTTGTTCTTGCACGTACACAGTATGGCAACTTGGTATGAAACTAGATGGAATTGAATTAATTTATAAATATGCAAGCCTAGTGAAGAAACTTGATTTGCAATCTTTGGAGGAGATAACTCTCAAAATGGATGAGAAAGCTGTTCAGTGGTTCTAGCTTCATAGCAAAAAATGGCTCCATTTTCTTAGTGAATTTAGATTCAGCTGAGAAAGAGGGAAACTAAACAGAGCATCGGATTTAAGTTGGAATATATTTTGCATGCTTTCATTTTGCAGCCACAAGATAAATAACTTCTGATGCACGTTTTGTTATCTGTGGTGCCTGTGTTGTGTTCAGCACTAGTGTTTGTGATGACTGCCAGCACTTTGTGCATGCATCTTACTTTCCTTTTGCTTCTTTTTACATTGTCTTAGGAGGCAATAAAGACTGGCTTTGTAAGCAGACACTCATTTTAAATAAGCTTTAATAATAAAAAACATCTCCAGCATGCATTCTTAGGAGCATGAACAGATTTTACCACAAACAGGACAGAATGCAGGGAGGTACCTCAAAGTATGTCAAAGCAGAATTCAGGCTTTTGCAGAGTTTTGGGTTCAGGTCTTTAGCCATTCTGGTGTGTCAGTTTAAGTAGTGAAGTTCAGTCCTGTGTTTTCTGAGCGAATTGAAGCTTTTCCTACAGAACCGTAGGGGATTGCAGAGGCCTGTTTAGGGTTATTCTTGGGAGTATTTCAAGTCTCTGTGGATCTATTTGGATACGTTTCCCGTCTTCCTTGAAAGAATTGTTCATGCTGCACAAAGCACGATAGGTTTATTCACCCATCTTCTTTGTTTGCAAACATAGGAAATCTGTATAGTATGTGAGATTGTTTGTGGGTGTTCCCTGAGGAAATATATGAAATAAAATGCATGCTGCTTGCAGTACTACTCAGAACTGAAACAAATAAGTGACACTTGGCTTGCACAAGGCAATGTTGTACATTGAGTGAGTTTTCTCTCACTACCTTGAGAGAAAGCTCAGGGTTTTCTCTGAAACTGATCATGTTTACATACATGTAAGTGTAGCTTGGGACAAACCAGCAAAAACTGAGTTAGGACTTGCCATATAGTATGAAGCCTGTGACCCTCTCATTCAGTATCCTGCTTCCAAGAGCTTTTCAGCCTTTTGGGGAAGCTCAAGCATAGTGTGTCCTTACCAGCTTCTTATCTGATAAGCGGCTGCAAGGATTCGCTGTTCAATAGCATTGTGGAGACAGGAGGTGCATTGGGGGCTTGCTGCAGCCTCTTCACACATTGCCCTGGTATGGCAATACCTTCTGGTGCTCTGTAAGCCCTGCCTTCCCCTTCTTGCTGCTTCTCCAAGGGCAAACACCATGACAGGGAAAGTGTGATAGACATTCGCAGCTGCTTTGACTTTGTAAAACAGAATCAGTCAACAGTCACAAACTGCCGGCTTCATGCTCATTTTTCTGATTTTCATCCTTATTTGCATGTCTCTTCAAATAAATATATCTCTGAATATCAGATTTTCTTAAACTGATTATTTTGTGACTCTATAAATCATCTTGCTCTTGTACCTTAGACTTTTTTTGGCAACTAAAAGCTTGCAAAGTCTGTTTCTGCCAATTATAACTGAGTCCTTTAATTTCTGCCTTTTTTTCCTATTTAGGATGGTGCCAGTAGTTCAGTCTTTTCTTTGCAATCAAAGAAAGCAAGTGTCCTAACCTGTATTTGCTCTTTGAGAACAGTGCTCTTTATCAGACTAACCCTGTCACAAAAAAGCAATGATAAATTTGGATGCCATGAGGGATCTGAGAAATTAGCATTCCTTCGAAGTAGGGCTTGTCTTGCACCCAACACTGAACTGCACCATCTCTTTCGTTGATTTTGGCAAACTCCTGACACCTCTTCTGGTCCTCTTTAGTTAAATATTCTGTATCATCTAGAGGCTTCTGCTGCTTTATTTTGTCTGATTATCTTTCTGACATAATGACAGGAAGCTTTCCCAGGAAGTTTTATTTAGCCAGGAGCTGCATTTTTTCATCATGGACAGGTTAATCAGCATTTTCAATCTCCAGTGCCCTGAACTCCTGTTCTGCAGTAGGGGCAGGGCTTTCGTTCACATTGATCACAGACATCCCATCTCACACGGCCTGTGCCCCCCTTTCTTTGCTGCAGTGGAAGAAAAGAATGTATTTTGAGAGTGTAGCCTGACTGGTGCCTAGCCTACTGAGGGAACAGCGATACACACACATTTCAGCTCCTGCTAAGCAGTATGGAGCCATTCATGTGCGGAAATAATTGCTCTCATTTGCAAGAAAGCAAGCTTATGGGACTGATTGGGATTTTCTTCAAATATGAAGAAGGCCCATTTTCTGATCAATTCAGCTATTTTTCCTTTTACCGTATTAAACAGGAGGGAACATGATACAATTGCTTGTTGTTGTTATTATGCTGTGATAGAGAAATTAACTGTTATATTACACTTCCATAATTTCTATTCTCTGACCATATATTTCATTCCATTTCTGCCAAAATAAATTCACAGGGTCTTGCGAGCCACTTTTTAAAATGATTTTGAAAAGAAAACACATCAGAACTAGTTACAAAACTATGAAGCAAGCACTTTCTCGTATCTATCCTTTATGGCTCAGGAGCATTCCCAAGAACTAGGTCAAGTAATTCTTTATTTAGTAACAGGTAAAAGTAAGGAGATAGTTTGAAAGAATATTGTTAGTTCTTGATGTATAATTAAAAAAATGTTGAGGAATCCTTGAATATAGAGAATTTGGGCCTTATGAGTTCTTATCAGTTTGCATGAAAAGTTTACTAATGAATTTGACTAATCAGCAACAGATGCAACTCTGTATCTGGAGTGACTCAGCTGTGCTTGATCTCCAGTCTTTGTCCTGTACTGCCTTCTAAATTGTCATGCAAAACCCAATATGTACCACTTGTCTCTTGTGCTTCTGGTGTGCTTCCAGTGCTACTAAATCCCGGGTTACCCATTCCATAACCTAGTTCTTGGCTTCAGCTCCCTCTCATCTCTCCCCAGTAGCAGTAGTTATACACGGAACAGTAAGCTGATTTGCAAACACTGGGTTCAAGGTTATTTTTAACATTTCTTAAGGTGGAACCTTATCTCTTCTATATTGACATGTAGGTGAATTCTTCAGTTACATCCTGGGCTAAGAAAGGTGCTGTATAAAGATTTTTCTTTTTTTCTTTTTTCAGAATCAGGAACAGCTTAGAGAAGAGGATTCTGATTTTATTCTGAATGATGGTGACCTTACTGTGACATATGGTGATACAACAATAACTGCAAATGGTTCTTCTGGCCCCCATACAGCTACCACTAACCTTGACAGCAGGAGAACAAAAAGTAGTTCAGAGGAAGCACTGGAACGTGATTTGGGAGCAGCAGATCATGAAGTTACAAGCAGGGGTACCCGGCTAGTATTTCCTCTGGAATACAATGCATGATTACTGACTCAGTAAAAATAACTCTTGCTCTGTGAATGGATCAAGGAAGACTGCAGGCCACTGTGTCACTTGAGGTGGGGTGTTTATTCAAACAAGTTAACATGCATAAGTGGTTTTACTAGGGTCTGAAGATGTCACCTATTTTTTACTCAAGATGCTGACAGTGGGGTTTTCTATATGTCTAAAAATAGACAAATGAGAAAACTGGTTATTCTCCTCTTTCCAACTGCTTATTGAATCCAAGTATAACTAGCATGCTGCAATTGTCTTGTTCAGCTGCAGCAGCTCTCTCTCTCAGAAGAGAGGTACATTAAAATGGCACAGAACTGAGCTTGTCTTGGCTTAGCTTGAGAATGTGAAAGGACAACTATAAACTTGATTATTAAGAGACAAAAAAGATTGTGTGTGTATCTGAATGTGGAGAGATCCATTGTTAACTTCTGTGAGGTTGAGGAAACTCAAGTGAAACGGGACAGTAAACATTAGGGCTACAGATGCATGAATGAAAGACTGGAGAATCTGTTACTGCAAACTGTACTTAATCTATTTCAGGGGAAAAAAAGGGAAGATTTCTTCACTGGTCAGCTGTTTAAATAGGAAGGCAATGAGAGCTACTTGTCCCTTTAGCTTTGGGCAACTTGACTATTACTATTAGCCTAACTTCTAGTGCCTCAAAAGAAAAACATTCAGCTTCCTGTGGTCTAAGATGTACCTGACCCAACACCAGCCTGGAGCCAGGCTCTCTTGGGTAGCAGACACGAAGTAAAACTTTCTTTCACATGAAGAGAGTTGGAAACTTGGGCTGGGGAAAACAGCAGATAGGAGGAGGGGAGAAAGAAAGAGGGAGGCAGTATTGAACCTGTAGGGAACCAGGTGGTTTCATATTGCTCAGAAGAATCCATGGACTCTGCTTACAGTTCTTGTGTGTGATAAACAGCAAACATCAAATTAAACAGATGAACAAATACTACTGTTTTTACCATTTGTGATTATCCTAAAAGAAAGCCGTTTACCCTTGTTCTCTTTCGCAGAGTAGATGTGAAACTTCAGTGGGGCATTGCACAACAGCATATAAGCTACAGAAGTGATGAACTGTAGTATCATCTTAAATGTGAAAAGGGAAAAATCTCTGACTAGTATTTAGCCCACTTACATGTAGGCTAGCTTTAACTTATTGCTAAATGCTTTTTAATTTCCTGATGAGGAGATAATCATTGTCTTTGCCAATAGCTGAAAATGTATGCTTTGAAAAGCAGTTCAGCTATTTAAAGCATGCTAAAATGTGATTTCATTCTCATGTCTCAAAAGATTTATTTTTTTAAAGAGTTCTGTGGCCCACTAATGTGATGTAATATCAGTTTGTCCAAAAAGTGTATTTTTCTTGCTGCCATTTCAGTTGTTCCTCTCATAAAATTGTGTGTGAGTAAATACCCACTCTGTTTTTCCTTAACTATTAAACTTACTGGGCTAACCTCAGTACGAGAACTTCCTGTTGCAGAGAAACATTGCAGCTGTGTTGTGTTGTCTAGTCTGCTTTCTTTCAAATGTGTTCTCTAATGAGTGATCTACCTCCCTTTCTGCCCCTCCAAAGTAAATTTATAAAGGGTATTGATCTGTAATGACTGTCTCACATTATTAAGAAAAGAGACATGAGGAGATCAGGAGTCTTTATGTAGAAAAGCTAAGACTAATACAGAGTCACAGAGTGTTCCCAGTTGGAAGGGAACAACAAGGATCATCAAGCCCAACTCCTGGCTCTGCACAGCACCATCCCAACCACCACATGTCACACCATGTGCCTGAGAGTGCTGCCCAAATGATTCTTGAGCTCTGTCAGGCTGGTGCTGTGACCACTTCCCTGGGGAGCCTGTTGCAGTGCCCAACCACCCTCTGAGTGAAGAACCTTTTTCTAATATCTAACCTCAGCCTCCCCTGACACAGCTTCGGGCCATTCCCTGCGTCCTGCCACTGGTCACCACAATGAAGAAATCAGTGTTTGCCCCTCCTCTTCCCCTCATGAAGAAGTTTTATAATGCAAAGAGGGAGCTTTGTTCTTAAATGGTGCAGAGTAACAAGGCCTGATGAAGATTGCTGAGCAGAACAACTTTTCAGGTCTGACATTTTGCAAAAAAAAGCCAATTCTCTTCACTTCCCTGGGACCACAGGCAGTTTATCAGTCAAAGCTGAGGAGTTCTGAGCAGGTCCTGTGACTTCCAAGAGCACTGCTGCAAACAGGGGTGTGACACTGGAATTTTCAGGGTGCTTTCCACAAGTGGTGTTCCAAGCTGCTGATGCTGGCTCCAGGAGTAGCTCTGATGCTCTATCTCCAGTTATCAGAAAGGAGGAACATTATGACAAGTGTGTTTACACTGTGTGTTACATATCTGCTATGCAATGTAAGCTGGCTTTTTTGATAAGCCTGAACAAGGGTGAAGTATCACATACTTGGTACTCGACCAAGTCTAGCCCTGTTCCAAGGATGCATGTTTTCTGGCCTATGAAGAGATTAAAAAAAATTATTTACTTTTTCAATGAAGGAATTGCCTTTGGGGAAAATACTGCAGGAATTTTAACTGGAGGAAAGAAAAAAAAATTCTTTTTTTGGCTGAACTTCCGAAGAGCTGATCTGAAGCAAGTAAATAGCAAAGGTTAAAATTACATCTATTATTAATGAAATGATGGCCACTGTGTTTTACTCCTGGGGGAGGGAAAGATCTCACAGTAGGAATTAAAGAACCTTAACAGGCCACTCATGCTCCTTGGAGGCCAGATTCTGTGATTTTTGTCTTTATAATCAGATTGGCATGGTCCTTCTTGTATAAAATCAATTTAACTCCAGTTGCAGTCTTTCTTTAGACAGCATTGGTCAGAAAATTGTCTTTTAGTCTTATTCTGGCCAGTAAAACCCTAGGAACTAATATGCTTCATATGCCTTTCAAAGAAAGGTTCAGTGTTTCTTTTAACTCTGAGTAGCTCCCTGGAATAACATGCTTGACCTCAGCCTTGGCAGACATGGTGTCTGCTTCTGCACAAGTGTGGGAATGGAATTTGGATACTCTCAAGCCTAAACTTCATGTGCTTTTCTTTAACATGTGGGGGAGGACCTTTTTGGGGGAGAAACCAGAGAAGTTACAGATCCATCAGCAGGGAGTATTCCTCTCCAAAATTACTGAACTGATGAGCCACTGAAACTTTAGAAGAAAGGGCAGACAACCCATGACCAGGAGCCACAGACCATCCAGGAGAAAAGAAGCCAGTAAATACCCTGGAGTGCCTATGAACAATCTCGGTCATCATTGGACTTGCAGAAAATAGGACAAAGCTGCTGCATTGGTTGAACACATTATTCAGTTGAAATAATGTGGATTAACAAATTCAAATTACTCTATATTGGAAAATCCTCTTTGTAAGAAGCAGCCCATGCAAACCTTATTTTCAATGCAGGAGCAGAATCTTGCTTCCCAAGGTGGGGGGGAGAGGTGGGGGGGTGGGGGAGAGCTTAATATGGTGCAGTGAAAAACCACAGATACTTCTTGGTCTGGAATTTTTGGGAGTGCCATTCTAAAAGATTACTTCCAATAGAAAATGAGCTTGCAAAGTGAAAGAGGAGGAAAGTGTGGAGGAAACAGTGAATTACAAAGCCAGGAAATGGTTTAAACAGGCAGCTCTACTGTGGGAACAGCACTGTAAACAATTGCTATTCTTAATTTTGCAGTCCTAAATGCTGAGAAGTTATGTTGGCTTCTGCACCCCTTATCTAAAACAAGGGCAGTGGGATAATGCAAAAGTAATAAAACTGCCCCATCCTAAGTGACCACAAAATCAAAGGCTTTTACAGGGCAACACTGACTTGCTTCTACTCCAGAGCAAGGAAAGTAGATTTGAGCAATTTTTTTAAAGTAACCTCACATCATTACTATGTTTTCTTGATTCTAAAATGCCTTCAGTAATTTTGAGAGCAGTTCTATGGTAACATTAGTGCAATAAATATGGAGGTGCCCTGTAAAACATGCACACATAAAAACAGGAAGCAAATGCTTGTCTAATATTTGAATCTGGGTTGCAGACTCAAATGACATTTTGTATCTTCATTTGATACTTGCAATTCATATAAGTTTTTGTTATGGAAATTAAACAGTTGTGACTAAGCAATTGACTATTAGAATCAGTTCCGATTTTCAGGTAATAAAATGATCTATCTGGTTCAGTTGCTTTATTCACTATTCCTCTGCTACTTTCTTGATAATAATCTATTTTGCACTGCCCCACATGGACTTGCAGACATCCAAAGTGCCAGTGGGTTTGAAGCTTTATCTAGGGACTGAATCTTAACTGGGAGAGACAGCTCATTGTAATTTATACTGGAATAAAAGACTTCATTAGTTGCCTGCACTGTCTCTGTTGGGAACTTGCTGGTGGAGAAGGGCGTCTGGAGGGAGGGAGAGAAACCCTGGCTTACTGAATACCTGCCTAAGCTGGCATGGATAAAGCCAGTGCTCCTCTCAGGTTCATGTGCAGTAGTACAGAGCCAGAAAGAATTTCTATCAGTGCATGCAAGGGAGCAGCAAACTTTGTCCTAGAAAAATTAAAAATATTTGGGTTAATTCTAGCTTTTGTTAAAATACTTTTTAATTTAATTTTCTGAAGCCCCATTTCCTGCAGTTCTTTAACCTTTCAGAGCTGGTAAATGTCGTATATAATCACATTAGATATAGATGTCAAAAAAGGAGGGAGGGAGGCAGAATAGTCAGACTTCACTTTTGTGCCTGAGTACAATTTCAAAGCCATGCAACTTCACTAACTTATGTAAATTTGATTAATTAAATGGCAATAATCTGAAATGCTGCCATTAAAGGTCGCTTTCCCACTTCTAATTGAAAAAAACCCTCCAGATTTGCATTCCCTCAGAGAAAGTGAATGCCCAACTTAAAAGGGTTTTGCCGCAATGTTAAAATACTTAACTTTAGGCTATGAGAAATAAATTGGATTTATTTTTTAACTAGTAAAATCTCTGAAGTTGTTATTACTGAGGCAGGGAGAAGTAGGTCATGCAGTTCTGTGTTGTAATATATTTATGACTTTTGTTTCCAGATTTTAGTTTAATCAGGGAGGTTATCCTCCACTGCCTGATTTTGAATTTCAGTCCTAAATTGCTTGGCTTGAATGTCTTGATGTTGACACAGATTAATACCAGAAAGCAGAATACCAGAAGACATTCTTCTGGATCGCATCAGCCGATTAGTAATAGCTGTTGTGAAATAACAGCTTCCAGCAGAAGGGGTCACTTGAGGTGAGTTTTTCTGATTTGAGTTTGGGATATCAGAAGTAAAGAAACAGAAGTAAAATCACATGACCCATAGCTGGGTCTGGTGGAGCAGGGAGAATGTAAGCCATCTAAGGATGTCCCAAATTTGTTTCCTTCCTTAAAGGGACACAGGCTGCTGTGCCTTGCCTTTGCAGTGACAGGCTGGGTGCTACAGGGTTCCTGTTAATTAGTTTTGGTGTGCTCATAATGCTTGAAATGATAAGCAGCATTTAACCTGAATTTTCAGTTTACCGTTCTTGTAGCTCTTACCCTCTTGTCACTTAAGATATGAACGTATCAGTAAGTCTTAGAGTTACTTCAAACATAAAAATGCACAAGGTATCCAAAGCATATCATGCTGTCCTGACTAAGACTGCTGTGGTAGATGGTCTCTCCAAAACGTTGGATGCTTTGGCTCCCTTGAGGCACCTAAAGCCTGTGTGGTATGAGAGGGTCAAGCTGGGGGCAGTCCAAATGCTGTATCAAGGAGGGCTGTAAAAGATACTAAGTCCTGTCCTTCCAAGAGATAAACATGGTTTCTTGTGTGCAAGAAACTGAGTGCTACTGCACCAAATGTCTTTAACAATGCTGAAGGAATTATGGTTAGCGGAGGTTTGCAGAACTGAAATATCGTACTGTATTCCCCAATACAACCTCTTTGTCATGTTGACAGCTACAGCAACCACTGTCCTTTCACTTGAAGCACTGATGATTTAAGGAGAACAGCAACTTTCTGAAGTGCCAGGGCTTGGTTTCTTGGCCTTCAGCACGCCAATGGTGTGCAGGTCTCTGAGTCCTAATTTAGGAGCTCAGTATCCTAAAGAGGTTAAATGGCAAGGGATTATCATTTAGCTACAACAGTGAGTGGGAAGGAGAGATAAAGCAAAATACAGTGAAAGCTCTCCATATTGTGGGGATAGTAGTAGCGGAGGATGGGGAATAAACACCTGCTGGGCTTTCTGCCACTGCCTGGCTTTTGTTCAAGCTCAGCTAAACATTCATTCATGCAGACAAGACACTGCAGTAACTTCAGCTTTGAGCCTCTTGATTGAGGCTTCATCCAGGCATTCTTGTCTCAGGAGAAGAAATTTTAGTGCTGCTTGGAGCTCCTGCTCTGTCAACAAGTTTCAGGTTAGGTATGCAGGTGGTGTTACTGTTCTAGGTCAGCAAAGTACTTCATCCTTCCATTTCTTCTTATTACTTCCTTACTTCAAATAGATCTCGGAGTCACCAGGCAGTAGCAGGTACAAGGTGGTGGTACCTCTTGTGGAGTTCATTGTTTCACATCGAGTTACACCATTGGCTGCACTGAAACAAATAATCATAGTTGTCATTTGTAGTCAAGTCAGAAATATATCTTTCTTCTTATTTGGCTGATACTAATGCAAAACTTACTGTGGCTTGACACATTTGTGATACATATAAACTTCGTATTTTACCTTAGAACTGTCAGGTCTTTCCTCAAGGCAAAGCCAGCAACTTAGCCCTCTTCTCGCAGTACAGAACTGATTTGGAGTTCCTTTCCTTAAAATCTAATTTATGGTTCCTACCTTGGAGCATCCAACAGTTGCTTCGATACCCTTGTCTTTTAGGAAGGGTTGAAAGGTACAATGAGAAGTAAACATTACTATGTAGAGAAATAAAATACAGATTTACATCAACATGGCTGGGATAGAGAATAGTTATAACTTCTAAATCTGTTCTTAGAAAGAGTGAATGATGATGTAGACAAAGAAGGTCTGGATGATATACTTCATTTTATAAGACATTTGGAAAGTGTTTTCTCAAGAAGCCTTGGCTCATGCTGTCGTAGTCTCTGTAAGAAGATGAATATTTAAGGATTAATAGTTGACCATTTATTCTCAGCTCTGTTTCTAATCTTTTCACCAGTTTTCCCAGCTGAGAGAAGTTACTAGTACTGTCATCCAGAGATTTGTGGGACTGGATCTGGAGAAGGGAGTCAGGAGGAAAGTGAAAAATGTGGGGGATATTCAGTTAATTTTGGAACCTAAGGCTGATTGTAAAATGGGGCCCTGCACTTAGGGAGAAGCATCTCCAGTGCACATGCACCTACAAGTGCAATGGCCCACAAAATAGCTGCTTGTCTGTAAGAAGGAGATTGGAATCATCCTGGTTAGTGCTCAGAAGACAGCAGGAGTGATTAAAAAGACAATGCTGGGAACTGAAGCCAAACTCACAAACCATCTGTTGCACTACAAATCCAGTGCAGAAGCTGCTCACCAGTGCTGTCCAGAGCAGCGATGTGTGGGTGGCTTTGCTGCTCCTCTGAGAGCATGTGAGGTGGAGCCTTGGCAGAGTGCCACTCCAGGGTGAGATACCAGAGGAGACTCTTCTTTATCTTGCATTATTCTATCATATATAGTCAGTAATTTTTTGTTATGCTAACATCAGCTGAATATTTGAACTGGATCAAAGGAGAAGTGGAAATAATATAAAGAGATGGTGATCAGAATTTAACTCTGCTTGAAGAGCTACAGACATTCTGCCCACCAACCTTCTTTCCCCAGCCATTCTGTATTTTCTTAAACATATTTAGTAAAGGATATTTGTCAATCTAACATCTCCTCTCTTCCAAGGCTAGGACCCCTCTGCTATGACTGAGTTTAATATTCTCAAAGCAATTGAATTTTATTAATCCAGGTATCTATTATTTTTCTTAACCAAGAGTGAGTTCACAAAGTAAAAACTATTCCTGCTAAACTAATCCACAGTCCAGGACAAAGTGATTTCTGAGAAGCACTTGAAGTAACATAAGCCATGTGTGTTTTTAAGTTTAGGAGCTGTTTTCTTTTTCTTTTAAGAAGAATTTAAGAAGAATAAAAAGTGACAGCTTACATTCAGTTTTTGTGTAGGGTAACACTTGAAAATGTGATTATTTCTAAATACGCTATGTGTCCTGAGACATTTGATCAATGAAATAAAATTGTGAAATCCATCCCTATTAAAAATCTTAAACAAAATCACATCTTCTCTCTTGTTATGGGACAAGAAATAGAACTTAAATACTAAATGATTACATACAATCTGAAAAAGGGAATTACAACCTGAGGTAAATGTACAGCTATCTTGAAAGCACCTTTTATTCGGGAAAGGGTGAGTAATTAAGGACGTGCCACAGCTATAGACAGAAACTTGGTTTATGGCACGAAATTTTCGATACCAATTACAGTACTGAAATGCACCTGCCTTTTGCTGGAACCCCCAGTCTCATCTGCCCAGCAGTGCCTTTAGGTTTTACACTACAATAGGAGAAAAAGCACTCCATGCTTTGCCATGCCCCACTTCTCTCTGTACATTGGTCACCCTGTGCAGAAAATTGTTTCTGTGCTATTACACCAGTAAGTTTCTCTTATGTGGGGATGGTAGGTTTTAAAACAGCAAACAGAAGTCGCAGAGCTTTCCTGGTGCCCTTCCCTGTGCGGGAGGTAGCCAGCTCCTAGACACTGGATCAGACAGATGGTGTGGGCTTGGATTTGGCCGTGGAGCTCCAGCCACCTGCTCCCACCCAGCTCCCTCGGTGCTCAGACCTTGATAGCTCAAGTGCCAGCTGGGTTAGCTGAAGAGTGGGATTTGAGCTGTTTGTATCCATGGGTCAGTGATGTGGTTTAACCCCAGCCAGCGACTAAGCCCATGCAGCCACTTGCTCACTTGCCACCAGTGGGATGGGGGAGGGAATCACAAGGACAAAACAGAGAAAATTCATGGGTTGAGATAAAGATGGTTTAATAGGGAAAGCAAAAGCTGTGCACACAAGCAAAGGAGAACAAAGAATTCATTCACTATTTCCCATGGGCAGGCAGGTGTTCAGCCATCTCCAGGAGAGCAGGGCCCCATCACACACAACAGTGACTTGGGAACACAAACAACCATCACTCCAAAGATGTCCTGCTTCCTTCTTCTGCCCCCAGCTTTGCATGTTGAGCATAGGGCCACATTGTCTGGGATATCCCTGTGGCCAGCTGGGGTCAGCTGTCCTGACTGTGTCACATCCCAACTGCTTGTTCACCCCCAGTCTCTTCACTGGTAGGTAAGGAGCAGAAAAGGCCTTGACTCTGTGCAAGCACTGCTCAGCAATAACAAAAGTATCCCTGTGTTGTTGATGCTGTCTGCAGCAGAAATACAAAACACAGCCCCACACTAGCTGCTCTGAAAAAAATTAACTACCCCAGCCAAAATCAGCTTAGTGGGGCTTTCCAGCCAACAGCAGGAATTTGGGGCTAGACCCCAGAGAAGCAGAAGTGTTGAGCAGCTTCAGGCAGTGAAAGAGAGGGGACCCCAAGGTGCACGGTGCACTTTAATGGATCATGGGAGAAAGTCTCTTCAAGCACAAAAAATACCCACGTTGGTAAAACCCTACTGGAAAAATAAACAGGGCAAGATGTGATTTACCCTGGACATTGGTATTCAGAACGGGAGGAGGAGGGAATGCCAGCAAATTTCCACACATCTCCCTTCACTAGGAAGGAATTAACTGTTACAATGCTATGGTCAAATGTAAACAGAACTACCCTCAGGTTACTATTAGCTATCCATAGCTGCATATTTCAGTATAGATGCTATACCCACAAGCGGCAGAGGCACCAGTAAGTAAAAAAAAAAAAAAAAAATTTCCAAAAAGCTTCTAGAAAGGACGGTGGTCCGTACTGGGCCTTTAGCCAATGAAATCTGCCAAGTTGGATGTGCATTTTTTTCTTGTAGGATTTCACACTTTATTTGGAGAATAATACT
The DNA here is from genome assembly GCA_036785705.1 of Acanthornis magna. Classification (NCBI taxonomy): domain Eukaryota; kingdom Metazoa; phylum Chordata; class Aves; order Passeriformes; family Acanthizidae; genus Acanthornis; species Acanthornis magna. Next base: position 29,339,512 of record JAWUZG010000221.1, on the reverse strand, counting down.
ATGCTTGTTACGAAAGCACTTGATTACAAAAATCAACCTGATTTTACCTTTTGGCAGTTATTCCAAAGCCTGACTGGCAAGGCAGGCTGCAAAGGATTTCAAAGAATGCAAACTTTGCTTTTTATTAACAGCATTTATGATATTAAAGGTATTCAAATCATGGCTTACAGTTAGATACTTCTAATACTACAGCTGGTATTGCCTTCCCTAGATGCTTTTTACCTTCACTAGTTTAAAACCGCTCAATATTGGAATGAATTTTCCATGGGTAGAGTAGTGATGAAGCCCTGCAGGCATTCAGAAATAAGTCCCAGGAATTGTTCTGTAGGGCCCTAGACTACTTGTGCATTCCCCAGATCAAAGCATCGTTAGAAGATGAAAAAGTTTTATTAATTAAATGCCTAGCTCAAAATTATTCTAGCCATTCTGTAACAGATCACAAGAGACTTCTCTCCCACTTATCCGTGGACTTTTTTTTCATGCAATAGTAAAGATTTTCAAAATAATGTTTATTAAAGGCACAGCCTAACCCTTCTGAAGGACAGGATTTTTTGCCATGAGGACTGGGACATCACTCACCTGCTCAGTAGCCAGTAAAGGAGTTTTACTCCCTGCATGCTGAGGAGTGCTCCAAGGTCAGCCCTCAGGAGCTCAGTGTCTCAGAACTGGAATTCCTCCTGGCAGGAATCTGTGAAGCTGTAGGTACAGGCATGACCAGACACACTTTGACAGCTCCAAGCAACCTGAAATTCAGTTTAGAATAAGCCATTTATGCAGTCTTAAAATTGCTGACTAGCTGCTTCCTTCAGGGGTAGCATTACCAATTTACAAGCAACATGTTAACCTAAGGCAGAGCTAAAAGCAGCAGGAGGGCCATTTTCCAAGGCAGAACTATCAAGGCAGCTACACATAACCTATACTACTTGTCAAGATTTTAACTCCTTTCCTATTAAGGAACTAAGTTTTAGAAATATTTTCTAGTTATTATTATTATTATACAATCTGAATGTAATTGCTTTAATTTTAAGTTCTTCAAAGAGTCAACTAGCAAATATTGTAATAAGAATTTACAGAGAATCAATAGGAAGACATGGTTTCCAATTTACAATTTAAGGATACAAAATGAAATTCATACTAAAGCATCTCCTTGTTTGCTGCAGAGCATAATCAGCAGTCACTCACTCCATCAGAAATAAGCAACTTGAGGCTGGGCCCTGCTTTCTAGCAGTTTTCACATCTTAGACATAAAATACTTTGTGAACAGCCAAAACCAATCTTCAGGTAAGCAAAAACACCTCTTTTCATGCAAGAAATTGATGTTATACAAATGACTGAAACATTTATTTGGTTATCTGATTTGGGGGCATCAAGGCAGAATGCGGATTTGAGAATGGAAGTTGATCAATATGAAAGGATGAACAAACTAAAATGCTTTATTGAAACAAAAATTGGAGCCCTGAATTGGAAACAAATAAGCTTGAAAGCTGAGTATATGGGGGAGGGGAGGGTTGTTGTGTAAAAAAATAATCCTATGCTTATGTGCTTGTGACAAGAACAAGATAGGACAGAGCAACAGTAGCAGGCTGTTTTCTGCATCCAGTAAGAGAAGTAACAGGCTTAAACTGAATTGAGAATTATCCAAACAGATGACTGAGAGCAGTTTTTAACGGTGGACATATTGACATAATGGAGTAAGCGACTGCTGCATGAAGACTGTATCCCAAATGATTTCTGGGATTTTTGGGATTTTTAAAACCAGCTTGGAACAGGAGACAAATCTCCCATCCTCTCATCTCTAAATGCATTTGAGATAGAGTTAAGTATCACTAAATGATCTTAGAGTGGTTTTACAAAAAAAGGAAAAAAATATGAGAGGGAGGTAAATACTCACAACGGTTTGCTCGAGTCACCCCTGCTCAAGCAGCAGCTGAAATGACTGTGAAAAGCCAAGGAAAGGTTTCCAAACCTTCCATCAGAGAGGCCTCTGCTGTATTTGGACTGATCTCCCACAGACCTTTCCCATTATTTTAACAAGTGCTGCACTTCAGATCCTATCCAGAGCACACCTGAAACTAATTTCATGCCTGTCCATAAATAAACAAGGGGCTAATCGTTTCACAGCTGTATGGCAAAGCATTAAAGACAGCTCAGCCACAGCGAGGGCCTTGCTAGGGCTGGGTGGTCCCACACCCTGCACTTGCTGGCACAGCTGGGATTTCTACCCATGGCAAGTGAACAACCACACAGCCTTTGCTTACACAAACATGCCCTGCCTTTCCCTTTAGCTCATCTCAAGAAAAAAGGAGCAAAAACTATGGGGTTAACGGTGTTGGGTTTGTGCTCGTTTTGATTTATTGTACAGCTCCAATATATTTTATTCAAATACTGGCAGAGGCACAATTACCAGATTTCCTCATAGGAAATGTTATGAGACACTAACCTATTGCAGAGTACTCCAGAACAAACTATTTAACAACATTTCCATGAAAGTCAGCATTGCCTCCTTTTCACAGAGCACAAACAAAATGTATAAAGCATCTTTAAATTGGGGCCCTGATCTTTTTGTACATTAAAGCTGATTTTTCAGGAGACTTCAGCACTCTATACAGTACTTCCCATGGATCACAGGGCTTCTGGACCACCAGCTTCATATCTTGTCATAACATGGTGTAACATCCCATATCAGTTCCTTTCAACTTCTAAATTATAGGAGCTGTCTTTTAAAATTAGTTGTGTCTTCTTTTCCATCCCTTCCTGCCATGCTGTTCACATGGTTAAAAAAACCCCACCTCCTTCCAACTTCCAGGCTGAAATGATTCATTGCCGATGTACAAAAATCTGTTCTTTTGCCAGTATTGTTCATAGCTTGATTACCTCTCTCCCACACTGCTGTTCACGCTGCTGTGCACCGCTGTCCTCTTTCAGCCTTGACTTTGAGACTAAATAAACCACACAGCTTGGTCTTCTCCAAGAAGTTATTTCACTTGACATTTCTCTGTATCTATTAAAAATATTAATTCATTCCCTTGGGACTCAGGTGCCTACAACAGAGAACATGTTAATGCCACCATACATTTGCCCTTTTCACAACTAGCTCTCTCAGGGTTTCAAAGTCACCCCTTGAACCACCAACGCCCCCTGACCAGGCACACGTGAGCAGTGACTGCTGCTACAGCAGTTCGGCAAAGCCAACTCCAGCATACCAAAGGTACGACTCAGTTTCAGCCTGATATGGACTTGGCCTCTTCAGAAAATCTAATTTATTTTTCTAACATCTCGCAGACACTGTGGCACCAGGGACTGAGTCCCACTCCTCTGAGAGCTTTTGAATACCTCAGCCATGAGATACTGCCTCCATCCTTTTTACCTCCTTCAGTCTCCTACCAGATTCCTGCACGCTTTCTAACCTCTGGCACAGACCGGGCAGTGCTCATGGTGCCAGACGTGTTGCATGATCCATTCCCACTCCAGATGTGTCCAACCTTGAGTGTTGACCAAGTGCTGCAGTGGAGAAAAAACAACCACTTGTGGTACATGACTGATAAGGAGCATGAAAGGGGAGGCAGCAGACACTGAGTCTGACTCCTTCAGTGCTTGACTTTGCAGCACAGACATTGAATATCTCTGTAAGAGTGTGCATAGACAAGAGGTTTCCTGGCATTTTTTGAAAAGCTCATACTGAAAACAATAGATGTCAGGGATATGCACATGAGTCACTGCTAGAACTGGGACTTTTAAATCCAGGGCACAAACATCTGTCACTTGAACCAAGGACACAGACAAGGACCTCCTCCAGACTCCTCTATTCTGGTGGCTGGTGGCAATGCCCACTGCAGAAATGATTGCAAAGGCACTCCCAAATGGAGCTCAGGCAAAGGCAGCTGGATGAGACAGCTTTCACATCATCCCTCATACTCACAAACTGAGTCCGACAGTAGCAGGAGGTAGGCAAAGGCTGTTTTTACAAATTTGTGCTTTAAAACTTCAGTTTTGCAGGAGAGCACTTCTTCCCATGCATCTCACCCCAATGCTGCTAGGAGAGCAGAGGGGCAGTTAATAAATCCCTTATGCAGTGGGAAAGAGAGGAGTCTGGTTTGCAGGAGAAGTGTGTTTGTGTGGGCTGAGACAAGCATAGCAGAAGGCAAGTCACTGTTGCCCTGAGGACCAGCTCTCCACCCAGGGGCTGGTCCACTGCCAGTTGTCTGCACAGCCATTGGAACTGAGACATGGCAAGAGTTGAGGTGTTACCAATTTTCCCCCTGCACTGCAGACTCAGATTCACCCTATTCTCCATCCCCACACCCTGAGCTTTCCTCCTCTATCCCCTCCAAACAATACACTTGGGGCAATTCCCACTTCGCTGCAGCCCAGTTCTTGGTCCCTGCTTCTCCTAGTTTGCTCCCTCCATGTTCCTTCCTTCCTTCACACATACTCCAGCCAACTTTTCCAGTTAAAGCACTCACAGCTTCCTGCCCCTCCTTGTCAAATCCCAATCCCTCATTCCTCTCACGCCCAAGTCCTTTGCTTGACAAATCCTACCCTCCTCACCTAACAGTGAATTCCTTTCCCCATTCCTTCATGTTTACCCCATCTGTCATCAATATCTTCTCCCTCTCACCTATAGTCTGAACACTGACTGAACACTGCCTTTGGGCGTCTTCCTTAGGAACAACTGCAACAGGGAAAGAGGGATGGGGAACAAGGCATCAGTGGGAACAGGAATGACAGAATCCTCCCTGCTCAGCCCAGTGATGCACCCCCTGCCATAGTTACATGGTTTTGATTCCCACTGTACCACACTGAGTTTTCCATCTGAAAGAAAGAGGTTTGCACATTCTCAGTGAAGAGAAAACCAATGCAGATTTTATTTGGTATAAAATAAAAATATACACACACATACCAAAACCACTTTTACTGAGCACGTGCTATCCATTTTATACAAACATTAATATATTTGGCCAAATCAAAATAGAAAGCAGAGGTAAAAATAAAAATACAGGGGACATCCTCTACATGGAGGTAATTTCCCCTACCCAAACTGGAGTTCCTGTCCCAAAACACCAAAGTCACAAATTATTTCAAAGAAATATCTTTGAGACTATTTGAACACAGGCAAAAGACCACCACATCCTAAGCTCAAAAGAATATGCACTGTTTTGACTGAAATTCCTTCAAGAGATTTAAACCTTATGCCCATGACGAAAAGCTTCAGCCTATATACAGTTGAAGTTTGGCAAAGTTGGACATTAAGTAACAGGGCAACAAGTATGGAAGCTCCAGGGAAAGACTGGATTCCCACTTAATAGCAACAAGAATAGTGCTGCAGGTGCCCTAGGTTAGCAGCAGAGCTTAACATCTCAGTGCTGGAAGCAAGAATTTCACAGTACTCAATACTCAGATTGCAAGTCCTAAAATGTTAATCTGTTGTTCAGAGCCACGACTGCTTTACCAAAAAACAGCAGGCCCCTTCATCATTGAAACCCACCACCTCAATGTGTTTAGATCTAGCATTCATCTCTTTAAAACATAGCCGAGAGAAGGACAATCTGGACCCTCACTCACACACACATCACAAGAGGGGTGCTGAAAACTTCTGCTAGTGCAAGGTTTGACAAATCATGTTTGTCCCTTGTCATTCTCCATGGTGGTAGGTGTCACGTCAAGTTAAATACGAAAGACAAAACTACATCTAAAGTAGTCCCAGTGCTGCAGGGCTTGCACGGTGACTCTGAAAAATGACATACACCATCAGAGTGTTTCAGTGACAGCTCTCTGTGTTCAAGGAAGGAACAGAACATGCTTTCGGGCCTGTTGGCTCTCAGGGTTTCAGTTGTTTAATTATGTTACCATAACAAACCCAGAAACTCTGCAGTTTTTTTTTAATCATTGGACTTTACTGAAAGTGGTGATACTGAGGACTTAATGCAGAAACTCAGGGCCTTTCTTGATGCCCAGACTGACAGGGGAGGAGAGGGCTAAAATGACCCATGCAATACTGAAGTTGTTAAATAAGTACCTCCACAGCTATTCTAACCGTTCTGGTTAGATACTGCAACTGATACTAAACTATTTCTATTGTACCTGCAGTATGCAAGTACGCACTGTGGATATCTACAAGGACTCCATCAGTGATATTCTGTGGAATAAAAATAAGGGGGGGGCCAAGAGTATTCCTTGGCCCTAGACTTTCATCACTTCCCACAAGTATGTCAGTCCAGTTTGCCTCCCCGAAATAAACAATTTAAATACAGATATGATGTTGTAAAAGAGCAATTAACCATTATGGCATGGAAATACCGCAGCCTTTTATGAATAATTACAGTACTCAAGTTTGTACCTCCCTTAAGTCAGATGTGTGACAACTAGAAGTAAAAACAGATGACAGAAATGTCTTGTGAGCATTTTCAGTTCTGTACCCATCTCCCACTACTAATTTTTAATACATTAGTTGTTAATTCATTGTATGTAACATAGCACAAGTAGGCAATTTTCACCAATCTCCGCCTGAAATACTAAAACTCTATGGCTCAGTCCTGCACTCTGATTCTAAGCCTGCCAAGTTAAGATAGCTATAGAAACGTGATTACTGCTCCCTTGCTTATCATGCCATCCCCTGCTCTAAAAGAGCAGTTACGGTTCAGTTTTTTACAACAACCTGTAGAACTGTGACTTCACTTCAAAAGTCCAGCTGCTCTCAAAATGCAGTCTAACTATGGGTGTCGTGCTTTCAGCAAGTTCTGCTTGCTTTCAAAGATCTCTGCTGCTGCAACTCCATGCTTGTCATCCTAACCAGGACTGTTTCTGTCTTTTCATGTAATTACCAACACTGACACTTGACAGTACATTTGCTTTTTCTTCATGGACTGAGTTTCAAGATCAAGTACACGCTATAAGCACCCTGAACGACACTTTCCAATGCCATCAAAACACCCTGAAGAGAAAAATGGGATGCATTTGTTGGTGAGCCTAAGTTGTCCTCCTTGGGCGGGAGAATTTCAGAAAACTCTCTAGTGACTGAAGTGCACATCACACCATCAGTCATCAAGCAACTGTCATCCAGCCTTGTATGCCCTTGCACATACTGTTCTAAGATGACACTCTGGGCTACTCACTCCTTTCTCAGCTTTGGATATTCCCTGTGAATTTTTCAGAATAGTTTTCTAATGAACTCAGGCGCACCGAATACAAACCACAAATTGCACTTGCTGTATTTTGTACGCTTTGCCCAATGGAGCCCTTTGCACATTATACAAAAATTTAAAACTTAAAATAAACACTCACAGAGAGCAATCAGGCTAGTGAACAACTTTTGTTGACAGAAATAATTATTGATACAGAAAATGCATCTATCATAGAGTACACTGAGTTGGAAGAGACCCACAAGGATCATCAAAGTCCAACTCCAAGCCCTGCACAGGACAGCCCAAAGAAGCACACTATGTGCTTGGAGCATTGTCCAAAACCTTCTGGAGCTCCTTCAGTCTCGGGGCCATGCCTGCTTTCCTGGGGAGCCTGTTCCAGTGTCCAACCACCCTGTGGGTGAAGAACCTTTTTCTAGTATCTGAACTAAGCCTCCCCTGGTATAACTTCAGGCCATTCCCCCAGGTCCTGTCACTGGTCACCACAGAGAAGAGATCAATACCTACTCCTCATCTTCTCTCATGAAGAAGCTGTGGATTGCAATGAGGTCTCCCCTCAGTCTCCTCTTCTCCAGGTGAAACAGACCAAGTGTCCTCAGACACTCCTGATACAGCTTCCCCTCAAGGCCCTTCACCACCTTTGCAGCTCAGACATGGAAACTGTTTCAGAAAACACTGAATAATTTGCAGTAAGTGGATTTCCTCCCAGCTACAAGAATCAAGTTAAGCTAGATGTCAACCTTCTTTCCTCATCATGATGACCCATTTTAAGTGAAATTAAGTGTGGATTTTGAAAAACTTATGAAAGATATTTACCACCTGGAAGAGTATGATGAGATTCCCTGTCGAGGTGAAGAGAATGGTTAACAGTTACATCACGCAGTTCTGTAACTGCAACTTGCTAAGAACAAATCAACAGGATATACTGGATTTTAATCTCCCATCTGATTTAAGAAAATAAGTACCGTATCATATTTCAGTGTGGACAAAAATCTTATTTTCTTTCCAAACCTGTCAATACAAGCCAGGCTGGGTGTAGCCCCGGGAAAGCCTTCCAAAAAAAGGTTACCTGACACAGGTTTTCAAGGCATTAGTAGGTATCAAGGTATTGTCTATCAAATATAAATCTATACAAATACCATTATTAAATGCCACTGGAACACCCAGAGACAAATTTTGGTGTCACAGGCACTGTGAGAAAATGCAGAAACATCCCTTAGATAACACACAAGGCTGTTCCAGCACAAAATGAGATCCTGTAATTCTTACTTCAAGCAAAAGCCCAAGGATGTAGAACTGTATGAAGCATGCTACTGGGAAATGGATAGATTCGTTCAAAAACATTTTTATGACTACATTTTCCTGTCAGATAATGAAAGAAACCTGCTTCTTGTGCCAACATAGTCTCAGATGGGAAGACCGAGGAAAAAAAAAAGAGCTAAAATAAATGAAGGCTCATCCTGACATGCTGTACAGCACAACACTCAGAGCACAAAAATGTACAATGCAATGCAAACACCTCCTCCATGATAATGTAACATCTTTGAATTGCCTTTATTTTCAGCACTTTATATAAATACTGCTTTCTTCCTGATCCTGGATTATCCTCAATTTGAAACTCATATTCTGGGTTTGTATTTGAGGATCGCATGTAAACATCCCTATAATCCTGTACATTCTTGTGGGGCTACTTAAACACTACCAGACTGTAATGGACTCAAAAGCAGTCTCTATGAAGTTATGACACTGCATCCCTAAATTACAACTGAACCTTCTATCCCCACATTAAGAAATTAAGAAACAAAGGTACTCGTAGATACACACACACCCCGTTCTCACACAAGTTGCAGGATATCTGCAGGAACACGTAATTTTAAAATCCAAAATAAAACTTCAGGGGAGTTTTTTTTTGTTTCATTTGTTTGCATTTTTTTAATATAAGGTTTTATTTGGGAACTTCATGATTAATTTGTCTTAGCCTCTTAGGAAACATTTGCTTTTGTCCAGGAGTTGCCAGCTGAGAGGATGTTATTGTTTGGAAGGGATGTGATCAGGAGGACCCTGTGCACAGCACAATGTGTCAGCCCGGAAGTGAGGGAAGAAAAGTGATTCTCTCATTTGACAGAGAAAACAAAACGGAAATATCGAGCATTTGCCTTCCAGTTTCATTCACCCCTACACGTGTTCCAAAGAAACATGTTAGTCACCTGTATCTCACATGAGTATCACCAAACTATATCAATATATATAGATATATAAAATCCTACTTTCAAAACAATTACACATTTCTTTAGAAAATCAAAGATTTCTGCCACAAACATCTTCAAAACACATAAGCAGACAAATGCTTACCCTCTCTGCATGATTGCTTACCCTGCTGCTCCGAACGATGGACAGAATTGGACACGGTTCCCCTTCCCTCAGCCCTCTCCCTATAGCACCAGCAACCAACAGGGGCAGAGACCATCCCTGCCGCACAGGTTGGGAGCAGGAGAGCTGATTCGAGAGGTGCAGCAGGCACCCTCCTGCCTGTCCAGGCCCCCACTGACCTCTGCAGCGACTTCACAGAAGCCTCTTGTGTTTCAGTAGCAGTAGGACAGAGGCCAGTGTGCTTCAGGGCTCCGGAAGGGCAATGCTCTCACAGGAGCACCTTCCAGGCCCTCTAGTTCCTTGCTGAGAGTCTTCACCTGGGGGATTTTAAAATTTTTGTGCAGTTTTTTTGCAGTATACCTGTGCTTTGTACATGATCATGGTTTCATGCTGAAAGGGCTCCAAGAGTGATGCCGTACTCAGAGGGCACCTCTTACCAAACCTTTCTCTGAAATAAAACATCCCCCCTTGCCCTCTCCACGCAGCCCAGAAGGAGCACAGCCACACTGAAGCCACAGTGGGACGGGGGCCTGGACCCTGCCGCGCTGCCTGTACCCGAGGCGAGGCGGGTGTCCCTCAGCCGGGGCTCCCCCGAGGGAGTGCCCAGCCCACCAAGTGGGCGCCTGCCATGCCAGCGGCGACCCCCGCGCTCAGCTCTGTCAGCCGGTTCCCGTCCGTCCGCCCGCCCTCGGGCCCGTTCGGGACGTGGGGCTCCGGGCGCTACCGGGAGTCGCCGGCGCTGAGGGGGTAGGAGAGGATGCTCATGGCCTCTCCGCACGCCGCCTCCACCTGCCGCACCTGCTGGCGGCTGAGGCGCTCCCGCCAGGCGTGGACGGCCTCCCGCGCGTCGCGGGCGGAGATGAGGAAGGGCCGGTCGGAGGAGTAGGCGGCTCCGCGGGTCATGTTGAGCACGAAGTCCTCCAGGGCGGGCGGCACCGTCAGCCCGGCGAAGCGCAGCAGGCGGCGCAGCTCGGCGCGGGGCTCCTGCACCAGGTCCTCGTAGCGCAGCTGAGTGTAGCGGCGGCGGAGCCAGCTCGGGGCGCGCCGGGCCAGGAGGAGATCGCGGAGCCAAGCCTGGCAGATCACCTCCAGCGCGCCGCCGAGGAAGAACTCGGCGCGGTGCTGCGGCTGCGGCGCCCGCCCGCCGCCCAGCAGCCCGGGCGGCAGCAGGAGATGCTGCTGCTGGTGGCGGGCCGGGCCCCGCGGCTCGGCGCGGTGGCGGCTCCGCAGCACCTGGACGCTCTCCCGCAGCAGCGCTTGCCGCGCCTTCAGGCGGGAGTTGTGGACGGCGCGGGGGTCGCGAAAGAGCTGCACCACCCGCAGGTTGAGGCCGGGCTCCCGCAGCAGCGGCAGCAGCGCGCCCAGCTCCAGCAGCCGCACGTCCTTGATGACCACCACCGGGTACTTGCGGCACTCGGCCTCCAGCTCCCGCAGCGCCCGCGGCGGACACGTCTCCTCGCAGGAGGCGCCGTCGACGAGGCCGATCTCCCCGCGGGGCCGCCGGGCGGCGGAGCAGAGCGGCGGCGAGCAGATCACCTTGTTGGTCCGCCAGCCGAAGATGCTGGCCGTAGTGAGGTTGTCGGCGGCGGGCGGGGCGGGGGCCAGCGGGTCGCGGGGGCCGGACGGGGCGGCGTAGAGGCGCAGGACGGAGAAGTCGCATCGGAAGAGGGCGCGCAGCATGTCGCGGAGGGCTCCCTGCAGGCTCAGCGCGTCCCCCGGGTAGAGAGCCTGCCAAAGGTGCCACATGGGCTCGTACAGGTAGAAGACGTCGGGGTGCTGATTGAAGAGCTCTCCGAGGAAGGAGGAGCCCGTTCGCCAGGTAGCGTGCAGGTAGATGTGCCGCTTCCCCGTCGTCCCCGCGCTGCCGTTACCCGCCGCCCCGGCCGTGCCCGCCTCATCCTCCTCCTCTTCCTCGTCCAGCGGCGGCCGCTGCTCCCAGCCCCACTCGCTCAGCGCCTCCTCCAGGCTTGGGCAGCGCCGCAGCAGCGGCTCCTCGTCCGCTCGCCCGCGCCTGGCCCCGTAGTCCAGCGCGTAGGGCACCAGCAGGAGCAGCAGCAGCGTGTACAGCACCAGCACCGCGGCGAAGCGGCGATGTTCGCCCCGCCACCGTCGCCGGCCCTTCATCGCGGGGGCCGGCTCGGACCCCGGCTTCGCCGACCCTCTGTCTGCCGGAGGGCGGCTCTTTGCAGAGAAGCAAAGTTAGCGGCGGCGGCGGGGGTGTGGACGGCGGGCGGTCCTCCCCGCCGGGGAGCACGCCCACGGGCACGCCGGCCCGGCTCGGGGCCGCTGGCCGCGCCGCCCGCCCGCTCTAGCCGCCGCCTCCTCCTTCTCCTCCTGCTCCTCCTCGCAGCGCGACGCAGAAGCGCCCGCACCTGCCCCCGCCGCCGCCTGAGCAGCCGCCGCCGGCGGGGCGCGGGCTGCCGCTGCTCCCGCTGCCGCTGCGCCGGGCTCCGGGCCGCCCCTCGCCCGGCCTCCCTCCCTCCCTCCCCCCGGGCAGCGCCGGAGGGGCGGGCTCGGCACAGTGGGACTCACCCCCGCCCGGGAAGGGGCGCACCGAAAAGGAGGTGCGTTAGCCGGGACAGGTACCGCGCAGCCGAAGGTGTACCGAGAAGGAGCGGTAGGTCCTGCTATTCGCCAGAGCTCCGGAGAAAGAACACGCAAGATGCTACAGTAACTAGAAGAGGTGCAAATGTAATTTTAGGGTAGATGACAGCTATTAAAATCTGCAGTGAGTTTCAGAAATGCTGCAGTTCGGCGCTGTAGCGAGCTGCGGGGTTTCTCAGCCACACTTTTGTCTACGCGTGTGTGCTGATGGGATGCGGACATCTCGATCATGACTCATTGCTCCAGTTTTACACCCATGACTTCCATGTCTGTCTGAACTGGTCACCCTTTGCAGCTGGTAGGAAGAAATGGGCACCCACAGAGGGACATTCAACCTATTGTGGATATAGCCCTCTTTATTAACTACAGTAAGATCATAAAGTTACCAGCTCAGACTTAGACATCTAGTTTTTCAGACATCTAAGACTAGTTGAAATCTCCTGGGGGATGGAAAGTCAACAAGATATTGACTTCAGGTGTTTAAATTACAATGTATAGTCTCAAAATCTCCAGCCTAGCCCCTGCCTGACCTTGGAAGATGCTCACATAAGGAAATGGACCATGATCCCGTGTTCCTGGTTAAGGCATCCAGCTGTCAGGAAAGCAAGGGCCCCGTCTTGCTGATGGTGTAGTGGGAGCTGCTGACTGTCCTGACCTCTAGGCAATAGGTGGCATCCTCTGTAAAACACTACTAATGTGTAAGTATGGTGTGCAGGGTGAAATTCAGAGAGGATAACACAATTCTTGCCCTCGGTGTATGAGGCTTTAACTCCTAGAAGAGTCTGTGTGGTATATATGCGCCTGCGGTTAGACACATTAGACAACCTTTGTCAATGGCACCACACACAACAGAGAGGAGAAAAAATGTTACATGGGTTCTAAAAATGCTCCTTCTATAGCACAGATATATAGATACACAGTCTGAAAATGCTGCACATAGTATGAATGCCTAGTTATTAAAGAATAATCTTATTTTGAATTTGTCAGGCAAAGTACAAGGAGCAGGAATCAATATGTGAGAGAAAAAGCATGCTCCTCTTCTGTCCAGGTGGTGAGCTAGTAGTCTGCCTGCTAATACTTTACTTGCCCCATGTTAATAAGTGTTAAACACTGGGCTTCCTGCCCTTCATAGCTTGCTGAGTGAGTAGATGGTGCCAAACAAGATTTGTGAGCTCCTAAGCAGAAGAATGTAAGTTATAGCATTGGAAAGGAAATTCTGCCTCAACATACATTTCACTGCCTGTACTTTTAAACATCAAGATACACCAGTATCTCACACTCACAGTGTGAGTTTCACCTCTGACACAGTAATAGCAGGATTTCATCCAGATCCTCAAGCAGCTAAAAGAGGATAACAGAATAAAAACACACTTGCCAAAATCAGATTACAGTCTTGCAAAAAAAAAACCCCTTCCCCTATTAAAAAAACATGCATACCTAGTATTTTGAGAGGTGTCTCCAGAGTAGTTCACTTCTGTGGCATCACACGAAATAGTAATTGGGGTCAATTTACCAAGGTGGGATCCTGAGAAGCGCCAATAAGAATTGATAACTCTGAGATGCCAGTGTTTCCCCTTTGTAAGACAAAATACTGTGTTGGCAGTAGCCTCAGCACCACTGATGGCCAATGAGCCATGCCATAAAACATGCCACTTTAAACTAATTTTGTATTAGTTTCTATGACACATACTTAGGTCTAAGAACTAAAATCCAGGTTTTAAAGCTACTAAACTGGAGAAAGCTGTCTTGAAAAGAATGAAACTTCTCACAGAGTAAGACAGCCTGTCAGACAAATGTGAAACCATAGAAATAAAACTACGTATGTCTTACGCTGTTTTTTTTTCAGACAATGGAGCTACAAACTTCTGTGGCAACTGTCCTAGAAGAAGTGAAAGATGCAAATCACTTTACCACAGGCTGCATATTTTAGTAGAGATAAAACCATAGCTGTTAAAAGATTATCAAACCAAAAAAGAATGACAATAAATGTTTTGTTCTGCACCTTCACAACGGTTCCTCTACTGCAAGAGGATTAGGCTGTGTTTACTTCAGTTGTTTTGGGTTAGGGCTTTTTTGGCACAGGGAGATTCCAGCAAAGCCGGTATTCATTTTGCCACCCAGCAGGTGCCTAAGCTAGACTTGTAATTGCCGAGCTCCAGCCTTCCTGAAGGAAGTACCTACTTCACAAGAAGTACCTAATTGAGTGTTGGGGAGTGCATTGCTGGTCTGAATACAGCTGGGAAGAGATCAGCTTTCTCTTTTCTTGATTTTCTGTTCTGTACTGTGTTCTCTCTTCAACACAGATCAGGGGCACGATTTCCCCCCTTTTTAGGTTTTATCGGTAACCCATAAAGACACCATTTACATATACAAATGATCTGCATCTCCTTCTGAGATCAGGACAGTTCTGTACCCAAGGGAGACAGCCCCGTCCTTCTTCATTGATCTGCGAATTAGTCTGCCCATTTGACATCTAGCTCCTGCCATGTTTTCATGATAATTCTGTGCTTAATGTTCTTTTTTAAAGGGGGAGGGGAAGAATATAGGCATAACATGTTCTGCATACTTCAGTATTGCAGTATTTCCTTTCCAGTTTCCAAGCTTGTCACTCTAAGTACTGGCTGTTTTTAATATAACATAACATTGGCTTCCTGTGTATTATCTCTCTAACTTAATTTTTGCTCTTCTGTCTCCCACGGTGCTTCTACTGTCAAGAGAGACAGTAAATGCTGGAATGCAGCATTTCAGCCTCAATAATTTTTATCTTCTCAGCAGAGGCTTCAAAATAGAAATAGTTGCCTCTATATCTAGCAATCTTTCAGCTCTCGCATGCTCTTGTCATTTTCACAGAGTACTTTGTGAGTAAAAATAGCTTGATTTGCTGATAAAATTAAATATGCTTTGCACATAGAGTACCGCCCTCAAACATCCTGACTGTTAATGAGCTCTCTGCTTGCACATGTTGTCACTCACAGGCTTCAGCCAAGAGGAAGTCCGTGGTTAGTAGCAGCTTAAAAACCTTCAAGAAGCCAACAAGCTAGGACAAATGCCTTATTTTTGAAGTTACTTTGTCATCAGATGTTCCAACATGTGCAATAACACATTTTTCACATAAGGAACCAGACTTAGTAGCTCACATTTCAGAAAGGACATTGAGAATAGTGGGAAGGAGAAGATGGTCCAGGAGAGATTGCTGATGCAGAAGGGACTTTTTGCAGTGAAGTTTCCCCCAAAGTGGAACAGAGATTGAGGACCTGCAAAAGGTCAAAAACTATCACAGTAATTCTGAGAGACCCCATGGAAATTTAGAGGACCTGAAGAAAGTGGAAAGACAAAAGCAGAGTAGGCTTCTAACCTGAGGCTGGTGAGCAGTTGGGTGAAAGTGGCTTCATATGCAAAACCCCATTCAGAAGGTAGCAATTCAACTTTCTGCATGTACACCTGATGTCACTCTTCAGCACCTGCACGGAAGACAAGGAAATGATGCAGGAAAACTGTGGCGTTCATAAATACCCTGGTCCTGATCATTACACTGGCATGAGTCCAGACCTCTGAGTTTCTCTGTAGGCTGATTTGAGAGAAGCCAGGTGTGCAGTTATTGGTCACAGCCAGCATGGATTCATGAGAGGAAAGTCCTGCTCGTCGAACCTGATTTCATTTTATGACAAGGTAACCCACCCAGTGGATCAAGGATTTGGATTTCAGTAAAGCTTTCAATACTGTTTCTCACAGTATCCTTCTGAACAAAATGTCCAGCACACAGCTGGATAAACACATCCTAAGATGGGTGAACAACTGGCTCACAGGTCAGGCATAAAGGTTAGCAGTGAATGCAGACATCAGGCTGGTCACCTGTCACTAGGGGGGCTCTGCAGGGCTCTATCTTACGTCCTGTGCTCTTACACATCTTTATAAATGACTTGGATGCAGGACTGGAAGGGATACTAAGCAGGTTCGCAGACGATACAAAACTGGAAGGAGCTGTTGCCTCCCTGGAAGGCAGGGAGGCCCTGCAGAGAGACCTTGACAAATCAAGGGGCTGGGCAATCACCAACAGTATGAAGTTCAACAAGGGAAAATGCTGGATTCTGCACCTGGGATGGGGCAGAATGCACAGACAGGCTGGGGAATGAGATGCAGTGCCATGGAAAGGGACATGCAGGTCCTGATCAGGTTGAACATGAGGCAGCAGTGCCCTGGCAGCCAGGAGGGCCAACCCTGTCCTGGGGGCATCAGGCACAGCATCGCCAGCCGGGCAACGGAGGAGATTGTCCTGCTCTGCTCCACTCTGCACTGGGGCGGCCTCACCTCGAGTGCTAGGAGCAGTTTTGGGCACTGCAATATTAGAAGGATATAAAGCTCTTAGAGAGTATCGAAAGCAGGGCAATGAAGATGATGAAGGGCCTGGAGGGGAAGCCATACAAGGTTTGTATGGAGTGGTTGAGGTGACTAGGTCTGTAAAGCCTGGAGGAGACTGAGGGGAGACCTCATTGAAGTTACAACTTCCTCATGAGGGAAAGAGGAGAGGTAGGCATTGATCTCTTCTCTGTGGTGACCAGTGACAGGACCTGAGGGAACGGCCTAAAATTGTATCAGGGGTGGTTTAGGTTGTGTATTATAAAAAGGTTCTTCACTCAGAGGGTGGTTGGGCACTGGAACAGGCTGCCAAGGAAAATGGACACAGCACCAGCCTGACAGAGTTCAAGAATCATTTGGACAATGCTCTCAGGTGCATGATGGGACTCTTGGGGATGGTTCTGTGTAGTGCCAGGAGTTGGACTTTGGTGATCCTTGAGGGTCCCTTCCAACTCAGCATATTCTATGATTCTGTACAGATTCAGGTTTGGGTTAATACAATCAAATAGCCACCCCGGGACTCATACCACCCAAGGGCTCTGCCAAAGAGCAGGGGCAGCAGAAAGCTGCAAGATTTCTCTGTACCCCTCAGACTGAGGGCAGCTGGCAGTTGAGTTTGGGGAGCAGCAGCACATGTGGAGTCAGAAGGGAGTGGATGCATTGCTCCCTTCTCTCCCAAATTTCTCCAGTTATTTTTAAGAACTGGTAAAGTTGTGAAGTTAGGCACCCTGCTGCTCTCCGCTTCCTGACATAAGAGCTGGGCACAGAGAGTGAGCTGAGAAGATGTTCATATCAAACCAGATTCTGCACCACTCCCTGTATTTGGGCTAAGGGGTGCTTGATAGCCCAGCTCAGCACCACTGAATCAGCTGCAGCAGCCTGATGGGTACCTAGCTAGGGGAGCTCTTCTGTGCCCATGAGAAGCAGAGATGTTTTATTTCTACTTTTGATTTATTTAAAAATGAAGATATAATATATTACACTATATCAGAGTAGGGACTGTAGCTTTCCAAGAATGTGAGATCTGAGTATTGAAATGGCAAAAACAAGCAAACATTAAAAAAAACCCCAAAACAAAATAAAAAAGGGAAAAAAAACCCAACAAAAAAAAAAACCCAAAAAACCCCAAAACAAACCAAAACCCAAAAAACCAAAAAAAACCAAACCCCACAAAACCAAAACAAAACAGAAGCAAAAACAAAACCAAAAAAAACCCCACCAAGCAAGCAGGCAGATTTGGGTTTTTAAAAAAATTTAAAACATGGTTAGTCATCAGTGATCTTGTGAGCTCCTCTAACTTCCTCTAAGAAATGAAGCTAATGCCATCATTCAAGACAATAGAAAATGATACTAAGAAATGTAATAAGAAATGCAGGAGGTAGAAGGCACAGAAAAGCAAGCTTATGTATCTGTGGAAGTTCAAGAGGAAGCTCAGAAGGAAGTCTGTTATTATTTATAACAGTGTAAATTCAGATAAATCAGCAAAAAAGAAAGAAAAAAGCACTTATTCCGTGATCCAACTCAATGCTAATGTTACTCGAGTTTTCCTAAATTACACCAAGGATGACTCTAATCTGAAGACTTTAAACCTCTGCCCTGCAGACTGGGCTCTGCTGTCCCCTTAGCAGAAAGAGAGTTCTCTCACAACCCAGAAACACTTATGCTACACCAATAGCCAGCACCTCCATCACACTGCCTGACAATTAACAGTAGCTGCCAAAGTAAAATTATTCTGATGGTAATGTGTTTGGGGTCTCACAGCTTTGAGTAGAAGAACTGCCTCTACCTTAAAATGTGTGGGAAATAATAGTTTTTAATCCAGAAACTGTGAATCTTTTTCTGTTTTCTCTCATTGTCACAGGCTTACTATTACTGAATTAGAGATGCTGATTAAGAATAACAGCAAGCTTTTGCAACTCAACAAGTTAAGCCATTGTGTCGACATAATTAGGGAATTAATTCTTTCACAGTTCACTCAAGCGAAGAAATGAACTAGAAAATTTAAGACCTATTTTTAACAGGGGACTTTTTTCACCTCAAAGTAACCCCTCTGGCAGCTATTGTAACAAAATACTTGCAATTCTCCTGCACTTTCCTAAGGCAACACTATAATTTTTGGACTGAGCATTTATCTGCCTTTTTATTCACTTCAGTCATATGTGCAAATCCATACTGGCGCATGCAAATGAAAATGCTGAGTGCTCAATCACTGCATCTACTTTATAAATATATCCCATCAAGTTTTCTAAAGACAATTTCTTAAATTCAGAATTTCTGAATAATTTCTGCAAATTATTCCCAGGAGACATTACTGTGCCTGTATGGAAGAAAGACAAATGCCAGAATGTATAATTCACTTGAAATTTAATCTTGTATATGCTTGTGCCAGATTATTTAACTTTCATGAGGAAAATGTTATCAGGCAAAAAGATACTGATTCTGAGAAACTCCTGGGTTCCTGGAACCTCTGGGAACCAGTTTAACTCCCTGGCTGTCATTACTGGTTATTAATGAGGAAGTCTTCTCTGGGCTTGTTATGCTGTTAATTGGGGGTTTCTGGCTGGAATGGTAGTCAGCAGTCCTCAATTTCTTTTCAGCTGTCTAATGAGTGCAGCAGATTTGAAAATTGGTGTTAGTCCCTTGCTTTGGGCCTTCACTACAAGATTTACAAGATTTGTCCTAAACGATAATAGCACAATTATGTACCTGCAGCACACCATTTATTTTGTGATGTATCCCTGTGCCTATATGCTTTAAACACTAAATGAAAACTGTTTTGTTTTGACTGTAAACCCCCGTCAACAAAGAACTTGTGCTCTGCTTTCTGTAAAGAGAGACTGCTTAAGTTTTCTCTGAGCAGTTTTTGGTATACAAATGCTAATTGTCAGGCTCTTTGTTACTTTAGCTACGTAGACAATTCAATGCAGTTTCAGGTTTCATATGACTGTGAAAATTGCCTCACAAAATTTACTAAAGCTTTAGCACAGAAATAATCTGCTCTTCAGTAGCTTCACTCTTATTATACCTGTTAGAAAAAGGAAGAGAAATCACACAAGCCTAGCTCATGAAACAAGCGGGTGCACAGGAAAAAAACACACAGTAAAAGGTCATTACAGGATATAGAGGCTGATTTACAAAGGAGAGATAGCTGTTGTTCTAGGTGAACAACAATAAAAAAGGTACAAGCAATTACAGAGCTGCTGCCCAAATTTATTTCAACCCTGCAGCTCAAACAGAAAATATTCAAATGCATCCTGAAAACTTCAGGCTGATCTCAGCACAGTTTCTGCACTACTCCTCAGGTTATCTCAGAAGAAAATCCTGTTCATTCCACATGTTGACTTTGGGCTGACGATGGAAATGTTCGGGAAAACCTGATCCTCTGTCTAGGCAGATTTCACACATTATTTATTAGCTGCTGGACTTTGCATGGTAGGCATTGCTGGTGATCAAATCAGGCTCCTCCAGCTTGCTGGCCATGAGGAATGGCCAAGGCTGGAACATGTATTTGAACTCCCTGTATCTCTGATCTGTTCACAGAAAACTTTATTCTAGTTTCTTTTGCTGTATTTCTTGTTGTTGGCGGTTGATTTTTCCTTTGTCCTTCTTCACTGTCTTCAGTTGTCTTACCTATGGTCTTTTTTGGTTTATCCTATTGCCGGATGGTCCTGTCACCCAACCTCCAAGGAAGAGCATTGATCCATTTGAAGCTGAAGCAGCTGCCCAGGTGGGAGCTACAGAGGACTGTTCATGTTTGTTTTGGCACTGTGGTGAAATGCCCCTACTTTGCATCTTGTTTTGAGAAATTGCCATACTTTGTGGTTTTACTGGGTAGAGATTTTTATTTGTGATTTGTCCTTCAACCTACTATTGGGAAATACCCCCTGACAACACTGCAAGACTACAGGCAAAGCAGGAAGAAAATTTTACTAAATTTTATAATATTTAAAGTATTTGAAATTGTTGCCACAGCTGCCTCCAATTGAGTTCTGAGGAAGGTAAGTTACCTCAAGCAAGGTAACTCTGATGGGGACCTTTCCTGACTGATGGGTCCAGGCTGGGCTGAAATGGGGTCTTTGACCATGGGATGGTGGGGGAGCCCCATGGGATTTCGCAGGAACAACAGGTGCCCTCAGGGGCTCAGCATTTTGTAACTGACAATCTTCTGCACCTTTGGCTTTCATTTCTGCCGAGAGTCACTTTGCTGGCACCCACCTACATCTGAGCTGAGTTGCTGCTGAAAGGGACTAGGCTTTCCCACTTGTACTCACTCAGAATTGCTAAAAAAACAGAAATGTACTAGTGGGTTATTGCCTGTATATCCCACTGAAAACATAACACAAAAATGGCAAGGTTCTGTCTTCTCTGAGTCTCCTTGATGCACACACAGCTGTTTTGCAAAGGGGGTGGAGTGTCCTCTTGAGTATGGGGACTGAACCAAATAACTTCACCATGAAGGGTCATGCTGAGTTCCAAACTTAGCAGAACTAGGGAGCTAAACAGTTGCTTCACATTTTAGTTATTTGGGGGTTTTATCTACTTGGTCTCGGTGATAACCTTCCAAACAGGTTTCACCCAAGTTCATGGTCTACAGAATGACTTGAAAGAAAGGCATTTCTTAGCAGTGTTATGACCTTGCCTCTTGAGTAACTCAGCCATGGCAGACTTTAATCTGCTGTACACTGAGGACCTTCCTTAAGGCTCTGGTTTAAGTAATCTCCAGAGGGACACCTCCTAAAGACACAGAGTTGGTCAGGAGTACGTGGCTCTCATCCAGCTGTCCTGGACCCTGACATCATGACTTAGTAATAGTTATCAAGTCAATTTAGCCATGCCTGGTACATTGAGAAACTCTTTAATGTCAGTCCCTTCATTCTTGATCTATTTTGTATCTTGCTCTTACAAAACCGGGCTTTTTTTTCCTTTCCAGTATGAACTACTTTTATTCAAGAGTATCTTGGGCTTTGATGTACTGTGCCTTACAGTACCATCAAAAGGGTTTTGTCGGGAAATCTAAATCATCACTTTTCAGAGTACTTTGGCTTTACTGACTTCAGGGGTTCAGATGAAGCTTAGGGATTTCTCAGTGCCATCCCTCTTCCTCTAGGGAAGCCTGACAGTTACTCTGCTAAGCAGTCAAATAGATTAGTTTGCTTAAATATTTGGTCTGGGAACTAAAATGCTCTGTGTCTATTTACTTCATTAACTTATCTTTATCCTGTGGGAGTCGTAAAAAAATGAGCTTCTCTTTAAAGGGCTCCTGCAAAAACAATTAAAGTAATTAAAATTATCTCTGTTTGTGTTAAGAGACCTGTTTTCCTTCCCTACATGGCCCAAATAAGAGCTTCCTGTGATCTGAGTTCCAGCCTGGCATGTTACAGGATGGAGTTTTACTGCCTTGACCTTAATTCCTTCTGTCCAAAAACATTCTCTAGTAAAAAGCATTTAATGTCTTTTCTGATTTAATTAGTGATGCCTCCAACTGTTTCCTGATGAAAGTAAAGCTGGTGTCAACATCAAAGTTGT
Organism: Acanthornis magna; assembly: GCA_036785705.1. Taxonomy (NCBI): domain Eukaryota; kingdom Metazoa; phylum Chordata; class Aves; order Passeriformes; family Acanthizidae; genus Acanthornis; species Acanthornis magna. The sequence continues at coordinate 29,317,517 of JAWUZG010000221.1, read as the reverse complement.
GGCTTTGCTGAATGCTGTCTCAATTTCTGCTGCCATTGAATGAGAACACTGTCAAGAAAATTTAAATAACTTGATGCATTTAGTAATTATAGTGACAAATCTCAAATTTTCAAATGATGGATATTTGTCAGTCATCAGCACCCTCATCAGCAGTCAGTAGGTAAGTAACTATCTTCTCAGCTGCAAAAATACATAGGTTTTCACTGTAATCTAAAACACTTTGAACAGTATTTATAGGAAATGATCAGCAGGAAAGGATTGTAAAATTAAAAATATGTTTATCTATTTCAGTTGGGAAAAAACCAAACAGTCCAAATGAAACAGCACATGGCCAATATTTTGATTCCAATTAATTTGCCAATCAAACTGAACTGCTGTCTATTATCATTTTAAGATGCATGACTCTGAAGTTCAGGAATCAAAAAGGACTCATTTTCTCTGTGTCTCTTTGAATAATATAACTTTTATAACAGACTAAACCAAATTACTTAAAACCAGAAAGGGTATTTCTTGTCTGCACCTTGCAGTTCTCCTGCTTGTATTAACTCTGTCTGCTCTTTTCCCTTTCTGTGTCAGCCTGCATCTGTCCAGAAGCAACATCCTTGGAAGGATGTGCTTCTGGATCCAAAGTCTGGATGTGGCTGCAAGAATCATAAGCTTCGAAACAGGAAACACTCATTTTGATAGTGGTATACTCATCTGTATTACCTATTGACAGAAATGCTATTTATTATGTATTTCTGATGCAAAAAGATGCATTTAGTGGTTGATACACAAGAAAATTAAATCAGTTACAGTTCTCCCTTTAGTTTTTGTTATGAAGATGGCATTATTCCTGTCGGTCTCACATTACTGCCACAGAGCCTTTATAATGTGAACATGAGAAAAATAGTTTCAGTAGGTCTCGTAACAAACATTAATTAAACAAGAGCACACAACAGCCTCAAATCTCTAGGTTATTTTAGATGCAAAGAATCGTTTACAGATTCTCTTTATGAAAATATTTAGGATCATGTCAAATTCAGGGAAAATTTTCTCACCACACTCTCCTGTCATTGGCCTTACTGACAGCTTTTTTTTCTTCCCCCAGCCATACAGCATTCAACTCTAAAAATCACTCTGCAGCTCTGGCTGGGGTGCTGCTGATGTACTCCACTCTGCACTCTTTGGCCTTCTTTCTGGTGGCCAGCACTGCTGCCTTTCCAGCCATCCTGGACAAACTTAAAACGATTACTTGTGCTTGCTGGACGTACTCAGACCAATTTCAGGAGCCCAGCTGATCAGCGTATTCACTGTAAATTTGACGTCTGAAGGGTGCTGGGATTTGTGGCTGATCTGTTCGGCTGTGTCTCTTTGGCTGCTGATGTTGGCTAGGCTGTGTATAGGCAATAGCCCCTGACACCTGGCATGTGAAAAGCTATCAGTGCCCTTATTGCAACAAAAACCGAGTAAGAACATGGGGAAGGACGTCCCTTTGGCAATGATAATAAATGACTGAAAATAAAATATGGGGAAAAGCTAGGTCTCACTGACTTTCCCCAGCCCCTGGGATTCTGGAAGGGCAGAGTCTGGCACTCCAGGCAATGAGCTCATCACAAAAAATGATGTTTTCTCGCTGCTTCAAGGTGAACTGGAGAGCATGTGGGAGGCCTAGCTGTTGACATTGGGATGCTTTCCCATGGTTTTCTGTTTTGTAGAGTCTGGAAAGTCAGTCTCTCCTCAAATATCCGATGTCTCAGATTTACTTATTTTTTACAGATCAATCATGTATGAGAATCACAGCCACTTGAATTTGAAGCAGGGTACTAAAAATGCAGTTATTTTTATGTAAGCAACTGAAAAAGTGTTCACTATTTTCAACATTATAGACTGCTGTTCAGATATAGTTCTTCAGAAGAGTAGTATGACACATATGAACAGGTTTTTAAATTCTCAGCACAGCCTTATCTCACTGAATGGTATTAAAACCACTTTGCCTTTGTTTTAGTAGAAGTCACTACAGAAATTACTGTTAGGAAAAAAACCTCTAACACAACAAAGCTTGCTGCTCAAACATCAATTCATTGAAAACTTACAACAAAGAACTAATGATTTATTTAATCAACTCTGCTCTTCTTTAGTTGTACTTAAAATCAAAAGACTACACATGCTCACAGTAGCATAGCAAGTTGGGGTAACCTTCCTGTTCAAAACTAGGTCATGTATCACCTGACTCATTTCTGAAATCTCAATAGAGGAAAACTGCATGAAACCTTACCAAAAGGAAGCCATATGACATATAAACCTATTCCTAGGACAGCTTTTCTCTTCTCATATGAGCCTGTGCCTCAGCAGCTGCAGGTGACATGCAACTACCCTGCAGTGGTACTCTCTAGCCCACTGCTTTTACAGCTGCTGCAGGCTGATTGTCATTGTTGTCACTGCGATTTTGCACCTGAGGCAAGTCTGACTTGGCCATGTAGCTTTAAGCCCACATAGGGGTCTAAGGGTGTTATATTTAAGAGAATCACTAAATTAAAATCCCACTGCTCAATTTGAAAAATTCCCTGTGCCAGCAGCTTTCTAATTTGTTCAGGCACTTTGGCAGAAAACATCTGCTGAAGTAGCTAGCATGATTGAAGGAGGGTATCAGAGCAGACTGCAAAATGTCACCTGCTTTAGCAGGGTGGTCTTTTTCATATTTAAAAATACATGAATATGCCAGTGTGTCTCATTGCTATTCTGATATGTCCCTATATTTAAGTGAGTTTCAGCTATGAACTGCAAATGATGATAGCGGTTTTCTGGTTATTTAAGTGCCAAAGACTTTGCAGTGATATTCCAGGCACCTGAGCCTGGAATATCACTGGTATTCCTAATTGAGACCTGAGCATGGTGTCAATGTGTGACTGACACTCTTTGTTGTCCGTGCTATGCACAGCATATGTAATATTTCAAATGGCTTCATCCTGCACAAGGCTGAGCCCTCTCACCTCTCCCTTTCTGCTGAAAGTGAAACATGGTGCTGCCATGCCAGAAGATTTTAGATTATATTCTGTTGGATTGAGCTTTATATTGATCTAGTTACTTTTATTTTAAGTGCAGTGGTGTAGTCATACAGCTATGCAGCCTTACAGAAAAATAAAAGTATGCTCCATTTAAGAGAATATAAGCTGGGAATGCTGGCTTTGTTAATTAATTGAAGCTCATTGTGAGGAATATTTAGGATTTTAATGTCCTAATATAAAGTGCTAATTTAAAGGACAGTAAGTGACAGGCACATGATAGATAGTGTGTTGTTACAAATAAGGCATGAAGGTAAGATTTGGGCTATCTGGATGCCATTGCCTTTTCTTTTATACTGAATTACTGCATGGCTTGGGACCAACCTGAGCCTCTCAGCACTTGTTTGTGTTGATCTTGACTGGGAATACTACCATAATGAGTAAAATACAGACAAACACATAGCTCTTTGCAAGAATTGAAAACAATATTATCATTAAAAGGACACAACAGAAATATCCAGGTTTCAGGATGAATTGGAAATTCAGTGCTCCTCTAGCCACACCATCTGCTCAGACCTACAGGCACAGCAGACTGGTGTAGTATCTAGAGATAAAACAATTTGTAGCACAGGGGAATAAAAGTATCTCTGCAGTGGACAGATTAAGCTGCTTTTTTTTTACATTCTAATCTGTTAATCATGCACAGCGCTTAAGTATAGCTCAAGGCAGACCAGACCTTGAATGATTTAATTTTGTGCTATTTATTGAACTGGATTTAATTTGAAGATATGTTCTTACCCACTGCTCAGCAGTTCTTAAAAAAAATGAATGTCCATAATGAGATTTCTGTCATGAATCGGGGATTGTGTGTTTAAAATGGGTCACGGGGCTGGTCTTTCCAGGCTCCTGCAACAGCAGCTGCACTTACAACAGTCATGCAGGTTTAACCTCTGCAGGATTCACTCGAGGGGTAGATCTGGGGGCACTCCATTTAAAGCAGCACCTACCACCCTTGTTTTTTCATTCTTCATTTGCTTAAAGCAATTGCAGAGAAAGCAGAGAACAAAAATTAAAAGGGGGAGTGATGTTTGGAAGTGAGGGGATGGAGTAGTAAATCTGAGCTAGGCCACTAAAGATGGAAGCTGGTGGCTCTGCCAGCCTAGGAAAGTCCGCAGCAATTCCTGATGAGAAGGGGACAGGCCCCACTTCCAGAAGCTGCAAAGGGCTGGGATCCTGAGAATCCATAAATGTGGGCTAGCATTTGTAATGCCTTTTTGGTTTAGCATTTGTAACTGCTGACAACATCACAGCAAATCTGAGAGGGAAACAAACAACCCAAGATGTAAATATGGTTTGGTACAGGATGGAAAAACAGCTAAATAATGGAGACTATTAAAGCGTACTGAAAAGAAGCATCTATTAATTTAAAAAATTTTGCATTTCTAGTTTCTGGAGGGCTGTGAGCTACTCCTGCAATACTTTTACCAGCAAAGCAGTACTTGATTTTATTTTTCCTCATGTGTTTGTGTGAGTGACTTTAGAGTTGAGTGCATGAAATACCAGAAAATTCACTGGCTAGGCCTGGAGACACTGCACTTGTTCAAGGTAGAGTCAGACAGACTGGAAGCATTGCAAGATCTGGAACAAAGGGATTTCAAAGTGATTGGTGTCCACACCATGTCCATGCAGACATAGTGCACGAGTCCATGTTTATGAGGTGATCATGCTGTGACATTTGCTGCTGTTCCTTATCTCATACATGGCACTTGGAAGTGCTGATGAGCAGCAAAACCTGTCTGCTCCTTCAGGACAGTGATTGTTGGCAGTCATGAACATGGCATGTTCCTTTGGCTAGGAACATGAGGAAGTACTTCCATGAAACACTAAAAAATTAAGCAGGACTATCTAAAAATATTAAATAACCTATTAGATCATCTACTTCCTTGACACATAAGCCAGTTTGCTTCATTTAGCACAGTAAAAGATACAGGTATTACCACCCATGATTACCTGATTTCAAACTGGATAGCAAAGTGACAAATCAGATCCCTTGTGAACTGACTATATCAGGAAAATAATAAAGAGTTTGAATATAAAATTGCCAATGACAACCTAATGCATTCTTTCTTCTCTCTGTATCTGTTTTGGAGTCAGTCTGTCTTGGAGTAGTTTCAATAGTCACCAAGAATTCTGACGTTTTTCCTTCTTCTTCTCTCCTTAATTTTCTCTTTGTTATGTTCCTGGTTTGCTTAACAAAATTTATTTGTCTAGTAAATGCACACTTTTGATATTGCCACTGTACACCCAAGGATTTTTCTTGGGTTTACTCATAAAATCCCCAAGGCTGAAAGTGCTGAAAACAGAAAGGGCACATAAAGCAATACAAACATTTTCTTTTGAGCAGCAGTGAAAGTCCAGTGCAGCTGCCATGGAAGTCCACCTGCCCAAGCCACTTGCTATTACTTGGCAGTGTTTTGGGCAGGTGAGAAAGGATACTTCTGTTTGTTATTTTTGATAGAGGTTTTTGTGCTTGGTTTTTCTTTACCAAGTTCATTAAAAGTATAGATGAATTTTTAAGGGGTTTTTTGGGTGGGAATTATGGCCATCATAGGTCAAGATGCTCCTGGAGGGCCCAGACAATTGCATTAAGACACAAACATAAAGAATACTGAAAAACTAATATTGAAAACCAAATCTTGTGATGATTACAAAAGGTATTACATTTCTCTGAAATGCAATCAGCCTATGGGCAGTTGGATGCTGTATTTGACAGCAGTCGCAGAGGAGCATTTTCTTTTCCTCACACCTCCATATTTCTTCACACCCCACCAGCCCACTTTAATCTCAGACCCATAAATGGCTTGGAGATGATTACACTTACTCCTCTGAGTTGATCTATTTCCAGAAATTAGTGGCAGAATGAGGTTTCAGGCAAATAAGGTGATCTTTTCCAAGTTAGTTTTTTCTTTGGCCATCACAGTCTCCTCAGAAACATGTCATTTTTGTTGTTCCCTTTTCCTATGGTAACTGCACATTTATTCCCTCCAGCCCAAGGCACTTTATATTCCTCAGTGGCTTGGATATCAGTTCAGCATCTGTTTCTCTGGTCACAAAGGATAAAAAAAAGTATTTAGTAACTGGTTAAGTTTTAGAATTTAAGAAGTTGTTTATTCTGTTCCCAAGAGTCAGAGTTTCAGCTGATCTCTTCTTAAAAATGACCAAAGGCACACAGATCAATATCTTAACAAAATTAAGGCTGACAGTAACAAGACGGACACTTCTATAAGTTTTGCTTTTCTTGCAATCACTTAATGAGCCTCTGCATATATTCTCTTGTCAAAGTTTGCATTTTTTCACCCAGAAGAGTAAACTAAGGGGTAATATCACTGACCCCTCACACCCATCCTGTTTTCATTTCAAATGCTGTGATAGACTGGACTTCCAACTAGTTTGGGTGACCTGAAGGGCAGCTGCCTTTGGCTGCTCCAATTTTACATATTAGCACTCGGCCTGATCCTCACAGAATGGTTGAGGCTGGAAGGGACCTCTGTTAAGTCTTCTGGTCCAACACCCACTTAATCTTCTTACTTGTTTTTGTGCATCTATATTGGAAGCATTTGCAGCTGAGCTTATCACCCTGTCTACCATCCTCAGCCATTGGAGAGAAAGTGGCAATCTCAAGGTGCAATTTGTTCGAACAAGTACCAGGTTTCGAATGGGCTGAGTCATGCCCAGAAACATCTGCTGCTCTCAGTTGCCTGCAGAGAGAGCCCAATGCCAAAGTAGATGCCTGCATTGGGAACATTGAATTGGAGAAGATTTATCCTTTCTCATCTTTGTATTCACTTTTTAAATTCTCCTGACACAGCTCTACACACCCTTTGTGTTCAGGGTGAACTTACTGCTGAACTAGAAAATACCACCCATGAAGACTGGGTTGAATCTGCATTTCCCCCTCTGAACTAGTCCACATCTAATAAGTGTTTTGAAATTCCAGCTAAGTGATGATGGCAGACTTCTCCCATGCATCTTGAGATCTAGTGTTTTCTTACTAGGAATCCTTAAAGAAATCAAAAAGACCTCTTTGTATTGTCCATATATGTCAAAGAGGACAAATACAGTCCAAGAAATCTCTTGACGGGCAAAGTGGAAATGGGATACTATAACACTTTAGGTATGTCCATTCCTACTTACACTCAGGCATACCTTCAGTAACTTACTTGCCTCTTCCAGCCAAGTCATTTTTTTCTGACTGATGAAGGACAGAGTCCAGTGCTTCTTCCTTTTTCACCACCCTTTAAATAAGAGCAATCTGTTCCTATTTGTATTACCTTGAATGAACTTAATTTGCTAAATACGCTGAGCAATATCCCCATCCCAGACGTAGCTTGTGCACTTAACCTGAGTAATTGCTTTCTGGCAGGCTTCTCTAAGAATCTGCTCCCTCGTTGCCAAAGACAGAGCATATTTCCTGTTAATGTGAGGAAGTTTCCAGTATTTTTAGCTAAAAGTGTCCTACTGGGTTCATACCCTTAGACTGGAGGAGATCCTCTTCCTGCCCCCAGGCAGGCTCTCTCTGACTCTCGCCTACACGCAGAGCAGATTCAATATGAGATGTGCATGTCTCGGCCTGTGCAGTGTGAGCTGGGTTACTGCTGGTTTATGCTGGAGACCCACCTTCAGCAAAGCAAAGTACTCCTTGGCTTCTCTGTGCTTTTTCCATGCTCTTCTGTTTTTGTAGTATCAACTTAATCATGTTTTGCATGCAAGAATTCAATTTCTGCATTTTTTAAATAACCAACTCAAGCTTTTTTGATAGGAACTTCTTTCAAGTACCTGAATATCTGCCCTCAGGTATCAGATCATCATATTTCACGGTGCTGAGCTTCCTTATCTTACTTTTAGGATTCTCAGAAGCTGCCCCAATTTATTGCCAACTGCTTCTTGGTCAACAACTTCATTGCACTGTTGACTGATTTTCTTGCTCTTTGTTACAGTTTTTCAATTTCCATCTCTTTTCCTCCTTAATTTTTTTTTTTTGTGTGTGTGTGTGTGTGTGTGGGTGTGCGTGTGGGTGTGTGTGTGCGTGTGGGTGTGTGTGTGTGTGTGTGTGTGTGCGTGTTGACATTTCATGTTTTATCTAGCCAGTATTAACCTGGCTTCTCTCCTAGCTTAACTTGCATAGAAGGCGTCTCTTCTTTCATAGCTTCTCCTTGCACAACTTCCTTCAAGAAGGTAGCAGGAAAGTCTAATTTAAGCACGTGTGGCTTAATGCCTAGGTGCAATTTAGTGGATATTTGTTATATTACTCTCCTTTGAAGTCAGGCCACCTGAACTATTGCCAGCTTCTGCTGAAAGTATTTACCAAGCCAGGTGACAGCTGCCAGATGACCGGATGAAAAGTAAAATAAATTAAGAAACCAGCAAGTAGACACAGAAAACAAACAAAAAGAAACAGCAACCACAAACAAAGAGAAACAGCAACCACAAACTTTATTGGCTATCTGTGTTTGAGGAGATTCCCAAAGTCCTCTCCTTGTTTTGTTCAACCAGGAGCTGCCAGGACATGTCTGCAGCTGGTTGGAGTCAGGAGCTGATTCCCTTGACAAGCTGTGTGCTCTGAGCTACAACCTGCTGTTTACAGCAAAGCTTTTCCAGTGAATTTCTTTGGCACACTGGTGATTCAGCTGAATATAAACACACTTCTGGAGACATCCTGTATCCCACGGTCATGACACTTCAGTTCTAAACACAGTACTAATTTATGACTCCCCAATTTGTGAAACACTGTCTCAGATAGCATTAGCTTGTGATCTGCCACTGTGCTTTGGAGAGCCCAGGCCAGCCACCTGGCCGGCCCTCTGTTAGTATCAACTTACCAATAGATGGGTCAATTACCTTGTGCAAATGTCTCCCTTTTGACAAAGAGGCTAATCAGGACCTGAATTTACGAGAACCTAAGCACATAAATTTTCTATGTTCCAGGCCTCAACAGCTACTTATTTTACGAGGGTTTCAATGTGAACAAGAAATATAGCTTGTAACTAGCTTTAGACAGTGAGTAATTATGATAAGCTGGGGATTGTTACCACTACAGCTTGCAGGGTCCCATTATTGCTAACAGGAAGATGACAAGTTTGAAGTGGCTTGTGAATGTGAAAGTGATAAAATGAGGTGCTCTTCCTTAAAACAATTAGATTTCCATCTTAGTGTTATAAAGAAGAACTAAGTCCAATTAAATTACCCAGGTGTGCCAGCCTCAGAAGGAAATTCATGCATATACATCCAGGCAGGGCAGGAATCACTTGTCTGCAGACAAGTTAAGAACTTGTGGGACCTATAGGAGTACAAGTTACTAATGTATACCTAATCATAAGAACAACCTGCAATATATTCTGGAACTTGCAACCCTTTTACAGCTTTTCTGTTGTTCATGGCAGTGAAATATGTGTTTCAAAATTGTTAGGATACATCACAGCAAATGGTGGCAATTCCAACCCGATTAAAACCTTTCACTGAAACCTTGCAGAACTAAACATCTGCTCCCCCAAAGCCCTTAAATCTCAGAACTTTTCTACCCATAAGCATGCTAAGATAGTAGGAGGATTTTTATTATATAAAAAATAATCACAGCCAGGGACTTGGACAAAAAATAGAAGAAAAAAAGTAGAGAGTAACTTTGACAGAAGCTCATCCATATCCAACTCCATTTCTGTGTTTTCCAGATGGCATCCATATTATCACTTGTTATGGAAGTCATGTTGATGATGTCCTAAATCTGTCTTTCAATTGTCTTGCTATGCTTGATGCTGATGCGGGCTTGTCCTAGTTAAAATTCTTGATATCAAAAGAAGAGCCTTCTCTGAGGATTTCCTAGGATCATTTACCTTGGAATAAATCAATCTTTCTTAATAGACACCCTAGTGTCCATGTACCCTCACCAAAAAGTATGAAGTCTGCACTAAAAGCATATATTTCTGAGAGAGATGTTCTTAATTTATGAAGGCAATTCGTTGCTTAGATATTCACTGTTCATTACCTACATAGATAAGTGAAACTAATTTTTCCTTGCTGGTCCTGTAATACTTCTCTATGCCTTCAGGTGTTTTGGAATACATCTAGCAATGTATTTTGATTTCTTTTCTTGAAGAACAATTTTTTTTTTTTTTTGCATTGAGTAATATTTTTGACAGATCAGGGCATTCATAAAAATTAAGGTAATCCAAAGAAATCCATCTGCTCACTATAGTCACCCTCTTCATGACTAGCAGCACAGAAACAATACTGTAGTTAAGGCAAGGTGCATCACAATTCTAATTCTGGAAAAGTTAGCACTGGCAGGTGCCATGCTCTGTGAGTACAGCCTGAGCGCAAACTAGTAAGGCCTACCAGCACCTAAACTGCCACTCGGAGCTCACTACCTTAGTCCATACAGAGGCAGTCTGTAAGCAGAAGGGCATCATGGAGTCATCCATGTCATCTTTATGAAGAAGCACTTCAGTGCTGTATTTCTGGGCTCCTGTGCTCCTCTGTGCAGCTTAAGTGTGGTCTAGACCCATCTGCATGAGTTATGTGTAGAAACCTATTTGAACCTGATTTGCAGGTCATTTACTTGGGTTCAGAGTCATGGGACAGTGTCTGTGTTGTGTCTGGTCTTTGATTCCCAGAGCAATGTAGCTACATTCATGTCTGGTACCCAGGCTAGAGAGACACGCACAAAACGAACCCATACATCCCTGCACCTGCAGCACTCTTCTGTGTCAGACCAGTAGAAAGTGGCAAGCAGACTGTGTACCTTCCAACCACGCCTGGTGGCCTGCTCAGCTGCTCTGTACAGAGCTCAGGATATTTTTTAGAAACTGCTTGTCTCTTCACTTGTTTTGCATTCATGAAGCTCGCTTCAGTCTTTTTTCTTCTGCTGCTTCCTGTTAAGCTGTTTCACTCTTGCTGTTATTCTCCCCACTTTATCAGTAGTTCTCTCATGTTTTTACATATTTTAATTTTCACAGCTGCTGTTATGAAACTGAAGCAGCTCTTCAGATGCTGAAACACTGACTGTTTCTGTCTTTTATGCTGGAACACAGAGTGTTTCTTTTACTGGTGGGCTACTGAAGAGGTGTCTAGTGGCCCCCTCCACTACAGTGAATTTCCACTGATATGCCAGTGTTATGACTATGTTTGGCAGCCAATGGGGCATGTACATTTGTCAGTAATTGCTAGATTTTCCACAAATGTCTTTTTGCAACACACTCTGGAGAGTTTCAAGGCATTTACTGTATCTGTGAGTTCCATGAACCAAGAGTATGTTCACACAGCAACAATTGACTTAATCATTCACCATTTTGATTAGACTCACAACCAGTTCAAACGTGCCCAAGATTTTAACATCATAATTTTGCATTAACATTGCCACCTAGGCACTATATGTCATCCCTAAAGACCTCAAGGAACACATGCTGTAGCAAGCTATAACAAGAACCTTCACCTTTACTGTTTTTAAAATAGGTTTTCAATATTGTATGTTTGCATTTCATTTTTCTGGTGTAGAAATAAACTCTAGTAGTTCTTACACTGAGTGGCTCTCCCTCAGTCAATTCTCCTTCTGCTTCCAACAGCACTGAGACAGCACTGCCAGATTTCTGTCACAAAAATTCTGGACATTGACAACAGTATTTTTGATGTATAATTTGCTCAAACTGGGCCACCTGCTAATAGTAATTTCAAGGATATTAAAAGTTCTCTATTTTATCAGAAATTTTGCCAGTACCACTCACCAATTTCACATTGTTCAATTAAATTTCATTGCTGGTGTGATCTACAGGACTTTTCAGGACCTTGTTTTATTCTGTGTTTTGCAAGAGGCCATTGCATTCTTCAGATTAAGCTGACCTCTTGTTGAGGCCAACTTGGCTCCCAATAGTTTTTTCATTAGTGAGACTTGTTTTATGCAATGGGAAATCCTCTGAGGTGGTTGGGTACAGATGAAAATATTACATCCTCTCTAGCCACAGAGGGTTTATTTCTTGGGAATGATGCACTAAAAAAACATAATTATCCATTCCCAAATCCTCCCTTCTTGACTGTGTCTTTTTTGGGAATGTTGTAAGAGGTCATGGTGGGAAAATTCTGGTTAGTCTTATAACTCTCATGGGAATATATATAAGTAACTGGATAAACATTCCTCCTGTCCCGCTCCCCAAATTTATATACTTTATGTACTTTATATATTGCAGTCATAGATCAGCTGGATTGTGCTGGGTTTAGCTGGGACAGAGTTAATTTGCTTCAGAGCAGCCAGTTTGGGGCTGTGTTTTGGATTTGTACAGGAAACAGTGCTGATTATTCAGAGATGTTTTTGTTATCTGTGAGCAGTGCTTGCACAGAGCCAAGACCTTTTTTGCCTCTCACCCCACCCCACTAGAGAGGAGTTTGAGGATGCAAAAGGAGTTCGGAGGGGACACCAGGACACCAGGATCCTAAATGACCACAGAGATATCCCATATCATATGGAGTCATGCTCAGTATATAAAGCAGGAAGAACAAGAAGAGGGGGTTGTTTGGAGTGATGGCACTTGTCATTCCAAGTCCCTGTTATATGTGATGGAGCACAGCTCTCCTGGAGATGGCTGAACACCTGCCTGAAGCAGTGAATTAATTCTTTATATTGCTTTGCTTGCATGTGTGGCTTTCGCTTTCCCTAATAAGCTGTGTACATCTCAACCCACGAGTTTTCTCACTTTTACACTTCCAATTCTCTCCCCCACCCCACCAGGGGAAAGTAAGCAAGCAGCTAAGTGGGGCTTAGCTGCTGGGCAGAGTTAAACCACGACATAGATGAAGATTCCTAGATCATCAAGAGAAAAGGCTAGTAAAACCTTCATAATTTATAGAGTTGATGCTAGTTTAACATCTCCAGAGGGATGCATTTGCTAAATTCAGCAAAATGCATGTTAGCTGTACTATAAGCCATAAAGCAAATGCTAATTAGTCTGTAAAACTGCAGTCATGATCTAGTGCAAACACTGCTTTTCCTGTAGTGATGTCCTACCTGCACAAGTTGTGGGACTAAACTACATGCAGGTGTCAATTTCATCCCCACTCAGACAAAAGGTTTGTGTGATATGTAAGTGTGGGATTTGATGCAGATTATTTAATCTTAAAAGGAAAACTCAGGGAGGATCTTAGTCTGCAGCGCTGTTCTTCATACCAAAAAGGAAGATCAGAATTCTGCTTTCTTGAACATATAGAGAATCAGAAAAATTGACAATTTTCATCCCCAAGCTCCTTCTCACCAAGCATCCCATTAATATCTCTTCACAGGGTTGTATGGTTAAGTCTGTTTAGACTGTTCTGAGGTCTGCCAGTCTCTTTCATGATCTGGACTATCTCTCATCCTTCCAAATGTCACTGGATCAAAACAGTTCTTAGATGCCCATGGTAATCCCTGAGAAACTTCTGAGCAGCTGTCATTTTTCTTCCTTTTAGGCAGAGATAGTCACCAGTGTTTTGGGTAGAAAACTGCCTTAATCTCTACTGCCAGCACAGGTAAAGGAACTTGCCATTTTCTTGCAATTATCTCGAATGAAAAAGGAAGGTTTCTTCCAATTATTTTAATTTGTTTTCTAAGAATCCCAGAATATCCTGAGCTGGAAGGGACCCAACAAGGACCATCAAGTCCAACCCCTGGCCCTGCACAGAAACCATCCCCAAGAGTCACACCATGTGCCTGAAAACATTGTCCAAATGCTTCTCTGTCAGGCTCAGTGCTGGGACCACTGCCCTGGGGACTTATTCCAGTGCCCACGCACTCTGCGTGAAGAACTTAGTTTTCTAATATCCATCCTAAACCTCCCCTGACACAGTTTCATGCCATTCCCTCAGGTCCTGTTACTGGGCACTTATAATCATAATAAATTACCAGGTTTCCAACAAGTTAGCCTATTATATAGCAATTGCGTCACTTGCTCTATGTTCATTAGAAATTTGCAGCTCAAGGACAAGCTAAATTAATTTCTTGTACTTCATTTTTTCTTGAATGTCATCCTTACACTGTTTTTTCTATGTCTGCATAACAGTGCAGCTGACAAAACGAAGCAACCACACCACTTCACAAGTTGAAACATTTCTGCAAGTAGGAACAGAATAACAACATACTTCCCGAATGATCTGTCATGGGTGGAAATTAAGCCAGTGCATTTACAATGAAAAGAAAAATCAAGACAGTTCTAGAAGAGCAATATATTTATTTGTAAAGGGTACTGTGAAAAAAGAAAGCATCTACTCTTTATTTTTTTGGAAAAGAATAAAACAGCGTATGGCAAAACTGTCTAGGGAAGTTAAATGGGCGGGGGAAATGAAATCAGAATCAGAATATAAATGGCTGTGACAAGCTCCACAAACTGAAACACCTGCTACCATTTGTGGAGGTCAAGCTCACATCCCACAAGGGATTAAAAGAACAGTTCCTCAGCCTAATTTACAAACAGGAAAGAAAACCTGGAACCAGGGCAACTCCGCTCACCTTTTGCAACTATATTACTGAAGGAAAATGTACTATATCCAATTAAAAAGTCAGAGTAAAGCACCATAATTTCAGCAAAAAGGTAAAGATCCAATTTCACTAAGCTACAGCCTGAAAGTTGAAGTGTAACTATTCAGTAACACTAGAGATCATAGAATATCCTGAGCTGGAAAGCACCCACAAGGATCTTAAGAATCCTACTCTTGGCCCTGCACAGGACAGCCCCAAGAAGAACATCATGTACCTGAGACCATTGTCCAAATGATTCTTGAACTCTGACAGGTATTTCAATATTCTAACAATTTGTTGTTCAGGGGGAGATAGTCATAGTTGGGATACAGGATTTCTATGTTTCATGACTGGGTTTTCCATGACACCAAACACAGCTCTACTACTAATGTCCTGATGGGATGGATCACATAAACCTAAGCTGAACCTCATACCAAATCTTTGATTATCAGTCTCACACAAAAATGTGCTGGATTTACAGTAATGATACTCTTAACTAAGGCCCTGAAATGTCTATTTAAACATACATCCAACTAACAGGAAGTCTGAACCATTATAAAATGCAGACTTAGCATCAGTCTTAGCATTTTTAAAAATCTGTCCTATATTCAGTTGTGAAACTCCATCAGATGAAGAACCGAGAATAAGAAGCTATAGTGCACTTGAAAGACACTGTAGTAGAAAGTTATCAGATTCCCTCCTTCCTGTTAAGGATAAAGATCAGGTACGTCATCTTCCTGTTGCTTTTCAGAGGCAATTTTCTGTGACTTCTGGTATAAATTATGAGCTAATGGCCTCCTCTAGTATTCTGTCACCTGGTCTGGTTTTTGCATGGCCATAAAAAGGAAGCTCAGCATATCAATCTCATATATCCTAAAGATGCTGTTAAAGTAAAGCCCCAATAGTGTTCTGTAACATCCCCAGTTAATGATCAAATAACTGTTTCTATGATTCACTGAAAAATTACCTCCCACCCCTGCCACTTAAAATCTTAAGTACTTCTTTAAACACAGTGTTTTAAATATACTGTCCATCTGTTCTGTGGAATTCACCCAAGGCTCTGTTGGTAACAGAGATGACTGGGGATGTGATGGGAGCTCTGATCATCTCATGCGTGAAGCATGAACTCCTGTGGCTAGCTTGTCAAATGGTCCACTGCCACCTGAGGTGTTTCACCTCATGCTTCCTTCACCTGCCTTATGATCCTGCTTAACAAATTGGCTCATCAGCTGGGATTGAGAAGCAGGGGAGAGGATGCCTGCTCAGAGCAGTTTCTCTAAAGGATGCACAGCTCACCAAATTTCACAGATTTGCATTGTGATTCCTCCTCCAACATGTAGACACCGGTGACATACTGTAATATGACATCACAAAAAGGGACACATCTCCCAAATACGACCTAATCATAAGAACAAGGAAGATTTTAGTTGAAATACTTCTAATTCATAGCAGTGTGATGTGTAAGAACACTTGGGTGGGAAGACACAGTTTCCACATGAAAATAAAGGAATATAAAGTAAACTAATAAGCTTCCTAGTATTAAATCTTACTTAAAAACCCAGTTTAAATCTACTTTTAGAGTGGCCTTCATGCCTTCTCCCTGCCCAGTGTTCCCTTCCCCAGCTGAAATAAAAAACCAAGCCTTGCTACTGTAAACTGGTAAAACAAAAATAGAAATGAGACTTGTGATGAGGGAAAAAAAGAAGAGATTTGTAGTGTAAAAGCCTTTTATGACTGAGGCAGCACAGATGTTACACATTTGCCCCAGCCCTTGTATCCTTTGTATCCTGTTTTGAAAACCAGCAACAGATTTCTGATTCCCCAGTCACAAAGGGTGTACTTTCATTGCCTGAGGCTTTCCATTGCCTGGGAGTGTGGTTCTTCCCTCACTTCTTGACACCTCCAAAGGAATGGATCAGTGAATTGATCAGGGTTAAAACTCCTAGCAAAACAGAAACAAGACTATTTTTAACTTATTCCCTGATTTGTTTCAGCATGCTTCTCCATAGATAGCACAGCTGTGGGTGTGGTGTGAGGGGAAATGGCCTTGTATGAGGCAGTTGGGAAGCAGGAAATCTTTCAGACAGCACTGTCATTAAAGCCCATGTTTCATGATACTCAGCTTGTCATGAGGCAGCTACTAAGACCCAGAATCCTTCTCACTGAGAAAATATCACTACTTTTTTTGTGATGGGGTGCTGAAATAGGTGGCTGCCACACCCATCTCACCACAACCGGCACAGGTGACACACGCACGCTCTTGTGCTGCAAGGCCCAGAACTTCCCTGCTGAACAGCGATTGCAGGGGTAGCACAGGTATGGTTAAATGCACAGCAGTTAAGTGATAACCACAGTTGCATTGTATAAAGAACACTTGAAGTCTTAGTACATAAAAATTTTGTTTAAAAGCCAGTCACAGTATTCCAATTATTAATTACTACTGGACAGACTACTGGAGTGTCTATTGACTGTGCAGACTGTTAGTTAACATACAGGACAACAAATTATGGCTCAAAACATTGTTTGGCTTACATCAACTAAAGAGTAAAAAAAAAAGACCGCTGCTAATCTAAAGTAGAAAACGCAGGCAACATCAAGAGGAGATTGAGGAACACAAGTAAAGTTTTAGAGACTTTTCCTCTGAATGTTTATTAAGTTAAGGCTTTATAAGAAAGGCCGTGGAGCAGAGACCCTGTGAGCTCATGTTCATGCTGAAAATCCTACCTGCAGGTGCACTGAGGCAACCACTTCCAGTTCTGCATCTCAAGATAGGATGTAGCCCACCTGGATATAAAATGCTAGTTTTTCTTAATACACTGTAACTTACAAGAACTTTGATGTTATTTTTTTATTAACCACTACATTTTTACATAATTTTCACATTATGTTGATACATTAAATATATTTTAACTTTTTTAGGGCACTTCTGAGACCTTCTTCCTACTGCTCACCCTGATCTACTACTGGCTACTCCTTTCATTGTGCCAGTGTATTTCTTAATGGAGAAGAGGAATAAAAAAATTTTGTGACATGGATTACAACCCAGTAACTGTTGATTAGATCAAGCGGGACAAAGCCCAATAATGAAGAACAGAACAACTGCAGCAATGCAGGAATTGCTACAGGAGTTGGCCAATAAAAACATTTCCCACCAATTTGGCTAGGTTCTGTCCAGAAGGAATCTGACAGCCAGGCTGTTGTACTTGCAGTCCTATAAAACCACATGAAGACACAAAAGCATTTTAAGCTGCTCAGCAAAGATATGACATGGAACTGGGACAAACTGATTTCCCCCTGCACTCCTGATGTGTTTGCTCAGGATCTGTGCACAGACTATCCACCAGCAGTGGTTTCTCCAGCTGCTCGAAAGCAGGGATTCAGACACGAAAGACCACAAGAGCTCTTATTTGAATGGGTAATCATCCTATAAACGACATAGTCTTAATCTGCAACAGGGGAAGTTTAGGTTGGACATTAGGAGGAATTTCTTCACACAAAGGGTGATTAGATATTGGAATGGGCTGCCCAGGGAGGCGGTGTAGTCACAGTCCCTGGAGGTGTTTAAGGAAAGACTTGGACGTGGCACTCAGTGCCATGGGCTATTGACATGGTGGCGCTGGGTCATAGCTTGGGCTCGGTGATCTCAGACGTCTCTTCCAACCTACCTGATTCCGTGATCAATCCGTAATTGCCAATTACTGATCCCGAGAGATTATGGGGACGTTTCGGAAGAAAAGCGTCATTTCCCTGACATGGGGTGCTGAAGCAGTGGGGCTGGATCGGCGGTGCCTCTCTGGGCGAGGGAGGGTCCCGCCGGCTCCCTCACGCCCCTTCCCCCCGGTTCCCTCACGCCCCTTCCCCGCCGGCTCCCTCACGCCCCTTCCCCCCGGTTCCCTCACGCCCCTTCCCCCCGGTTCCCTCACGCCCCTTCCCCCCGGCTCCCTCACGCCCCTTCCCCCCGGCTCCCTCACGCCCCTTCCCCCCGGTTCCCTCACGCCCCTTCCCCCGGTTCCCTCACGCCCGCTGCCGCCGCCGCGCCGGGCAGTGCCGCGCGCGCGCCCCTCCGCCCCCCGGAGCGCGGCCGCCACGCGCGTGCGCGGCGCGGGGAAGCCTCGCGAGAGGAGGGGGCGGGAGGCGGCTGTGGCTCCGTGTGGCGGCGGCGGTGCCGCCCCTGTGTCCCCCTTGCCCCTCCACCGGGCCATGGCGGCGCCGCCGGCCTCGCCCGGCCCCCGCGGCCGCTTCGAGCAGGAGCAGGACCGCGCCGTCCGCGCCCTGGTGCGCTGCGTGACCGGCCTGCCCGAGGAGGAGCTGGGCGGAGAGCGCTTCCAGGCGGCGCTCAATTTCGCCTGGTCCAACTTCAGGTCAGCGGGAGCATGGAGGGTCCCGGTGCCTACCGCGGGGGTGTGGGACGGGGCCGCGTCCCGCCGTGCCCCCCGTGCGCCGTGTCTGGGGAAGCGCCGGGGGTCGTGTACGAGTCTCTGCCTCAGGGTCAGTGGCTGCTACTCCATCACGTTTGAACCTTGGTCTTTGAGGGATTTTCTCCTGCTCTGTAGAAAGGTGCCTTTCGACGTGTGCATTTAGCCGCCCAAAACTTTATTGGAGGGCGTTACATTATGGTTATGTGTAAAGAACAAGAGAGGAGAATTGCCAAATGGAGATAAACCTTCTGGCCAAGAATGCAGTGCTGCTTATGTGAAAGGTTATCAATCTGCTGGAAGAGAATGTGTTTCGTGTTATTTGGGCTTGTCAGAAACGTGGTCTTCATTAATTTGTCATATATAGTATCTGTAGCCATTTAATTCTATTATACTGTCACCTAAAATGTTCTTATTCAAGCTTTACACACAGTTTTCAGTTATCACAGTTATTGTTCCAGTGTATTCTGCCAGCTTGAGTTGGACTTGATGATCCTTGTGGGTCTCTTCCAACTCAGAATCTTCTATGAAAGCTGTGAAACTCTTACAGGATGTATTTCCATTTACCCGTACTATCACTACCCGCTGCCTCTTTGAGATCTTATGCATATGTTGATGCAGCTAGTACCAAATCCATAGAAAATCAATGCTACTTTACATTTTTCATGCTGATTAAATGCATTTTTGGGGGAGCAGTAGCATAACTGCATTGCGTCTGTGAATCCTAACTGCTAATAGGCTCAAATAAAATTATTTTAAATGCAAATCTCACCCTCAGTTTTGATCACCCAGTTGCTTGTGTAGCTGTATGCTCTTTTAGATTGGAAAATTGTTGAGGTTTTGTTTGGTTTTTTTACATGTCAGGAAAACAGATGGTGTGATGCAGAGTGAACAAGAAACTTTTGACAGGGAGCTAACTTCTCTGTAGCTTAATTTTTCTTTTCAGGACAGATTCTTGGTTTGATTTTTCTTTATTGTCTTTTCTGTGTGATGTTCTAAATCTTCAAGTTCTTATACTTACCACTATTTTGAATTAATGATTTCCTATGAATGTGCTTTCATAGGAAATCATGAATTACAGGAGCTGTATTTTCTTAAATCTAAATGCCATATACTTAGTCAATGCTATATTTTATTGTGCTCTTCTTCTAAAGCCTTATACACAGCTGAAATCAGACTAATGTGTCTGTAGTTAATTAAGTTTTTTTTTCTTTTCTTTAACATGGGCCTATTTTCATCTTCCAGTGCTGCTTATTAAAAATCCTTGCTACCTGCTTTACAATTTCACTTTCTAGTTTGTTACTTTAGCAGTGAGGTGATTTCATATTATCTTTTGAATTTCAGTGTATTTAGCATAACTGTTGCTCACGATTCAGATTCAGCAGTTTTCATTTCTGCCTGTAGTCATGAGAATTGTACCACTTTCTGTCGGCTGTTGCTGGAAACATTAGTTTGGTTTTGAGGGCCTGCGTATAGAGTGTCTTGACCTTGTGCTCAGTGTTGTCACATCTTATTCCCTTTTTTTAGTCTCTGTATCTGAAGAACCTATTCATAGCCTAATTTATTTTCCAAAGTGCATCTTACCTTTTACAAGTTCTCATTTTGTCCCTATACATATACCTTTGTTAGTATATATGTCTTTATTTTTGATTAAACTCTCTTTTCTTTTGGACACTCACCCTTACCCTTTATAAAAGGGGCTTCTTTTGGATTTAGAGGCCTTCCCATGGGGGTGTTTGTTTTGCCTGTGCTGCAGGTCCCAGATAATTTAGTGCATTTGACATCAATGCCTTTGACAACACAGTTCTTGATCTCCTTGCTCTACTTGATGTAGCAGACAGCATACTTTAATTGCTTCGTTTGCTGGTACAGTAGTAATTTTCCATTCAGCTTAGAGTGCTGGTTAGATGTAACCTGCATTCAATTCTTTTGTCTTTCAGGTCAATTGTATTTAATCCTTCTTGAGCTAAGAGATGCTGAGATTGAATTTTGTTGATGCTTAATGCTGTTGCTGAATTAAATGTGCATTATTAAACTAATAATGTTGTCTTCATATATGTAAATCAGCTTCCTTAAGCTTCCTTTTAAACATATTCTAATGCCGATTTCTTACACAGATTTCACCGTTTTCTTGATGTGAACAGTCATAAAGTAGACAGAACAATAGAAGGGTAAGTTTTATGTCTATATATTAATAATGCATTGGTTATATACATTTTTTAAAAAAGTATTCTTGATACTATTTGTGTTATTAGAATACATGAAAAATTGGTAATTCATTCTGACCTTGGAAAAGCTGCAAGCTGGAAAAGACTGACAGAAAAATTTCTGAACTTGCCACTCCCAAGTACTGAAGAAACAAAGGTATGTACGTTGCAATTTCCTTGTTCTTTTTTTCCATCCCTCTTATATTTATTCCGACAATGGGGGCTTCAGTTGTAATGTTGTGTTGGAAATTTCAGGTGACTTGGTGGTGGGCTTTGGAGTTGCTGTTAAAGTCATGGATTTCCAGAAATGAAAATGCGTTTATTGTCTTCTTAGGGCTTCAGCACATGGAGTTTCATGACTTAAAGTACATGATCTTATTGCAGAGCAGGTGTTTTAGGGTCAGCATTGTACAAATGCTCTAGCTGGAGTCTAGGTGAATCTATATTCCTGTTTGTTCTAAAACAACAATTAACTGAGCATTTCTTATTCTTTGCCTGTCTTATTTTACCTTAAGTAAAATGGATGTTTTGGTTTTAGGGTTTCCAGTTGGAGTGCTCCTGTTCTGGCTTCCTTATGGAAACTGTGTGTGTTTCACCATTGATACATTTTGTATCCAATCAGTTTAGGATATGGAGTGGATGAATATGGCAAAAGTTGTCACACATAGATTCCAGTGTAGCAGTGTAGTAATTAAGTGGATCTTAGAAAGCTCCTGCTGTTAGGAAATTGAAGCTTGTGATTTAAGAGGTGGTGCACCATATAATGGTGTCCTTTAATAGAGCTGTGTGTTCTGAGTTGAAGTCCAGTTTTACTTCTCGTTGAACTGACATTTACCTTTCTTTGCATGTTCTAGGTTCCTTTTAATTTGTGGAGAAAATCCAGGAACCCTCAATAGCTTACACATATTTTCAGTTACTATACTGTAGTCTCTAGATTTTTGAAAATGTACCTTTAGTAGTGCTTGTTTTGAGACTTGAATGAAATTAAAAACAACCAAACCAAACACCCAGGCAAGCACTTAATACTTGATTGTTGCAAGTATCCTAAGATATTTTTTATTTCCTTTTCTTCTTAAAAGTGCAGAAGGAAAAACCTAGGGTATGGCTGGAGGTAGATTAATTTCCTATTTGGGAAGTTAAATGGTGTTTAGTTTTTAGCAGTGACACATACCTGGGAAGATTAAATATTTATCAGTTTCTGTGACTGGTAAGTGAGACATCAGCTCACACACGTGATTCTGTCAATGACCTACTGGTTTTCTTTGACAAACTCTGGTAAAATCAGTAATGTTCAGTAGAACATGTTATAATCCTTGTATACTGGTATCATGCTGCTTTATCAGAAATTTGAGTTATTTTTTCTGAAATGCTAGTGGATCTCATTCCACAACAGCTTTGTAATTGTGTTTATGAATATGTGAAAGTGTATAAGGATTTAGATAGCAGAATCCCCATATGTCATCTAGATGTGAAATGGTTGGCTGAAGATCTTTGTAAAGTTACAATGAGGCCAAAAAGAAGTCTTTCTATAGTAAGAAATGATTGTACATTGGTAAATAGATTTTAGGGAATAGACAGTAATATAAATCTCTGGACCATACCAGTGTTTGCATAGTATTCTAACCTGATTGAAGGCCTCTGTTTCACAACTACAATATTGGAGTTAAAGATTCATCCTTAATGATTGGTGTAGATTTTCAGATGTGAGAAGTTAATTTGAACATGGTATTAAAATGTAATTATTTTAGCTAACTTCATTTTAGCCTCTGTTTGAAATAATCAGCCATGTGAAAAGGGAACCTAAGATTTGGTTTCCTACAGGCCCATTTCCTGTGTCCTTCCAGTTCATCCACATTTATGTGGCTGTCCATTATCACTTGTCCTGTGGTGACTTCTTACTTTCACAGTACTTGCATCTTTTCCATATTCACTGATTATCAGCTCAGTAAGAGGCAGCATATGTTGTTGCTGCTTTTGAAGGATTTTTATACTGATTGGCTAATTAATGGGTAGAAGAAAATGGGTGACATTCAATATATATTGCAGATGTTATTTTTGGAGTTCAGGACTGGGGAATGGGAGCTAATGGGGAGCATTCCTGCAGGTAATAGGCTGACTTTATTACTAAGCAAAATCTTTTAGACCACTTACAGACTTGCTTTTTTTCTGATGTGTTTTAAAGACAGATACACACTATTCCATACTGTCTCTTCTGTTGTGTTTGTCTGATTCTCCATCCAACACCACCTATGTGGAAAAACCAAGAGTCAAAGAAGTGGGTAAGTTTACAAGATGTTTATATGGCTAATGAAAGATACAATCCGCAATGCAATCTGATAAGAAGGACATTTTTCCTCTCCATTTTATTATCTCCTTCACATTGCTTTATTGGTTGTCTTTATAATTTATACATTTAAAGTAGCTTGCAAGTCTTTCCTACCCCCATTTATGTTGCATTACCTAATTAAGTTTTCCAGCCACTGAAGTACCTTGGGAACTCTCTTTGACTTGTACCGCTATCACAAACAAACTTCTCCACCTGTTTAGCAGTGTTTACATGCTCTAAGACAGTGGATTTCTATCCTGAGTCTCTGTCTTGCACCTCAATATTAGATCTCTTGAAACAGTTTTGGTGATATAAATTCCTACATTTGCCATGTAATCAAGGAAAGGGAGATACATTTGAAGGTTTCCAGAGGGAGATCCCAGCTGCCTGCTTTCTAAAGTAGGACTTTTTCACTCAGTGCCTGAAAATGAGGCTTGTGCTTAAGTTTGAGTGGATACCATCCCCCATTTGTTTACAGTGTTGTATCATAGACTGAAAGAAGAATATTTCAGACTAACCTAAAGAAAATCTTGCATCTTAAGATTCCTTTTTGAATGATCTCTGCACATTCCCTCGGCGGTGTTTTGAATGCACTTTCAGCCCATTCCAGGAATGTGAATATGAAGAGGTTATCTCAAACAACACTAATTACAGTTGAGTAAGCTTCACGTTTAAGATATCATATGTTGTAAGTGTGATTGTTACTTTGAAAGTATCGCACATCATATCATGGATATGTGTTGTCTTTTTTTGGAGAGTAAGACAGTTTTTGGTTTATGTTGTTTACAGTCTGGGATCCTTGTGCATATCTAAATTATACATTTAGAATGTTTTCATTGAGCTAAATGGGACTAACTAGTCACAATAAGTGGTATGTTGTATTCTTGCATGTTTTTCCAGGATTTAAGTGTAGGGTGGTTAACGTAGTATGGATAAATGTGCTGATGGCACTCTGTGATGCATATTTTGAGTGTATAAGCAATAATGCTGAGAATTAATAAGGGATATACATGGTTGATACGTCACAATTTATGTCATGTTGAAAGTGCATAACCTTGTTAAAGGAACGGTGGTGTAACCTTAAGTGGAAGGGAATGCCTTTTGTTTTAGCTATAGAGTATGAAGATAATTTTAACTTTGGAACTGTTTTTAGAGGAAAAGAAAGCCGGAGTTATGTGATACTTACTATTTTTATATTTATACTCCTCTTAGAAAAGGAAGAAGAATTTGATTGGGCCAAGTATTTGATGGAAGGAGAAGAAATTTACTTTGGCCCAGGCGTAGATACACCTGTAAGTAATTTCTTAAAGTAAAAACCCCAATTGTATAAACTTGTTTGAAGTGTGTTAGAGACTGGACTGAGTAGTCTTAGTTTGTACGCTCTGCATGTTGATTCTTGCAAGATTCCCCAACACATTTCTGAATACCATGAAATAACACAGACCCAAGCAGAATAACAATAATGTAAATACTTTTGTTTTTCACAATGTTATGACTTAGTCCTGCAATTAAACCGTCTCCTTGTGCTGACCCCTGCTTACACCTAATCAGAACTTGCTGCAGTTTTATGATCTTTTCTCGATCTCTCATTTGCCTGGTTATTAATCTTGTGTATAACTTAAATCATTCTCTGTTAGACACTTATGTTGGTCTTAGTGTCCTGAATTTACTTTGTGGTGTAAGAAAGAAGGGAATAGTTAATGTTTGGCTTGAATAGGAGCTGAATATACATCTGTCTGCTATATGGTACTGAAGTGTCCTGGGGTTTGTTGCACTTCATAGGATTGGTCTGGAGAAAGTGAAGAGGAAGAAGACACTCAGCCCTTGAGCAGGGAGGACTCGGGTATTCAAGTAGACAGGACACCTTTAGAGGACCAAGATCCAAATAAGAAGACAGTACCTAATGTTTCCTGGAAAGGTTAGAATAAGCTGTAATTCATCTGATACAGTGATACATACTAAAATTTAGCAAGCTAATGCAGCTTTTTTATTATTCTTTACTGAGGTACTGTGTTACAGATCTATAATTGTAGTATAAGGTGTACCTTACTTTCATTTCTGGTGGGATTTTTTTACAGTAGAGAAACTATATGGAAGGTTTGGTCTGATTTCTGTTACTGCTAATGGAGAAGAATTCTGTTAATTTCTGGGTAAATTTACATGGATATTCCAATATAGAAAAGAAAACTTACACAGTAAATGCAACACATAGTTGTATGGAAATAATGTAAATTTTTATTATTAAGTATCAGAATGCTGGTAACTGCACAATATATATTATATAAGCAGTAGCTATCCAACTGGGATTAGGTAACGTTCTCTTGACAATCATATATAAGAAAAAACATTTTTGGAAATGTACTAAATGCCTAGTGAAAATGAACATAGTGATCAAGTTGATGACATTTGGCAGTTAATTTTTTAAGTTGGCTTGTTTTTGTATATAGCATTTCAGAATTGCCTGAGACAGAAGCACATTTTTTGAGAAAAAATTGGAAACCATGTAAATCTCCAAGCTTACAGAATCGTGGTATATTCTGAACTAGAAAGGACCCACAAGGATTATCAAAGTCCAGCTCCTGGTCCTGCACAGGACCGTCTCCAAGAGTGACACCATGGGCCTGAGAGCATTGTCCAAATGCTTCTTGAGCTCTGTCAGGCTTGGTGTTTGTGACCACTTTCCTGGGGAGCCTGTTCCTGTTCTTTCCTTGGGAGCCTGTTCCAGTGCCCAACCACCCTCTGGGTGAAAAACCTTTTCCTGATACCCTAAATTGACCCTGAAACAACTTCAGGCCATTTCCTTGGGTCCTGTCCCTGGTCACCAGAGAGAAGAGATCAGTGCCTGCTCCTGCATTTCCTCTCATGAGGACGTTGTAGACTGCCGTGAGGTCTCCCCTCAGCTGAACAGAGCAAGTGACCTCAGCTGATTGTCATATGGCTTCCCCTCATGGCCATCTTTGTTGTCCTCCCTTGGACATTTCAAATAGCTTTATATCTTTCTTTTACATTGTGGCACTCCAAACTGCTCACAGTACCCAGGTGAGGTCTCACCAGTGCTGAGCAGAGCTTATTTTTTAGGACTTTTGCAACATTTGGGAAATGTGACATTTCTATGTAAATTAATTTGTACACAGTAGTGTCATAATATGAGTGCAGTAAAGTGTAAATGGTTATAAATGCTGATCAATTTGAAAAGATCTGAGATTCTGCAGTTGAGTGAATAGGCTTATTAATAACTCCTTCCTCTGTTTTATAAGCATTTTGTGCATAAATAAAAACACCTTGCCAACTGTCATGTGTTTTCACAGTGGGTGAACCTGATGCCCGCAGCTGGCTGGAGCAGCATGTAGTTCCTCAGTACTGGATGGGAAGAGCTCCTCGCTTTTCACATAGTTTGCACTTGCATTCCAACCTGGCTGCAGTCTGGTAAGAAAATAGTATCATTTATATATTCCTTATTGATACACAATGCTAAATATTGACTTTTTAAGGCATCCTTACTGTGGGAAGCATAACGATAGTATAGCTATTATAATTCACTTAAAAACAGAATTAAAGGGGTACAAATTAATAAGATGAAGAAATGCTTTTTCTGTTAATAGATCCTTACTCTTTTATTTAATGTTTATTAAGTTTATTCAGAGAGAAGGTTTACGTTTTTCAGAGAAGCAAATCTTACTGTTGATTTT
Source organism: Acanthornis magna (assembly GCA_036785705.1). Taxonomy (NCBI): domain Eukaryota; kingdom Metazoa; phylum Chordata; class Aves; order Passeriformes; family Acanthizidae; genus Acanthornis; species Acanthornis magna. The sequence goes on along the minus strand of JAWUZG010000221.1, from coordinate 29,290,366 downwards.
TATTTGGCTTTACCCTTAAGAGGGTCTTTAAGGAACTAATATAGCTGGGTTGTAAGTGGTCCTGGCAGTGAGGAGTCCCTAAAGTTTTAACTTTTTAAAATGTTTTTGGTGCCTCCTTTACAAAGTAAGTCTTAAACATAGATATTGAGTGGTAAAGGAACATAAAGCAGTGTATTGCCATGATCTGCCATGGCCTTGGAAAGAAAACGAAAATTAAAAATAAAAAGAAGCCTAATTCTGTCGTGTCCCAAATTCTGATGTATCAGTAATAAAGTTCATTAGATTTGCCCTTGGTTTTCTTAATTTAATGGATTTCATAATCAGGTAGTTATATTAGTATAAGTTGGTTGTCTAGCCAGTTATGAACCACAATTTGCTATGAATATTAGAAAATGGGTAACATGAATAAAGCAATGCTGCTTCTCCTGCAGTGTTGTTAGCAGATGTATGCCTTATATAGGTGTATGATATATAGCTAATATTACTTAATTTGGGCTTTTTTGAGCATGATTGCATAACTTTTGCCACTGACAATACTAATGAGTCAAAATGCTAAAAATTTAAATAATAGTTATGTACTTTGCTAAAATATGAAAAGATACTGAGAAAGGTGTACAAAGAATTGCATAAGACAGGATCATAAGAGAAAGTTCTTGGGTGGCTATGAAAGTTTCCACTTCTTAAGTAAGCTTTTAGGCTAAAGAGTGAATTTCTTTATATGGGCTAGGGAAATTGATTCTTTACTTTTTAGCTTGATGTTTTCCTGAGAAGGTAAAGATAAGTTTTCATAGCACTGAATGAAAAATAATTGAATAATTTAGAAAATCAAACAAAAACAACCCCCAAAATAATGCAAATCCTGTACTTCAGGCATTTTCTACTTAATTTCTTGTCTTGCTATGTAAGACTAGATGATATTTGAATGTGTTTCACAGTATCTTGCTTAACAGTATGAAAACAATCTGTGCTTTTGTTTGTATACTTAAAATGCCCCCATGAGCATTGAATCTGCTTATATGTATATGAATAGAACAAAACTGAGCCTAAAGATTATTGCTTCATTCTTACTTTCAGGTTATTCAGCTGTTATTTCAGCCATTAAATTGTTCTAATTTCCTTTTCTTTCTAAGGGACCACCATTTGTACACGAGTGATCCTTTGTATGTGCCAGAAGAGAGATCACTGGTCACAGAAACTCAGGTTATACGGGAAACTCTTTGGTAAGAGCAGCATCACAAAGCTTGCATTTTAACTTCTAGTATTTCTCTCAAGGAAATGAGAGATCTGTCTTTGAAGATGTCTGAAGAAGGAACTCTTATTGAGCTTTAATTTTACACTGTTTCTGACAATAAAGATGCTGCATATGTGTGTTAAACATTCACATTTGAGGCACTGGAACTGGTTGCTCGGAGATGTTGTGGATGCCCCATCCCTGGCAGTGTTAAAGGCCAGGCTGGATGGAGCTCTGAGCAACCTGGTCTGGTGAGAGGGGGGGTCACTTGACGGCCTGAAGGTTGGAACTAGGTGATCTTTAAGGTCTGTTCCATTCTGTGATTTATGAAAAAGAAAGTAGCTTACTACTTCTTTTTTGCATTGATTATTCAAGTCTAATTGTTAAAAATAGTTCTTATCTTGTCCATGTAGATTTTTAAAAGTGTCCAGTTTTAGAAAGTAGGCTGAGTTATCCTATAGCTGGCAATTACCTCAACTGGAAAGAAACTGTAGGAAATACTTACTTCATGCCAGTGTTTAATTTTCTTGTTCTAGCAACAATTTAGAGTACCAATAGCATCGTATTTGATCTGTGGTCTCCTGTTACTGTGGTCCTGTTACTCCTGTTTTAGGCAAGGGAGAGCTAGTTCTTTTATTAATTATATAATTATAAATCCATTATCGGGGAAAATTACTACTCTTTTTGTTTCTTTTCAAGGCTACTTTCAGGAGTGAAAAAGCTTTTTATATTTCAGCTGAATGATGGAAAAGTGACTGTGCGAAATGATATTATTGTAACTCATTTAACCCATGTAAGTTGTTTCTGAATCTCAGATGAATATATCCGTCATTAGAAAGATGTCATTTGGGGGAATAGGAAATTAAACTGCATGTGGAAAAATCATATTTCTACAATTGTGTTTTGTCTAAATAAGAGTGTCTGGCTTAATAAATCTAAATGGGCTGTTCCTGTATCTGAGAATGTGATGAAGCAATAGTGATTGCCGAATTTTATCATATTCATAAAAATAATTTTGTAATTAAATTTTTAGGTTTTACGAAATACAATTCTTGTTAGATGATCCTAAAAGTTTTTTTGTTTTTTTTTTTTTTAAGAATTGCCTGAGATCTGTATTGGAGCAGATAGCAGCATATGGTCAAGTTGTGTTTAGACTACAGAAGTTTATTGATGAAGTGATGGGACACAGTCCAGAAAGCATAATGCATGGAACAGTTTCCACTCCAAAGAAGACTACTGAAGCCCCATTCAGAACCTACCAAGCTTTTATGTGGGCCTTGTATAAATATTTCATTAGCTTTAAAGAAGAACTTACTGAAATTGAAAAATGCATAATCAACAAAGGTACAGTGCAAGGGAATTTTTACAAGAGGGGGACACACAAATAATTAACACTGACAAAATTTGCTTTTCTTTTGGATGGTATTTTATGCATCTTGGTTTTTTTTCTTTTTATTTCCAGATAAAACAGTCACACTTTCAATAGTAATAGATAAATTGTCTCCCAGACTGGCACAGCTGAAGGTACTTCACAAGGTTTTCAGCACAGGAGTAGCAGAAGTGCCACCTGACACTAGAAATGTTGTACGAGCATCTCATCTGCTTAATACCCTCTACAAAGCTATTCTTGAATATGACAGTGTCGGAGAGGCATCTGAGCAAACGGTAGGGGAAATAATTCCTTCCCTAATAGAACGGCATACTAGAAGATGTAGTAACTAATGCATTATATGTTTTTGACATGAATTCACTCAATCTGGACAAAAATGGAATTATGAGAGGATCAGGAGCAGTGTTTTTTGAAGACAGAGGGGAAGGACTGTGGCATATTGGAGGTCAGGAAGCTGTTTTGAAAGAGGGAACTTTGAAACACCTTTCCCTCCTATTTCTACAACTGCATAATTCAGTTAATGGTGAAATGTGGGGGTTTCGATTTTTACAGTAACTAAAAATTCTAAGTGTATGTACATATTATAAACTGTGATTGCACAGAGATTAGACTTCACCATATTGCTTTCAATTCTTAGTATAAAACCATTCAGCCTGTTTTTTTTCTTTTTTCCTTTAAATTCAGGTATCCCTTTTGTTCTCTCTCTGGGTTGAAACTGTGAGGCCGTACTTACAGACAGTGGATGAGTGGATAGTCCATGGTAATTTGTTTGATCCTGCAAAGGAATTTATTATTCAGAGGTAGGGATCCTTGATACTAGACACACATAATGGTGTGCAAGTAAACCTGTTGTAGAACCTGAGGTAAAAGAGTGACAATAAAAGTGGGTTTTCATAATTGTTATTTTGCTTAAGAAACAATTTCTTAATTATACTTCTATAACTTGTCTCGAATACTCCATTAGGGAAGTTTCATAGTTCTCTACTACGTATTGTTCTAGAGTAGAAATCAATTATTTTGGCTTTTTCCATATATAGTAAATAATGAGCAAGTTGATTTTGAGTGTACTGACTTTTTTAAAAGCCATTAACCATTTTTCAAACCCCAGACATTTGCAAAAATTACAATATTTACTTTTAAATTCTTCTACTAATATTTAGTTATTATAAATCAAATACTGTTTAGAATTAAAATACTCATTGCTTCTAAGCTTCTAAAGTCAATATGGTGTTGAATTACATGCACATACCCTAAACATTACTTGAGCTGTTAAGTTTTCTTCTGTTGCTGTGCTACATTTTGTTGGTCCCTTTTTTTGACAGCTTGGAGTGGAAAGTGAATATAGAAATTAAAGTTCTGACTTGTAATTACAAATCCATTTTCCCCTATCTGCCAAACTTGATTGAACCTCTGTCTGTTAACACATGTTGAGGTGAGAATGAAGTAAGACAACAGCTCTAGTAGTACTATTGTAATAAATCCTTAGTAGCAGAGATCCTTAGCATCCTTATTATGTCCTCTTTTTGTGGTTCTGTGTTTGTGTTTTCAGTGCTACCAACAGGGCTGATCTCAACTTCTGTTTATATTTATGCTTCATTCAAATTATTTATGTTTTTCCATATAACTTCAAAGACCAAACTGTGTATCTGATGTGAACAAAAAAATCCAAAGTGAACTAAAAATTGAGTTGCACCTACTCTAGAATTTTTCAACTTTCCTAGTAGTAGTTACTTCAGTTTGGGGTTTTAAATACATCTGCAAGTCATTCACTCATCATTTTAACACTAAGGATGCATACCACTGTGAATAGTTAACATCCTGGACAAATCTAATTATAATTGCTCTGACTTGCTGTTGGGGTTTATTTGGTTGTACAGTTGTTTTATCTCCTGTGAGCTGATTGTTCATTCTGCCAAAGCTATCAGAGTGTCCAGATAGTTTGCAAATATGGATGAGCTAATTTTACAGTTTTCAAAGTGCTTCATGACTGTTCTAAGAGAAGGGCAAAGCATAGAACAAAGAGGATACATATCCTCTAGTAATGAAGTTTCTTCTTGAAACGGAAAATACTCAACAGCTTTTTATTTCTTCGCAGAAACAAAAATGTTCCAGTTAATCACAGAGATTTTTGGTATGCTACCTACACGTTATATAGTGTGTCAGAAAAAACAGAGAATGAAGAGAAGATGAGTGATAATGCCAGTGCCAGTTCTGGCAGTGATCAGGCCCCTTCAAGCAGACAGCATACAATGGTTTCTTTTCTGAAACCTGTGCTAAAGCAAATTATCATGGCTGGAAAATCCATGCAGCTGTTGAAGAATCTTCAATGCAAAGATGGTTCACCACAGCAGGCTGCGTCAAGAGGTGAGATGTCAGTTTGTACACCATCGTGCCTTAGGGTATTTAACAGTATGGGTGTATTTTTGGTAATGGGCTTCCCCTGGCTTTAGATTCATATAACACTCTGTTGGATGCCAGTATCATGGTTGGTAACTTCAGGTCTGATGGAAAACACTCTTCCAATGCAAACAAATGAAAAGAGCAAAGTGAATAAAGTTGAGTGTCCCATTTTCTTTTTATTGCTTTAACCTTTTCTTAAACTTCTTTTCATGTGCTTGCAAAACTACTTTTTTTTTGTTATGAGAAAAAAACAGTTTGCATGTTCTTATAGTAAAACTGATGGCTTTTTTATGAATAATTGTTTTCCATGACTAAGTGATGGAGTAATCTTAGATTGCATGTGGAATTTTTCTTTTTTTAAAGCTTACTCATAAGTAGAGGAAAAAGTTTGGATATCTAGGATATTTATCTTGAGTGATTGTAAAACATAATACAACATTGTAACCAATGTTGGGTTTGGGGTTTTTTTTTCTTTTTTTTAAAGGAAACAAATGTTTTCACTTTGCTGCTGCTTCATGTTTAAAAGTAGGGGTAGTTAAATTATTTTGGAGACTCACTTCAGTGAATACTGGAAGGTTTTCAGGTGCTAAAAATTAATGGCCTTTGCACCTGAAGTAGGAAGTTCTTTAACAGTCTCAGAAATATTTTATATTTCAGACACCCATTCTGCAATGCATTTGAACATATGCCTGACCTTATGCAGTGGGCTAGTCCTATCATTTTGAATGTGTATTTGAGGGTATTTTGTTTTCTGAATAGTGGTCGAAATGTAATGTTTTTAAAGTTAGCTAGTGAATGTTGGACGATGGAGTTCTTTTACTTCAGACGATGTTTTCTCCAATGCGTTGCCCAATTCAGATGCTGAACGGAAGAGTTTATATACACTGTTCTTGGAATCGGTGCAGTCTCGCCTGCGGCACGGGGAAGAGTCTGTTCCAGATATTATTACAGAACAGCAGGCCACAAAGCAGAGCCTGATAAAGATGCAGTCTATAGCAGAAAGACACTTGGAACTGGATGATGTCCATGACCCACTGCTGGCTATTAATTTTGCCAGGTAAATGAATGATCTTCCTGCTGTGTTGTTGAGAGCAATGTTCAGCCTGGAACAATTGGTAGATCTCATTTTCATTGCTGCTGCTGCTGCTACTGAAAACAAGCAAGTTTAGAATAAAGAGGTGCACCAACAGTGACAGAAGCTAATAGACACTCCCCTTGTGCATGGTAAAAGAAAAATAAAATCAGTGAAGAATATGCTACTTGCAATTGGTAGCATAGAAAATGGGAGTAGTCTTTATCATAACAGGCTTTTAGCAAATAAGTGGTTTAATAGTGAATGTGATTGTCAAATTTGAACTTCTAAATGAGTCAGCTTGGTTTTTGTACTCAATGTCCTTGATTTGCATGAAGTATATTCTTATAAGAATGCAGCTCCAGTTTTGCTGTGCTTAAATCATTTAACTGTAAAAGCCTTCCGAAACTCATGTTAATTGCATAAAAATTCTTCATTCTTCTTAGTGAGGGAAGTCCTATAGAGATTATAAATATTTGGAAATCAGCAGAAAGGCAAACTCTGAAAATCTTCTGTGATTACAAATAAGAAAATAGCTATTTTTGTTTTTCCTGAAGATTAATTGCGTATTTACATGTTTTAATGTCAAGTCTAGGAGTAGCTTGTTTTAAAGAAATCACAGATAGGACTTTATTATTCTTCTTGTTTATTGGGACTATTCTGTATGTCCAAATTGCTACATTAATTCCATATCTAGCTCATCCAGTCTATCAAGGCAGTAGGTGCTGTGAGCTGGACTTCCTCTTAGAGTGGTTTCAACTGGCAACTAGCTTTTTACAAAATATTACAATAATTTGATCCTTTCTGTGAAAAAGCAAATTTACCAAATGTAGACTACAGATAGTCTATTCCCATCATATAATATTACAGAAAATGTATAGGGATCCCATAATTCAGATACCTCAAACCAGTGCTCCATATATGATGTGGTTTTGGGGGTTTTTTTTGTTTGTTGTTTTGTGGTTGTTGGTCAAATCTTTACTTTGTTTCTTTATTTTTATTTTTATTTTTCTTTCGTGGGAAGCTCATCTAACTGCTGTATATATACAATATGGTTTAAAAGTTCCTATTGAAGTGGGTTTGTTCATTAAGCTATATAGTACTTGAACCTGATGTCTTTCAGAAGTATGCCTTAAGCAGTTATGTGATTATAGAATGCTGTCCTTTGTGATTCTCTTATGTCTGGTAATACACAAGCAGTATGATGGATCACTTTATAAGCTTGATATGTGCTCTGCTTACTACCCCTGCGCCGTATATTTCAGAGCAGAGGACCCAAATTTGATTAAAATCTTTGAAGGTATGATATGGTTTTATACATTGTATGAATAATGAGCCTTCTTCCCTAAGTATCTTGTTTTATTTTGAAGATTATATTTGGAACAGAGTGACTTTCATGAAAAGTTTACTGGTGGGGATGTCTGTGTGGATAGATCCTCAGAATCCGTGACTTGCCAGACTTTTGAACTGACATTGAGGTCATGTCTTTATCCTCACATAGACAAGCAATACTTGGAATGCTGTGGTAATCTGATGCAAACTTTAAAGAAGGATTATAGGTAAGAAAGTGGATTTCTTTTTCCTTAACTTTGTTTTTTTTTTATTTCTAGTGGTATGTCATCACCAAAAGAAGCAATTTTAGGTTTTGTTTCTACTCCAGTTTGATAACCAGCAATATAGTCATTAAGGAGAAAAGGGAGATCTAACATGATAAACTCTTGGGTGAAACCTTGGTCTAGCTTAAATCAACAGCAAAGCTGTCATTTGTCATCAGTGGATGTTTGGTGGGGAAATTATTTCAAACAGTATTTCTTAATAGTGCTGTCATTTTAAATTTTTTTTTTAGGGAGAGGGACAGGATTTCCGAACTCTGCTATTTCTGAAAATTACCTAACCTGTAGGATAACTGAACACTGAGCACTTCCACTGAAGTTAATGGGGCTGTTAAAGCTTACAGGGAAAAAATGCTTTGGTTAAACAAAGGATTCACTGTAGACTTTGTTACATTTGTTTTCAATCCCGAGTTTTTGTAGTGAAGAGTTTTTAAGATTTTTATTTCTGTAACAATTGTGTTTTGCATTCACTTGTATGATGAGATTGAGGAAATGTTACATGTTTCTCCCTATTCAGGCTTGTAGAATATTTGCAGGCAATGAGAAACTTTTTCTTACTTGAAGCCGGAGATACCATGTATGACTTCTATACATCTATTTTTGACAAAATTAGAGAAAAGGAAACTTGGCAGAATGTTGCTTTTTTAAATGTTCACCTACAAGAAGCAGTTGGACAACGCTATCCAGAGGACAGTGCAAGGTAAAATGTAAAACAGGCTTTAGTTATGTTTCTTTCACACTTAGCTTTATTAATGCACTTAACTTGCATAGCACAATACTAATTATTGTGTACTCATTAAAATAATCTGTTTTAATGAAGTTTTGAGCTGTTGTCATCTTTTCTACCCAAGTCCTTCAGATTAAATCAGAAAGTTAGTACTTAGCAGTGAGAAATAAAAATTAATGGATCTAACTACTCATTTAAACCAGATTCTCACCAATTACATCACTTGTTTCCTTGCATAGGTTGTCAATATCATTTGAAAATGTTGATACTGCAAAGAAGAAACTCCCTGTCCACACCTTAGATGGTTTGACATTGAGTTACAAGGTAGTAAGTTAATATGGCTGCAGTTCTTATTCTAGAACAGATTTGAAATGTATTAAAGTGACTTATATTTTTTGTCTTGATTATTCTCTCTTCCTCTTAGGTTCCGTGGCCTGTGGATATAGTTATAAGCTTAGAATGCCAAAAAATTTACAATCAAGTTTTTCTGCTCTTACTGCAAATAAAGTGGGCCAAGTATAGTCTAGATGTTCTACGATTTGATGGTAAGATGCTTCTTCAGTGAAAGATACTCTATAAACTTGTTTGTGGTCTAAGGATATAAATAGTCTTCTGCTTTCTGCAGTAAGTAGTATAAACTAGTTATAATTTTGATTCATTCTATAAAATAATCTGTTAGTGTCGCGATTTTCGTGTATTAAGCTAGGCATGTTTTTCACTTCTTTTTAGCCTCAGGGACAGCTCCATTCATGCATTCCCTTTGTCTCTGATTCAAGTCTAGGTAATTCTATTGGAAATTTCTTACAGTTTCCAATTCTACAGACCTTGTTGTTGAAAGAAGATCTGTCTACCACACCCTAACGTTCATGTATAGTCTTTTTATGAGTAATACCTTGCAGACAAGTTAAGAAAACAAGATGAAAGAAATACTGTATTTGAGATTGAAACAGTAAGCTGTTGGGGGATTATAGAAAGAGATTTTTTAGCATTTCTTTCACCAAGTGAATGTTTATACTCTTCCTGTCCCATGTAAAGTGGATATAGACTTCATGTCTTAGAAAAATTAATTAAATTAGTTGATGGTTTTGAACATCAGCTAAGTAATTATCTTCCTAAAAGTCTAAAAGTATGTGTTTTTTTTACTGTTTAAACTTTAGGGGTATGACTTCTTGCTTAAGTCCTTTCCCAAAAAGAGCAACACTCTTCCTTTTTTTTTTTAGAACTAGTCTCTGCTGCAGAAAACTCACAAGTTAAGGAAGGAACTTCGTTAGAACAAGGAATACTTCCTGTATTTGGACCACAGAAAGAAAGTATAAAACAACAAATCCATCGCATGTTCCTCTTAAGAGTGAAACTTATGCATTTTGTCAACAGCCTGCATAATTACATCATGACTAGGGTTTGTCTTATATCACATTTTCATTTATATTAAGAACTTGTAACTGGGGATGCAGTATTAATTTTCCTTTAAAACCTAAAAAAACCCCTAAACCAAAATCAAAATGTAAATATAATGTCCTTTCTGCACATATTTCAGTTTCAACTTGGCTGTTTTAAATCAGTAATTCTAAAAATGCTTTAGAAGTTCTACATGCATGTGGTTGATCTTTGGATATTACTAATTCTTTTTGCCTGTTTCTCCCAGTGCTAGATGACTTAAGCACAGTAATGTAAAAAGAGGTTTCTGTAAGCAGTTACTCTCTTAAGAGCTATTATGCTTACAAAAGTGTTACAACAGATATTTTAGTTAAATGGATCCTTCTCAAAAATCTCTAGTACGCAGTGTATACATGACTTCTCAAATACAAAGGCAATGCCTGTAGATACATCGGCTCTATTACTGCCTTCTTCTGCTTTTAATAAAATTAGTATATACTCCAGTTCAGCTCTCTGGGGATAATCTCTGTGCCCTTGTGTAGTGGCAGTATATCTGTTTATGTGAGGAATGTTGCTGTGTAGTTATGAGAAGAGCTTGAAATTTTTGCTATTGTTGGTAATTTGGAGGCTAATCCTAAAATTTGAGAGGGAAGAGCGAATGAATCATGCGATTTCAGCATCTTAAAAAATATATTGGGAGAGAGTCATAATCACTTGTGCGCAGCATTGAATTTAATAACTTTTGTCATCTTTTAAAGATTCTTCACAGTACAGGCTTGGAGTTTCAGCATCAGGTAGAAGAAGCCAAAGATTTAGATCAATTGATAAAGATTCATTACAGATACCTATCTACAATTCATGATCGCTGCTTACTGAGAGAAAAGGTGGGCAAAAAATTAGCATATTTGATATACTGAGTTATCAGGATAAGAAAGTTTTGTACTAATTATGCTGTTTTGCAGTTTATACATACTAAGCAATATATAGGTACTCTTGAGGAAGTGGTAGCTTTTCCAGACAGAACATTGAGATCTAGTTTCCCCTGCTGTTCTCAGCTCAGTTCTATCAAGGAGAAAGGATAAAATTTAATTCTTTATATTGGGTATTACATGACTCGTTTATTTCCAAGAGATGGGAGGTTTTGAACAAACTGAGGCTTGTTAATGTAAGGAAGATTATACATAGTGGTATGGCAGGAAATGGAGGTACATGGATAGCTTTGTAACCTTTTATCCACATACTGTCTGTGCAAAGTCCGCAGCCAAGCAGTCACCTGTGAAATGAATTGGATAACAAATACAAACATCTTCAATTTGGAAGAATCACATTGTACTTAGGAGATTGTTTTTACAGATTAGATTAAAGTGCATGTGAGACCTTTGTATTGCAGCATAATAATGAAAATTATTATGCTTAACAATGGATTTCTGACTTGCTCCTTGTGTTTTAATTGTTTTAGGTGAGCTTTGTGAAGGAAGCTATAATGAAAGTGTTAAATTTAGTACTGATGTTTGCAGACCGTTGGCAGGCTGGTTTGGGGGCTTGGAAGTAAGTACACATACCTGAAATTCTACATAGTCATGATCTTGCAGCTCTGAGTATGATTTTGTGCCCAGAACTGCACACAGCACTCCAGGTGAGGCTGCACCAGTGCTGAACACAGCGGGACAGTCACCTCCTTCATCCATCTGGCTGTACTGTGTTTGTTGCACCTCAGGATGGGGTTTGCCCTCCTAGCTGCCCGGGCTCCCTCCCTGCTCCCTCCTTTTGAGTTCCTCTTGACCAGCATCCCCAGATCCCTTTTCCACTTTTCCAGAATCTCCACTCCTTTCCCCATTTATAATTTTGTTAGTGCAACCTGCTGCTTGAAGGATGAATGATACTGGGCAAGTCTCCAAGGCTGTGTCAAACACTCAGAAGTTGATGTATGGTCCTGAAGCCAGCTGGTGTGGACTGGCTCACTTCATATTTTTCAGGACTAATTTTCTTTGGCACAGATGCTACCTAAAACTTGGATCCTGGTCTCCTGTGACAATTGGAAGTTGCTATTTTTGGAGTGTTTTTCTCATTCAAAGTGTCAGAAATAATTTGTGAATGCTGTTGATAAAGACTGAAACTCAGGGCATGTGGTTGCATGCTCTTGCATGTGGCAGGAAAAGTCATAGCTGGTGTAGTATCATCTGTATCTTCTTGGGAAAGGGGAAAAAGGAAAGGAGTGACAGTTGTGACCTATGACTCCCTTGACTGGTGAGTGCAAGCTAATAGAGTCCAAAGTGGAATTCAAGAGATTGCTGATAGTAAAGCAGTGTGGGTGTCCCTGTTTTACTGGCAATATAGGTCCCCAAGGACCTCTAAAACAATAAGGACCAGGAAAGGCCCTCTCGAAATACAAACCTATGTAAGAATGATGGGTGTCAGTTGGAATCACACAATTTCTTCAAGTCACTGCAGAGATTTCTAAAATGATGAGGAAATTATTAATGCCACTTTGATGGTGTTCAGATGCTGCTGTCAAAATTGCCTTTGTTTTTTAGAAGTAGCATATGCAGGCATAACTGAACTAAGTTCAAGCTGGAATTCTATGTAAAGAGTACTTTTGTCATTTACTGTGAAATTTCTGTCATATTTTGAAGATAATATAGGGGCTGCTCTGTTAAGCATTCTTCTGTTAAACTGTTTTGTAGGATGGAATCCATAGAGAAGATGGAATCTGATTTTAAAAACTGTCACATGTTTCTTGTAACTATTCTCAACAAAGCAGTCTGCCGAGGCTCTTTTCCCCATTGTAAGTACATGAGGATTTTCATGTATCTGCACTTACACAAGTTTGCTAGGAATGTGTTTATGTTTTAATCTGTTCTAATGTTTGTTGGCACATCTTAAATTATCTAATTTTGTGAGTTATTCGCAGAGGGACACGAAGGCTTACTTCTTACTAAGTTAAAGGCATTATTTTTTTAGAGTATTTGTGCCAAGCTTTTCCATGACCGCTATCTTCAGTTTATCTGTTTATTTGATGAGGGGAAGCTGTGTAGCCAAGCAAGTGACAAGTAGTTTTCTAAACTAATCAAACTAAGTTCTGAGGGCATAGAAGAGCATTCTTTTTGTTGGTATTGGAAATGACAGCTCTGATATATCTTGAGCAGATAAGATTTTAGTATTATGGTGCCTCAGCTGCAACTGCAATGAGCTCTTGGCTCTACCCATCTGTTGGAAGTTACTTCCTTGGTAGTAGAAACAGCAGAAGATGACATGTCTGTGCTTCTGCTTACAACCTGCTCTGAGCTTAAATTGTTAATCAGTCCCAGTTTGAGTTAGGGGGCAACTGCTCAGTGAGGTTGTGGGGTGTCAAGGTTAGTTGGGACACAGATGTGTGTTCTCACAGGTTTCTGCACCATCAGTAGATGTGCCTAGGGGACGTGACTTAGTGGTGGACTTGGCAGTCTTAGGTTAATGGCTGGACTTGATTGTTTTAAAGGTCTTTTCCAACCTAAATGAGTCTAAAACAGGCAATATCTGACATCACTGCTACCCACATGTACAAGAGCTTGTCTGCAGAACCACCCATGAGAATGGCTTGCTGTATATAAACCTTCACAACTGTTTTTTTGTGTACAACAGTATTTCAAACAAAGGAGCTAATTTCTTACCAGTTCTTACCACATGAAATAACCAATGAGTAGCTGCTGATGAATATGGTGAAATATTATTTAAGCTGTCAGAGACTTATAAAATGTCTTTTTGTCTGAAGTCCCAAAGTATTACAATTTAAAAAGTAAACTGGTATCTTCCTTTTAAATGACAGAATTGAATATTGCAATAAATATTTGCAGACTGCTGCAAATGCAAATATTAACTACTTTTCTATGGTTTGTTTCACAGTGGAATCTTTAGCTTTGTCACTGATGGCTGGCATGGAACAAAGTTAACACCCACATCCACTGAATTAATGAACAACTGATAGCAGGATTTATGTTGAAATTCCTATGTTAAAGAACCGTAAGCATTTTGTGCTCCAGTTTAAAATGTATATAGCTAAATGATGCTGATGGTTTGGAGCTGTGTAAAATATTTTAAAATGTAAATAATGTACAGGTATTTAAGTATGTTGGTTGTGGCAATGTGTGTATATGCTTCAACATCAAAAAACATGTATAGTGTAAAATTCATTCCATGTAAACAATCTTACTTGAAAATACATTAAATGTATTTCATGCTGAAAAAAGGATTTTTTTCTTTAATTATGAGTAATTGATGATTTACTTTTCCCATTAATTTTTCAGCTGTGAATAGGTCACAGGGCAGTGTGGAGTGGTGTGACTCAAGTCTCGGTGTTTAGAAGGTTGGTTGATTTAATTTTGGGCCTTTTTTTCCTTTGAATAAAGGCTAAGAAGCATTCATTTTCTTTGCTTGGTGGTTCTTAAGAAATCTTTAAGAAGACTGTTACAAGAAGCTGATGTAAAAAATACAAGATTAATTTATCAAAATGGATTATAGCAGAAGGTAAAATACTAGGTTTTTAATGTTAGCTGTTCCAATGCTTGCTAATTTTAGTGGTAACTCTAGTCAGTTTAAGTAGGATTAAGATGACAGTGTGTAATATATTAGTTTTAACTATTGGATTGTTGAGATGTTTCAAAGGTGGTCAGATATGAGTTGACCTTTATCCTTCTTCTAAGCCTTTTGCAAGCAAACTTTTACATCTAATAGCTAATCTCTTGTAAAGCAGTAGATTGTGATACAGAAGGGTACATTTCTGGACAAGTAAATGTGGAACTTGTTCTGCATGAGATGACTTGCCCTGTCTCCTCCCCATTAAAGTTTCTCTGGAATCCTGGCATCAGTACACCTGCATTAAAAAAGAGAAAATCAATCATAGCTATTTACCTATTGATTTATTTGAATAAATAAAAGATTTAATAATTAGAATTTCACTGTTGTGTGTGTTTCTGCTGAAATTGAGTCAGTAACTTAAAGTTTGAGAGCTGTTTTTTCAAGGTAAATGAAGTAGATTACAACCAACTCTGTGGCTCATTATAAATATTTTTTCAGCTGTAAACTAATAATTACTTAATATGAAAGTGAATATTTGTATTTGCATTTGAACAGGACATCTCAGAAGGTTCTTCCAAGTTACAACTATGAAATGTTTTGAGGAAAAGAAATTAATTTTTTTTAAAGAATAACACTGAGCAAGTTTCTCCTGCCCTGTAATATGTTCTTTTTTGTTTGACTGAGTGGAGGTTTTGCTTTAGAGAACATTGTTTGTATTGTTCTTTGATACCACATTACATACTTTTCAAAGTGCATGTTTTTTGTGGTAGGTGGACACCTGTTAACAAAAGTAATTTGTGCTTCTAGTTTACCATGACTGGTTCTCATTTAAGATTCCAGATTATTTATTGCTAGCAGAGACAGTGTCTTGTTTAGTAACTGTAAAAGACATACTTGTACTCAGAAGTTCAGCACTTCTGTGTACTGGTTCATTACTTTTGGAGTATGTCTTGTACTCTATGCTTTTGAACCATCTAATGTGGTTGCTTTATTTCTGTGTCCTGTGCAGTCATTACCTTGAGTGAAATTCCTGCTTTTTGTGGCATTACCTTGGATAATATTAGATAGATATGGCAGAAAAAAAAAATCCTTCAATCTTTAATGTTGTTGAAACAATAATTCTTAGTAAATCCCTTTGCAGATTTTACTTATTTTACGTGAAAAACCCTGTGCAACTGAAAGATTTAGCTGTTTCACCCGATTTCCTGCTTACAAATTAACATTGCATTCTGCAATGCAGAAGACTTCTGTACACTTTGTAGACAAGTGATGCCTGCATGCCATTTATTCAGTCAGCTTCCAATATTTGCTCATCTGTCATCACAAAAGCACAGTGGAAGGTCTGGCTCTGGCAGTGTTTACTGATTCTAGTCACAGACATCCTCCACGTTTAACTTTTTGTGTCATTAGTACTTGCAGACAAATTCCCTTGAATGAGTCCATCTTACGGCATTCCTTTTTTCTTTAGAACCACAGAAATAACAAGTCCTGTCTTTTAGGTTGTATGCTCCGTGATGCCACCAGGATTTTTTTCTTCAGTCCTCTGGCGGTAGTTAAAATGGTTATTTACCTGTTCGGAAAAAATAAAGGGTTTATGTGACATTAGGGGTATTTTAGCTATTTATTTACTCTAATTTCCTTGTAACGTTTTCTCTGTTCTTTACAGAGCAGTGTTGTTACTTGGCTTCTGTCCTGAATCCATTCCTTCTGGACATTTTTTGACCTTGTTTTCAAATTCCTGTTTTTGTCAGTTATTTCTGAATTGATTTGAATCTCAACTTTTGGATACTTTTCTTCTTTGTAAGAGGAGACACAACATTTGAATATGCTTTACTTGTACTTCTGGAATTTCAAGCATGCAATTTCAGAGATGTTAGGAAAGGTGTAATGTATTCCATGTGTGTATATATTTAAGGGAGTTCTGTCATAGTCTATTGTTTTGTAAATTGTCAAGTTTACCTAAAGGAAAGCATAAAATACCCAGCAAAAGATGTAGAAATGGAACTTTCTAAGCTTCTAAGGAGGTACAAAGTTCTTTGGAAAAGGACACACTGCATTATTGGATGCTGTCACAATTTCATCTATACTTCATCTCTACCTTCATTTGTTCTTGTTAACTTCTGGAAGCAGTCTTATCAAAGTTGCAGCATAGAAGCCCTTATCTGACTAATTTTCTTCTCCTTTGCTTTTTCCTGTGGGCTTCTATTATCTCTAGGCCACATTTTAGCACTGATTTAGTAAATTCTCCAATGCTTTCTTTGCTTTAGTTTTAATAACCCCTAATTAACTACTAGGTCCTTGAGGACCTTTGCTTGTGTCAAACTCTTGATACCAAAAAAGTTAGCAACCAGTTGCTGATTGGATGGTTTCCATGGGAGCATGGATTAAAGATAGCAATGCTAAATTACAGGCTGATTAAAAATATAAAAAAATCCCTCTGACATGCTCTTTAATCTTACTAATTAAGGATTTGCAAATTTTTCAGCTTTCTTCTTGTACTACTTTGCACACTTACAGAAAAACCTTTCCTCACTGATTGAATTGATATTTACTGGCTGGTGTAGTGGCTTGTTGCTGCACTGTGCATTTATTGCTGGGAAGGCTGCACAGGATCATAGGTCTGAGGGCCCAGAGAGCTAATGAAATTACCAGTGATAGAGGGGCAGGGCTGGGTGAAGAGTGAGGGGGCTGAATTGCCTAACATATGTGCCCTAATTTCTGCACTGATGTCCTGCATGGGCAAAATGGATGTAATTTATAATAGAACCAGGAAAGGATTTAATGTGTGTTAATGTCTATCAGGGAGTTGGTGGGGCTCTGGTGTGGTTTGGCAGCACAGTGTGCAGCAGGTTTGGAAGGCAGAGTGCGGGGACATGGGCCCATTGTACACATATGTAGTAAACCCCTATGAGTTAACAATACAGCTTTGGTCTAGTGCTTCAGGGAGCTGCAAAGCAGAACTAGGAAGCCCTGCTTGCTCAGATCCATTTCAGATGGTGTCAACACTAGGAGGGAGATTGGAACCAAAAGCTGCAGGTGTCATCGCGTGTTAATTGGTATTTATGAGTATGCAGCATGCCTGCTGTTGTCAGCTGTGCTCTTGGCAGGACATGGGCACTCAGGGGTAGGAATCTGTCTTTTCCTGGAGTTAAAGGTAGATATGGGTGATGAGGTAATTGCATTTGTGTAAGGTCTTGTGAAGTGGAGGGCTCCTGGTCAGAGTTAAGTGTTTAGCTAGCTGTTGTCAGCTTCCTGCTGTGGGTCAGGTTCTCACTTTGCTCATTGAGACCTCTGAGATGCTGCTTTATGCTTGGTCTCTTCTGCTTCAGCTCTCCCAAGTGCTGTGCCCTCTGTGTAGGTGCCTGTCTCCTGGGAGCTGAAACAATGGGTTTACTGTATCTAGTGTGGGAGCTATTATATTTACATGGCCTTGCTGTGCTTTCAACCTTTTGCCACATGTGACACCAAGTCTGTGTTGACTTCTGGTGAAAAAATCTTGTCCAGTTCTTTAGAGTATGGACAGGTGGCTGATATGTTGCCAGAGGTTGAATTTAATTTTTAAACTGATTTATTGACAGTTACCTATTTTCTTGCATGATGTCCTGTTCTTGAGGTCATCGGGGCCAGTGCCTGTCATGATTTTGTAAATACCTTTCTGTGTCAGGTCATGACAGTTTCCTGTGTTACCTTCTTTCTGAGGATGAAAAATCTCTGAACTCAGCAGGTAAGAAAAAATAAATGAATAGCTAGATATGCTGTTAAGCTAAAACACCAAAACATCTGCAAAACCAGAGAGTAACATCACCATCATAGGCATCGCAGACACCGAGTGGCAGACCCACAAGATTCCTGTTGAAGTTCTTAGGCTGCTGTGGAATGAAACTCCTCTGTGTAATCCTGTGGGCTCCTGGAAAAGATTCTATCTTTACCTTTGGATAAATACTTAAAAACCCAAAGAAGGAAATTAAAAATAAAGTGAAAGTAGCTGGAATTCAGGAGGTAGACCTGTGGCTGTCCTGTAGCATAGCGCCTTGAACAAAGGCTTTATTTAGTCTCCAGACAATTGCATTAACCTTGTTTGTACCATATTATCTGATACTTGTGTGGTTTAGGTGTAGGGTATATAAATTGCCAGGAGCATGATACATCGGTATTACAGATAATTGTAAAGATTGTTGACAGGCAGGGGTTAAAATCAGGTTAAAATAAATTCCCCCCAAGAAAGGATCTCAAATTTCATTGTCTAGCCTTTGGCCTGATAAAAACCACATCTAACTTCCAGTGGCTAGGATATCAGTTAGCAGCTTGATTGGGAATATGTAGATACATATATCTTTAGCTACACCTAGAAGGCCTGTATTCAGTGTGGCAGGGATAATTGAGAAGGGTGAATACAGTAGAGGCAGAAGCAGGCCATGGAGACCTGCTGAACATCTTTAATCAAGTACTGTCACAGCACTACTTAAGTTCCACTAAGGTGGAAAGAGCAGGGAGTTGTGGGGGCATTACAGAATTAAATCAGACATCTGGAATGGTTTAAAGTGGGCTCACTTAAAATGGTTCTGATAGGCATCTCACATGTTACATGTGACCATAGACATTCAGATGATAAAATGTGATTGTTGTCTAATTCCTGTATCAAATAATAGGAAAAGCAACAAAAATCTTGAGTAGCTGTGTACCATCTTTTTAGTACCTACTTTTAAAAATTATCTTATGGGTTGTTATAAAGTGGAGTATAGGAATGCTAATAAAAAGCAGATTGCTCCAGCAGTGGGGAAGCAGATCCTTCGCCCACTCAGTTATTTAGATGGAGATAGCAAGATCTGGGGCATCAGCCAGTCCTTAGGACAAGCTGTTGTTTCCTGGACAGGATGGTGCTGGTTGGCAGTGTCTTGCTTCCATACGAAGCTGCTGCTCCTGGCACCAGCTGGCTTTTGGCAAGTAGGGGAGCTGCAGTGGTGGTCTTGCTTGGGATAGACTGGCAGAATATAAAGTATTGCCCATCTGGGGGCAAGCTGCTGTTGATCAGATCTCACAGGGAGTGTTTGACTTTGCTATCCTTGCTGCTCTGTTGTGGCCTGATAACAGATGTCTCATTGCTGATGTAGGCCGAGTGGTTGCATTAAGACAAGGCTGTTCTGAATTTGCACTTGTTCAGGACAAGAAAACAATCCTGCTTTACAAAGGTGAGTTACTTACCAAGCTCCTTCTCTGAAGCATAGTTTGGAGAAAAGGGCATAGGATGGATTACACTGGACTGTCGGCTATCACTTTAGAAACTGAAGCATCCAGCTCTGGTTGTATTTTACACTTTTGCCTGAGCTAGGTTGATAAGGAGCTGTGATGGTTGAAATTAATTCATTTGGTATATGCACTCAAAATGCTTGTGAATATATACAGACAGTCAAAGAAGAATAGCAGCCATGTCCTAGAAAATTGTTTCATAGAAAGACTATATTGCAGTACTAGGAAAAAAAAAGGCTGTGAAGATGTGTCTGTGATTTGATGCAATGGTAATGATAACATTTTGCAACAGTGCATAACTTCACAAGCTGTGGAAATTCTTGATGATATAGAAAAGGTGGAATAATTTGATTAGATCATACTTGAAATAATGAAAACTGGGGGTCTAGCGCCTTATCCCCACTCTTCAAAGGCTTTCTTGTAGATGCTATTACAAAAAGGTTATTTAAAGAAACTTAATGCAGTGCAAACTTTTCGGGGAAAAACCCAACAACCAATAGTTGAAGTAAAGCACTCATTCTGTTCTCAACACAAAAATGATTAATAGCACAGTGTCCCTTGAACAGCTGTTGAAAACAGACTTTAAAGTGCTTGTTATGGCAATAGTGCGCAGTTTGATGATGATTAGGGAGGATTTTCAAGAGTACATAAAATGTTGGATGCAACTTGAAGCGGACAAATACAAGCATATAGGCTTTGATGAAAAATTGTTTGGAAGTTCCCATGCTCTCAGGTGACCATCCCCTACATGGAGTAGTTTGTGGATTCTCTCTGCCATAAAATAGTGGCTGGAAAGAGCAATCTTGGCAAACTTCAGTGAAAAAGAACTGGCGGTTTGATTTTGTGGTGCAGTGTCAAGTTCATAAGATGGAATTTTGAACTAATAAAAAGTAAAGTTGAACTTTAAAGGGGAGAACACTGCATGGAAAAAGTAAGAAAATTTTAAAATTAGGAAGTACATATGTTTGGTGTGGTTTACAGAAAAGTGAAAGTGGGAGGTTGCCAAACAGCTACCAGCCTGTTTTTTTATGGTTTTGATTTTCATGAAGTGTGGTTATTTCGGATACAAACACCACAGGCATGAGCACCCTCTGCGGGATACTTAAAGGGGTTTCCCATGCGATTGGTTCTTTAAGGCTAGCTCTTTCATCCTTACGGCTGGTGTCTTTCCCTTGCCGTGCTACCAAAGTCGGGAAGTTGGAAACTCCCCCACTGACCTGTTAGTGCCGAGCCCGGTGCCTGTGGGGCGCTGCTTTTCTCTGTGGTGGTGCTGGGGCGGGCGCCGGATGGCACCGTCTGTGCTTTGTACGAGCGGGCACGGTCGTCCTGGACGTAGATTTGTGTTCCGACAGACAGATATCCCCACAGAAAAAGACGCTTTCATTAAAAGCAAAGCGCCAGGCCTCGCAGCTCTGCCGCCTGCGGCAGCCCCGGTACTACTCCCGGCTCCCCGGGAGGAGGAGGAGCCGGGGCCGGAGCCTGCCGGGGGCGGGAAGGGGCGGCAGGTTTGGGATGAGGCGGGAGGAGGAGGAGGAGCTGGAGCGGCAGGAAGGGTGTTTCCCTGCGCAACTCCCGGCTGAAGTGACTCAGACAGGAAACTCCCTGCCAGGCGCGGCCCAGGAGCGGAGCCGCCGGGCCGACGCGACCCTCGGCGGCCGGGCCGAGCGGAGCCCCCGGGCGGGCGGACACACAGACGGGCTCCTGCCGCCGCCGGCCAGCGCCGTTCCCGGGAGCCGGCGGAGAGCGGGTGAGCAGCGCTTCTCGGGGCCCGCCGGGCGCCTTCGCCCCCTGCCCCGAATTTGGGCTCTTCGCCTGCGGGGCCGGGCGGCTGCGCGCCCCCGCCGCGTCCCTCTCGCTGGTAACCCGAGCCCCACACGCTTATTTGGGGTTGATTTACCCCCCCGCTCGGTATCTGGTGCTCCCCAGCTCCCGCGGGGGTCCCGCTGCTCGGGCGGTGCCCCGGGAAGGATCGTGCGGAGGCTCGGCCGTGCCCTCAGGCGGGTCAGCGTCCCGCAGCGGTGGTTACCTAAAACCCACTTTTAGTTTTTATTTCTGACTGTAAGGTTTGGCTTGTTCTCTCTCGCGCGTGGCCCGTGTGTCTGCAGCACTCGGGTGGTCAGATTTGTGTCTCTCAGGCTGTCCTGGAGCGGGCTGGATGGGGAAAAAATAAAAGTAAAAAGCTCTATGCAGGTTCATCCTCCTCTTCAGAGGAAGGAGGTGATATACAGTGTCTGTCTAAGGACATGGAATAACTTCCTCATGAGGAAGTTGAGAATTATCCAGTTAAAATAACCATGCTGTAGTGACAGCAGGAGTATAAGCTTGAAAATCCCCAGATGGATGGTCTGCTATCCCCTCCCTCCCCTCTAATGAACCAAGGTGAAGACAGACATGCGCTTCATCTTTCTGAGTATTACTGTAGTTCATCCACATCTCTGCTACTCGTTTTTGCCTTTCTGTAGGCTCTCATTGCCTTGCTTTTTATTCCTGCGCTGTTTGATGGCAGGTTGGAGGAGCATTTAGACATGTAAATGGTTGTTTGTGCCAGGAAAGCTGTTGGGAGGAAGTTGTCTTTGTGGGATGTAGCCAGTCTGCCTGAAGTGCTGGCTGGAGAGCGTGTATTGGAGGAGGAGGAAAGCTAGCTGGAGGAATTTCTTCTTAATTAGAAGGTCATACCAGGCTTTTCTGTAAACTGTGGGAAATGGAAAGCTTAGGCTAATGAGCGACTCCAGTCCTTATTACATTCCAGTTACTTATTTGGCATAACTTTATTATAATAAGCTTACTGAACAAGTACATATGCAGTGTTGTTGAGTAGTGGTTTTTTTCAAAATGGAATTTCTAATAATACTGTAATGTAATTCTGCAATCTCTGAATTATGTTTTTATTAATAGTACTTAAAGTGTTTTCTGCTCAGAGAACGTCTGAACTATGTGATAGACAGAGCATTGCATCTCCTTACTTAAGTTCTGATTCTTGGCTTCATTGAAGTCCCACTTTTACCTTTAAAAAACTTTTTTACATTTGTAAACACAAAGTTTCTCCTGTTCTAAGGTAAAAGACTCTTTAAGCTTTCCCAGGCAACTGATCTGTGAAGTCTGGCTGGTGTAGGCAGCCAGTTGTCTCTGTAGCTGCCAGGAGGAAGGAGGAGGAATTTGGAAGAAGTCTGTATAGCATTGGGATGCAGCAGGGAGGCTTAGCCCCAGTATCATCAAAGCTAGCTTGGCTTGCCCACTAAGAAATGTACAGCAGTCTTTCTTTGCAGCAGCTTGGAATTCTGTGGGGTTGTTGGGTTTTTTTTTTTTTTTAAATTTTATTTTTTTATTTTATTTTTAATTTTTTTAATTTTTTCTTTCTTTTTTGTTTGTTTGGTTTGGTTTGGTTTGTGTTTGTTTTGATGGGGGCTATGCTCCTGATGGAATACCTCCAATGTGCCTTGATTTTTTAGGTTGTCAGAGCTAATTTATTTATTTTGTGAATAACCTTCTCAGAGTCTTAGAAAAATATCCAAATACTCCCACCCCACAAATTCCATGCTTGAAGATGGGTAAGACTTTATTTGGTTTACAGGTCTTGGGGTTGTCAGTTTCTCTTGAGGGTCCGGATGAGGAGAGTGGAGTGGTGTTTGAAATATGTTCAGCTCTACTAATTTAAAATTTCTCCCTTAATAGATATCACAGCATTCAGACTTAAATGGAGCCAAATTATCTTAAATTGTTAAAAAAAACCAAAACTATGTTATAAGAAAGGGAATATTCCAAAAGCCATTGAGACTTTTCAGCTCCTAGCTTCTGAATGTGTGACTTATAAAAAAAGTTGGTAATCCTTTAGTGATGTACCTGTAATATTCAAAGCATTCATTAACAAAGTTCTTGTTTCTTCAGTTTGCCTTAGATGGAAATTGTCCCCTGGGCTTAAGCCAACAGATTCTCTTGGTCCATTATGCTGACTTTATAGCATAATTAAGTAATTACCAGATATCTGTTCCAGCTATGTGTTCCACGTTAGATGTTTGTCTGATAAATACTCCTTAAGTTTTGGTTAGTGCTGTGTTTATTCATTCTGGGAGAGAATTGTCTTGGAAGGTGGCTTGTTCCCAAGAGTAGGTTTTAAAATCTAGTTGTAAGTCTCTTGTCAGAATCATCTTATTTTTGTTTTTAATTTCGTTTCTCAAAGATTTTCAAGATATTCAGGTTGAGGTGGAAAATTCGGAGTGGTTGGAATTGACCTGCGAGGTTGGAACAAAAAAATGGAACAAAAAATCCCTACAAAGTTCTTTTTTGTAGAATCAGTTGTATTCATCCTCTGGCCTGAAAGCTGCTAGAATTGCTTGCAATGCTGTACAAGAGAAAATTAATTTTAGTATAATTTCCATGCCTATTTATGTGCATGTCAAGTGAGTTTCATTTTACAGTTTTTGCTCTATGTTCTCGGGGCAAGTTCTTGAAGTGGTTCCTTTGCTGTTCCAACAAGTGAAGTAAACTTGAATGTTGGGCAGCAAGTTTTACCCTGGTGAATCCGACGTCAGCTTTGCAATTGACTTCGCTGCTCTTGAAACAGTGACTGTGTGAGCTTCTGAGTTTCCACTGTTTATACATTTTTAAATAACTGCAGCTACTATGGCAAGCCCCAGCTTAATAAGCAATTATGCTTGAACCAAGTTAAGTGTTTGTTTACCTAGAGATGCTGCAGGAGCTTGGCACAACCCAGGCGTGAATGGCCACTGAAGTGGTTCGAGGAGGATCCATCCATGCGCGCGGGAATGTGATTCATTTAAACAGTCCGGAGCTTCCCTGTGAACATGTTCTCAGGGATGAAGGCAAAGAGGGAGTAGTTAATGTAACAGATTTGTAAATTATTGATATTTAGAACATATACCTTGTTACAAGTGGCCTCTTACAGACCTTTCTCTTGAAGGGCGTCTGGGTACAAATTGGCTACATTGTTATGTGAATACACAACAAATGACAGCCACCTGTCTTTGGCCCGGTTTTTGTGTGCCTGTGAGGAACTGAGACAGTAAAATGAAAGAAGGACATTTCAACATTGTGAAATATGACTGTATGCCTACAGAAACTCACTGAGAGCTTGGTAATGGTGCTTTATATTTTAAGCTATAGACGTCAGTTCAGGATTCTTTACTGCCCATCTGCCCTTCGAAGCTGACATTAGTAGGGCTCGGGGGCACACTTTGCTGTGTAATACTGATAACAGAGTGCGTATCGATTTGCTTTGTTAAAGCGTAATTCCATTAATCCACATCACTGCCTTTCTGGTGGTAAAATTAGTGTATGATGCATTGATGAGACTTGCTACAAGGAGAGAGGGTGCAAAATAGCAGATAATCTTTCCATCTTTTGGCACCAAAAATGTTATAAGATATTTTGGGTAGCTCCTTATCTCTTGTAAACACACTGGCAAAAAAATCCTGAAGCTTGTTTTCTTCATAAGACTTAAAAGATTTTCTCTGGGTCAGCATCTAGACTGTTTACTGTCAACCTCTATTATGTCTGTAAATATATGTGCACTCACAAATATGTGTATTTGTGAAGAAAATCCTGTATTCACACAGTTCAGTGTTTTGGGGGAAAAGTGGCTGTCTTGGACTTAAACTGTAAAAAGTAGAGTTGTGGTAAAGGTTGGTATGGCACAAATAATCATCAGGCATTTGCCATCTCGGAAGAAACCCCCTTTCCCTCAGGCTGACCAGCAGCAGACAGCAGGTTGATTTATAGCTGTGTAGCCTTTGTACAGAAAGATCATTGTGGGAGAGTTGATTTGAGGTTGTGGGCAGCCAAGTTGAGCACAGATCTGGCTCGGGGTGTTGGAGAGGGAGCCCATCTCTCCGAGCTTCCCATCTGGGAGATGGTGGTGGTCCCTGCTCCCGAGGAGCAGCACTTGTGTCCTGCCATTGTATTCCCACATTTTCTGTAGCTGTTTCATTCTGCCAGACCTCTGCTCCTGCCAGCAGGGACCCCAGCGAGGCATCAGTCTGATGGCTTGGTGAGCTCAGGGAGGGCTCTTGGGGTAGAAATCCCTTCATTGCTAAATGAGCGGCCTGCTAGGCAGCCCCTGTGTGGGACTTAGCCAGCTGTGGTCTGCTGTGGATTTGCAACCCCGCAAATCATGCTGTGAGATCTCTGTTGTACTCTGCTCAATGACTAGAGAGAAGTAAAAGTGAACATGGTAGTTCTTTAATTAGGTGGTGGTTCTGTGTGTGTGTGTTGCCAGGACAGGTTCTCTGGCATAGGCAGAGCTTAAAGTGAGTGTCCTCTGCAAGAGGGGAGGTTCTACCTGTTAACTTTACTAAAGCTTTTCTTATTTCAAGAAATCAGGTAACATTTGTGGAATTGGCACTTCTGTTCTTGCTTTCATCAGAGGTAAATGGGCAGCAGGCTATGGTGCTCTCCTTTTCCAGGTTTGTGAGTGCTCCTAGCTTACAAAATGGTGTGAGCTTGTATGGTGAGCTTGTAGGGTGAACTTGTATGAATTCTCTTTGCTTGAACCAGATACTGGGAAGTTTTCTCAGTTTAACAGTCTGTATTTCAGCAAGCCTTTCATATGGCTGGTTTTTGCAGGTCTGCTTTCTGTGAGTGTTAGTCAGGTGGTAGTAGAGTGACATACAAACTTTTTAAAACCAATACTTGCTCATTTGGAGGGAAAAAATGCCGTTCCCCCTCCTTCCACTGAAAGGCATCTTAAGAATTCAGGCAGTGTATAGACTTAGGCTTACTAGATGACACTCTCTGCAAATGATTATCAGGGTTGAGTCTCATCAATGTTCTTATGAATTTATATATTCTACAGTAAAAGAAAAAAAAATGGTGCTTTTGGTTTTAGAAACAAACAGATTTAAAAACCAGTACTGTTGTTTTATGTTAGGACATGAGTCTCAAGAGCTGACATGCTAAGCAGTGATTCCAGCTGTGCAAATGACACAAGGTGCTTTTGGAGATGCTTGCTTTATGCATTGCATATATATAAGAGATTCATTTCCAGGGTTTAGATAAAAATACCTAGTTAGTGCTGTACTTCACTTTAAAATACTTTAATTCTGATAAGAACATGTACACTTTGCAGGAAATAAAAATGCTGTTGACCTGAAGCTATTTATAGCCTTCTTTCAGTATTGCTCTAATTATTTTAAGTGTGTTCAGTGGTATAAAATCAATAAGGAGAGTACACTGAATTATACATTCTGAATGTGAAGTTCAGACAAATTGTCATGACACATGGCTCAAGATAGATGTGAATGCTTGTCAGGTGATAGCTGAAGTAAAGCTTTGGATCAATTTTCACTGAAAGTGCGTATTTTCTTGTATAAAATATTACAGATGATGAGCTCTTTTAGAGGAAAAAGAGAGCTTAAGAAACTAAAATTTATTTGTTTCTATTTTCTCTTCTACCCTGTCCTGTAGTATTTCCTTAGTTTTTTTAAGAAACTATTAAACCATTACTTAGTTCTTATCTGATTCACCCTCTCCTCCCAGAAATGCACATAGGGGTAGATTTTTTTAACAGCTTCTGAAGCCTGTTGGTTTGGTTTTTGTTTCTGTTTTCTTTTTAAATACTGTAATTTTGCAAAATTGTACATTACTCTTTTGCAGATTTAGATATTAAATAAAAGATACTTTTAAGCATGCATAATACAAATTTGCCTAAAATGTCTTCCAAGTTATTTTTCAGATGAAGCCGTGAATTTTTTTTTAACTGGAAGTGGAGAGCATGATATTGTTGATTTACCAAGTCCTTACAGGTAGACGGAAGGAGTGGGAATGACAGTGGACAGCGTCTGTTTCCTGGTCATTTTTATTGAAGCCTTTGTTCAATTTTTAAACCCAAAATAAGGCAATGCTGAAGCCAGAGCTTCAACTGCTGGCTTGCATTGAAAAAACCCACTGGCTATAATTAATGCCTGTCATGTCATTGGGGGGCATATGCTGTAAGATGGAGCTGGATGCAAAATGCAGAGGCACTGTGGAAGGGAGACTTGGGGGGCTGCCTCTGCCTGGACAGCAGCCCCAGCAGTGGTGTGATGGCTGTCCTTGCCACAGCCAGGGGTGTTGCCAAGCAGACTCCTCTGAGAAGCTGTAAGACTGACTCTGGAACAGCCATCTCTGTAACTGGGCTAAGGAAGTCCTCCCCTCCCCTGAGAAAACAATGTTGTTTTTCTTTATTTCTTGCCAGTCTTGTGAAATGAAAGTATAGGTCAAGAACTCACATGCTTCATCAGGAACTTTAGTGATAGGATGAGGAGTAATGGGTTCAAACTGAAAGAGATGAAATTTAGCTAAAAGATATGGAAGAAATTCTTGACTCTGAGGTTGATGAGGCACTGGGACAGGTTGCCCAGAGATGCTGTGGGTACCCCATCTCTGGAAGTGTTCAAACCCAGGTTGGATGGGGCGTTGAGCAACCTGCTGTATTGGAAGGTGTACCTGCCCATGGCAGGGGCTTGGAACTGGATGGTCTTTAAGGTCCCTTTCAACCAAAGCCATTCTATGATTCTAAATACACAGTTTGTCTAAGGCTGAGGGATTGTGTTGTTGCTTAGATGGAAATCTGAAGACTCCAGACTCCTGTCTTTCTCTCCATCTTTGTGGTTCATCTCTTTTACCTGTAACATGACAGTCCTCCATCCACTGGGGTCCTCACCTGCCCATCCTCAGCTCCCTTCAGCCCCTGCACACAGGTGTGCCCTCCTTGGTTCAAGTACCAGCACTACCTTTACACCACATACAAAGGGCAGCCAGTGAAACCCACGGTGAGCAGGTGTGAGCAATCTGTCATAGAAGTCCTCTTCCAGGAAGGAAGGTGCTGTGTCTGAGCCTTGCCAGGCTAACTCTACATGCACGTGCTTTCCCTTCTCCTTTCTGGAGTGGTTATTGCTCTTCCTTCTTCCTTTCTCATTCTTTGCAGAATGCTCACAGTGGGAGTGTTAGCTTTGCTAAGAAGTGAGAGAGCTTTTCGCAGCTGCTGATCGTGCTGTAAATGCTGTGCTTCAGTGTTTAGCTTCTGTGCTAAACTTCAGTCTCGTCCAAAGCACTGCTGTGCATCATTGCTTCCTACCACCCATGCAGCAGCAGGAGCGATCAGGAACAGAAGTACAGAAGAAATGCTTGTTGAGAACAGCTGCAGGAGAGAACAGCATCAGCAGAATGCAAAAATGGCAGCAAGCTGAGAAGATTGGATGGGAGCGGGGAGGAGTGAACTGGTGAGAGGAAAAGAACACAAGAAAGAGAAGGGGAGGGAGTTGGGCAAGAAGGTGAAATGGTGCAACTCAAAGGTGTAATACCAGAGACTATTAATAGGGTAAGGCAAGTAAGTGTAGCAAGACAGATCTCAGCACACCTAACCTGGAATGAAACAATAATTAAATCTCTAACTTCATTACAGTCTGAAGAGAGGCCAAATTTTGTAGACGGGGGTTCATTCTGTACATTAGTTCTCTCAGAACTAACTCAACTCTGTAAGAATTAATTAGTAAAGCAGCACAAACCCTCTCAGCCATCTAGCCCCACCAGCAGCAGATTTTTTTAAAATTTTATATTTGTGCCTTATATCTTGAATTTCAGACTTAGGTACACAGATAAAGTAAACCAAGGAAAACACCTCTGTGAATTCTTGTAGCACAAGTGCCATTGCAGGGAGGGTTGCCTGCTGTGGGACAAACTTTAGTGACAGGCCCTCCCTCCTTGTTCTTCTTAGGGGGATACTTTTGGAGTAAATTTTGGAGGCTTAGGCTTCTCCCATGCCATCGCAATGAATTCTCCAATAAAACAAGTGGAATGAACAGAATTAATTTTCCATTTTTGAAATGTATGCATCCTGTGTTTGAGCTTCCTACAGAGGGATAGCATTTCCCCCTGTATTTTAACATTGGGAAGTTGTATCTCCCCTCCAAAGCTTCAAGCTGTGGAATGATGCTGCAGATGCATAGTAGTGGCCAGGCTGCCCTTTGAAATACCTGGTTATTTGCTGCACTGTTGTCCACTACAGATGCCATTGCCGCAGAATTAGTATGGGCTCATCCATGTGCTCCTGCTGGCTGCTAACATGGCAGGAAAAGATAAATACACTCTTATGGTGGCTTGCTAGCAAAAATATAGTGCCTCCAGCCTAGTGCTATGATACAGAGGTGCTAGGGTGGCACCCTGTTCTCTAGTTGCAGGGGAATTTTCTTACTGATGCTGTAAAAAGGAGCAACTAGTAAACCTACACCTGGTGGCAGGTATCGGGAAAGGCAGCTCTGAACTACCATGACTCACCGTTCTTGATCTAGGCTCCTCCCAAAGAGCCTGAGACTCCCCCATTCATAAGCTGATGTGATGACAGTAGAGTGTCAGACCTTCCCTTCATTGGAAAGTACTTGAATTCATCCGGGATGTTGGAAGGGAAGTTACTTGACAAGCATAATGGATTGTTCTCTGAGTCCTGGTGGTCAATGTGCCATTTCAGCTGCATGACAGCATCCTGAGCAGTGGAGTCCTTCTGACCTTGATTATCCTGTGGGAGGAGCGGTACTGACTCACTGAAATGTGGCTTGTAGGTTGCATTAATGGTGCTGCTGTTGCTTACTGATACTGCCCAGAATTCAGTTTTCCAGGTGATAAGAGTGGTGTATTACTGAGTGCTTGAACCTTGTTTGCACAGTCATAGCACAGGTACTGCTCACATAAAGAGACGGAAGAGATGGGAATTGCTTTGTTGGGATGTTTCCCTGCGGGGGACAGAATCTGGACAGGTAGCAGTGTGGGTTGCATGAAAAATGCAGATGTGACTGAACACAAAGATCTTTTAATTTGGGAAATTGAAAAATCAATATTTAAAAAAAAAAATTCCATTCTGTTAGCCTCACATTTTCCCCCTAGTCTGTGCCTGCTTTTGGAAGCCTGCGTTCCTCCCTGCACCCATCCAACAGCAAGGCAAAGCAGTTAATGAGCCACATCACCCTGTAGGAGTCTAATACTAAATTAATTGTTTCCATTATATGGCCATTCTTCTGGGACTTGCTAAGATGTTTGAATGGGATAATTCAGTGCTGGAATTTTTTCCTCTTTTTCACCTATTAAGCCTTTTTTAAAAATTCCAATTGCAGATGTATTTTTGAAAGCTTAACAGTATGTCAAATCTGTTGCACAAAGGACTGTCAGCTGCTGTTTGCTTTCTTCTGTCTTTTACTTTAATCAGGCAGGCCAGTAAATGATGTGAAAAGCATTTTCCTTTGCTCCTTCAGCTTATGCAAATCTGTTGCTTAGGAACGAAGAGGAGCTCCAGTCCCAAAAGGAACATCTTAGGCTGATCCTCTTGGCAAAAAGGCAGATTGTGCTGTCCAGAGCACAGAAAAAGAGCATTCAAAAAGAGGATCCATCGTGTTGCTGTTCTCTGAAGTGCTTTAGCTATCACGGTGTTAAAATGTTTTCTGCTCGGTCTGAATTGATAGGTAAGCAGTTGTACAGGTGAGGTGTTTGAAATTTAATTAAAATAGAACTAAAAGGGAGTTTTTAGAGAGATCTTGGAGGTTTGAAATAAAAATGAATATTTTCGTAGTTGCTGTGCTGTTCTTGGAAGAGAAAATCCGTTCCTTTTGTTCTCTTCCCATTACAAGGGCCCTTTGTGATTGGAATCTCATGGTTTAAATTGACTAGGAGCATTACACAGAATATTGAATCAAATTTTCTTTATAGAAAAATAATTTAATTGATTTTCTGCAATCCAGTAGCATAGAAGAATGACACAATGGGACAGAAGAAACATGAAAATGGTGTGTTGCTATAGGGATAAAACTTAACTTCTGCTGCTGTGCCGACCAATTCTATTTTAGTGGGAATGTTGTCATTAGTTGCTATGGAGTTTACTGAGGTTGGTCCAGAAGACCCCAGTTCAGCAGGCCAGTCAATCATGTTTTTAAATATACTTTCATTTGAATTTCTTTCCTTCTGTGCATGGACTTTGGAATATCTTTGCTTCTCTTTTTTTTTTTTTTCCCTTGTCCCTCTTTAACTGCAGTACATAAAATTTTCCTGATTTTCATCATAGAATTCTGTCCTTTTAAGTAGGGTAATCTTTAGTTTATTTATGCAAAATAAATTTTAAAATTATTCATTAATATTTATATTCATATTAATATGTAATTATTTATTTTAGGCAAAACCACTTGTGGATACACATTTAAATTAATTGATTGCATGGCAATTTTAATCTTTGGTATTCATGACACTATATATTAACTTAAGATTCAAAGATTCTGCTTTTGCAGACTTGGGGAAGAAGAGAGGCAATGTCAAAGGAAGTGCTGTTTAAAGTGTAGACATGCTTCCTCTTTGTCTTATTTTGAGCCTAGGAACATGCACTGGCACTTGGAGATCAAATGCATCTATTTAAAAACAAAATGTGTCCAGTGGGCTACAAAAAGGCATGGGGCATCCCTTCCCAAGATCGTTTTTTCAGTCAAATGGAACACTATTTTCATCTGCAAAGAAAATATTCAAAAATTTCTGCAGTCCAGCAATTTTTTTGTTGATCATTGAAACTCCACCTTAATTAACTCACTCTTTGGCATGAGCTCTCTCCATATTTTTAATATGAAATAATTTTTTCCACTTAAAATTCCAGTGTTGGAGAGTTTTTTGGGTTACATAGAGAATGCTCTTATCAGCAGAAGGTACCACAGAACATTCAGAGCTGGGAGTGCAAGTGAACAAGTGGGACAAGCTGATGTGCTGAGCACACCCCACCTCCCGCTGCACCCAGGACAATGTAAGCCCTAGAAACCAGCACATATCCAACAGCAATAAAACATATGCAAATATTAGCTTGAGAATGCAGCCCAAGAAAGCAGAAGGGGTTTGGGACTGTGCTCCAGCAGGTCAGGCCGTGCTGATCCAGCTCAGAGCGTGGTGCGAGGCCCCTGGCTGCCAGCTGCATCCCAGAATTGCTGACCCAACCCTTTGTGACTGGGGCCCCAACTCCCCCCTCGAGGGCTGGGAGCTTGCCCTGCAGTTATGACAACCATAGGATATGTTTTTCCTGGACTGTTTCAGTCTGTTTGAAGTGTAACTGTCTGCATTTTGAATGGATGCATGCTTCATTTAAATGCTGAGCTTTCTCTGGGCTTGTGGTTAAATGAAGTAAAAAAATTTGGAAATTTTCTTAATTTTGTTTGTTGGTGGTTTTTTGTTTTGCGTTTTTTGGGGTTTTTTTTGTGGTTTGCTATGTGTGTATGTTGTTTGTTTTGTTGGTTTTTTGTTTTATTTTGTTTTTGAGGTGTATTTAAGACCCTGTTCAGCCCTTCCCACATGGTGAAGTGCCTCCAGAGGTGGTGGGATGTGTGTTTGGGGCAGGGAGGGAGAGGGTCTGTCAAAAGAGACAGTAGCAGTAGTTGGGCTGCTCTGAAGGATGCAGGACTTCAGGAGAGGTTTGCTCTGCTGTCACTGCCATGGGGATATTCCTTCAGGAGCAGATGGGACGTGCCTCAGTTTACAACACCCTTTTTCAGAGTCAGTCCAAAAAGTGGGATGAATGATGCGAGGGAAGTTATTTCATCCACCACTTTTTCATCTGCCCCTCCTAGCTTGCTACAGCAATTCATGCCAGGGCTGCGTAAAGACCCAGCTGGACAAAGACACTTGCTTTGCTCTCAGACTGTTGGGGACATTCTGGTAGTTCAGTTGAAGTTAAGCTGAAGAAAATGCATTCATTTACATCACTGTCTCTTTTATACTTTTATTTTTATTTGAGGTTAATGATAGAAGGAGATCATCATCCCTGAACAGCTGAGCTGTTGCCTAATGAGAAGAATGTTGTCGGCCCTGGGTGGTGAAGCTAGTTGCTGCATGTCCACATGTGATGCTGGTGTTGGGGGAGGTATTATCCACAGCATTGACTGCTCACTCAGATCTTTCCCCTGCTGTAACATCAGCAAAACCCTTCTTTCATTTTCCGTGGAAGTTTAATTTTCAGGGCACCACATGAGCATATGGTAGCAATAGACACAGTTGTGTCCATTGTCTGATCTTTCCAGTATGCAGCAATATACCAGCAGATGAACTGTAAAGAGCTGACAGCAAAAAACACCTGGAAATCTTTTTCCAGATTCTTATCTGCTGCAATCCACCGTGTTTCAAGTGGGAAGACTGCTGTCTTACCTCTGTGATGGTACAGTGAGGATAAATCCTTAGAGATTTCAAGGTGAGGGTGCTTAGATATCCTCAGGGTGTCAAACCTTTGGGTGAGTGATGCAAAGGAACAAAATGCCTGTCGGCTATGGGATTTAGATTTTAATTATTTTTGTTTATTTCAGGGAAGTTTAACATTGTTACTCCAATTTCCAAAAAGTAAAGCAAGAATTGTCATAAAGCAAATTCCTCTGTTTGCTGTGTCTAAATCTTCTGAGGAAAAGTTGGTTTCACTGTAGTTTGATATTTTCTGCCTTTATTTTTATAACTAAAGGACTGAATTATACTGTTTATCAGTTTTCTGTGGGAATGTTCACTTGATAATCTTAATATAGGGGATAATGACTGTTTGCAAGTAATTTAAATGGCATATATACTGGTACTCTCTGAGGTCTTCCTTTTCATTCTTTCCCTGTTTATTTTCAAGATATTCAATATACCTTTTGGGTTTTTTTAAATGTTTTGTGGTAACATAATTCTTTATCATCTCAATCTTGTCTAAAAATTGCCGTAAAATTGCATCTGATAACTTTTGTGGTGAAGGGCTTTATTTTTCACAAGTAAGTAGATATCATCAAGCCCAATTATTTGAGGTAGAACTTCTGTGTTGGGAATCAATGTCTTTTTGAAGCTCAGCTGGATAGATTCATAAGATCATTGGAGGATGTTTCTGGGAAGTCTTGGCCAGAGGCTAAAGAGGAACTGTGTGGTAATTTCTGCTTTTATAAGAAGATTTCAGTAAGGGTAGTTACCTAAGTTCATTTGCTTTACCCATATTTATGTATTTTTTGTCTGCTAGCTACAAGTTATATTTGTTGGATTGTGTGCACTGTTGCTGAACATGTGTACGAACTGTCTTGTATCATCAAGCGTATTTTTTCCTGTTTTAGCTATTTATAGGCTGGGTGCCTGACTTGCCTTTTGATCTTCTCTTTAGTAAATAATCTGTCCCACTTAACTCTGTCACTGAAAGAAAACTCAAAAACTTGTTGTTATAGCTACTTAACTCTCTAGAACTTGGAAGTTGGTTTTTTTTACCTTTATGTCTGAGAACAGAATAGTTACAGCAATTCTTCCTCTCACAGTGATTCTGAAATTAATGCTCTCTTCTCTATTCTCTGCTTTCTCAGTCCTTACCTTCTGTAGTTCTTATTATTTCTTCTGGTCAGTTTTCTATTTTTTTTTCTCCAAAACACTTTTCCCCTGTAATTTGCTTCCATTCATATTTTCTTCCAAATAATCTGAAGCTTCAGGAGTCCCAAAAGAGCATGGCTGAGAGATGCGTGCTGGCTGTTTTCTCATACACTTGGAATTAAGAATATAAATCTTCTGCAAAGACCTGGACATTATTCTGTAAGGACAGAGGTGTGGAAATGGTATCTGCACTAGGACTGACAATCATCTCTTCTAAATACCAAAGCAATGTTGTGAGCAGGGCACTGCTCACCATGCAGTTGCATGGCTGAGAGCAATTGTACAGAATTATGACATTTAAAAAAGATTGCCAACTCTTTTTTGGTGAATATATTTCTATAATAACCCAGTTCTGAAGTTAAATAAAAATGTAAACAATGCTAAAGGAGCTTCCTTTTTTTGGCTTGGTTTTTCACATGGACAAAATGTGACAGAGGCAGCTCAGTGAGCTTCTCCTCAGCACCAAGCTCTTCTGAGCAGGTCAGGCCCCTGTGGTGCTTGTCTCCTTCAGAACTGAAGAAAAAGAATATCCTAGTTTAAGCTAGCCTGTAGCCTTGCACTAACATACTAAAAAAAATCCCAATCCCTAGAACTGGTATCTCTGATCCTTGGACATAGTGGGACTTAGTACTGTAAGGCTGATGTTTGCTTAGAGACAGGGATTTTCTTGCTTTGAAATCCAGAAAAAGGAACTGAGAATTGGTACAGGCGTTGCTCTCCCCTGCTTAGAAAGCTGTGTGTGCTCATCAAACGCCAAAATTTAGCAAAACAGCTTGCTGGTGTATGTGATTCTGTCTCCTTAAGGGAGGATGTCAGATAATGAATGTTGAATGTTGCTAGAAAACATGTTCTTGGGGTGTGTTTTTACTTTAGTGCTGTAATTATGGGTCATAATCCGAAGATACCAAAAAGAAAAGGATATTTCAGAAGTAATGCTAACATGTCTTCTATGTGATAAAATCTGTCCTGGAAAATTTTATGTGGGTACAGAACTGAAAACACAATGTTGTAGGAATTTAGTAAGAAAGAAATTCTCACATCTTGGGTAAATTTACTACTATAACTATAATGATGAGTATGACTACAGCATTTTAGTCTGTTCTCATTTATGTAAATTCCCAATCAGACTTTTTTTTTTAAGTAGGCCTTTGAAGTTTCTTACGTTCTCTGGCAAAAAGGAGTCTGTTAAAATATTAGGTCCCCTGCCCAGTAATTTCACCTGTTAAAAACTCATGTCTCTTAAGGAGGTAAAGCTATCCAATTTTGTGTCTTGGGAATTTTAGCTTTTCTTAGATTAATTTTTCTGGGCTTAAGGGAAAAAAAAATTTGGTTTTGCCTGCCATTCGTCATTGTACATGAGAAACAGCTGTTGTCTTTTGGAGCTTGTTTTAATCAACAAAGATAAAGAAAGGGGAAAAAACCCTGAGCCAGTTCCAGCTGTCCCCCTGCTGCTGCTGCTGTTGTCAAACCTCCTCTGCTCACTTCTGCGGGGGACAGAGGGGTAATATGAATCACACCCTTGCAAGGTTTGCAAATGTGTCAAAGCTGGGCAGGAAGGAGCTGCTTCCTCTTTCATGTCTTGCTAGATACTGGAGTACAAAGGCTGGAGAACAGGGACATTGAACTTGGCCAACAAAACACCAGGCATGTGGATACCTTTGGCAAAATTGCAAAGCAGAGCTGTCAGCGAGCAGCCTCAAAACAAGACATTTGCAACTGTCTGTGCCCAAGGGCTTTTGTTTTCCTGCTTTGAAAAATGCTAATCTTTGGGAAATCATGCTGAAGGGCTTCAAAAAATGTTCCTTCTTGTATTTCTTTTCACAGCCCAGAGGGCAGTAGGAGGCTTTTGCTTCTTGTGCCTCTGACCTGCTAGTGAGGGTTTCCCAAACCTGTGCTATTAAATAGATGGCATTGTAAATCAGCTGGGATTTTGGGTTCTATTTTTAAATTGTTTTCTAAGTATTAAAAATAAAAATCATGAATAGTCTAATGTCTCATAGTCTGAACATAGAAAGCTGATGCTGGAGGATTACTCCAGTGCAGCTGTAAATATTGAGGCCAAAAGCATGCAGGTGTGCTTTCAGAATTGGGATGTACAGGCCACATCCTCGGAATATTCACTTCTAGTGCTGAGGAAGCACCAGTCAGGAGCCTGGCTTTTGTGGATGCCTGACTCTGTACTGCAGCAGGGGCCCAAGTCACTGGTGGACCATGTTTTAGGAGGAGAAGGCAGATGTGTGGATTGGGGAGAGTTGGGAGAGGGTGTCCTTGCACTCCGTGACACCTCTCCTTTACACAGATAGTTGCAGTAATTTTTGGTGTAGAACAGCTGGCCATTTTTCACTGTGGGTTTTAGAACATTTTTTTGTAGTGCTTTCTTGGAGCCAATACTTTGTGCCCATTTGCCTGTCCAGTGGGGGAGAGGGCTCTGGGCCCGTTGATCCCACCACCGGCGCATTCCAGAGCAGCTGCACAACTGGGCCTTTCTACTTTGACAGGGAGGCTAAGAGCAAGAAAAGTTTCAAGTTGCAGTTAAATTGTTTTCTTTATTAGCTAAAGCTTGATTTATACATACTCAGACTCATATATAGAGTACTTATAGATAGACTCATCTGTAGATGTTCTGACTTATTGGCAACACTCTCCATTTCCTTTAGGGTAAAACTGTTCAGTCTGAGCTCCTCACAGCACTTTTTCACAGCTGTGGAATTTTTTTGGCATGTGTTCATTTATCGAAGGGAGGACACCACATTCTTGGCCAGTCTCTAATTTGAGAATAATTGTGATTCTTTTGTTGGAGCTTGATCTGGGTGTAGGCAGATGTTGGGCAAGCATCCTGGCACAGGTTTGCCACTCCTGTCGGCTGAGTCCTTCATCCTTTTTTTGGCAAGGATCACAAATTACACAATGTGGGCATTTGTTTAGTTATTTATTGTAACAAAAACTCAAATGCTCAGGCTGGGAGCAAGGTTTGGGCTGGGCTTTCAAGAAGAAACAGGTCTCTGAATCTTTCTGTTGATTGTTGTTTATAAAGTCATTGGCAAGCTCTCTCTGTATGTGGAACAGTCACTTTGCAGCAATGGCTTGGTATACAGGGCTGGTCTCTGGAGATGCATAGGTAATCACTCCTGTTTACTTCCTCTCCTTTGGTTTGGGTTTTGGTTCTGTTTTTTTTTTGTTAGTTGAGCCCTTCCTTGGAGGTAAAGCTGCTATATCTGTGGGTCTTTCCCCAGGAATCTATAATTAGGCAAGAGAAAGTGAGGAGGTGTTTCTGACAGGCCAGTAAAAGTGCAATGAGTGGTGGGATCACCAGCTCATACCAGCTGTTCTGCAGCGAGTTTTTGTCAAAGCTGCATCAGGATCTGCTTGTACCCTCTCTGTACAAGCCTCTGTATGTGCCTCTGTGTGTGGGGATGGCACAGCCTCTGTATGTGCCTCTGTGCCTCTGTGTGTGGGGATGGCACAGGTCTATCAGGGTGACACATGGCAAGCAGGGTCCTGCTCCCCTGGGATGGGGAAAATAATTTGCAAAAAAAAAAAAAAAAAAAGAGATATGTTGGTTAGGGATATTACCTTAAAAATCAGTATTTTTTTCACTCCACTGAGGAGAATGAATAGATCATTGTACAAAAGTGGATGATTGAGTTGTTCCACCCCACATTTTCTTCCTAAATTTTTACAGAATCACAGAATGGGTCAGGTTGGAAGGGAGCACAGTGGGTCATCGGGTCCAACCTCCCTGCTCAAAGCAGAGTCATCCTGGAGCAGATGGCACAGGATTGCATCCAGACAGTTCTTAAAAAGTTCCAGTGAAGGAGACTCTACAACTTCCTTGGGCAGCGTATTCCAGTGCTTGGTCACTGGTCACAGATTGTCCAGATTTCTTTTCACTGCTGTTCTTGGTTCAAAACCCCCTGCAGTGGCAGCAGTCGAGGGTTTATGGAGATTACCATGGCAGTTTCCTCTATTTTTGGTGTGCAGCAATGGGGGAAGAGAAACATTTCTCAAGTCCTAAAAGTAAGGACAAGGGTGTTAGTATCAAAAGTTTGATTTAAACTTGTGTTCTAAAACCAACTGAGTTTCTGTTTGACTGTTTCTCTTCCATTTTGGTTGAAGGGAAACTTCCCATTTCCCACGACAGAAATAGTTCCCTGCTCTTTGTGTTAATCATTTGTTTACTGTGTATATAGTAGCACATAGAAAGTTATATCTATGTGTGTATACATATCTATATGTATGTATGTATTTTCTAACCAGGTGCAAAATGACTGCTCAAGTAACTCTGGAGGATGCCTTGTCCAATGTGGATCTCTTGGAGGAATTACCATTGCCAGATCAGCAGCCATGTATTGAGCCCCCACCATCATCTCTTCTTTACCAGGTATTTTGTCATTGCAGGAAAAAGTTTTTTGATTTCCCATTGCTGTTTAGAAAGAGCGTGTTTCACCCAAAACCTAAGTGTGTTTATATTGTCAAGATATATAAAAATTCTTTTCATAGGATCTTAGAATGGTTTGGGTTGGAAGGGACTTTAAAGCTCATCTAGTCCAACCCCTTTGCCATGGGCAGGGGCATCTTTCGCTTGACCAGATTCCTCAAAGCTCCATCCAGCCCGGCCTTGAAGACTTCCAGGGATGAATCAGCCACAACTTCTCTGAGCAACCTGTCCCAGTGTCTCACCACCCTTGTAGTCAAGAATTTCTTGCTAATATCTAATCTAAACCTACTCTCAGTTTGAATCCATTCCCATTTGTCCTGTCACTACAGGACAAAGTAGTGTGTACGAAGTTCCGCTCCAGCTCTCTTGCAGGACCCCTTTAGGTACTGGATGTTGCTATAAGGTCTTATAGAGCCTTCTCTTCTCCAGACTGAAAAATGCCAGGTCTCTCAGTTTTCCTTCATAGGAGAGGTGCTGCTGCTGAAGATGTAATTCCATGTTTTCCTTTCTCTGCAGCCAAACTTCAACACTAATTTTGAAGACAGAAATGCATTTGTCACTGGCATTGCAAGATACATTGAGCAAGCTACAGTCCATTCTAGCATGGTAAGTAGATGTTCCAATATACATTTTTGTATTATTTAGAATAAAAGGAGAGGAATGTGTCTTCTTGCAGTTCACTATAAGAATTATGGTCACAGAAAACAGGGTACCTACAGCACTTCCAGGAGGAAGTAAGATGAAAAAGTGTGCGGCTTTTCTTTTTTTTCAAACACACTTGTTAAAAATTTTTTAAATTGTCTTTCCTCTTGAGCAACTAATGTTGTTCAAAGGTTCCTTCCTTTTATGGCATTCTTGGAAAATGAGGAATAATATGTCTTATAATTCTAGAGGGCAGTTCACAAATGGTGGAATGGGCAGATAAAGCACCTGGTTACATGCTACTGAAAATTATGTGTGTTTACATCAATCTACTTTTAAAATTATCTGGTTACTCCTTAATCTGTTTTGATTGTATGGATATTGTTGCACTTCTCCTTTGCCATGTTAAAAAATTGCTCTGCATGTGCTGACTCTTTCATCCTTGACAATTCCACCTGGAGTCCCTGAATTTAAAAAGGAAAATAAACACCATCCCATCACCCTCCCCCACCACAAGATTAGCATTTTTATTTATACTTGCAGACCACAGTGTCTTTAGTTTTGGGGAGAAAGAACAACATGTAAACCAATTGATCTGGGGAGATAATGATGATGATGTATCATTCAGCGTGCGATATGTATGTTTATATATATACATTCTGATAAGAGAAATAGGTTCATTTGGACAAGGGTTTGGAATGACAGAGGACACATGGATATATCCTTTTGTATTACAAGGCCTAAGACTCAGTGTCTTCCCTACAGAATGAAATGCTAGAAGAAGGTCAGGAATATGCAATCATGTTATACACATGGAGAAGCTGCTCAAGAGCCATTCCTCAGGTAATGGATGAAAACTGTACTGTCATGCAACGTGTGAACTTCTGTCTTGTTTTAGTGTGGAGTTACACAGACAGAGCTTTGTCAGTGAGATCTGAAATGGAATGTGCTTTGATTCCTGAATTGTTAATCTGGGCATGCCATAGAAAAACAGTGTCTTTTAGCACTTGGGGACTAGCTGGACTTCAATTTTATGAGACATCTCTAGCAATACCTCATGGGGTGTGTGTCAGTCTTACTTTTTGGTTCAAGAGTAGTGTAGGGGTAATGTGCTTTAAAAGGAAAATTTAGGATTGTGGGATCTGCTTGAGGCCAACATTTCATTCAAGAGAATGGGTCCTTCCCACTCCCCGGCTTAATACTTAAATTCAAAACAGGTAGCATAGCATGTAACAATTAACATTCAGGTTAAACATGTACGTTTCTAGACATCCTAGATAGCCACTTTCTAAATGTCAGAGCTATGTAGTGCTTTTGTGATCTGTATGCAAAGAAGCCCCTGCTGTGAATAGGTCACAAGTTAGCTTCAAGTGTCTGGGAATGGCTGTACAGGAGTGGGGTGGAAAGAATATTAAGAGGCATCAGAAAACTGGACGAAATTAGTTAACTCCTTCCTTTATAGGGAATTTGTAATGCAATTATTTTTATACTGAAATGCAAGGCAGGCTTATCCTGTGGTTTCAATATTTAGAGTAGAAGTCAGGTAACCTGTTTTAATTTCTAGTTCTGGCCCTATTTTAGTGCATGATTTTGAGCAAGTGGCTTAATGTGGAAACAATGTTGTTCTAACCCTACAGAGGTGTTTGACAACTAAATTACTTGCTATAAGGCAATAGAAAAATCTTAGATTTTTTTTTTTTACACACAGTTAAATTTAGAAGATTAGCATAAGGTTACCAAACCTGGAATTTAGTCTTTAACTTTGTCTCTTTAGGATAATGAATGCATTTTCTCAGGATCTTAGTTGCTGAGGTTTTATCAGGGAAAGTTCTAAGTGTAATGACCTCTTTGATTATCCGCAGGTCAAGTGCAATGAGCAGCCAAACAGAGTAGAAATTTATGAGAAGACTGTGGAAGTTCTGGAGCCAGAAGTCACAAAACTGATGAATTTTATGTATTTTCAGGTAACGGGAATGGAAACAAAATTTGTCAGTACGCTTGTAATATATAATTCATGTTTTTATATTCATGTTTTGTATACTTCATGTTGTGTGCTCAGGTACTGAACCTGAACTGCTCTTGTGTCATGCAAGCTCAGGGGCAAAAATCACTGGTGACACTTGTAGTATGCATCAAGAGGAGGAGCTGAAAGGCCTGTCCTCGTGCCTTGCTGCTTTTGCATGCTTTAAACATTTTCATTCATTACACTTTTGAAAAAAACACCATATTCTCTCACAGAGAGGCAGAATTTTTAATGCTTGTCTTAAAAACTTGAGGCAATCTCCATCGAGACTTTCAGCATAAAATCAAAAGAAATTGCGTATAGTCAGTCCCTCAGCAGCACATGGGGACAGATCTGGCATTTTAAGAAGAAAAGAAATAGAAATATAATGCATTTCACATGTATGCATAAAACCATCTCAGCACAGAAAC
Organism: Acanthornis magna; assembly: GCA_036785705.1. Taxonomy (NCBI): domain Eukaryota; kingdom Metazoa; phylum Chordata; class Aves; order Passeriformes; family Acanthizidae; genus Acanthornis; species Acanthornis magna. Next base: position 29,247,870 of record JAWUZG010000221.1, on the reverse strand, counting down.
CATTTTCTGGGGAATGAGGGATCTACAAGTCAGGACAGCAGTGCAGCAGGTGCAACTTTGCTATGGCAATTCATCATTGAGGCAAGCTAGCCCAGTTGTTGTGACCTGCCAGCCACCCGAGCTGGAGAATAGCAGTCTGTCTTGCTTTCTCCTCCCTCCTGGCAGCCTGCCATCTATTTCAATGGACTGAGGATGTTTCCAGGCATTATTCAGAACTGGAGCAACTAGAGCCTGCGAGGCCCAGAGCACACAGGAAGAAGAGATTGTTTGTATTCATTAAGACCCCTGGCTGGGGAAGACAACAGGAAATATTACATTTCATTCAATCTCCTTTCATTCAAGCAGATAAGAGCTCTACAGTCAGAACAGATTCCTTTTTTGCATTTGAAGTTGCTGTCTTTTTTGTATTTGTAATCTCCATCTGGAATGGCCCTGGTGTGTGCTTGGAAATAAGCCCTCAAATAAACATGTGCCAGGATGACTTAAGAGAGTTGGCATGTAGAGTGTGCTGTGGATTTTTGTTTGTTTGTTTGTTTGAAGGGAGAATACCTATAATTTGCCTTTTAATCCATATACACTTCCTTTCTAAAGACCATGAAATCCCTTGTTTCTAAAGGATTTTAAACTTTGTAGAATCACAGAACAGTCTGAGTTGGAAAGGGTCTTGAAAGATCATCTAGTCCAACCATCCTGCAGTGAACAGGGGTATTTTTGCCTAGATTGGGTTTTTCAGAGCCCTATCTAACCTGCTCTTGAACACTTCCAGGGATGGGGCATCCACAGCTTTTCCAGGCAGCCTGTTCCAGTGCCTCACCACCCTCATTGTAAAAAACTTCCTTATATCCAATGTAAATTGACCCTCTTTTAGTTTAAAAAACACTACCACTTGTCCCATTTTTTATTTGTACTTTTAATTTCTTTTATCCGCGTAGAAGAACATTGGCTCTTGTGTCACGCAAGCTCAGTGGCAAAAATCAGTGGTGACACTTGTAGCATGCATCAAGAGGAGGAGCTGAAAGGCCTGTCCTCATGCCTTGCTGCGTTTGTATGCCTTAAGCTCCACTGAAGCAGGAAAGTGTTTTTCACTTGGACGAGCTCTCAGTACGTGATGAAACTTTTCCCCTGAAAATGTCATGGCTTTTGCTCTGTTTTTCTCTTTTTTCCCCCCGTTAGAGAAACGCAATTGAACGGTTTTGTGGGGAGGTGAGACGCTTGTGCCACGCGGAGAGAAGGAAGGACTTTGTGTCTGAAGCGTATCTGATCACACTGGGCAAATTCATCAACATGTTTGCAGTGTTGGATGAGTTGAAAAATATGAAGTGCAGTGTGAAGAACGACCACTCAGCCTACAAGCGGTAAGTGGCGAGGAGCTGGGGTTCTGCTGCCGGGATTCAGACCTCCCACGAGATGGCAGCAGTTGCTTTTTTTCTGACAGCTTTTTCTTCAAAAATAGTCTCTTCATGTGTGGGACAGGTTACCTTGAAACCAGGGATGGCTTGACTGCAGTTAGGCCAGTTGAGTACATCTGTTTTCTTTGTGCTGTTCTTCCAGCAGCAAAAGGTTTTTCTGCCTTTGATGCGAAACTGTCAAATACTTGTATCTTGGTGTATGCTAAACATAATGCATATACTTTGTTCAGAAAAGCTTCTTGTTTTGAGAGGAAGCTGGCTTTCTGGTCACTTGTGCTACTCCTATTCTATTCTGATCTATTCTGTTCTTGGTGTCCACTTTTGAGATTTGTAGCTGAGAGTTGTTATACTTATTCTTAAGATATTTCAGTTTTGCTGTTCAAAATCTCTGTGACTACAGGTATAGCAGGGAGGGGAGGAAGTGAGTTACCAGTGGCCAAATTTTGTACTTGAGCTACCAGATGGTATCAGATATCTTCTGTTGAACACAGTGGTCAGAGCAGCAGGGGAAGACAGCCTTTATGCCAGCTCAAGCATCTGTGGTCTTTCATGCAGAAAACTATTCAGGCAATGAATAGCCAAATTTACCTGTGTTGCTTCTACTTATGTGAGATTTAGTTTCTACCTCCACCTGTTGCTGTTATGCCTGGAGACCTCCTAAACTTATTTGGTTTGCCTTTCTTTTCCTTTGGAGGTGCTTCTGGAGGCCAAACTCTTGTTTTCTGGAAGACTGACCTTTTCTGGGTTGTTGAGTGGCTTGGATCTATAGAGCCACAGCTGCACTCACCAGCTGAAGGATATAGCCAATGTTTTTTCATTTGGGTTTTATTGGACCTTCTAAGTAGGGGTGTAGTGAGGGATTTGGGGTAGTAAACCAGTTTATTTTGGATAAATTAAGTCCATCTCTCTCTTTTAGTGAACTTTTCACCTTTTTTTTTTGAGGAGATGGATTTGCTTACAAACAGTCCTGGCCAAGGGAAATACTGTTTTTTCTTTTGTTTTTAAAGAGCCGCTCAGTTCCTGCGGAAAATGGCAGATCCTCAGTCCATTCAAGAATCTCAGAACCTTTCCATGTTCCTTGCCAACCACAACAAGATAACACAAGTAAGCTTTAGTTCTCTTCTTGTGAGTTACCTAATGCTTTGCCAAAGTTTTAAAATAAAACTCCTCCAGTTTGCTAGTAACAGTTTTTTCCCAGACAGTGTAACTAGTTGACTAATACCTTTTTTTTTTTTTTTTTTCAGTCTTTGCAGCAGCAGTTGGAGGTAATTGTTGGCTATGAAGAGCTGCTTGCAGATATTGTGAATTTGTGTGTGGACTACTATGAAAACAAAATGTATCTAACGCCCAGTGAAAAACATATGCTTTTGAAAGTAGGTATCTTTTGGGTACAAAATTAAAAAAAGAATGTTGAGGCAGGGCATGGGTGTTTGAATTCCAGACTGTTGCTTGTTTCTTTTGTTTTTTTAAAAGGAACCAGATTAAGCAGATAATTCAAATTACTGCTTTTCCCCGTCATTGTCTTTTTGTTGTATTACATGCTAAAAGTAACGTAAGTTTTTCTTTTCTATAGAAAACTTCTAATTTATTTTTGTTTTTCATAAATTGAAGTTGACCCAATTGAACTGCATCCAATTCTGTGGAACTGTGTTTCTATGAAATATAACGACAGCAGAAAGGGTCTACTACATTTTCTTTTAGATACATGGCAAGTTTGTCTAAAAAGCTTTTGGAAGTGAGGCTGTGTATCAAATATTGAGGGAACAAGTATCTTGAAATTAGGATTATAAACCAGTTTAGTTAGCCGGAGTATGTGCATATAATAGGAGGGTGCTGGGGGCAGTATGAAATGTGTGGTTGATATTATCAGCTGCGTGTCTTACAGTGGAAGAAAAGATCTAGAGTAAGAACTAAAACTTTGCCTCATGTCAAATGTTTTGAATCACTTCAATGTTTAACTTTTGAAGAGCTCTGTTTATTAGGAGTAAATTAAACTCTTCTGAAACTGTACATGAACTCTAGAGCATTTGTGTTCTGTCTGCAAGGGTATCCAATGTGTCTTTCATATTTAGACCTTTTGTTTGGTAGAGAGTATATCCCTGTGCCTGAGAGTATTTTCTGAATGATTCTTGAACTCTGTCAGGCTGGTGCTGTGACCACTTCCCTGGGGAGCTGTTCCAGTGCCCAACCACCCTCTGGGGGAAGAAGAACCTTTTCCTGTTGAATTTATAACCTTATGCTAATTAATACCTTGGACAAAATGTAATTAGATATTTTTGTGTGTATAGTTCAGAGAGGTGCTGAAAGCTAGAAAAGCAATCACTCAGATGTTAAATCTAAACTTCTGTTACCAAATTGGTTTGCATGTACAGAATTTGAATAAAATGGAAGTGAAAAGCTCTAAAAATAGCCAGACTCTTGTTTCAGTGAGATTTTTTTTTTTTAATGTGAAATCTTTATACAAACAAGCAGCATCTTTTAAAGGTAACTGATCAGGCTAATGTTAGTGGAAAAACTACTAATACAGGTAATATAAGAATAGTACAGAAATGTATGTATTTGAAAATATATTCTGTTTGAAGGAGGTTGGGTGTTTCAGGACTGGTTTTAAAATGCTACTCTTGAAATTATATGAAGAGTGGACTTACAGGTTTTACTTCTGAGTTCCTTTCGTGGAAGGATTTGATTTTTTTCCTTTTTCAGGTGATGGGCTTTGGATTATACCTGATGGATGGAAGTGTCAGTAACATCTATAAGTTGGATGCAAAGAAAAGGATAAATTTAGCCAAGATAGACAAGTACTTTAAGGTTGGTTAAAATGCGATTTTAAAGGCAGTTTCCTATGCATTTTAAATATCATTAAATAGAATAAAGATCACTTTGGATTATAATATGGGTAAATAATGGTTTTCTTTCACTAAGATATGTGTTAATAATTCATCTAATCTGATTTGTTCCCTGTGTACAGCAGTTGCAGGTTGTCCCACTCTTTGGTGACATGCAGATTGAACTTGCGAGATACATTAAGACCAGTGCCCATTATGAGGAAAATAAATCTAGGTAAGGAGGAGAAGGAAACAGAGTGGAGCATCTGGGATGGGAAAAGTCTGACCTTCGGAGTATATTTTCATACTCACCTGTTAGTCCATGGGTCTATGGTCATTAATAGGATTTTCACTTGGTCATCTTTTTGGTGTGGGTATGTCACTATTAATGTAATTCATGTAATGGATACAGCTAAAGAAACAGGTGGTTTAAAAACTTTTCTATTCTGCTGAGCTCATTCTTGTATCTGTGACATTTCTTCTCACCTGGGTTGGTAGAAATTAATTTTATCTTCCACTAATTTAATATTTATTTTTTCCTTTTAATATGAAACTTTCTTTAAAAGAAATGAAGGATTTTACTAAGCAAGGTGAGCAGTAGTAGTGCATGGGTAAATAGGCATGTGTACATTGTACATGGAGCAGCAACTTAGCTTGTCTCCCCCCCTCTTTTTTTTTTTTTTTGGCTAGATGTGCAGCACAGCAAAATGGTTGGAAAATGCAGCCAGCTGGTGCATTAACAGTTCCATGGTTTATGGTTGTTGCTTTTTTTTTTAAGTGAACCTTTCTGTGCTCCTCCAAGACCTTGCCTCCATGCAGCTACATGAATTTAGAATGTTGTGCTTTGCATTTTAATTCCTGCAGAAAAAAAACAACATAACTTGCATGTAATTGCTAAGAGGAGATCTACTGGGCCTACTGTGCTACTAAAAATGAGGCTACTTAACATGACATTCTTGGTAGCATGTTTTTTGTGTACCTCTTGATAACATGTTAATAGTATTTAGTAATGCCTATTGGGAACATACTGTACCAGTTAAGTAATTATCCAAAGGTGGCTAGATGTATCTTACAGCCTATACCTGTACTTCTGCCCTACCTTTCAATCCTTTTTGGTCTTGTTTCCTAAATGTAAGCAGAGAGATGCTGGTTTGTATTTCATAGCAGCACCATTTAAAAAACAAAAACAAAAACTCCCAAAACAGAAAAGTTTTACAGTTTTTTCTTAAGACTTGGAAGAAGTGCTGTCTGAACTCAGAAGGGCAGTTCATCACTAATGGCTTGTGCGGGGGTACAGGTGTGAAGAGAGGAAAAGCCTTGAACAACAGAGGAGGAAACTGTAAAAAAAAAAAAATTAATGCATTGTGAATCTTTCTTTGCCGTATCAGTTGTGCTGTTGTAAAAACTGATTTAGGTGGGGTTTTTTTGTCTTCTGAAACAGATGGACATGCACATCTTCCAGCAGCAGCCCCCAGTATAATATATGTGAGCAGATGATCCAAATCAGAGAAGATCACATGCGATTCATATCTGAACTGGCTCGTTACAGCAACAGTGAGGTGTGTGGGGTTAGAGCTACATGTGCAAATGTCACGTCGCTCATTAACAGTTATTGTTAAGTATCTGGAAAACAGGTAAATCTCTGGCTAGGTAAATGACAAAGCTTGGCCACCTGAGTCAGGAAAAGCTGGTTGTGGCTCTAGTACCCATTCTCTGCTTTATATTTGCACTATTTAAATTTAATGTGATAATGACAGATCATACAAACTCTAACACCCTTCTGCCTCTTCCTGTGTGTCACAGATTTATCCTAGAACTTTTAGTATGTCTCATTTAGAATATGTTGTCTAGTCCTTACTCCAAACAGGTGCTTTTAACAGTTTAGACAAAACTAAAAGTTAAAAGGTTAGTAAAAAAATGCAGAAATGCATTTGTATATACACACTCATACATAAATAGTGTATATAGAGAACACATAAGTATGTATATCACCTATAATTGATGTCTTGAATTCACCTGCAGCAATATTTTGGTTATTATGGATACCAGTGATTCCCATTTCTTGACCAAAATTTGTGAAGCTTAACTACCTAAGTCTCTAGAAGAAAAAACTGATGTTAATGCAGGTGTTGGTATATGATGCTGTTTTAGTGCTTCAGTCGATGTAGAAATTTGGCTGTGGATGCTGAATACAGCATGTTCTGATATGGATTTGGGTGTGGGGTTTTTGTTTTTTTTAAAAATAATGTTCTAGGTGGTGACTGGGTCTGGTCGACAGGAAGCTCAAAAAACAGATGCGGAATATCGGAAGCTTTTTGATCTCTCTCTCCAAGGCCTGCAGCTTCTCTCCCAGTGGAGTGCCCATGTCATGGAAGTGGTATGTAACATGGCAAATAAAATCAGATGAAAAAGAGGTGGCTTGGTGAGGTTAAACAGAATAAAACAGCTTTGCTTTAATGGGCTGAAAAATGCCTGTTGTGTTTTTACAGGATCACAGAATAGTCCGAGCTGGAAGGGACCCGCAAGAATGTTGTTCCCTTAGTTCCCCTCTTCCTTCACTCCTTTTCTCCTTCTGCTTCAGACTTCATTCTTAGAGGATGGCTCAGGAAGCTCTCAGAGTCTAGGAGTAATGATGCTGCTGTGAAGATCTGGTAGCTTCTAGCTCACACAGTACATTCAGCTTGTTCTATTTAATGGATAGGCTGCCACCTGTAAATCTTCACCAGATGTTTTTATGTTGCTCTTGATACAAACATTTTGTAGACTAAGACTTCATCATTTCCTTCTAAACATTGTTTAAAATTATATTGTTAGAAACATCTGTACTGACATGCAGTCACTAAGGAGGTGATAGAACAGCTCCAACTGGCTGTGTTTAGAGTGCGCAAATTGAAGCATGTATGGGCTTAACACACAAAAATGCATGGACAGGCTCCCATTGGCTTTAGATTAGGCTTTTAGTCAAAAGCAAAGTAAATGCAGGAAAAGGAAAATCTGAGAGGAGATCAGGGAGGGGAAATAAAGAATATGATGAGTTGTTTCTCTATATTGTAATAGTTTATTTTAAAAACAGATGCCAGTTAGAAAAATGACTATGATTTTTTTCAATAAGAAGCTGCTTAAGGCAGCAGAAATTGAAGGGGAGGATGCAGGAGTCCTTTTCATGCTCCAGACACTTGGATAAAAGCTGTGTGCCTTAGCTGAACCAAAACACATTCTAGGAAGGGTTGAAACATGTCTTATTATATGAGAGAAGCCAGACTGGTTCCTCTTCTGCCTCTGATGTCTCAGAGGGCATCAAGTAATTTGCACTGTGTAACCCCAGAGCAGTCACAGTGAGCATAGCTGGAGACCCAATTTTCTCTCTTGTTTGTGTTTTTAACTGTCTCTTTTAAAAGCCAATAGATGAGTTGTGCTTTTTCCTGTATTATCCTATTCCTATTTAAATCCACAGTGTATTTCATGGTGAAAATCTTGTTCTCCTTTCCTCCTCTTAAGAGAAGTTGCTGTCATCTATTTACCTTTGCACCTCTCAGACTTGCTCCCTTTATTTCTTTCACCACAAATTGCTGCAAACAGGGGTCTCTTCAGAGTGAAAATCTTCCTATTTTGTTATATCTCTGAAGGAAGTCCCTCATTCCTAGCTCTGTTTTTGTCCTACTCATTCCAGGACAAGCATTCTCTGAGCATCACAGCAGGTTTTTTTGGCTATAGTCACTGCCTTGCTTTGTCTTTCTAATATGTATGGATTCCCATAAACCTTGTCTAAGTTCTAGTTTGTGTTCACCTTCTCCTTGTCCTCCTGAGAATTTATTCTGATATGGGACATCCTAATTATTTACCTGTCTTGGCCTTTACTGAGTATCCATGAACATAGTTGCATGCCTCATGTTAAGATAAAAACTTTGAGCATATGTTTGTTGTGCATCTTAACCCTGTCAGTTTAAAGCCCCCAAAGTACTTCATCTTTGCTTAATCATTTCCCCGTGTCCTCTTTGTAGCACTCAGGTTGCAGGGCGTGATGCTCCCCTTTGCCATAGGTGCACTGGTGCTATTAATCCATTATAGTAGGCAAATTTATATTGCTCTGTAATCTAGCATTTATGTTAAGGTGGTGTCAACCAGATCTTACTATGTGCTGAACTCGACCTGTGAGAAAATTGTAGTTAAATGTGACTAGGATTTTTCGCTTGATGTACCCTGATGGATATTAGGCTAGCCTGACGCTGCTCAGGGACATTTTTAGCTGTGTTTGCAGTGGCTGAAAAGGCAGTAAAGAGAAGTGCATGCTGTGCAGATCATATTGTCACAAATAATGCAGCTATTTCCACACATTTCAGCCTAGTAAACTTAAAAATTAACACCCCCTCCAACTAAAAAAACCCCCAAACCTGTAGTTTTCCAGTTGTGTTTTGAAATTTAAATGTGAATATTTCACCAAGTAGAAAGCTTCTTTTTGTGTGTGTATGATGGATTTTTTTCTTATGCTCGGAAATCTGTGTTTCTGATGTTTGAAGCAGTGAAGAAACTTTTGCCTGTGCTAACATTTGCTCAGTAAAAAATACCCTTAAGTGCAATACCTGCTGAGTTTGAGTTGCATTTCTTTGAAATGATACAGGATCAGTGGTTTTCAGGAAAAGTTTTCAGGGAAGTTGTTGTTTGGCATTTCCACCAGATAGTAGTTTCAGAATGTAATGCAGGGTTTGAGCATAGTACCAAATACTATTCTTCAAATCTTTATGAAAACACTGGGGTGCTTCTCAAAGCATGTTATTTGTGTCCAGCTGTGTTTTGTGTTTCTCAGGCATTTTTGTTTCATTTTATTCCCCCCATCTTTTTTTCTCCCTCTTCTGCTTTGTGAACTGCAGTACTCATGGAAGCTGGTTCACCCAACTGACAAATACTCTAATAAAGATTGTCCTGACAATGCAGAAGAGTATGAAAGAGCAACAAGATACAATTATACTAGTGAGGAGAAGTTTGCTTTGGTTGAGGTAAGAGAAATGTTTTTCTATAGGGATTTTCCAAAGATTAATTCTGTACAAAGGAGAACATTCTCTATAAGCATTTTGCATACCCAGTGTAAAAAGACAACCTGCCCTGTGCTGACTCTGAAACAGCTTGTGTTCCTCCATTCAGCATATAGGAAAACAGCAAAACTATCCTTTATCATTTGTAACTTGTTAATTCTCCTTTTATCATTTTTTTGTATTTAAAAATGTGCTTTTTGTACAAATATACAAACAAAGTAAAAATACATTTGTTTGGGGTTTTTTTTTTTTTGCAGGTGATTGCCATGATCAAAGGTCTTCAGGTGCTGATGGGACGGATGGAAAGTGTTTTCAATCATGCCATTCGTCATACTATTTATGCAGCTCTTCAGGACTTCGCCCAGGTCACACTTAGGGAGCCATTAAGACAAGCCATTAAAAAGAAAAAAAATGTCATTCAGAGGTAGCATTACTATTTTCTGCTTTTTCTGTATTTTTCCCCCAGACCTTAGTAAATTTGTTGCAGTATTGCACAGTTGTTAAATTCTACCTCTCTAAGTCTGTACTCCCAGTCTGTCTGGCATTCGTAGTTAACTTGGCTGGATATGAATTGGAAGTTTATGAAGTCTGAAGTTAAAAATGAATGGCTGCAGTAAGGGTTCAGGCTGTCCTGAGCTTCTTAGGACTACTTCAGGAAGTCTTGTGTTCCCTGTTGTTTATTTTTATTTTAAGAAAATATAAATACAGTAATAGGGAAAGCAAGATTAGGGTTTGTTTCTTGAAGAAAGCTTGCACTGTCCACATTATGATTCCTGTGTTTCCTTTCCTTGTGTCTCATGTTTATCCCACTCTCTCTTCTCTCTGGCTCTCTTGGCATTCTGTCTTATTTCTCAGCTTCTGCTGCTTTTGGCTTATTAGCCTTACACTTCACTTCCAGTGCTCCATCTGCCCACCCTGATTGGTGACATTTCATGACCTTATTTTTTTGTCCCTAATTGTTTGCTTTTAATCTTGACTTGTTTATCCTTGGTTTATTCCCACATTTCATTGCAAAGCTCTTAGAGGTGAAAGTCCGTAGCTAATTAAGCTATTGCTAAAATGCTCTACCACAAAAATACCATCATTAGCTAAAAATAAACAAATTGCTCCACATTACTAGGTTTACAGGGAGAGTCTTTTTGTCCCAGGATTTTAATGAAGTAGGAAAATATTGCTTTCATACCTGCTCAGAATTGGGATGAGGCATTTTCTTGATCATTCAGCATGCCACAGGATATGGCTGGCTGTGTTCCTGATCAGTATCTGAGTTCCAGTTCAGTATTTGGAGCTAAAAGTATGTGAAGCCGTTGATATAAATTTCAGCTGAATTCTGGAATCTGAATTTCTTCTGAAAATAGGAATTTTACTTGTTTGATCCAGCTCTGGGGTCCTCAACACAAGAAAGACGTGGACCTGTTAGAAAGGGTCCAGAGGCCTCGATGAGGGGGCTGGAGCACCTTTCCTATGAAGTCAGGCTCGGAGAGCTTGGGTAGTTCAGCCTGGAGAAGAGAAGGCTCTGGGAGGCCTTTTTACAACATTCCAGTACCTGAGAAGGGCTTATGAAAAGGAGGGACTTTTTGTACAGGCAGATAGTGACAGGGCAAGGGGCAATGGTTTTGAACTGAAAGAGAAGGGAAGGTTTAGATTAGATGTTAGGAACAAATCCTTTATTTGGAGGGTAGTGAAGCACTGAAACAGGTTTCCCAGAGAAGTTGTGAATGCCCTGTCCCTGGAAGTGCTCAAGGCCAGGTTGGGTGGGGCCCTGAGCACCTAGACGCTGTGAAAGGTGTCCCTGCCCATGGCAGGGGGGTTGGAACTAGATGGTCTTTAAGGGCTCTAGACTATCCTTTTTGATAAACAGCAAGGAGTGATTATTTTGTGGATGTGTCATTGTTGAAGATGTTGGTGGAATTCTTTGTTCTTGGTTTGAGTTACCCTGAGCTCCTGAATGCTGTTGCAAAGTTTCTGTGCTTGTGGTTAGAATGCTTAAAAGAGTACAGTGTTCTATCAGGGCCCTTGGATGCGCTGTGGCCTGAAGCAGTGGGAATTGTGTTCAGTGTTTTGCAGGCCATAAGGAAGACAGTGTGTGACTGGGAAGCAGGTCACGAGCCATTCAATGACCCAGCGCTGCGGGGAGAGAAGGACCCCAAAAGTGGTTTTGACATCAAAGTCCCAAGACGTGCAGTTGGACCCTCCAGCACTCAGGTATTTTCCTGTCTGGTGGTTGTGATAGCTGTTAACAATTATTGCATGAGGTGTTTTCTTTCTGTCCTGAACTATTTTAAAATTGCAGGTTTTATTGCAGTCTATTTTTAATGCTAAAATTCTACTCTGATTTATATTTGCAAAATTGTATGCACTTAACCAAGATCCTCTGTCTGGATTGCTGTGATTTTCTACTCTGTTACATAATTTTTCCAAGTGTTCAATCTCTTTAATTTGATTTTCTGGGAACAAATATTTTCTCATTGAGCTCTTAATGTTTTTTAAATAATATTTTTGAACTATTTGAATTATTTCTTGACTGACGTCTATCTCTGGTATGGCTGGTGAAATTTTTTTGTTAAATCCCATTATTCAGTAGATGTCTAGTAGTTTTAAAATATGTTTAAATGATAAATGAATGCCTCTTAAAATATGGGAAACAATTTGACTTCTGACAAGATCCCTTGGAGTGTTCAGTAATGAATGATAAAGCTGGTCCCTAGAATCTAGTTTGTCTGCTGCCACTAAAATGAGAGACATTTCAAATGTTTTCTGTGGTAGTCATCAAAATCCCATACCTAGATGCTCATTGTTGTTACCTCCATATAATTCTCTTTTTTTATTTCATTTATGGATTTGTTTGGAGAGTGTATGATCTGATATTCATAGCTCATCTGAGAAAATGAGGTACTGAGCACTTTGGGTGAAAAATTGAAGGCAACTCTGGTTTGTGAAGACAGGCTTTTAATACCGAAAATCTGTGGGAAAGAGACCATGTATGGTTAATAATTTTGGGTAATAAAAGGTTGCCTAATTTGTGGTTAATGAAGATTTTGTTTTGATAATTGCAGAAAAATTGTTTTGCTTTCAAATCTCCTGGGGTGGAAAAAAAAAGTTCAATGTCACCACCAGTGTGCTTCTCCTGTGCTTTAAGGACTTTGCTTCCCCTGCTGCTACAGGCTGTTTAGGTTATGTGGTTCTATCTGCTTTTTCTGCTCTTGCGCTGGCACCTTGTCTGTCTGGGCTGACAGGACAACAAGGGGTCAAATATATCTATTTTAGATAGGTTTTCCTCAGTTTCATGCAGTTCTAAAATGGCTGTGTATGAATCAGTAATTGGTGCTACCTGGGAATCTTTGTTAAATCATTTGATAAGCTAATGGCTCTCTGAGCATCCTCTGAAATGAACAGGAACTTTCCCTTTGCTCAAGGGAGCACCAGGTTGCAGTGATTATTCTGAACAACCTTTCTTTATGGCCTCCTCTGCATGCTTACTGTGCTGCTTTTTAATTTTAACAAACTAACATGTTTTCTTTGCTTCTCTTTCCCACTCCTTATTTACCCATGTGTTTTTATTAACGGATTCTCTTCCCCTGCCTGCCCCTGTCTGTTGGTTTTTAGCTCTTCATGGTTCGCACTATGACAGAGTCCTTAAACTCTGCTGAGCTGTTGAAGCAGCTCAAGTCTCTGGGATTGGAAAAGCTATTGCATGTGACACACAAGTTTCTGAGGCAGTCCTACATCTATCCGCCTCTTTTAAACTTTGGTGGTAAGACATTACTTATTACTTTTACTTTTTGTGGTGATGTGAACTGTTCCACTGCAAATGGTCTGCTGCTGAGTGTCAGTGGAGGTCCCCTTGGCATGGGTAGGCATTTGTGCTGGTGTGTAGGCTAGTGTTGCATCTGTTCCTCTTGCCTCAAAGGCTTTTATCCACACAGTGCCAGTTTTCAATTTGAAATGGAGCAGTCGCTTACTGATAGTAATTCTCAGTGTTGCTCAACTAATGTACCATGTGTATTTTCCTTTTTTCCCCCCCTTTCCACCATAATTGTTTCCTTTAATGATACAGCTTTACATGGTGAGAACTATGTTAGAGTCCCTCATTGCTGACAAAAGTGGTTCCAAGAAAACCCTGAGAAGTAGCCTTGAGGGGCCCACCATATTGGACATAGAAAAATTCCATCGCGAGTCTTTCTTCTACACTCATTTGATAAATTTCAGTGGTAAGATATGTAGATGATCAGTGTCCAGCTTAGCATGTCCTAACACCTCTAACACGACCTGGAAAATGTTTCCGATTGCCTAAGTCAACCTTCGGTTTATTTATCAAAAGCCTTGGTCTGTCCAAACTTTTTCTGAGATGTGGTACTTAGTATTGTGGTGGGATTTTTATTTTGACTTGTTATACGTTTGTTTCTAACGCGTCAAATTTCATATTGTTACCTCCCTTTTCTATTTTCTTTGTGTATGTACTTATATGAACAAGGGACAAATAAGCCTATACACATTGAAATTTTTAAAAGGAAGTAGTTTTTGTGTTTTGGGAGATTTTTTTGTTTTTGTTTTAAGTACAGGGGAAACAAATTCTCTGTTGTGGTAAATTTGATGTCATTTCACTGCTCTTACTATTCAGTTAATTGTAATCGGAAACATGCTGTCCTAAAGAATTCACCTACTGACATTGAGTGTACCTAGTCCTTGTCATCACCATGCTGTGTTGTCTTTCATTTTTGTTTTGCTGCTGGTGTCCTTTACTCTTGGAGAAGGGGGAGCCTGTAAGTGTCAGTCATAGTGCTACTGGGGAACGGCACCGCAAAAGGTCTTCAGAAGGTCTTAGTGTAAAAAGTTCATTCCTGCTTTAGTTCTCAGGCCTTCTGGAAAAGAAGGATTGTACCAAGTGTTTTCTGGAGAGGTGGGGAAGCACGCCTCTGTGCTCTTGACAGCATCTTTAGAAAGTTGTTTTAATCCCTACTTCATGTGTCTGTCTGTCATTTCCTGCCCATCTAATCAACAGGAACGTGTGGAGCAATTCAGTCCTCCATAGGGAGGGATGGTACTGGTAGTTCCAGTACAATTTTGCCTCCTTCAGTTGCTGCTTCCCAAATTCAGTGTATGGCTTTCTCAGCCCCCAACTGAGAAATTAAACTGGAAATCCCTTTTGACTGGTGTACATAGTTTTTCTGTTTAACTGATAGTCTTGTCCACTTCCACTCTTTTTTTTTCTATAAGGCACCACTTTCGGGGCCCATGAGGAGTTCAAAACTCTTAGGAAAAGTCATGGGCTTTACATTTTGAATTTGGATTAGATCATTTGGCCTATGTACAACTCTAGTGACTTGCACCTGCTTTTTTTTGTTCCACATTGCATCATCAGAATCACAGTTGTATTGTACCTGATGTATTTTTATAAGAAGTGTAATTCTCCCTTATTTATTCTGAAAGAAACACTGCAGCAATGCTGTGATCTGTCCCAGCTGTGGTTCAGGGAATTCTTCTTAGAGCTGACCATGGGCAGAAGAATCCAATTTCCCATTGAGATGTCCATGCCTTGGATTTTGACGGATCATATTTTGGAGACAAAAGAGGCATCAATGATGGAGTAAGACCCACTTGTGCTTTTCCCCTGAATGATTATTCTTAATGATTGCCGTTCCTTATTATAATGCTACTGCTATCATTGGTTTAAACAAGTAGTCATTGAGAAGGTATTCTAAACATTTATAGTATTTTTGTCTTACATTTGCCCATTTTCAGATTCTTTTTCTTTTTGAAGTTAGTAATTGAAATGTAAACCTTTTCTATAAGTATCATTGCACCAGCCATATATTTTGGTCTCTGAGTTCTCCTTACTTACTCTTCAAAAATGTCAGATATAATGTATAGTGTTAAAAGCCTAGTTCCATTTTGATGGAAAGCCACATCTAGAAAGCAGGTTTTAGACTTCAAACTTACCTACACCTTTTCATGAAGTAACAAAATATTTTCTTAAAGGAAAAATTGTGATATTTTTATATAAACTAAGAAAAAGATCCTGTTTTCATGAGTCACGTGTGGATTACAATATTGACTGGCTTACCTCATCTTGACTGCACCCTCCTAAAGAATCATGACTATAAAAGTCACGTGTAACTCTCTTTTTTATTCTTTTTCTTGCAGATATGTTCTGTATTCTTTGGACCTTTATAATGACAGTGCTCATTATGCACTTACCAAATTTAAGAAGCAGTTCCTCTATGATGAAATTGAGGCAGAGGTAAAGTAACCTTACATACTGGAGAAATTTAATCTGTACCTGAATGTGAAAATCGTGCTAATGGGCAAGGCATATGTAAGAAATTCAGAACAGCTGGAGAATACAGAAAAACTGAGAAGACTGATCAGAAGATGAGTAACCGATTGGGTGATATGCTGTGAGGAAACTTGTTGACCTGTGCAAAAATGCCTCACATTAATGCTGAAAATTGAATGTCATCATCTCTTGTACTGGGAAATTTGGATCTATTAACTTTCTTGACTATGTTCGATAAACAGTGGGAGGTCTTAGATAAGCTCTCGTATTCTAATTTTAAGTATCTAAACGCATGATTTTTTCCCCCCCAAGGTAAACCTGTGTTTTGACCAATTTGTCTACAAGCTGGCAGACCAAATATTTGCATACTACAAGGCAATGGCTGGCAGGTAGCTATTCCTTCCCGTATGAGAGCTTTTCTTCACATGTTTCTGCTCTGCTTTGCTGTTTAATATACTTGAAGCGTTTTCTTCCTTTCCTCATAGCCTCCTTCTGGATAAACGGCTGCGTTCAGAATGCAAGAACCAGGGAGCAACCATTCAGCTGCTGCAGTCCAACCGCTACGAGACACTGCTGAAACAGAGACATGTTCAAGTGAGTTAACTCCTACTATGTTGTATTTGAGTTGCTTGGCAACTTTCCAATGGTGTTGACTTACGTAGGTAGACAAAACTCATTTTGTGCTTTACGTTCTGTCATCTCAGTAGTGTAACTGAGCATTTGAGGTCTGCTTTTTTTGTCATATGAGGGCGTAAATTAAGAAAAAAACCTTAAAAGATCCTGTTTTAATGCAAATGTCTGTTGCAGTTAAGAAAACACGAGCCAAATAAGAATGCCATGGGTGGTAGCGTTGTCTTCCTAGTAATGTCTTTCACTAGTGTGTTCAGTATGTTGTTAGCACAATGTCATGGAAGCATAAAATGCTGAAATACATACTTAAATGGAGATGCAATGTGCACTTTTACTACTTTCTGTGAGGGGTGAGATGCAAATTGTAGTACTGCATTTGCTCATGAATTTATAAATTTTGTCCATCTGCTTTGTTTCCGTGTGTTTAGAATGCAAGTTCACAACGTGAGAGTCTGTTAATCTGTGGAGTCTCGTAGTCCTTGTGCAGTTTGTCTTGTAACCTGGCTGCCAGTTCAAAACCTCATGGCGTGTTTTCCTTTAGCTCCTTGGTAGGTCCATAGACCTGAACCGACTGATCACTCAGCGCATTTCAGCAGCCATGTACAGGTCGATGGAGCTGGCGATTGGCCGATTCGAAAGCGAGGATTTGACTTCCATTGTGGTGAGTGCTGTGCTGTGGTTTTGCCACATCACTGACACAGCAGTTGTGGTGAACCCAGAAAAAACCCCAAACCTACTGCAACCACGGGCCTGGGGAGTAAAGTGTGGAGGAGGCATGTACTAGGAGCCATGAGAAAACAAGGAAAGCAAGCGTTGTGATTTGAATTTTTGTAAGCACCCACTTCTGCCCATGCTTAAAAATAAATTGGAGATCGAAACAAAACAGCCTTGTGCTTGGTAGAACCACAGTTAGTTTATATACTCAGGCTGCTTGGTTTTGTAGCATGGCAAAAATAATTTTTTTTGTGAAGGAATGAGATCTCACTTGTGCCTATGGAGGAGGAGCATCTGTGCAATTTTGAGGTGTCCTTTTGAGTTAGTTTCCTGGTTAAAATGCTAAAAACCAAATTTTATTTCCAGACGGCATGAATTTGACAAGTAAATAAACAGCAAGAAAAATATCAGGCACATTCGGTTCTGCTGGGATGAAAAATAAATTAAAGGTTGTGCAAGAAAGTTTACTGTTGGTCTTTCTGTAATAAGATTTTTACCAGTGACATGTTGGCATGCAGTTAATTACCTTGGTTTAATTTCATTCTTTACTGGAGAGAAATCAAATACTGAGGCCACAGAGCCTCTTAACTTCTGAATGCTTGGTTTTATGACCTTTGAATTATTGAAATGTAATTTTTCTTTGTTATGTGCAGAATTTTCTTAGTAGCTGGGTGAACTGAAACCATTGATGATGTGTTTCTTAGGTCAAAGGTTCTCATTCTTTGAGTTAAAAAGTGACAGAACAAAGGTGTCCTTTTACCATGGTCCTCTTTTTTTTTTTGCATGTTTTGTTTTGTTTGAGTTTTTTGGTAGTTTGTTGTTTTATGCAAAATATTTTCTGTTGAAAACTGCTTAGTTTCCTCAGTGAGAAACTGATCCTAATGGCTTAAGTAATCTGTAATTCCTGCTGTTTTTCAAGCTAAATAAATTAAGGTGTTTATAAGACTATTTTTTTTGCAAGAGCTATTTTTCCCCTGAAACTAGACTTAATTCTGTAATAACAATCATAGTGGGTTTTTTCCCTTGAAGTAACTGTTACTCACAGGTTTAAAACTCCTTTGAAATATGGCTCACTTAAATCAGAGAGCAGTCTATGGGAAGATCAGTAGTTTGATACACTGCTAGAAAAAGCCACTGGACATTTCTTCACTAGGTCATTGCACAGCAATCTTTAAAAGCAGTGCTTGAGTTTTTTGGGAGAGGTTGTGTGTTTTGTGTTTAGTGTTTTCAGTGTCTGATGTCAGATATAAAGTTACTTTATTTTATTTTATTTTTAAGAAATTGCCAGAAAGGATACTAGGAATTTCTTGTCAAGAGGAGAAACATTTTGAAAAGCAGTACTCATATATAGTTATGTAGCCTGCAGCTACATAATACAGTGATTTTGTGGATACCTTCACAACATTTGTAAATGTCTGATTTGGTCTTTAATTGCATCTTAGTACGTATTTCACTGGAGTAGACCATGAGAAGGATTTATGGTAAATGTGATGTTATTCCTAACATTATCACTACAATAGTTGGTTCACCAGTTACTCTACCGAGCAGAAATTACTCTGTGATTGCTTGTGAAGTAGGAAATGCAGAAAGGTGCTTTTGGCCTATGTCTGACCCCTTAATGTTGGAGTTTTAAGTTTTGCTTAGTGGAGGAAGAGTAGGCACAGATCTGTGTTTGAGACCCATCTGCATCTGAATACCCTTAAAGTCCCAGAAGGTTTAAGAAACAATCCCAAGAGTACTGACTCTTTCCAGCTCTTATCATTAGAGACTCAGGGAGAGTCAATTGTTCATTTTGACTTCTTTCTAGTCTTCTCTTCCATCATGGTTATTTACATACTTTGTTTAGTTTCTCCACTCTATTAAATGCATCATTCTCTTTTTTTCCTCTTGTTTTTCATAGGAGCTGGATGGCTTGATAGAGATAAACAAAATGACTCACAAGCTTCTGAGTAGATACATGACCTTGGACAGCTTTGATGCCATGTTCAGAGAAGCCAACCACAATGTTTCAGCCCCTTATGGCAGAATCACTCTTCATGTCTTTTGGGAACTCAATTATGATTTCCTTCCGAACTACTGCTACAATGGATCCACCAACAGGTTAGCAAGGCTGCTTTTTTATTTGCAGCTCTTATTCTACCACCCTCCTGCATCCTCCTTCCTAGCAGGTGCTGACAAGGCCATCTCTATTCATTTAGTATTCTCCACTTCTAATGCTTTACTTGAAATGAAGCAGCATGAGTCATTTTACCAAGTACTGTTAAATGTATGAAAGCCTGTTATTTGTTCACAATACAAGACAAATGTAACCACAGCATCCAAATTCTGGTATTTTGATGACGTAGTTATGATATGCTGAAAAATAGAGTGTGTCCAAAAACACTGCGAAGTGCGTATCAGGAAGACATTTTGAAATAGGATCTTCAGCTGTGAGATGATGGAAATAAAATTATGTTCCTAATTTTGTTTTAATGGGGAGAAAAAGATTGTTTCCTGGAGAAAGGAAGATTTCAGTGTTCACTGCAACTGCAGTTGCAGCCTTTAAGGAGAGTGAGTAATGGAAATAGAAAGCGGAAGGTAGGATCTAAGGTTTGAATGAGGGGGAAGGCTCAGTGTTCAAGATTCTGCATGTCTGGGCTTCCTGCTTGTGTGCTGTTTTTAGGATTTGTGTTACTTTTAGTCTTTACTCAGGTTTTGGTTAAAGCCTCGTGAAGTGACAGTAAAGTGATAGTGAATATTGAGCTGTAGGAAGAGGAGGAAGCCTGTTCTCATCTTTCACTGTCTCCTTGGAGAGCTTTCCTTGTCTGACATGTTCTGTGACGGTTATGTTGCATTTTAGATCCAAGATTCTGTCTGCAAAGAAAAAAAAAGAGTGGTTTTTTTGGTGGTTAAGTTTTACCCAAGAAACTTCTGTTGCAAGAATCTGTTTGCACAGGGAAGTCGAATATATTTCCTGAGGAAGCTACTGTGCAGTTGATGTATGTGGAGATCAATATTGGAATATTCAGTGTGCTGTATTAAAAGTCATATAAACATAATATTAGGAGAAATCTTGATGAAATGCTGCTCCTTCACCTGCCCAGCTTTATTGAAAGACATTCAGTAGCTCTTATACAGTTTAGTCTGTGTTCATCCTGGCTACAAGGGCTGATGTACTGCAGACCACTGCACTTGGGAAGTGAGTGTGGGGTGCCAAAGGACGTTAGCAGGATCCTGTAGCACTGTTGCTTGTCTGTTTTTAAAATCTTTACGCAGGAATTGAGTTAGGCTCAAGCTTGTTGGGTAATTAATTCAGGATAATTAATTTAAGAGATGTTAAAGGGAGCCAGATCTTAGGCAGTATGTGCACCATGTGTCTGATTTCATCACAGAAGTGCTTTGGTTTCAGTCAAAAGCAGCAGTGTGAAGAGAATTAATGTATGTGTTGCACATGCTATACAATGCCCTTTGATATTTTTGATGAGAGAGGGAACAAGAAGTTTTTAGCCTTTTTATAGTCCTTAAGCACATTCATTATGTCTGTTACTGCATTCAGCTGTACAGGTTATTGAGTGCAAACACAGGAGTACACAGTGAGCAGCTGTGTGAGAGCTGCTGGTTTAATGCTTGACTCCTGATAGGTCATGTCTTGCATGAAGGCTACATGTAAACAAGGGAAGAAAAGTAGCAATGAAAAGCTGGAAGGAAGAGAAATAATCATGATGAAAAGCAGAGAGGTTATTTGGTGGTGTGAAGGGCTGGAGGCAGAGTTCCCAGAAAATGTGTCATACCTGTGACTTGTCTTCTTTTAATTTGACAACTTGGTGTAAGGGTTCTTCTTTAAAAATTAGTGTTTTGGTCAGATTAACTTGTTTCTAGTACCTTTTGAAGCTCTTTTCCCAAGAATGCTTGAACGTGATAATTTCATATATCTGTAAAAGTGTTCAGCTGTTTAGAAACCCTGCAGGTTTAGTTCAAAAGCTAAGGCTCTCCATGCAGAAGTGCTGAAACACTTTGCATGTTTAATTACTTGGGACTTAGGTATTTTTTTATATCTGGTAATGTACTGAGATTAAGCAGTGAGGCTGCTATTAAAAGATTTAGCAATTTAATAATTGGAGTTACCACTTATCTGAAATTTAGTCTCATTAATGCTGGCCAGCTGCACACACTCAGGGACAACAGTTTGTGGAGAAGGAGTGTGGGGAGATGAGCGTGGGGACCTCTGCAGATGGGCCTTAGCAGTGAAATCCAAGGGTGTTTTCAATCCACCTGTTGACCATCATGAAAGAAAACAAACCTTTGGATAGTGCACAAGTGTATAAACTGCAGGTGAGGTCAAAGTTGTCTCCTGTATCCTGATGCTGTCAGCAGCCATAAAGGCATTCCATATGGACGCAAGGGAGGCTTGAGGTGATTATTCTCCCAGGAAACTTGCCAGCCTCCTGCAATGATTAGGTGTTTCTGTAAAACAAAAATGGTGGGATGTTAGTGCATTTGTGGCCCTTTAGAGGGGTATTTATTTTTCCCCATTGTTCTGTCCTGTCCCTTTAAAAAAGCTATGTGAGGTTTTGGCAGTCATGTGCTCCAGTGAGGAGTCTGCAGGGAAGCTTGTGCTGCATCCCTTTTAGAAGCTCTCTAGCTATTGTCCACCAGTTGTTTTACTGAAAGGGACCTTAAACAGCCATTTCCCACTTGTCTTTTCCGTGCTGCCTCAGATTGTTTTTCAAGAGCCCTCTCTCATGTTGGCCCTCAGCTTTGTGTCTTTTCAAGCCAAAAGTCTTTCGACACCAGAAGTATTTGTCATGCTTAG
Source organism: Acanthornis magna (assembly GCA_036785705.1). NCBI lineage: Eukaryota > Metazoa > Chordata > Aves > Passeriformes > Acanthizidae > Acanthornis > Acanthornis magna. The sequence goes on along the minus strand of JAWUZG010000221.1, from coordinate 29,226,193 downwards.
GCCTGCATCTGTACTTTTTCATTCCTCTTTATCCTTGTGAAGTTAGGAGGTCTAGGGCTATCCAGAAGATTCAATGACATAAAGACAACCACATTTTTGTTCTGTTCCTCTTCCACTGTCTGTAGTGTCCCTTTTTCTGCCTTATTTTCTTTACTGTTTCTAAGCTGGTCTTTTCCTTCCTTAACAGCTTGTTTTGTATTAAGGACTAACAGAGGAGCAAGTGTGAGACAGCCTTATATTTATTTGAATTGAAAATTTTCTGTGCTTTCTTGACACAAGTGATACAAGCTTTTGGAGACAGTAGTCAAACTAGTAGCTCCATCTCCTCTAACACATTACCCAAATCTGTGTTCTCTGGTATAATTTCATGTGTATAGCACCCTTCCAAATGCAGTGTGACATGTTTCTTCCAAGGATACAGATTTGTCACAGAAGGAACAAAAAGACCAGCTTTTTATTTTTCACTCTTCCTGACTGCCTCTCCCCCTTCCTTTTGCAAGCTCTCTCTTTTCTCATACTGCTTTTGAGACTGGTTTTCACAAGAGAACAGCTGTGTCTTCTTGTGTTGCATATACTCTGACAGTCACTGTTCAGAAAAATTTTCAACCCTTTCAGATACTGCTGGAGCAAACCTGAAAAGTAGTAGTGAAAACCATCTAGTTTCTGCTACAAAGAGCCAAATGGTGCAGGGATATAGACTTAATGCAAAGTAGGGGCAACTGTAGTCAACTTTCCCCTCCTAAAAAAACAAGGAACCAAACAAAGTCTTTCTGCCAAAAGGAGAAGTGACAGCAATGGATTGGTGGATCTGTTACTCACTGTTTTCTGTGCTATTTCCTCTCTTCTCTCCATCTTGACATCCGTGTTTAAGAATGGTGAGTCAGATCTAGTGTTCAGCGAGAGGAGGTGTAGGGCCACCCTTAGTTCTGGAAGACAGGACAAACTAATTGGAGAACACTGGAAGTTAAGTGTTCATACCAATTAGACAGGGAAGTGCAGAGGAACACTTTCTGTAGGAGCAGGAAAGGAAGATTGTGGTATCTTATTACTTCTGAGATGAAGCTCAGAAAGTTTATGAATGAGATTTGTCTGACCTGGTGCCTGCAGTAGCAAGGCAGCAGGCTTATTGAGCAAAGTGGTCTCTTTCAGATATCTCCTTAAATAAATTACAGTAATTAAAATCATAGAATCATTTAGGTTAGTTTTGAAGTGCTCAGTCCTTCCTGATAGGTATCACAGAAAAATTAATATTAAATTATTTGATTGCTAAAATACTTACTCCGGGGGCTCATGTTGTCCTCTAGCAATCATTTGCAAAGCTTTGGTAAGCCAGAAGGCTTTTCATCTGCTTAATCTACTTTGACAGCTTACAACCTGTGCTGATTAAAATGGATAAATTGCTGTGAGATCATCAACACTGATTAAAAATGAAACTGATTATCTTGGAGTATGCTCAAACCTGCATCCAATCAGTATCCGAGGGAATGTAAAAATTTTCTTAGCTTTAGCTTTGGTAGTCAAAGAGCTTCAGTCCTTCAGACGTGTTTCTCTTTCTTGGAGGAGGAGCAGGAGAAAGCCAGCTATCAGAACGTCAGAAAGAAAGCACACACACATGCACACTGAAAAGGATTGAAGAACAGTAGATGATGCTGAACTGTAAAATTTTCATATAGCCCTTCGTTTTGAGGGAAAAAATTTCTAATATTTACCTGAGTGATATGTTTGGATTAGTCACACACCTTCTAGAATGATTGATGCACTCTTTAGGCTGCTGTAGCCTCTCCGTACCTTAACAAGTGACTGTTACCTTTTGCTCCTACTCCCTTACTCTCTTTCTTCCTCTCTTGACCTCTTTCAACCAAGAAAATATAAGCAAGTGTGCTTGCTTCAAGGCTTTAAGACTATTTTGCTGCTACTCTGAAGCATTAGAGAGAGAGAAACCCCCAAGAATGCAGAGGAACACTGGGAAACACACAAGAGTTACTTGAGCATTTACTTGCACTGACTGGTTTGCTCCCAGACACTAATTACATACCTTTTTGAAAAGTCTAAGAATTATAGTTAGAGCTTACAGAGTCACGGGATGCACCCACTTATATTCTGAAACACTCTTTTCCTTGTGAGTGTTTTAATTTAGTGGTAACAAATCCCCTCTCACCAAATATGTCTGCACGCTAAAACCCAGTCTTATCTCAGGTGACATGGTATCTCTTATGATTTCATTTTAGAGATTCTCTTAGGGCTTGAAAATTGGTGTCAGTTTAAAAAGGAATGGGATTTGGAGAGAAAAAAGGGTGAATAGAGTAATCTTCGAGACTGTTGTATGTTGCAGATTACTTTGAATTCCATCAAATATTTACATCATCTCTGGTAAACTCATTAATGAAGTATCTGCAGAATGCAGATTCAAGTAATCTCTCTCAAAAGAGAGTTTTCAGTTTCTTTGTAAGTGAGATGGGGAGAAACTTGTAAACTGAGGAAATGTAAATGTAAGGAGATTTAAATTATATATATAGGATTAAAAGTTAAACATATAAATAATGTATTTTTCCTCAAAAGCTCTAAATGCAAACCTTTTCTGGCTGCAGCAAGTACAAGTATTTTTGGGAAGATGGGCTAAACTATGTATGAACAAGTAGCTGAACTTATTTTTGAGTGGATTAAAAATGCAGAAAACATTGTCCTGAAGTTAGATTCTCACAAGAATGATTCAGAAATAAAACACAGTGGAAATAATTGTAAGCAACATGGTGCAATTTGTATCTGTCTGGGTGAAACAATTTTTGATTAGCGTGGCTGTTTTTGCTTTTAGCTAGAAGATGGATGTATTAAAAATAGAATGTCTTTGTTCTTTCTAGGAAGAATTAATAATGAATAATTTATTTTGTGTGCAGATTAAGTGTAAATACTTCAAACAAGAAAAGATAAAGATACAATTATATCTTATGATATTATAATGTAAGGCAAATTTTTTTTCCTGAAACATTTCCTAGATACATATACTTTGCTCAGTTATCACTCAGACCAGCCTGATATTATACAGCCATTTGATGTACACTTCTTAAATAGCCATTTTCCCTCTTCACTGCGCAGCTTTGCACCATTTATCAAGAAATACTTTTTAATCAAGATAAAAAATAAAGTAGCCATCCAGCTCATAAACACACATCCCCCAATAATTTTCCTCTGTTTAATGAAGTTAAGCAGAACCAGAATTGTAGTAGGTATTGATTAACTTCTTCTGCTCTAAAACAGTGGTGCTGCCAAACGTGTGTTACACAGTTAGCAGGGAACATTGGGGGAAAATCTGTGCTGCTTTTTCACAGGTGGGCTTGGGAGTACTCCTTCTGACTGGTGCCTGAGTTGTGAGTGGTCTGGCTGATCCTATTTTAGGCAGTGCTCCATACCTTTGTAGTTCTCTTGCCGTTCTCTTAACAGTATGCAGAGGTAAAGCTAAATGTGATTTGTGTTGGTACATGCTCATGCTAAAGTATGATCAAACTTTTGAGACATTGTCTTTGCTGCAGGGATTATACACTTCCTCATGATTTTTTTTAAAGGTAGCAATCTAATGTATTTCTCCTGATGTGAATTTTGGGTAAAAAGCTCCAACACATTAAATGGAAATGTCATGTTCTTCTTTGAAGGTATAGTTCTTTCTCAAGGACTTAATTTTGCAAGCACCAGCAGTTTCCTTACTCCCTGTGAGAGACTATTGGTACTTTGTTAGTGACTTCCCTATTTGCTGGCCTGGGCTAGAGTAGAGGTGAGGAATATTTTGGGACCCTGCACAACATTGGAAGAACAGTAATTGTTGAACTACAGTATGATTTGTGTCTGTGCTTTTGGGCAATGCAGACTCTGTGCTTCCCCGGTTTCTACGAGGGCTGAAAGGCTGCTGATCTGGCTTTGATTGTATATGCAGACAGAATTGGGTGCACACCTGCTGACCTAAATATAAATAATGAATTTTTGGTTTTGTTTTTTGTACAGATTTGTTCGGACCGTGCTACCATTTTCTCAGGAGTTTCAGCGGGATAAGCAGCCTAATGCACAGCCGCAGTATCTCTATGGATCAAAGGTTGGATTTAATTCCCTTTATCTTTATCGTTTGCTAATGTTTAAAGGTATCTTTTTCAATTACAGAAACTACACTGTATGAAAGTTATCAGAAATGGACTGAAATACATTTTGTGTGTATTTTAAATTGAACATACCCTTTTTTCCGACTTTGCTGTGGAGCTCACCATATGTTTCAGCCAAAGTGCAAGTGATTAGTCTGATGGTTAGTCTTATCTGACAAAGCTAAAAATAAGCCCTTCTCTCAACCACCTTGCATTGATCTGTTGCTTATAGTGGCAGAGCAGACTCAAAGTAAAGATTAATTACTCATCTGGTGAAGTGAGAACAAGAGGCTATCTTGGGTGCAGCTCTCCCTTGTCACAGTGATGAAGACCATGATGACAGAAGAAGAGGGAACAGATAGGAAAACCTGCTTCAGATATTATCTGACTTTTAAGGAATGTAGATTCTGACCATCTTAAACTATCAGATACCCCACTACTTCAATGATGTTTTTTAAAAAATGTAGTGTTTCTTTGGCATCTACAGCCCAAGAACCTCAAACTCATTGGGATGAGCTTGGTGTCCTGGCCATCTCACCTTCTGTATTGTCATCAAGCTGCTTGCTTTGCAGATCAGAGGGCTTGAAAGGTTTTGGTAATTATCAGTTTTCAGTAAGTTTTCAGCAGACATGCATGGTGTGCAGTCACATACTCGGTGCTGTATGGCAATCCCCAATACTGAGTTTGGAAAGGAGTTTATGTGGGTGACAAGTTGGAAGAGTGCTTGGCACAAGAGAACAGCCATGGGCTACCCAGATGAAGAATGTTAGCCTGTACTCACTGGACCCATTCTATGCTGATGTGTGATAGATTTGTTCTCCCTGATCACTGCACATTTATTTTCTTATTCTTCAGAATGATTACCTGAGTCTTAGTGACAGTTAAAGGCATAGTGCATTAACATATATTAGCATTTTTAATATCTGATCAGAAATATTGATCTACTTCAAGGAGCAGTAAAAACCAGCAGTGATATCTTCAGCAAATAATTTGAGACTATATAACAAGCTGTCACTCTAAATTTTGCAATGTTTTCTTGAGTATCAGGGTGGCAAATTAAAGTATGGAAAGGATAAATGAAAATATAAGGATTAAATTAGAGGATGGACAATAAAAAAAGCTCAAAAATTATTTTTATTATTATATAAAATTATTGAAAATGTGTACTCAATTATACGTGTAATTTATACAAGTGTGCTGGAAGTGTTATGGCTGGCTACTTTCAGTATCTGCCTCCTACTTAAACATGAACATAATTAGCCCTTGTCTTATTTTCTGCACATCATATCATAGTTATATGGTGCAGTTTCAACCCAGTAATCTAGGTTTTGAGAGCTGAAGAGATATCTCAGGAGTTACAAATTTCAGTCCTAAAGTATCTGCTGCATTTGTAAAATTTTCATGCCTTTAAAATGCAAAGGAGGTGGAAAAGGATTCACATGTCTTAATGTACAGCTGACTGTCTGGTGCTGTGAACAGTGTTTTATATAATTGTTCTCCAACAGGGAACAGTAAATTATAGGAAAATAGGATTTTCTTACATTAGAGTTATTGTGTTCCTTACTATTTTAGGAACTGACCAGATGCAGTGTAGAGCGAAAACCTGACTGAATTTCATAGAGATTGCTAACTTAATTTATCTAAGTGATGATACAGTCGGGTGAGTGACAGAAGATTAACTGGGGAACACTTTTTTTATTAGGCAGGTTACATTATTAAAATGAGTTTAGTAATCTTCACTCTGAGAGCTATACACTTTCAGAATTCCTGTTCATTTTTCTGCATGCGCTGCAGCAATCAAGGGGTGGGAGAGGGACACATCTTCCTTGTGTTTCTGGGGCAAATTTCATCACTAGATAGGCTTATATTAGAAGATATTCATGACTCTATGTAGTTTTAAATTTTAGCAAGTGTATATTTTTATTCTTGAATCCAATATATTTTGAAATTGAGGCTATCTGAACAGAGTTTTTAACATTTCTTCTCTATATAGCCAGAAACAGATAGGAATTCTTACATGACAGAGGCTGCACATTCTAGCATGTGATATGATTGCATGATATTATTCTGGTTATGTTATTATTCATAACCAGGTTTGTTACAGAGTACATCCTTGTTTATATCCTTAATAATTACATTGTTGAGTTGTCTCCTGACTGGGTTCTAATGAAATGTGGAGTAGCTGTGTTGGCTTTTTAAAATTTTATCTTTTTTGAGTTCTTGAACTATTTAGATTTTCAAGTGAGCACTTTGCATTGATCCAATAGACAAGAAATGTGACTTTTCCTTACTGATCTGTTTTGTTGCTGGTTGGTTTGGGATTTTTTGTCATTTTTGGGCTTGGGGTTTTAGGGTTTTTTCTTTTTAGCAATGCATGGTGTTTATTTAGGTCAAATCAATAAAATTTTGATTTCCTGTACACATGTAGACTCCCACAGGTGTATTGCACTGTAATGGCTAAACCCTTTCTTTGCAGAAGCTTTGCGTGAGCACCTTATAAGCACTTGCTTAAGGGGAACTAAAGAAATCTTTTGTTAGTATCTCAAAGTGTTCACATATTCCCAGATCTTTCTAAATGGATCAAAGCATCTGGTGTGTATTAATGTGTCTTGATACTTAGCATAGACAGTTGTAGCAACATTCTCTTTAGCACCTGCCTGAAGTTTTTCTGAGTGGTATCTTCATGTAATTAACAAAACAAAAGCCCACAGATACAACTTATTTCTTCTGGTTGGTATGGAAGCAGAGCTGTCAGGTGGGTAGGAGCCAGCCTGCAAAACCTCATTAGCCTTTTAAGTGAGCTAGGTTATTCCAAAAGCTTGTTGAGCATGGTCCTTGAAATCCCTTTACTCAGGTGTAAAGTATGTGTAGGATTAATGAAATTCATGTTAGCAGGTTGAAATTCAGCAACATGGGGTGGATGCGTGAAGTGTTTAATAATGTACTCGTAAGAAAGTATCTTTTCTGTGGACTTGAACTAACTTTGCTTGTTAATGAAATACCTGATTTTATACAGGTTGTGAAGACCAGAATTGAAGAGCTTTCTTTCTGTCTTATACAACATTTTCCAAATATTGTCATGTTTCTATGTCTCTCGCATTTTGTAGGTACTAACTCATTTGTTTTGTGTGAAAGACACGTTTGAAAGGTACTTTTAAATATGAATATAATACTCTTTATCTACTGCTGGTGCACAAATTAAAATCAGTTTGCACTGTGTTGCAACTTGTTATCAGTTTGGTAATCCCTTGGAATGTTTGCCCCTTGCTAGCTGACTGTTAAAACTGGATGGTGAGCTACCAAATCTAATACAGAATTGCCAGAATGAATCTGAATGAATCTGTAATAAAACTTTCTCAGCAAGAAACAAAGAATCATGTAGCTCTGTGAGCATGTGATGACATGAGTTCTTCAAAACTAGAGCAGAAAACAGATGACACTCTGCAGGAGTTGCTCATTTGCAGCAGGTGCAAGATAGTCCATTGCTTGTGAGATGACAGAAATGTTTATCGTAGTAGTGCACAGTAAACTGTGGGTGGAATGGTTTTATATTTAGAGGAAGTAAATCCCTTGGGAGCACTTCCATGGTAGCTCTTTGCCTTCTCACTCGGATATAGATGTGTCTTTTGGACATGTAGGTTTGCATACACAGTTCTGTAGGTGAATTGCACCAAAATTGCTTTAAGACTGAACTGCTTCTTGTTCTCTGTAGAGTATGTACATGCGTATATAAAATAAATGTGTGTAAATATATTAATTGGACTGCCATAAAACCCACATAAAGAAATGGACATGCAGAGAAGTAAACAGGTTTTCAAGGGCACAAGATGTTGGCAGAGATTGACTGCATGTCTCTTGGCTTCATCTCTTTAACATTAAGATCATCTTTTCTGATGAAAACCTAATCAGAGAAGTGTTACTGTTAATTTGATTACAAGATAATTTTAAGGCATTTTTTTCTGTCCTTGCTACCCAGGCACCCCTTTTTGGCAGTAAACCTGTTGTGTTGGCTTCATGCTCTGACGAGGGTTTTTCAGTGACTATTTCATGTAACACCATAATTTGAAACAGCAGTGAACTGTTTTTCTCACAGTTTATTTGAGACTGACGTGCAAGACAAAGGAAAATGTGTCAGCTGGAGGAAATGTTCCCTAGCAGGTGGAGAACACGTTATTGCTAACTTCACACAATAAAAAAGCCTTTTGAAGTGTTTTCTAAAAGTCATACTCGCCCCCACTCAGCAAACATTTCTGTGTGTCATGCTTATCCTAGTCAAAAAAAATAGTAAAGAAGATTCATCACACTTATGCCAGCTTCTTCCTAGCACTCTGCAAGTCGATGCATTTCACAAGTCGTGGGAATTGTTGTCAAAATAGAGTAGCTGAAGAGATCCGCTACCTGCTGTGAGCTATTCATGGGGAGCTCTCTTGCCAAAACTGTACACCCCTTGGCTTCCAGGCCCCGGTGGAGAGGGATGGCAGCTGCCCAGCCAGCAGTTCTCCAGCCTTCACTGGTGGTGAAGGCTCGGTCACACCGAGCTGTGTCACTGAGAGCTGACTTGACACATACATTCGTACCAATAGCAATTCAGTGCCTGCAGTCACAGTGCACCTTTGTCTTTTAGGCATAATGTACAGCAATACTAAGATTTATTGGTTTTTGTGGAACACAAATGCACTTAAGAGGTTTAAAACAGGGTGACTTATACACGTAAATCAGACAGCACTTGTCATGTTGTGAGGGTGAACAGATTTCTGTCCGAAGGACCTTGGCACTTTGCCATGAAGCTCAAGGCAGAGTGAGATGATGGGCAGGTTTTCTTGTTACAAAAATAAAATGCGTTTTGGCATATTTTTACTATTTTGCCCCCTTCATCACACAGAATGTACTGTGCAATGGGAAGGAAATTTGCAGCTGATTAACATGTGTTATCATTAAAACTGAAAGGGAAAGAGAAAAGGAAGAGCCAGGAGCTGTGTATCTGAATTCCATTTCCTCTGCAGGGAGTCACTGGCCCATGGAGCAGAAGGTAGCCTGTGGTGGGGGCAGAAGAGTGCAAAATGTGATAACCCAGGATATTTCCTTAATTAGAAGTGTCCTTACAAAGTCAGTATCTTGCTTGTATTTAGACCAAAGGAAAATAAGACAGATGAGAGGATATCATTAAAATCCTGATGAGTTTATCTTACATTCTGAGACTGACCTCAGTGCAAATGGGAGTTATGGACAACACCATGGGCAGCGAAGTGTGTAGTCTGAGAGTAGTAGCTTGTAGTGTGTGATTTGGGAAGCAGTTGGGATTGTCAGGGTAAAACACTGGCAAACCACTGCACTCTGTATGTTCCAGTTGCCTACAGTGTAGCAGTCTGGGTTGCCATCTGAAGATTTCTACTCACTTTTTTTCATGCTAGTTAACAAAAATTCTCTTGGTAACTTTTGATTACTTTTTATATTTGTTTGCTGTTTTAGACTAAAGAAAAACAACGAAAAAATCCCCTTGAAATGTAAACCAATTACTTGCTACATGCTTCATTTTTGAATAATGGAGGGTGGCTGAAGTGCTCACTTCCTGGGCATGTGGACTGTTGCCTCTGAGTACCTGTGGGTGCATATAGGCTGTTGGAAAGCGGTGTGACATCGGAAGTACAGCCAGGAGCGCTGCAGTGAGCAGTCGGAGTTGTGAGCACCAGCCGTGCATGCGCTGTGTTTGAAGCAGTCAGGGTACCGTACGTAGCAAAGATCTTCTCCCTCACAAAGGATTCTGATTTATAGGAGAGCACTGTCCTGTTACTGGGACTCGTTCCCGACTTTTAGAAGACGGCATGACAGGCTCATTGCAGACTGAGGGATTCTCTATGATTGTGGCCAGCTGGATGCCACTGGGATGCTTTTCCTCAGTGTCCCGTGCCTGTTGGCTCTGCCTGCTGAACTCCTCCGAGGTGTACGCCACGCTTTTGCTCCACGGCTCCCCATGCTCTTGCTTGGAGCCCCCGTCGCGCTCCTGCAAACGCTCACGTCTCCTGCGGCACAGGAGGTGCAGGCAGCCGTAGAGCAGCACTGCGGCGATGATGAGGAGCAGGATGCTGCTGGTGAGCCAAATGCCCAGTGCCAGCTCTTTCTTGGTGCTGCTCGCAGAAGCTGGGTCCCGTTCCAGCGTGTTAAAAACTCTGCACTGGTCGCTGGAGGGGTTTGCGGACTGGCAGGTCACACACATGATGTAGGTCGTGAGGGGAGTCAGGTTTTCAACAACGAAGGAGGAGCGAGTGGTGGGCACCCTCTCTTCCTTCTGAAAGCTCTTTCTGGAGTAGCTGGACAGCATGCTGTTCCAGTTAGGGTGGTACATGATGCTGTAAAAGCTGTCGACACAGCTGGCCATTTTTGGCCAAATTACCATGGCCGTGTTTCCTGTGATGTTTTGAACGGTTATTCCCATCAGGATGTTGCTCGGGTGTTTTTTTCTCTCTTGATGCTGATCTCCCTGTGGAAAGGGAAGATGTTTGTTGGAGGTAACTGAGAGGCTGCAGCCCTGAGGATGTTGTGTGGATCTTAATCGTAGTGCTCTGTAATGTAGGAATGGAATTTGTTAGGAAAGTATGCTCTCATCTTTGGTATTGCAGTAGAAAAATGGGAATGAAAGTTCACAATTTTGGGGTATTTTAAAATGTATATTTCTGTTCCAAATGAAAGGATAAATATAAACTTAGACAAATTCAACTGGAGCTGCTGCCTGTACAAGTGACCAGTTATATCTTGAGAGATGGTTAATTTCTGCAGAATTTGCAATTGGGGAGTCACTTCCTCTCACTTTTTTTCCCCCCACGTGATTGTAAAAAAATGCAACAGTTGCTTTTTTCTCTAGTCTGTGTATCTTGCATTTTTTGTTAAGTGGCAAGAGAGGGGTTGGCAGGAATGGATATTGAGGAATAAATGCCTCTACCACCCACAAGTCTTTGTTTTTACCAGTCACAATCAATTGAAAAACAAAATAGTATGTGGAAACATGATATTATTTTGTCTCTGATATCTTATGTTAGTTTCTTATTCACAAGTACACATACGAACATGTGAAAACAGGCTGAGAGAGTTAGGGCTGTTCTGCCTGGAGAAGACTCCAGGGAGATCTTAAAGCACCTTCCAGTACCTAAAGGCAGCTGACAATGCAGCTGGAGAGGGACCTTTTACATGGGCAGATAATGATAGAACAAGGAGGAATTACTTTAAGCTGAAGGAGGGTATATTTAAGTTAGATATTAGGAAGAAATTCTTTACTGTGAGGGCAGAGAGGCGCTGGAATGGGTTGCCCAAATAAGCTGTGGAAGGTGTCCCTGCCTTTGGCAGGGCTGCTGAAACTAGATCATCTTTAAGGTCCCTTCAAACCCAGACTGTTCTGTGATTCTGTGGCACTCTCCATGATTTGCTGGTGAGTTGCACATCTGTAGCCACCGCAGCTACACTGCGGCAGTGGCTGTGAACATTGTACATTGGTGGTATCAGTATCACAATATTTGGTCTTGATGCTAGTCAGCCTCTTGGAAAACCTTTCTCAAGTTAAGCTTAGTGAAATACAGCTTTCACTGTAGCCTACCTTTTGGATAAATAGTGGGGATTTTTAAAAATTACTAATACTCTTTGCTGTTCTAAGTGATTTTATGTAATCCCATAGTCCGTCTGCCCCAAATTTGTACTCCTCCTCATCCTCAATTCAAATTAGAAAATCTGCCAGTATTTTGAGATTCTCTGTGTGTGTTACCACTGTAAATAATGAAAGGAAAACATCTACTTTATGCAGTTTTCTAAACACATCTAGTAAAGAATATGTAATAACAACCAGTGGGTATTTTCATTTGTTTAGTTTCAGTTTTATGCTTTTACTTTTGTGATCGTAACTTTTGAAAAAGAGCTTACCTCAGCAACTTAATCTGATTCCTTAGTTAAATCATCAGTTTCCAGTGGCACTCGTGGAAGTTTTTTTCGACTTTGAAAGTTTCTCACTTTTTTATGACTATAAATGCCCATGAAAATAACACTGTATTTCATTGTTTATGACTTTGTAATAAAAACTAAATTTTTTTTTTTTTTTAAGATCAGGTTTGAAAAGTTACTTTTCCTAGTTTAAGAACGATTAATTATTGAAAATTCTTCCGAGGAAGAAAGCTTGTAAGATTTGCTCATAACATACCCTGAAATTATTCTGTAGTACTTGTATTTTATACTAGATCGGAGACTGGGAAAATGTGTATTATTGTAATGGGATTTAGATAGTGACATTACATTAATAGGAAGAATCCTGTGCCAGTTCTTGTATGAAAATTGTTGCTCAAGGCTTTTGGATTATACCTACTGGGAAGTGGGAAGAAAAATATGTATGTATATTTTCATTACAATGTAAAACCATGGATGTGACTGATCTGGGTAGATGCTGCACTTTAATTGTGTGGCAAGTGCACCCTTTTTAATACAGCTACAGTATAAAGGAACTGAGTTTGCTATCAGATAAACTTATCAAACAGACACATTTTGGCATCTACCCAACTACTGCAGATATTAAAATAGAGTGCATTAGTGAGATCAGAGCTTTTACTTGCTTAGTTACCTTCTCTTTAGCTGGTAGATCCCTATTACTTAAAATTATAATCTGTTTTTTATAGAACACTTCCTAACACAGCCTAGAAACAAGTTTCAACAGTTTAATTCTCCTAGCATTTTATAAGTAGAATGCTTGAACTATAATTAAATAACAATACATTTCTGTTTTTACAAAACATCAGTTATTAGAAAATACACAATTACTGACATGTAAATGTTTGGAAAAGCCATCTGATGTTTTATGGATCATAAAGTCAGTACTTACCGTCACTCCCTGGCGGAAATTCCAGAACAGAATTTCTTTATGGCGATGCTGCTGTGAAAATGTTACAAACACCAAATTTTTTGGTATCCCTTTCTACATGAATTATTTCCTGACTGATCTCTGTTTTCCAGTTTGCTTTTTCTGTTCCTCGGATTCTCTGGACTGAACTCTCATTGCTTGGTGATTTCAGTCTTTTCCTCGGATGCTGCTGGTGGCATGGTTTCTTTGTCTCTTCCACTTAAATTCATGCAAGAGCACATCTTGTCTAAAGATGCTGTTGCCTTGCTTTTCAAATAACACACCGGAGAAAAAAAATAATGTCTTTTCCCCCTGCCTTGCTTGCCTCCTCTTGGCAGTGTGCTGCCTGAGCATCCCTGTTATATACTCTTGTGTGTGGACCAGTGATGCTGTGAGTGATTAATGTTAGCACTTTGATGACATCAGCAACTAACAACTCTCTTTTTTTTTTTTTTTTAATTCAAGTAGGGGAGGGAGCAAGTGTAGCTTAAAAAATAATGAACAGCAACTTCCCTCCCTCTCCACCCCCACCCCCTCTTGTTAGTGGTTTCTTCCCTAAGGATTTTATGCTTTTGTGCCTTATTGGGGGGGAAGTGGTGTTGATATGTAATGGTGTTTTCTAAATTCCTTGTCACAGTTTAGAAAGATCCACTAATGCAACGTTTACAGGTGGACTGTAAACCTTAGAGACTTTCCTGTGAGGTTTACATGAAAAAAGATGTATTTTTAGATTGGCTGGCTTGTTACTGTTACGTATTGGCAAGTTTTTTAAATACTGAAATCGTGTTTTTAGGGTTTGCTTTTCTATGACAAATTTCTGCTGTGTGAAGAGAGGTTCCCTCCCCTTAACCTCATGGCAGTTAACCTGCTAAGGTAAAATTCTCCTCAGGCTGTAGCTGAAATAGATAGTTCTGGCACATTTGTTCTGGAGACCTACCTAACTGGAAACATCAAAAGCAAAAAAGGAAATCTCATCTTTTAGGGGCAATTGTATCAAGCCTTAGCGTATCAGGACATTCATCTGCACAAATGTTCTTAAGGTATTACCAATTCTCTCTGCTGTCTTTGCCCCAGACCCCACTTCTGTATGCAGAGAGCTATGGAAATGCACAGGTGGTACTAGAGGGATGCAGCTTGAGGCTGTCCCCTGCTGGGACACATTTGGAGTTTGGCCTTTCAGCTAGCTCTGATGTAACAGCAGGACTGTGTCATGGAGTAGGATTCTAATAGTTATCCAAGTGTCTATTTTAGTTTGCATCTAGAATACAATTTTAAAATTTCTAAGACCTCAGTTGGAAACTGGTGTTTATGTAGAGCTATACAACATAAATTAAAATGTGCATTTTCTATCCTGATTGCTTCTAAAGATGATTTTCAAGTTCTTTTATGAGAATAAAATCCTGCAAGAGCTTGGTAGAGTTTTGTGACTTGAATTCCTAGTCGTTTAATGCCATGTATTTCAGTATCTGGTGTTGACTTGCATGGGTAATTAGGGCAGGATCTGCACTGAAGAGAATTTTCTTCCTGGAAAATGTTCTGTTACAGCTGTGTGTGAAGTTGAAAGTTTAACAGTGTGGTGTTTTCCATGTGTGTATTAGAGGGAACGAAACTGCAAAAAATTACAGGAAACACAACAGTCCCTTCTGTAAGAGAGGTGGCCAAGATTCCTGCTTAACATTAAATTTCAGGGTATTAGAAGAACAACCCACTTGCAGAAATGGAGGATGCTAATTTAGCCAACTCCTCTCCAATCTGCAGCTTCAGCAAACAGCTCTTAAATCCCCACATTGCATGTCTGTACAGCTGTGTTCACCTTTATAGAAATAAACATTAATATGGCAAAGCACCTGGTCCTATTTATACAAGTCTTGAAGAATTTCCATGAGATTACATCCCAGACTTAGATCTGCTTTGATCTTGTGTCCAGGAAAAGGGGTTTGAAAAAGAAGATCCTTATTAATTACTTGCAGAGACGAGTAACTGCAGAAGGCTTTTTTTTTGGTAGTTGAGTACTCAGGGACTTAAAACACCTATTATGAACAGAAAATTGAAGTAATTTCTTTCAAGATGTTTTGTGCCTAAAATGGAAGATACAAGAGTGGAAGCTGTGCTTTAAATTCAGGGATCTGGATGTGTCATTGACTGCTTTTACCCTTTTATGCTTGTGTAAAAAGAAAAGTACAAAAGAGAAAGTGGCTTTATAAATGATAAATGGAAGATGTCTGGTTGGAAAAAAGCATTAGCAAATATGTCTCGCTAATAGAGAGATTTTGGTTGAAGTTCCTGTCTTACAAAAGGGAAACTTTGTATTTAAACTTCCTTCAGAGACAAAGTTGTTATTTCAGTTTTAATGTTCTTTAAAATGCTGCTTAAATGGCATTGTTATTGAGATACATACAGGCAGATGAAATTTTCATTAATCATATCTGTTTTCTTGTTTTAGGCATTGAATTTGGCATATTCCAGCATTTACAGCAACTACAGGAATTTTGTTGGTCCCCCTCACTTTAAAGTCATCTGTAGACTTCTTGGATATCAGGGTATTGCCGTGGTGATGGAGGAGTTGCTGAAAGTTGTCAAGAGCCTGGTATGCTAATTGTCTTTATTTTTCTGCTCATCTAGATGGTTTCTGATAGAAAATACCTCAGGAAAAACAAAGCGAATGTGAGATCCTGGATAAAAATAAATTTAAAGAACTTTCACTGAAGTTCAGTATAAGCTGTGCTTGACAGTACTCAATGTCTTGTGTGAGCAATAGAAGATGTGCCTTGGTGTCCTGAGCAGTGTTTTGAAAACCTCGGGTTCTTCATTGGAGATTAGTTTAATTTGTGGTGACCTGAGCTGTTAGGGCCTAATTAGGCTCTGGAAAAGTATGGATGTTTCAAATTAATTGATTTCAACTTAAAGACCATACTGTATATTCACATCCTTGATGCTTTTTGAGAACAGCTGTAGTGTGCTTTCTGCCTGGCACCTAATTGCAGGGCTGTCATTAATGACATCACTGATAGGTGACTCCTTAACAACAGGAGAGTTTTACCTTTTGTGCTTGATTAGCAATGCTGCTCAGACCAGTTTTGAAGACATTATCCATACAGCCTGGGTATCCTATATTGGAAAGGGCCCTGTTTGTAACTGGGAGGAGGTTGAGGTGCTGGCTGTGTGCTATACTATTAGATTACTATATACTCCTATTATATACTATATATACAGCCATAATGCACTGCAGTTAATTTAAGCCAAAGAAATTATATTTTCCTCCCTGTTGCTTGTAGGAGCATGCTGCCAAAATAATCCAGGCATACCAGGGAAGCTGTGGTATTCATAATCGTACTTCAGGCACTTGACACATTTGGCAGTTTGTTTACAGTTATTCCCACAATATTCTAAGTACATTTTTGATGTTCTAGAAAGGGTGAATCCTGCTTGAAGTGGTGTTGTAGTTTCATGTTCAGGGAAAGCAGAATTTTTCAGGGTTTGAGTGTCAAGCGTTGGTTTGTTGTGTTTTATGAGAGGGTTTTTTTTATAACTTAGTAGTAAATTGTCTCAATTCATTAAAGGTGGCATTGAACACTTGGTCATTTATAAAGAAGGTTAAAAGGCTTGGGGGACGGTATCCTGCCAATGCCTGATGCAGATGCCCAGGGGTAGGGGGACAGATGAGAGATGTCTAGTGGTAGGAAGACAGGCTGTGGCTGCAGGCTGGGACTGTGTCTCAGCTGCTATGTCCAGAAGAACCAGTTTGGGCACTTACAGACATACCTCATCATAAGGGTTTTTCCCCGTGTTGCTTTCGAAAGCATTCAAATGCTTTTTGAATGGTTTTAAAAGCATTTAAACACAACTTTTTTTAAATGAAAACCTAAAAGTTAGTTAGACAGTAAAGAGTCTAAGAGAAAAACATGTTTTCCTCTTTTTTACCTTCCTGGCCTTAGCTATTGGGCCACTCCTCTTGTAACAAAGGTGGCTAATGTCTCATGAAGGAAAGTGTAGTTCTTTTAATTTGAAGAAGTTGCTTTTTTAAAGATGATGACTGGCAGAACTAAATGCAGGATTCTTAGAGCTGTTTCAGATCATGTATAGTTTGAATGCAATTTGTTGTAAAGTTTCTTAGTTCAACAACACTGATGTGTTTAATCACATGTGTTTTCTCTTAGTTACAAGGGACCATTCTTCAGTATGTCAAGACCCTAATGGAAGTGATGCCTAAGATCTGTAGGTTGCCAAGACATGAGTATGGTTCTCCAGGTTAGTTGGTGTTTGATGTTACCTTAGCAGCCTTAATAAGATGATACAAACTACTATCTTCTGAATCTTGTATATCTCTGTTTTTCCCTCCCTCCTCTCTATCCTGATAGTCAGAGTTTAGTCTGGTTTTGGTTTTTTGGTTTTTTTTCCCCCATAACAAGAATCATTGAATGCTGTGCTTTCTGAAAGTACTTAATAAAGTTTTAAGACTTCTGTATGTTGGGCAAAAGGATAACAATCTGTATAGAGACAGCCTTATGACATAATTGATCTTGAGCTGGGGTGTCCACAATAGTTTCTGTTTCTAGTCTTTCTCATAAGGGTGTTGAGATTTTCCCTCAGCAAGGTAGCCACTCACATTTTTTCTATTTAAACATCTAATTTAGATAAGCCGATTCTTTGGAACTGCCTCTCTTCCCTTTTCCTTTGCCCTCATCAAATGCAAGATAAAAGGAGTGATACTGCTGGGAGGCAAACAGGTCCTGCCAGAATAGTTATGTCTGAGGCTTGTGTGGGGTGCATCTTAGCCTCTCAACAGGAGGTGTGAAAGTTGCAGAAGGAGAAATGGCGTTGAAAGCTGCTTGCCACTATGGAGAAATAATTGGCTAATTAGTATTTATCACATTGTTCACTGAAATTCTGAATCTGCTTCCCCCTTCAAAATATTCCTCCTCCACAACTTCTAATTAACACAAATTAGTCCTTCCATGTGCCACCCACCTCCTAAGTTTATTTTTCCAGAGTCACTTAGTTTTATTAAATGCCACTCCAACTGGAATGAGGTTGGTTTTTTTTCTGCTTCCCACAGCTTGCTTGACGTTCATTACCAATGTTAAATGAAATCGAGGTCTTACTAAGTGTTTCCTTCCTGTTTCTCTCCCTGGAGCATAGAAATGGATGAATCATGGTAGTTAGGAGTATAAAAATAATCTATCCGAGGCTTTTAGCCATTCATTAAGGTCTGACCGCAAAAGCAGTAGGTATTCTCAAATATAGATTATGCATCACCAGGATCTGTGATGCTACAGGTGACATTAGGAAGCTTGCCAGAAATCCTCACCTGTAAGGGCGAAATATTTGGCAGGAGATGCGCAGGGATTCTAGGAGAAACGTTTCTCTTAAGGTTGAAAGACAATCCATCCTATAGGAAAGGCAGAACTTTACTGGTGCAATGGTAACAAACTATTTTGACCTCATATTCACTCTTCCAAAAGAAGTGCCATATGTTAGGTGCCTACTGTGCCAAGAGATCAAAGCAACTCTTGGTTTTACGATGGAATATCAGAGCAACTAAAACTGGACTGGATCTCAAAACCCCACCTGACTGGTGATCCCCACCCCTTTACTGCCCCTGTTTCTGTCAGGTTTTGTCTTAACACATCTAGTTCTCCTGTTCTGAACTGTTTCTAGCAGTGGACATGTACCAACCCCTGGAGAGTGTGTTCCAAGAAATTGCAGAGACAGCCTTTATAACACTGTCATGCCGTGTCTCTCTTTCCAAGCCACCAGACAGAAAAGGCTTGTGGAAGCTCAGGACACCTCCATCCCTCTCTCACATCACAGAAAAGTCGCCCTGTACTCTCTGACACCTCCCCATCGTGGAGCTGTCTGCCCTTGGAGCAGCACTGGCTGATAGAGGAAAATGTTCTCTGTGATGAGGATGTGCTGTAGATTTTAGCCTTCATCTGGAGAGGAACTGCCAGATTGTAGAAGGGCAGGCTCAAAGCGTGCTTCATTTGAGTCACTGTCCTCTCCTTTCTGTGCTAAATTCTCCTCTTTAGCAGTCTTTGCCACACCTTTTTTATGTGTTTTGCCACAGAAATTGCAAGCCAATACACACCAACTGTTGTCTGTTCCCTCCTCTGCCTCTGAAAGCTTCTGAGGAAGTTATTAGTTGTAGTAGTAAGCCTGAGTGCTGTGGGGAATGTTTGTGTGCTTCTTCTGTTCTTTCATAACAAATCATTTAATAACTCCTTTATAACTGGCACAACCTACATATACAGACCAAAACTGTGATTCCAGTCTTTAGATAAAATATGTAGATTCTCATCCATTTTGATGTCACATGCATTTATTAATTCAGAATTAATTTCCTGAGTCCGTTCTTCACACACAGAGGAATTTAAGCATGCTCAGTAAGTAAGCTTCTACTCTTTCATAAACTTTGGACTTTTCATTTGGAGAGCTTTGTTTAGACTCTGCTTATTGCAATTCCTTGAGCCCTGCATAATCAGCCTTCTAGACTTGTGGATTTCTAGATGGTGATTTATTGCTTCTAAAAGGAGCAGGGTACAGACAGTGGCATCAGAGTTGTTCAGGACTCCTCTTTGCCAATAGGTTTGTTTCCATAGGAACAGTCTAAAGCAGTGGGGAACTTGTTCATCTTGTAGTCATAAAAATATTTGTCTAAAAATACATTAAGCATAAGGATTTTTAAAGGGACCTTTTAAAGTTGCTAAAGCTCTTAAAGGAATATTTGCCTTATGAGAGTTTAAGCTTGAAATTTCATCTTGGAGGTAACATTTTCTTCTGCTATTTTTTGAGTATTTGAACATGGCATTTCTGCTTTTGATGATGAATGAGTATCCTGCCACTCTGAAGTGTCACTGAATACCATGAGGGAAGTAATTTGTCCGCTCTGCTGTGAGATGAGGCCTTTGTCACTGGTATACCACCCCTCCAAAAGAAATTTTTTTTAAAAAATCAATGGCCATAGGAAGACATAAACTTCATGAGAAAGTAACCAAATTGTGTATTTTTTCCTAAGTATAGCATTTCCGTGTTTCTTCTTTAAAAACAAACAAACAAACAACAAAACCAAACCAAAGAAACAGAACACTCAAAGCTGCTGCTGGACAATGCACTTGTTACCCCGGGCTATGACCTCTTGAAGTCCCCCATGTTGGCATAACAGTTTGGGGAAGCCCCCCATAGCCCTGTGCCATTGACTGCTGTGTTCCCATCTCTTCCTGGGCTGATTGTGCTGCTGGAAACACCTTGTGAGCTGTTTCTGCACAGCACCCTGGCAAAAAAACCCACTCTTCTCTCCCTTCTTTTTCTGGAGTATTTCGGGTCAGAGTCTAATAGGAACTGGAGCAAACCTGGGCTGGGAAGCATGGGGAAGAGCAGCAGTGGCTGGAGGCTGCGAGGGGAACATCCCTTGGGGCATAGCAGAAGGGTTTGTAGTTCTGCCTGTTATCCCAGGTGTTTGATCAGACTTGGATAAGGAGGAGAATAAGTTAAGTGGGGGCACAATGACTTAAGTCCACATTGGATGAAGGAAATGTGTTCCTAGGTCGTCCTGAAACCTGTCCATTGGAGAAAGATTTGGGAGGGCATCACAGAGTATTTGAAAGAATTTAGGGCAAACCCAGATCACTTTGATGATTTCAAAGGGGCATTAAGAATTTATTAGATATGCAGAACAATGGAATATTTCTTTCTAGCAAAATAAACACAGTGCACAGGCTCCATGGTCGTAATTCCTGGATATACATATGCACTTAAACCCAATGAATATTTCTGTTGAAGGGAATGGCAGGACTGCTGATATGCAAAGTTAATGATGTCTCTTGTGAGCCTGAGAAGTATTTGGAGCCAACATTTGAAGGTCTATATGGAAATGAACTTAAACTAAAGGTCATTATAGCACGCAGTTTCTTGGGAGCAGCTTTGCTATGGCAGATTAGTAGATTTTAGTTGATAATAGTCAAGTCAGTTCTTTGCAGAAAATAACCCAAAACACAACTAGACCAAGAATTATATTCAAGATCCATTTCGTTTGTAGTCAAAAATTCAGTTCTAGAATTAATAGCTCATTTTGTCCTAATCCTTTAGGTATGAGGATTGTTACAAGCTCTGGAACATGTTTGATTGCAGTCTGTAGGTGTGAATTTAGAAATGAAAGGTGACCAAAGTGAAGGAATCCAACCAGCTTTGCATTGCATGTGTTGATTTGCTCTGACTTCCTAAATTAATCAGTGTACAGACTGAACAGCTGAAACTTGGCATCTGCTGTTTGAGTGCTGTTGAGATAGGATTTTGGAAGCAGAGAGGAAACCTAATCCTTTACTAATCTTCTGTAGTTTACTGGATCTATTTTATATCAACAGTCTTTGCTTCTGTTGAGATCTGTGTAAATCAGAAACTGGGATTATAAGATCAATTATTATGACACCTAATGTCGTCCCATCTGCAGGAATGGAGGGATTTAATCAAAACTGCTTTCTTGGAGAGGAGAAGCAAAAAACCTTGATTCATTGTCGTGGGTTTGACCCTGGCTAAATGCCAGGCACCTACAACGTTTGCTCTCTATGCTCTCTCCTGCTGCAGCTATGCAGAGGAGAGGGAAAATTAACACAAAACACTGGACTTATGAGTTGAGATAAGACCACTGATAAGGGGACGCACTAGATTCAGGGCAAAAGCAGGCGGTAAAACTTAAAGTTGCAAAAAAAAAAGTGATTTATTAGTCTAATAGAGTCAGAGGATAAATCAGAGGTAAAAATAAGCTCTCAAGACACTGTTTCTTCACTGACCCCCCTTCCCTCTTAAGGCACTGCTTCCCAGCTCACCCCCTCCCACCTTTCCAACTAACCAACAACTCCCAGGCAGGGGCAGGGTGTGGGGTTTTTTTCCTTAAGTCAGTCCATCACAATTTCTTCTACTGCAGACACTGTTTCTCTATTTGCCCCCTCCTTCCATTCAACCAACAGATCTGGGCTGGGGCCAGATATTTGGCTTTTCTTAGTCAGTCCAACGCCACAATTCTTCTGCTACAAACACTGTTTTTCTGCTCACCCCTCTCCCTATTAAGGCCATTTCTCAGCTCGCCCCCTCCCTCCTTCCTTCTAACCAACAGCTCTAGGGTGGGGGCAGGGTATGGGGGTTTCCTTTGGTCAGGGTCAGTCCATCAGGGGAAAAGAATCCTCTACTTAGCCATGGGGGTCCCTCCCACGAGAGACAGTCCTCTGCGAACTTCTTTGGCGTGGGTCCAATCTCACGAGCAGCCTCGCCCAATTGCTGCTGTCCGAGATTCTCTCCAGGTTGCAGATTTCCAAGCCGAGGCCAGGCTGTTTCCATCCTGGGAGCAAGGCCTTTCTCTCTCCTGCAAGGCTTTTGCAACTCTCAGTCTCTGGGACTCCCACTGGATCACAGCTTCCTGCAGGCCTCCACCTGCTCCTCTGGCGTGGGCACCTCCCCACAGGCTGTGGGGGGTTTCTCTGCATCCCCTGGACTCCATGGGCTGCAGGGGGACCACCTGCTCCCCCATGGTCTTCACCACGGCCGGCAGAGGGTTTTCAGCTCCGGCGCCTGGAGCATCTCCTCCCCCACCTTCTCCACTGACCTTGGTGCCTCCATGTTGTTCTCCCTCACATATTTTTACGTCCTCCTCCTCCTTCCCTGGCTACAAAGAAGTGCATGCTCACATTGTTTTGATTTCTTCTTAAATATGTTTTCACAGAGGCGTAACTAACATCTCTAATTGGCCCAGGTTTGGCCAGCAGCATGTCCATCATCTTCAGAGCCATCAGAGATTGGCTCTGCTGGACATGGTGGAGAAATTTCCAGAATCTTTACTCAGGACATGCAGGAGCCATCTTTGTACCCCACCCTATCCACTGGCAAAAACTGGGCCAGGCAAAACTACCACATTCATTTACCTTGCAAAATTCTGTGTATATATAACTAATTCTGTAACTTATGAATTGCACCCACAAACAAAATTAGAGGAAGAAGAAAAGTTGCAGGCAATTAAGTGAAATTAACTTTCCTAAGGTACTTGTTCTTTTTCCAGGGCTTTGGTAGACATGCGTAATCTTTCATAAAAGTACACTTCTGTGTGCTGTGCACAGAAGTGTAATTTGGAATGCCATTGCTCAAACATTAATGAAAACATGATGATGTATTTCTGCTACAGGACTCCATTGGGGAGCAGATTGTGCTTTCATCAGAAATAGCCTATGTAGCTCTGTAAACTTTCTTTTGTTTTGCTGATAAATCAAGCTCTTGATCTAAAGGGAAGAAGCACACTGATAATGGCAGCATTTGGAACACCTGCATGCTAAATACTGGCTGTCAGATTTTCGAAATAATGCCACAATTTGTTCATGGATGCATGTGGGTGTGCATATTTATATATCTGTATATGGAGACTGAGGCTTTGAGTGAAGAAATAAGGAACTTTGAGAGGAGCTCTGTCACCTGGAGTGACTGTAAAAGACAATAAGTAATTTTTATGGTATGAACCTCAAGCCTCTTTGACTTCTGTTATTCTGCTGCTTTGGGCATACTTAATGTCTTGCTTTGACTTCAGTCACACTTTCAGTTTGAGTTTCTTGTTTCTGGTCACAGTTCACTGTGCTGCTCCTGGTTTCTCTCTGTGCCATCCTGCCCCTTTATATTTGCTTTCAGTGACATGGGTTATTCTCAGGATTCCACTGCCTATGAAAAAATATTTCTTATCTTTCCAGATGCCAGACTTTTTTCTGAAACTCCCTGCAAAATCCACAGGCTGTGTAGGGGATTGAGTGGAGTCTGAAAACCCTGCTCTTTTCTGTCCCTGTCATGACCGATGGTTGTTTCCATGTTGCAGCAGCAGAATCTTCCTTGCTGTTCTGTTCAGCTTCTGTTTCTCACCAGGCTGCTCCCCACTCACCGTGCAAGCTGAAGGGAGAGCTTGCCTGTGGCCATGCATGTCACCAATATCCTGTTTGCTCAGATAGTGCTTTCTCTCCACGGTGACCCTGTGGAGAGGTGTACAGTTCCTCACTGTGTTTCTGGGAGTCTTCCAGCCCTTCTTTTGGTTCACCATCAATCTCTGTGTATGTGGCAGATATTAACACCAAAAACATTGGGTGATATTCTAGTTTGGTTTCCTCTACGGCACAGACTTAAGTCCAGGATAACACAATTGACTTCTGTTTGCAGAAAGTCTTGGAATGAGGAAAGTACTTGACTTCTAGCAGTTCTTCCTTAGAAGACCTTTCTTTCTAGCCATGGAAATCCTTTCATCAACAAATACAAAAGAAATACTAGGGTGTGTAACTAAAACACACTGTACGTTCGTGATAAAGCTGATTTCAGTTCCCTAACCTTGTGTTTTCTTCCTAGCATCAAAAACTTTTGGGGGAAACGTTTTCAATCTTTTCAGTGTCATCTTTACAATGGGAGTCCCAGTATTCAGCACTGCAGCATCCACTGCCATGGTGGGCAGGTGTGTTTAAATGACAAACACAAGTGTTCACTGCTCCTCACACACCTGGGGATTGGGACTGGCCTGCATCCTGCAGCATTTAATGAACACTGACAGCCTTTCCCAGAGCTCTTCCATTCCACAGACCCCATATTGTGCGGAGGAGGGAGTTGGTGATGTGCTGGCATTGTTTGCTTTTTAGCTAGTTGTAAATGTGTTACCTTTGAATAAATTAAGCTCAGCAAGCACTCACTATGTCTGACCCTTCTCCATCAGTTTTTCAGTTCTGTTTCTCAAGTCACCGAAGTACTAAAGTTAGGTCTGAAATTCACCTTCACTGAATGCATGTGGGAGCACTCATTTACTGTTAATTTTCTATTGACAAACAGTTCTTTGAGATGTAACAGAGCCAGCCCTGCATCCCTTCATCGTGCACTTGTTTTGTGTTACTAATTTTAATGATGTGAGGCTTTCTGTAGAAGTGTGTGGGTTAGCTACGTAATTCTCTCCTTCACTGTATGTTTTCAAGTTCCTCTGCTAAATTTGAGGATTTTCCTTGGAACAGATACGCTGCAGGCTATATTTCATGTTTGTGTGCTCTCCCCAGCCATTGTCTTACTGGGTAGATATCCATGTACGATTTCCTGCATGGGAAGTGTTCATCAGTTGTGTCAAAGGAACTCATGGGAAGGTGCTGAAGGGCATCTGTGTTCTCTTTCTTGTCTCCTCTCAATTGCTGTAGATGCAATTGGGTGGAGATTTATTTGGCTTAATTCAGTGTAATGGAAATGAACTGCCATGTGCAGCATGCAATTTGAAAGCTTTGTATGATGCATTTTCTTCTCAGTCCAGGGTTTTGGTAGCTTTTGAGAAGGGCCAGGCTTGTGCAGAAAGAATGGGAAATGCTGATAAAAATTAACTTGTAAGAAGCTGAAGAGTTGTGTGACTTGCTGTAGTTCTCTGTTCTTCCTCTCCCATCCTGCACATGGCTTTAACCTCTGAAAGGTAACCAGACTGGGCTTCTGCAGAAGCTGCTGAGCCTGTGGTTTCCTGGGCTTGTCTCTAACCAAGGGGCTGCACAGCCTTTCTGAGGGTGGAGGGCCAGGAGCTGGAAGTCCATCAGCATGTTATGCATCACCATTGTTTAGAAGAGATTTGATGGAAAATACATATGTTTATGTAAACTATGTGGGTCTGAAAATCATTTTAGCTGGTTTTGAACAGCTTTTGGCAAAACTTTGACAGAAACTGTGTTCTGATTGTGCTTGTCAACAGGATCTCACGTACCCTTGCCAACAGAGCTTCACTTTTGATCTCTGCTTTGAAAGGTCACAGATCACCTCTGGCCCTGTGGCACTGTCAGGTTCATAGCCTGACACTACCTCTGTTCCCTGTATCTTAGCTCCCTGCTCCTTGCTGGCTCTGTCATCTATGAAAATAGCAGCTGTGGACTGAGATGTGTTGGGTGGTGCAGCAGGTGTGGGAACGGTGTCTGGAGCAGGACTTAAAGCAGATGAGAGCTCTAGTCTCTCTTCCTGCTCCTGGATATTTTTTTCTTACCTCTTACACTGGCGCCCTTTTCCAGGAGTGAAAAGTTAGGCATTTTGCATGATTTATCCAGTTAAAAAGGTCAGTGCACTGGCTTAACACTTCATAACCTCTGAGTTTTAATGCATTTAAATGCTGTTCCTTTCAGTTGCCTCTAGGCTGCACATCTGGAGATAAAATCTCATGTGCTAATACATGGAGAGGGAGCTCTAATCCTGCACCCTCTGTTATTTGTACTCTCAAACAGTGTATGGATGCACATTTGTGCAACCTTTGAATACACAAATCGGTTAGAAAATCGAAGGGCTTTTGAAGCAGAAATTAAAATTAGTCCTAGTCCATATGACTCTTATTCACAGGACCAGTATCTTTTGTCTGCTTTCCTGAGGTAAAAAGTATGCCTGTGTGGTCATCGCTAGGTTTTGTTCTGGCTCCTGAGCCTTTTTAGTTTTTCATTTCTCTTCTGATTTCAGGTATCTTGGAGTTTTTTCACCATCAGTTGAAGGACATCGTTGAATATGCAGAACTGAAGACTGTCTGCTTCCAGAATTTGAGGGAAGTGGGAAATGCTGTCCTGTTTTGCCTCCTCATTGAACAGAGTCTGGTAGGTGCCTGCTGTGCTAGTTTAAAATCCATCTGTCTCTCAAAATGTACTCTCATATTTTTGTTACTAACGTCATCAATAACAAGGTTGAAATCTGTGAGTTTGCTGTTGCTGATGGGCAGATGGGTAGAAACAGTTCCCTGCACTTATCTCTTACAGCCTTGCAGGGGCTTTCATGTCTGTTGGATACAGTGATGCCTGACTTTGCTGGGTGAGAGACATCGCCTCTTTTGTGGTACCTGAGGATGCGACATTGCGATCTTCCCCATAAATTATAATCACATACAGCACGCCTGCAGCCAGTCACAGTGTGGCCACTCTGTGTCAGCGAGCTGTGTGTCTGGTACTGCTGTAGTCCTTTCCTGCATGACATTCCTGTTGAGGTCTGAAATATCACAAAGTTAACATGAACATCTGTGGGCATCCTCCTTGCTGTTTGGATGGCTGACAGTGGTGCAGAAATTCATTCATCTTTCCTAGCTTGAACAAAACTGTGAAACACGTCAGTGTTTCAGCTGCTTCTGATATATCTGGAGTCTACCTTATGCTGTGCAAACCTGCCCACTGCTGAGGGCACAGTGCTACAATTGATCTTTATCCCTACCTCCAGTTTTCTTTTCCCACTCTTCTTCCATATTATTTCTCTTTGCTGTTCCAACAAGATGGCCAGACCTGTAATTTCTTTGTTTTCACTGCCTTTTGGTGCTTACAGAGGAATGGTGGGCATTGATAATGGATCAGAACAGCAACAGGTGTGCTGGCGTCCCTTCCTGTACGTTCA
This sequence comes from Acanthornis magna, assembly GCA_036785705.1. Classification (NCBI taxonomy): domain Eukaryota; kingdom Metazoa; phylum Chordata; class Aves; order Passeriformes; family Acanthizidae; genus Acanthornis; species Acanthornis magna. The sequence goes on along the minus strand of JAWUZG010000221.1, from coordinate 29,198,824 downwards.
TGGTGCTGTTGAATCTTGGGTGGGGGTCTCTTCCTGCTGTGCATCCAGGCACCCTGCCCAGGCTGTGCAAGCTCCTGGTGCTGCTGAGGTTGGGCAGCACGCAGAGATCTTTGCCGACTGCAAACCAGCCACGTCATTTCCTCAGCAAGCTGGCTGGGGGCCTGCTGTTGGACAAAAATAAATCCTCATGGAAGACTCCTCCTCTAGGGTGTATTAAAGCTGTCGGTGTTAGATGAGGTAACAAAGACATGCTGTTCCTCAGAGTTCCTGCTCATGGTGTTAGAGGATCACTCCCTCATGGGGGACAGTAATTGAAGGGTCGGGTGACAAGTAGCAAACCTGTAGTCAGTAATGGCATAGCTGGAACAGAATGAGCAACTGGATTACTTTGGATTCAGGCTGAGCAGGTACATGGTGAAAGGCCAGGCAGGTGAGGGCCCTCACTCCCTCCTGGGAGGACTGAGGGTGTCCCAGAGTGACACCAGCATGGAGGTACCTTCTTTGGGACACCATGGAGGTTACCCTTTCTGGTCATACGCCTGTGCTCGCTGCCTGTTCTCTTGTTTTTGTCCTCAGCCAGGCTCCAATGTCCTGTCGTGTATTTCAGCATTGTTCCACTGTGGTCATCCATCATAACTAATCTAGACTTCAGTGCAGTGCAAAATGTAATTCTGTCTCTGATAGTGGGTGGGTCTTGTTCATCCTGACTGCCTAACACATGCATTTCCCTGGCTGACACCAAGGAATTAGACCTGGAAAAGTCACATGAGCCCCAGCACCCTGGCCTTGCTAAGAGTATGGATGATGAACAACTTTTCTAATATTAGTGTTGAGGGATTACAAATTAGTAGGGCAGAGGCTTTTGAAGCAGAGGCTTCAAAAATGAGGAGAGGGTCTTAGCAAAGTCATGCATTTGGTTCTGGTCATCTCTGCATTTTCTCTGCATGTGCGGACCGGAGCCAAGAAACAGGAGACATCTGTCTTCCTTTCCCCTAACCCTAAAGATGTAAAATACTTTCTAAGACCGTCGTTGCTGTCATATGTCTCAGCCTGCCTGGCAGGGAGATGCTCTCACCACGATAAGCTCCCATTAGGATAATGGGTTGTGGCTCTGGTAAAAATAACCATGCAATGACTCATCTTCTTCCCCTGTTTGTCTGTGCAGAAACTGTCTGCCGCTTCCCCACCGAAATTACTCATTCTGCATTAGTTTATTTAATAAATACCCAGTCCTTTATGAACTGCCAGCTGAGGGTGGGAGGGGAGTTGCTGGAGTTTATTTGTGAGTTCAAAGTAACCTGGTGAAATGAAATGGTCTTTGGGAGGGATCCACGAGGAGAGGCAGGGCTCGGAGCGGCTCCCTGTGGTGGTGACGGAGGCCGCCTGCCCTCTGGTGTTTCTGCAGCGGCATCGGCCTGCGTTTGGAACCCGTTGGGGGGGTCTGGTGTGGTTTGGGGATTGATGCTTCTGTCCTAACTGCCTCTCGTTTTCTTTTTGTCCCAGTCTCTAGAGGAAGTGTGTGACCTGTTGCACGCAGCGCCATTCCAAAACATCCTGCCCAGGGTTCACGTCAAAGGTATTGGCAAAGTGAAAATACCTTCTTTGGCTAGTGCTTTCCCCTTTCCCTGCCTGCTGCTGCGGTTTCACTAACTACCCCAGCCACCCTTTACTACAGGGCTGAGGTATCAGACTCAGGCCTGTTCTGGCTGAAAAAACTAATGTTTCCTGGTGATGGATGCTCTGTGCAAATTACAAGGGGAAGAGGAGGAATGCCATGACAGGAAAAAGCAGGAGAGATTCCTAGGGCAGTATTACCCTGCTTTGTGCATATGGTGAGAAGCTTTTTTAAACTGCTGTTTAGCTTACAGAATTCCCAGTTAAATGTAGTAGGTTTGATCACACAGGGTGTAGGAAGTCTGTCCGCAAGTAAGTAAATGGTAGTGGTCACTGTTGATTTTTCATTTTCTTTTCACTAAACTGAGTATGCCGTAGTGAATATTTGCAGGATTGCCTCCTATGGTATCTGCTTTTCTCATCTTTCATCATCAGAAAGTGAGCTGTTCTCCCTCCCTCTTGCTCTCTCTTCTTTCAGCGTTTCTCCTCTGTCTTCTTTCTTTTCCATTTCTCACTGCTGGAGCAGCTGATTTGTTCTGCTTGGAGAAATCTCATCAGCTACAAAACTTTGAGAATGTTTCCAGGCTCACAGTAACTACTTGCATCTCTGCGTAAAACTAACCAGACCATTGTAAATGGTATTTTCCCATTTGCCAGAGAACATTTCCTACTTGCCAGTGTTGAGAGAGTACCAGCTGCTTTTTAGCCTTGCTATACACAAGATTCCATCCTCATTTTGTCTTACCTTCTAGAGACAAACAGTTTATGCATAAAGACGACTGAGTTGTCTTAGTACAAATGGGAGTCAAACATCTTAGCAGCAGCAGCGTAACAGAGCCTTACATTCTTCCTTGAATTTACTTAATTAGATGTGTTCTACTACAAATCCTTCTGTTTGCCCATGTAATGTAGCATTTTAAAATGTGTGTATTTTTCTAAAAGCACATTGAAGATTAACCAGCTATTTAGTATTTAAATTGCCTATAAAATAGCACACAGTTTTCTTCCTCACTGGATAAAGATTGTGTTAAAATAAGAATTCTCTTGGTTAATTGCTATTATAATTGCTTTCTTCACTTTTCTTTCAGAGGGTGAAAGACTTGATGCTAAAATGAAGAGACTGGAATCAAAATATGCTTCACTACATTTGGTTCCTCTCATTGAAAGACTTGGCACACCCCAGGTAATCTCTTTCATTTGTGTCATACGTAATTCAAGAAATTTCTGAGCATCAGAAAGCCTGACCTGATAGCTCTGTCAGAACTTCAACCTGCATATCCAGCTTGTTCACACAACAGGATTTTTATTTAGATTCATGAATTTGGTAAAGCTGTTAAAGCTTAGAAGTTTAAAACATTTGAGACCGGGGCAGAAGTGACACATTTGGGGGAAAATGCTAATTCGTATGTATGTTTATGATGGGATACCCTCCCAGTGTAAGGTCCAGCCTGGGAGCTCCTCCTGCAAATTCCACCAAAAGCAATCAGTTTTCTTGTGCACATGTATATATATATTTAAAACATTTTGTCACTCTTTCAGCCACTTAGAAACTCTTGGAAAATGAGCTGTCATTTGAGTTGATCTCTCTTGGAAACAATGACCAAAGAGAACATTCTTGAACTGCCTTTGGAGCTTCAGTACTATCCCACTTTCTCCCAGTGTGAGGGTGCATTAATCCCCTGCTAGCCTTAGCAGTTTACTAGTGGCTGAGATGTGAATAGTACAAAGTAAGAGCAGAACACCTTGAAGCAGAGTTCAGACTGTGCCATTGTAGGTGCTGCAGTTCAGAAGGTGCTGCTGCAGTAGGAGAGAGCTCTCTGTGTGATGGCACGAGCTGGGACAAGCACAAACAGCATTGCCTCCTATGGATTTTGTCTGAGCCTGTTGGTGCTCTCTTTGGAGCTTTCTCACCTGTAACAGCACCAGCTAAGAGAGGTGTGCAGGAGAACAGAGGCAGGAGCTACAGCAGAGCACTGAACTCTTTGGTTTTGCTTTCTGCCACTATTCAGACAAAAAATTCTTTAAACTTCCCTGAGACAAATCCAGGACTAGCATTACTGCAGTTAGTGTTACTCACTTTAAGCCTGTGTTCTTGAAAAGGCTTTTATAATTTTCTCTGAATGTTTTTTCCACTGATCTGATCCCCAGGTTAGCAGTCTCTGACCACACTTTAAGTCAGAAGACATTTCTCCTACAATAAACTGCGTGAAACTGAAAAATGTATCGTATTAATTTTTTTAAAATAAAATCTTTTGGTAAAGTGGCTTTTGCCAGGATTTTGCACTTTGTTTCTCTCCATTTCAGCAAATAGCAATCGCAAGGGAAGGGGACTTGCTGACCAAAGAACGCCTCTGCTGTGGCCTGTCCATGTTTGAGGTTATCCTGACGAGGATTCGCTCCTTCCTGGACGATCCCATCTGGCGCGGACCCCTGCCCAGCAATGGGGTGATGCATGTGGATGAGTGTGTGGAATTCCATCGCCTCTGGAGCGCAATGCAGTTTGTCTACTGCATCCCCGTGGGAACACACGAGTTCACTGTGGAGTACGTGCTGCCAGCTGCCCGCAGTCCCCCGTGGGCAACAGAGCTTGGCTTGTCCTCCTGCCGGTGGCAGTGGGGCTGGAAGGGAGGCATTGGTGTGCCTGTCTGCAAGAGCTTAGTGCAAAACCAGGGAAAAGTGCTGCCATCACCGCGAGGGGCTCATAATGCATGAACACAGATACTATTGTATCTTTAGTGAAAATAACCCTCTATTTTGAGTATTGCCAGTGTATAATGAATGATCACGTGACAAACAGGCCCTAGCACGTGTCTTTCAATAGGGGTCATACCCCTACAGACACCCAGCTTAAATAAAATAGCAGAATATTTGTGCATCTGTCTTTAACAAGTATTTCTTCTCTGAATTAAGAGCAAGAATGAGCACTTGGAATCTAACATGATTAACAGGAGTTAACCAGGAACTGTTGTTTGTTCTTGGTTTTGTTGGTTTTGAGAATATCCTTATTTTGAAAAACTGTTGAGCTGTAACATGCTTTTTTCTGAGCAATTAGAAAACAGCATAGGACATTTGCTTTCTTTCATGCCTGCAGCCTAAAGGAGCAGAGTGGTGTTGAATTCCAGCTTTGTTTTCTTTGAAAGCTTTGTTTCCATTGAAAATGAAATGTAATGCCACAGGATTCTAATGGGAAGTAAATGTTTTTGGAATAACTGTTATGTAAAATTGAAGGAGGAGGGGAGTTCTGTTTTTTTGTTAAGTATCCATCTAAATTGCTTGGGATATCTCCAATGATAATCAATATACCAGAGCTTGTGCTTTCTAGATAAATGTCTAAAGTATTCATTATTTAGTGTAATGGCTGATTACCAAGTGTTTGCTGTGACTCTGTTGTGAAGCTGTAGGTGAAACCCTCTCTTGTGGTGTGTTTCCTGTTTCAGGCAGTGCTTCGGGGACGGCTTGCACTGGGCTGGCTGCATGATCATCGTGCTTTTGGGACAGCAGCGGCGCTTCGACGTGTTGGATTTCTGCTACCACCTGTTGAAAGTCCAAAAGCATGATGGCAAAGATGAGGTTATCAAGAATGTGGTGAGTTGAAAACATCTGTATTCGCTGTAGTAATAACAACAACAACAACAACTCAAGAGCTGTTTGTAATCAGATGCAGTGTAGATGTGGCAATCCTTTTTTTAGAATGAATTGCTGAAGATGAGGGCACCAGGATTTTCAGAAACAAAACATTAAGGCATTAAGGCTGGAGTTTGAAGACTGATCAAGCAGAATTCCAACGTCACAAGTATATGAGATTTTCTTAATGCTTTCCATCTCATATATGTTCATTCCGATAATGACAAGGCTACTGTAAATTGAGCTTATTTGTACCCAAAGCAGCATCAAAAACCAAAATGCCCCTTGGATTTCCACTGTGCAAGGCAAACATTTGTAACATTGCTGGGAGAGGTGAGGTAACAGCATTTGCTGCTTTTCTGGCTAAGGCTTTTCATATCCAAAGTTAATTCCCATGTCTGTTTTATTGATGTTTGCAGCCTTTGAAGAAAATGGTTGAGAGAATTCGCAAATTCCAGATTCTGAATGACGAAATAATTGCTATTTTGGACAAGTATTTGAAGTCCGGCGATGGAGAGAGCACACCCGTGGAACATGTGCGCTGCTTCCAGCCACCAATTCATCAGTCCCTTGCCAGCAACTAGATTCTCACCTAACAATACTTTTTGCACCTATTTAGGCTAAAAGTGTGAGGAAAAAAGCAAGAAACACAACCCACACCAACAGTTTTAAGGAATACTCTCATTTGCATTTTTCAGTATGCCTGTGCCACTTGAGTGGCACACTGTTCTCTCCAGTCTCCAAGCACAGTAACTGTATACAATCCATACTTATTTTTCTAGACTAAAATTTTATACACTTTGATTAAAAGCCTGTAAGATTTTTGAAATCTCTTTGCATTCCTGTCCCGAGGTGGCCATTTTAGACTGGACTGGTATAATTTTCCCCTGAAGCTATCAGAGTAATGGCTGTGGGGGATAAAAACTGGGTTCTGTAGAAAAAAATTTTTAGAAATCAATGCATAATTGTTTGTATTAGAGCCTTAATTGCTTAATTTGCCTTTATTAAAAAAAAAGAAGAGAAAAACAACAAAACAAACTCTGCTGGTGCTTTGTGAATAATTTTCTAGTCAGTTGAGTCTCTTTCCTCTTTCCAAAACCATTCTCAGAGATCAGTAATTATGGAAATGAAGGCTAATTAAAGTGTTTGTTTCAAAGTTATTTAACATGGAGGTTACAGATAGGATTCTGATTTTTTTAAAAGGTGGAAGTTTGATTAGAATGGGGCCTGTTTTCCTAATGAGAGCTTCTAACACAGTTGATATTTTGGTTAGCAATACATACCCATGTACCCAAACACATTTACAAATGATTAGGAATTCTTGTTTATGAGAATCTTGACTACAGTGATCAGGTGTAATCTATCCCAGTACATAAACTCTAATGATGTTAATCATGATTTATTATGGAAAGTATTTGTTCAATTACACTTGCTGTATTATGCAAACACTGCATTAGTAAAATTGTAAAACTTTGCAACTATAAAAGTTGAATTTTAAAGCAAACAATTCAGCCAGAAGTAGTAACTCCTACTTGCTTACTCCAGGATCCTATCAGAGTTTGTCAGTTGGCTTTGGGATCAGCCCTAACCAAGATGTTAAGATGGCCAGAACAGACAGAGACAATTACACGTTTTACCCAGGACATGGATTTATGGAGATGTCACTTGGTTAGTGTTTCTAACCCATAGTGTGAAACCAAGAATGCATCCGTTTGAGAACCTGTTTTGCTCCCTTCCCTCTTACTAGTTCATGGTTAGGTTACAGCACATCTTTTCTCCTGCTCAGCTCTTTCCAGGTGCTTCACAGCCATGGAGTTGACTCCAACAGTGGGTAGAAATGAGCCTCTGACAGAAGAGGTACACAGGAAGTGAGGAATTTGGTAGGTAGAGGAGTGGCAGAGAACTTGATTTTGAGGCAAGAAATTAACTGAAATTTCCTCAGCAAAACAGAGGATGGAGATTTTCCAGGCAATCTATCAGCAAGTTTCCACAATCAGAGATAGTCCCAGGATATCTGTGCTTGAGAGCTGCCATTCTGGAGTGGTGTCTGTCATGGTGAGAGCACACACAAGACTGCCCAGTGTGTGGGAGACAGAAGTCAGAAGCACTTGTGCTTTGTTACATCAGTTTGTTGCAAGATTTCTTTTACCAGGTGTTTAACAGATTATTTTCCTTAAGAAACATTCTTTTAGTTCACAGACTTTTGGTCAGGTAGATTCTTCCCTGTGCTTCAGGCTTCAATTAAGAAAATTAACAACTTTCCTAATTTGGTGACATCATCACTGGTTTAGAATGCCTCACACACCTGAGGCTTTGGCTTGGCACTGGTGCAGAAATGGTTAATTGATAAAGCCTGAGTTTTTAAGAACTATTTAAAAATATTAAAAATCATGATGTGAATAATTTCTAATTCTCAGTTAACTTTTAGCAGTAAGAGAATTGGTCTTTTAACATCTTAAAACTACTAGTTTAAATACACACTTGATGATCACTGAGGAGAAAAACGTTTAAGACATTTCAGACATTAGTCCTAGGAGATGTTTGTTTCCCATTTTTAAAATGTAGATTAATTTTTTTCTTTTCAACAGGATTATAGACCTGATAGGTGCTAAATATTCTTTGCTTGGTATAACTCCTCCTACCTAAAAGAAAAAACACAGCAAGATGCACAAAAGGTGTAACTTTTTCATTTTTAGCTAGTTCTGATCAAAAACCAGGTCTGGAGGCCAAAGTGCCCATCAGCACAGAGAGCAGCAGACTGTACTGTGTGAAATGATTACCTAGGCTAGGCTGGTGCTTTGATACTGGAACAGGCAACCCCACGTTCAGCAATTCCTCAGCTCTTTGATGTCTTCCCTGCCACTCCCTGGTTCGGTGCCGGTTTTTGTGTAAGTGCTGGAGGGACTTTTTCCCCTGACTGAGCGCTGCTGGCGTGATGTTCCTTTTGATTAGATAGAAGCTCAAATTCCATTCTTCAGACAGAATTTAAAAAACCTTTTTCTTGTTTGACACCTTCACCCCTCCTGTATGTTATGGCACGTACCAAAGGAAGGCAGCAGAATTTTGTTTCACAGATGCTAACTTGGTTTTTTTTTTCTGTCCTAGGAAAAAAATGTTAATTTCTCTTAAAAACTAAGCACTGAACCTGACAACATCCACCAGTAACTATCACTCTCTGTCCCAAGTATTTCCAACTTTCACGTGCATGGTAGAAATGTTCTTATAAAACCTCTACCACTCATTTTTATTTTCTGCCTTTACAAAATTAAATTACCACCCACCTGCCTCACTTTTTTTTTGAAGCAATGACAGTGTTTCGGGGTTTTTGTCTCTTTTTGAAAAACTCGGTGTTGAAGCTAGTGCCTGTGTTGCTGCAAACAAAATAGCAATTCTGTGCGTTCAAGCTGTAACATCAGGAACACAGAACAGGACTGCAGTGCCAGGCCAGCATGGTGCAGCACAGACACAGCCTGATCTCTTTTACAGAAGAGGAAACAGCTGCTTTGGCTACTAGTAATGATTTAGATCCTTTCTTCTGCATAAATTGTCATGGCAGGAGCTACCACTCACCTATCCAAGCAGAGCAGAAGCTCCTTCCTTCTTGTTTCTGCCAGCCAGTTACTCTGATTTGGTAAAGTTGAGGTTTTTTGATGCAAATCCAGCAAATTTTGCATAAAGCTTTACCTAACCAGTATTTTCAAAGGATCAGCTGTGCTTGGTTATAGATTCCTCTTTTCTCTTTTACAAACTAGGCCAAGAGTAGTTGCTGCAGCTCCTGTTTCAATATGGGTACAGTCACTCCATGGTCAGTCAGGGCACAGGCACAAAGGATCCAGGTTCACTGCAACCTTTTTACCACCAATGCAGAAATAAAGCCATTTATTTTTGATAAAATTGTCATTAGTGCAATACATCTTAAAAACAGAAGAATGAAATGAAAGTATTTACACATAACTTAAGCAACACAACCAATTGTGGTCTGAGGTCATTTTAGTACTTTTTAAAGTAAAAATAAGGCAAAAAAAAGTTTCAGTGTTCTTTATCCAAACTAATTAAACTTAAAAATCAACGATTGTCTACACATACTGGTAAAAAGTACATAAATTTCCAGACAAGCTCAGACATTTCACAGCAGAAAAAAAAATTCCAGGGTTACAGAATTGTTCTTTTCGTAAGTAACACGTAGATATTTTCAGAAGGCTGACAGACTTCCATTTCTCCTGGCTGAGAGACTCTCAGTGGATTGCATTTCACCTAGGCAGGCAGAACTTTCTTCATCATCATTAAAGCTGTCATATGTGCTCAGCAAAGTGCCATTTGCTGCTCTGTCATCCTTCCGCAGAGAGACGGGCAGGTTTGCTAGGGTGAAGTTAACATCTTTGAAGGCATGCAATAAAAAGATCCCCACAATAATAGTCAGGAAGCCACTGAAGGTGCCGATAATGTCATCAGCCGCCATGTGTTGCCATTCCTTGAAAAGGATGGCAGAACAAGTTAAAACAGATGTTGTAAAGATTACATAATATATTGGAGTCACTATTGAAGTGTTGAAAATATCCAGAGCCCTGTTTAAATAGTTGATCTGCGTGCTCACACAGACAGTAAGGCTTAGCAGCAGAATCCAAGACAAGGGATGTTTCAGCACTGGTTTTCCTGCAAAAAGTTCCTTTATAGCGATGCCCAAACCTTTTACACAGGAGACTGATAAGGCTCCGATTACAGAGCAAATCGTTATGTACACGAGAATGTTGGTCTGTCCATGACGAGGTCCCACCACACATATTAGAATTAAAGACACAATGACAACAAGCGTTGCGAAGACCACAAAACCTATGGTTGGGGGAAAAAAAAAATCTTGTTATTTACAGACACTATGGACACACTTGTTACTTTCAGACACTGTTTCTCAGAAGCAGGAGTATTTATCTTAGGGGTACAGAGAAAACATTAACAATGGGGCCGAAAGCTTAAACAGAAGAGTTCAGGATGTTTCTCATTAATCCTCCAACATCACAGTTACGGTGATTTTACAGTGAGCTAGCCAAAACGAAGAATGTACCTCAGGCATGTTGTATTACCTTTACCAGTCTATTGGCAAGATGACTACAGGATTAGATTGCTAAACTGCCTTACACACAGACTCACTGAGGTGAAGATGCCACTGGACACGGGCTTGAATCTGAATTGAGTCTTTTTTAGGAGATATGCTTTGGCAGGCAGCTGTATTCATCAGCAGGTTTCCAATGATCAGGTCATTCCTTAAGAAGAGCTTTTTAATCTCTGTGCTGGCTATTTCCTCATGTTTAAGATGGGCATTGCCTTTGTATAATTAGCATTTTGCAGATGAGCATTTCTGAATGTCTCATATTCCACGCAGGCATAGCAGCTCATCTCTAGGGTTTTACTTCTCAGCAGCTACTTACCACAACACCTACTTTTTCATTTTAAGGAGAGCTCAAAGTTGGGCTTGGAGACAACACACTTCAATCAAAATTTATAGAAGTCTTGTTTATCTCCCTGTGCTGCTGCACCTCACTGCTGAGGCAATTGTTGTTTAAACAATCACCTCAGTGGCTGCCATCAGGTCACTCATCAGCATCACTGGCATCATGCAAAGTTCCCTATACAATTATGTTACAGAATTCAAATCTCTACTTCATTTGGACAACATGTCTACATGAAGCAGACACCGGCCATCTTCCTGGAACTTGAGAGCAGCAGTAATGAAACTATATTGAAGAAATGATGGGCTGTGTACATAACAAACCAGCATCTTGCTTACCTGGATCACCTAGTTTGTGGGACATTTCATCCAAAGTTTCTACTTCTTCCTCTTGAGGAGCATGAATTACCATCACCGTTGATCCCAGTATACTTAACAAACACCCTATTTTTCCATGTAAATTAAGTTTTTCATTTAAAAAGAAGGATGACAGAATGGCACTAAGAAATAAAAAAAGGCACCAACAAATATGGAATTAGTAATATTCATTTGCTCATCAACTTACAGGTTGTTTTGAATGTACATGTCACTTGCATAGACAATGTGCAGCTTAAAAATAGGTACTATTTTCTGTCTCAAGGTACTTGCTATGGACAGAACTACCTGTTGATATTTGCCATCTCTGTCCAGAATCCCTTTTTTATGCTGCCTTCCAAAAAAGCTGTATCTTAGAACTTGCAAAAATAATTTTAGGAAGACAAAAATCTTTACTTAGGAATAAAAATACTGCTCTGTTGTAGTCACTATGTTTTTGAAATGCAGAAGACAATAGATTTTCAGAGATGGACCTGTAGATGCATTGCTAGAACCCTTTTATATCATAGCCACTACATATTTGGAGAAACTTAAAAGTGACTCCTGATGTTCAGAAGCACTCTATTTATTGTGAAGAACAAACCCCATTTATTACAGCGTAGTTTAGTGACATATTTCTAAATAAATGTTTTACTTTTCTCTCTCAAATCACACTGCTTTCTGTTAGTACTTCTTACCTTACAAGAACACTGAGAGCTCCTAGGGGAGTCACTAATGTAGCTGGTGCAAAAGCATAGGCAGCAAAGTTTGCTACTTCGCCAGCTCCCACTGCAGAGGAATAGGAATGAAAACCCAGGAGTTAGGCTGTCTCATGCAACAAACCTCTGATCTAGGGCAAGTGTTCGTGTAGACACAAACATGCAGCAAGGGAACAATGGAAAATTCTAATGATAGCATTCAGCTAACAGTACTAGCAGAACACACCCCTGCCCCTCTCCCCCACTAATGAATTTTAAAAACAGGCTGTGGAACTACAACAGGTACTAGAATGAATTGTACCAAATCTGAAGGTGTTTTATTTTAGTATCTATGTTGTAGCTCCCCAGCCTGCCAGCTTGACTCATGAACTTCTGCATGGAGCAATCTGCAATAGCAGGATATAGCACAGCACAGACAGTAAGCCATAGTTACCTGAATACAGCCAGTAAGTTGAGAATTTAAGCAACGAAAGAAGTTCAGAAAACAAGCATAATCCCAATATATGCTTCCCTTTAAGAACTCCTATATATCTAAGCACTTCTCTAAAACAAAATCCAGAATGTATATGGTAGTAAAGACATACAAAACCACTGTCTGCTTAGTCCCACTGCACAAAGAGGGCAGTTACATTAAAGAAAGAACTTCTGGTGTAAGAGAAGTTACATTAAAATCATCAGAACTATATCTACCAAATCACCAGATAACATTACCACATATTGTAGAATCCCAATCTCGTTCCATTTTTTGGAACTATGCTGCCATCTGTGGCATAGTTATTTATTAAAATTATATAATGCAGATTGTATTTTTGACACTTAGATGAATAATTTTTGATACTTACTTGAAAGAAGTCCAGCCCACCATAGCCATTCCTTAAGGTATGCATGACCACCTTGACCTAAAATTGAAAGAGTGTTGGCTATTCCACTAAATACATCAGCACTCCATCACTAATAATGCTGCCATGATATAAAATAATTTTTGCAACCCATGTCCTTAATAACATGAGCAGCCTTTTGATACCTAGTCTTTCTACACAGAGGGGTTGAAATCAAAGCATCTTCAATTTCTGATGTGTATGTGCCTCCTACAGCCTTCTTTGATAACCAGATATTTTATGTATTTTGTGTTAGAAATGGCACTGATGATCATATCTGCATTACCCTGAGAAACAGATCTTTCAAATCACTAAAATGACATGAAAAACCAAGTTACGTGTCTCTTAATAAGACTGCTACTCTGTGGAAATTGTGCATGGTTTATACATGGTTGATTACATGTGCAAACATCACATTTTCTCATTCCAAACCTGGGTGCATGAATTATGTATCTCAGGTTCAACCATCTTTTAGAAGCAAAGATGTCAGGTACTGAATTAAAAATATTCAGAGTCAACCTTCTGAATTATCTGAGCATGCTGCAACTATCCTACTTAAATCTATCCTCTTTCAATTTAAAACCATTGCCCCTTGTCCTGTCACTACAGGCCCTTGTAAGAAAAAAAAAAAAAAGTCTGTGTCTTTTTTAGAAGCCCCTTTAGGTACTGGAAGGTACTATAAGGTCTCCCAAGCCTTTTCTTCTCCAGGCTGAACAACCCCAACTCTGTCAGCCTATCCTCATAGAAGTGTTCTGTCCCTCTGATCATTTTCATGGCCCGACTCTGGACTTGTTTCAACAGGTCCCTGTCCTTCCCATGCTGAGGACCCCAGAGCTGATGCAACACTCCAGCTGGGGTCACACCAGAGCAGAGCAGAGGGGCAGAGTCCCCTCCCTTGACCTGCTGGTCACACCTGAGTCGGACAGATTTGGCTTTCTGGGTTGTGAGCACACACGGCTGGGTCATGTCCAGCCTCTCACCCAGCAGCACCCCCAAGTCCTTCTGGGCAGGGCTGCTCTCCATCTGCCCATCTCCCAGCCTGTGTTGATACCAGAGGTTGCCCTGACCCAGGTGCAGCATCTTGCCCGTGTTGAACCTCATGAGGTTCGCACAGACCCACTCCTCAAGCCCATCCAGGTCCCTCTGGACACCACTTCCTTCTCTAGAGCATCAACTGCCCCACTCAGCTTGGTATGATCCATAAACCCCCGGCCAGCATACTCAATCAATCCCACTGTCTGTATCACTGATGAAGATATTTAATAGCATTGCTTCCAGTATGAACCCTGGAAGGACACTACTCATCACACTCAATTACTACATGTGATTTTTAGTTTTCTAAAACACTCTCCTGACACCCAAACACAGTTAACACTCTCTTAAATTCACTGGTTCCGGAGCACAGATGTAGTTAAGAGTGCTGCTTCCAAGTTCAATTTGCAAGTACAATTTAGACTTAACTGGCATACAAAGGAATCCTTTGACAAGTGTCCCCAGAGGGCATTACATACGAATTAAATAGCATGTGTCACACACAGAGTCAAGGGCATCTGACACCAGAGAAAAAACACACCAGCTCTATGTTTTAGGTTTCATATACGTGTAACAAACAAATGAAGAAGTCAAAACAATGAACTAATGAACAGAAGTAATCTTCTGTTACACAGCAAAATCTAAACATCAGCGATTTATTAAAAATGTATGTATTTACCTGCTCTCATGGAGCCTTTCCTGGCTAACCGGAGGAGACCTTTCTTTTTCAGGATGAAACTTCCTCCAATGAAAATGCTGGAACTCATAGCCAACACCAGACCAATACAGAAGTCATACCTCCCACGAGTTTGGCTCATCTCGTAAACTACTAAACACTGTCACATTGATCAGTGAGGAGTAGAACTTCTGTTACTCAACAAAAAATGATGCAATGCTGAAACATGAGCAAAATAAACACATTAGAATTAAGCTGGTAGAAATATGTGCTGTATAGGAAAATCCCCAGCACCTCATGTGACTGGTTCTCCTGCAGATGGCCTCTGCTAAGAGTGGTTAAAAAAAAAAAAAAAAAGGCAATCTTTGAAGCATGTGTAAGCTTGCACCATGGATGTGTAACTAACAAGTTTAAATGCAGAAAAGGAAGGGTTTCTGACCTGGCATATAAAAACTGAAACCCAAACAAATAAAAATTCTTTGAGAAACTTTAGGAAATTTTACAAATATATAATTTATTTTTCTTTTCATTGAGTACATGGATCTGTGTCTGGCACACCATGTAACTGATGATACTGATCAAAAAATTACTTACATTGAAATCAGTTTGTAACAGAGTTTGAGAACAGCTGCAGCATTTCTTCCATATAAATTCCCTAGAAAAATGAAAGAGAATATTGGAAGGATGTTTAATCATGTAGCCATCTTCATAATACAAACAAACCTCACATGCATGCACATGCAATTACTCTTTAACAAACAGGAAAATCTTGCAAGAAATAAGGCCTTCGTTTGTTGATTTATTTAACTGAGTTTCCCATATTTTTATGAAGCACCTGTTTCTTGAAAACCTGCTTTCTTTCAATATTCTTTTTCCCTGTAGTGTCATGCTTTCAACTTTGATTAATTTGCTATACACTAGGAAACCCTAGCAGAGAGCTACTGGTAGGTTAGCATTAAAACTGAATACAGATCCTCCTACTTGCACTCAGTTAGGCTGTGAAAAAGTAGGGGAAAACAATAAGCACTCAATGTAGCACTGCTCAAAATGCTGCAAGAGCCACAGTTCAAAATTCTCAAATCCTCTTCCCTTAATCCCTGCATAGTAATTTTTAATATCTTATTTTGTAGGAGAAACTAAGTAAATGACCTACAAGAGAGTGCTTTCACTTTCTAGCAACTTTTAAAAATAAACCAAATTCTTGCATGATACAAAACCACCTATCAAACAAAGCCAAGAAAGACAAATCATCAGTGTGTGAGACAGACCAAACCCAGCCACCTCACCAACCACATAAAATATCATCCTTGTTTTGAATTCAAATGACTTTCAGTTCCTTGAAGAAGTTTTCAATGCAAGGAAAAGACATAAGACTTTTGTGCCTGTTCTCTCTACCATCTGTTCTAGTAGGTGTAAGGCACACTGTTCAGGTAATCGAGCTAAGAATATTCTTCCAGCTCCAGCTGGTGCAAAATGTGACACTGGTATAGCATCACCTGGGAGAGGAGGGGCTGGTTTTGCTAAGCTTTATATTTTACCATGTTTTCAACAATTGCTACTTTAGTTATATTACTAATGGGATTATTTTTACTAGTGTAGCTTTTCTCTAAAAGAGAACTCTCCATATTGGCAAAGACACAATTTTTTCCCCCCTTTTCGTCTCTCCCTGGCTGGCATACCTTCACCTACACTGAGAGAGGAAAAGAGCATCAGTTAGTCCCATCCTGACACCTTCCACCCACTGCATTCCAGAAACAAGGGAGAAGCACAGGCTGCTTTTCTTTGCAGCAGAGGAAAAATCTGATTGCAGAAGAATGAGGAAACCTGTGTGCTGACAGGTAAAAATACACTGAAGTGCCCTGACAACCACTTAGTTAACCTTGTAAACAACTCAAATCTCAAAATTCAGATAAATTACTGCTAGCTCTTCCCATCAAATTTATTTGTCCTCACACACATGGCCAGGCCCATTTCTACTTGAGCTGGACTGCCTTATTTCCACCTAAGGTTTATTCAGATGTGTACAGCTGCAGACAAATGTCACATAGTCATGGTGAGGCAAACTTCTCTCTGAAGAGATCTGCTTCCTTTGCATACAGCACAGATATAATTTGCATGTGTAGAACTGCCATGTGCAAGGTCAAAGCAATACCAGGCACCGGAGGTTTTACACTTCAGGAAACCAGGACTTTAATTCTAATCCTAAGACTTAATAAAAGAAGAATTAATGCATCCTCATAAATATAATCAAGAAAAATTATCTATGGGCATGAGAAAAGAAAATGCCATGAGATGAGCAGCTTCTGGAATAAATACGCCTCTCATGTTTCTGCCTTGGGATGTGCCAAAGCTGTTGCATTCCAACAGCCAGGGCCACTACTAGGTTATAAACAGAGAAAAGCCAAAAAATGTAGGAGTTAAATAAAGCTGGCAGTGGTGTAGTTCTGCAAAGGTTCTTTAATCAAGTTCACAGCTGATTTTAACACATAAAACATTTCATCCACTCAAGACCAGCAGTGTCACAGAGGAGTAGTAGTTTCCTGCTCTGATTTCAGAGAATGAAGGGATGAGACTCTGCTATCCACAGAAGCTACAACATCTACCATGCCTCCAAGAGCCACTCATTAATGAACTGCCTGTGGATCTGCTGGTGTCATGAGTCATAACTCTCAGTGGGCAACCATGCAAGGACAGACCACACAGGGAACTGGGTTTGAAGGTTATCAGACAGGGAGAGATGGAGAAACTCAGAGTGAGAAAAAAATCTGTGGAGATAAGCAAATCCAGATTAGCCACAAAGCTTGTTTATTTTCAAGATGTAACCAAAAAGTATCACAAATGCTAGCAAGATGCAGACTCTGTGGTCTAAACCACAGGATAAGGCTTGCCTCTTTGCTCAGAAGTCCTTTTCTCTCAAAAGCCGCACAAACACAGCGCTCAAAAGATGTTACATTTATTGTAGCAAGTGAGTTCTTGAAATATTCAGAAACACTAAAAGTGGTGTAATGAGATGAAATAATATTTTACATTTAAAAGCAGATCAGCATAAGTAAGTCTGTGGGAGTTATCAGCCCAAAGAATATTAGTATCACTTCCACAAATTGTACACTGTATAGATGCAATAATTAGAGCTGGGAAAGGCAGACATGGTGCATTGTTCCAACCTTGCTTACTTGGCCACAAGCCCTCTAGAGTTCAGTGGACAGTCTTAAAAGACTTACAGGAAGTAAGCTA